>OX104037.1:13165307-14498065 GCA_944470415.2 Schistosoma rodhaini
ATGTTATCTAATTATGTAGACTACTACTAGAGTATTAGAATTTTTTAGTTAATCACTGCTACCCTGAGGAAAATCAGTGTAGTTAGTAAGGAAGTAACGTGTTACCTATCGTCACTCATCAGGCAAAAATAGTCATACAATAATAATCCTTAAAAGTGTAATGATCGTTGTTTGAAACCAGTTATCAACGTTGTATTGAACATATCTTTTTAGTACATTAGTGCTCACTGTACACGCATATTTTCCTCTGCTGATATCATCCCTTACTTTGGTTTACTTGAAATCCTAATTTTCATCATTTTATTGATTCCCACAAGGTATTGCCAAATTCTATGTCACTGTATGTTTTTTTTCTTCAAATCCCCCCATTGAGAGTTATCATCTTGAGTAGTTTCTTCATGCCTTATTTTCCCCTACCTAATTGTACAAATCTCATAAAATTTGATTGCTGTTTTCATACTATACTTCCAATATTTGTATGTGGTATTTGCAATAAATTTGATTAAAATTACTTAATGTAGCTTATTTATGAGGTGGATGTGAGTTTATTCAGGTTTGAGCTTTACTACATATGGTGATTGTCAATGTCTACTCAGCTGCTCGAACCAAAACTGGTGATGTAGGAATTGTGGTTATTTGTACAACATAATGGTAGTTGAACTGCTTCGGCGCTCTTCCGAAAAAAGGCTATTTACGGATTGTATATTGACTCATACCTTTTAATCAAAACGGTCTTATTAACTGTTGATACCACCCCTATTTTTCATGAAACTGGCCATTGTTTACCAATAAGAATAGTATAGTTTAATTTCCCATTGTGTTCAGGTCATCTTAAATTGTTGGGTGATAATCTAAAATGATTTGTGTACTGTTCTGGTTGTTTCCGTGTTTTCTCATACTTTTTCCATGCGATAATTTATTCTCATCATAAATTTGACATTTCACATAAAGCCTCACGAATAGATGACCTTACTGGAACTATCGTACTTTACATGGACTGATTTGTGTTTCCTTAAGTTTACCTTAGTTTCTCTCTATCCATTCCTGAACCATTGAAATTTCACGAATACCACTGCGTTTCTTCAACAGAATTTCCCTCTTATCAATAGTATTCCCTGCAGTGTATTCATGTTCTCAATAGCAGACACTATTTACTTATTGTGGTTGGGTTCGTTTTATTTTTGGAATACAAGCTAGTCCAAACTACATTAATATCTTTCATTGATATGTCACTACATTCATTTGGATTTGAACATGATCCTAAAAATTGCATATAATTGTTAGTGTTCAGGTAGAACGACTACTCTGTTGCGATAAGTCTCATTGAAGTTCATGTGACAAATACAAATGTAATACAAACGCGAAACGAGAAAATCATTTATGTGACTTAATTGGTGTAAAACGTTTGTTTGTATGCAAAACGTCACGTCTCAAGAAGCGAAATGCTTTTCATGCAAGTGGTCTAGCTTAAATTATTTGAATTATTCAATGGTCATTCTCCTTAATTTCATGAATGTTATTTACTGGTTATTTTTAAAAAGAAGTATTGATTTTTTTTCATTAGTTGGTTATACTCCGGCGTATCCTCGTCTCTCGGTGGAACCTCCTGGGATGCGATTAGTGTCAACTGTGACCTTGTTATCATTGGGTTTGCAGTTACTCACTTGTGGTGTTGTACAATTTTCAGTCTTCGTGTTCACTCGACTACAACCATGGTTAGTGAATATGTTTATATTGTTGTGACGTTTGTCTGTAGCAACGGTTTGTATTGGTTGTTGTGTTAATATCTGTTTTAAACACCTGTCAGTGCACTAACTTGATAATCGTGATGAAATTGATATATTCTATTGTTTCGAAAATTATTTAAGGCTTTTTGCATCCATTGGAATGTTGGTAGAGGAACATATAGACTACTGTTATCTTGTTAGCGTACTCCGCTAGGTAGTATTACTGTGTGGAAAGACTTTTATGGATTGATTTGGCAGTCTTTTCATTCGAAAGTACGTTGTCGCTTCATGCAACTCCCTTGATTGTTATCATCATTATCCTTTATCTCTTTGAAGGTATTTACCCCTGTTTACTTATCATGAAGACTATGAATTAAAAAATTATGAAAGTACGGCCGTATTCTCCGTATCTGTCTATCAATATATTATATTGGCTATTGTATTCTCTAAATCTGCACCATATCGTCGATCAATTCTTTCTAATCGTAAGTTGTTTCTTTTTAGTTAATATCTTATATTGTCCAAATTAATCATTATTATTATTCGTTTGACCTTTCATGATTAGATCGGCCTTTCAAGTATGATTTGGTTGTTTGACGACTGCCATCAGCTAGTACGAAATCTAGGTTTAGAGTTTCCGGTTGGTTGTTTGAAATTATCGGAAGATAGCTTATGCGATGACAAGTCATTTAGACTAGATGCAAGTTTCCAACTTAGTCGATATAATCAGTGTACATTTGCACTTACTCTATTCAGATTATGGAAGGTAATTTACATGATTCACATTTCTCACTATATTGTTACTTGAATAGAGTGAGTATATATTCCGTAACATTCAGCTCAGTTATCTAGTTGTGTTGAAGAATGCAGAGTCTTTGTATTGTAAGTGTTCTCATATGATGAAGTTGTTTGACAATCTATTATACGAAACGTCATGTATTGATTTTGAAGCTAAATTTTCTTCTTTACAAAGGAAATTCGACTGTATGTTTGTCTGTTGTGTGGTACTTACCATATTCCTAAAAGTGTACAGTGACGTTCGTTTGTCAACTAAGGCTATTGTTCTTTCATATAGATATGTTCATTTTGTTGTCATTCTGATGTGTGAATCGGGATAGTCGTACCGGAATTGAAATGTGTGAAACTTATCTGCCCAGCCCATGTTGGATTGAGCGTTTGAAGCGAAGGCACTGCGTTCGAACCAGAATGTGGAGATCAACACTGGGATGCAGGTATATCCTGCTGACGAGTACCATGGAGGTTGGAATGCATGTTCTAAATTCCACTGTCAGCCACAATCCTCCTATTGTGTACAACCTCCATAAGTTGTCGTAGTCTTTACTATTGATTGAGGCAGATAATAGTATGAACTTCCCTTTATGTTCACAATCATAATATGTTTATTGTTGCATGCAATACATGGTCATATGTTATACATAAACTTCATGAATACGTCGATAATTTTAGGTAGATATTTTTTTTTACCTTGGTTGTAACTACTAATGGGCAATTGTCATTTTCTCTATGACTTTCCAATTCTATAGATTTATTCGTTGTGAACCTTATTGCATGTATTGCCGGATCATTATACCTCACATCTCATCCAGCCCGTGTGATTCGCAAATTATTTGAAGTAAGATTTCGATGTTCTTATTGGAGGATGAAAGACTGTGTCATAGTTATTGTTATTATGTTGCAGATCGATAAAGTTGGTTTTCATTGATTAATAATATACTGACCATTCTATTTTCCTAAACTATGTGCATTTGCCGTGATTCCTGAAATGAGGTTCGTGGCTTAGATCCCTGGAGTGTTTGTGGGTGCGCATTTTTGTGATGTTCACTACGTGGCTGAAACAGCTATCCAATGCTTGTTGGTTTTTAATGATACTTCAACTAAAATCGATCTGATACGAATACAACCTATAAGAGAATTGATTTTCTGCTTGATTGTTTTCAGATATTTTTTAGGTTATCACAGTTTTATTTTGTTATCCTTTTGTTTATTGATAGAGAGCCTAATCCACTTTCTATAGAATTTTGTCCTAATAATTCTTAACCATAATTTTCCTTGTTTTCCCAATGAATGAACGATAACTGTTGGGAATAGCTGGCAAACATCCTCCTCATTTTAAATAAAGCCAGAACAAATATTGATGCAAAATAATATGAATTCATTATATTTCGTGGTTTCTCGTCAGCTGTTTACAACCATATATATATTAGAATTTTAGCATTGAGATAATAAATAGTGTGGAACAATTGGTATAAGTGAATGTAAAGGATTGGATTGTAAGCAGCTGACGATAAACCACGAAATGTAATGAATTCATATTATTCTGCATCAATATTTGTTCAGGCTTTATTTAAATTCATAAAAGGAACTTGTTATATCTAGAACTTTGCTTTTTACTATGCCGCGAACTACTAGACTACTTGAACGATAGAACCCGCAACGTCGCAAAAGAGAAGACAAAAGACTAGTAAGTAGGAAGTTTATTCCCCAAATCAGTGTCAAAATATAGTACAGAAATCTCGTGTATTTATAGGTTTTTTGACTGAGAGTAAATCATCATTTAAGACAACCAATAGGCACATAGGGGTCATTCTTATCCATTCAGCTACACATCGACATTCTAGAATATTCCCCTATCAGTGATTGGATGGGATGTCTGCAGCTCTTCCTGGGCTTCGTAAGGCTTCCGAGAGTCTACCGACAAGCCGTCCTTACAGAACAAATTGCATGAAATCCTCCTGATTGTTTGATATGAACAGAAGTATGTATTTCTAACTGATATATAGGCATGTGTGTTAATAGTCAATATATTTGATCTGAACTAATTTTATGCAGCAAATGTGCTCCATCTATGGTATTTCAAGCTTCGACAACTTTATTTCTCTAGTATTCATCAGTGTTATTAACTGGCCTATTCGAATGGTAAGATGATGGAGTTATCCCCTAATTCTTTTATTACAGAGCCACTGGACAAAGTATAATCATAGATTGTCATTATTTTTAAATCTTAGCCGTTACTCATTCCCACCTGTCGAGAAGCCTTGAGTTCCACTGGCATATTCATCATTTATGGTGTTATATTCAAAAACAAGCTTGAGTTTTATGAATATTTATTTACATTTCTGACAGATTTCTTGGATTGTATTTGATGTTATTGATTTTGTTATTTTATTTTCAGCTGTGTCGTTTCCCTTCAGTTTATTTTGTAATAATTCTTCATGGAATAGTATTGGGGAATTTACTATTTGGATATATTTTGGAATCGATCGTTGATGGTGTTTCATTTCGACAACGAATACGTCATATTCAACATGCTTTATTTCCCAGGTATGTCTGCTTTGATAACCTTCCATTTTGTTCAGTACTCGTTGATTTCTATAAATTTAATGAAATGCTCTAACCACTGAATTCAATCAAACTGACATGTGAGGCTAATTCTGAAATACTGATTATTTTGTCGGTAATTAGTAGTATGATATTTTCTTAAGTTAACAATACGACTTAAAGCAATTGGTCCCGTTTATCGATTTTAGTAGAACGCTAAGAAGATGGAGTTCGATATATGTAGTGCAAATGCACCACACTGTTCAGATCAACTCCATGTTCTCTTCGTCCTATCGAAACAATGCGATCATAATGTTGTAGAATCTATGGCAACTCGGAAATCAATCCGTGCAACGTAAATATTGTCTATTGTAATGAGAATCACTTATCATCAATACTTTCATTCCAAGTAAAACAATCATTGAAAGTCTCAGGTATGGAATGGTATATTAAGTAAATAAAATAATCATTTTCAGTATAAGGTTGTGCAGATTGTTGACTTTTTTTGGAATCACGAATCGATCCAAGTTAGACAACGAGTGAGAACGTGAAAGCACTGGATGACAGTTTTATTTTAGCATGAGATTCTTCAGAAGTATACATACATGACCTCTCAGCTGGCAATCGAACTCAGGACCTTCGGTTTTACGCTCAATCGCCTGACCTGTAGGTCACTTTGCAGATGATTAATTTTACAACTATGCAATGTTTTACCTATTATTGCTCATCTAATTAGCCGAACGTTCATACCATTCACTTTTCACACTTCAAAGTCAGTAACAGTTGTCATATAATAAGCATTTTCAGTAAAATGATATGTTATATCGACATGTGGGATAGTACAAGAATTGTACCAGTATTTTAATTAGTTAAACCTTTTAAATATCCTTTTTTGTGACAAACAAATACGTGGGATTGTTCTTATCTAATTTTTATCCACTAGACATGTTTCACGTAAAGACTATGAACACATTCGTGACGAAATAGATAGATTGGCTGGAGTGTGGCCACCAATTATACGATCTGCTAGTGTGCAAGCGTTACCAAGAGAGTTGTTCAATGAATGTGATGTTGTTGGACAAATTGCACAAACATCAAGAAAACGCTATAATTCAAGACTTTCAACTGACAGTGAATCTGATGAAGATTTTATTTCAATTACTTCTGAGGAAAAAGCTGTCCTTTGTAATAGTTTACATGATAATAATATTGTTCATCAACAAGTACCATTGCATTACAATTCTCAATCTCCGTCTTGTGTTTTTGATACTGTGCCGAAAAGTGCGATCGAAAAGTCTGTTAACAAGAAACGGACAAGTTCTACTGTAAGTTTACTACAATACATTGCCTATTTTCTTCACATAGTATAAACTGTAGTTTTGTGGGTCGGTGGATTAATGATTCAGGCATTTAACTGTCATCCACTATGTTTCATTTCTGTGTCCCGCTCTACGTAGATAGGGTTAAGGAGCCGGGTGATGTCATTAACTTCCACACAGAATGTGACTCAAAACTGAGTACATGAATGTTTTCTTTGGTCGATAATCTCCGTTGAAACATTTAGCATTCTATTTTCTCAATGTGGTAGTTACTTCTTTGTGCCAGTAATTATTTCTGCATAGAAAACTTGGGGAAATCTTAATGGAATAAAATGAACTTTTAACAAATGTCCCAAATGATCACGTAATTATAAACTAGATAAGTAGGATGTCAACTAACGCTTGTAACCGAAGAGGTTTTGTTGTGTAAGCCAATAAAAAGCAACTTAAGGGGAATGTGAACTATGAGGTTTGGAATTGATGCACTATTTATACTCAAAACTTTATTTACACTTGCTCTCACTGATGGTGAGTAAAGATCGGATCGCGACAATTCGGATCATCGTTGGACAGCCAATTGACTGGAACTCGTCACTTCAAATCAACTTCCTCGACTATGAGAAATCGTTTGACAGTGTAGATAGACGAACCTCATTCTTCACTATGATGTGTCTGAGAAAAACAAGGGGCACATTGCGTCGGGAATTGGAGATAGACATCAAAAGAATAAATAGAACCTGTAAACAATTGGAAAGGAGAACCGAGGAAAGAGTTGGTTGGAAAATCGTGGTCGGTAGCTTGTGTTCTCATGAAAGGTAACATATGAGACCATCATCATGTAAGACCATCAAGGTAAGAGATCTGTCACTACAAATTTATTGGAAAATTAATTGTGTACAGTGGTTTTAATCTACCTTAGCAGAATGTTTTCTCAACAGAGCCAACTTTAATAGGGCTTTTGTCAGTTCTATGAAGGCCTCGAATTGTCTATTTTCCCCTTGTAAGTAATCCTACTGATCATGTGTATTTTCGGGATGTCTATTTGTAAATTCAATGAAGTGTGTGTTATTTGCATTTCTGTCGAATGACCACGTGATATACTTTTATTCTAAGATAAAATATGGTTTTGTGATTTGCTTTCAATTGCTTCATTTCAGAGCAGCTATAATCGCCATTCGTTTAACACTACGAGAAGCCTTGAAAGCAAAAGTATCAAACGCAATACTTTTAAGGAAAACACTCCTAAACAACAAACGCCTGTAGCACATCAAACACTGGAGGTTGGAGTTCTTACTCCGACTCGACGAGCTGAACGTATTCGATCACAGAGTGGACCAAAACCACTTAGTCCAAATTCTGTTGACCTTCAGTCGGACCCATTCCAATCAGCTACTTACTACTGATAGGATAAGTTTGTCTAGAGGATTCACTTTGTTAGTCTTTCGATGTATAATTTTTAATGTTATCATCAGTCGATGATTTCAAATCAATAACTGTATTTCCCCCTAAATCCCTGTACACAATATGAAGGATTGTTTTTTTCTGTCCGTAATTCCGATGGTTCGTTTTCTTCTCTTACATTAAACTGTGAGAACTTTTCTGTCAGGTCACACTTTGTCTCTCACTCTGTTACAATGACAAGAAATAGTAACCAAAAGCACATATTTAACTCATCCATCACACTTTTCATTCAATTATTCATCATAGTTTTATTTAATAGAACAGAACTATCACGGTTTTATAGACAGAAAACAAAAGATCTTTCACCATCGATAATTTTCTTGTTTACGAATGTTTTTTTCATTTTATGCCACGACACATGTGGTCTATCAGTAATCCCATTATTATATTCTTAATTGCAACAAGTAACATTCACAGGAAATAAACTGTCAAATCAAGTATACCGTACTATCACATATTTTGTGATTTATACCTCGAGTAGGTAGTAATTATCTCATTTCTGTTTGACTCATGATTCCTATGAGTTACATTTATGTACATTTCGTAAGCATCAGGTGAACTGAAACTGGAACAGACTGAAGGGAGGATGCAGGATATTTACAGTTTTTCTCCCTTACTATGTGATCTCGCAAATTATCTAATGTGTTATATGCCATTTTTATTTTGATGTGTATTTTACATTCAATTGCTAAAGATTCTTTCTTTCCATTTTCTCTTTGTCTATAAAATTGAAGTGATATTTTAGTTTGAGCACCAATGTGATGACACCTTGTTCATAATCATAAAGAAATATATTTGATTTGATTGTTTTAGTATAATTAGTAGTGCTATTATTTTGCTAGGTGATGGGTTGTAGAACTCAGTGGTATTTCTGATTTAAAATTAACAGATATTGATAAACCGAATGTGTCCCAATTAATTGTGCCTTAATGGAATTCTCGTCACACCTGACCCCTACCGATTTGGTTTGGCCATCATGTTTACTATTTGCTTGGGTATAATAATCCTGTTACAACATGGTTCCGAATAATGCACTGCACACAAGGGGAGCGATGTTGTATAGAAATAGACGAGGGTAATGTTATACAATCAATAAATAATTAAGGATAATGAGGTCAGAGTACAAAGGACAGCAGAATTACGTTATATTTTCAATCAATACACTTCGAACAATCTGATCACACATATGGTTGTTAAGTCAGTCAGCTACAACGTAGAACTAGGCACATATATACATCGGTTCAAGTTGCCACACCTCATTAGAATTTGTTAAGGTATTATATGAAAAAAGATAAGGTCATTTAGACAAATGAAAGCGACTAATTGTTTTCAATAAATAAATGAATAGAAATAATATTCAGTAAGAGTTACTGTTCAGTTGAAAATTGACAAAGCGACCAGAGATTAAGCTTGACAGTCAAGGCTGCACTAAATAACCTCTAGAGCTCTAACTGGAGTAGTGATAAAACGACTGATCCCGGTCTTATACACCCATTACTTTCTCATCTACAATCTCACAACTTCGTTTTTATTGAGTACGAATGAACAAGAAACAATAGTCACCCAGGATAAAATCTTCGAAACCATTATTGCTCAGTAGCGTCCAAAAATGCATCTTTTTTCTTGTACTACGGTCCCACATATCATATTCCTACAAATCGCTGACAAACTGCTTGTGTATAGCAGGGTTTACGAGAATAATAGTTCAAACGAATGATATAATCTGAGGAACTAAGCTACAACATTAATTATTGACGAAGTCAGTCGTCAACACTTGCGTCTAATATAGTTATACATTGTTGCGAGTTCCCAAACCGTCAGCACAAAGTGAAGGAAGAAAAGCGAATACCACTAAAATACTGCACAACACAAAACGTAGTTTTTATCAGCAATTAATTTGTGCCATAATTTTTGAAGAAATTCTATTACTGACTAAATGTTAAACTATACTTGAAGACTAATTCATAATAAGTGATGTTTACTATGATTATTCAGTAAATCAAACAAACTGGGACCTTATAAGGAGAGATGGATGTACTTCTTAGATTCCACTGCAAGCCATCATCCATTATTATTATAAAGCCAATAATAATAATGGATAATGGCCTGCAGTGGAATCTAAGAAGTACATTTCGGCTAATTTGTGACTCATCAGTTTAATATACATACATCTCAGAGTTAAGTTACAATTCACACAACATGTGCCAAAAAATAGTGATCAATTCCAGTCCTAAGCATAAATGATTTAAACAAAAAAACCAAACGAATTAAACTAGGGCTTATTCAATGTTATTATATGATACATGAAACGCGATTATCCACCTACTACGACTCCTTACTTTCTTAAAACTTTACCCTTATAATTTAGTAATTGTATTACTGTCAGTGAAGGTGAAATTGATTGGTACTGCTAGTACAGGCAGTTTGCTGTTATTTAATTGCTGACACTAGGCTGTACTTCACATTATTTGCTGAATTCTTATGGATTGTCATTTTAATTGAGTAATCTTCCATATACTAAGTAAATCATGTCCAAAGAACAGCTTATTTATGTGTCAAATGAAAGTACTTGGTCTCAATGATGCAATGGAAGTAATCCTAGAAAGGTAACAATAATTGGACGTGACAAACAACTATCAGGTAGTTCCAGTTTAACATTTCTACACTGCATTGCACTGAATTTAAGTTTATACAACATAGGTACTTGACAGAAGGAAAAAAGAATAACTAAAATCAGTTATTAGTGCAGATAGGTTTGTGAACTCATTAAATAACCATTAATTTAGTGTATGTCTGTAACATTTTAAATAATTCGATTGTATAGTTAACATGTCCAAAATATAATTTTGAAATGATAGAAAAATTAAATCGATGAGAAATGTAAGACAGGCAATAGTAGTAATAAGAAGAAAAATAGTCTTATCATATTACCTTAAAGATTAAGATGAAAATAAATATGATCAAGGTAGGATTAATGTAACAATAAATTGTTTGGTAAATATATGGGAAAAGATTAAATGGTTCTGTTACCAGGGTAAATCTGGATATAATTCTCTAACTAGTTCACTTTATAAGCAAAGATGGATAGTGGCTAGCAGTGGAATCCAGGATGCACGGTTCGTCCTATTCGGGACTCGTCATCTGGATGTACCTGCATCTCAAAGTAGATGTTCACTCTGGGACTGGAACCCAGTACCTTTCGCTTCAAACAGCATCGCATTATCCACTCAGCTACTGAGTCCCGAAAGGCACTTGCTTGCGCAATGGGTTGAAGTTTAAATTCACTTAGTATTATTTGTTTGATTCTTCCCATTGATGTTTAGGACTGCAACTGGTCAGTCTCTTATTGGTATATGTACATACTGTGTGTATTACCTTAAATAATAGAACTTTATATTCATTTGCGTGTATGGTTACTTATGGAGATTTTTAACTATCCTCGATTGTATTACACTCTTAGTTATCATGGTAGATGTGATTATCGACACAATTTAATGTGTAACAATCATGCATACATTCTCTAATTTACGCTCGAAATGGAGATTCAGTATTCATAGCAGTGATGACCTCGCAAATACATTGGGTTTTGTGAACCACCTAGTTAATTATTCATTTGAAAGTAAGATTACATGCTTCACATATGAATGTCAAGATCATTTAGATGTCATTGTGAGGGACGGAATACAATTATTGAAAAATAAAAGTAATTTTAATCACATACTTATATCAACTAGAGAGATAAAGAAAATCAGAAGTCTTTGTACAACATTTTATGATGTCTTCAAACTCTTCGGAAATGCTTAACCTCGACCTCATTCTGGGTCCTGAGCTGAGTATGATTTCTATTTAACTATCAAATGAAAATTCAAGGTTAAATTACATGCTTTCAGTTAATTGGTGCCATGGAATGAACATTATTCAATATCATCAATGTTTAATTCTAAATTGTTCAATTCCACGAAAATTCCATAAATGTCTCTTGAAACTAATTACAAATGGACCTACAATTATTATTGAGCTGAGTACTTTGTCAAGATTATCATATTATAGGGTTTATATAATAGTAAATACGATAGTTTATAATCCCACGTAAGTGAATAATATCACACATATTTGAAGTTCAATTAGTGTTTGTTACTGATGTTTGTTTTATTGTAACAGATAACCATTAAATGTTCTCCAAACTTAGTGCTTGAATGTATGTGATGTTTAAATAAATCAATGACTTGTATTGATGACTGTTGTAATTTTGAATTCCAAATACAATACATTCGTTTGTGCTCCTCTTGTACTTCTTGATTAAATTACGTTATTCCTGGGATTACTAGTTTATACTACAATTCAAATACTTCTGATTATCATAATGTATTCTTGAGAAGTTTACTATCGGTTACGAAAAGAGTATTTAACAAGTAAATGTGATTTATTATTAATGGTTCGTATTTTCCCGTTGTTGATATTCAGGATTGTAATCTATCAATTTCTAATAGCACGTCTGTCTGTTTTATTTTAAAAAAATATACGTTAGATTTGACTTAATTTCCACAATGAGATTCAGTTATCTTAAAAAAAGTAAGTCAAATTACAGTCAGTTAGGTGGTTCAAAACCGATATGAAATAAATTTCTTGAAAAAAGCTTAACTTGGAATGAGATTAATATTCCATTATCATTCTGAATGTATAAGTAATAAATAGATTGAAATGACAGTAAATCTAAAGTGTTTAAAACATTTGTTACTCATTCCTATGTATAATCTATTCTGATATACTGCACATTACGAAACAGGAGTAGTTTGAAAAAATTCTAATACCGAAATAAAAACTTCTACAGAAATACTTGATTAATCAATAAATGAGATCTCTGACATTATCGTCATTCTAACATTTGTTGATGCAATTTCCTATAGAAAAGATGTTAGTGTGTACTTGTAGAAACAAAGGTTTGGATCACTACATTGACTACATGATTTAAAGAAATGTTATGAATACACAGAGTCCACGAAAACACACGGGACTGACTTGTGAGAATAGTACTGCTACAAGGAGTCCATCGTTTCGTGTCACAGTTATATCATTCATGTAGTTTGTCAGGCATGTATCACATGAGCTGGACCTAAGAAACCCACACTGCGAGGTCAGGATTAGATTATTAGTAAGTAGATGTTGGACTACCGCCTCCTTAACTATTATTTCCATCACTCTAAATACCGCTGAGGTTGTGTTTATGGGCCGGTAATTTTCAACGTTTGATTTGCATCCTGTCTTAATTTTACGAATGATATGTGCAGTTTTCCAGGTAGTAGGATAACACACTGAAGAGTGATATCGCCAATAGTTCGAGAAGTAAAACACCCAGATCATCACCTACTTTTTAGCATGCTAACAGGAATACAGTCTGGATCATCAGTGTAGGAGTGTCTCACTGTGCTCATTGCCTTAGAAGTATTCTGTACATTGAAGTCTGCATTAGTAACTTCAAAGGAAGGTACTGGCATTGGTTCTTATTCATTTAATGGTTTTTCTTTAGTTAGTGAGGCACAAAAGTGTCCAATAAATAGTTTCTTAACAAGCTTGGGATCTTCGTATACTTGATCGCCTCTAATAAATATGTTTTCTTCTTTCGGTTTAGTACGCTTAAGTTTATTTTGAAGGAGTTTGATAAGTGCAGATGAGTCATTCTTAAGTTCAAGTGCACGTTTTTCCTATGTGATTGCTTCCTGTGTACGTATTGCCTCTGCCTGGACAAATATTTCTGTCATCATAACTACAGAAGAAAAGTCATTGAGGCTGTGGGATAGAGTACAATGTCCTTGAAGACGTCTTCGCGTACAGGCAGGCATATACCGATCTCTGGAAAAATTAGGTCTCCAGTATTCGAAAGGTGACATTTTGTTGAAGATATTTCTGGTGTTGTGACAGAGTACATTAGTTGATGTGTCGGCATCGTTTACAGTACAGAACGTTCCCCTATCAGTGCTTCCTAAGTAATTTTGGAAGTTTTTCCAATTGACCTTGTGACAGTTTCTATGAAGTGTTGCAGTTTTACTTCTACTGGTTGCGGTTTTTATATTAAGACCATAGGTGACAATGCTATGACGGCTGCCTGAAAACGTTTTTCCAATATACACAGTATTGAGAACGATGCCACTGATAAGGACTAGGTCTAAGATATTTTGTTATCTGGTAGAGCTACTAACAAACTGAGTTTACTGTCCAAGCTCTAGATACTCAATGAATGCTTCATAACGTTTCTGCCCCCTGGCTGAAAACTAAGAAATTTCAGACATGTTGAAGCCATCACAAATATACTTGCATGTGGATGGAAGAGATGATGCTAGTGTGAATATCTCCGACGATATTGATATTTCGCCTATTGATGCGTTAGTTTGACGGTAGATACAACCGAACAGTAAGGAAATCAAATTTGATGGATTTGAAATAATCAACACCGAAACTTGTAGTTTGTAAAGTCCAGGCATATCACATAATAGTGAGTTTAAGTCAGAGTGAGAGTAAATAAGGCATCCCCAGCCACATCCTTCCAGCCTACCACTTCGATATAGAAGAGTCATCAAGTGATACACCTAGGTCGGAAATATTACTGCTAGTCTGTGCTTCAGATATCATTATAGGTGATGGTTGATAAATGGATACAAACACGACCAAGTCCGTCTTTTTATTACAGATCGACCTAGCGTTGGTAAATCAGGTATTAAACAAGTTGCCTACTAAGTTAAAATGAGTGAGAGTATCTCGAATAAATTTATCATAACCTTCAGGTGTGCGATATGGTTTTAAAGTGAGAGATCAGTTGTTCTTCAGTAACTCGTTATTTTGATAGCTACAGTTAGAGTATACATCAGATGAGTTAGTGAGGTTGCTTGGAGAGTTTACTCATGAGGAAAGGGTTGAAATACCCTCTGCATGGGAGAAACAAGTTCATGTTCCGCATGTGATTTAAAATGACTTCAGCTATATATTTAAACAGAGGTACCACTAGAGGCTGTATTCGAAGGAACATGGTGAAGTGTACTGTCATTTGTTAATCAGTCTTGATAGTTAAGCTCGCAGCTTCAGGCATGACTATATGTGTGGGTGTGAACGCGTGAAGGATCTTTCGCACGAAACTGGAATTAATCATGACTGTTATTACACGTGGGAGCCACTTTTGTGTGGTGGATTGGTACTGAAAGATGTGGAAAATTTTATTTCTGAGAGTAATTACAATTGCGATTCTGAGGAACGTAGGTAGCATATGAGATGAGAAACCGATTATTACCATACTTATTGATGGTTCTAGGCTTTCGAGGGTAACTGGAGTGATCGGTACTCTGATAGTTTTCGTTAATCTGAGTGTAAAGAAGTTTATTAAGCTCAAACCTACCACCAAATTTGCTATCTAGAGGTACTGACAGCTAGTTGAATGATTTCAGCGGGGAGAGCCAGTTCATTGTTGTTGGGATACGAATAGAACAGCTGGGTGCAATCTTACGTGTTTCCCTAGTCGGCATCGGGAATTTTGTCCCCCCATAAGTTTTTGCCAGAGCCAGAGAGCTTCTTTGTCTCTGTCAGATATATCAAATTCATTCAAGTCACCGTGCGGAGTACTTCTAGGAAAACTAGTTTTCAAGTGAATAATTTTGATAGTGTGTGTCGTCTCGACTCGAATCTAAGCACTTTACTGCACGAACAGACGGGATCAGAACGCAGTTCTCAAGCTTAGTTATCACTAAAGTTGTGTATGCTGTAGCCAAAATGGTAATATCTAAATTGTTGAGTGTCCGTCTTAAAGGCCATATGCTTCTAAACTCCTTAGCTGCAACCTCCAGGTAGTGAGCCACATAACAATAGCTAGTAGTAATATTTAAGTCTGCCCGAAGTGCGCATGCACTTGCATCTCCTGTTATTTCTCGCCAGATTTCTACATCAGCATATAGTAACATTCAAAACTCAACTATAATTGGGAGTTCATTTACGTACAGTATAAAAAGTAAAGGACCTAGAACAGAATTTTGCGGTACTCCACCAAGTACTGGTTTCCAGGTGGAGCATTTGGAATTCCCCCTTACTTTCTGCCTACGACCTACCTGGAAATCCTTAATCCATTTTAAGTTAGGTCCGGCAACTCCTAGATGTTCCAGCTTCAAAAGCAGTCTGTTTGTTGGCTACTTATCAAATGCTTTGCTGAAGTCTATGTAGACAATATCCACCGATTTTCCACTGTCAAGAGCCTCTATTCATTTCTCTCTTGCTATAAGGAGATTTGTTGTGTAAGATAAACCATTTCTCAAACCGTGATATTCACTGTTTATCAGGTTATTGGTTTCCGCGGATGTCATTATGGTCTTTTTGATTGTTCTTTTCAGTATTTTAACTACAACACTGGTGGAGCTTGTAGTGGCATTGGGCTCAAACCACACAATCTTAAAAGCTGAACATGAGACTAGGCAGTCACACCATGACAAACCTGCAATTTTAGGATTAGGTCCTTTATTATAATAGTACTAATAACGAAGGAGACCATAATTCTATATATAGTGAGCCTGACTTAAGAAACACAGACTATTATTTATTCTTTATTTTCGCTTCAACTTTCTCGATCGATTTTTACTCATGTTAACCTTTCCTTCCTGTAGGTAACCCTCGTTATATTAGTGGCAGAAATCAGACTAGTAGTGACTAGGTCTCTATTTAGATCTGAAGGCAATCACAGCGGAGCGGAGGATCGCCTGTCCGAGCATTCAATATAAGATAGTTGGGAAGGTAGTGCCTATACAGAATAAGGAGGTGAATGAACATTTGAGCTACGTTGTTTTGACATATAATTAGTTGCTTGGAGTCAAATCTTAACTAATCAACCCAAGTTGTTAAGTTAGCTTCCTCCTACAATCGACTTCCTCAGAAACGTCGGTTCGATCAACCCTTCTATCAAGAATATCTATGTTCTGTTTACGAAGCCCATTGGAGAATTACCAACTCATTCAGTGTTTGACCTTCAACTAATGACGACCTACCTATTATTCTATCAATCCTTTGATTAATGCTCAAGTGTATTATAATATTTCAATGTTGATTGGTACTCATAACTTATTAGCTCAATCGATACTAATAGCAGGTCATCTATATTAATTATTAGCTACGATAATTAATAAGCAAGCTTTAATAGCATTTATATGTTTCAGCGAAATAAACTTGTGAAGATATCAAGCTCCAGCAAATCTAACCTTTAAATGACGTGAATAGACACTGACTGGCAACGTGAGCTAGGACTGATTGGTTATCTGGACCTGGTTCTTCATATTGCTTATTCCCTTAACATTTCACTCTGTTTTAAACTATAGACTATTCTATAACATCTTTTCTTCCAACCACTATCTGGCTGATTTCCAATTTTTGAGTTCAGTGGTCAAACAACGAAAACAATACTCCAAAAACTTAAAGTGAGTTTAGCTATAGAGTTTCTTCAGTCATAACCACCTTTCAGATTGTTTATATGTTGAAAGCCAATTATTTATCCAGTCTCTTGGCTTTTTACTAAATCAATCAAATTGCAAAGTCAGTAGCATTACACATACATGGCAACTGGTTGGAATACCGCGTGTTCAACCTGATTGATTTTGGATCATTACTACTTGTCACAGCTGCTCTTATATACCTTAAATCCATTGGATGATCTAATTCGTGAAAATAATCCAGGCGAGTTTAACTATTTTGCCGAATGACTTACTGTCTTTGTACTTAACATGTATATATTTCTACTCAAAATATTACATAAAAACCACTCCCCAAACGTTTTTGGTGTAAGATATTGTAGTGCCGTGCTTCGATCATAGTTCGCTTCGATAACCGTTATTAATACCAATCTTAACGGTGTATAATATCAGAAGGCAAAGGGAAGCGGCAACTACATTTTTATTGATAATCGATGCAGACCAGAAAGTTGTAAGCACATGAGCAACTGTAAGCAAGCGAAGCAAAGATGATGCGTATTGGAGATGGCTGGGAAGCCAACTCGATTTAAGCAAGCGTTAATCAATATTTATAGTCGGACAAAAATGAATGACAGACATATGATGAATAAGATACGAAGTGTACACATATGCGCTCATATAAAAAGTACTCAAGGTTAATAAGCAAATGATTAACAAGATCAAAAGATGACTCAATGTACAGGTGAATTGGCTTGGCCAGTAACTAGAATAAAGTATATGGGCCTAACATATGAACTGGTACTACAATATATTAAATAGCTTTATACTGCAACTTACTACTATGGAAAGGTGTGCTGTTTACAAACGAAGCATATCAGATTCAAAAATTATTTAGCATGTCTTATTTCCAACTACCTTTAACACAGGTTTATAAATGTTACTAAGCTAACTACAATAACTTCGGATAAAGCGTCTATATTGTAACTCGTCATATTCCTAACTGTAATTCCACAAGTCGTCTCAACTTTTAAAAGAATTCTCTTGGCGAAGTTCGCTATTTTTAAACTGTCACATATCGCACCAACCAGCTTAGTAACTTGGCCTATACATGCATTGTATTATATGATCTATGCCATTTAAATTTATCATTGTTGAAAGCGTGAGTCAATTGAAGCTAGACCACCATGGAAAACCTGGAAACACTGGACGGCCGTTTCGTCCTATTATGGGACTCCTCAGCAGTGCGCATCCACGAACCTGCTCTCGCGAGCGAGATTCGAACCCAGGACCTACCAGTCTCGAGCCGAAGCCCTTAACCGATAGACCACTGAGCTGGCATCCAACGGTGTTAATGTCTAACTTCAACTGATCCACGAAGTTGAGCAACCATTCACCAATTGTCTTCAGTGAGTTCCTATCTCACAACAGACGTGGTTTTGAACTCCACTGGTCACTGCTTCTCACTAGAGCTCCTAGATATACTTCTCGAAATCACTAGTGAGCATATTATTATATTAATTATAGAAGGGGTTTTGTGGAGATTTAGTATTTATCATTGTTGAAAGCGTGAGTCAATTGAAGCTAGACCACCATGGAAAACCTGGAAACACTGGACGGCCGTTTCGTCCTATTATGGGACTCCTCAGCAGTGCGCATCCACGAACCTGCTCTCGCGAGCGAGATTCGAACCCAGGACCTACCAGTCTCGAGCCGAAGCCCTTAACCGATAGACCACTGAGCTGGCATCCAACGGTGTTAATGTCTAACTTCAACTGATCCACGAAGTTGAGCAACCATTCACCAATTGTCTTCAGTGAGTTCCTATCTCACAACAGACGTGGTTTTGAACTCCACTGGTCACTGCTTCTCACTAGAGCTCCTAGATATACTTCTCGAAATCACTAGTGAGCATATTATTATATTAATTATAGAAGGGGTTTTGTGGAGATTTAGTATTTATCATTGTTGAAAGCGTGAGTCAATTGAAGCTAGACCACCATGGAAAACCTGGAAACACTGGACGGCCGTTTCGTCCTATTATGGGACTCCTCAGCAGTGCGCATCCACGAACCTGCTCTCGCGAGCGAGATTCGAACCCAGGACCTACCAGTCTCGAGCCGAAGCCCTTAACCGATAGACCACTGAGCTGGCATCCAACGGTGTTAATGTCTAACTTCAACTGATCCACGAAGTTGAGCAACCATTCACCAATTGTCTTCAGTGAGTTCCTATCTCACAACAGACGTGGTTTTGAACTCCACTGGTCACTGCTTCTCACTAGAGCTCCTAGATATACTTCTCGAAATCACTAGTGAGCATATTATTATATTAATTATAGAAGGGGTTTTGTGGAGATTTAGTATTTATCATTGTTGAAAGCGTGAGTCAATTGAAGCTAGACCACCATGGAAAACCTGGAAACACTGGACGGCCGTTTCGTCCTATTATGGGACTCCTCAGCAGTGCGCATCCACGAACCTGCTCTCGCGAGCGAGATTCGAACCCAGGACCTACCAGTCTCGAGCCGAAGCCCTTAACCGATAGACCACTGAGCTGGCATCCAACGGTGTTAATGTCTAACTTCAACTGATCCACGAAGTTGAGCAACCATTCACCAATTGTCTTCAGTGAGTTCCTATCTCACAACAGACGTGGTTTTGAACTCCACTGGTCACTGCTTCTCACTAGAGCTCCTAGATATACTTCTCGAAATCACTAGTGAGCATATTATTATATTAATTATAGAAGGGGTTTTGTGGAGATTTAGTATTTATCATTGTTGAAAGCGTGAGTCAATTGAAGCTAGACCACCATGGAAAACCTGGAAACACTGGACGGCCGTTTCGTCCTATTATGGGACTCCTCAGCAGTGCGCATCCACGAACCTGCTCTCGCGAGCGAGATTCGAACCCAGGACCTACCAGTCTCGAGCCGAAGCCCTTAACCGATAGACCACTGAGCTGGCATCCAACGGTGTTAATGTCTAACTTCAACTGATCCACGAAGTTGAGCAACCATTCACCAATTGTCTTCAGTGAGTTCCTATCTCACAACAGACGTGGTTTTGAACTCCACTGGTCACTGCTTCTCACTAGAGCTCCTAGATATACTTCTCGAAATCACTAGTGAGCATATTATTATATTAATTATAGAAGGGGTTTTGTGGAGATTTAGTATTTATCATTGTTGAAAGCGTGAGTCAATTGAAGCTAGACCACCATGGAAAACCTGGAAACACTGGACGGCCGTTTCGTCCTATTATGGGACTCCTCAGCAGTGCGCATCCACGAACCTGCTCTCGCGAGCGAGATTCGAACCCAGGACCTACCAGTCTCGAGCCGAAGCCCTTAACCGATAGACCACTGAGCTGGCATCCAACGGTGTTAATGTCTAACTTCAACTGATCCACGAAGTTGAGCAACCATTCACCAATTGTCTTCAGTGAGTTCCTATCTCACAACAGACGTGGTTTTGAACTCCACTGGTCACTGCTTCTCACTAGAGCTCCTAGATATACTTCTCGAAATCACTAGTGAGCATATTATTATATTAATTATAGAAGGGGTTTTGTGGAGATTTAGTATTTATCATTGTTGAAAGCGTGAGTCAATTGAAGCTAGACCACCATGGAAAACCTGGAAACACTGGACGGCCGTTTCGTCCTATTATGGGACTCCTCAGCAGTGCGCATCCACGAACCTGCTCTCGCGAGCGAGATTCGAACCCAGGACCTACCAGTCTCGAGCCGAAGCCCTTAACCGATAGACCACTGAGCTGGCATCCAACGGTGTTAATGTCTAACTTCAACTGATCCACGAAGTTGAGCAACCATTCACCAATTGTCTTCAGTGAGTTCCTATCTCACAACAGACGTGGTTTTGAACTCCACTGGTCACTGCTTCTCACTAGAGCTCCTAGATATACTTCTCGAAATCACTAGTGAGCATATTATTATATTAATTATAGAAGGGGTTTTGTGGAGATTTAGTATTTATCATTGTTGAAAGCGTGAGTCAATTGAAGCTAGACCACCATGGAAAACCTGGAAACACTGGACGGCCGTTTCGTCCTATTATGGGACTCCTCAGCAGTGCGCATCCACGAACCTGCTCTCGCGAGCGAGATTCGAACCCAGGACCTACCAGTCTCGAGCCGAAGCCCTTAACCGATAGACCACTGAGCTGGCATCCAACGGTGTTAATGTCTAACTTCAACTGATCCACGAAGTTGAGCAACCATTCACCAATTGTCTTCAGTGAGTTCCTATCTCACAACAGACGTGGTTTTGAACTCCACTGGTCACTGCTTCTCACTAGAGCTCCTAGATATACTTCTCGAAATCACTAGTGAGCATATTATTATATTAATTATAGAAGGGGTTTTGTGGAGATTTAGTATTTATCATTGTTGAAAGCGTGAGTCAATTGAAGCTAGACCACCATGGAAAACCTGGAAACACTGGACGGCCGTTTCGTCCTATTATGGGACTCCTCAGCAGTGCGCATCCACGAACCTGCTCTCGCGAGCGAGATTCGAACCCAGGACCTACCAGTCTCGAGCCGAAGCCCTTAACCGATAGACCACTGAGCTGGCATCCAACGGTGTTAATGTCTAACTTCAACTGATCCACGAAGTTGAGCAACCATTCACCAATTGTCTTCAGTGAGTTCCTATCTCACAACAGACGTGGTTTTGAACTCCACTGGTCACTGCTTCTCACTAGAGCTCCTAGATATACTTCTCGAAATCACTAGTGAGCATATTATTATATTAATTATAGAAGGGGTTTTGTGGAGATTTAGTATTTATCATTGTTGAAAGCGTGAGTCAATTGAAGCTAGACCACCATGGAAAACCTGGAAACACTGGACGGCCGTTTCGTCCTATTATGGGACTCCTCAGCAGTGCGCATCCACGAACCTGCTCTCGCGAGCGAGATTCGAACCCAGGACCTACCAGTCTCGAGCCGAAGCCCTTAACCGATAGACCACTGAGCTGGCATCCAACGGTGTTAATGTCTAACTTCAACTGATCCACGAAGTTGAGCAACCATTCACCAATTGTCTTCAGTGAGTTCCTATCTCACAACAGACGTGGTTTTGAACTCCACTGGTCACTGCTTCTCACTAGAGCTCCTAGATATACTTCTCGAAATCACTAGTGAGCATATTATTATATTAATTATAGAAGGGGTTTTGTGGAGATTTAGTATTTATCATTGTTGAAAGCGTGAGTCAATTGAAGCTAGACCACCATGGAAAACCTGGAAACACTGGACGGCCGTTTCGTCCTATTATGGGACTCCTCAGCAGTGCGCATCCACGAACCTGCTCTCGCGAGCGAGATTCGAACCCAGGACCTACCAGTCTCGAGCCGAAGCCCTTAACCGATAGACCACTGAGCTGGCATTCAACTCACGCTTTCAACAATGATAAATACTAAATCTCCACAAAACCCCTTCTATAATTATTATAATAATATGCTCACTAGTGATTTCGAGAAGTATATCTAGGAGCTCTAGTGAGAAGCAGTGACCAGTGGAGTTCAAAACCACGTCTGTTGTGAGATAGGAACTCACTGAAGACAATTGGTGAATGGTTGCTCAACTTCGTGGATCAGTTGAAGTTAGACATTAACACCGTTGGATGCCAGCTCAGTGGTCTATCGGTTAAGGGCTTCGGCTCGAGACTGGTAGGTCCTGGGTTCGAATCTCGCTCGCGAGAGCAGGTTCGTGGATGCGCACTGCTGAGGAGTCCCATAATAGGACGAAACGGCCGTCCAGTGTTTCCAGGTTTTCCATGGTGGTCTAGCTTCAATTGACTCACGCTTTCAACAATGATAAATACTAAATCTCCACAAAACCCCTTCTATAATTAATATAATAATATGCTCACTAGTGATTTCGAGAAGTATATCTAGGAGCTCTAGTGAGAAGCAGTGACCAGTGGAGTTCAAAACCACGTCTGTTGTGAGATAGGAACTCACTGAAGACAATTGGTGAATGGTTGCTCAACTTCGTGGATCAGTTGAAGTTAGACATTAACACCGTTGGATGCCAGCTCAGTGGTCTATCGGTTAAGGGCTTCGGCTCGAGACTGGTAGGTCCTGGGTTCGAATCTCGCTCGCGAGAGCAGGTTCGTGGATGCGCACTGCTGAGGAGTCCCATAATAGGACGAAACGGCCGTCCAGTGTTTCCAGGTTTTCCATGGTGGTCTAGCTTCAATTGACTCACGCTTTCAACAATGATAAATACTAAATCTCCACAAAACCCCTTCTATAATTAATATAATAATATGCTCACTAGTGATTTCGAGAAGTATATCTAGGAGCTCTAGTGAGAAGCAGTGACCAGTGGAGTTCAAAACCACGTCTGTTGTGAGATAGGAACTCACTGAAGACAATTGGTGAATGGTTGCTCAACTTCGTGGATCAGTTGAAGTTAGACATTAACACCGTTGGATGCCAGCTCAGTGGTCTATCGGTTAAGGGCTTCGGCTCGAGACTGGTAGGTCCTGGGTTCGAATCTCGCTCGCGAGAGCAGGTTCGTGGATGCGCACTGCTGAGGAGTCCCATAATAGGACGAAACGGCCGTCCAGTGTTTCCAGGTTTTCCATGGTGGTCTAGCTTCAATCGACTCACGCTTTCAACAATGATAAATACTAAATCTCCACAAAACCCCTTCTATAATTAATATAATAATATGCTCACTAGTGATTTCGAGAAGTATATCTAGGAGCTCTAGTGAGAAGCAGTGACCAGTGGAGTTCAAAACCACGTCTGTTGTGAGATAGGAACTCACTGAAGACAATTGGTGAATGGTTGCTCAACTTCGTGGATCAGTTGAAGTTAGACATTAACACCGTTGGATGCCAGCTCAGTGGTCTATCGGTTAAGGGCTTCGGCTCGAGACTGGTAGGTCCTGGGTTCGAATCTCGCTCGCGAGAGCAGGTTCGTGGATGCGCACTGCTGAGGAGTCCCATAATAGGACGAAACGGCCGTCCAGTGTTTCCAGGTTTTCCATGGTGGTCTAGCTTCAATTGACTCACGCTTTCAACAATGATAAATACTAAATCTCCACAAAACCCCTTCTATAATTAATATAATAATATGCTCACTAGTGATTTCGAGAAGTATATCTAGGAGCTCTAGTGAGAAGCAGTGACCAGTGGAGTTCAAAACCACGTCTGTTGTGAGATAGGAACTCACTGAAGACAATTGGTGAATGGTTGCTCAACTTCGTGGATCAGTTGAAGTTAGACATTAACACCGTTGGATGCCAGCTCAGTGGTCTATCGGTTAAGGGCTTCGGCTCGAGACTGGTAGGTCCTGGGTTCGAATCTCGCTCGCGAGAGCAGGTTCGTGGATGCGCACTGCTGAGGAGTGCCATAATAGGACGAAACGGCCGTCCAGTGTTTCCAGGTTTTCCATGGTGGTCTAGCTTCAATTGACTCACGCTTTCAACAATGATAAATACTAAATCTCCACAAAACCCCTTCTATAATTAATATAATAATATGCTCACTAGTGATTTCGAGAAGTATATCTAGGAGCTCTAGTGAGAAGCAGTGACCAGTGGAGTTCAAAACCACGTCTGTTGTGAGATAGGAACTCACTGAAGACAATTGGTGAATGGTTGCTCAACTTCGTGGATCAGTTGAAGTTAGACATTAACACCGTTGGATGCCAGCTCAGTGGTCTATCGGTTAAGGGCTTCGGCTCGAGACTGGTAGGTCCTGGGTTCGAATCTCGCTCGCGAGAGCAGGTTCGTGGATGCGCACTGCTGAGGAGTCCCATAATAGGACGAAACGGCCGTCCAGTGTTTCCAGGTTTTCCATGGTGGTCTAGCTTCAATTGACTCACGCTTTCAACAATGATAAATACTAAATCTCCACAAAACCCCTTCTATAATTAATATAATAATATGCTCACTAGTGATTTCGAGAAGTATATCTAGGAGCTCTAGTGAGAAGCAGTGACCAGTGGAGTTCAAAACCACGTCTGTTGTGAGATAGGAACTCACTGAAGACAATTGGTGAATGGTTGCTCAACTTCGTGGATCAGTTGAAGTTAGACATTAACACCGTTGGATGCCAGCTCAGTGGTCTATCGGTTAAGGGCTTCGGCTCGAGACTGGTAGGTCCTGGGTTCGAATCTCGCTCGCGAGAGCAGGTTCGTGGATGCGCACTGCTGAGGAGTCCCATAATAGGACGAAACGGCCGTCCAGTGTTTCCAGGTTTTCCATGGTGGTCTAGCTTCAATTGACTCACGCTTTCAACAATGATAAATACTAAATCTCCACAAAACCCCTTCTATAATTAATATAATAATATGCTCACTAGTGATTTCGAGAAGTATATCTAGGAGCTCTAGTGAGAAGCAGTGACCAGTGGAGTTCAAAACCACGTCTGTTGTGAGATAGGAACTCACTGAAGACAATTGGTGAATGGTTGCTCAACTTCGTGGATCAGTTGAAGTTAGACATTAACACCGTTGGATGCCAGCTCAGTGGTCTATCGGTTAAGGGCTTCGGCTCGAGACTGGTAGGTCCTGGGTTCGAGTCTCGCTCGCGAGAGCAGGTTCGTGGATGCGCACTGCTGAGGAGTCCCATAATAGGACGAAACGGCCGTCCAGTGTTTCCAGGTTTTCCATGGTGGTCTAGCTTCAATTGACTCACGCTTTCAACAATGATAAATACTAAATCTCCACAAAACCCCTTCTATAATTAATATAATAATATGCTCACTAGTGATTTCGAGAAGTATATCTAGGAGCTCTAGTGAGAAGCAGTGACCAGTGGAGTTCAAAACCACGTCTGTTGTGAGATAGGAACTCACTGAAGACAATTGGTGAATGGTTGCTCAACTTCGTGGATCAGTTGAAGTTAGACATTAACACCGTTGGATGCCAGCTCAGTGGTCTATCGGTTAAGGGCTTCGGCTCGAGACTGGTAGGTCCTGGGTTCGAATCTCGCTCGCGAGAGCAGGTTCGTGGATGCGCACTGCTGAGGAGTCCCATAATAGGACGAAACGGCCGTCCAGTGTTTCCAGGTTTTCCATGGTGGTCTAGCTTCAATTGACTCACGCTTTCAACAATGATAAATACTAAATCTCCACAAAACCCCTTCTATAATTAATATAATAATATGCTCACTAGTGATTTCGAGAAGTATATCTAGGAGCTCTAGTGAGAAGCAGTGACCAGTGGAGTTCAAAACCACGTCTGTTGTGAGATAGGAACTCACTGAAGACAATTGGTGAATGGTTGCTCAACTTCGTGGATCAGTTGAAGTTAGACATTAACACCGTTGGATGCCAGCTCAGTGGTCTATCGGTTAAGGGCTTCGGCTCGAGACTGGTAGGTCCTGGGTTCGAATCTCGCTCGCGAGAGCAGGTTCGTGGATGCGCACTGCTGAGGAGTCCCATAATAGGACGAAACGGCCGTCCAGTGTTTCCAGGTTTTCCATGGTGGTCTAGCTTCAATTGACTCACGCTTTCAACAATGATAAATACTAAATCTCCACAAAACCCCTTCTATAATTAATATAATAATATGCTCACTAGTGATTTCGAGAAGTATATCTAGGAGCTCTAGTGAGAAGCAGTGACCAGTGGAGTTCAAAACCACGTCTGTTGTGAGATAGGAACTCACTGAAGACAATTGGTGAATGGTTGCTCAACTTCGTGGATCAGTTGAAGTTAGACATTAACACCGTTGGATGCCAGCTCAGTGGTCTATCGGTTAAGGGCTTCGGCTCGAGACTGGTAGGTCCTGGGTTCGAATCTCGCTCGCGAGAGCAGGTTCGTGGATGCGCACTGCTGAGGAGTCCCATAATAGGACGAAACGGCCGTCCAGTGTTTCCAGGTTTTCCATGGTGGTCTAGCTTCAATTGACTCACGCTTTCAACAATGATAAATACTAAATCTCCACAAAACCCCTTCTATAATTAATATAATAATATGCTCACTAGTGATTTCGAGAAGTATATCTAGGAGCTCTAGTGAGAAGCAGTGACCAGTGGAGTTCAAAACCACGTCTGTTGTGAGATAGGAACTCACTGAAGACAATTGGTGAATGGTTGCTCAACTTCGTGGATCAGTTGAAGTTAGACATTAACACCGTTGGATGCCAGCTCAGTGGTCTATCGGTTAAGGGCTTCGGCTCGAGACTGGTAGGTCCTGGGTTCGAATCTCGCTCGCGAGAGCAGGTTCGTGGATGCGCACTGCTGAGGAGTCCCATAATAGGACGAAACGGCCGTCCAGTGTTTCCAGGTTTTCCATGGTGGTCTAGCTTCAATTGACTCACGCTTTCAACAATGATAAATACTAAATCTCCACAAAACCCCTTCTATAATTAATATAATAATATGCTCACTAGTGATTTCGAGAAGTATATCTAGGAGCTCTAGTGAGAAGCAGTGACCAGTGGAGTTCAAAACCACGTCTGTTGTGAGATAGGAACTCACTGAAGACAATTGGTGAATGGTTGCTCAACTTCGTGGATCAGTTGAAGTTAGACATTAACACCGTTGGATGCCAGCTCAGTGGTCTATCGGTTAAGGGCTTCGGCTCGAGACTGGTAGGTCCTGGGTTCGAATCTCGCTCGCGAGAGCAGGTTCGTGGATGCGCACTGCTGAGGAGTCCCATAATAGGACGAAACGGCCGTCCAGTGTTTCCAGGTTTTCCATGGTGGTCTAGCTTCAATTGACTCACGCTTTCAACAATGATAAATACTAAATCTCCACAAAACCCCTTCTATAATTAATATAATAATATGCTCACTAGTGATTTCGAGAAGTATATCTAGGAGCTCTAGTGAGAAGCAGTGACCAGTGGAGTTCAAAACCACGTCTGTTGTGAGATAGGAACTCACTGAAGACAATTGGTGAATGGTTGCTCAACTTCGTGGATCAGTTGAAGTTAGACATTAACACCGTTGGATGCCAGCTCAGTGGTCTATCGGTTAAGGGCTTCGGCTCGAGACTGGTAGGTCCTGGGTTCGAATCTCGCTCGCGAGAGCAGGTTCGTGGATGCGCACTGCTGAGGAGTCCCATAATAGGACGAAACGGCCGTCCAGTGTTTCCAGGTTTTCCATGGTGGTCTAGCTTCAATTGACTCACGCTTTCAACAATGATAAATACTAAATCTCCACAAAACCCCTTCTATAATTAATATAATAATATGCTCACTAGTGATTTCGAGAAGTATATCTAGGAGCTCTAGTGAGAAGCAGTGACCAGTGGAGTTCAAAACCACGTCTGTTGTGAGATAGGAACTCACTGAAGACAATTGGTGAATGGTTGCTCAACTTCGTGGATCAGTTGAAGTTAGACATTAACACCGTTGGATGCCAGCTCAGTGGTCTATCGGTTAAGGGCTTCGGCTCGAGACTGGTAGGTCCTGGGTTCGAATCTCGCTCGCGAGAGCAGGTTCGTGGATGCGCACTGCTGAGGAGTCCCATAATAGGACGAAACGGCCGTCCAGTGTTTCCAGGTTTTCCATGGTGGTCTAGCTTCAATTGACTCACGCTTTCAACAATGATAAATACTAAATCTCCACAAAACCCCTTCTATAATTAATATAATAATATGCTCACTAGTGATTTCGAGAAGTATATCTAGGAGCTCTAGTGAGAAGCAGTGACCAGTGGAGTTCAAAACCACGTCTGTTGTGAGATAGGAACTCACTGAAGACAATTGGTGAATGGTTGCTCAACTTCGTGGATCAGTTGAAGTTAGACATTAACACCGTTGGATGCCAGCTCAGTGGTCTATCGGTTAAGGGCTTCGGCTCGAGACTGGTAGGTCCTGGGTTCGAATCTCGCTCGCGAGAGCAGGTTCGTGGATGCGCACTGCTGAGGAGTCCCATAATAGGACGAAACGGCCGTCCAGTGTTTCCAGGTTTTCCATGGTGGTCTAGCTTCAATTGACTCACGCTTTCAACAATGATAAATACTAAATCTCCACAAAACCCCTTCTATAATTAATATAATAATATGCTCACTAGTGATTTCGAGAAGTATATCTAGGAGCTCTAGTGAGAAGCAGTGACCAGTGGAGTTCAAAACCACGTCTGTTGTGAGATAGGAACTCACTGAAGACAATTGGTGAATGGTTGCTCAACTTCGTGGATCAGTTGAAGTTAGACATTAACACCGTTGGATGCCAGCTCAGTGGTCTATCGGTTAAGGGCTTCGGCTCGAGACTGGTAGGTCCTGGGTTCGAATCTCGCTCGCGAGAGCAGGTTCGTGGATGCGCACTGCTGAGGAGTCCCATAATAGGACGAAACGGCCGTCCAGTGTTTCCAGGTTTTCCATGGTGGTCTAGCTTCAATTGACTCACGCTTTCAACAATGATAAATACTAAATCTCCACAAAACCCCTTCTATAATTAATATAATAATATGCTCACTAGTGATTTCGAGAAGTATATCTAGGAGCTCTAGTGAGAAGCAGTGACCAGTGGAGTTCAAAACCACGTCTGTTGTGAGATAGGAACTCACTGAAGACAATTGGTGAATGGTTGCTCAACTTCGTGGATCAGTTGAAGTTAGACATTAACACCGTTGGATGCCAGCTCAGTGGTCTATCGGTTAAGGGCTTCGGCTCGAGACTGGTAGGTCCTGGGTTCGAATCTCGCTCGCGAGAGCAGGTTCGTGGATGCGCACTGCTGAGGAGTCCCATAATAGGACGAAACGGCCGTCCAGTGTTTCCAGGTTTTCCATGGTGGTCTAGCTTCAATTGACTCACGCTTTCAACAATGATAAATACTAAATCTCCACAAAACCCCTTCTATAATTAATATAATAATATGCTCACTAGTGATTTCGAGAAGTATATCTAGGAGCTCTAGTGAGAAGCAGTGACCAGTGGAGTTCAAAACCACGTCTGTTGTGAGATAGGAACTCACTGAAGACAATTGGTGAATGGTTGCTCAACTTCGTGGATCAGTTGAAGTTAGACATTAACACCGTTGGATGCCAGCTCAGTGGTCTATCGGTTAAGGGCTTCGGCTCGAGACTGGTAGGTCCTGGGTTCGAATCTCGCTCGCGAGAGCAGGTTCGTGGATGCGCACTGCTGAGGAGTCCCATAATAGGACGAAACGGCCGTCCAGTGTTTCCAGGTTTTCCATGGTGGTCTAGCTTCAATTGACTCACGCTTTCAACAATGATAAATACTAAATCTCCACAAAACCCCATTTAAATTTAACAATCATTTGAATCGCCTTTAACATTTTTGACCAAACCCATCATAGTCGTTATTGCTATACGTATTCGGTTTTACGAATTGGTCTATCATAATATTTGCCTAAAAAGACCAACATAGTTTAGGTAACAAAGTCACCAAATATAGGTACTATCATGGTGCACTAGTATAATAACTGGGGTATCAGGTAGTTATTGACCAAACAGACATTTAAAATCAAAACTTCGGAGCCCACTACTAAAATTAACACTATGTAGACAAATATTTTTGAACTTTAATTTATGAAATAATCAGGCAGCTCGAATTCCTTAATGCTACGAACTGCTGTTATTTCAGAAGCACCTAAGACAACTACTTATTTCCCACTGGCTAATTCTCAATGAACACTATAACTAGTTAAGCGTAATGGTTTCAATATATCTTCATAAAGCATTTTAATGACTTGACAACTACATAATATGATTGATAACATTGATGAAACCATTAACTAAATTGGTCAACAAATCGGCATGTGACTATCACTAAATAATGTCGTTTTCTCTTTATCTTCATCCATTTCAGTCGATTTTGGTATGCTTCTCTATCACTTACCCATTCGGTAAACACCTTAGAACTTTGTCGGTCTAACTAGAGGTTTAGCGATACAGTGATGCAAGCAAATCATCAGTTTAAGCAGCAGGGTAAATCTCGTGCAATTTGAAGGCAGGGTATTAGAATTTACCCCAACACTGACTAAGGTTTAAGCCATTATCATAGACATTGGTTGGGAGTCATACTCCCCTTGGTTACGACTTATGTTCTCTCTGATAATCACATGAGCATCACTCACTGTTTATCATTCTGTGAAGATTTATCTAGCTAGAGGCATCTTGCAACACCACACCACCTATATTTGTTGCTCATAGGCTTCGTAGATTTCAGTAATTTTTAATCAATCTATTTTACATAAGATGTTTTCTACCTTATGCTAAACTTCATATTTGCAACTAACTTGTATGCGCCATCAGCCGGTAGGTATATAGATTACATTGAGTCTAGAGCATGTCTCTAACAACACATTCATGTTTAACTAATTACTGTCAGCTATCTGCCCAAAGTTCACATAATTATCACTTTTCACGTATTGAGAGAATTTTCCATAACAATTCATGTGTTATTAGTATTACGAAATTTTATCACGGTTAAGTAATAATGAAGTTGAAAAAATCCCCCCGTAACTGAATAAGCCTTATCAAATTAAACAAATTAACTGGAACACCAGTTGTAATTCGTCTTCCGTACAGTTACATTTTTGTTCTCTCAGTTAGCCTACTAATGCAGATGCCATTTAAAATCAACTCTTATAAACAGGTTACCGGCATGAACGTCATTTAACTTCATAATTTAAACCGAAACTAATACCAATACCAACATTTCCACAACTTTGATTGTTTTTAATGTTTCTAAACACAAAATACGAGTGCTGCCTATAAGGTTTTGACCAACTGTTAATAAAACGAGGAATCATTCTTAGTTATTATAATCCGACTTGCTTTATATCAAATCACCACGAAAATTTCCATTTTATGCGCGTTAAGAATTAAACTAAACATTTTGAAATTGTAACGTGCATTTCCCAACCAGTTGCTGCCACATTATTTCCGATTTATCTTTCAGCTTATAAATACCTAGAGGATTCTTATTATTCTTGGTAACCCTAGGAGTGCGACAATTTCACTCAATTCGGTGTCAGACCAGTGTCATGTTGATTCCCGTGGGAGAGTAGTGTAGGGGCATTATGCCCTAACCAAACAATCCCTAAAGCTGAAAACAAAACAACTGAGAAAATAGATATTCAGCATCTAACACGGAAAAAAACACAAGAATGGAGAGAGTGGAAAGAATTAATTAATTTATTTCGGATGGAATGGCTCAGCCTTGCAGGCGTAGTCACTTTTGTGTAAATTATCTCTTCGTTTCATATTAAATATATGCTTTTATAGCAAGCCTGAATGTATCCTCCATTGTATTGTGGTAGATGTCGAGTCGTGATCGACCATGATCACCGATACAGGAAACTACGTGCCAGTTGGAGATGCCACCACTGAAGTAGTTTGACAACTATTAACCAGTAACACCTTCTTTAATCGAATCTCGCCTCACTCAGTTAAAATCAGAAGTCAGATGCAAAGAGGTTGGAAAGATATATTTGGTGCGTTATCAATATATTGAGAAGTGGTTGATATATTCTGGCTAGTGATTGTAGGGGATGTTTCCCACGCTGAGCTGTGACGTGATCTGTTGCGGATGCATAACCGGACGCCTTCAGACAAGTCCACTAAAACTAATACGGTCAGCATCCAATGCTGAACACTTAAAAAGTTATTGATTTTGGGAACTATTTACAGCTACAGATCACTCCCCCCTAGTGAGGTAGTGATGACCCTAAGACGTGGCCAACCAGAAGTTTAAACCCGACGAGTTTGTCGTTGGTAAACACTCTTCCGATAGCTTGCTATGTTTAACAGAGTCTGGTCGCCTTTCCTTACCATAAAGAGCCAGGAAGTATAATATAGTAATCGTAGAGCAAAATACAATCGAAAACCTCGGTTCTTTATAGACTTCATCGTTCTTTTCCATCCGTCCTGGGAAAGGAAAAAAATAGAGCGTGTGAGTGCATGTCAAAATACACTCGTACTTGCGTGAGGACACAAGGTGAGCGAAAAAAAGTAAGTAAACTAATACGCTCGCGACAGAGTAAAAGCGATTGAAAGATATTGATTTTTGTTTTGTTTTGTTTTTAAATGAACAAATGATACGCTTATTATTAAAAAAATTGGTTTTTGCGATTAAAAATATATAAATCGGCATATTAAAATTTTTAATAAATGATGCAAAGGAAGTTGGAGATAAAGTTTGTGTCCTACGCGCAATAGTCGCTTAGATGTTCTGGAAATCTTACTCTTCTTCCAGAACGCGTTGTCTTAAATTTATTTTTTAACGTTGACGAAGTATCAACATGTGTGTTCTTCCACAAACGAGTTGAGGTGCTGTGTATCCAATGTCAGCTTTCACTGCATTGCGGATACCCAGTAAGACGAGTGAAAGAGCGTCTGTCCACTGTGGGACGTTTGTAGCTGATAGTGAAACTTTTAGTTGTCAGTGAAAGCTTTCTACCAACCCGTTTGCTTGTGGGTGGTAGATGGTCGTTCGGAAGCTGGTGATTCATAATAGTGTGGTCAGACAACGGAAAAGTCCAGATTCGAACTGGCGTCCGCGGTCTGTAGTGATGGTTCGAGGGCAGCCGAAATTCGCTACCCATCGTTCGACGAAGGCGCGAGCCACTGTTTCAACAGTAATGTCCTTGATAGTTACTGCTTCTGGCCATCAAGCGAAACGGCCTACGCAGGTTAAAAAATAAGAGTACCCATTTGTATCTGGTAAAGATCCCATTAAATCCAGATGAACATGGTGGAAACGAGCATTAGGGGTTTTGAAAGAGCCTGAGGGACATTTGTTGTGTCTTATGACCTTAGATTTCTGGCAGCTTACACAGGAGTATGCCCACTCCCTCACGTTTTTATCCATACCAGGCCAGCGAAATCGTTCGGCTATAAGCCTGATGGATGCACGAACACCTGAATGAGGAAGATTGTGCAACGTATTGAAGACGTTGCGTCGATAATGTTTTGGTACGATTGGATGATCCCTACCTGTAGATGTGTCACATAGTAAGGTTTACTTACCTGTTCCCATTTGCTTAATACTTAGTTTAAGAGCTGTCGAGTACAACTCATGTTGAAGATCAACGTCTTCTTTTTGAAGCTGAGCGATTTTTGGAAGGTCGATTCGTTGGAAACTGTTCAAGGAACTTACACGAGACAAGGCGTCTGTGACTACATTGTTTGCTCCAGAAATGTATTGTATATCTGAAGTGAACTGCGAAATGTAGTCCATTTGTCGAGACTCTCGCGGTGAGTACTTGTCTGAAGATGAACTTAAAGAAAAGGTAAGAGGTAAAAAGTGTAAATTCTCTTCCTTCGATGGAATGTTGGAAATGTCGTACAGTACAATACATAGCTAGGAGTTCCCTGACGAACGTGCCGTACTTAGATTACGCGTCTAGCAACCGTCTGGAGAAAAATCCTAAATTTTGCCAAGAGTGGTTAACCCATTGTTGTAAGACGCCTTTGATTGCTGAGTCGGATGCGTCTACGGCGATACTAATGGGCGCTTCAGTGTCTTGATGTGCAAACCGGGTTGCTTTAGCGATATGTTCCTTAACTGTGAAGAATTCTTTTCGCGCAGTGTCGACTAGATTTATTGATTTCCACGGAGTTGGTCGATTAACGGTTTCACAAGGGATGCGCATTTAGGTATGAAGCGTCTGTAGAAACTTACGAGGCCGTTAAAAGTTCGCAATTGCTTAATCGTGGTCGGTTCTGGGTAATCCAGAGTGGCTGCCACTTTACTACTAAGGGGTCGGATGCCTTGAGCATCAGTGGTGTGTCCTAAGAAGTCTAAGGAGTTTGTTCCGATTTGGCATTTCCGAATGTTGACCGTAATGCCATGCTTTTGGAGTCGTTCGGAAACAAAGTCCAGATGCTTGAGATGTGATTCTCTGTCCGGACCAGCTATTAGACAGTCGTCAACATACGCATGTATGAAGTTAAGACCTCAAAGTACGTAGTCTACGAACCTTTGAAAGGTTTGAGCAGCATTCCCTAGGCCGAAAGGCATTCGTAAGAATTCGTAGAGGCCGAAAGGAATTATAATGGCGGTTTTTGGAATGTCGTCAGTTGCCATAGTAATTCGGTTATAAGCTTTAATCAAGTTGATTTTCGAAAAGACAGTTGTACCTTTCAAGGTAGCTGTCAAATCGTGATAGTGAGGCAACGGGTAACGATCGTGAATGGTTTTAGCATTCAGACGCCGATAATCACCAGTTGGCCGCCAATCATTGCTACCCTTTTTAGGGACCATGTGCAAGGGAGATGACCTCGGGCTATTCGGCGGTCGAATGATTCCTAAGTCATTTTTAGCCAACCTAAGCTTTTCGGGAGCCAGTCGTCGGGCTTTCGAGAATACAGGTGGTCCTGTAGTCGAGGTGTGATGTGTAACGTTGCTGGTTGCACAAGGCAATTTCGGTTGTGGTTGATACATCCTGGAGTATTTATCGAGTAATGGTTGATATAAGGGGTCTATGGTGTCGTTAATTGTGACTGGAGAAATTCTGCAACCAGAAAGAAGAGTTATGCAAACAGATAACTTAGTGGTTCCGTCTACCAGCCTTCGTTTGTGGAATCAATGAGTAGATTGTGGTGTTGTAGCAGGTCTATGCTAATGATTGACAAAGAAACATCTGCGACCACGAAAATTCAGTGGATGGGTTTGCGTAAACCCACGTTAAGGTAGACGTACCTTTGACCATACGTAGCAACCGTTTTCCTGTTTGCCGCCTGTAAGCTTAAAACAGACTCGTGAAGCCTGTCGTTAGCATTAGCAGGAAGAACACTAACTTCTGCGCCAATGTCGACGAGGTAGAGACCTTTCGTTGTCATATCCGTGACATATAAAAGGCGGCTATGTTCGCCGTTACCGCGTTCCGGCTGGGATGCTTCTCGAACTGTTTTTCGTGTCATTCGATTTTGAGGCCGGATAGCTCCAGGGTTTCTCGCAATTTCTAGAAGACTTACCATACTGGTTATTATACCAGCACCAGTCAGCGTTATCCGTCTCTGGTGGTCTCGAGACAGATCGCCTACGTGAAACACTTCTCCGCGGGGTTCTTGACCGTCTACGGTCATTGCGAAACCGAAGATAGTGTGTCAACGTGTGACGTATTTCCGTGATGTCATTTGGGGTCGATTGAGGTTTTTCTTCGACTGAAAAGACTTCGGCGTTAGTATATTTCGTGATTTATAAAATGCGGTCGGCAGATGCAGCCAGTTCGGCACTGTTTTGAAACGAGATGAGAACCGCTTGCACCTGTTGAGGAAGTTTAGACAAGAAGAGTTGTCTGAATAGGCCATCATCGAAAGTTCGTTGACCGATAACTTCTCTCATCCTTAGCAACATGTCTGTCGCAGAACCATGTTGCAGGTCGATATTATTAAGAAGTTGATTCAACCTTTGCCGACCGGTTAGATCTCCGCGTTTCATAATCGATCTTTTTAGAGTTTCATAATGTTCTGAAACATCACTAGTAAACGTACTAAGTGTTACGTACCTGTTAAATTCGCTCGGAACTGGGTGCGTGAGTCCGTGATCCCGTGCCCGCGAAAGTCGGTTTCTTCGTAGCAGAACCAGACATCGATATTGTCCGGTCAAAATGGTGTTAACTGAATCAAGGGTGGGGGGATAGTCTTTACCTTAAATAATTTTGGTGTCTGTTCCGTTATAGTATTATAAAGAACGAAAAATATATAACTGAAATGTATCCGAAAAACCGAAAGGAAAAGGTATATAACAATATACAAAAGTCAACCAAAGAAAAACAATGAATAATGACGTTCCAAAAAGAACAGACAGTTTATTGTTCGGTGTGTCAGATCACGTCGATTTCAACACTGAAGTAGTTTGACAACTATTAACCAGTAACACCTTCTTTAATCGAATCTCGCCTCACTCAGTTAAAATCAGAAGTCAGATGCAAAGAGGTTGGAAAGATATATTTGGTGCGTTATCAATATATTGAGAAGTGGTTGATATATTCTGGCTAGTGATTGTAGGGGATGTTTCCCACGCTGAGCTGTGACGTGATCTGTTGCGGATGCATAACCGGACGCCTTCAGACAAGTCCACTAAAACTAATACGGTCAGCATCCAATGCTGAACACTTAAAAAGTTATTGATTTTGGGAACTATTTACAGCTACACATTTACTAGGTTGGATCCCTCCGTTGGCCGCATATTAGGCAGTTGAACGTTGCAGTAGGATGTTTTTGTTGGCGATCTCGTGGCATCGAAACAATGCTGACATTGTGCCAAAGTCTACAAGCGGGACTACCGAGCGTACACGAGTTCGAGCAAAATCACAAAACAACGGAAAAGTGTCTTTTCGATACACTTAAACAAACTGGTACAGTAGGACAATCACTGGTACAATTGGTTGTAATAATAATTGCTTCTGTTTTACCGACAACGTTCTCGTCATAAAAGAAGTTCACTACGATATGTTAGTGATGATTACTATAGAACTAACCAGCGCAGGCAATGACGTGACTTCTATATAAGATCTTATACATTAAGTAGTCATATCATGACAAAACCACAACTTTAGAATTAGGTCTTTTACTATAATAGTACTAATAACGAAGTCAACCATAATTCTACAAGCTGATACGTCTGTAATTTTATGGAGTTTGTCTTGGTCCTGTTTTGTGTATTGGAGTGACGACCGCATCCTTTCAGTTAGAAGTCAGCATACCTTGACCAAATGATATATTGTATATTTCACAGTTAGCGGGTGCTGCACGTTGTCTCAGGACTTTGGGGTGTAGTTCATTCGGTCCTGTTGACGTTTACATGTCTAAAGTGCTAAGAGCCTTAACTACATCGTCTGGATCAAAGCCCACAGTGAGCAGACGTATTGTTGACTTTTTATTTCGGTCTAGTTCTTTGTCCAGAAGAGGTTGTTGAGTGAAAACTGTCCCGAAATAATCTACTGTAGCCTCTGCTTTTTCCTGATCATCGTCTATCATTTCAAATCCAATCCTTTCCGTGATTAGGTCGTGGATACAATGCTGCGTTCATGTTTTGCAATTTATTCACAAGAACATTTTCTTAGTCTTCTTGATTACAGATTGAGCTAACTGAATTTCATATTTTCTCTGAGCTACCCAGATTGTTATCATAAACTTACTTGTTACCTACCTGTAACGTTCCATCATACTTGTTGTGCCAGTTCTGATGGCAACGTTCCAACATTTTTTCTTTCGTTTTAGTAAACGTCGAATATCCCGGCTTATCCAGGGATTTCTGTGTTTATTCTTCTTTAAAAATATCCAGGGCATAAATGGTTGAGTTACATAAGTGTATATCTGCCAAAATGACTCCATGACTTTTCTAATGATGCTGCAGAGTTGATCGCCTTCATATCTGCATTCAATAAGTTGGGATGGGCCAACAAAAATGTCCGATAGACCATCTTAGCCATGAACTTGAATAAAAAGACTGCATGATCACTTTTCCTTATAGGTGGAAGGAAAGTTATCTGACTGACATCATCACCGTGTGTGAAGATTAGATGCGAGAGACACGAGGAGTTTTGTAATTCATATCTAGTAGGATCTCTGATGTGCTAAGACAAATTTAGCTTTAACTTTTTGAAAGATTTGAGTATTAGTTTTCAGACACTGAGTGTCTGAGATCTTCTTTCAGTGGCAAGTAGAAAACTCACTTTCCTATGACAGGGTAAAAGAAATAATTGAATGCTTTGTCGCTCAATTGCAGACTATTGGGTGCCTCAGGAAGTAACTATTCCTGTTGTTCGACAAACAATATGTAAATGTCAATTCAACTTTTGTTTGCTGTACTTGGCTCCAAATGTAAAAAGTTCACATGTAACGGTATTGAAAATCATTACTTGTGACGTTAGTAATGCGAGTTTGTTTTTCATATTGCTGAGCAGTAGAGAGTAAACGTACTGGAAAAAGCAATGTTATGAATACTTATATTTGCTAACTCAAATGGTCACTTGTTTCTGAATAGCTGGACAAATACTGATATATATCAGGATAACTTGATCTTAGAAGACAAAACTGTAGATAAGGTTTGCTATCACTACAAAATAACTACTCATTTGATACAAGTACTGGTTCACCACCGATTCAAAAACTATCAAGAGTTGTGTTGCGTATGATTCATTTAGCAGTTCAGTAGTCGAGTTTTAAAATTTAGAAGCATAATAGCAGTGTACACTATTCAATACCAGTTGTGCTGCTGCTTTAGGTAGGAAATATAATAAACTGGTGACTTACGCTTTTGCTTCTTCCTGATCATATTGTACGAAAAACCAAATAAGGGAAAATAACGGCGAACGAAGGAGAAATAATGCGCCAAAATGTCTGCTTTTTCATCTGTCCGGGGCAAATAATCCGAAATTTACCCTTTATGTCGCTCTGCGTCTCAAGTGTCGTTAAATTGCATACTTTTCGCCTGAGTATACGCCGAATCGTCTATTTTTCACCTAATAGTACGCCAAATCGTCTACTTTTTGCTAAAATATACACCTAATTGTCTACTTTTCGTCTATATACGCCGATGTAATTTTGCATCCACTCTTAAAACACCGTCATTACCTCAAACATCTATGTTCGCCTTCATCCCCACAGCACACGAAAAGTGAAATGTACATAAAATATGGTATATGTTCAAAAAAATTGAAAACAAAAAGCGTATTGTTGTAGTAGTTAGCAGATGCCAGAGCATCAGTCGTTATATTTTAATTGAGATTGCCTGGTGCCAGTGTCATTTGTAAAGAGCTACAAAAAAGAGCAGGTGATATTTTATTAATAAGGTACATGTACTTAATTGCGAATACAGGCTTTCTCAAATAAGAAAGTAAGCACATTTTTAAAAGAATATTTATTGAAAACGGAGTTTAACAGGAAAATTATTTCACAGATTATTTCTTTTCCTAAAGCCTGTTCGACTACTGAGAATCAAAACAATCTTGTGAATTTTAAAATGTAAAGTGAAATCGGTTAATATACACGAAAGACTTGTTTTTGCACAACTAGCTACTTGAAGCTGAACTCACGGTTATGTTCGTTAGCGCTAAAGACTGTACTCATATATCAGTCGATAATAGTAATCACTTTAAATTCATACATACGTGTCCTTTCTTCCTTCGATTACGCTTTTGTACCTTGTCTCTCATGTCGTGAAAATAATCTTGCGTCGCGATGTCATGCAGTTTCGCAAGGTCTTTTTCGTTAACAGTTGGTGACAGGAATCGATTAGTTAACGCACACATATTACTTCGTAGGCAGCCGTAAAACCTGCACTTCTGAAGTGCTCGTTTTGATGAAGTGCCAAGTAGCGTGAAATTACTGGCAACTTCAGGTGTCATAATTTACGACAAAATAAATATCATTGACGTTTTAGGATCATCATCCATTAAACGCATTAACATGGCCATCTGTAATACGAACAAATGATCAAATTAATGTCCGCTTACAAATCTGTCCTTTAAATCTTTCTGCTCTAGACAAGCGTCCAATGTTCCCAGTTGATCCTCAGATGACAAAGGGAACTGTTGACTTCATAGTCCACAGTCAAATTAACGCAGTTGTTCGCGCTCAGCGGACTTCGGAAGTAGCTTCACATTTGCACTCAACTCACAAATACTTGACGATATGTTCTGCAGCACAGTGTGCGGTCTATCGAATCTGAAAAACTGAACTTGATCGTACATGTGACTTACTCAGCCGCAAACGCCCTGTCTATACGCCTAGAATAGAACGTTAATGATAACGTATCTAATTGTGTCGAACCACTTAATTCCACCTACAAAGTAAAGAGACCTACTTGACAATGGAAGAGACGACACTATCTAACAACCGAAACTTGGGATATTAGACGCGGCTATACGTGATGTATTTAGGTTAGATAAGCTTATCAAAATGTGTATGCCAAAGTGTATTTCAGGTCCACAGTCTCTATGACTAAAAGCCATGTGCATGATAACTTTTCCACTGGTGTCCTAGTCCAAAGGCTAGTTAGTATTTGGTGAGTTGTTTAGAATTACGTTGATGAGTTGAATGTAGTTCAGTTTTAACATCTCACGGCTTATATATCTCTTACATACTGTAAGAAATTTACTTACATTTTATCCACATAATACTCGGTTTGATTGTTCGTTTAATTTAAAACAGAATGACGCGTTTTGTAAATGTCAAACGGAAAGTATTTTTTGATTTCTTACTGTTATCTATTCACCAGGGGGTATAGATTTATTCATTCGTCTTAAAGCCGTACTTTTTGTATGATAGCCTATTCTACTACTTAACTGCTCATAGGAAATTAGTAGGAGTAGGATATCGATCCGTTACATGTAATGTCCTTACCATTCAATCACCTGGTAATGCACAATTTCCTGGACCATAGTTTGCTAGGACACTTTTTTGACCAAATGTACTGAAATATAAGACATTTCACCTTGAAACTTCTATAGATGAAAAGAGATTCAATGTTAACACCAAAAGATGACTGTATTTTTTGTTCCATTGCTTATGGAAAGACAAATCAAACAATCCGTTTCGAAGTAAGTCTTGATTATTCTCGTTAATCAATAATTTTTCCAAACACTTACGAAAGACCAATGATTTAGTGATATTTGATGATCACTTACCAAAAGCGCAGTATCACTTTCAGTGTGTTCCTAAGAAGCATATAAGGAACGCTAAGTATTTGACATATGAAGATATACCACTAGGTAAACTCCGATTTTGCTTCATATAAATTAGTTATGGACATGATTAATTGCGGAAGGAATTATCTTACTAGTCAAATGAAATTGGACCCAGAAAATTTTCTGTAAATTACCATTTAATATAAAATAAGTTGTAGGTTTGGATTTCATTGGCCACCATTCAATAGTGTTCATCATTTACACATGCATATCCTTGGACCTAAACAACTTATGGGTTTTAATCCAATGTTTGATACACGGTATCGTATCTTCCGAAAGGTAAGTGTACGATTGTAATTATTTCGATGCTTTTTCTACCAATCCTTTACTAGGTTGAAAGCGTTTTAGAAAAGCTCAAAATTAAAGGGGAGAAGTAAAATAGGTCGACCTCAGGCAGTCAAATGAATAACCAAATATTTAGTTGACTTCCTTCACGTGCTTTCATATTTTCTTTCCTATTTTGCTGATCAAATCGATGTAGATAGTTTTTTTTATTTATAGACTTATATTCCATCATTTCTCAGACTTTAACGCTATCTTAAAAGCTGTTGTGATATTTTGTTTCGACAAGTAATATGTTTATATTGTTTTTTCAGATACGATTCTCAATGAATTATATTTTTTTATGATATCTTCATCATAATTTTTGATAGTGCGTTTGGGTACGACATAGAAGTTAAGGCTCTAGATTATCATCCAGTGTTCTGCAAGTCGGAAGCCCATTCAACCTATTTCCGTTTACCCATTCCAGCATCATAATTCCGTATAGAAAATCTGTGGCTCAAACTTGTAATGGATAAACGAGTTTAGTTGGTCATTGCAATAGTTTTAAATCCTCTAAAAACGGATGTAATATCAGTAGCGACGTCCGTTAGTAACAAAAACTGCGGGTTACAGTGAACTCTGGAAGCCTCTAGTGACTAGGCGGATGCTCTGAAATATATTTCGGCAAATTTCAATTGACGAGTTGATGCGATGTATACGTGGACCGAGAGCTGCTACACAATTACGCTGTGCGATGAAAGTGATGTATCTGTAAAGATAGGGTTTATAGCTAATATTGTATATCTAAGGCTTCATATATAGGTTGTTTGTAAAGAGACTAAAAAAGACGACTCAATAATGCACTAACATAAATGGACTGAGTTAATTAGAGAGTAAGTAATAGCTCAATTGGCTTTCATCTACTTCAATTTTCCGCTGTCTATCAACAGTCTGAAGACTAACGAAGAGCTAACACAAGAGTAAGGTAACAGGGAGGTTGGACTGACAATTTTAGGGGATACTTCAACAGTTAGTAAGATTGACCGAGATATAAGATAGGGACTGGATCAACTTCACCTAATTGATTAAAGCTCATAACTCAGGTCCAGATTCCCTGAATATGGTTGTAGATATTAAGTGATTTTTATTTATTTATGTAAACACATAAACATTGGTATAAGGAGGCACCAAATGTATATACGCCAAACTTCGTCATTTCATTTGTGTAAGGGCTGGAATACCGCCCGGGCGCCCAAACCGAAGCAGGTGATTTCCTCAGGTCACTCCCCGAGCGTTTGACCTAGAGGTCTAATCTACAAAGCAGTGGAACAACGTTAGGAGACACAGCCCCATTATCGCCGGTGATTAACAATAGTTTCATACTCCATTGTCCCTCGGGATCCCGAAGTCCATGTGCAGCACAGGTTTGGAATAGGGGTTTTCCAAATCCCCTAGATGGATCCTCCGTATCCATTAACCCGGCTAAAGTGCAGAACATTGGCTTTTCGTAAAAAACATCCATGCTGCGACGCATTAAGTAGGACTTCCCTGGCAGTAGCTGTATACATGCGCCGTGTGAAAGCGAACTCTCCCCATCCTCGGCCGTACCAAGGCATTAAAGGGTGCGATTGTTTATACTCGCTTGCAATAACACAAATGCATTGATTCTCTAACTTTTTGTAGACCTTCAGCTTAGATTCATTACGTACTTCTTTGCCTTCAATCTCATTTCTTCTGTCCAAACTATGTTTTGCCCCTAAATGCCCTGGTATGGCCAAGAGTGTTGAGAGTCCGCTCTCCCTCTCCAAATGCTCTCATATGGCCACGCTTATATATAGCTTCAGCCAGGGAAGTCCTACTCACTGCCTTCTCGTGGGGGGGGGGTGTTGTTTACGAAATTGAGAGGACGAAAAGCAAATGCCCGGCGCTTTAACTGGTTTGGTGGACACAGAAAGTCCACCTAGGGGAGTGGGTAAGCCCTGATTCCAAACCAATGGTGCACATGGGCTCCAGTATCCTGAAGTAACAAGTGGCGTATAAATCAATTGTTGGTCACCGGCTACCATGGGACTGCATCTCCTCACGATGCTCCACTGCCTTGTGGATCAGACTTTAGGTCAAAGGATCCGGGTGTGATCCCCTAAGAAAACCACCTGGTTCAGTTTAGGCACGTGGGCAGTATCACAGCCCTCACACAAATTGAATGAAATTTGTACGGCGCATATGTATCTGGTGCTTCCTTGTACAAATATTTATGTGTTTAAATAAATAAATAGCAAAAACTATGTTTTCAATTATTAGAATACCACTACAATTATCCTTTCTTCCCTACTATGCTTTTATTTAATTTCACTTTGTGCTGACGGTTTGGGAACTTGCAACAATGTATAACTATATTAGACGCAAGTGTTGACGACTGACTTCGTCAATAATTGATGTTGTAGCTTAGTTCCTCAGATTATATCATTCGTTTGAACTATTATTCTCGTAAATCCTGCTATACACAAGCAGTTTTTTAGAGATTTGTGGGAATATGATGTGTGGGACCATAGTACAAGAAAAAAGATGCATTTTTGGACGCTACTGAGCAATAATGGTTTCGAAGATTTTATCCTGGGTGACTATTGTTTCTTGTTCATTCGCACTCAAGAAAAACGAAGTTGTGAGGTTGTAGATGAGAAAGTAATGGGTGTATAAGACCGGGATCAGTCGTTTTATCACTACTCCAGTTAGAGCTCTAGAGGTTATTTAGTGCAGCCTTGACTGTCAAGCTTAATCTCTGGTCGCTTTGTCAATTTTCAACTGAACAGTATCTCTTACTGATTATTACTTCTGTTCATTTATTTATTGGAAACAATTAGTCGCTTTTATTTGTCATACAATATCCTAACAAATTCTAATGAGGTGTGACCACTTGGAACGATGTATATATGTGCCTAGTTCTACGTTGTAGCTGACTGACTTAACAACCATATGTGTGACCAGATTGCTCGAAATGTATTGATTGAAAATATAACGTATTTTGATAACTTTTGTACTCTGACCTCATTGTCCTTATTTATTGATTGATTGTACAACCTTTCCTTCGTCTATTTCTATACAACATCGCTTCCCTTGTGTGCAGTGCATTATTCGGAACCATGTTGTAACAGGATCAATATACCCAAGCAAATAGTAAACATGAAGGCCAAACCACAACTTTTAGTTTTCGACGGTGTATTCGTTTATTTAAAAGGTCGAGAAGTCCCGCGAAAATATAATGCCTTTGAAACGACTAAGTAAACGGCAGGGGTCAGGTGTGACGAGAATTCCATTAAGGCACAATTAATTGGGACACATTCGGTTTATCAATATCTGTTAATTTTAAATCAGAAATACCACTGAGTTCTACAACCCATCACCTAGCAAAATAATAGCACTACTAATTATACTAAAACAATCAAATCAAATATATTTCTTTATGATTATGAACAAGGTGTCATCACATTGGTGCTCAAACTAAAATATCACTTCAATTTTATAGACAAAGAGAAAATGGAAAGAAAGAATCTTTAGCAATTGAATGTAAAATACACATCAAAATAAAAATGGCATATAACACATTAGATAATTTGCAAGATCACATAGTAAGGGAGAAAAACTGTAAATTTCCTGCATCCTCCCTTCAGTCTGTTCCAGTTTCAGTTCACCTGATGCTTACGAAATGTACATAAATGTAACTCATAGGAATCATGAGTCAAACAGAAATGAGATAATTACTACCTACTCGAGGTATAAATCACAAAATATGTGATAGTACGGTATACTTGATTTGACAGTTTATTTCCTGTGAATGTTACTTGTTGCAATTAAGAATATAATAATGGGATTACTGATAGACCACATGTGTCGTGGCATAAAATGAAAAAAACATTCGTAAACAAGAAAATTATCGATGGTGAAAGATCTTTTGTTTTCTGTCTATAAAACCGTGATAGTTCTGTTCTATTAAATAAAACTATGATGAATAATTGAATGAAAAGTGTGATGGATGAGTTAAATATGTGCTTTTGGTTACTATTTCTTGTCATTGTAACAGAGTGAGAGACAAAGTGTGACCTGACAGAAAAGTTCTCACAGTTTAATGTAAGAGAAGAAAACGAACCATCGGAATTACGGACAGAAAAAAACAATCCTTCATATTGTGTACAGGGATTTAGGGGGAAATACAGTTATTGATTCGAAATCATCTACTGATGATAACATTAAAAATTATACATCGAAAGACTAACAAAGTGAATCCTCTAGACAAACTTATCCTATCAGTAGTAAGTAGCTGATTGGAATGGGTCCGACTGAAGGTCAACAGAATTTGGACTAAGTGGTTTTGGTCCACTCTGTGATCGAATACGTTCAGCTCGTCGAGTCGGAGTAAGAACTCCAACCTCCAGTGTTTGATGTGCTACAGGCGTTTGTTGTTTAGGAGTGTTTTCCTTAAAAGTATTGCGTTTGATACTTTTGCTTTCAAGGCTTCTCGTAGTGTTAAACGAATGGCGATTATAGCTGCTCTGAAATGAAGCAATTGAAAGCAAATCACAAAACCATATTTTATCTTAGAATAAAAGTATATCACGTGGTCATCCGACAGAAATGCAAATATCACACACTTCATTGAATTTACAAATAGACATCCCGAAAATACACATGATCAGTAGGATTACTTACAAGGGGAAAATAGACAATTCGAGGCCTTCATAGAACTGACAAAAGCCCTATTAAAGTTGGCTCTATTGAGAAAACATTCTGCTTAGGTAGATTAAAACCACTGTACACATTTAATTTTCCAATAAATTTGTAGTGATCGATCCGTTACCTTGATGGTCTTACATGATGATGGTCTCATATGTTACCTTTCATGAGAACACAAGCTACCGACCACGATTTTCCAACCAACTCTTTCCTCGGTTCTCCTTTCCAATTGTTTACAGGTTCTATTTATTCTTTTGATGTCTATCTCCAATTCCCGACGCAATGTGCCCCTTGTTTTTCTCAGACACATCATAGTGAAGAATGAGGTTCGTCTATCTACACTGTCAAACGATTTCTCATAGTCGAGGAAGTTGATTTGAAGTGACGAGTTCCAGTCAATTGGCTGTCCAACGATGATCCGAATTGTCGCGATCCGATCTTTACTCACCATCAGTGAGAGCAAGTGTAAATAAAGTTTTGAGTATAAATAGTGCATCAATTCCAAACCTCATAGTTCACATTCCCCTTAAGTTGCTTTTTATTGGCTTACACAACAAAACCTCTTCGGTTACAAGCGTTAGTTGACATCCTACTTATCTAGTTTATAATTACGTGATCATTTGGGACATTTGTTAAAAGTTCATTTTATTCCATTAAGATTTCCCCAAGTTTTCTATGCAGAAATAATTACTGGCACAAAGAAGTAACTACCACATTGAGAAAATAGAATGCTAAATGTTTCAACGGAGATTATCGACCAAAGAAAACATTCATGTACTCAGTTTTGAGTCACATTCTGTGTGGAAGTTAATGACATCACCCGGCTCCTTAACCCTATCTACGTAGAGCGGGACACAGAAATGAAACATAGTGGATGACAGTTAAATGCCTGAATCATTAATCCACCGACCCACAAAACTACAGTTTATACTATGTGAAGAAAATAGGCAATGTATTGTAGTAAACTTACAGTAGAACTTGTCCGTTTCTTGTTAACAGACTTTTCGATCGCACTTTTCGGCACAGTATCAAAAACACAAGACGGAGATTGAGAATTGTAATGTAATTGTACAGCTTTCTCCACAGAAACAACTGAAATAAAATCTTCATCAGATTCACTGTCAGTTGAAAGTCTTGAATTATAGCGTTTTCTTGATGTTTGTGCAATTTGTCCAACAACATCACATTCATTGAACAACTCTCTTGGTAACGCTTGCACACTAGCAGATCGTATAATTGGTGGCCACACTCCAGCCAATCTATCTATTTCGTCACGAATGTGTTCATAGTCTTTACGTGAAACATGTCTAGTGGATAAAAATTAGATAAGAACAATCCCACGTATTTGTTTGTCACAAAAAAGGATATTTAAAAGGTTTAACTAATTAAAATACTGGTACAATTCTTGTACTATCCCACATGTCGATATAACATATCATTTTACTGAAAATGCTTATTATATGACAACTGTTACTGACTTTGAAGTGTGAAAAGTGAATGGTATGAACGTTCGGCTAATTAGATGAGCAATAATAGGTAAAACATTGCATAGTTGTAAAATTAATCATCTGCAAAGTGACCTACAGGTCAGGCGATTGAGCGTAAAACCGAAGGTCCTGAGTTCGATTGCCAGCTGAGAGGTCATGTATGTATACTTCTGAAGAGTCTCGTGCTAGAATAAAACTGTCATTCAGTGCTTTCACGTTCTTACTCGTTGTCTAACTTGGATCGATTCGTGATTCCAAACAAAGTCAACAATCTGCACAACCTTATACTGAAAATGATTATTTTATTTACTTAATATACCATTCCATACCTGAGACTTTCAATGATTGTTTTACTTGGAATGAAAGTATTGATGATAAGTGATTCTCATTACAATAGACAATATTTACGTTGCACGGATTGATTTCCGAGTTGCCATAGATTCTACAACATTATGATCGCATTGTTTCGATAGGACGAAGAGAACATGGAGTTGATCTGAACAGTGTGGTGCATTTGCACTACATATATCGAACTCCATCTTCTTAGCGTTCTACTAAAATCGATAAACGGGACCAATTGCTTTAAGTCGTATTGTTAACTTAAGAAAATATCATACTACTAATTACCGACAAAATAATCAGTATTTCAGAATTAGCCTCACATGTCAGTTTGATTGAATTCAGTGGTTAGAGCATTTCATTAAATTTATAGAAATCAACGAGTACTGAACAAAATGGAAGGTTATCAAAGCAGACATACCTGGGAAATAAAGCATGTTGAATATGACGTATTCGTTGTCGAAATGAAACACCATCAACGATCGATTCCAAAATATATCCAAATAGTAAATTCCCCAATACTATTCCATGAAGAATTATTACAAAATAAACTGAAGGGAAACGACACAGCTGAAAATAAAATAACAAAATCAATAACATCAAATACAATCCAAGAAATCTGTCAGAAATGTAAATAAATATTCATAAAACTCAAGCTTGTTTTTGAATATAACACCATAAATGATGAATATGCCAGTGGAACTCAAGGCTTCTCGACAGGTGGGAATGAGTAACGGCTAAGATTTAAAAATAATGACAATCTATGATTATACTTTGTCCAGTGGCTCTGTAATAAAAGAATTAGGGGATAACTCCATCATCTTACCATTCGAATAGGCCAGTTAATAACACTGATGAATACTAGAGAAATAAAGTTGTCGAAGCTTGAAATACCATAGATGGAGCACATTTGCTGCATAAAATTAGTTCAGATCAAATATATTGACTATTAACACACATGCCTATATATCAGTTAGAAATACATACTTCTGTTCATATCAAACAATCAGGAGGATTTCATGCAATTAGTTCTGTAAGGACGGCTTGTCGGTAGACTCTCGGAAGCCTTACGAAGCCCAAGAAGAGCTGCAGACATCCCATCCAATCACTGATAGGGGAATATTCTAGAATGTCGATGTGTAGCTGGATGGATAAGAATGACCCCTATGTGCCTATTGGTTGTCTTAAATGATGATTTACTCTCAGTCAAAAAACCTATAAATACACGAGATTTCTGTACTATATTTTGACACTGATTTGGGTAATAAACTTCTCACTTACTAGTCTTTTGCGACGTTGCGGGTTCTATCGTTCAAGTAGTCTAGTAGTTCGCGGCATAGTAAAAAGCAAAGTTCTAGATATAACAAGTTCCTTTTATGAATTTAAATAAAGCCTGAACAAATATTGATGCAGAATAATATGAATTCATTACATTTCGTGGTTTATCGTCAGCTGCTTACAATCCAATCCTTTACATTCACTTATACCAATTGTTCCACACTATTTATTATCTCAATGCTAAAATTCTAATATATATATGGTTGTAAACAGCTGACGAGAAACCACGAAATATAATGAATTCATATTATTTTGCATCAATATTTGTTCTGGCTTTATTTAAAATGAGGAGGATGTTTGCCAGCTATTCCCAACAGTTATCGTTCATTCATTGGGAAAACAAGGAAAATTATGGTTAAGAATTATTAGGACAAAATTCTATAGAAAGTGGATTAGGCTCTCTATCAATAAACAAAAGGATAACAAAATAAAACTGTGATAACCTAAAAAATATCTGAAAACAATCAAGCAGAAAATCAATTCTCTTATAGGTTGTATTCGTATCAGATCGATTTTAGTTGAAGTATCATTAAAAACCAACAAGCATTGGATAGCTGTTTCAGCCACGTAGTGAACATCACAAAAATGCGCACCCACAAACACTCCAGGGATCTAAGCCACGAACCTCATTTCAGGAATCACGGCAAATGCACATAGTTTAGGAAAATAGAATGGTCAGTATATTATTAATCAATGAAAACCAACTTTATCGATCTGCAACATAATAACAATAACTATGACACAGTCTTTCATCCTCCAATAAGAACATCGAAATCTTACTTCAAATAATTTGCGAATCACACGGGCTGGATGAGATGTGAGGTATAATGATCCGGCAATACATGCAATAAGGTTCACAACGAATAAATCTATAGAATTGGAAAGTCATAGAGAAAATGACAATTGCCCATTAGTAGTTACAACCAAGGTAAAAAAAAATATCTACCTAAAATTATCGACGTATTCATGAAGTTTATGTATAACATATGACCATGTATTGCATGCAACAATAAACATATTATGATTGTGAACATAAAGGGAAGTTCATACTATTATCTGCCTCAATCAATAGTAAAGACTACGACAACTTATGGAGGTTGTACACAATAGGAGGATTGTGGCTGACAGTGGAATTTAGAACATGCATTCCAACCTCCATGGTACTCGTCAGCAGGATATACCTGCATCCCAGTGTTGATCTCCACATTCTGGTTCGAACGCAGTGCCTTCGCTTCAAACGCTCAATCCAACATGGGCTGGGCAGATAAGTTTCACACATTTCAATTCCGGTACGACTATCCCGATTCACACATCAGAATGACAACAAAATGAACATATCTATATGAAAGAACAATAGCCTTAGTTGACAAACGAACGTCACTGTACACTTTTAGGAATATGGTAAGTACCACACAACAGACAAACATACAGTCGAATTTCCTTTGTAAAGAAGAAAATTTAGCTTCAAAATCAATACATGACGTTTCGTATAATAGATTGTCAAACAACTTCATCATATGAGAACACTTACAATACAAAGACTCTGCATTCTTCAACACAACTAGATAACTGAGCTGAATGTTACGGAATATATACTCACTCTATTCAAGTAACAATATAGTGAGAAATGTGAATCATGTAAATTACCTTCCATAATCTGAATAGAGTAAGTGCAAATGTACACTGATTATATCGACTAAGTTGGAAACTTGCATCTAGTCTAAATGACTTGTCATCGCATAAGCTATCTTCCGATAATTTCAAACAACCAACCGGAAACTCTAAACCTAGATTTCGTACTAGCTGATGGCAGTCGTCAAACAACCAAATCATACTTGAAAGGCCGATCTAATCATGAAAGGTCAAACGAATAATAATAATGATTAATTTGGACAATATAAGATATTAACTAAAAAGAAACAACTTACGATTAGAAAGAATTGATCGACGATATGGTGCAGATTTAGAGAATACAATAGCCAATATAATATATTGATAGACAGATACGGAGAATACGGCCGTACTTTCATAATTTTTTAATTCATAGTCTTCATGATAAGTAAACAGGGGTAAATACCTTCAAAGAGATAAAGGATAATGATGATAACAATCAAGGGAGTTGCATGAAGCGACAACGTACTTTCGAATGAAAAGACTGCCAAATCAATCCATAAAAGTCTTTCCACACAGTAATACTACCTAGCGGAGTACGCTAACAAGATAACAGTAGTCTATATGTTCCTCTACCAACATTCCAATGGATGCAAAAAGCCTTAAATAATTTTCGAAACAATAGAATATATCAATTTCATCACGATTATCAAGTTAGTGCACTGACAGGTGTTTAAAACAGATATTAACACAACAACCAATACAAACCGTTGCTACAGACAAACGTCACAACAATATAAACATATTCACTAACCATGGTTGTAGTCGAGTGAACACGAAGACTGAAAATTGTACAACACCACAAGTGAGTAACTGCAAACCCAATGATAACAAGGTCACAGTTGACACTAATCGCATCCCAGGAGGTTCCACCGAGAGACGAGGATACGCCGGAGTATAACCAACTAATGAAAAAAAATCAATACTTCTTTTTAAAAATAACCAGTAAACAACATTCATGAAATTAAGGAGAATGACCATTGAATAATTCAAATAATTTAAGCTAGACCACTTGCATGAAAAGCATTTCGCTTCTTGAGACGTGACTTTTTGCATACAAACAAACGTTTTAGACCAATTAAGTCACATAAATGATTTTCTCGTTTCGCAACTTTATCTTGACTTGACACAGTTTTCTTCCAATTTTCTGAGAGCTACTATTACCTGGTAGTCATGTAAAAATATATCTGGTGTATATGTTCAGTCGACAATGCAACGTGAACAGCATTTAACAGTATTGCAGTATAGAGAAATGATGTCGTTGATAGTAATTACATTTGTATTTGTCACATGAACTTCAATGAGACTTATCACAATAGAGTAGTCGTTCTACCTGAACACTAACAATTATACACAATTTTTAGGATCATGCTCAAATCCAAATGAATGTAGTGACATATCAATGAAAGATATTAATGTAGCTTGGACTAGCTTGTATTCCAAAAATAAAACGAACCCAACCACAATAAGTAAATAGTGTCTGCTATTGAGAACATGAATACACTGCAGGGAATACTATTGATAAGAGGGAAATTCTGTTGAAGAAACGCAATGGTATTGGTGAAATTTCAATGGTTCAGGAATGGATATAGAGAAACTAACGTGAACCTAAGGAAACGCAAATAAATCTACTTATCCATATAAGGTACGATAGTTGGAGTAAGGTCATCTATTCGTGAAGTTTTAAGTGAAATGTCCAATTGTGGATCAGAATAAATTATCCCTCTGGAAAACCAATAAATTAAATGTTGTCAACATGATGAAAACAAGGATTGTAAGTAGACAAAAGTGAGTTTCCAGGTTTTCTGTTGTTTACATCTAAACATCCAACATAACAGGTTAGGAAAAGATTTGATCGAAATTTTTTGTTGGTATAGGGTTGAGAAAATCGTTGAATATTTTTTCGATATCATGCTCGTGACCGAACAACCTGGGTTCGATTGTCGGTTGCAGAATCACGAGTGAGCACTGTTAATGAGTCCCATACTAGAATGAAACGAACGTCCACTGTTCTTAGGTTTCCAACGTTATCTCAATTTTCAGCATTTTTTTGCACAAGTATTACCAATTTATTGAAGAATACGGCTGATATCAAATACGTCCTCACATTTATGTAATATAGTAAAAAAAACAACAACGAAGCATATTGACTAGTCGTTTAAAATGAACTTTGAAACTCACCTTGGTATTCATAGACAAACAAAAACAAAGCGAAAAAACACACAGCTTAGAAAATAATGATGACAGTAAGTGACCTACTGAATATTTTCAGTTTTCTCCGACGGTTGAACAAACAAACAAAATGCCAATAAGATGGGTAGTGCAAAAAAAAACAAATTCACCAAAGAAACTTTCTCCATCAAACATAAAGTCTTTAATAAGAGAATTCAAAGAAAAAAAAAACCAGAACACCAACATACACTAATCAGTGAATAAAGAAATACGTTCTCAACTTACACGTGAGACCCAGAGACGTGATGACAAAGAAGTCGATAAACGTATACTGCAGGTCAGAAATATTACTGCCAATCTAATAAGAAAGATGAAAAGACAAACATTGCAAAAAGTACAATTACAACTACCAAGTATAATATGATGAACAAAGAAAACAAGTGCTTAATTTGTCATCAGAATTTATTATTTTGATCCGCTTTCAAACTACATTATTTTTCGATATATGAAACACTACATGTACAACTACAATTCATCAACAGATAACAAAACGATAAGAATTTGAATAGTGGTTGAGAACTCTCCCTAGTTAGCACTACCAATACTATTATTACTATTACGATTGTATTCAAAACTACCGTTTATTCAAATCCCAGATAACAACAATTGACCTTACACCAGCAGTCATACTTTTCCGAATCCCAATGATGTATAGACAGCAGTTTATCGGCTAGAGCATTTGGCTGACAAGCAATTAGTAAGAAACCTTGATATACAATTTAATTAATAATTCAAAATACCCACCAACACCAGCGGCTAACTGTTTATTGAGATTATTACTATAAAAACACACAAAATAGATTGAGTCTTTTGCATACGAATGAACCCTGGAGATAAACGGATATTGACTACTTGGAAACCGTGAATCGCACAACGCAAGTAAAAACACGAAGACAGTAGATAAAGATTTATAATATAAAACAAAATAAATGAAAATGATATAAAAAGAACTGTCGAAGTTGTACTTGGCATAATTTAAACAATCACATGATGTCTAAAAACCAAATGCCAGTAACTAACAAATAGAACCAGTTTATTAAGTCATGAAATTGCTTCTACTTAAAACACAATTACTTGTCGGATACGACTAGAAAGAATTACTTTAGCAAGTCACTCTCATACTAATTAATATAATTCGTGTAAAACAAATCAATATACAACTGAGATCCTCAATTCGCATAGGAAGCAATCAGCAATTCAGCCAACTTGGTTATATATTTACTAACTAAACTTTATTTTAGACAAAACAGTATGGTGATATTGACGTAATAATCGAAGCAAAGCAGGTAAACAATGAAAATGAACAATCACCTGTTGGCTCATTTAAAACTTCGAAAATACTACTCAACTGTCGTTACGCAAATAAATACAGATTTCAACCATAGATCAAGTGTGCAGAGTTCCAATTCAAATATTTCCATACTATAATCAATGCAAGAAACTGAAATACATAGTAGAGCTCTTCCTACTATTTCCTACTCTTAATAATATGATCTTACCACTTTGTTTTTCAACTTTAGTGTATACACTCCTTCCATTGTTTAATTGTCAATTCATTCTCACTAGTGACATATAAATTCTATTATTTATATCACGGGGAAACATGTTTCGAAATGAAGTGATTTCAATGACTACACTAAAGTATTTGACATGGAATCACAAAAGCAGATTAAAAAACAGTAATAAATATTATATACTGATAACAATTGTTGAACAAGATTAAGACTCATTAAAAAGTATATTCTTCGTATTATACGTTTAAACAATAGAAGGTAAAAAGAAATACCAGGACCAAACTTACATAATATAAAAGTATAACAGAGAAAAATTGGATCATTGAATAACCAACCATAAATTTAAATGCACCAAAACTAGTAGTCAACGCACAACGACCTTCACGAATAAGTGTCGGTACACAACTAATATTTTGTTGCTTCGATGTGAAAGGACTAGCAACACTGGCTTCAGCTTCGCTTAATGCAATTCCAGCATGTGCTACTTTCAATGCACCACAATCGTTAGCACCATCACCACACATTGAAACAAAATAACCAACTGATTGAAGTGATTCAATCAGTTGAGCTTTTTGTTCCGGACGAAAACGAGCAAACACAGTGCCTTTGACTACAAGCTGAGAAACACAAACACAAAAAGGAGTGAGAGGAAAAACAATTAAATGCAAATATAAACACAATAGTGCTGTTAACATTGAAAAGCTCACAGTTCAAAACTGAAAATAAATTGAAAGGTGGATAAATCTCTAAAGGAACAGGAAAACGTATGCAGAAAAGTGTGCTATCCTTACCAATCCTTCGGTAGTCTAGATCACCGTTCAGAAAGATGTGGTGAGATCCCATCAGTTTAGGAGAAGTGAAATAGATCTGAAAATCGTGAGACTAATGAAATACAACGACGCTGAGTCGATCCAAATTTTGGTGAAAAATACTGTATTTTCATAACAAGTGGACAGCTTACAATTGCCTGATAATTGATTAGTCACAGATATTGTATCTGTCTAGTCCTTTGAGAGCTGACCGAATTCTATCCATTACGATCTCAATCATACTCAGGGCAACAGTACTGTCAAAATTACCGGTTCACCTCGCAGACAAGTGGTAGCTGGCAAGTAATCCAGGTCCAGACTTTCTTATCGACTACCTCCAACCACCAAACACCAATTGAACAATTATTTTAAAATATGTTAACAAAACATATGCTAATTATTTAGTTAGTACTGTTGAAAGAATACTGTGTATTACATCGACGTAAATGTAACTATGTGCACACTGTAAGATGTGTGAATATCAAAACTGAAAATTGGATGCGTTTTCCATTTCAGTAAAACGGCACAAAACTTGTTTATGTCACGACATTACGTTATCACACTGTTTTGACTGTACATTGAATGTATTTTGCATAATAAAGTACGCAAAATTAAAGATTAAGCACTCAAATCCTTTACAATGATGAAATGGTCCAATCAAGAGACGTCTAAGCATTGTCTATCGAAAAGTACACAAAGCTGAACGTGTATATACGTCATACATTATTTTGAACTTTAGCATACACTTTGGGGGTACTATGATGAATCTATCACTTACACAATAAAAATTACATCATAACGAATGACAATATGTCCATTATTGGGTTGATATCGATGCTTATCAACTCACATAATGCTTTAGTTACATAAAACACTTCTGCTGTGTGAACAATACATTTCTCTACAGAAACGATAGGAGGCTTGAAATTAACACCTAACTAACGATCGCTAAGGATCACGAGTTCACCTCAATAATAATTCGAAGGATTATGTCTATTTGAAAACTACCTTTGATGATGTATGTTGATAATCCAATTATTACTCACCTTTGGTATAAGCCACGGATAATATTCTCGTATGATAGCCCATGTTTTGCCAGATATAGCTAGGTGGAAATCAGGTCGATCGAGCATCCGTATAGATACAGGACGAGTGCGATTCAAACGATGATTTGATACCGAATGCAAATCATCTTTCAAATAACATCCACTCTTTCCTATTTCATAGTCGTGATGTTCTCGTTGATCGGATGAAGTACGAGGGTGACCATTCACTGAAACATTAGGCACCGCAGTTATATCTGTCAGTGGGCTTGAAGACGGTGAGGAATGCTGTTCACATCCACATGAGCTGAGCGAAAATCAAATTAAAACAACCAAATACACACAAACTATAAACTTGGAATTTAACAGATTTAAAAGTATTTCTCAACAAAACAATTAATAGGCAGTAAAACATTTGAGTAGCGAATAGCGTCGGATCGTTGCGGCCGCACCAAGACCCCCAGGAAAACGTTATTTGACAAGTTGTTAGCTCAGTTTACATATTTTCGGTAAACGTAATTCAAGTAAGTGGTTAGTCGAGTAATGAATAACATACTCAGCTTCGATCTACACAGTTTGTGGCAAACGCTAACGAGGTTAAGTAGAACAGGATTCTAACTGACCACCTTATAGGTCAAACCGGAATCTCTAAATCATGAATATATCGTCTCAGAGGAGACATCATTCATGCAAATCTATAGTACTCAATAATCAGGCTGTTTATATCATGAGGCCTCGCCTCTAGTTACATAATTTCCAACTATCATACAATGGTGAACGGAAATGCGCATGATGACTACAATGACTTCCAATCATCCAACTTTTAGTATTTTCAGGAACCTCTAAACCATAAATCCTTATCTACTATGTTGTACAAACATATGCAGGGTTCTCACATGTCACACAATACAGCTTAGTTCAAGGTTGAGTGAACACATCAGAAATTAGTCAGTCAGTCAGTCAGTCAGTTACAACGTAGAACTTCATACGTACGTACATCAGTTCGAGTTGCCATACCACATTAGCACACAGATACAGTTGTCGATTCAAATCCCAAATTGGTAGAAGTAGTAAGAGTATAAGTATTATGTGAAAGATTAGGGTTTGAAGATGTTATTGGAGTAGTATAATACGGTGAAATAAGTTTGGAAAGAGAAAAAGGATAGGAATATGAAGAATTCAAAAGGTTAGAATTTGGGAGAACACAAAGAGTGGATGCACCTTCGCCATTGCAAACGATTTTGAGCCATGTCATTCAAGGTCTCTAACCATCGGTTGCTATCATCTCGCGAATCCCAACCAGGCAGTCTACATCTACCAACATGGCCCAGTCCACTTGTCAGCGACTTCATGGATTTATGCCATGTTTGGGTCTGGCCGCCCCTAGCTCTCTTCCAACCCGCTCCTACACTATAAAGCATCTGAAATTAGTGTTTGAATTATGATCGTTACTTGCGAACTGCACTATTTGTCAAATAAATTTTAACAGTATCAGTGAACGCACAATCGTACAAAGCAGAGAACTTAAATATCGAAATATGGCTTGAAACATAGGAGAATGAGTCATCACATGGTTGACCACGTCTTCCATATGAATAATTAGAAACTAAATAAAGATCAAGATTTGAAACATTCCGACTGATTCAAGATGTCATTCATGAATAATCCAGGTGCTGAGGTTTTAGCATCACAACCTGAAGTTCAGAGATTTCAAGATACAACTACAGTAGAGATAAGATCTTGTAGGCAATGTTGGCCAACAAAAGCGGTGACATTTACTTAAGCCGTACATTTAGATTTGTAGTTGTTTGGTAGATATATAAGTCCATAGGAGGATAGAAAAAAAACCTCTGAATTGAAACAAGGGCTGTGCTAATGAAAAGACAAATATAAAGCAGATATATAGGTAAGGTATACATAGTAAAATGATCACTGATGATGTGTTTCCTAATGGATTTTCTAAACGGTCTAGATGGGAGCAATTACATTTACAAAATGGAAAAATAAATATTGGTTTGGTAGGAGATATTCACAAATGAATTCAGATGAACTTACACACATGGGACATCTTCACATAAGCGATGCATCAATTTTCGAGATTTCGTAACATTTCTTACAGAGAATGTGTGAGCATCAGCATCAGTTTTAGTCGAAGTACGATCAACAGGCCGAGATTTATGAAATTTCCTCGTTGTTCCTGTTTCAGTTGTAGCTGTCACTTCAGTAACTGGTTTGTGTAAATCTTCAGCATAATGAAATTCAACTAATGAATCGTATTGTTGATTGAAGAAGTTCTCCTCAAATAAAGAATTTGTTGCATTAAAACTTGGGTGTGTACGTGGTCTATTATTGTTTCTTGTTCCTTGTGATTGTGTCAACAGAATGGATGGTAAACTAACATGATTTGAAGAAGTATCAATTTGTTGTTGATCACTTGCTAGATCAACTTTGGTAGAACAAGTCACAGAATCATTCGGACTAGATGACTGAGCATGAGGAAGAAGTGGTGGTGGTGGTTTTGCAGACACAAGTATAATACGATCCAGTTCATCGATCATCTCGCAATCTCGAGCTACTGACAATGCAGTTAACATATTATCACCTAAATAAGAAGGTTGAATGATGAGCAATAATACATTTTTTTCAAAGTTGATATTACTAACAAAGCTAAATTGTAATTGACAAACAGTACGAATTTAGGAAGTTCCAGTGAGTCACAAAAATTGAAATAAAACCATGTAAACTATTTCAATTTAATATTCATTACAATCCTCCATTATATCGATATCATGGTTAACTGGAATTATTAAAATAAGACAATGGAAAAAAGGACTGCAATAGACAGACACTGTTCATTAAAAATGAGCTGAAACAGATAATAGACTCAAGCATGTAGCTTGTTAGTTTGACCGTGACAGTAATAATATACTTTAAAGGTAACTGTTGAATTTGTACAGATTTAGAATATTCCGAGTTTAGATTCAACGTCTATCTGTATAGACTGATATTAGCTACTGTTCGAGAAAATAATCTAAAATATCACTTCCAAGAGAGATCACATTGAAAAGAAACACATCAATAAAAAAGAAACATACCAGTCACCATTACAGGTCGAATATTGGCATATCCTAAATTTTTAATCACTTGAGTTGTTTCCGGTTTTAAACGGTTCTCCATGATCAGTAGACCAAGAAATCGTAAATTCTGTTCAAGGCGCTCCCTACATACGTGTAAAACTTTTGTATAGGCTGCTTTCAATGGTTTCCAAGCTAACGCTAAAACTCGATAACCTTCACGTGTGTATACTGACAGAGTAGAATGGAAATCTCTAGGAACTAAAGAACGGAAGAAAACAATAACTGAAGTTCCCTAACAAACACAACTGATATACAACTTTATCAGAGAGTAATCTGAAAGCAACATCAGTTGAACTCATTGACATCTATTTGAATAAAACGCTGTAATTTAATATGAGGATTAACAGAGAATTGAAATTACCAATAAGCGTCCTTATAAATCAGATATTTGTTCGATGAAGAGAGAAAACTTTCAATGTTTTGGTTTTAGTTAATACTTTATTCCTGTTCCATAGTGTTTCGCTAATGATTATTGTTACATCTGGCCGATTGTGAACGCTATATTCGCTTCCCTAAGCTAGTTCCGTACCCCTGAGCTAGAACTATACACCGCGACTTGAAGACCAGAGAAAAGGCACAAAGTGTGAGGGAAGCACTTAACTACAGGGTTCCTTCATGTACAGAAAATATAGAGGTTTTATAGTAATTTAAGAGTCCTTGAGTTTTACTGAAAGTTCTAGAATACTGCTAAACATAGTAGCAGTGTATTAATCAGCCAATCAGGATCTCCACATGTGACTTTTCCATTTTCGTTATTTTAGTAACATAACTTCACATAATTTCTAATTAATCGCTGATTAGTTGAAATGCTCCTTGATGACCCCTGAGCTTGTCATATCGCTTGCGAGAAAATTACAGGGTCATCCCAACAATTATACATTTACGAACTATGACAATATAACGAGATATTTATACTTATAGTCAAAGTAATGTATAGGGATAACTGAATCACAATCGAGAATGCAATTGTCAGGCTTTAAATGAAATTCACACATCACATATAACAAACGGTAGAAATGATTTCGCCACAGTAGAGAAAAGTGATAGTGTTGAAACGTATCAATTGTTCAAGTTTGTTTCTGTAATCTGTATATAAAAAGTAAATTGACATTACCTTTAAATCATAACCCGGTGACATCATATTTTATGAACCAACTAATCCGACAATACCTTGTACTTTTGTGGAAAATTCATTCATTCATATAATTACAAAGAATTCTTGCATCATAGCTAATGTAAGTTTGTAATAAAAACCCTAACTCTTAAATTCTAATCCTTACCTTAAATACCTAATCCTGATGGACAATGAAGTAATGATTCATTAAAGTTTTTTTGGTTCCCTATTAGGATTTACAGAAAACCAATAACTTGTGTTTATAAGGAGAAGTTTTTATATCGTTGCTTTTTCAATTAACAAGCATATTAACAATGTAAAAGAATTCAATAAATTCAATAATTATGTAGGATTCATACGAATATTCGTCAAGGTCAGCTTGATCAAAATCGGGCGCCGAGTATAGAGAAGTCATTATATGTGAAAATTTATCTTTGAAGTAGTCTCAGCAATTGAAATTTAAATAATTCCAACGTAAGCTTCGTTTACAATTTGTAATATTATTGTCTTATATTCTTCGCTGTTGTTTTATTCTGTTCCTTATACTATAATCTCCGTTAAAAGGTATAAACAACATACTAAGTGAACAGAATATTGAAACTCTTCAAGTTAATTAATCCAAGAAACAAAAGCTATACAAGTTGAAATAGTAATATGAATAACAACAAAAGAACAAAGCGTGGAGAAAACGCAAAAAATTTAATAAAAACCTTTAAAATTTCAAAAGATATAGACAATACTATATTAATAAAAACATAATAAATTTTTTTTATAGAAATGAAAGAATTCCGACCTCAAATAGAAGGTTTGATTAAGAAGATCAAAATATTTTAATCAGACAAAACGGAGGTCATCAGAGAGAGAGAGAAATAAACAATTATTTTATCTAGTTTTTTTCTTGGAAAGAAAACCCTGAAGTATGCATTTGTTCTACATACTATTTACTAAACCTATATATAGAGACTAGATACCTTCTAAATGAGCAGTAATTATAATTTGGTGTTGCTTATTATTGACATTGCAAAAAACAATATATCACTGTAAACCAGATATCAAATGAATAGAATAAATGAGTGCATGAATATATAGACTGTCTGAATTTTTCTAATTATTGTATTGTTTCATCAGAACTACAAAACCTGGTACATTATAATGCTTATCATTAAAATAACTATACATTGTCAGAATTCACAAAGCACCACGAGATCAATATACAAGCAAAACTAAATAAATAAATCAACCATTCAATTGTTCAAGGAAGTGATCCTAATTGCTGGAGGGAATTGTAAGTCAGAACAATTTGTCTCAATATCGTTTAACCAAGTGTAGAGATGACACTAAATAGTGAGAGTTATAAACAACAAACCGACGAATCGGTTAAAATCGATCTTGTATGATGACAATCAGAATGTAAATGTTTCAATTGCAAAATTTCAGACTACGCTTGTGTACAATTAGAATTTTTGACTAAATGGAACCCAGCTAAACAAGCACACATTCCACTTAGAAATAGAAATTCTATCCAGTTCAGTAACTGTTTCAAAATGTGTAATACTGAGGAATTTAAATAAACTAATAACACCATTACTTAATTCGTGACGATTAAAAACTTCGAAAAAATACACAGTAGTATAGTTATTTAGAGTAACAATGGCAGTATGTTTAAGATGAGTTTTTCCACATTAACATACAAATATTTTGCTTCAGCACCAACCCGTATCAATTTTCAGTCCGATCACAAACAGTCAGGTCGTAGAGTGCCCCAACGATTTCATTTATCGAGGGATATCATCTATCCTGGTGGGTTGGTGTCTAACGAAATTTAAGAACAAAATAAAAAGTCAGTTGGCTTTTATCACCAAGTGTCAATTGTGACGTAAGTGATAGATCAGTCTTTGAGAAAAAGACTATAGTAAGCACTGGTTTCTTTCTCGCCATTTAACGGCTATGAAGAGTAGCCTTTCAAAGAGGATGTCTACAGGTTCCTTATTATTTGCCTTTAGATATTCAGTTTTAAAACGATCAAATGCTTTTTGTCACACGAATTCAAGAAACTTTCTTAAATCACATTGTACACACTGAATCATCTTACTGTACATAATGTTAATACCACTTTGGCATACATATTTATCATTTCGTCTCAGAGTGTTAAAACGGTGTGGAAACTTGAATTGATATATATTTGTGATAGGGTTAACGTTGCATATAACTGACTGATTGTATTAACATTAAATAATAATAATAATAATAATAATCATTCTTGATAATCTTTACATTTTACTTACTAGTATCACATCTGCACAATAATTCAATAGTTTCAGGTGCACCTTTAGTATAGATATTGAAATGATTTTGATTGAGAGCACGAGTAATCACAGACATACGTTGTAATGAAGAACTGAATGGAAATTGACGTAAAACACCCACTTCATATGGAATATCCTACAAGTGTGTGAAATCAGGATTTTCGATTTCAATGAAAAGCATTTTTATAAAACACAGAAAAGGAAATCGTAATTTACTCAACTGACATACAAGCTCGAACTTTAAAAATATTACAATCTATTAAAATAAGCTATCTATTCATGTATGCTTTCCGAACATTTTAAATATTGTTTACCAAAATCACCCGCGTTGCATTTAGATATTCGCTGTGTTTTAGCATTACGTTAGGTGGTTTGATACCATATGTCTATAAGGGCAAGTAGTGATCATGATATCCAACTCGAATAAGTTTTAGGATGCCGAAACATAACAACAGTACTTGAAAATAAGTTTGATCACTAAAGAGCCAAACCATGAGACCGTATAAACGACCATTTTGTTAATACCTAGGCAAACTATGTCAAACCAGATACCTTAGTAGCCACAATTGACGTTCACTTAGAGCCTGACATACTGAAATAAAACACGATTGGAAATCTTTTTTAATAGATGTGTAGGCTTCTACAACGCTGCAGAAGTTAAGCCCCATATTGATCTTTTACTTACAGCTACAGATGTGATTATCAAGTACATCTCTATAAATTGATAAAACTACAATTTATCTAGGTTGTAGATTATCCAAAAACAAACCAATGATATTTCGACTTTGTAAACCACTATAGTGCCACATGTATGTATGCTGATATAGGGACGTAAATGTAGATGGTTTTATAAGTATTTAGTTAAACGAACGACTGTGAAAATAGTTATCGTCGACATCTCTCCTCAAAAAAGAATTACGTAACTGAGTACCGTTACTTTTTCATAAGTTATATCGTACGAATTAGGATTAACAGGTTTTCTGTGCTGAAACATTAAGTTTGTACGCATCCCCAACAGTCTCTCATGGAGTTTTATGAATCTATTTTATTATAATGATATTTCTAATACACTGAGCTCTCTCGTGTTTTCCAGTAACATTCAAAGTGTACATAAACAACGATTCTAGGAATTCGTTACAATCTCGTTGCAAAGAAGAGTAAAGTATTCCACATTTAAACCTTCTTTATTTGCATAGTTTGGGACCTAACTGCAGGAAGGATATTCACAGTTAATTTTCCTAGCATGAGTGCAAGTTTCGTTTAGTTTGACTTTGCACAATTCCAAAAACTTACTACAAAGTGATGGTGTATCGAGAAACTGAATTATTGACGTAAGGCCACAATGAATCGATAACAAAGGACAAGATAGTCCAGTAGGACAGGTTTCCCATTTTAAGAAAATAACAATATAGGATAAACTGTCAGTAATCGTACAACAAGGACCAGAGCAGTTGCTATGTTCAGCACAATAGTCAACACTACTCTACATTTTATCATCAGAACATACATCGACTCTCTCAGGTTGAAATAGTCGGTATTTTTTATCAACTGTATAAGAAACTGTAATGTAAAGACACAAACCTATCTACACAACATAACTTACATCATCATTAAATTTTTCAGGAGTCTTTTCCTTCAAACTGGTTTTACTCGGTGGACGTACGATAGTAGGGACAGCCATTTCAAATTTACAGTGATCAGCAGCTTCTTCAATGAGTTCCTGACAAAAACAAAAAGATCGACAATGAATTTGTTTACGTTAATAAACATGTTGTTGTATGGCTGTATAAGTACATCCTTTAAACAAGCTTTCGTGATATTTTAGAAAATATGCCTCAATGTTACCTAGATTTGCATCTTATCTACATATAATTGATAGCTGTCAGAAATAAAACCCAGAAATCGAATCTCATAACGTTTGAGGATCATTCGGTTGTATGTGAATCTACCACAATGCTTAACAAGTCAAAGTTGTTGAATATCTTTGCTTCAAAAAATTTCTAGGCTTACTAACTTTGAATGACGTCCTAGCTGTCAATAAGCAGTAAACACTCAAAAGATAGCTGAAGCCATCGATGGGGTTACAGTTAACTACGGTCGAAGCCAATCTTTTCCCAAACCCTCATTCTGTCAGTGGAAACGCACAAACAGAACAAACAGAAATGCACTATCACAACCTTCTTACCTGTACCAAAAATATCTAGTACGTTAATTCACATGTTATGATGTGCGAATCTGACAATAACCTCAAAGTAACTACGACATTTAGGTTTCAGAGAAGTAAAAATTGTGAGCGGAAAAAACCTAGAACCATTTACAGTCCTTACCCATTTAGTTGACTGGAACATCTTTAAGTCCAGAGGATCTCCAGCCAGAACTCCTTCAATCAATGTCAATGAGTGACAAGTCGCTAAACATTCCATTAGAGGACCATTATCCAACTCTGATGGTTCTAATTTCGGATCTCTAAATAAGCCATCTTCATAGGGAATAATACCCCACATATCCAAACCATCTTCTGTTAAAGTACCCGTCTATGAAGAAAAATGAGACAATGGAAAACATGTGTATTACATTTAGATCTCAAAGCTTATTTCTGAACACAAAATAACAGTCGGATAGTATCAAAAGAAGCTTTAGATTCGAGGTTGGTCCCAGGTACAGAAAATAGATAATATCTACAGGTTTATAGATGACCTTGATGTTCTCGAAGCATGTTTAGCTCAGTGATATTCAAAATGCATAGATCGATTGTAACTGGATTAGTGTCAGATTACTTGACTTTGTTTATTATCGGTGGTTAAGGGGTTTAAATTTTTTGACACATTTTGATTGTTAAAATCATGATATGAAATTAATTAATCTTGCTGATTTTTAACTGTCTATGACTGAATTTAGCATAATTTTATATTCGCTGAAAAATCTCACACAAGAAACAATAATAAGATCTGAGTAATGAGCTAGGTGATTGGAATTTGTTTTAATTTACACGTAATACACTCTTTCAGGAACAAAAGTGCGGAAGAAAACATTGTTGGAATCGATACACATTTTGCTTTATTGGTCACCCAATAATTTGAGTATTCAATACATTGGAGACTTGGAAAAGTGGTAGATTTTCAGTCCGCTATGAAACACATGGAAGTAAATAGTCAACTACTTCATTTATACTGCATTACTTACTTACTTACTTGCGCCTGTTACCCCTTGTGGAGGAGCATAGGCCGCTCACCAGCATTCTCCATCCAACTCTGTCCTGAGCCTTCCTTTTCAGTTCTTTCCAGTTGCTATTCAACCTTTTCATATCGGCTTCTATTTCCCGGCGTAGTGTGTTCTTTGGCCTTCCTCTTTTCCGCTTCCCTTCCGGATTCCAAGTTAGGGATTGAGTCGTGATGCACATTGGTGATTTCCTCAATGTATGACCAATCCACTTCCAACGTCTTTTCCTAATTTCCTCTTCAGCTGGAAGCTGATTTGTCCTCTCCCATAAAACGCTGTTGCTGATAGTATCCGGCCAGTGGATGTTGAGTATTTTGCGTAAACAACTGTTTATAAATACTTGTACCTTCCTGATGATGGTCGTAGTAGTTCTCCACGTTTCAGCTCCATACAGTAGGACTGTCTTGACGTTCGCATTAAAGATTCTGACCTTGAAATTGGTTGAGAGTTGTTTTGAGTTCCATATGTTCTTCAATTGTAAAAATGCTGCCCTTGCTTTGCCAATCCTCGCCTTTACATCTGCATCCGATCCCCCTTGTTTATCAACGATGCTCCCCAGTTACTTGAATGTTTCCACCTCTTCCAGAGTTTCGCCATCAAGTGTGATTGGGTTGGTGTTCTCCGTGTTGCATTTGAGAATCTTGCTTTTTCCTTTGTGAATGTGGAGGCCTATTGATGCGGAGGCTGCTGCTACATTTGCTGTCTTCATCTGCATTTGTTCGTGTGTATGAGAGAGGAGGGCTAGGTCATCTGCGAAGTCCAAATCATCTAATTGATTCTGAAAAGTTCATTGTATTCCGTATTTCCCTTCAGATGTCGAATTCTTCATAATCCAGTCAATCACTAGAAGGAAGAGGAATGGGGAGAGTAGACAGCCTTGTCTGACTCCGGTCCTTACTGGAAATGCATCTGTCAGCTGTCCTCCATGCACCACTTTGCACTGTAGTCCATCGTATGAGTTTTGGATAATGTTGACGATCTTCTGAGGAACTCCATAGTGTCGAAGAAGTTTCCATAATGTTCTCCTGTCCACGCTGTCAAACGCCTTCTCATAGTCAATAAAGTTGACGTATAGTGATGAGTTCCACTCAACTAATTGTTCAACGATGATCCGTAGTGTCGCAATCTGGTCTGTGCACGACCTATCCTTACGGAATCCAGCCTGATGATCTCTAAATTCGGCGTCTACTGCGTCTTTCATCCGATTCAGCAGCACTCTGTTGAAAACTTTTCCTGGTACTGATAACAAACTGATGCCTCTGTAGTTCTCACATTGGCTCAGATCTCCTTTCTTTGGTATCTTGATGAGATATCCTTCTTTCCAGTCCGTTGGCACTTGTTCCTCTTCCCAAATCTTCTTGAATAGAAGGTGAAGCATATTTGCAGTTATTTCAATGTCTGACTTCAGTGCTTCTGCTGGTATATTGTGAGGTCCTGCCGTCTTCCCACTTTTTATTTGTCTGATGGCCATCTTGACTTCTTCGATCGTTGGTGGAGTGACATCTATTGGAAGGTCTGTGTGGGCTGCTTCGATGTTCGGTGGATTCAATGGGGCTGGTCTATTCAGCAGTTCCTCGAAGTATTCTGCCCATCTTTTCCTCTGATACTGCATACAACTCAACAAATAATTCATCTTGTGAACTGGGTATAAGTTTGCATTGTTTTCAAATATGTACACACGAAGAAAACAAAGTATCAAAATATTCCCCAGAAAATACATGTGTTTCAAAAACACTGCAACGGTATGAGGTGATTGAGAGTGCAATCATATAGGCTATTTTAAGCTGAGTGGATAACAACAACATTTGTAGTAGTCTATATACTTTAATATAGGTCAAAATGCTAGTTGACAAAATCGTTGAATAAATTAATATTACCATTTGAACTTTATTAGATCTATTTAAGGTTCGTTCAGTTCTATCCAAATGAACTCCACTGTTTTATTCATAAGCAAATCAGCGAATGGACCGCTCATTAAAGTTATCGAAACTATATCGAAGGAGTTACAATCGATCAGCACCACGCTCAGTGAAAGAAGCTACCAAAAGAGGGAATACATTCTTTAATTCAAGGACATTTCTACTAATTTCGGCCTCTTCTTATAACATCAGGTCATTCATATTTTCGAAGAAAATGAAATTACAAGTAAACTCAGTCAAACTACTAGTAACATATAAAAAATTCTTTAGAAAAACACTAGACTTCATAGTAAACTAGTACTATGACAACTAAAAGATACTACTAATAGACTGGGCTATACCACAAAGAGTTTCAACCTGTAACACAACAGTTTGAAATTCTAGCTGAACAACTTGTTTACAGTACACGAACAGTATTGCTGTTTACAAGGAGTGCGGTTACGACACAATCATTTTGATAGTAAACTGTAATTTACTGATTTACACGTTTTACATCAATACCCCTCATTTTCAACCCATAAAACCAAACAACATCATCTGCATTCAGTAACTTCCGTAATCAGTAGTCTAAAAGAAAAGTCTGAATATCGTTATTTTGAGAAAATCTATTTAACTGACGACATTAAGATAACTACATCGACTAGTCAATCATAAGCAATGTAGCACAATAAGCACAAATATGAGTCGGTCCAACTTTCGTGCAATAAATGTAAAATAACAAAACTTCTAAGCTTGGTATGAATTAATATCTTTATTATGTGTAGTAATAATACTTTCTAACCAATAAGACAGATTTAGCTTAACTGGTCATAATTCAAGACCCCAGAAACAACTGAATCGAAATTCACTGATGAGACAGATATAGCAAGAACATCATATGTCAACGTTTCCAATCTAACAAAGCCCATATCATTAGAGTATTCACAAACAAATTTAAATGGGTTCAGACAAAACAGTCACTCATATTAAACTCTAGAGAGAGAGGTCAGAAACAACAATAATAATAATAACAATATATAATAATAATAATAATAAGTTGAAAGCAGAGATAAAAGTCTTACTTTATCAAAACAAGCTACATTGATAACTCCACAAACATTGATCACGGTTGAATTGACACAAAATATTCCATGAGATAATAAACGTCGTTGGGCCAGAACAACACCTAATGTCATTACAACAGGTAAGGCTGGTGGTACCACTACAGTAACTAAATCTAACGCTCGACGGATAATGTCACCAACACCAACGTTAGCTCTTATCTAAAACAGCAAGGTCAATCGTTTGAAAATCTTCACAATAAACTTATTATGTTCAGTTACATTTTATAATGTCTTATACGCTATTCGCGAGTAATAATGAAGAGATCAAATTGGGTAATAATCAGCACTGAAAATGATTAAACTGAGGATGTGCATCGTTCAAATCTTGTTTGAAATAAATTTGAAAGAAAAGGATTAGAAGTATTCAGTAAAAACAACTATTAACATCCATTTTAAAACTGATTCCGATCAGGTTGTGGGTATGCAGACATCTACACCTGTACATTAGATAACAATCAACATCATTTATTGTCATTTTTAGCTGTTCCTATCATTTTTGACAAACATTATTTCCAGAATCTACATGTATAAAGCAGTAGGATGAGATACTTCGAAAGCAACGAAGCACATCACTATTGACAAAACTTTTAAATTTTGAGAGAAATTCAAAGATTACTGACAGATATAATTCACCTAATGGAAACCTATATTTTAAAAATCACCAGCGAGCAGTGCTCTACAAGTGGGAAAAAATACCGACTAATCTGTAGTGGATCGATGATATTAAGAAATATGAGACCACAAATAAAAGAGAAGTAAATAATCAGGAAACAGCTACGGCAAACGGCAGAATTATGAATTTAAGGTCACTATTGGCTTCATATAACAAAAATGCATTTACAATACAAAGGAAAAATAGACAATTTGAAGCCTTCCCAGAAGAACTGGCAAAGAACCTCATTAATGTTGGCTCTGTCGAGAAAACATTCTGCCGAGATAGATTAAAACCATTGTACACATCTAGTTTTCCAATAATTTTGTAGTGACAGATTCGTGACTTTGATGGTTTTACTTACTTACTCCTGTTACCACTTATGGGAACACAAGCCGCCTGCATCGGATCCTTCATATTCATCGATGATGCTGACCATGTACGTGAAACTTTCCACCTCTTCCAAAGTTTCTCCATCAAGTGTGATTGCGTTGGTGCTCTCTGTGTTGTATTTGAGGATCTTGCTTTTTTTGTGTATGTTAAGCTAATGAGGTATGGGAACTTGGACCGATGCATATATGTGGCTGGTCCTATGTTGTAGCTGACTGACTGACCGTATGTCAAGGCCTAGTGCTGCAGAGGCTGTTGCTACGCTAGCTGTCTTCATTTGCATTTGTTCGTATGTATGGGATAGAAAGGCCACGTCATCTACGAAGCCCGAATCGTTTAGTTGCATTCAAGCTGTCCATTGAATGCCGTGCTTTCTCGGTGATATGGAGGTCTTCATAATTCAAACAACCACAAGAAGAAAGAGAAAGGGCGAGAGTAGACAGTCTTGTCTGACACCAGTCCTCACTTGAAATGCGTCTGTCAGCTGTCCTCCATGCACGAGTTTGCCGTGTAGTCCGTCGTATGAATTCCGGACTATGTTGACGATCTCCTCAGGTACACCATAATAGAGAATCGAAATTCCATAAGGTTCTCCCATCCACACTGTCAAACGCCTTCTCATAGTCAATGAAGTTGATGTATGATGACGAGTTTCATTAAACTGACTGTTCAACGATGGTCCGTAGTGTCGCGATTCGGTCTGTGCACGACCGATTCTTACAGAATCCAGCCTGTTGATCTCGAAGTTTGGCGTCTATTGAGTCTTTCATCAGTTTCAGCAACATTATGTTGAAAACCTTTCCTGGTACTGACAGTGTGATACCTTTGTATCTCGATGAGGTATTCTTCTTTCCACTCTGTCGACACATATTCCTCTTCTCAAATCGTCCTGAATAGAACGTGAAACACGTTTAGAGTTAGTTGTCTGAATTCTGTGCTTCGGCTGATCTATTGTCAGGTCCTGCCGCTTTCCCACTCTTGGTTAGTCCTATGGTCATCCTGATTTCTTCGATCGACGGTGAAGTGACAGCTATAGGAAAATATGTGTGTACTGTTCTGATATCCGGTTGGTTCAATGAAGCTGACCCATTCAAGAGTTCCTCGAAGTGTTCCAACCACCTGTTCCGATGTTCTTGAATTTCAGTGATTGGCTTGCCTTTCTTCTTCCAGCACATCATATGGCTTGGAACCTTTTGTTGAGAGTTACCTTGAATTCCTTGATTTTGTCAGTATTTTTCAAAGGAAGGCTGTATAAAACCTTTTTAATGCTATTGTCGAATGCTTCATAAGCTTCAGTTTCATATTGGCAATCACCAGATGGTTATATCAGCTCTTCTCTTGGTTTTCATGCCTTCTCTTGAGCTTCCGAATATTTTAGTGGCTCAATTATAATCGATTTGATTCTTTGTAGTGTAACCCGGCGAGATCCATGTGGCTTTGTGTATGGGCTTGTGGGGAAATATAGTGCTCCCGATAATCATCCTGTTGATGATACATCAATTTGCAAATCTCTCGCCATTCACGTTCCTTTCTCCAAGTTCATGTCGTCTCATGATATCTTTATATTGGGTGTTGCCCATTCCGACCCTGGCGTTTAGGTCATCCATTCCTGGTCACTTCTTCACGAATGACTCCAGCCTCCCATAAAACTGATTTTTATTTAATTCTCGGTTTTCACAGATGGGAGTATAGCACTGGATAACATTCATTATGATCCTCTCCTTCTTCGTTTTGAAGAATGCTCTGATGATTCCGGACCCGTGAGATTCCCATCATATAAGTGTTTTTCGTGCTTCTTCGGACAGCACCAGTGCAAGTTTTTGTGTGTGCAAAGGTGATTATTATAAGGTCACTAAAGGTTACCATTACAGCATAAATCCTCGAACATATGAACAGATAGATATTTATGATAATCAACAAAAATCATATCACTCAATAAACTAAAATTGATTCCCTGGCCAATCAGACATTTGCGCATTGATAAGTGCAAAATAAGGACGGGCGCATGCTATTAGTTAAAATTCATTTTCAAAATTTGAAAAATTCCCATATTGTGATTTAGAACAACATATATAAGCGAACAATATTGTTTTCCATTAGATCCTCATCAGGCTTTACTCAAATATACAGTAATATTTATATGCATATACGAAATTATTAAACCAATCAAGGCAGTATATGAGTCAATGATAACAGTGGAATAGATTACATAATCAAAATTAATAATAAATGAAAAGTACAATTTGATGACAGGTGTACTAGTTGTGATAAGAATAATAAAAGGCTTGAATCAATGTTACATAATAGGAAAATAGGTCAGTGATTAGAAAAATATAGACACTGAAATAACATTCATAGAAATTATAAGATTACGTAATAAGATGTGTTCGGATAATTGGACTGTGAAGCGAATATTAGAAAAATAATAAGTAAATAATTGGTAGGGTGGTGAAGAAAAATAAACGAAGAAAGAGTATGGAAAATAAAATTATTTATTAAGGCCAATAGAGAGATAAGGGTGTTACAAATTCCTTATGAACACAAAGACTCGGGTTATTGGATCGAATTCCTATAGCTTCTGTTATGTGTAAGAGATGAGATCGAACCCCATAAGGAAAACTAGTAGGAATACGATAAATAACTTTAAAAGACTGGTTTTTGTCAACTTCATGACCGCTATCAATCAAGTGTGAAAGAATCGAGCTCCGTATCGACTTTATCATACCTTTTCCTAATCACGAAGGGAGGTGTTCACTAACTCTTTGGTTCAGTTGTCTGGCAGTGAGCCCAATATAGCTTTCTCCACAGGAGCAGCTGAATTCATAGATACAAATATAAGTGGCATAACCAGGCAACTTATTCTTTAGTTGGGGAATCACCATAGATCGTATCGAGTAAGAAAGAAAGAGGTCGGTTGCATTAAACGTTCTCTTAACTGCTTTAGTCAGTCTATCCCGTAGTACATCATCAGCTGAATCGCCGTTGAATTGTAGTTTCAGGAAGAGCGGTTTCTTCGCAGCTGTTGATATCTTTATTTTCCTATTTGTTAAATGCAAAAATGTTTCTTCAGGAATCCTTGTGGATAACCCCTTTTGATCAACATATTATGTATGACCTCTAACTCATTGTTGATTGAATCGACTGAGCAAATCTTCCTAACTCTAGTTGCCAGACATTTGACTAAGTTTCTTTTATAGTAGAGAGGTACAAAGCTTAAGAAGTGTGTGTACTGGCTAGATGAAGAACTTTTCCTAAACACACTTCTACTGATAAAACCGTTCGCTTTTTTGATTAACAAAACGTCAAGGAAATTTAATTTATTATCTATTTCCTCTTCACATGTGAATTTAGTTGCTTGGTGTTTGTTGTTAAACAGTTCTAGTAGTTCCACCTTGTCAATGTCCTGATCAACAATAATAAAAGTATCATCAACGTACCGACAATGGAAGTCGAGCTTATTGATAACATCTTTGAGCGGTCCATTCTCTAGTTTCGCAAGAAAAAAGTCAGCAAGGATAGGACCTAGAGGTGAACCCATCGCTATACCATCAATTTGTCTGTAATATGTGTTATTCAAGACAAAATGAACATTCATTGTACATTTCAAGAGTAATTCTTTAAGACTGACCTCGGGAATTCCGACATTGATTTGTTTTTCATGTAATTGTTGACACACAAAATCAATAGTCTCAGTTAGTGGCACATTGGTGAACAGCGAAGCAACATCTAGAGATATCAATCGTTTCCCACTTAAGTTCATATGTTCAACCTTCGAAATGAAATCAAAAACGTCTGTCACGCTTCTGTTGACTAGTTTGTGTAAGGGTTCTAGGATTTGAAGTAGCCACTTTGCAGTTTTATGGTAGGGTGAATTATACATGTCTATACATGTCCAGTGCTGGCTAATTCACTCAAGGAATTAAAAAATAAAGGAATACTTACTCCGAGTATACACGATTCACTTAAACCCACTGGATCGAACACGCCATGACTATATGGACTTTATCATCTTCACATGTAAATCAATAAAACTAAAGACTTTATTATAGTAGATTCCCCAGGTTCTCCAAAGGATGGTGTCGTATAAGTGATTTAATTACACGGCTACCATATTCAATACATGATAGGTTAAACTCTACACAATCCAAAAAATATACATTTAAACCAGAAATTAAATCCCCAACTGAGCAAACTATATTGTAAATGTGGACGAGGTAAGGAATGAATGGTGAAAAAACATCAGTAACCAAATGAAAAGTGAAAACCATTACACATTCTGCACAAAAACATCACTTCTTACCATCAAATAGATTGAAACTCCTAAACCAATCACAGCAAGAATAGACAAAGCAAAAATAAACCGGAAGGAATCTTGGGTGAATTTGAACTTTAGAGGTTTCGGAAACAGAATTGACCGTACAAGCTCACCCTTGACAGTGTAAAAGCCAGTGCGTGCAACAACCGCCAGAACTCGCTCATCTGCATAATTTCTTGTTTGAATAACAGTAGTACCAGCAAATAAAATATGCCGACCATGAAGTTTGATATCGAATAACGTACCCTTTGACGGTGAATCGGTTAAGGGAATTTTGGTAACTGGAACACTTTCACCTTAATCAGAAAACGACATTGTTTTAAAATACAACAGGGTTAGTATGGTCTTTAATACGTGATCCAAAGTGAAGAATAATATGAACCAGTGAATTTCGGGTAATTAGAACTGAGTAGTATTTATAACAACTGATATGGTCGGTTTTTCAACTCTCTGAACATGAAACATTATTTGTGTAGACAGCATACAGGACAATAAAACAGTCTGTGAATAAGCACAGTATCTTATTTCACTGTATCTCACTGTACTGAATTGTTAAAATGATGGAAAAGTAGAGTGCGAATGGGAACTCATGTTTTGGCTTTTCGATCATATTTGTTGCTCGGATGAAAGTACTTCTTACTTATTTGTAGTAACGCAAATAAACTGAGTTTATACCATAGAATACATGTGTGTAATTCCAGCATACAGTCATTCAAACACAGTTGCTCTTAAACTCAACACAGAAATCAATTTGCCAGTATGAAGTATTTCTCAAGCTCAACTATCCAATATATTTGATACTCCATGCACCCAAATACAGGAAATCATATCATCGAATTCTATTTACCAGAGTCAAATCTCTTGAAGACTATATACACCTCGAGTTCTCCTTTACAAAACGTTGTCTTAAGCCTATACAGTAGAAATTTTATCATTGGAAAAATCGTTTACGAATGATATACGAATTTTTAGTACATACTGTTATTCACCATATTACTGTAAAATGAAAAAATGATGGTTACTTTCAGACAAAGTTATTGATGAACATCATCAATGTTACACACCAACCACACACAGAGCCAAAACGATCTCGCCGTCATGCAAAAAAGTGCACTCATCTCTCTGTATTCATGCATAGATTACACTGCTTATTTTGTTACATCGTGGTTCATGTAGAACAAAAAACTCGTCAGTAGTCAGTGAAACTGTTTTCCTCTCAAACTACTTTAGTGACGATGTATCCTAGTCCCACAACATAATATTTCCCAGTCCAGAAAAAATAAAAAACAGCATATAGGCCATAAATTTTGATGTCGGTACTCTGAATAATTCATATCGTATCATTATCAACATTTGTAATGTGACTTGAACCACGAACAGAGAGTGAATTAGCGGTTACTCCACTCGGTTCCCAATCATAACTTCACAGGTCTAAATCCCATTTCAGTTTAGCCAGTCCGAAAAAACCACTACACCTCACAAAAACACCAAGACTTAAGGTCAAGTAGTATATGAATCTGTACTTTCTAAATAAGGAACACTACTATCATTATAATTATTATTATGGAGAATGTTTGGGGAAAATTATATAAAACCAAAGTATATAAAATAAACGATTACAATGGGATGAATTTTATACAGCGATCTTCATATGCATTTGTGTATTCACATAAAATTTATCGGGGGACTAAAAAGACTGAGTTGAGAGTATAGTTGACATTACTTTACATATTAATGAATCCATATCTACAGTAACATCATACTAACGTAACTCACCAGTCAATGTACTTTCATTTACTATACAGTTTCCTGTTAGTAAGATGGCATCACACTGAACCAGACATCCGTTTCGTGGAATTTCAATTATATCACCGGGAACTAATGAAATGGAATCCACTTCTTTGAATTCTATGAAAACAATAATTTATGAGACATTCATTCTCAAGTGTTAAGAAGCAAATGAATTATTATGTTTGAATATCTACTGTTAAGGGAACTAAAATAACCATTTTGGTGGATTAAAAGAACGGTTAATCCAAACTATACAATCAATATTTTATTCCCGTATTGTTTGTTTGAATCTTCCCATTGATGTTTACGAGTGCGATTGATCAGTTGGTAATTGACATACGTGCATCCTGAGTGGATTTTCTCGATGTTGCCTTAAGTCACAAGCATTGTAAACAACGATGGATAGTGGCTATTAGTGGAATACAGAACGCGCGTTTCGTCCTATTTCGAACTCTTCAGCCGGATGTACCAGCATCCCAGAGTTGTTGTTCATAACGGGACTCGAACCTAACTGAGAAGTCCCAAATAGGACGAAACACGCATTTTGAATTCCACTGCTACCCATTATCCATTTTTGCTAAATATACAATCAATTAATTTTCGTTAAATCGTGAAATAGAGATATCACAAATCCCATGACAGTTCATTGTTTAAGGTCATACTATTAGATAATGAGTATTTTCAAACTACGCATTATTCAAACTACTGTATTATAGTTAGACAAAGAAGACATTTAACAATTAGGAAAGTTATATAGCTCTGATTACACAGCGAAACATACTTTACACTTCTACACAAACCAGGAATGCTCTTTTCCTATGTTAAATCTTGATAATAATGATTACTTTTTGACGTTCCCGGTCGGTCTACAATACTTTTGGATTAAGAAACGATTAGGGTATTCTCAAATAAAAACAGTTCTATTGTGCACCCACTAAACACGGCTGGCACATAACACTTCAACAACTAGCCGCTAACATAAAAAGATGAAGTGTGGGGGAAACTTGATATTCGAGGGGAACAAACAGAAATAGTGACACTCAGAGCAATTAGTAACGAAAGCGTGACATTGAAGCACACAGAAAATTAGGGAACTCAAAGTAAGGGTAACGAATCAGAAAAAAGCAAAGGTCAAGAAAACGAATGAATTAAAAATAAAGTACTCCCAGTTACCGTTACTAATAAAAACTTAACACTATTAATACAAAATTAGTAATCTCTTGATTACCTTAGCATTAAATTTACATGATAAATAGATAAAGATCTCATTGATTGTGCTAATAATTCAGGTCTAAGAAGTTTATTATTTATTTATTTATTTAAACACATATATACTGGTACAAAAGGGCACCAGGTACATATTGCGCCACACAAAATAATGAAAGTAGGAAGGAAAAGGATGAAAAGATAAGGCGGACTGAAATGTACAACCAGAAGACTCTTTCAGTTAGGAAAGTTAGAACCATTCTTTATGTAGAGAGTAAAAGAAGGTTGCAGCAGGATCGCCACTGGCTTCTATTCTGAGCCATATCTGATAACGTCTCTAGCCACTGTGTTGCACCATCTCTCGGAACCCAACCAAGGAGTCGTGAAGGACCAACAGAAGCTAGCCCTTTGCAGCTCTCTTTCATGCCACGACACCATGTCATACACTGACCTCCTCTCCGCTTTTTCCAACCAGTCCCAGGGTCGGCAAATAATGCACGACGTGGAAGTCTCTGGGACAACATTCGTAAAACATGTCCAAGCCACCGAAGTCGGTGTTTCAAGATGGTGACACCAATTGAATTATCGTCTCTGCGCCCGAACACACGATGCCGAACCTCTGCATTACTAACATGGTGTTGCCACTGGATGTCAGCAATCCTTCGGAGACAACGATGATCGAACACAGAGAGACGTCTAACATCCTCAACTCGGAGAGGCCAGGTTTCACAAGCATAGAGCAAAACTGCTCTCACCGACGCGTTGTAGATCCGACCTTTTACAGCCAGACTAACATCACGAAGGCGCCAAAGATGGCCCAGATTGGCATAAGCCGCTCTGGCTTTCATTATACGTGCATCAATCTCATCACTCACGCCACCACCAGCACTTATATAGCTACCTAGATACACGAACTTCTCAACTACTTCGATCTCCTCACCATCCAGGGTGAGTACAGGATTAGAATCCTGCCAGTCTTGTAGGAGTACTTTGCACTTGGAGGGTGCAAAGCACATGCCGTACCTGCGGACACTGATTGCCAACTGATTAAGTGCGGATTGCATGGCTTGAGCATTATCGCACAGTAAGACAATATCATCCGCATACTCGAGGTCGAGAAGTCGTTCTCCAGGCAACATATCCACACCGCCACTACTTACATCCATCAGAGCTGTTTCCAGAATGTCGTCGATGGCAAAGGTGAAGAGGAATGGTGAGATCGGGCAACCCTGCCTGGTTGTATGCCCTCACTCTGCCTGAGGTGTTCGTATACAGGGCCTTTAAGATGTTAATGAACTTCTCAGGCACACCCTTCTTCAATAGACAATCCCAGAGAACAGTCCTATCCAACGAATCGAAGGCCGCCCTGATATCAAGAAACACTACGATTGTTGGCCTGCGATAAGTATGACGGTGTTCTAACATTTGGCGGAGGGTGAAGATGTGATCAATGCATCCTCGACCAGAACGAAAACCAGCCTGCTCCTCGCGAGTCAATCGTTCTCGGGTTTTAAACAACCTACGAAGAATGATAGAAGCCAATAGTTTGGACGCAATCGAAAGTAGACTTATCCCCCGATAGTTATTGCAGGAACAACGTGAACCCTTTTTAAAGATAGGGACGACTACTGACTCATTCCATGATGTTGGAACACTTTCTTGCTCCCAAACCTTTGCAAACAACACAGTCAATTCCTTAGTCAGAAAGTCACCACCATCTGTACAAAGAGCCGGAGGTAAGTTATCTGGGCCCGGTGATTTGTAGCGTTTCAAGAGTTGGAGTTCCTTGCGGACTTCCGCCTCGTTTGGTGGATCAGTCGTCACCGGCCATGGGGGGCAGGACAAACTGGTCGATGTTGCCGGAGCAGCAGGCCAGTTTGAACTGCCCTTCGAAAAATTCAGCCCATCGTCCAAGACGTCGAGAGATGTTAGTGATTGGCATCCCGTCATCCTCGTAGATTGTTTCACTCACACCAGACTTCTTGCTGCCAGTGGCTCGGATGAGTTGGAAGAGCTTCCGGCAGTTACCAGATGCAGCTGCTGCATCCATCTCATTAGCACGCTCCGACCACCAGGCTCCTCGGTCCTTACGCAAGCTTTGCCCGATTTCATTACGTAACAGCCTTCGTTTGTGGTCAAACTCACGGTCACCCGGAGTAGACCGACGGGCTTCCATCAGTTGTAAGGAGCCAGAAGAGACCCAGTGCTTGTAAGCGGGACGTTTCGCGAAGCCGCAAGCGGCTTTACTCGCCATTTTCATGGCGTCGTGAAGATGCAACCAATGCTCATCTATACTTTTCGGTGGGGTGGTAGCTAGCCTAGAGGCTAGCTCCGCTCGATACTTATTTGCAACAGAAGTTGCAGCCAGTTTACTAATATCAATCCGTTGATGGAGGTCAATCCTTCGGCCACTGAAAAGTAAGGTGAGATTGGCGCAGACCAGGGCATGATCAGACTCCAGATAGGTACTCCAAAAGGAGCGGCAGTCTTGTACACAACCACGCCAGCGGTAGCTGATCGCGATGTGATCAATCTGAGTCCAGGCTTGAGATGCGGAGGGAGGACGCCAGGTGGCACACCGGCGATGACTGTGCCGGAAGTTAGTGCTGGCCAGAAACAGGTTGTGGTCTGTGCACAGTTGCAGCAAACGGTCCCCGTTATCTGTCCTGCGACCAACAAGTCCCCATCGGCCACCTAGACGACTCTCTTCTGTGCCTAGACGCCCGACCTGTGCATTCAAGTCTCCGGCTAGTACTACAATATCTGTCGAACGCGCTTTCTGGAGAAGAACTGTTAACTGATGGTAAAATTCATCCTTGATTGCATCCGGGCTGCAATCTGTCGGGGCATAGGCGGAGATGACTAAAAGACACCGTTTCTTACGCCGATTTCTTCTCACTTTGATGGAACTTTCTAATCTAACAGCACATAACCGACTGTTAATGGGGATCCACTCGAATAGTGCTGCCTCAGCCTAGCGCTTAGTGCAACACCAACGCATGCAAGACTAGACGAAGATGCCACAGAGTCCCCGGATAAGCGCACGTGGAACAAGCTTTTCGAGGCGACAGATGGAGAGCGGATTTGTAGTACTTCACTAGAGTCTTGAATACGGGTCTCGGATAGACAACAAACATCAACATTAAGACCTTCCAAAGACATATCCAGCCCTATCTGTTGTCCGATCTGCATTAGTGTGCGAACGTTGAAGGAAGCCAGCTTGAACGGCGTACGTGGTTTCAGAAAGACTGCCTCAGTATTAATTATCGGTGGAAGCATTCACTTTCAACCCGACAGTGACTGGAGATCGTTTAGATAGGACAGATTTTCCACCAAGAGCGAGCTGCTGCATAAGTTGAAGAGTAAGGTTACACAAATTGGGGATAAAAGGGGGTGAATTAGCGATATGGTAAGTAATAATAATAATAATAATAATAATAATAATAATAATAATAATAATAATGTAAATTGTCTTGCTTATAATATGAGCAGAAATAGAATCGTCAGTAGAGTTCATCATTTCATTCATTTGTGTGTGGGCTGTGATACTGCCCGGGTGCCCAAACCGAAGCAGGTGGTTTTCTTAGGGGACCACACCCCGAGCCTTTGACCTAAAGGTCTGATCCACAAGGCAGTGGAGCATCGTGAGGAGATGCAGTCCCATGGTAGCCGTTGACCAATGACAGGTTCTTCCGCCATTCGTTCCATCAGGATACTGGAGCCCATGTGCACCATTGGTTTGGAATCAGGGTTTTCCAACTCCCCTAGGTGGACCCTCCGTGTCCACCAATCCGGTTATAGCGCCGGACATTCGCTTTTCGTCCTCTCACTTTCGTAAACAACACCCCCGCCACGAGAAGGCAGTGAGTAGGACTTCCCTGGCAGAGGCTATATATTCGCTGGCCATGTGAGAGCATTTCGAGAGGGAGAGTAGACTCTCCCCACTCTCGGCCGTACCAGGGCATTTGGGGGGCTCAGGTCTAAGAAAACTGACAGTTAAAATTCCCCATCAAATACTAGAATATGAACAGCATGGACTGACTATTCTTTTTGACAAAAAAAGAAAATTGTTTAATACATGACTTAGAATAATTTCGAGGTCAGATTTTAAGGAGGTTCATGTTAAAAGTCTGTTCACCGTTATCTATAACTTGCTAACTCGCGAAAACACACTATTGACATCTTACAAGGAAAGTTACTACACAACTGGTTCGCTATTTTATAGACGTAGTTCAGTCTAACTAAATCATATTCATCAGTACAAACGAATACATTATTATGAAAATTGGTAGAATATGAAGCGCATTTAGAAGTCTACAAAATATTCAAACATATGTTATAGACATCTAATTTGTGCAGTGACAATTCCTTTTCAGTAATTGAATATTCAAACAGGTAAAGGTCAAGTAAGGCTCATAAGTAATTATCTCAGAACACAGCAACAAACTGTCCTTATAGTGTATCACCATCATTATTATTATCCCTACTATTATTATCACTATTTTTGTCGTTAGCTGAACGGAGCTATTAAACCCAGGGCAACAGAGGTGCTTTTTTTATGATCAGTAAGTCAGACTGATAAGTTAACTTAAAAACGTAACTCATTTATGTTATAACCTCACTTCGACCACAGAATTGAATACTATCACAATGTTCATCCTACGTAAATACGCTTCAACTGAATATGCATTATCCCCCCTACCAATATCTCTTGAATTAGCCCTCAAACTACGGAGAAATTAAAACAAAGTCGAAGGTTTCTTTCTTTCACCAACCGGCAAAAAAACATGAGAAAGTGAGTGGATATATATGCATCTAAGAATCCTAGATAATCAGCAATTTAAATTGTAAATTTGGAGACATGCAGATGATCTAAAAATTATTAATGGCTATAAATACCGAGTACGCTTTTGGGTGATTTAGGTCGAATTTTCGGGATATAATACATTTTCCGACGATCCATCGACTACAGGATTTCATGTTCGGTTTTAAGGCACATCTTTTGTGTAAGAGCCAACGATACTACATGATTTCTTGGACGGAAATACGCTGAGAGAGGTTCGAACCAACTGAATCATTGAAAGTCGAATCCTTCAACCACTAGGCTACTGCACACTAACGTAAGCAATCAGAAATTATGGGTCAAAACAATCAAACGAACGGAATGTAAGTATAGTCATTATAAAAGTCATGAAGATGATTATAGGAAAATAAAATATGTGAATACCTTTAACCCCATCTTCCTCTCGATAAACCATTACAGAAGAGGATATACACATAGTTTCTTTAAGAGTCTTTTCGTTCTACAAAAAAGAGATTTTTCAGAAATGGGGTAACGCAAGTGCGCAAATAAAGCATTATTGACACTGCTTCAAAACACATTCAAATACAAAATTTTTCAGTGAGGAATTATACAACGTCCTATTAATTCAAGATTCAATGGTGCCATATTTGAATTTATCACACGATACTAAGAAAATTCACTGGATTTAAGGAAGAAGAAACTCTTATTTGGTATGTACTATATATATATATATACTGTAGTGGACGAGAACACAGGTGAGGACAATAGAATGTATTTGAATACAAAATTACAGAACGTCTTAGTAAAATCTGAGAACCATACAGTAAATACTTCATTTGCGAAATGTCAGTCGTCTCAGACGTGATTGTTCCCTCGTTTTCACACCAATCATTCTCTGTTATCGTTCACATTTCTTCGATCTTCTTAACTTTTTGTCTCCAGAGATTTCAGCTTCAATTGATGATGCGCACTATTTATAAATGTTGACAACAGTAGCACATACCACAAAACGTCCTGTCCTATAAATGGTCTTACTAAAAAAATCCGAACATTTTACAACTTCTTTCAGACTTACACGCTAAACGATATAAGCTAAAATCACCCCATGCAACAACGTACCATGTTACCCAAATAATTAAGATCAAGCTATCCTCACTTTTATCAAAATCATATGGTGAAACCATCATTAATAAATTTATCACTCCGTAAAGCAAACAATTTAATTTAGTTCGAAAAACACCACAAACAAATCGTCATACATTTACAGTTTACTATGTGGCGCAGTTTAGCCCTTGAATAAATACAAAATGAAAGAGATGATAAGGATTTACGACCTCATTTATGAATTAATACAACTACTGAGACCAAATCAGACCTAAGATTAGCAGCCAGGCATACAACTATAATAACAAACCTAACATAGATCGATATCTGAAGTTTTGGACTCACTGGACATTTATTGCTCCTGGATATCATTTCATGTTGACAGGTTATACTACTACCAGGTTACACTTTAAATTAATGATCTTACACTTTTGCATTCACATGTAGTCATCTTTTCAACTGCACGTTAGTTGAAAAATTTAAATGAAAGTTAAAAAGCAGTTGACTAGTTATCTCACTCGCACTGCTTAACATTATCAATAGGTCACCGTTTTACGTTCCTTTGACAATTAAATCATACAAACAAATAGTCGGAACTTCTTAATAAGAAAAATCTAAGTGTTCAGCCCCAAACCACACTTACTAAACAATTTAATGATACCACATTTCTATCTCAACTATAGTAGATGAGATCAGTGGACAAATAGCGTCCTGATTATCAAAGCATTCTATAGATCATTGGACCAGTACATCAAAACAAGACCATCAGTAATTAAAAACCGTTAGAATAGAGAAGTAGTTACTTACTCTACGTAGTTCATAAATTTGCCACGATAGTGACATAATCGAAATAACAACAATACAAGTAGCGTACATCCAGTACTCATCAAAATACCACAAAATACAACTGAATATTTGGAAACAGTAGAACGGATGCAAGCACTAAATAAAAACAAAGGGAAGAAAAACGAAATTTGATATACAACGCATAACAAATACGTATCCAGTACCAATGGCAAAATCAACCTTCAAATTATACAAAACTATTCAATGTGTGATCTGACCAACATACCTCATCAAGTAGTAGCCTGATAATTGAAGTAAGATTGATACTTATTTCATTCGTTCCATACAACGCACGATTCATAAGGACTGTTTCGTTATTCAAAGGCTTAGAATCCAGGATCTCTTCATATGCAGTTTCATGCCAACCCCTAAAAATCGAAAGAGACAAAATATTCTTTTCAGGTTCCATTGTACCTAATAAACGCGACACAGCAGAAAGTATTTTGACAGCTTGTACGCTGTGTTTACATATTAGAACCCCTACTAGTTTCTTGCTATGCCAGTACTTAAAAAGTGTTAAGAGGTAAGCCGAATCTAAGGGTTAACTTTTCAGGGACTAAATGTCTTCCTTATGCACAATTGTAATCGTTCGAAATGAAGCTTAATTTGTCATCAACTACCATAATGTTCAACATGTGACAGAAAAATCTATGACAAAATAAGTAAGTGGGCTAACATTGTGCAGTGAAGTCTCTTCTGAAATGACACCACAAATGGTACTTGGTTAAAACCCAAGCAATGACGATATTTTCCAAAAGCGCACGTAGGAAATTTACATTGTACTAAGAAATGTTTCCCATTCGAAATGGGAAAATCGGAAGGTGGGCAAACTAACTAAAAAAAACATAGGAACTACTTTATATGTGTGTCGGTTTAGGATACCACAACTCACACCATACATTGACAGGAAGCTAATAAAATAGAAAATACGGAGCCACGATACTAACAAGTAATAGTTGAAAACTAAGACTAGCAAAAAATAGTTCAAAATGAAAGGTTTCAAATTATACTGTTTAATAACAGTGGCTTTGTGCTGAAGGAATTTGACTCTCAGTCGCTGATCTCGGGTTCAGAACCTGAAAAAGGAGGTGGATTTGCAATAGTGAAGATGAGTTTGAGTTTGTGATTCACAATACTCGGTCACTCACGTTGTGGTAGGACATTTACTCATCAATCTGTGTCTATTACATGGCTAAGTCCACTGACAATTCGACCAGCCAAATATCATTTACAAAACAAGTTGTTCCTGGTGAGAAAAATGCTATACTGATAAAGACCTTTTGATATGCTTTGGAGGTGCTCAGATAGAGAATTCAAAACATGGTAACTCTATTCAGACAAACGTTAACAAGAATCTAAAATAGCGAACCAATAATTATCGTTTTCTAACTACAAAGCGCTGAATACATATTCTGTTTAAATAAGAATATGCTATCTCGTCTGTAACTCTATATAGAACATTAAAATTATTTAGACAACAAATAACACGTATATTATTTCCTATGTATATGAATATGTGTAAATTTTCCAGGCAGGACTTGACCAAGATTTGTGCGTACTTACCACACAAAAGCAACAAAACCATTATCATGAGGTAATTACGTGAAAAGAAAAGTAGTCCATGGCTAATCGATAACTAAAGAATGTTCGTAGAAATACACGAAGCGAAACAGTGGCAGACCCGCAGCCAACAAATGAACCAGCCATTTGGGAGTTGGGACAAGTGGATGATGGGTACTTAAGAACATCTCTATTCAGTATTGTATGACGTATATATTCCCACTGATACTCTCATAAGTGTGAAGAACCAGAGATATTGAAAAAAGTAGAATTTGCACGGGTAAATCGCATTTTGGAAAAAGTCGAAACAATTAAATATTTGACCATAAAAACGAATAAACGGTACTAATCGACAACCAAAATTTGTTGTCGTAGATAAACATAAGAAGATGGGCGTAAGTCTCACCTTGGGAGCTCAAAACGATTGATCTTGCTGTCCCATACATGCTTTAAACATTTATGAACAAAGTAACACACCATCTTGCCATCCTAAATTATAAAATTATTACCCATATTTACTAACATTTTCAAAACATTTCATTTGCGACAGCATGAACGAGGCAGATTTTTGGACGTACGAGTGTTTATTACAACTGCTGAGATGGGTGAGAAAGCCTTTATTTTTCTTACTTTGCTGTTTCAACTATTTCAACAACCACATCATGTATGTAGCAAACACCATGGACATCCTACAAAAGAAATTTAATACATAGTTTGTATCCTTGTCTTGGGCTCATGGAGCCTAAAACGAATGAGGGCAAACAATTACTTTGACAAGTATCTTCTCGGCTTTTATTAAAGCGCACTCCTTATTCATGCACATCAGCATCCAATGAGGGAACCAATGAAAAACTAGTCTCAGCAGTCCACAAGTTAAAATGATGCCAATGTACATAAAGATCGTCCGTATATATGATGACGAATAACCCGTAACATCCTTGATTTGTAAACACGAAGAAATAAAGAAACATACCACCACAGTATCGTCAAGTTCATTAATTTCTTGACGTTGATCTTCCTTAGTCCAATCTTTGGTCTTTTCGATCGGTGTATGCATCCGAAAGTTGATTTATACGTCTTTTTATTAGCCAAATACTAAGGAACCCCAAAACTAAAGGAGAAACAAGTGCGATGCAGCCGCAAGAAACGACTCATGTGATAATCACACTGTTACGCCCCATACAAATTCTTATCATCGAAAGTGTCCAATATCCGTTTCAGTTTCCGTTAGGCAAGGACAAGAGGTTAGATGGACTGACACTGATGTTCTCTCAATTGACCGAACTTTCTGCTGAAAGAGTCGACAGATAGAGCTTCAATCATGTGCTGAACCAATGAATTCCACTAGTTGGTGATTTGATGGGAAAGTCGATGGTCAGCTGAAAAATAATTCGTTCTGGGATTGTGAACCTTTATCGAGTGACCTCGTAAATTATTTGTTTTGGAAGACAAGAAATATGAAAGCATATAATGTGCAAATTTGTCACTAAGTAATTTGAAAACCGTGATCAAGTTACCTCTAGTTCTTCGACATGACAATGGAAATAGGTTTACTGTAAACAGTCGAGCGTTATACTAGAGCTTTGGTATTCCGGGAAGCAGTCTAGTTGTGGTTCCTCGAACCTTTATTAAAAACTCACTGTCTTTTATTATTCAAGTGCTAACAGGTTTTATTTAGCACTAAAGTTTAGGACAAAGTCAAAAAGATTTTAGCGTCGACATGGCTATATATTCCAAGCTTAACAAATAGAAAATGTTTATGGAAACGACAGTCTTGCTGTCCAGCACATGGCCAAGTGAAATTCCTGAAGGTGTATCTATTTATGTGTGAGAATAATATTGGTATTATAGTTTTTTGGTGGTGTTTGCTTAGACTGCGACGACTAATTTTCCTTGAGATTCAACAGTTCGGTTCAGTATCGTTCGTTTCAGTGGGCGAGATTCTGCAGATATATCAGGAATGCCTCATTCCTCATGTCGTCTGGTCATACTAGTCTCACAGAAAGTCTGTCGTTATTTTGCACCTATTAGTTTTGTAGTGGAGTGCTTCATTAATCGATCGTCTCGATAACCGTTATTATATCAATCTGAACGGTGTATAATATCAGAAGACAAAGGGAAGCAGCAACTACATTTTTATTGACAAATAACATGGGCTAGAAGGCAGTGAGCACACTAGCAAATGTAAGTAAGCGAAGGAAAGATGACGCATAGTGGAGATGGCTGGGAAGCCAACTCGCTATGAGCAAGCATTAATCAACACTTATAGTCAGACAAAAATGAATGACAGACATGCGATGAATAAGATACGAAATGTGCATACACATGCGCTCATATAAAAAATATAGTCAACGTCAATAAGCGAATAATTAACAAGATCAAAATATGACTCATAACATTATAGGTGAATTGGCTTGTCCAGAAACTAGAATAAACTATGTAGGTGTAATATAGTACATGACGTTACACTACTCCCCACAGTTTCCTTCATATGTATCATTTTGTGGAGGGAAATAAGTAAAAACACTAAACAGTTCTGCGGCTGTCCCACATTATTGTTACTGGATACATCCCTGCTTAGAGGCGCTCAGTCAAGCATTCACACCAGAACACCTCTGGCTGCACATCCATTGCAACTCCTATTCAGCTTACGTCAAACACTTCTTGACATTTCGATAGCTCTTACGTGTAACAGCGTTGTCGAGCTCCGAATACCAAAGTTCGACCCGAAGTTATCCCAATTGAATTTTTAAAAATTTTTTACTTTTCTGTACAAACTACAGTCTCTTTATAATCTGTGCTTGTCTATATTTCCGTTCAATTTCATACTTTCTAACAGTTTGCTCAAGTTTTTCTTCCTATGCAATATGGAGAGGTAATTTTTCAAAGTAACTCTTTCACGAATGTAATGCTTCTGACTTTAGCTCGGAATTCGTGAAGTAGAAAGGATTCGTAAATTAGGTTGCGCCTATACAACCAGTCACTGATGACTGACATTCGTTAGAGATCCTTAAGATCCCTCTCAAAGCAAAGGAGATTTACAATTGATGAGGTTTGTAAAATTCCATTCATCACAACTTTTTGAGAAATGATCTAGTGTTTACAATGTTGTCCAGAATAACCTAGGTCATTGCATAACTCTTGTTTGACTAAGACCCCTTCTGTCATCTTTCACTGTCAAAAACAACTAATTTCGTAATATTGTGACACTTGTGGCAGCCGACAGTTGTTTGTACGTTATCATAAGCGTTAGTTGGATCACAATTTGATGCCTCCAATGTTTACAATGTTTTCTCTCCGGACTGAGTTCTGGTCGGTGTGATTACTAGAGTACGTATCACACGGTGCCAAAAATTAATAACTCCCACTACCTTTGCACATCACAAATATATAACCTGAGACCAGAAATATAATAAAAGCTTGCTCCAATAGATCAGACCTTAGCAGTTACTAAAACGAATAAGCCTTATGTTTATAATCTGAGGACATCCGCATAACAACTGGAATAATGGGAGAGGATCTTATATTGAGGTTGTTGAAGATGGATGGTCTAACGCCGTACGAATGAATTTGTGGTTAACTTTTCGATGTACAACCAGAAGGGCTTGTGGAAGAAATAAACATATTAATCACATCAACTTTTTGCATTGTTATATAATCCACTAACAACTCATTTCTGATAGATATAAATTTAGCTATCAAAAGCTGGTTAAATTTATGGTGATCTTAAGAATCTCTAGAGCTCGCCTCTGCGACGAGCTTGGAGATGCCAAAAGTATTCGAAGTCTCACAACAACGTAACCAGTGACACATTTTATAATCGAAATATGCAAACCCAGTAAAATTGGAAGTCAAAAGAGAAGAGATTTGAAGATATTTTTGATAGACTGTCAATATATTGAGAAGTGAACAATCTAAGCTGGCTAAAGGGTTGTAAGAGATGCTGTACCCACTCATGATCTAGTGCGGTTGAGTGATCGGGGGCCTTCAGCTCTATGAGTCCATTAAAACCAATGAGGTCATCATTAAATGTCAAAGACATACAGAGCTATAGATTTTATGAATTTATTTATAGCCACAAGCTCAGACCATACTATTACAATATTATCCGGATATTTGACCTGACGTCTCCTGAAATTCACATTTCTACCGACTTTTAGTTGTTATAGTTCGATATTTATTTACTTCCTTATTTTTTTAGGTGTTATATCTCCTATTATTCCATACTGATAGATGATATCTTCGTGTGTTTGAAAATAGAGCCTCGTGCTAAAACTTTTCTGTTTCACGATCTAAATGATGACCTACTGTAACTACTAGTCTGGTTTCTTCTATAGATAAAACTAGGGGTAACTACCAGCACTGAGTTCACGAACCTAGTTGTAAACACGGATATTAATTTCTGTCACTAAGACGCAAGTGGATCATTGGGATAGGACAGATCACTTCAACGACCAAGGTTCAGGTCACACATTAGGTCACAAACGTGAGGATTGCTACAAATAAAAAACTTAGGTTTCATCTCACGGAACAGAGTGAAATAGCTGAAAATCCACCTAAAGTTTTTAATGGACTGTATTGATACTTCTTTCTTTTCTTTCCTTGCACTCAGGCCTCTTGTATTTACACTTTTTGTTCTTCAGTCTTCTTTATCTCGGGTTTATTACTTGACTTTCGTCAAAGATTTATCTTCATTACTCCATTTCACTGTTGTATATTTCCAGGCCATCGACACTTATGTCGTGCGTGGAGCGGTAAAGTTGGTGACGGTTGGCTTTTGACTGACTTTTGGAAAGGGTTACTCTGGTCTCAGCCAAAGCGTGAATGAACAACACCGGATACGATGATATCATGGAACGACATGGACTAACTGGGAGAAAGAAACATATGGAGAGAAATTTGTATATTTACGTGCGTTCAATGACACGGTCATAGGCGGCACAATATTTCCACAAAAACGCATATAGAAAGCTACATGGGTCACATCAGATCACACTTCAGAGAACCAGATAGACATACTTGCATCACTAAAAGTTTCAGAGGGACAGTGGGAGATGTGATAAACAGAAGATCAGTTGACGTAGCTTCAGATCACCACCTGGTAGTTGCTAAGATGAAACTGAAGCTAAAGAAACACTGGATAACTGGATAAACAATATTACAAAGGTTTAATACAGTCTACCTTCGAGATACCAACAAACTCAATGAATCCAAGATAACTCTCAACAACATGTTCCAAGACTTACAAGGTCTATTCGAAGAAGAGAAAACCACTATGGAAGACGGGAAGAGAATGATCAAACAAGCACCAACTTCAACATGTCAAGAGGTGCTGGGACGCAAGAAGCACCATTATAGGGAATAGATCACTATCGAAAACCTTGGACAAGACTCAAGAAAGGAAGAACAAGAATACAGAAATTAACAACAGCCGAACAAGAGCAGAGATAGTCAAGGCACAATGAATACACAGAGGCAAACGAGTGAAGATGAGCATTAGAGCTGACAAGCAGGAACATGCGGAAGACCTAGCAACGACAGAGGAAATAGCTACGAAAGGAGGAAAAATAAGACACCTATATGATAAAAAGAAGAAACTAGCAGGGAAATATGGTAAGCCACAGCAACCAGTCAACGACAAAGAAGACAAGATAATCACTCAGATTCAAGAAGAGAGGAACAGGTGGGTAGAACACTTTGAAGAACTATTGAATAGACTAGCGCCACTGAACCCACCAGACATTGAAGCACCCCACGCGGGACTTCCTATAGATGCCACTCAACCAACGATCGAAGAAATCAGCATGGTTATCAGACAAACGAAGAGTGGGAAAGCTGCAGGACCAGACAACAAACCAGCTGAAGCACTGAAGTAACTGAAAATACAATGTCCTATTCAAGAAGATTTGAGAGGAAGAACAAGTACCGACAGACTGAAAAGAAGAATACTTCATCAAGATACCAAAGAAGGGAGATCTGAGCAATTGTGAAAACTACAAAGAAACCACACTACTATCGGTTCCAGGAAAGGTTTTTCAACAGAGTGTTGATGAACCGGATGAGAGACTCATTAGACATCCAGCTTCGAGATCAGCAGACCGGATTCCATAAGAATCGGTCGTACACAGACCAAATCGCAACACTAGTGATCATCGTTGAACAATCAATTGAATGGAACTCATCACTTTACATCAACTTCCTTGACTATGAGAAAGCGTTTGACAGTGTGGATAGGAGGACTTTATATGATCTTCCTCGACACTATGGTGTACTTGAGAAAATCTTCAATATCATCCGGAATTCACACGACGGACTACACTGCAAATTCGTGTATGGAGGACAACTCACATATGTTTTCGAAGTGTGGACCAGTGTCAGACAAGTTTGATTGCTTTCACCCTTCCTCTTTCTTCTGATGGTTGGATAGATTATGAAGACCTCCATATCCCCGAAAGCACGGTATTCAATGGACTCATATAACTTTGTTGTTTCTAAGCTTCGTTTATCTATCTATAGAAGCATACTTACTCATGCCTATTGTGCTTCAACATTTCAATTATATCGTCTCATGAAGAGTTTTTTACAGGAAGTATATTGACTCATACTAATGATAAAGAGTCCTCAAAATATGTTCTTCCATATCTACGTCATTGTAGTTCTCTTCGTTCATCAATAAACTTATGTAATTTAATGACTGAAAAATATATTATTTAATACACTTGTTTAGTGTTTCCGCTTGACTATATAAATTAATCAATGAGTAGATTTCGGTGGCTTCAGTACCAAATATCTTATTGATGATAATGAATAAGATATAATGGACCTAGTATTATCAAGACGTCACATTGAACAAGTCACATTCTACAACGTCATTCTTGTACCATATGTTTTATAACAATTTAACAGATAAGACTTTATAAATAACTTTTGATCTTTCATATCAAACCTTATTGCGGATGGCACCAATGAGGGTATACTAGAAATAAATTTAGTTATCAGAAATTCATTCAATAGAATATAGATAATTGATATTATATACATTGAAGAAGCGATTGAGATTTTTATGATTAAGCAAAGTTTCTAATTTACAATAGAGACATATTGATGAATATCTTATGTTTGTATTGATGTCTAGTTTGTATGTATGTATGTATGTATCTATGCGTGTATGTATATGGTATGTATGTATAAATCGAGGTGGTAACTGTAAGATCAATGAAAATACAGAAGACAACTGAAAAAATATGATAGATTGCACTATTTTGTCTAGTTATACTCCATTTCCGTAGCTCATTTACTAGAATCCATATATAATTGTTAAACTATTTGACACCTCGTTAGTGGTAGGTGAGAGAAATAAGTTTCCCATTAGTTTTATTTTATTTTATTATTTAATTGGAAATGTATTTCTAGTTGGTCCAGGGCAATGTCTATGATATAAGTGTAAATCATCCATTACACCATAACGACAAGGTGGTAAGATGTAAGAACCATTCAGTGGTAATGGAATTCTGTAAAACAAAAAAAATAGTGTTTCTGTTTAAACAAATTAAATACCTTTTTATTATTACTATTTTACAGACGCTATATTAAAATTGTAGGCGACATTTCAAAGCTATAGTCAAACGAAGTCATATTCTAAGGTGACCTTGTTTGATATTCAATAGTTAAACATCATTGACGAAAACACTCACATAATCCGACTCTTCGTCAAGTCCTACAGAGTTCAATCAGTTTGCGTACTCAAATACATATAATTCACAACTAATCATCGATCTGTTCATAAAATGTTGAAGAAATACTACTACTTCCTAAACCGGACATTTAGTCATATGATTTCTACCATTACACCAAATAATCCTAAGGTTGTGGTCAATGTCACGTTTGTCAGATCTATAGCTCTGATCAAATTTTATAGACCAATCTGTAATTTGATCATCAGTTTGTGAGTGTTATTTTTTATATATTTTAGATGATCATAAGAAATTGGTACGAAAAGATGGGCTTAATTTTCATGATAGTTGAATATCGCAAACAAGGAATATCTACAGTTTTAAAGGAATTGATTTACAGCCATTACTAAGCTATTCGAGCTACATCCCACCTTTAAATACATGACGTAATAGGGTTATAGAATAATAAGGAGGAATCACTTTAAAAGAATACTTACTCTTCAGCTGTGAATTGACGTTTCCCTTCCAACAATTCAAAACATCGTTTATCATTCGGTTGACATACACATGCACAATCTGAAAATGTGTGCATAATAAATTTCATCGGAGGAATACATAGTCGATTACTGCAGCTAATATTATCATTATGATCCAATTGTAGAATAGATGAGGAAAATTTTAAAAATATTTTAAAGTTAATGTTGATAAATGTACTGTCATTATATTCATTAAAAAAAAATAAACTGTTAATCGAATGTTTAGCTTGATGTTAATATTAAACAAATAATCTTCCTTTCTTAATACTTAATATTTTCTAACCTTGTTTGTGTGTGCAAAGATGGATAGTGGCTAGCAGTGGAATCCAGGATGCGCGTTTCGTCCTATTTGGGACTCTTCAGCTGGATGTACTTGCATCTCAGAGTTGTTGTTCACTCTGAGACTCAAACACAATACCTTTCGATTCAAACGCAATCGCATTATTCACTCAGCTACTGAGTCCTGATAGCCACTTGCTTGTGAAATGGGGGGAAGTTTAAATTCATTTAGTATTGTTCGTTTGAATCTCGTTTGTGTATATTAATTGTAATAGAAGAAATAATCTGGCGGCAAAGCACTTATCAATAAGAGTTCTATATAGTTCACAAATTCATGTGTTCATGGAATAGGTTTTTCTAAACTCTTAGTCTGCTTTTTAAATCAAAGACTATTATGTTAGAAAAATAACATTAATAACTGTTATCTACCCATTCATTATTTATACCTTCAAAGTATGTTTAAAAGCCAAATACTAAAAAAGATAGATAAAACCATGAGTGGACATCAACTCTGAGATGCTGACGAGTCCCAAATAGGACGAAACGAGCATCCTGGATTCCACTGCTAGCCACTATCCATCTTTGCTTATAAACCATCATTATTATTTTCATAATAATCTAACGGAAGCAGAAATACTCCACTTATTAGTTTTTACACATTTCTGTTAACATATAGTCGTATTATGAAGTTACGCATAACAAGACTTAATATAAACAAAGTGTAATTTTCTTAGTAAATATCTTTAATGACATAATAACCTATACAACTCAATATTAGTACTTGGTTGCTTATTGAATACGAATTCCAAATACAATACGTTCATTTGTGTACATTTAATTTTACGTACAGTAAATTGAACTATTTCAGGAATTCCTAGTTGGTGTAATAATTTGAATAATTCTAATCATCATAATTTTCTTTTATTTCAATCTACTAGATTTTGTTTGACAAGTGTTTATTTTCAGAAAGGGGTTTTGTTGATATTATAGTTATTTTAATAGTTAAAATCATGAGTCAATTGAAACTAGACCACCATGGAAAACCTGGAAGCAATGGACGACCGTTTCGTCCTATTGTGGGACTCCTCAGCGGTGCACACCCACGATCCCGCCACGCGAGATTCCAACCCAGGACCTACCAGTCTCGCGTCAGAACGCCTAGCCACTAGACCACTGAGCCGGTATCCGATAGGGTTTAGGTTGTAAAGCAGCTGTGGAGAATCCACAGAATAATTGAATTCATGTTATCAAGATACAATATTTCCCTCTGCTTTTTATTCAAGTTTATAAATGAGCAAAGATTGTATCAAACAAACAGTAGATTTAGTAAAAAATCAAAAGTCTTTCAAAGTCATCTTGAACATAGAAAACACTTCAAACAACATCATATTTTATATATTTGAAATCATGAGTCAATTGAAGCTAGACCACCATGGAAAACCTGGAAGCACTGAACGACCGTTTCGCCCTATTGTGGGACTCTTCAGCAGCGCGCATCCACGATCCCGACTCGCGAGATTCGACCCAGGACCTATCAGTCTCGCGCGTGAGATGGTGGTCTAGCTTCAACTTACTCATCATCTCAACTATATAAAATTACTAAAATCTCCACAAAACTACCTTTTGATAATGAACATTATATTTATCAGTATTTTGTTATATAATGGAATATGAAGTAATGAGGATATTTTTTTCATTAAATAAGCCAGTTGTAATTGTTGATTAGTAAAGGGAAAACTGAATTTGTAAATTCTAATAATTATACACTTGTGACTTATCATAAATGGATTCTTTGAGATTTATGGGAAGATCTACCTCTCAATAAATCAAATAAAATTAGATCTAGTGATCATTAACATTCCTTACTCTTTCTCTTCAATAATTATTATCTTTTAATAATACTAATAAACAGTGGTTAACACTTATGATTTATAAAGATTAAACATCATGAATTACTATAATAAGATTAAGTAGTACTTCTACACGGTATGAGTTATAAATTTTCTCTAAGCTGTTTGTAAAAATGATCCAAAAGAAACTTTCAGTAATTTTGGCATGGTTTTCTGAATGAATAAGATTATCTTGAAATTGAGATAGATTGTATAGTTGTATGACTATGAGTAACTGTTGTATCCCGTGGAGAATTATGAATGGTAACTCTGAGGACTATTTATAAACCAATGTGATATGTATATCTCCTATTGTATAATTGCTAAGTAACCAAACTATTCATATTCGTGTCCCTCTTATTATAAGCTTTATTTCGACCTATAGACTATTATTATACGATTTACCATTCTTGAGTTATCCCTAATCTATTGATTACTGCTTCCCCTATTCACAGCCACATTAGGCCATATCTTGTACAAGTGTTATTTTCTATTTTATGGACGATGTGGTCTGTTTGGTTGGTATATAAACTCAGTATGTTTGAGAATAATGATTCATATTGCAGAGGCTGTTATTGGTGTTCTGGACTAAACTGGCTGGGCTAGGCAGAAAGCAGGACCGATAAGTACTCAAGACTGCTCAATACGACCTTGTGTATTATTGATCCGATCGGTAATTCGTTCTTCTGTCATTGGCGGGAATCAGCACGTTCATATATCAAACAGGACACGTTGTAACAGTAACCCCAGATCAAACATCTTAATTTTCTGATCTCTTGTATATACAATAGAACTTGTGATTTTTCGTTTTCCACTAAATATGTAACAAGCTCAACAGTATATGAATAGACAATATTAATCTATTTGAAAAAGAAGATATAATTTTGAACTTGAAAACACAAACATTTATTTTCTGGCAAATGAGTTAAGTGAATAAACAGTAAAGAAGTGAATACAAATTCAGTAAAATCTAGAAAGTCCGACTGTGGTATATGCTACTTATGCTGACAGATATTAGTAGTATGTAGCAACAATCAAAAAATTGAACTAAAGAGAGCAGGAATGAAATTGGAAAGCAGTCATAATAGCAACAAAATTAGAGGAATAGTGGAGTATGTCAAGGACAACGCAATAAGCTGTGCAAATGATGTATTTAATGTATTATTTTCATATTTTACAAAGGCATCGTGTAATTTTGTAGCAAATAATATTAGAAAATGGATTTTCCACACCTGAGTATATATTTTTTTTCTGGTAAACACGGCCAATAACATAATATGTATACCCCGATCATTCCCAATTACTCCAGGTTTAGTAGCGATGCTTTATCAGCTGCCAGTCTATGGAAGCTGTGATTTCCCTAAACATTTTACTGTTACTCATAAGTACTCAAGTTTTTCTTGTCACTAGTCGTTTTAGCAGTCACGGTGTTGTCAACTACGAATTTCTTCGTGAATGTAACCTTCTGCTTGAAGACATTTGGGGGATTATAGGTGTGAGTGAAATCAAAAATGTGTAGTGGACAGTTGCTGAGTCATGCCAGTCCTTCTGTAAATTCAACAGGGAATATCTACGTGCGACTCATTTATCAATCTAGATCACCCTACCTACTCAAAAAACTTAGTCCTTTGTGATTTCCACTTGTTCCTAAAATACTTAATACTTGTATGCGAGTGGCACTGATAATATAGAGATACTAACGTGTCAAACATTGAGACAAATGAAAAGTATGACTTGCTAGAACTTTCATGGATATTTTCAACAAAGGAAATTAATATAGGATAAGACTTTTCATAAACGGAAGCATTTTGTAATGAATTAGACTGGTACATATTTAATTTCTGTTAATTGATTTTATTTTATATAATCAAACTAACCGTGGTTGACATCCACACTGTAAATGATTTGTTAATGTAATCAATTCGGTTGAATGAGTGAAATTTCCAAACGGTACAATCTAAAATTGTTTTATTTTTTGAGAGAAAGACATTGAATTAAAAATGTTGTATTTGAAGTCAATCAATTAATAACACTTCAATATAACATTATCTAAGTCAGTATATTGAAAACTGCTAATCTGTGTTAATCACTACCGATTAAAGGAATATTCAGTTGTGGAAAAAATCAGTCTTTCAGGAGATCGAAATAAGAGATTGCTTGGTGTTGCCAGAGATTCTCCCAAAAATATGTATAACAGAAATACTCGCCACGTATAGTTACTGAAAAATTGTAATATGAATTATAAATGATAGGTCTGTAGTATATGAAAATGGACGACATTGAAAGACAATTACACATCATGCGTACATCCCCTTTTTAAGTCAATAACTAGTATTTAGTAAACTAGTAGAAATCCGGACTGATTTAGGCTTTGGAACGTTTCATTTCTGGACGAGTTCGAAACGACTGATGATTTTTTTTAAAATTTCATTGCTTTCATTTCTTGATAGATGCTGAAAACTATAGAGATCCAAAGTAATGACTGTATAACCACTTCAGAAATACATATTCATGTACAAGTATTTCACTGTGCAAATTAAACGATACAATTAATCTATAGTTATAACAGTCATACAAGACTACTCATTAAAAACTACCATCATTATTGGTTGTTTGAATCTCCCCATTTATGTTTAGGACTAGAATTGATCAATCTCTTTTTGGACATGTACAACCTGTGTGGATTACCTCAATATTGACTAGAGTCACATGCATTATGATCAGAGAAGAATGGTGGTCGGCAGTGGAATTCAGGACGCGCGTTCCATCCTATTTTGGACTGGTTCATATTTTATTTTTACTTCAACGTTAGTAATTTGTTCATTGGCTTAACCTTAATCATAAGTAGTATGATTATATACTTTGGAAACTAATGAGCTAAGCTTTTGAGGTATAAGTTTGGTAAACATGATAAGAATGAAACAAAACAATACGAGGATCAATCACTATTCTTACTTGCATCACAGCAACTGCAAACGTTTTCAACGAAACCTTTACAGGTAAACATTCTTCTTCAAGTGTTTCACAATTACAAGATGTATACTGATTTCGATCATTCAATATATCTAAATATTGGTCATCATAATTTACATGACCATTAGATGAAGATGATGAAAGTGGTGTGAATTCTGATCTCTCATAATCATATTCTTCTTCATAATTTGAAAATGAATTTATATAATGATTACAGCGTGAGATTCCTTGTTGGCCACATCTTTGAATGTGTATACCACGTGGTATGATAAGAGCTGTATGATGATAATGATGATGATCATGATTTGGTTCTTGGTGTTGTTGCTGGTGATCATGATTGAGACGAAGAAGTGCTTCTGTACATAATGTTCGATTCTGTGGTTGGCAAGATATTACTTTGAATTCTTGATAATTTTCAAAAGCTCGTCTTAATTCATCCTCCGAATCTACAGGATAAATATATACTGGTTAATGTTAATATATTTGGATGAATGTTACATAATTAGAAGATGTAGTATTTGAAGTTGTTTGAAATTCGAAGATGATCTTCTTCAGGGAAAGTTAAAGGAAATCAAAACCCAAACTCTATAATTCTACTCGAGATGATACGATATTTAGTTATATTTTATACAGGAGAAATTTAGGCCACTCATATCTTATTGATCGAATTTTTAAACTGGGAGATTCGACCACACAAAGACTTATCTAATGATGGGATTCATATCTCTATTTGATGAAAATGACTTAGATGAGAACTTAATGAAATCATTTTATTTACAACTGAATAATTACTTACGCCTGTTACTCCCAATGGAGCATGGGCCACCGACCAGCATTCTCCAACCAACTCTGTCCTCGACCTTCCTTTCTAGTTCTACCCAATTTTTGTTCATTATTTTCATGTCTGTTTCCATTTCTCGGTGTAATGTGTTCTTTGGTCTTCCTCTTTTCCTTTGACCTTCAGGATTCCATGTGAGGGCTTGTCTTGTGACGCAGTCGAGTGATTTCCTTAAAGTATGTCATATCCACTTCCAGAGCTTCTTTTTGATTTCTTCCTCCATTGGAATCTGGTTTGTTCTCTCCCATAGTAGAATGTTGTTGATAGTGTCTGGCCAACGGATCCGAAGTATCTTGCGTAGACAACTGTTAATAAACACCTGTATCTTCTGAATGATGGCCTTCGTAGTTCCCCAGTTTTCCGCACCATACAGTAGAACTGTGTTGACATTTGTATTGAGAATTCTGATCTTGGTGTTGGTTGACAATTGTTTTGAGTTCCAGATGTTCTTCAGTTGTAGATATGCTGCTCTTGCTTTGCCGATCCGCGCCCTCACATCTGCATCTGATCCACCATGTTCATCAATGATGCTGCTCAGATATGTAAAGGTTTTCACATCCTCCAAAGCTCCTCCGTTAAAGTGTAATTCGATTGGTACATGCTGTATTGTATCAGAGAATCTTTGTTTTTCCTTTGTTTATATTGAGACCTACTGCTGCTGAGGGTGCTACAACTGAATAATTGATTAGAATTTACTTCGAAAATACAATTCAAGGTTTATTGAAGCTGTCTGCCAGATCCTTAAAGCACTCAAAGGTTTAATCGTATAATATCATAATGCTGTTTAAATCATTTTAACTAGATTACTTTATAGGGGTTTTTTATGTATGTTTTAGAAAACTAATACCATTATTTGGTTTAGAGCATTGGCAAAGAACATACTATTGTAATAGTGAATATAAGAATCAAAGATATTCATAGTGAATAATTCACTACTTGTGTAGTTTAAACAGACAAACCATTGACTTTTTAAAAATATTTAAATATTTGATTTCATTAGTGACTAGTTTTGGAAATGAACATGGTTAAATCCAATAGAACAAGTACTGTAATATATGTAACCCAGGTAATCCGTTGTAGAAACCAAAAATGCAGACAAAACTAAACTAAATAGAATCGATCATAAAATTTAGCATTTCAAAATGCTTTTTCACTAAGATCATGGTTTGTTTGACGTCAGCAATGCATTTTTCTCTACTTACGTTATCACCGATCAGTGACACATTCAACGATATAGAAAAGTGAAAATATAATTTTTATCAGAGATTATTTTATCTCCGTTTAAGAAAACTATTTGACGTATTTCTATAGCTATTATAAAGCTATCACGTTTCATTCAATTATTTGTATAAAATCAGCAATAGTTGGTCAAACTTATAAATTTCTTCTTAAGATAACTTTCGAAATAGATTGATACTGGGTTGGAAACAATATCACATCACTTTATTCATTGCTGATCGATAGCATTCGATCAGCACTTAGACTGACTTGACACGTATGACATTGATCACTACCCAGTGATCAATCAATTGTGATTACATCTCAGTCCTACAGGAGGCTGATCACGGCCAGAATAGCTCAGTGGTAACGTCTCTGACTATGAAGCTGGGTGACACGGAGTCGAATCCGTCAGGGAGCAACAGTTCCCTCAAGATTACAGGTACACCTTGCTGACGAGTGCCAAGTAGCACGAAACCCGGGTCCAGGTTTTCCTGATGACCACCTTCAACCACCATTTTATCTCAACATAATGCACGCAGTGTCGAGCCGCCTAGACTAGTGGCCACATTGCAACTTGATCGATAGTATTCGATCAGCACTGAGAAGAACTTGACAAGCATGACATTGATCACTACCCAGTGATCAATCAATTGTAATGTTTTCATGGTGTCTTCACGACGTTAAACAACTGGAAATTGGTGTATACAAAGTTCAGTTTTACAGGGTAGGGAGCTATAAGTAACAAACTTGTTTTGTGAAATTTATCACTAAGGTGTATACGTAACCTGAATGAGATCGACAGAATTCTCTGAGACTCACTTAGATAATCTAACCTAATTGTAGGAAATATGAATACTCTGAGGTAGTGACATGGAATCTTAGGTAATTTAAATTTAAACCTGTATGCCTAAATACTAAATTCCCTGAAATGATAGCATTTGTCTCAGATTTTTCGACATATAAGTGAAATCCCTAGTTACAAACAGACTATGATATCCCTAATCACTTAACTTTTATTCCATACAATAGATTTTACATCGGTAATCACATAAATCAAAACTATTGAACCATACAGATCATAAACGAGTAAAAATGAAACTATCACTACTAGTACTATTATTATTATTATCAAGACATGACTTACATGACTCTTCATTGAGATATCCCCCAGAATCGATTTTCACTTCATGGGTTTGTAGATCTTTTGGTAGTTGCTCATTAGTTTTACTCAAGATATGTGAAAATTCTGTTGCTAAATTTATTTTCAATGGACTTTGTTTATTATTATTATTATTGCTACTGTCAGGTACAATTGCACGACCTTCACGATTACTTATCTTTCGTAGTCGTAAACTATCGGCAAATATTCCTCCACCAATTCCACCGGAAAACTGTATATCATTTAAATGTGAAGATGATAATGATTCTTGAATTTTTTGTCGTTCTGTTAATGAATGTGAATCCAAACGTGAATTAATCATCTTTTCATTATATTCCCCTTTATTATTAAGACCATTACTTTTAATATCTGTCTTAACACCTTTGGTACCAATGATAATTTTTTTGAAATCATAAAAATTTTGTGCTTTTTTAAATTGTTTCGCTTTTTCATTGGTAAGCATTGTTGAAAAATGTCGTAGATACCGATGATATTCATCAAGACGTCTATGCTCTTGTTTATGGCGTAACATTTTTAATTTTTGCTCTCTTTGAATTTGTACTTGTTGTACTAATTTAAAACGTTCCCATTCACGTATCAAGTTGAATGCCTTTATTTAAAAAGAAAAAAGAATCTTTTTATTTGATAGTGAATAAATAATGAAACAAGTTATTTCCAGTAGTTATTGAATATTGAACTCACTTGACTTCTCTGCTAAAATATTTAATGGCAGAATGATAGTATTCCCGTGGCGGGGATATTTATTACGAAATTGGCAGGACAAAAAGCGAATGTCCGGTGCTTTAACCGGGTTGGTGGACACAGAAAGTTCATCTAGGAGATTTGGAAAACCCTGATTCCAAACCAATGGTGCACATAAACTCCAGTATCCTGAGGGAACAAATGACATATGAATCAATCGTTGGTCACCGGATACCATGGGACTGCATCTCCTCACGATGCTCCACTACCTTGTGGATAAGATCTTTAGGTCGAAGGCTGCGGGCGTGACCCCCTAAGAAAACCACCTGCTTCAGTTTTGGTACCTGAGCAGTATCACAGCCCTCACACAAATCAAATGAGATTAGTGTGGCGCATATTTATCTGGTGTCCCTTTTTACCAATATTTATGTGTTTAAATAAATAAATAAACAAACAATAAAATTCCTCATCAAAACTTTATGATCATTTTAATATATGAATGTCCTGATTAATGTTCTATTTCAAAAGACATCTGTAACCTAAGATATGACTTCGGTGAGATCGTATGAATGATTGTTGTCAAAATATACACCCTGGCTATCCTCGTATATAATCATCGACTTAAATCGCGTTAGTGAATAACTGAATTAAATAAGTCGAATACGAGAGTCTAATTCGAATACGTATATTTTGTATAATCGTTGATCGGAACAGACAACCACAGAGACTTAGGGAAAGAAGCGAAGAGAAAATAACAAGGCAAATGGACGTGCGATGGAGAAAGCGGGAGAGCCAACTCAATTTAATCAAGCGTAATCGATATTTATATTCAGAAATAAGTTACAGACATATGATTAACAGGATAAGAAGTACAAGCACATACGCTTACATAAAAACAGTCAAAGTTAATAAGCGAATAATGAACAAGGTCGAAATGTGTGAGCCTAACATAGCAACCGACACTACAAGACTATGATCTTTCTTCTTGTTGATTTGCATCAACTTTAACCTGAATTTATGTTATTCATTTCTTATTATTACAATTTTCTTACCTGTTTCAACTTAACTAACTAACGTATATTAGTCTTTATTATTTCCAACCCTCATTAATTGCAATTGTGAGTAGTTTGTAGTGATTATAACACCATGAAATAGTATTCATTCATTTTTACGCAGGTAATTTTGTTTTTCTTACTAAGGTTCCATATTTTAAAAGAATCTATCAAAATAAACAAGTGAAGATAACAGTTAGTACTACCGATTATATTTCTAGATTTTCTATGGTATAGTGTTTGGATAGACCTCACAAAAATTGAATAGTTTAAAGCCAAGTACACCGATTGGTACAATAGTGAATGATTTTGATTTATATTAATTAAATTTTAAACTGATATCTAAACACTGATAGGATCTAGTTTATTGGTTATATTTTGAAATTCTAAACAAAGGTCTGTTGCTAGCAAAAAAATTACTGGTCGATTCACTACATAAAGATGAATGAGACAATTGCTTACATGAAAAATGATAGAAAAACTAAATATGATTTGTTTATTACTTGTTGTAGATAATAAACACATAATTAAGTAGTTTTTTATAGTTGAATTCATGGGTCAATTAAAACTTGACCACCATGGAAAACCTGGAAGCAATAGATGGCTGTATCGTCTTATTGTAGGACTCCTCAGAAGTGCGCATCTATAATCCCGCCTCGCGAGATTCGAACCCGGGACCTACCAGTCTGGCGCACAAGCGCTTAACCTATAGACCACTGAGCCGCCCGGCATCCGATGGTGTTAATCTCAAACTTCAACTAATCCACGAAATTGAGCGACACATCCACCATTGTCTACAGTGAGTTAATATCTCACAACAGACCCGGTTGAACTATCCTGATCATTGCGACGCACTTGCACTCCAGGAAATATCTCTTGAAGCCAGTCACTAGTGAGCATATTAATTAAATAGTCAGGTAAGGTTTGTTATTTGTAAGAGATAGATTGGTTTTCTAATCATTAGCTATGTCATTTAGCTGATTTAAATTCAAAGGTCTTCTGACAATGCTGTCCCTATTTCCCTCAATTATGTGAACCTATTTTTAAAGATATAGTTATTATCACGAATTGACATCCATGCATCATTATTCTCATGATCAAATCTCAAATTCAATATCTTCCTCGATCAGTCAGTAGAAATGCAACAAATCTTAACAGTGAAATAAATTATTTCTCAAAATTTTACGACTACGTCTCTTGTTTAATATCCCTTCTATTCATAATGATATAACTTAATTAATAATGAGGTCATAAGGTAGTAAATTCTCTTGATGAAAAATGCTTCATATCTTATAGCTTTAATATGTCATACATGACAAGTAAGTAGATGCATATTACTAATCTTGTTTAAAACGAATATCTTTTATATTGAAAATTAGATTCTTATCATCAGAAACTGACATCTGTTGATAAACTATTTTTCTTATTATTATCAAAAGGGGTTTTGTGGAGATTTCAGTATTTTCTTAGCTAAAGTTAGACATTAACACCATCGGATGCCTACTCAGTGGTCTATCAGTTGATTGCTCTGGCATGAGACTGATAGATCCTGAGTTCGAATCTCGCGGGGGCGAGATCGTGAATGCGCACTGCTGAGGAGTCCTATAATAGGAAGAAACGGCCTTCCAGTACTTCCAGGTTTCCCTTGGTGTTCTAGCTTCAACTGACTCATGCTTTCAACTATTTCTCTTATGTCCAAACATTTTACTGGTATACACTAACTACTATCCTATAACACTGAATTTAGTATCTGGGGGAATTGTTTTAATTTTAGTATATAATTTATTCCATACATTCAATTTGATAAATTATGATCTTGTTTATTTACTTAGTTCAGTTATAATTTCAAATACTTTGCCTAGTTTCATCTATCAGACAAAATAATTTTTTTTTAAATACAAAAATTCCAATTACATAATTTGTGTTTTTGTTATTCTTATTGTTATCATTAACATAAATCTTAATTGATTATTCCATTTGGAAGATTGAATATATACCGTTATGTTTGTATATTTCTCCCTAGTAGTTAATTCATTTTTTATTCAATTACCTAACCAATCAGTCTATTGAATGATCAATAATATTTTTACAGATTACATTCAGTGTTCAATGGGAATAAGTACACTTATCTTTCTTTTTTGTAAAGAAAAAAACCATCTCTATATTCGTTTGCCTAGATTATCTCTTATCTTATCTGAATAGGTAGAATAATAATAATAATAATAATAAATTGGCGACAAAATTATCACAATCTGTTTTGTTATTCATCTAAAGGATAGAAACTAATCAAAGGCGTCTATAGACATATGGTTATACTCTCTCTCTCTCTCTATTTACATACATATTGTAATCTATAAAGACCAACTATGTATACTGAATTGTATCCGAATATTTTAGAAAAAAAAACATAAAACAAAGTAGAAGTAACATTTTTCTTCTCTAATGTTAAGATACATTTTTTGGACTGGTTTGTGGATATCTGAGTCAGATAGTTCATTATCTTCATAATGGTGGAGAAGATTTATAGCTCAGGTGGGTGATTTCGATGTAGGTTTGTTCTCTGAGCTGGATGGTTTAGTCATGGAGCTTTCAATCATTTCACTTCTACCTGAAGTTTGTGCTGATGATGTCGTTCAGAAGGACGATGAAAGCTCCAGGACTAAACCATCCAGAGAGAACAAACTAACATCAAAATTATCTTCATAAACTACATACTTAGCGATAAGCTTAAATCTATTGTGACTGGACACTTTACTCCAAAATCATTTTGACCTTTATTAAATGACCTTTCTCATTTATGAATTACACAATTTCAAAGTATATATTTTGTAACGTTCATCACTTTTAACATATAACATTACCATATTCAGAAGGGGGTCTGTGGAGATTTCAGTATTTTCATAGTTGAAAGAATGAGTCAATCGAAACTAGACCACCAAGGAAAACCTGGAGGCACTGGACGGTCGATTCCAGGGTTTTCCATGGTGGTCTAGCTGCAACTGACTAATGCTTTCAATTACTATGTTCATAAATACATGCCTTATTTCGGCCTTTGTAAAATATCATAATTATGTACTTATAACAGCAGAGCCTGATGATGAAGTTATTGAAAGCAATTGCTCGTTCAAATATTCTTCATTTTTGAATATTCCATAGGGATTTTGAGACTGCTTAAATCCCATACATTTGAATTGATGACTGATGAATTCACTGAATGAACTGATAGAATAATAGCAATTTATTCTCTAGTGATCAGTTTCTTGGTGACTTCATCGGTGTTATGATTGGAAATCTTTATTTGTGATGTCAACCAGTGAATAATAATTTCATCTCTGAAGTATTATCTCTCAGAGTTATGATGACTAAAACATTAATAATGAGTAAACACGTGTTATTTGGTTAACATTTAAGATTAATAGAAACTAAAACTGGTCAGAAATGTAATACGTGAAAAAATGTACTCGCTTAATTTTATCTATTTGATCTTTTAGCTCACTTACTAGACATGGACCCGTGTAATTGACTACAAAGTAAACAATAAGTGTGTATGATAGTGACACTACTCGGTTACTCAAACAGATCAGAGCAGGGTACAAACCTATTAATTAGTGACTGACAGTCAAACTCACAGCTCGTTGACCCACCACTCCACTTAAGATTGAGATTATAGAACTAAAAACTAGGCAAGTGTCTCAACTTTATTCAAGGTGTATATATGCAAATCATCCAGGCTCTATATTTTATCAAAAACGCTTAAAAATGAAGATAACAAAATAAAAAAGTGATTAACTTACCGTAATCAAATCTACTGAAGTCTGATTATATCGTACAAATTGAAATACAAAGTTAAAAATATCATTTTCAACATTGTATGCGATAAATGATTGACTTGTCAGCTTTCTAGGTCTTACTGATGTTCCAAATTTATTTGGCTTTTCTTTTCGTGAATTCTGTGGTCCATAAGTTAATGGTAATGATGATGTTGAAGATGATGACGACGTCAAGGAGATATAATTATGAGGATCTTTCTTTCGATTAGCTACTAACGGCGAAAGAATATAATGTGCCACTGAAGGAACATGACGTTTTTCTCTTTCAAGTAGTTTACTCACATTAATATATATAAATGGATCATTTGTAGAATCAGTATCGTTGTGCACGTCCGAAACACTTCTATTCCGATAACTTACATTTTGTGATCGTTGTTCTGAATTCTGATGATCTAATTTATGATTAATAACACTATTATTGTTATTCCGTTGAAGCTCTATTGTTTGCTAAATTTGAAAAACAAAGTAACACCATCCAATTACATGACTTATACTTCATTTTAAATGAACAAATAATCAAATAAAAAAGAATCTTTTTTGACAGGAAATCAATTAAACAAAGTAGAAATTTTTAATTCCCAATATGAAAGTCATCATTGTAAAATCAATCTAAATGGTACTATCTAACACCTAACACAACCTACTTCATCATTTACAGTTATGATAGGTTATTAGTTTATTGACTAATTATTTCAACTCAATAGTCATGAATTTTTGTTAAAGTCATAAAATTGGAGTGATACTTTTCATAAGAAAAGAAAAGTGAATACTACTGAAATACCGCCCAACACAAAAAAAGGTTTTTATCGGCAATTAATTTATGTATTCACTTAGTATTGTTCGTTTGGATTTTCCCATCGATGTGTTTAGGACTGCAACTGGTCAGTCTCTAATTGGCATATGTGCATACTGTGTGTATTGCCTCGATATACCTTAATTCACAAGCATGGTAAGCAGAGATGGATAGTGGCTAGCAGTGGAATCCAGGACGCGCGTTTCGTCCTATTTGGGACTCGTCAGCTGGATGTACTTGCATCTCAGAGTTGATGTTCACTCTGGGACTCGAACCCAGTACCCTCGCTTAAAACGCCATCGCTTTATCCACTCGGCCACTGAGTCCTGATAGCCACTTGCTTGTGCGATGGGGTGAGGTTTGAATTCACTTAGTATTGTTTGTTTGGATCTTCCCATCGATGTGTTTAGGACTGCAAGGTACATCCAGGTACATCCAGCTGACGAGTCCCAAATAGGACGAAACGCGCGTCCTGGATTCCACTGCTAGCCACTATCCATCTCTAATTAATTTATGTGCCATAATTTTTGAAGAAATTCTGTTACCGACTGAATGTTAAACTATACTTAGAAACTTGAAGACTAATTCATAATAAATGATTTGTTTACTAACTATGATTATTCACAGTTGAAATCATGAATCAATTGAAGCTAGACCACCATCTATGATTATTCAGTAAATCAAACAAACTGGGTCCTTATGAGCAGAGATGGATGATGGCTTGCAGTATAATCTAAGAAGTACATTTCGGCTAATTTGTGACTCATCAGTTGAATATACATACATCTCAGAGTTAAGTTACAATTCACACAACATGAACATGTGCCAAAAAATGTTGTTCAATTCTAGTCCTAAGCATAAATGATTTCAACAAAAAAACCAAACGAATTAAACTAGGGCTTATTCAATGTTATTATATGATACATAAAACACGATTATCCACCTACTACGATTCCTTACTTTCTTAAAACTTTGCCCTTATAATTTAGTAATTGTATTACTGTCAGTGAAGGTGAAAGTGATTGGTATTGCTAGTACAGGTAGTTTGCTGTTATTTAATTGGTGACACTAGGCTGTACTTCACATTATTTGCTGAATTCCTATGGATTGTCATTTTAATTGAGTAATCTTCAATATACTAATTAAATCATGCCCAAAGAACAGCTTATTTATGTGTCAAATGAAAGTACTTGGTCTCAATGATGTAATGGAAGTAATCCTACAAAGGTAACAATAATTGGACGTAACAAACAACTATCAGGTAGTTCCAGTTTAACATTTCTACACTGCATTGCACTGAATTTAAGTTTATACAACATAGGTACTTGACAGAAGGAAAAAAGAATAACTAAAATCAGTTATTAGTGCAGATAGATTTCTGAACTCATTTAATAACCATTAATTTAGTGTATGTCTGTAACATTTTAAATAATTCGATTGTATAGTTAACATGTCCAAAATATAATTCTGAAATGATAGAAAAATTAAATCGATGAGAAATGTAAGACAGGCAATAGTAGTAATAAGAAGAAAAATAGTCTTATCATATTACCTTAAAGATTAAGATGAAAATAAATATGATCAAGGTAGGATTAATGTAACAATAAATTGTTTGGTAAATACATGGGAAAGGATTAAATGGTTCTGTTACCAGGGTAAATCTGGATATTATTCTCTAACTGGTTCACTTCGATATTCTTAACATAAAATAACTTCCAATTCATTTGCTTTCACGATTACTTAGGGAGTTGTCAAACTATTCTCTATTGTATTACGGTGAGACTATAATTTATGGACGACCTTTGAACAACGCTAAAATGATCTTGGAAATGTTCACTTACTAGGGTTTAATTAAGGGATGAGGCTATAATTTATGGGCGAGCCAATCAGAAGCGTTTGAGGGATTTCAAGGTCACGGCTCCAATGTCAGTGCCTGGTGCTCATGTAAAATCGGTTTACAGTCGATTTTAGAGAAGACGTGATAATTAAGCGTCTACAATAAATGGGACTACTAAGAAGTTCCTTTATTTGTAATTGAAGTAATAAAATGACATGTAGACGTTAGGCAGACTACCGTGATGTTGTCTTTCGATGTAATATATGTTGGGGGAAGAAGTCTTCTGGAATAGGAACTTTTATTGCTCGATCCAGGTTGAGACTAGGGCAAATTATAATAGTTGCAGCGATCTGTATGATATAAGCACCAGTAACATTGGCTGCAATGATCGCAGATGTTACTGAAGCTTCGGCTGTTCAGTGGTATGAGTATTATAGGGACATATGCGTGATAAAAATGACAAACTTACACAATCGGAGTATACGCAAACAATATTGAATCTATGTGATCGAGGCTGAGAGAATATTTGCTACCTTATCATAGCTCCAGAGACCGACTATTATGGAGCCATATGGAAGAGTTCCTCTAGCTCATGCATTGCGATTTTAGAACCTTGGAACCTCTTTCTAACCGTATTGGATCATGTAAAAGGAGTGTATTCGCTTGAATTCTTTGGTTTTGTATAATATATTTTTTATTCTACACTGACTGTTTACTGATTCTCTAATATTTCTCAAGGTCACTCAAGATTCGTTCAAAGGTCGTCCATAAATAATAGTCTCGCCATTGAAGATTATAGATTAATGTGAGAAATGAGTAGAATTTACAGTTGAAAGTTAGAATTAAAAATCAGATCCAATATTATTATTATGAACTGACATAAACTATAATGCCAAAATGGTATTTATTCAAATGTCCAGATGAATTTCGCGCCAAAATCCAAGACCTGCTATCTTATATATAACTGTTTTGTCCATAAATTATATTCTCGTTAATAAGGCATATACTCATAAGATGAACAAATCTTTATAAATATAGTTGAAATCATGAGTCAATTGTAGCTAGAGCACTATGGAAAACCTCGAAGCATTGGATGGCCGTTTCGTCCTATTGGGGGACTCATCGGTAGAGCGCATTCATGATCCTGCCTCGCGAGTTTCGAACCGAGGACCTATCAGTGTCGCGTCAGAGCACTTAACCGATAGACCAATTAGCCGGTCAGTATTCAACGGTGTTAATTTCTAACATCAACCAATCCATAAAGTTTGAGCAACCATTCACCAATGTCTTCAGTGAGTTGATATCTTCCAACATACCTGAATGAACTCCACTGGTTATTGTTTTCTCATTAGAACTCCAGGAAATACCTCATGCAGCCAGTCACTAGTGAACATATAATAAATAGATCTTTCTGTGGAACTTTTTTAGTAATTTTTATTTATAGTTAAAATCATAAGTCAATTAATAAATTATTAACTTACTATAATATTTTTATTTTCTATTTCATCATTATTCTTTATTCCATAAAAATTTTTCATGATTCTATTTTTAAACCAATTAGATGTTTTAGAATTTTCTAGAAAATTTTGTTCAATCGGTAATTGTACCATTTTTGATTTTTTCACAATTTGTATATCATAATTATCATTATTGATTATTTGTTTATTATTTTTATTCCATTTAAAATTTGGTTCATATTTTAATATATTTTGTCCATTTATATGAAATATATTTAAATGTTCAATAGATGATTGAATAATAATTATATATATACATAGAAATATAAACATTGTAAATTAGAAGGAGGTTTTATGGTGATTGTTTAAATTGGATTTAAATTTTTTTTTAATTTTTTATTTTAAAAATTTAAAAAATTCAATATTTGAATGAAATTAAATTTGTTTTATTAAAATAAAATTTAAAATGGAATGTATCAAAAATATTTTCGCTAGATTTAAATTTTAATGAACTTTATTAATAAATAAAATAAAATTACTTTTATAATTATTGACTTTTAAATATGAAAATATGCTATAGGGGGGTGCATTTATATATATGTATATATATAATGTATATATATATATATATCTGCTGTTTGAAGATTAAATAATAATACACTAAGGATTAGACAATAAGAAAATAAAAAAAATAAAAAAAATTAGACTGTAAATATTTTTAACCAATCAGCGTACTTCAACAATTAACCAATGATGTAAATATGTGAATTATAATTGTACAAATCATAAATTACTAGAAGGGGTTTTTGTGGAGATTTGGTATGTTTCATAGATGAAAGCATGAGTCAATTGAAGCTAGACCACTATCGAAAACCTGGAAACACTGGACGGCCGTTTCGTCCTAATATGGGACTCCTCAGCAGTGCGCATCCACGAACCCGCTTTCGCGTGATTCGAACCCAGAATCTACCAGTCTCGAGCCGAAGCCCTTAACAGATAGACCACTGAGCTGACATCCAATGGTGTTAATGTCTAACTTCAACTGATCCACGAAGTTGAGCAACCATTCACCAATTGTCATCAGTGAGTTCCTATCTCACAACAGACGTGGTTTGCACTCCACTGGTCACTGAGACTGGTAGGTCCTGGGTTCGAATCTCGCTCGCGAGAGCGGGTTCGTGGATGCGTACTGCTGAGGAGTCCCATGATAGGACGAAACGGCCGTCCAGTGTTTCCAGGTTTTCCTCGGTGGTCTAGCTTCAATTGACCCATGCTTTCATCTATGAAATCATAAATTGATGTTAAGAATTATATTCATTTGTGACTTTTTATAGATATCAGAAGGGTTTTGTGAAGCTAGGCAATCATGGAAAACCTGGAAGCATTCGATGGCTAAGGAGTTCAATCTGGTCTGTTGTAAGATAGTAACTTACTGAAGACAATGATGGTTGTGTCACTCAATTTTGTGGATTGGTTGAAGTTAAATATTAACACCGACCGGCTCAGTGGTTTATAGGTCAAGCGCTCACGCGCGAGACTGATAGGTTCCGGGTTCGAATCTCGTGAGGCAGCATCATGAATGCGCTCTACTGATGAGCCCCACAATAGGATGAAACGGCCATCCAATGCTTCGAGGTTTTCCATGGTGGACTAGCTTCAATTGACTCATGATCTCAACTATTGAAATTATTTTTCATATAGTCTGATAAGAAAATTTAGAAGGAAATATGTTTGTATAGTTGGAAAATTTTTGTGGAGAACGAATTAATTTGTGTATTATTTTTGCTCACTAATTGATTGAAGTTGAAATATTACTTAAAAAAGCTGGGTACGGCCGTTTCATTCTAGCAAAGGGTTCTTCAGAAGTGCTTATGTACTATTTCTTTAAGGATCAAACTTTAGACATTATAATTATATATATCACATATGTATATGCATTATATAGCATACATATGTGTATTTATTTATATACTGAAGTTCTGGTTTCGACCCAGCACAACGCCATATGTGTGCATTGCTGAAAATTTTACAGTTTCAGTGAATAGCCCATCTGTTTTTCTCAAATATTTGATCAGTTTCCAATTGATACAGTTTGCGACAAAAACTGTTTTAAGAATTAGTTTATTGGTTTTCGAGAATAGTGGCAGTTTGATAAATATTTTTAGCTACCACAATGCTATTTTTCAGTCAACATTTGAATTCCTTTATATATGAAAATCAGTGGTTGGTGTTCCAGGAAGAAACACTTGTATTATTACTAGCCTCAGCCTATAGGCATCGAGGTTTGAACTGAATGATATGATATGGCATAAGGTCTGCTAGAATCTCTGAAAATACCCAAAATCATATGTTGGAAACTTAGTGCTTCAGTTTGTTTATTTTATGGATTTAAGGATTGTTTGAATAGGTTACTTCTATTTATGATTTCTACAAAGTCGGTTTTACTCAAAATCAGTCTAAAAGCTGCATTGCATATTGGCTATTAACTGATGTCATATGATAAACATACGTGGTACGTGTTCAAGGTATCTAAAAGAAAGTACTTAATCTAAATTCACTGTTAATAAACATCTAACAATAACGTATTTTTAAAGTATTAAGAAAACTGATATTCTCTACTGGTTTTAAACTTATGTAACATTTCGTTACTGTCAAAGATATTACAATTAAACTGTTTATTTCGTAAATCTCTACGCAAATGATCAAAATTCTTGTACATTAATTGATAATTTACTGGTATTCTGTATCATGTTGTTTATTCCTTAATGGTGATTGAATTCTATCGATTTATGTGCAGTAAGGTTATTGATCGATATGGTAATACACTTTGTAGTAGCAAATAGACAAATCTTACCAATGTATACTTTCTTTATTTTGTTATACTTCTGATCTAGATAATAAACAAATGAAAAGGATCGAAACATTAAATTTTATTAACATGACCTTCTGACCTTATTCGGGATTTGCCTATATTAATCAAAATAAAGGATGATTCACAGTCTTCTGTTTTAACTAGTGAAATAGGTTAAGACAATAAGTAAAGGGAAGGAGATAGATAATAACTATTTATTACATCAGATGAGGAGGAAATACTGTCATTACCACTAGTATATATAAACGACTACTACATTTTGTAAACTATAATAAAACTATCTATCAAATAAATATACTCCTTTATGGTGAGTTTGGAAATTTCACTTTTTATAATGAACATTAATTTTATCAGAATGGGAGTTTGTGGAGATCGTTGTAATTTAAACAGTGAATTCATGAGTCGACTAGAGCTAGACCGTCATGGAAAACCTGAAAGCACTGGAGAGCCATTTCGTCTTAGTATGGGGCTCCTCAATAGTGTGCATCCTCAATCCTTCACGCAGCTTCAAGATGTATTTTTTTCGAGCTCTAGTGAGAAGCCATGACGGCCGTGGAGCGCAACCGTGTCTGTTGTAAGTAAGCAATTCACTGGAGACAATGGTGGAAGGCCGTGCATTATCGTGACCTGGTTAAAGTTAGACATTAACACTGTTGGATGCCGACTCAATGGTTTAAAGACTAAGCATTTGCGCGCGAGACTAAAGGTCCTGGGCTCGAATCCCTCTAATGCGGGGTCGTGGATGTGCACTGTTGAGGAGTCCATAAAACTTTGAGTTGAATGACCTGTCTAGGTTAGATAATAATCGAAAACCTGGAAGCACTGGACAGTCTTTTTGTTCGAGCATTGAACTCTTCAGAAATGCGCATCCACGACCCCACATACTGAGACTGAACTCAAGACCTTATGTCTTGCATATAGACATTTGTCATGCGCTCACTCGTAACTAACATTGAGAGAAAATTTCCAGAGTTTCAGTAAGAATCTGTGACCACTGAAGATAATCCGTGTCGAGTGTAAGGCACTTATCCACTAAGGACAATGGAAGATGACTACTCAATATTGTGAATCGATTGAAGTTAGATATTAACACCGTTAGACTAGGTGTTCGCATCCAAGATCGAATGTTCTGGGTTGTATTCCCGTGTCTAGAGTCGACGATGTACATTTGTGCGGAGTCAGATGCTAGGACGAAACGGAACTCTAGTGCATCTAGGTTCCTGATAGTGGTCGAAATTATATCGGTTCATAACTTCAACTCAATCCAACAATATTCACAACTTCATATTCAAAAATTTAACATCAAATGGTTAGTCCTTTTTTTAAATGCTTTTAGAACTTCAGAATTACATTTATTAGCTATCAATAGTTTTTAATTTATTATCAGAAGGGGCTTTGCGGAGATTTAGTTTTTTCATAGTTTTCCCTGGTGGTCTAGCTTCAATTGACTGACGCTTTCAACTATGAAAATACTAAATCTCCACAAAACCCCTTCTGATAATAATAATAATAATAATAATAATAATAATAATAATATGCACACTAGCGACTGAATTCGAGAGGTAAATCCAGGAGTTCTAGTGAGAAGCAGTGACCAGTGGAGTTCAAACCACGTCTATTGTGAGATATCAACTCACTGAAGACAATTGGAGAACGGTCGCTCAACTTCGTGGATTGGTTGGAGTCAGGCATAAACACCATGGGATGCTGGCTCCGTGGTCTATCGGTTAAGTACTTTGGCTCGAGACTGGTAGGTCCTGGGTTCGAATCGTGGGTGCGCACTGATGAGGAGTCCCACAATAGGACGGGACTTATAATTTATTACCTAAATAGAATGCAAAGCTTTTTAGTTCGTACTACTTCATAGTAATAACTGTTGAGTAGTCTAATTCTATCTGATTTCAATGACCTAACTAAAATTACTTTATAAATCATTTAATTATCAAACATAACTTTAACCCTGATAAATTGTCACCATTTTCTCCAATTCACTTATACTACTATGATTGATTGGAATGAGATTTGTTCATTTATACTTTCCTTATAAATATTTTAATAATTTAAACACGAATATTATTACTAGTTATTTTCTGTTTGTATGTATTTATGTATTCATCTTTTCTTAAGCACTTGAAGTATCTATGGCTGGTATTCTTCACAGCTTAGCCTATACTAGAGTAAACCAGATAATCTGTGCTAACTATCACTTGACTACAAATAAACTCAATTTTGCGCTACTATTTCAGCAGTCTACTTAGCGACTGATTAAAATGAAACGGGAATTATCATTTACTCCATCTTCGTAAACCATGATGGTCAGCTTGCCTCGCTGGGTGTTTTTTCGGCTGGCTTTTTGATGTCACTGCAAAATGTAGTCCTTTAGTGTACTGATATTCCGCAATTTATGTGATATTCTAAGTGTTGGCCTTAATTTTTTTTGAATCAGTTTTGTTTTATCAGTTTTTGATACTTTTACTTAGATCAATGCATTCTCTCAGGCGTGCTTACGTGCTTTATATGATAAAATGTTAATCCGTTTTGTTATGAGTATTTTTTTTACAGATATCAGATACCGCAATAAGCATATTTGATCTAAAACAAATGTTGCTGCCGCCAGAGATTTTTTAACTGTCTTCATACTCTATACTAAGTGTCATTTATAATGTTATCTACAACTATAAAAGAAAAAGATCTCCGATTTGTTATTCTCTTTAGTATTATGGATAATCCTCTACCATTAAAGAGTAAAACTAATACTGAATGTTCATTTGTTGTGTATACTAGTGATGTATTCGAAAAGACTATGTGAGCCAGGAACCTGACAAACTGAGACAAGTCAAAGATACTATAGATCTATTATCGAGGGTTTGTTATTGAATACATATCATTATTAGATCACTTGGACGCATCACATTGTGTGTGAAAGCAAGCTAAACTATAAAAAGCCAGAAATCCGCTATCAGTATGCTACGAATGTTTGTTGTTTTGACCATAAAATGAAGTCGGAGGACCATGGTCAGAAAGTGAAAGGGTAAATAACTGCTATTATGTTCACTTCTTTATAGATCAAAGTTTACCGGTTGACAAGCCATGTTTCGCATATAGTATGTTCTCAGCAGGTAAATAATGGCATCTTTTAAGATGATCCACAATCATCCTTGCGATAAACAGTATCTGAAAAATGATGTGTGCTTCAGGAAATCAAGTGATAATCAGTCACAAGTTGTTATACCGATGGTAACAACTGGGAGTGATTCTGAGCTGAATATTGAATACGTTGAAGAGAATTTTGAAAAGACCATTACTGTTCACTATGTCGATAATTTAAAGATAAAGTTTTCAGACGTAAGTTTTTTCTTGTGATCTGTAGTTTGTTAGGTTATAGGAGTCTCAGCGATGTACTTTCAACCTTACGTATTGGTGGAAATGTGTTTGTATGCCATGGTGGGGGATGTCAACCAAGTGACGAGAACAGCATTCAGTACTTATGAACAAATCGAAATGTATAAATGTTTTCTTGAAGTAATTTGCATCAATTCATTACACAACACTTACAGAAGAAAGTAAGTGAAAATGTTCTGCTTGTCGAATGCTAATAGTTATAAACTGTTTCACTCAGTTGCTACAGAGAATTGTGGGGGTGGAACCCCAGTTACATCTGCCTGGACAAAGGAAGAGAAGAAGGGAGATGTGGTGTGGGTCATTAGTTAATTCAAACTAACCATGAGGAACACTAGTAACACAGAAACGTTTGTAATAGATTATGCACGACCCGTTATATCTGTGATGGGAACAACTCACCGTACAGCCCACATAGTTTTATGTTCATTTCATGTGTGTAGACCCATGTGTTAAATTACCTTTCGTTCCATATTAAAGTGATACTTATTCCAGCTTGTCCGTAAACAGTCAGTGGTAATATTTAATCAGGTTCAACGCATGATTAATTTGCGTATTGGACGTATTAGCGCATAACTAAACAGATTGATTGAGACGAACAGATGAAGACAAATCGCGTCATGAGCATCTGCTGTATATTGCCATTTTACTCCAATCTTTAAACTGTTATACTCTTACTTTTGAACGATAAAACATTGTATTATACTGAGTATATATATATATATATATATATATATATACCTACTTATTGTGAGGATGACGGGGTCGTTACATGTTTAACGGGACTGTCGTCTCAGATTCGGCAAGTTAAGCGAGCGCGTAGACTGGTGTGCTGTACCATATAAACTGTCCTTATGTTACTAGTATTCAATCAGAGTATTAGAGGTATTGTTCGCATATCATAGAGGCATTCGAGTAAGCAAATATAAAGTTAGACGCAAACATGGTTAGGATATTCATTATACATGCTCATTCTGTTACTGTTACTCTTCATGATGGCTAAAATAGGTTGTAAGAAGGCTAGGGGTGCGAAGTCTTGTTTCCTTTGTTAATGTATACACGGACCCGGGTCTGTAAGTTCTTCATGAAATAACAAAAATGTGTACTGTAGTACTTTTAAGTGTCACTTGTTACATGTGAACTAAATGAAAAGAGGCTCGTATTTCACAGATTTCTTATGACAGTTGACGTAATAAATCAATATATCATTAAATATACAAATTTATTCAGAGACAATCTCATTATTAATGGAATATCAAATATACATTCACACCAGGTTTCTATTTACAACTCTCACACTGATAATGTTAAGCTACGGTCATAGTCATTTTTTAAACTAAAGGGTTTAACAAGTAATTTATAAATAATGAAATTATTTGTGAGACTAAAGTGAACGTTCAGCCTGCTTTTTAGAAACTTTGAAGGAGGTGATGTTAGTACGGCCTTTCGTAAATAGTTCCATGGTCACATAATTCTGATGACAAAATAGTTTTTAAGATCTGTCAGGACTCACTCCTATCCTATTCTAAATAAACAAATAGTATTGGCTTTAGTCAAAAATATGGAATTATCAGTATGTAATATCTCAACAAGTTCCTATCACCGTTCTCGTATCACAAAACAGGAAATAGTTCAGTGCACGTACATATGTGCGTGAAACAAGTAAGCAAAGAAGAATTTACACAACTGTGGTTTACTAACATCTTCATGAATATTAGTCAAAGATTAGGTCAGCTATTACAACATGCACAAAACATGGTATTTGCTTAATACCATATTGCAAAGCTTTTATTCGTTTGTTTCCATTTATTTATTCCAACGTATTTGCGTCTTCTCTCACGGCGAAATATACAAGGAGATTTGCAGTTTGATAAAATACCACTGCCAGTAGTTAAACAGATGTTTAATGATGTTTCACAGTCACACTTAACGAAGATGTAGAACGATCCTCTTTTTAGGACTGCAGAGTCTCATGCTAATCGTTTTCTGATTTTGTTGCTTAAGCACATTAACAGAAATAAAAAATTAAGCAACTCTAGTTAGCAAACTCATGTTTCATCATTTCATTCAAGCACTATTATGATACTGACTAAACTGAATTATACGACAACCAAGTATACTAAACCAAAAAGAGATCGTAATTATTGTTTTATTTGAACAAACATGGTACATAAGATATCTGACTATAGGCAAATGAGCCTAAAAACCCCATTAAACAAACAATAGGCCAGTAAGAATTACCTAACAAAGGACAAAGATATTATTTCGAGACTAAAGACTATAGTCATTTAGGCATCAAAGCATAGTTTACAGCAAAACAACAAGAACTAAACTTAACCTCAAACCTTTCTCTAATAACATTATTCACTGATGGTCTACTTCAATACAACTACGACTTCTATTAAGCTTTCCAAGACTTGGAACATCATTCCACTATGAAATGCACGTATCTATTGTAACTCAGTCTGACATAGTGAATAAAAATTATAGTCATAGCAAAATTCGTAGCATAATCTAGTTATCTTAAAATAAAAATTATACCTAATAGTTGAATTCATGAGTCAATCGAAGCTAGACCACCATGGAAAACCTGGAAGCACTGGACGAAACGACCCCTTTCCGATAAAAAATTACATCAAAATATGACAAATTTATTGACCACATGAATATAAAGATGGCCGTTATTCCTAACTTCGACACAATTGACCTGATAACGTTGAGAATATTTTCACTCCTATCACTTACAAAGGACGTGTTAATTGTATGTGTAAGTCAACAGCGTCACCTATTTTGGGAAATCCTGTAAAATAAACTTATTTATCTTTTAAACAGTTAATTAGTAAGTTCATCAATAGACTTGCTGGAAGATTCATTATTTACCTTAGGAATTTGAACAGTGTTCATAGAATCCAATATTGTTTCAATGGATTGATAAATACAGCCGAATAATTTACTACAAGACTGATCCGAAGATCTTAACCATTATTTATGAATTATACATTCTTGATATTGATCACCAGTGGGATATTAAACAAGCTTCTCCTCCTATTCACTAATTATTAACTGTTTATAGTTACTTTCCGATCTTGTCGTTTCCAGTAATCGCTATGACTGAAAATCTATTAAAAGTGTAAATACAGACACAGCCATTTAAGGAATTAATAGATTCTAAGAGATTAAACAGTTCAGTCCGAAACTATATAGATATTTAAATTCACTTGTTATTGTTTGGTTGTATCTTCTGATTGTTGCTTAGGACTGTAACTGATTAGTCTCTTGTTGACATATGTGCATCCTGTACAAACTACCTTAATATTGTCTTAAGTTTCAAGCTTTATAAGCAAAGATGCATAATGGCTAGCAGTGGAATTCAAGACACGCGTTTCGTCCCATCAGCTCTTGGATGCAGGTACATCCAGTCGATGAGTCCTAAATAGGACAAAACGCGCGTCCTGAATTCCATTGTTAACCATTATCCAGCTTTGCTTATAATAACTAAATTTGTTTTAAATATATTTAAACGAAAACTTTAGTGTTTTTTTTTTAAATTTTAGTCGAAATTTCTTTATTCTTAGTCTACAATCAATCTGAATGACTAAGAATAAGTATCATGTGGTAATTTTGATTAGATCATTTTACTTCGACTACAAAATTAATATTTTTAACGCCTACATTTATTTATTTACCTTATAAATAAATTTATTCTTATATTTTTGTTTTTGTTGTTGTTTTCTTTTTCTCGAACAATCCTCCACAAGTTTTAAATGAGTTATTACTTACTTACGCCTGTTACCCCTCGTGGAGGAGAATAGGCCGCTCGCCAGTATTCTCCATCCAACTCTGTCCTGGGTAATCCTTTCCAGTTCTTTACAGTTGTTGTTCCTTCTTCTCATATCTGCTTCTATTTCCCGGCGTAATATGTTCTTTGGCCTATCTCTTTCCCTCTTCCCTTCCAGATTCCAAGTTGGGCTTGTTTCGTGATTCAGTTTGGTGATTTCCTTAATGTGTGTTCTATCCACTACTAATGTCTTTTCCTAATTACTTCTTCATTTCAAAGTTGGTTTGTTCTCTCCCACAGAAGGCTGTTGCTGATGGTATCTGGCCAGTGAATGTTGAGTATTTTGCGTAGACAACTGTTTATAAATACTTGTACCTTCTTGACGATGGTTGTAGTAGTTTTCCACTTTTCATCTCCGTACAGTAGAAGTGTCTTGAAGTTCGTATTGAAGATTCCGAATTCGAAATTGGTTGACAGTTATTTTGAGTTCCATATGTTCTTTATTATTATTATTATTAAAAAAACGTTAATAATAAAGTAAAGTAACAATAATATCCAGATTAACTGCTTTTATATTGTATTTAAACAAAGTTGTACCATTGATCGTTTTATTATTATTATCATCTTTATTCAATACTATACTTTTGGTGCAATGTAGAATTCTCAGCACAAAATATTTCAACAAGTTTCAGTTTCTTAATTCTCGATCGATCCTGACGACAAATATTGAGTGATCATCAGTTAGAAGTTAGCAGTCCAGTTAATCGACATCTGAATAATGTTCATTTTTATCAATTTATATTGCAAGCAACCACGATATCTCTGATTAGGCCATTTCTAACATTTACAGCAAAATGTTAAACAATTTTCAGAAACCCACCTAAATTGGTTGTACGATTGATAGTCATAATGATGTATTAAAATAAGATAAATTGTTGAAATATCTGGATGACAGAAACAGCTAATCCAGATGTTTAAGCAGGCCGCCAATTAGATGAATGATGAATGATTTCCATTATATTTTGCTAGTTATTAACAATATGTCATATTTTATATAGTTGATATCATGAGTGAGTGATCTCGCGAGGTGGGATCGTGAATGTGCACTGATGAGGAGTCCCACAATAAGACGAAACGGTTGTCCAATGCTTCTAGGTTTTCCATGATGGTCTAGCTTCAATTGACTCATAATTCCAACTATATAAAATGACTAAAATCTCCACAAAACCTCCTTCTGAATATGTCATATTATCAAATTTTAATTCTTCCTTCCTAAAGCATAGAAAAAATTATTCATTCATCTTCGTACAAAATGAAAAGTTTATAGTTACAACCTAAATTCTTTTGTTTTATATTACATATATAAGTACTGAAGTAAGCGTCAATGAAAAAGTTGAAATAAAAACACATTAACTGACTGTTTTATATTTAATAGTCAAATAAAAATAATGAAAATTTATAGTTAGTCAAGCGGTAGATCATTGCATAGAAAATAAGAATGGGAATTTCCTAGCAATAATCATAGAAAATTTCTCTCCCCCCCCCAAAAAAAAAATAATAACAACATTGTTTAGTACACACTTAGAAAATCTAGTATCCATTCGATTAAAGAAAAGAAAGAAAGGGGGGGGAAATGAAAGAATCTTTTAAGACTAATTTTATAAATGGTTCATCATGTTTTATACCTTTAGAAAAGGATAAAAGATAAAGAAAGAAAAATAGAATTCAGGTAAATGAAAATTTTTGTCTAAAGGTCATTATCAAATTTAATAATCATTCAATAAAGTTTTTTAAAAAAATTTTTTGTTTGATTTTGGCATACAAATTTTTTAGATTATTTAACATATATTACTAACTAGTAATCATCAACTTCTTTATGTTAACGTAAAACATACAACTACATATACTGCAACAAATACATACACACAAATACACTTGTATAATCATACATACACATACATTTTTGTAGTTTATTTGAATTGTATTTCATTTAACTGTAATTTTATGAAGGAGAAAAAAAATAAACAACAACCAAAGATTATGATTTAGTAATTTACAATATTAACATTGAATGTGAAACAGTAATTATAAAGTTAGTCTCCATGTTACATAATGAAGAAAATAGTTAATTGATTGTTTGTTGTTGTTGTGGTGGTGGTGGTGATGGTGGATTTTTTGGCAAGAAAATGATTTAATATTATTACTATTCATGTACTTATAAGTTATAATAGAAAGTTAAGGAAAGAATATACTTTTGTTTGAATTTATCTCATTTTATAAAATGCCAAAATGGGAATCAATCGACTTATTTAAATATTGTTATTATTATTATCCAAACGTATATACATACAATGAAAATACAATGATTAGAAGGGAGAGAAAAAAATAAGCAACGAAGAATAAGTCGGAAAAAAGACAACAACAACGATGATACAAAAGCCAAACAATTTAAATGTCAGATTGTTAGTTTTTAAAAAGAAAAAAGACAAGCACTTCTAATGACTTTTTTGATTGTTAAGGGAAAAAATATGTCAGAAGGGGATTTGTGGAGATTTCAGTATTTTTCAAAGTTGAAATCATGAGTCAATTGAAGCTAGACCACTATCGAAAACCTGGAAGCACTGGACGGCCGTTTCGTCCTAGTATGGGACTCCTCAGAAGTGCGCATTCACGAACCCTCTCTCACGAGGTTCGAACCCAGGACCTACCAGTCTCAAGCCGAAGCCCTTAACCGATAGACGACTGAGCTGGCATCCAACGGTGTTAATGTCTAACTTCAACTGATCTACGAAGTTGAGCAACCATTCACCAATTTTCTTCAGTGAGTTCCTATCTCACAACAGACGTGGTTGAACTCCACTGGTCACTGCTTCCTACTAGAACTCCAGGACATGTATCTTAAAGTCCGGTGCTTCCAGGTTTTCCTCGGTGGTCTAGCTTCAATTGACTCATGATTTCAACTTTCAAAAAATATGTGTTCTAAAATTTTACTATTACGGAGAGTAAATGACTGAATAGCCAAATATTAAGTTTAAAAGTTAAGTGTTTAGTTTTATAGTTGAAATCATGAGTTAGTTGAAGCTAGAACACCAAGGGAAACCTGGAAGCATTCAACGGCCGTTTTGTCCTTTTTTGGGACTCCTCAGCAGTGTGTATATACGAACCGGTTCCGCGAGATTGGAACCCAGGACATACCAATCTCGCTCCCGAGCGTTTAACCACTAGACCACTGAGATGGCCGGTATCCGATGGTGTTAATGTCTAACTTTAAACGGCCGTCCAGTGCTTCCAGGTTTTCCATGGTGGCCTAGCTTCACGTGACTCATGATTTCAACTATAAAATTATTGAAATCTCCACAAAACCCCTTCTGTTAAGTGATTAATTTGAGTTTAAACAATTTATGTATGCAGTTTCGTTTCTGATGATAAGGATGAGACTCAATATGTAAAAAAATAATGGTTTATAAGCCATAATACAAAATCAGAAATAAGTTTATTTCAGTAATCTTAATGAATAATGATACATTTCTTATGAGGATTCATACTTTCATGTTGTTAATATTAGAAATTAAAAAAGTCGATTTGTCTATAATGGAATATGTAGATTCTGAGAAAATATCTTGATTTTATTACTTTGGTTAAAAGTTGTTGGTATATCTGGATTGCGTCTTACAATGAAATAAAGGGGGCTGTTTTCATCCCACTTAGGACTCGTCAGTTCGATGCCCGTGTTTTCTCATGTTGATAATTACAGTAAGATTTGAACCTATTACCTATTGCTTCAAACTTCCGCCCATTAAAGACTGAACAGTTAAGTCCATTTATTCTCTAACGTCTATAAATATTTATTATATCCCTGCTGTTGACGTCCAGGAATGTAACTGGTTAGTTTCTTTTGGTGCTTGTGAATCTACAGCTGATAACCATTATATATATATTAAAAGTGATGTGACATACATAATGTACAAAGTAAGAACCCTTCGGTAAAACTAGACTAGTATGTAAATTGTCAAGATCATTACAATCGGGAGTACAATTTCATGATAGAAATGGGTGACTGAAATTCACACACAACAATTTACAATATCCAAATTTTTTCTTAATGAGTTTTTTTGAACAATTTGTATAACTTAATAGTAATCCATACCACTAACTGGTATCAGCTTACCCTACGTTGATTGTGATTCCTCAGAACAAAACATAATATCTAAAATTATATATTGTGTGTGTTGTCTCTCAGAATCCATTAAGGGATGGGGAAACTTTCTTAATTCTTATTGCTTTACAGTGGTTCTCTGGATAATAGCAGATAGTGTCAAAACTCCTGTTTAAAGCACCAACATTCACTGATATGATTTATCTGAAATCCCTATTTGTTACGAAATATTGATGCAAATTATTTGTATCCTTAAATAATGAATTTCAAGGGCTTAAATTCACTGATTTCGCATCTTATTTAACTGTAGTTGATAAGTTACTTATCAGTAACATAAATAGAACAAAGTAATCATGTTAAAACAATACATGATAAAATGTAGTATGATTATATTTGTTACAGATTATGTTCAAAGTTCACAGTATCTAAACAGATAAGTGATACAGGAACACTATCAAACAATTATTATCTTTAATATATAAACCAAAGTTGAAGTCATTAGTCAATTGAAGCTAGACCACCATGGAAAACCTGGAAGCACTGGAGAGCCGTTTCGTCCTATTACGGGAATTCTCAGCAGTGCACATCCACGATCCCGCCTCGCGAGCGAGATTCCAGGTTTTCCATGGTGGTCTAGCTTCAACTGACTCATGATTTCAACTACGAAAATACTGAAATCTCCACAAAACCCCTTCTGAATATAAACCAAACTTTATCGCTTGAACCGAAATTTTTATCAGTATTTAGAAATAATTTGCAATTCCATAAATATACTACTGTAAGTCATGAAAGTAATTCGACAACTCTGTTCTTATTTAAATCAATATCATATCAAAAGGAAATGATATTTTGGTTTATTCTAATTGGGCTAGTTTATAACATCTAGATGCAATAATTCGATCCACATGTACCAATATACTAAATAGTTGATCTCTGTCAATTTTAATCAGGTAAATTATATTAATTCTAAATATGCATGACCTAAAAGGTGTGTCATGACTATTATTGATAAAGTTTGAATTGTCCCGCTGTTAACTTTGAGGGTTGAATGTTTGCTTGATCATGGTATGGATATTTACATTCTATGTGGATTATTTCAATATAAACCATATTGTTACAAGTTTTATTGAATTGCTGGATTAAAGCTAGCAGTGGGATCTGAGAGATACGTTTCGTCCATCTGTTCTATAAAAACCTAATAAAATATGTGTATATCAAAGAAATCACACACCGGGTGCACATATACCTACGACTATCCACCTAAAATTTCACTTTTCAATATCAGAAAAGTAATATTTCGAACCTTAATAATAATAGTATATATATATTCTTAGATTCTTCCTTATCTATCTAGAAAATTGATTCAAGTCCCTTGAAAATTCATCTTATGCTACATGACCCCTATGAATTTGTCACAACATATATTATTGTAAATTAAAGCCCATATACCAAGAAAACGGCAATCTAATAGAAATTAGGCTAAAGTATGCTACGTATTTCCTTTCATAAAAAATAATATTAGGTAAATAATTCTGTTCTCCTATTATCTACCGTTAAAAAATAATTTTGAACAGTTAACTACTTATTCTCTGGTAAGTAGCCACTCATTAATCTCAGCTATTCATATCTTGGCATGTGTAATAAAATGAACCCTAGTCATCAGTAAGAAATCCTTCATCCCAGTGACATGAAATAGTAATTTGACCTGGTAAAATTGCTAGATATTTGCCTAATATCGCCAAATGAAATCACTTCATAAGAAATTATAAACCCATTCATTCAAGCTGTATTGTAAACGACACTTATCTGTACCTTGTAGTTTACTTTATAATAGGTATTACTATAAGCATGACTTTAATTATCAAATCATTCTATCTAAAGGTAGAAATTATCATTCATGAAATTTTGCACCAAAAACGTGTGATGTCACTTTTTCAAGTGTGTGCTACTTTTTCTGCCTTTGATAGAAAAATTTGCCGTAACAAAATGATGAACCCCCCCAAAAAAAAACATGGTTGACTAACAACCGTAAATGAATCCGATAATAAAAGCCTATCTTTAACTTTTGACGAAAACATAAGCTCATAAAAATAGCACATATATACTATCGTAAATGTCAGTACCTTGGTGGTTATGTCATACATGGTTCTCCACCTTATATTTTCTCACAATTAAGAAAAACATGGACTCATCATACATGTAAGAGTAAAACATTAAATTGATCTCTCTACTCCACTTATAATTTGAATGTTTGATTACTTGTAAGTAGTTCAGATTTAATTGCTAAATAATATTTTAAAACAATTAGTCCCTTTGATAAATTTCGATAATGCAATGAGAAGACGAAGTTTATCAGAATTATGTGATATATTAGCGCAATACATTTCTAACAATCTGATCACACATATAATTGTTAAGACATTTTTTATATGAAAATTAAAAGGTCAACTAGACAGGTTAAGGTAAGAAAATAAATAAAGTACACAAAAACAATGTGATGACTACTCTGGATAATAAATAAGCATTACCAGGGTAGGTTAAGGGTAAGAACAAATTGTTTTTGAACACATAAAGGGGGTTTCAATTTCCGTATAGCCAAGGCTTCAATAAACCTTAGTATACGTCCTTGAAGGCTTTTGTACAACACTACAAATGCTGATTTGATGTCAACCTTATGACCAGTTTCAACTAAATGTTTCGCAATAGAGGAAGATGTTTGTCTGTCCTGTGATCTTATTTGACTATTCGAATTCATTTGGTTCTGTAGCCATTTAGGTATGTGTTCCACCACCCTTATTTGCAAATCACGATTGCTCCTCCCTATGTACGTGTTTCCGCACATACATGTAAATTGGTATACACAATGGGATGTGACACAATCGCTTATATGCTGTCTAGGTTTTTGGTGAAACATCGACCTTGTCTTTTCAATGATGACAAGTTGAGCTGCATAGAATGTCCTATTTATGGCTAATTTTAGTCTCCGTCTTAACATGAGACTATTAGAGTCACTTCTAAATGGTAATGTAATATAAACTCGCTTTTTGGGTGCCAGAAGCGTAATAGGTCTAATCGTATTGCAACCCTTCCAGCGGTTTATGAACTTAAATGAATAACCGTTATTCATTAACGTATTAGTTAGACGCTTCGTTTCTATTTCAATAGTATCACTAGTACAAATACGATTGATTCTATTGAATAAGCCCTTAATTAACCCACGTTTGTAATGAATTGGGCAGTGACTATGGAAATTAAGGTATTGCCCCGTCCATGTCGGCTTTCTATAAATAGAACGTTGGATGGAACCATCTTCTCTTCTACTGATCAGTATATCTAGAAAAGGAAGTTGGTTGTTCTTCTCTTCTTCGCACGTAAGAGAAATATGCTTCTGACTTGTATTGAGTTCTTTTAACTTTGACCTTTTAATTTTCATATAAAAAATGTCTTAACAAGTATATGTGTGATCAGATTGTTCGAAATGTATTGCGCTAATATATCACATAAATAATATTTATTGGTAGATAATGTATTATTTGCGTATTATTTGACCTAACTCTGTCTCACTAGTGTTACTCTAAAATTGTTATTCCCTGTATGTAATTCTAAATGAATACTCAGCTGATGATGTTTGTTATTATTTGACAATTACTATCAATGTTATTCTGGTGTGACATGAGGATAGATAAAATGATCCTGAATCAAATGCTAAAAAAATCTTTCAAAATGATCAATTTAAAATAAAACAGTATTACTAAATTTTGATGTTGGAGTTGCTTAGACGGTGAATACTATTATGTATCAGTTATAATTCCTAGTCGAACATATTCTGATGGATGATGAGTGCGTGCCTAGTTAACATATATGACGTAATGATCCCCGCCAATCAGAAAGGAGTGAATCATAGATCAGAGCAATGATACACGAAAACCGTATGTGCAGTCTTGAGTACTTATCAGTCCTGCTTTCTACCTAGCCCACCCATTTAAGTCCAGAACACCAATAACAGCCTATGCAATATGAATCATTATTCTCAAACATACTGGGGTTTATATACCAAACAAACTGACCACATCATACCATAAAATAAAAAAATATCATTTGTAAAAGATTTGGCCAAATGTGGCTGTGGACAGGGGGAACAGTATTCAATAGACTGGGATAACTCAAGAATGGTAAATCGTACAGTAAAAGTTCATGGGTCAAAATAAAGCTTATAATAAAAGGAACATGAATATGAATAGTTAAGTTACTTAACAATTATACAATAGGAAATATACACATCATATTGGTCCATAGACGGATCCTCAAAGTTACCGTTCACTATTCCTATCGGGATATAACATCCCTGAAAAACGCAAATATGTCACAAAATATATTCCCGCTAAATTGGAATTTGAAACTGAACTTTTCAAGAAATTAATGACAAAAACGGAATTTGTAGGTATCTATTTCAATAATCTTCAAAATGTTCATTCTAGTGATAATTGTAAGCAATAAGAATGAATTGAGAATGATCAAGATTTTGTCTTGCATCTAAACAGTTCAAAGTAATCCTTGTATTTCATTATATATTAAAGAAATGATAAAATACTACCGTTTTGTAAATTCCGCGTAGGGATTAATATAAAGCAAAAAACTCTCGAAAATTTTCTTCCTTAAATTCTCGTTTACACCTTTATTATATAGTTATTAAATACTTAAACTGCTATTATGGTGTTTACTACCTGTACGGACTGATATAAGTACTATGTATGAGGCATTGAAAAGAAATCTTAATAGCAAAGGAATATAAAGAGAAGACAAATGAAAACAGATCGTAATCAAAATAACATCAGAAATAAAGGAATTATGGGGTATGCTAGCGACGACTCAAGGGAGATGGACAAACAGTGTGGTTTACGAAGTGTTTAGTTTTACATAGTACAATGGATTAGTTTACCTTACCTGAATCCACCTTCATTATACTATATTTTTGTACTCTGCTCACTTCTAAGCTTTTGTGAGATACAGAAATTATTGTTGTGTGTTTTATCTTTCCCAAATTATTGTTAATTTATTACAGACTTATTGTTCAATCCTCTTCCACTTTTGGAAGAGCTATGCCTATATTGTAATTTGTTTATCTTACTGATATGTGGTCGGAATTTCGCTCCATATTATTGTATGACGGATTCATCAATTCCAACTTCACAATTAGAAGTCGTCCGCTTGCCTAATCGTTCTTTATTCTCGCCACCCAGCAAGAGAGCGTGAGAAGCTGCATTTTGAACCAATGGTCATTTAGTGTTATTTTCCACTGTTATCTCACATTTAATATATCATTGGTCATCCGTAGGACATTGATACCAGATAGTTAGCAAATTAATCAATACTCGGACTAGATCACTTCAACTCCCTCCATCTTATGGTCCAATCTCATGGGCTCTAAATAACTAAACAAGAAAGTCTGTTTACTTTCACTGACACATTAGTAGGATATTAAGAATTTTTTAATTGATCATGTAAACATCTATTCTTGAATCAACGTAACAAATGATTAAAAGTCCATGAACTAGAATATTAACCTATTTTATTTTTGGATACCCATAAATCTTCATCTTTCATCATTTTATAAATTACAAACCATTACTAGATATCAGAAGGGGTTTTGTGGAGATTTTAGTAATTTTATAGAGTTGAGATCATGAGTCAATTGAAGCTAGACCACCAGGGAAAACCTGAAAGCACTGGGTGACCATTTCGTCCTATTGCGGGACTCCTTAGCAGTGCGCATCCATGATCCCGCCTCACGAGATTCGAGCCCAGGACCCACCAGTCTCGTGCCAGAGCACTTAACCGATAGACCACTGAGCCGGTATCCAACGGTATTTGTTACATATGTTTATTTTTATAGTATTGCTTAGAAAACCGCTTTTCTCCACTGTGTTTAAGTCTAGTTGTCAAATATTGACAGAATGAAACTTGATCTAATCATTAATCCTTAATATTTCTGACATCTATCCTCGAGTTATATGCATTAGTGATTATAGAAAATAATGGTTATACAGAACTATATATAGAGAGTCAAACATCTGTTCATAATTATAATCCAAGTCAGATAAGACATTTCTATCAATTTTCATTATTTTATCTTTATATTACAATTTGCTGCTTTTAAGATTTATGGATACCAATCAATAACCAGTCAAATACATGAACATACATCAATATCATCATTATCTTAAACATATCACTACTACTTCAACAGATTATTATCATAGATCATTTTCACAAGTGAACTTCGTATTTCTTTTAAGAAGAAAATTTTAATAGTCTAGTTGCTACGGTAAATATTCATGGGAATCTATAACATATTTATCCATGTGTTTCTAAAATCCTAACAACAATAACGATGACAATCAATTTATACTCATATAACAATAACTGGATGAAGTTTGCGTGTATTTTAAAAAAAAAGAATAGTTCATTATTATTATTATTATTATTATTATTATTATTATTATTATTATTATTATTATCTAGTGGACAACTTTTTAACCACACGAGACAGAAACTAAAAAACTGAATAGAATTATCATTGAAGTAGAAAGAAAAGAAGATGGTGATGATCATGATGGTGGAAAAGAAGAACGGAGCTAAATCTTTTTTGTTTTGTTTTAAATGATGACCTTTCATCAAACTCATATCATGATCATTGTCAAACAGAAAATTCTTTGTTTTGTTTTTTTAAGCCTACTCAATTTATTGTATTGAAGTAAAGTCTTATTTAATGCTAAGTTATAGAAGATTCAAACAAGAATGTTAGAGATGTCTTTTAAATCTATCAGTAATACTTGATTCTTTTGTTCATGACCAAGGCGGAAGTTTCAAAAAGCAAGAGGAATAGAAGATAATTTGTAATGAATAGAAATAATTATAGTCTGTATCAATTAATCATCCAGACTTCAATATAAACTGATTACATGAAATGTCATTTGATACATTAAGCTAAGTGAGAAATGAAACTATTTTTCAGTATGGAGCATTGGATGAGCGCTTCTGAAGAGTCTCATACTAGGGTAAAACTGGTTTCCAGTGCTTCTATGTTTTCAGTGGTAGTCTGATTTTGATAGGTTCAAGATTTCAATGAAAATCAACAACTTGTACAACCGCATACTGAAAATTATCATGAGCTCACTAGAGACTAGCTTTGAGAGGAAATGTCAGGAGTTCTAGTGAGAATGTGTGGTCAGTGGAACTAACCCGTGTCAGGTGCGAAGCAGTTATCCACCAACAACAATGGAAGATGATAACGTAATGTCACGGATTGATTGAAGTTAGAAGTCAGCATCATTTGATGCCAGCTCACAGGTCGCACTCGTGACCGAAAGTCCTGAGTTCGTGGATGTACACTACATAGGAGTTACGTACTAGAGAGAACCTACCGTCCAATGCTTTTATGTTTTCAGTGGCAGTTTTACTTAGATTAATTCATCATTTCAATGAAAACTAATTTTTGCTAGCCTACATAAATCAATCAGAGTTTCAAACAAAATCGAAACAGTAATCTAACGCTACCTAGGATTCAACTGTCATCTGGCTCAATTTAGTCCTTGTTTAGGATTTCCGGAAATAATATTCATCCAAGATAATTATACTTCTTTTTAAAATATCAAATGTATCCATATGTTTTTATACATGAATACATAGATTTCAACAGGTTTTCCCAATGTGATTTTATTATGAACAAACACTTGCTTCATGTAAAAATCAGACAAATACCAGGTGGTAATTAAATTGATCTTTATTATAAGTGTAAACAAGGTAACTTTCTTTAACGATTTGTCAACTATTTTAGATAACTGTCAATCAATCCAGGTGAATCCTTTTTTTATTTCACTTAAAGTTTAACAACAACAAAATTATGTATCAAGTTCATAAATCAAATTTATGTGCATGATTTGTTTTATGTTCAAAAGTTATAATATTATAAGTATAGGGTTATGAAAATTGAGATCATAAATTCATTGATCAATGTTAGACCACTATTGATAACCTGGAAGCACTGAATGATCTTTTCGTCCTCGTATAGTGCGGTATGTGCTATTGATGTTGACAGATATAAATTGTATGTATTGCGAATCGAAAGTGGAATGCCTGATGACATAAGGTTGAGGAACTCGAAGAGAAAAGAACAGGAATGAAGAGTGATTGGTATGAAAACGAAGGAACAACAAAGTCTGAGATAATTGATGGATGTTTTGCAAATGAAGTATTTACTTTATGGTTCTTAAATTTTACCAAGATATTCTATGAATGGTGGTCTACAGCCTGTATTCTCGTTTACCACAATACAACTCCAGCAGTGCGCATCCATAATCTTGAACCCAGGATCTTCGGTGTCGCGTCCTAACGCTTAACCTCCAGACCGCTGAGGGGTTCCATATTAGAACGAAACGGCCTTTTAGTGCTTCTTGTTGTCTAGCTCTGAGTGCTGATTGAGTTCTGTCGACTAGATCTTTTACAATAAAGCCTTATCATTAATATCAGTTTACAGAGATGTAAATATACAAAATAACATTGTAATCCAAAATGTATTGGTCGAATACATAGCATTCAAGACGATCACCTATAATTGTCTGCTTATCAGTTAAGAAACTGATATTTGGATTTAAAGTAATTAGTAGTATTTTCAGTAGTATATTTAGTAGCTATAGTAGTAGTTGTAGTAATAATAAAAGTAGTGAACTTACAATAAACCATGAATGTTGGTTAATTTCATATTCATTTTATGATGTAATTTTTTTTTGTAATTTTTGAAACCTGGTAAATTGAAGAATCAAAAAAAAACATTGTAGCCTGAAGCTAATTTATTCAATATACAAGGGTATAACGGAATTGACCGTATACTTTGTATCTTAGGTTTTCTCTATTGTACAACTCTCTTTGTATAAATACATAATCAAAATGGATAAACGAAATAAAAACAAGAATAGAAGATAACAAGTAGGAAATGAAGAAAAAGGAGACTCAGTAGTAAAACAAACAGAGGTAACATGAGTAGGTGTGAATACAAAAATGTATTTCATTCACCTTACTGTGTTACTTGCTCTCCCATGTTCACTTGTTTGTACAATTTTAATTTTCCCGTCCCAAGTTAAATGAAGTCATTCATTTGCTTTCTTTTAAATTTAGCTTCACAAATGCATAAACAGAAAGCAAAACAAAACAACAACTACGAATCAACTTCTTTTAATAGAGAAGAATTTAGTTTAAGAATCTAGGTGCTTTTTTTTGTTATTCTACCAAAAAAAATTTCCTCCTCAAGTTTCTTTACACTTTCTTTCTTTCTTTTTTGTTTTTTTGTTTTTTTTGCTTGTTTCCATAAAATTTATCGCTGATTGTTTTGTATTGTTTTACGCTTCATCTTTATTGTACATTTATTAAAAATTAAACTGTAAAACAAAAATGAGTGAAGAATGTTTTCTTGTCTGATATCCCCAGGCTAATTTAATTTGTTTAATATGTATATATATATATATATATATATATATGTACATGAACACCACGCGTCCTATTTAATTGACCCTGTTTCGTATTCAACTTACTTTTGTGGAGAGTATAGGCAATAGTAGTAATGTTAATTTGACCTAGTTTCAAATAGTAATGGTAATAGATTTATCACCATAGTGAAGTGATATAATGTTAACTTATGAAAAAAACGTCTATATTATATAATGTATATAACTTCCTTAAATTGACTAGTGATTTAGAGTTGGAAGCTCAGAAGTAGATCATTTTGAATGATCTTTTCATTAATGATAACAAATACTGTGAAGAGAATATTTCAATAATTTTAAATACAAGTAAAATGCGGTTTTTGTGGTGATTTTAGTAATTTAATCGTGGATGTGCACTGTTGAGGAGTCTCATATTAAGACGAAACGGCTGTTCAATGGTTCTAGGTTTTCCATAGTGGTCTAGCTTCAATTGACTCATTATCTTCTTCAAATATACAGTCAAAAATTTTCAAATTTTATAGTAGATAATGTAAGGATTTCTTTGATCAACTCAATAAGTCGAATCATTTCAAATTATTTCATTAAAAAATTGTTCCTTTCTAAAAGATTCTGTTTATAATTGAAAGTAATTGTCGAAAGAACTTGAGTTGTTCATTACATTATTTTTAATAATTACCATATTATTCACTTGGTGTTGTTTACTTGTATCTTCCCATTATTATTTAGGACTTAAATTGGTCAGTCTCTTATTGGCATATGTGAATCCTGTGCGGACTGCCTCGATATTGCCTGAAGTAGCAAGATTTATAAGCAATGAAGGATAGTGGCCAGCAGTGGAATCTAGGACGTGCGTTTCGTCCCATTTGGGACTCATCAGCTGGATGTTTGTTTGAATCTTCCCATCGATGTGTTAGGACTGCAACTGGTCAGTCTCCAAATTGGCATATGTGCATACAAACAATACTAAGTGAATTTAAACTTCACCCCATCGCACAAGCAAGTGGCTATCAGGACTCAGTGGCCGAGTGGATAACGCGATGGCGTTTGAAGCGAGTGTACTGGGTTCGATTCCCAGAGTGAGATGCAGGTACACCCAGCTGACGAGTCACAAAGAGAACGAAACGCGCGTCCTGGATTCCACTGCTAGCCACTTTCCATCTTTGCTTAATTCTGTTTTAGTTATATCACATACATAAAATTTCAAATAGATGAACTGAAGCTAGATGTGTAAGCTAAGAAACGCGTTTTATCTTTATTTGAATTTGTCAGCTCTAGTTTAAAACAGACAGTTATGATCGTATCATTTAGACAGTTCTTTCCAATGTCAGTAGATCAAGGGTACAATACTATTGTTTAATATCATTTTAACAAGTGAAAATTCTATAAGGAAGTGCTCAGAATTAAAATAATAAGAGATTTATGAACTGAATAGCCACTCTTTAGTACACTGGTTAGTATCTATATATGATCCTCGAATGTGTCCTTTTCAACCAAGCTTTCTGTAATCCTAGTTATGCAACCACCTTTTAGAAAATATTTAAGACCACTCATTATAATTAATAGACAAAAAGTAAACTGTCTCATGTATCATTCAGTAATCAGGGTTTCAATTTTTCTAGAGATAAAATTTCCAGCTAGGCTACAGATATACGTTGTTAAACAATCTCGAAAAAGTTCAGAAATTTTTTTGCATATCCGCGAGCCCGCAACCAGGGATTGAACCAGGGGCTTTCGATCTAGCACATGAACGCTCAACCTCCAGACTTCTGAGTTGAAACCTAGTTGTGTTTATATGTAACCTAAATGCGAAGTCAATCGTGATATCAGTAAAGTTTACTATTCTCTAAATTCCTCTTTACTGGTAAATATTATTTGCTCGCTAGTGATTAATTTCAATAGGTAATTCTGGAATTACCTAGAGAAGTTGTGGTCAGTCAATCTCACTCGAGTAGGTTGTGAGGTAAGTACCTACGGAAGACAATAAAAGGTAGTCCAGTAATACCCTGAATAGACCAAAGTAAGACATACACATTATTTAATACCGTCTTGGTAGTCTAAACTCTAGTTGTTCATGTGCGAGATAGTAGTTCCTAGATTCCAAGGACAAAACATAATGTGTCAGTGCCTCATAACCTTTTTACAGATGTCTAATGTGAGTCGGTTAGTGATATAAATAAGATTTTAATAACTCGTAATATTCCTGTTCTTAATAGTTGATCAAAATGAGTAGATAGAAAAGTAAACCACTAAAAGGTGCAACATAAACTGAAAAAAGACGATAAATAATTGCTCTCTTTTTATTCTCCAGATTTTTGCAATACTTTCCTTCAATTACTTTATTAATGTACACATAAATGTTAAGTTAGTAGTTGAGAATTCGGTTTTTAGTGCACATATTTATTGATGAATGTTTACTTGGTTTTAGTAAATATTAGAAGTTCTAGTCAGTTAGTTAACTGTGTACTTGATGATTTTATTTAATCGTTTGAAATTTCATAGACAATCATTAGTTTGGTGAAACGATTCAACAAGTTTGGTTTTGAGTGTAATTTTCAATCAATCATCTTTCTGTAAGCAAAGATGGATAGTGGCTAGCAGTGGAATCCAGGATGCGCGTCTCGTCCTATTTGGGACTTGTCAGCTGGACGTACCTGCATCTCACAGTTGATGTTCACTCTGGGACTCGAACCCAGTCCTAAACATCAATGGAAAGATTCAAATAAACAATACTAAGTGAATTTAATCATCTTATTATTATGACATCATTGTAAATTACTAGGATAATTTTTTGTGCATACACCTCTGAAGAAATTCACTATGATAAGAAGTGTTTTAAATTAGAAAACGTTCTCAACTTCGAATTCCCCAGCATAATCCTTCACACATTCAATTTTCGAAACAGGACTTAAAAATGGAAAAGATTAAGTGAATAAATAAAACGTTTTTAACGCCTTAAGACTTAGTAAACTATAAGAAATGATAACCTATAAATCACTATTCAATTGGTTATTTACATTATGTCAAATGTTAATAATAATTATTCTTTGTAAAAAAAGTCTTTCAACTTTCAATTCTTACAACTAACTAATCAATTTATAATATTTTATAGTTCTAACCATGAGTCAATTGAAGCTAGACCACCATGAAAAACCTGGAAGCACTGAACAGCCGTTTCGTCCTATTGTGAGACTCCTCAGCAATATGCATCCACAATCCCACCTCACGAGATTCGAATCCAGGACCAATCATTTCTCGCGCGTGAGCGCTTAATCTAAGTTTACCTCTATCTTATCTGTCTTTTTTATTCACATATTTATGGGTTAATCGGTAGAAATGTCATTTTATATTAAAACTAAAAGCGACTTAGTGATATCAAATTTGTGATGTATTCAATTTCACTATGAAATCACATTTGTTTTTCTACCTCTCATTACTATAAGTATCATAATGATGCTTACTATTATTATTATTATTCCCTATAGATAAACCTATGAAATATAATTCCATACGTAATCAGATATTTCTATGCTATACTAATGACATAGCGAAAGAGTATATGTGTATATATGAAAGGAAACTATACACATATGATATCAGAATATTCAAACAACTCAAACAGTTCGGAATGAAGTTTCATATTAAACTATTCATGTATCTAACTGCTTCAATACTGTCATAATCTTTTATCATTAAATGTTGTCTATAGTTTTCAGGCGAAAACTACTACTTATATCTCCTAGTATTCAATAATAAATAATAGAAAATTTCTTTCTTTTTTCTGCTTCTTCTTCTTATTATTATTAAATGACAATTATAATCAAGTTACCAACTATCTTGCTCATTAATGAATTAACCATAGAAACTTGTGTTATAAATAATTTAACCAATCAGTTAATTAGTAGTATATATACATACATACTGTAATGTCATCATTCATTATTAATATAGATTTCAGTTTATTATCATATTTTCTGATTAATAAAAAATTAATCAATTACTTATTAAGTATTTTGTTTGGTTAGCAACATTTAAATGAGTGATAATTATATCAGACATATATTTATTTGAAATGAATAGATATCACCCTTGAAACTCTATTACTATTGTTACTATCTCTACTACTTAAATACAAATTCTACTCTTCCAAGTAAATAGTAATGATTATACATTAAATAGGAATAATATATTTGTAAAATCTCAACGAATGAATTTGTAGTAAATCCAACGTTTCGCCTGGCAATTTGGTCCAAGCTTTTTCAAGGAATTATCTATACACATATGATATCAGAATATTCAAACAACTCAAACAGTTCGGAATGAAGTTTCATATTAAACTATTCATGTATGTAACTGCTTCAGTACAGTTAATTCCTTGAAAAAGCTTGGACCAGATTGCCAGGTGAAACGTTGGATTTACTACAAATTCATTCGCTGAGATTGTACAAGTATATTCTTCCTATTTAATGTCTTACATAAACTCGGCGCTCAAATACTGTGAAACTATTCGCTCTAATTTAAACTAAAGTTCTTATATAAAGTAATGATTATATTTATATTAAATGAAATAGAATGTTAAATAACAATTGGAATGTGTTTACTTTTAAGCGTAATTTGCATAGAATCAAGTATTTACATGTTTGTGTCTATATACATATGAGAATTCTATATGTATGTGCCTACAAGTTAATCACACAATATATATCACCTTGATTTTGAATACTGATGAAAAGATTTCAATGTTTAAAGGGGGATTTTTATCATGAATTGGATATTGGATTGGTAAGATTGTAAAATAATTGAGAAAAGAGAATGAATCAATGAGAACACATTCAACATCTGAAGTTAAACAGATGGAGAGAAAAAGAAAGGATGAGATTGAGTAAATGAATGAAAAGTTACTAATGTGCATATGTGTGTATATGAAGCGAAATATATTTAAAGTAACCACACACGCACGCACACACACATGTTTATTGAAACAATATGAGAGGGAGAGAAACAAAGTCAAGGATTGAGTCAAGGATTTCTTCTACTAGTTAACAAATTCCATAAGTTAATTTCAATCTTTATTTTTAATACTAATACTACTACAACTCTTATTGTGCTTCTATGCATAGACAAACATAGAAAGATATTGAGGGAACAATTATTTTAAGCAAAATGTGTAGATGAACAACAACACATTCAGTAATGTCTCCCCCCCCTCCTCATCAACAAAAGTAAACTCAAAGAAAGAAAAATGAGAACAGATTTTTCTTATTTGCAGATTCTAGCCAATTTTTTTTTATTAACTTCCTACTCCCTTTGGTACAATGTTTATATATATATATACATGTAAATATATGTATGTATAGATTTTACAACTCCCTTCCAAATTTTTTTGTTATTAAAATAAGATCTCACACCATAAACTCATATTCATCAAATTGTCTTTCATAGTTATATTTATACTTTTTGTGACCACAACTATAGTTAATAAAAGGAAAGCAGACGACAATAAAAGGATATTGAAGTTGGAAATTCAGTAGTCGGATTATTTCAAATTACTTCTTTTATTTTGGACTGCTAACCACTACTACAAGGATTATAAAAAAAAAATTTATATGATATAACATTTCTTGTAAGTAAAGCTTTTAAAAACCCCTTTAATTCAATGATTATATCTGGGTTGTTTTTAAAAAAAAAATTATATTTTATACTTAGATTGTTATAATGTTTACTGTGTTTTAGTGTTATCTTATTCTCAATTGTTTACTTTTAATGAATATTGAAGTGATACATAGATAAAAATAAAGAATTTAATAGTTGAATTCATAAGTTAATTAAAGCTAGATCACGATGAAAAACCTGGAAACATTGAGCAGCCGTTTGGTTCCAATATATGACTCCTCAACAGTGTACATCCACGATCCTGGAAGCGGGATTCGAACCCAGGATCTATCGTGGATGCATACTATTAAGCAGTCCCATACTAGGACGAAACAGCCGTCCAATACTTCCAGGTTTTCTATGTTAGTCTAGGTTTAATTAACTCATGGATTGAACGATTAAATTATCAAAATCTCCACAAAACCTACTTCTAATAATAAAGGATTTAGTTGAATAATTATGAAATAATTCTACATTAAATGTAAATAATAGTATCATTGGAATTAGTATCATTCATAGTATAATCGATTGAAGTATGACGTAATTTTTTGTAGTTTCTTAACTTTTCTTATCCTGATAGTTTATTTAATATAACAAAGCAAGTTTCTATCTTTTATCATATAACTCTCCTAACCTAAGTATTTAGTTTACTTTTTAAGTGTTTAATAATAAAATCTTAATTATTCAGCGTCACACAATAAACAGATTATATTCAACAGAATGATAAATATGTAGAGATTAACTGAATTTGGTTGTAGGACACATTTATATGTGTAAAATGATTGAGTTCAATCATACAAAAGATGAAGTAACAGTGTTATACAGTTAGATGAATGAAAAAATATCAATTTTCAATTTGTACTAATTCAAATATGAATTCGCTTATTATTGTCTATAACACCCTTTATAAACGGAATGTTATGTAAGTAAGTCAAGAAATTACACAACTTATCATTTACTTAACCATTTCTGTTGTTGAAAGCGTGAGTCAATTGAAGCTAGACCACCATCGAAAACCTGGAAGCACTGACTTCTTAGAATACTCTTGCTTGCCTGATGGGCTTTTAACTTCGCGTACGCACCATAACTAAGTTGTAATAAAAGCAGGATAACAGACGAATGATCGCTAGTCCAGCAGTAAACTTAGCTATCTGCACTACCTGTTCCTGCAATCTAGATATTTTAACAGGTTACCTAATTTTGTTTGTTTGAATACATTATTATGTCCATTATTCGCATAACATATTCAGGCGAGTCCAGGAAAAGTTTACAACCTGTCGTTGTACAAGTTACAAAAAATTGCTATCATAGACATCATGGTGGCTGGCAATATGGATTTAAAAGATTAAACATTATTCAGATATCTATTCCGAAACTGATAACATGGAATTGGCGATCATTCAATATTTATCGTCAGGATCGACCAATAAATAAGAAAAGGCAACTTGTTGAAATACTTTGTGCTAAGAATTCTATATTGTACCGAAAATATAATGTTGAATAAAACCATTAATAATAATAATGACAATCTTCAGAATGTTGATTCATTTATTCTACTGTATAAGATAAGAGATTCAACCATCTGCTAGGTTCAAATTGGGTTATTACATTGTGTTTCATATAATGAATCATTTAATTCTATTTACTTCGGAATGACATTTGTGATTTTCAAATATCTTATATTGTTTATTATTTACTTGAGGATGAAATAACAAGTAGCTGTAAGTACTCATTACACTATGTATGTCCAATAGTGAATGTATTCTTTAACTTTGAATACTGTGAATCTGTAATATAGCCAAGTGATAATACTAGTATAGGTTTGGAAACATCTATCACTATAACTATATCTCAAATAAATAAAATCATTTTATTATAATTCAGTCCAATTTACTTTATATGTTTTGAATAAATAATGAGAATTATCACATATGTTTTAGCACAGTTTAACTGGTCGATCAGATTCTATCTGTACTAAGAGGAACTTGATAAATATGACACTGATCACAACTCAGTGATCAATCTATTCCTACAGGAGGCTGGTCGCTGCCCGGATAGCCTAGTGACAACTTTCTCTGACTGTAAAGCTGGATGGCACGAGATCGAATCCATTAAGGATCATCAGTCCCCTCAAAATTATAGGTACACCTTACTGACGAGTGCCAAACAGCATGAAACCTAGGTCCAGGGTTTTCTGTAGACTATCTCCAATTACCATCTGAAAACTTAATTGATCTTACTTTTAAATAACAAAATTTGAATTGTTTATGGTTTGTAGTCATTTACATGTTTTGATTAATATATGTAATCGAATTCTGATGTTTTTTTTTACCTAAAGCTAAAGATAAAGTGGGATTTTAGGTTTAGTCAGTGATTGTAACCTGGTGTTGTTTGTAATTTACCTTTATTGTAGATTATTTTGAGGAGTTATATTTTATTGAATATTGGCTTAGTTTAAAGTTTAAATTCACTTCATTTAAACTCATATAATAAGTCACCTAGTAACACTAGCAGACGATAATTAGACAACCAACCTCATAATTGATTATTACGAATCTCCACTGGACTTTTTATTTAATTTAACTATGAAACTTTGTTAAATATTCACAAGTTACTAATACTTAGGACATCACCTTTAAACTTTAATAGAATATGAATTATTAGATTCTCTTAGGAATTAACTATTGTTTGTTGTCATTGACTTTGTTTATCCTTACAGGTAACATAACATAAAACTTACTTGTGTTGACATTTAAATATTTTAAAATTCTATTTTAAGTTTATTAGGGTTAATTTAATTATGATCAACAAACAACAACAACAGGTAAATAATAATAGTAATGATGACTATGATGTTGATAACATTTAAAGGGTATTGATGTTTTCTTTTCAGGAAGTAAATCAAACTAGTTTGCTTACTTTACATAATATTTATTTTGATAGTTGAATTGATAAATCGATTAAATCTAGAACACCATGGAAAACCTGGAAGCATTGGACGACTGTTTCATCCTAGTATAGGACTCCTCAGTGGTCTAACTCTAATCAACTTATCAATTCAATTATTAAATTACTACAAACTGCACAAACCCCCCCCTTTCCGATAAGAATATTGATTATTGAAAAGAAAAAAAAGAATCAAATTAAAATTGAAAAACTTATTTAAAATTTTGATAGTACAAAATTGAAATAATGCTAAAACAGTCTTTGGATTGAATCGTTAAGAAATGAAATGTTAAATATCAATGAAATAATTTAATAGTGAGTATTTAGTTGTAGGGTATTTTTAAAATGATATAAGAATTTTTTTAAACAAAAGTAAAGTCTTGTAAGCGAAGATGGATAGTGGCTAGCAGAGGAATCCAGGACGCGCGCTTCGTTTTATTTTGGGACTAGTCAGCTGGATGTACCTGCATCCCAGTACTGTTCGCTTCAAACGCCATCGCGTTATCTATCTTTGCTTACAATGCTTGTGAATTAAGGCTATATCGAGGCAATATGCACAGTATGCACATATGCCAATTAGAGACCGACCAGTTGAAGTCTTAAACATCAATGGGAAGATTCAAACAAACAATACTAAGTGAAAAGTAAAGTCTGTTATGTTATACGAGTAGAGGATTTTTAGGAATTAGTTCTAGTTCAAAGAAATTTTCTATGGGAATTCATATTTTTTTAGAAACATTGTACACAATAAACATCTATTAGTTCTATACTATAAGTATTCTCAATGGTGTATGAAATTGAACATTCAGTTCACTGTTTAGAATGTTCTAATTTCATCCACTAAGTTGTATGTTCGAGTTCGATTCTTGTTGTTTAGTTCTTATTGTATAGTATGAATAACCCTCATTCTTAAAGTGTAGCTTGAATTTGTACCCGGAAAATGTGTCAATCTATAAAAACAACTGGATAAATATGAAGGTTTCTAATATGTTTAAATATATCAACACCCTGTTGTTATCATCTTACTAATGATTGTTATATTACGTGACAACCAGATTTTTTTAAAACATTCAATGGTCAAAACATAAATTTTCGATCTTAAAACTTATAATAAATATCAAGAGATCATATACTCACTAGTGATTGGCTCTATGAGGCATTTCCTGGAGTTCTAGTGAGAAGCAGTAACCAGTAGATTACAACCAGGTCTGTTGGGAGATATCAACTCACTGAAGATATTGGTGGATGTGACGGTCAATTTCGTGGATCAGTTGAAGTTAGACATTAACACTGTTGGATGCCAGCTCAGTGGTCTAGTGGTTAAGCACTCGCGCGCGAGACTGATAGGTCCTGGGTTCGAATCTCGCGAGGCGGGATCGTGGAGGAGTCCTACAATAAGACGAAACGGCCGTCCATTGCTTCCAGGATTTCCGTGGTGGTCTAGCTTCAAATGACTCATGATCTCAACCATATAATAAATATTTTAAAATAACTGTCATCATTTTTTTGATATGAAATTATATAACGATAGATAAAGGTTGATCTTGAATGAACAATCATTAAAAACTACGATTCCTCTTCATATGAGACTCTTCAACAATATACATTATGTGAGATTGAGTATAGAACTTTTAGTTCCGTTTATTGTGTTCGTTTTTAATCAAAAGTAATTTTGTCATTTATTGTAATCATTTTTGTAGAAATTAAAGTGAATTAGCAACAACATTATCTTTGAAACACATGAATTCAAATCATTTAATGGCATATAATTCTATGACAACTTGGCCAGAATTAACATATCAATTTGATATGAAAACAATGAAACAATATCATAATTATAATACAAATACTAATAATACTACTACTAACAATAATAATAGTAGTAGTAGTAATACATTAGATCCATATTCATTATATCCATCAAATTCTTTTAGAACAAGTAAGAACTCTTATCAAAGCAATAATGTTGTCAATTATCAATATGATAATAATAATAATAAACTAGAACAATATACGAAATTTGATACAATAATATCGAATAAACTATTGAAAAGTAACAGTTATAGAAAGAATAATTTTAAGAATCTTCCAATGAATCAATCTGTATCTAATATGACTCCTTCTAAATTTATAAATCATGATCAAATAATGAATGATAAACAGATAGATGGTGAAAGAAAACTATCATCTCATTCAAATGATATAAATTGTAAGTTAATTTATTTTTGAATTTATTGTATAGATTAATAACTTGTCGGTTTAACTTTAATCAATCCACGAAATTACATGACCATATTCCATTGTCTACGGTAACTGTCTCCATATCTAACATGGATTAGATCCACTGGTCATGGTTTCTCACTAGAACTCTGAGAATTTCTTATTGAAGCTAGTCACTAGTGAACACAAGATGGTCGCGCAATATTGTGGATTCAGTTAAGTCAGATATTATTACCGTCACTTGCCGGACTGATGGTCTAGAAGTTAAAAGTTTACGACCAAGACTGAAGGTTCTGGATTAAAATCCCATGTATGAGATTGTAGGTGCGAATTACTGAGGAGTTTCATACTAGGATGGAATTGCCGTTCAGTGCTTCTAGGTTTCCAATGGTGGTCTAAGATTGATTGATTCATGATCTCAATCAACAATACTTTCTTTCCTTTAAAATGGCTATTAAAGATGTGAACAAATCTTCTAAAATGGTAAACGCTTTTTAAAAAGATATTTGAAATTATTGTGATTATCACTGTGACAATTTATTTGTATAAGAAGAACTCGAATTAAGGCCTTTACATTAAGTCGATTAATGAAAAAAAGCTTAATATGATTATAAATAGTAAGGTGATAATCTGAATGAAGTTTAAATTATATAAAAATGGTTTTACTTAAGCTTACGAATGAAAAAAAAACTCTGTGAATGATTGAAAAATAAAAACGTACGTTGGCTTATTTAGTCCGTGACTAAAGCGGTAAAATTTATAACTTACGTCTTATCTGGTTTAATGCTCTTTAGCTGAATTTACCTGCATTCCAACACTGATATCCATAATAAGACCTTAATTCAAGACATTTTTTAAAATTTTAAACATCCAGTGAACTAATAAGTTCGGATAGCCATCAACATGATCAACTGATATGAAGTTGTCAGTAAGTGTTTGTAATTTACTGGTTGTTCATATTCAACATTGTATTTTGTTCATTAAGTTAGTTCATTTGTAGAGATTAACTTGACTTAGAGATTGAAACCACATAGCAATGTATATTCCCCATAACATACAATATCAATAATTTCCTAAATAATATGACTCCATGACAAAAAAATTACTGTTGTATTCTTGACTTTGTTAATTTCATAAATTACTACTTCACTTATCAAAATTTAAAAAAAAACAGTCGAAAATCCAATTATATAGTTTCTTTTTTCATAATTTAACTCTTAGTAATAAGTATCTCAAAATTATGTAAATCACCTTGGTAACTATATTACATTATCAAAAGGGGTTTTTGTGAAAATTTTAGTAATTTAGTGGTCGAATTTATGAGTCAATTAATGCTAGACCATCATGGTCTAGAGGTTAAATGTTTGTACGTGAAACCTATAGGTCCTCTATTTGAATCGTGCTTGCAGTATCGTGGATGCTCACTGCTGAGAAGTCCTATACTAGAACAAAACTGTCATTCAATGCTTCCAGGTTTACCATGATGATCTAACTTTAATTGACTCATGAATTCAACCATTATATTACAATGATTATTCTATCCCATATACCTTATTTTTTTTTAAAAACTTTTGATTTTAGCACCAAAAGATTTACGAATACGTAAACAATCACGTTTAAATTCAAATTCTATGCGTTACAATAAACATAAATTAAAACAAACTTATCTTAAAAAAGAGAATAATAAAAATACTATTGAATTTTCAACAATTCATAATAACCTTTATAGAAATATAAATAGTTCTGTATCAAATTGTAAGATTCCTTCGGATATTCATTTAAAAAATCATTTTGATTATAAAAGCTTGAGTCTATCGAATTCATTATCACCATCGGATAATAATGATAATCATGTATTTAACTCAACGTATAATTCACTATTATCAAATCCTTATATGAAACAACAACAACCATATCCTATATTTCCACTTAACAACAATACTACTGAAATGATCTCAGATCATCTAATCAATTCAACTAATTTACAAAATAATAATTTCAATCAAATTCTTTCACAAACACAGTTAACATCACAATTTCATCAATACTGGCTTCAAATGATCAATACACCCATATTATCATCAGGATCTACAACTTCAACGACGACGACAACAACAACAACACCTTCATTTACCATGACTACACAAGATATAACACCATTACAAATGACACAATCATTAACACCATCAAAAATGTTACCATTGAATTTCATTTCAAATGAATTACAAACTTTAAGTTCATTATTTTATCAAACTATTAAACAATTACAAATGAATCATAATTTACCTGTAAATATTTCTTTATTAAATCATATTTATACAACAATATACAATGGAAATGTAACATCATTACATAATCAAAATCATACTACTACTATCGCTAATACTAATACTACTAGTAGTAGTAGTACTACTACTACTAATACCATTGTCAGTAGTGATAATACTTATCAAATGAATAGAAATCATGAACATAATGGATCTGATCCACAAATTGGAATAAATCAATTAAAATTAAAAAATCAATCAATAAAATTGAATAAATTATCACCATCTATGAAAAATAATGTAAATTTACAAGTTACTGAACCTCATAATGATCCTAATAATAACAAGAGAAGAAAATATTCCAACAAAGAGGAAGATATTCCTAATGATGGTGAAATAATGAATGGAAATAATCAAATAAAAGTTGATGTAACTAACTGTTATGATAATGATGATGGTGATGATGTCGATGATGATGATGAGGATGATGACAACAATGATGATGATGATGATGTTATTGTTGACGATGAAGAAATTATATTAGATCCTAAACAGAATCCTGAAAATATTCCAATGAATATTTTTAAATGTAATTTATGTAACAAATATTTTGTTACTGCACATGGTTTAGAAGTACATGTTAGAAGGTTAGTCATTGATAAGATTTTTAAGAATTGATGTTTAAATCTTTCCCTAGTATATTTAGATCATTCAAACTAGTAACCATATTGTAAGAGTGACTCATCAGCTCGAAAGGAGTAGAAAAACACAATCAACTGTAAATATCTCAGTCCAGAAGAATATCAATTACTCCCCAAATAATTTATTAGTAATGTCTTAAACCTTGAAGTTGAATGATGTGGATTCAAGTTTGGCAGTTATTAACTCCTTGATGATAACAGATACAGCTTACTGATCAGTATCAACTAGTATAAAAAATGACCCAATTAAATTTCCTGAAGACTAATTCTAACCAGCTAACGCTTATGAAATAGTTCAATTAATTATCAAGTATAGGGTTTATATACTTAGATTTGAGTTCAAAGTTTCTTATAAGCCAGTTTAAATCATAATATTCAATTGCATAAACTGAAGTAGGTTTTACCAACAGGTAATGATATTTGATGAACAATAAATATGGCTAAACTGGTCCATAAGGCATCTCAAATCTTTGTATTCAAAGGATTTTGTACATGTTTACAGTCCCATAGAATATACACTCAGCAGAATTGTATCATTCGAAAACTCTCAAAGAAGTTGTATCGTATTTGAAAGTATATTACTAAACTGGTATATCTAACATTTGGTATTCAGTGACTGCATTATTCAAAACATTCATAAAAATTAAAGTCATTTAATAAGAATTACATTATCCAATTCTAGAAAAAATCGAGTGATTTGTAAAAGATAGTAAAATATGGGATTTCCGTTTAAATTCTTGTTAAATAACTAATCAGTTCGTCATGACAAAAACTAGAAGTAACAGAACTTTTAAATTAAGTTAAAAGAGTTTTGTGGGGACTTTCTTAATTTGTAAATCAGTCTGTGAAGAATACAACAAACAAATTCACTGATTCTTAACGAAACTTTTCCTGAAGTTCTGTTTCAAAAGTGTAACCTATGGAGTACCGATTTGTTGAGAGTTGAATCATTTTCACCGATAGGATTAAATAATCGTTGCATTATATAACAATTTATTTGAAGCAGGAATTATGCCGTTGGATGTCACTTCAGTATTTTCAATGGTTAGGTGGTCACCATGAAAACTGAATGTTCTGGGTTTGATCCGTGGTGGATAATTGGTGAGTACTGTTCAGGAATCTCAGACTAAGACGAAGCAGCCATCCAGTGCTCTCTGGTTTACAATGGTACCTTAATGAAAATCATTCTGTGATCAGCCTGTAGCCAACAAAACTTTTAGATTATTTGAAGGGTAAAATAACAATAAAACAAAAGTTTAATAATAATAAGTGTTAAATTCATTTTTTAGAACTATGCTCAGTTTGACCAAACCTCAGTTTTTTAGGCATAAGACTACTTCAGTGGAAGTTATAAGTAAGACATTTAGCATAACTGATACGAGTGGTTATTCTTTTAATTTTATTTATTGACTTTAACAACGATTCTTTCTTCTTGTAATCATCATCTACTTCTTTTCTTACTTTCATTTGATCAAACAGAGCACATAATAATGGTAAACGTCCATTTGAATGTCAGTTATGTCAGAAAACATTTGGTCACGCTACAAGTTTATATCAACATGAAAGTGTACATTGTCAAGATAGACAATTTCAATGTTCACAATGTGGTAAAACATTTAAACGTTCATCTACATTAAGTACACATTTATTAATACATAGTGATACACGTCCATATCCATGCCAGTATTGTGGTAAACGTTTTCATCAAAAATCTGATATGAAAAAGCATACTTATACACATACTGGTAAGTAAATAATATTTTGATACTGTGTACTTACAAAATACCCTTCATATATAATTATATTACTCGTACCGCAATATATAGAATCAATGATGTACACTGAATTGCCTTCATGTTAAATTTCATTTGAACTAATTCTAATCAAACAATGACTAAATAAAGATGTCCACATTAAATTGTATTCATTGAAATAATAAATGCTTTAAAAAAATTTCAGGTTTAATTACAAGAAATCCTTTCACATCATAATTTACGAGCTAATCCTAGCTAGATAACCATTGAAAACGTGACAGCATTGGGTGGTGGAACTCTTCATTGGTGTTCATCTACAACCCCCAACCATGAGACATACTGAACACCTGTCTCGTTTGCGAATGTTTCACCCACACACCACTGGGCTGGCATCTAACGGTATTATTATCTAACTTCAATCATTTCATGATATTGAGCAATCCTTCATCATATTCATGTAATGCAAAACTGTCATACACTGGACATAGATTGGACTCCATTCCTCACTAAAACTCATGGAGACATCTTGAATATAGTCACTAGTGAGCACATGATTATTATTAGTATAGACGAATTGTGGAGTTTGTATTACTTTCACAGCTTAAAACACAAAATGGTCTTAGTTAAGAAGTCCCTTAATAGTATGAAATGGCCATTCAGTGTTTCCACATTTCCAATATTGGTCTAGCTAAAATCAGTCCATCATTTAAACTATAAAAATTCCATTATCTTAACAAGTCCTCTATACTAACAAATTTTAAGTTAGAAGTTTGTTCATCAGGAACGAAAAAATAAGGATACTAAACAAATACTGAAAATCAGTCGTTAAAACAAACAGAAATACCCAAATTTTAAGTGAATACTTTATTATTTAAACAACAAAATCTTAATCTGATGACTACAAATTTGATCACCTTATAATAGTAACTGTCTTAAACTTCACTTAAAACACTTTCAAAGTTGTATGGAAAGATGATCTAAAGTCTTTTATGGTTTATAAGCAAAGATGGATAATGGCTAGCAGTGGAATCAAGGACGCACGTTTCGTCTTATTTTGGGACTCGTTAGATGGATGTGCCCGCAGTTGATGTTCACTCTGGGACTCGAACCCAGTACCTTTCGCTTCAAACGCCATCGCGTTATTCACGCACATCCTGGATTCCACTACTAACCACTATCCATCTTTGCTTATAATGCTTGAGAACTAAGGTTATATCGAGGCAATACGCACAGTATGCACATATGGTGATAAGAGATTGACCATTTACAGTTCTAAACATCAATGGGAAGATTCAAACAAACAATACTAAGTGAAACTAGACCACCAAAAAAAAAACCTGGAAGCACTGGACGGCCGTTTCGTCCTTTTGTGGATTGGTTGGAGTTAGACATTAACACCATTGGATGCCGGCTCAGTGGTCTAGAGGTTAAGTGCTCTGGTGCGAGGCGAGGTCGTGGATGAGCACTGCTGAGGAGTCCAGTGCTTCCAAGTTTCCCTTGGTAGTCTAACTTCAATTGACTTACGCTTGTAACTATGAAAATACTAAATCTCCACAAAACCCCTTCTGATAATAATACTAAGTGAATATTTTAAAAAAATTTATTTAATTTTTTTTGGTATTTTTTTCGGTTTTCAATTTAGGTGAAAAACCTTATATTTGTTTACAATGTGGTAAAGCATTTAGTCAATCATCTAATTTAATTACACATTCACGTAAACATACTGGTTTTAAACCATTCTCTTGTTTTCATTGTTTACGTGCATTTCAACGTAAAGTTGATCTAAGACGTCATATTGAAACACAACATGGTACAATAGATTTATATAAAAAAAATTATACATTAGATAATGCAGACAATAGAAAACAATCATCTCAATTACATTATGATAATAAAATAACATTGAATTCATCATCGTCGTCATCTCTTTCACCTTTACCAAATATTCTATCAAGTCCTAAATCAATTCAATTACATAATTATTCAAATTCATTTGATCTAATGGATTCATTTCATCATTTTAATGGTTTAAATTTATCTACAACAACCAATACTACTAATAACAACATTACTATTACTACTAATAATAATAATAATGGTAACAATAATAATGGTACTGACAATGATAATAATAATAATGATTACCATGACTGTGATACAATAAATCCTAAAAATTATTCATTATCTAGTCCAAACAATATCCATAGTAATAATGATGAAAAATTATTACCATATTCAGTAGAGAATTTACTTAGTTCATTAACATAGCTTAATTTAAAATAGAAACAATTTAATAGCAATAATAAATAACAATTATATCATAATGATACAATAAAATTCTCAGTTTATTTCTCCCACCTTTCCCTCCATCTTTCTCTTTTATTTGGTATAAAAAATGGATCTGAACATTTGATCATCACCATCATCACCATGACCACCACCATTCCGATCAACATCATTATGTTGTATACATGAAATGTTGTTTAATTTTGTTTTCATTTTTTTTTGTAACTCCTAATTTTTTTTCATTTCATTTCATTCAACGAATTGGATCTTTTCTTTACTTCTCTTTTCTCTCTTTTTTTTGTTGTTTTTGTTTTGATTTTATGAAAGTTGTAAAGAATGGATGATTAAAACTTTATAGAAGTATAGAAATTTCCAAATCAACACATATATATCTATTTCATAATTATCTTCTATTGTTGTCTATTCTAGAATAAGAGAAAGAAAGAATACACATTAACTTTATAGGTTACATTGTACAGTCATTTTCATTAAATTATTGGTAATAATCCAAATATTTGTTTGTTTGTTTTTCTTAATGTATGGCTCAATTTGACTGTCCATGGGTGATCTTAATGTATCGTATTCAATGGAAGATCTAGAAATTTCATGTTTAATTCTATACAGAGTTATAGATTTAAGAGGTATTAGGTTCTTTATGTTAGATGATGATATTGTAAAACTTTGACAGGATTAACTTCAATCCTACTGAAATGACCAGCTGTATAAACTTTATAGATGTGGGTTGTCAATGAGTGTTAACTATCACGAGGCATAGATCAAATGTTTTCAGAGAATCTTTTTCAACTACTTAAACTCAACATCAAGCGTATAGATTCATTTAGATTAATGATGACAAACAAGAAACTAGAATTCAAACATTGCTGAGCATTAGGTAACATGATGGTGATTATTATTAAGCATCAAAGTGATTATTAATAATTATTAGACGTTCACAATGCGATTTTTTCTAAACCGATTTATGCAATCATCATACTTACTAACTTGGGCCTGTTACTCCCAATGGAGCATAGGCAAACGACCAGCATTCTCCAACCCACTCTGTCCTCGTCCTTCCTTTCTACTTCTATCCAACTTTTGCTCATTATTCTCATGTCTGTCTCCATTTCTCAGCGTAATGTGTTCTTTGGTCTTCCGCTTCTCCTTTAGCCTCCAGGATTCCATGTGAGGGTTTGCTTAGTGACTCAGTTGGGTGATTTCTTCAATGTGTGTCTTATCCACTTCCAGCGCTTCTTCCTGATTTCTTCCTCCGCTGAAATCTGGTTTGTTCTCTCACACAGTATAATGTTGCTGATAGTGTCTGGCCAACAGATCCGAAGTATCTTGCGTAGACAACTGTTAATAAACACCTATGTCTTCTGGATGGTGGCCTTCATAGTTTTCCACGTCTCCGTCCCATACGGTAGAACTATATTGACACTCGTACTGAAAATTCTGGTTTTGGTGTTGTTTGACAATTGTTTTGAGTTCCAGATGTTCTTCAGTTGTAAATATGCTGCTCTTGCTTTGTCGATCTGCGTCTTCAAATCTGCATCTGATACACCTTGTTCATTAATGATGCTGCCCAGATATGCAGAGGTTTCGACATCCTCCAAAGCTTCTCCGCCAAGTGTGATTTGATTGATGCATGCTGTGTTGTGTCGGAGAATCTTGCTTTTCCCTTTGTTTATATTGAGACCTACTGATGTTGAGGCTGCTGCTACACTACAATCATCATAACTTAAATTATAGTGTTTTGGATCATCCCGTTGTTGATATTTTGATTGATTTTTGATCAATCTTGTTTGGAATTTGATCAAAATTCAATCAGAATATCAACAAATGGATAGATCAAACCATTATAGATTAAACTGATGTTTATACTCGTTGCACAAATCGTTGACCTTCCAAACTTAGTAGCTAAATAGATAATACATTATTATTTGAAATGAATGGTGCTGGGTTCGAATATAGGAGTAAATATCTACTCTGGAACTCAGATGGACCTAGCTGACAAGTTTCAAATAGAACGCAACGTGTGTCCTACATTTCACTCCTAACTACATTCAATTTATTTTATATAAATAATCACAACTATTTTACTTAAATTAAACTTATAATAAAATTTCAAACAATTGAGCATGTCATGAAGAAACTGATCTGTCTTTAGCTAAATGTTCTTGAAAAAGGTGATGGGTTTCAGGAGCTAATGCTGAACACTTAAGTCACTATGCTAACGTAAGCATGAGATAAATACGCTACCAGGACTTTTAAGCATTGAGTTGAAATAACATCCCTTAGAAATATTAACCAACACTTATTGCTTCTGAAATTTTCTACGAAATGAACAAAAGAAAACAATTATACACACATTATTTTTATATGGTATTCATCACAAACGGTAATCAATTACGTTTTCGATGAAAACCAAGAATCACTAGAGAACTGTATGAAGTTTATTAGTAGCTCACAACTATAATCCTAATGTGGATGGAATCTAAAACTTTCAGGTTTTACAGTATGTTCAATCTTTAAATTAATCCATTACAAATCATCAGTTCATAGTTTTTAACTTCAGTCAACTATATATATATTCAATACTGCCGGTGATCAATTTCCTACTCCTGAAATAGCTGAATTCTAACAGTCTTGTCCATGAAATAATTATTCAGTAGTCATCAAATATTAAAATCCTAGGTTCTATCACTATCAGAGTTATCAGTGTTTACCACTGATTAGTTCCCTACAACTATCAAGTATTCCTTAGTTTTCATTGATATCCTAACTTTGGCATGCTATTGTAGATAACATCTAAGACTTGAACGAATCTTCATCAAATACTTCAATAATATATCATTCTTATTTACATTAACAACTTTTACATAAACCTCTGATTCTGTTGTGATGGTGTATAGGTGAACAACAAGTAATGAAATGCAATCATTTTCAACTTAATTAAATTTCACAGATTTGTATTAAATTTCAAATTCAACTTTGATTATTTATCTGTTTATCGGTCAGTTGGTTGCTTTTCTTTGGGGGGGGGGCGGGAGTTTTTAGTTTTCATATTCCACTGTTGCTCATTAAAAAATCACATTTATCCAACCTATTCGAAAAAAAAGAAAAGTATACTTTCATAATTTATTTTCCCTACTTATAAAAAAGAATAAATGAAAAGAGAAAAAAATTTTTTGCCTTTGAAATCTTACTGTTTTATGTTATTTGATGAAAAGAAAAAGAAAGATGAAGATTTTGTTTTACTTTATCCATCAGTACAGATGAAATTTCTCTTGTTTCATTTCTCCTTAGTTTGAACTGTTTAACCCCCAAGGGGAATATTTAAAAGTAAGAATAAGTAGATAGTTTGTGTAGTCCATTGAAGACATATATATATGATAACAATCTAGACACTTCAACACCAATCACCCTCTTTTCTTTTTCAAAATCGTTTATCACTATATATCTTTCTTAATGTAAATGTAATAGACTGTTTAATGATTTTCTTAAATGAGAGTTTCAAAGAAACGAATTCTAGAAAAGTACTTACAATAAAAGAAACTACATTGGATTTAATGTGATAAAAACACAGGTTTCTTTGAGTGATAAAAAGTTAATTTATACTTGATTGATAAATAGATGTTCAGTTGGATTTCAAACGATCACTGTTAAACCACCACTGAAGACCTGGAAGCACTGGATGGCCATTTCGTTCTAGTATGAGACTCTTCAGCAGTGCGCATCCACAATCCCGCATATGGGACTAGTGGAGTTCAATAGTTCAATACGTATCAGGTAGAGACTGGTATCTACCTCGGAAAATGGATGAATGTTTCCACAACCATTCATGGATGGATTGAAGTTATATATTGACACTATTGGATGTCGGCTCAGTGGTCTAGAGAATGTACTTGAATCCCAGAGATGATGTTCGCTTTATCCTAACCCAGAGTGAACATCTACTCCGAGATCCAAGTATATCCAGCTGATGAACCCCAAATAAGACGAATGCACATCCTGGATTCCACTGCTTGTAATTCAAGGCAATATCGAGACAATCAACACAAGACTCATATACATCACAGTCCTAAGCATCAATAGCAAGATTCAAACAACCAATACAAAATGGATTAATGATATTATATTGTCTGAAAAAACGATCATACTAAACTTCTATCACCATTACGTTGCAAAAATTCCAACTTTTCTTGAAAATTAAAAACATTAATCTTTTCTAAGCAAAGATGGATAGTGGCTAGCAGTGGAATCAAGGACGCGCGTTTCGTCCTATTTGGGACTCGTCAAACAAACAATACTAAGTGAATTCAGGCTTCACCACACTGCATATGCAAATGGCTATCAGGACTCAGTAGCTGAATGGATAAGGTATTGGGTTCGAGTCCCAGATTGAACATCAACACTGAGATGCAGGTAAATGCAGCTGACAAGTCCCAAACAGGACAAAACGCGTGTTCCGAATTCTACTACTAGCCACTATCGATCTTTGCTTATAATGCTTGTGAATCAAGGCAATATCGAGGCAATACGCACAATATGCACATATGGTCAATAATAGACTGACCAGTTGCAGACCTAAGCATCAATGGGAAGATTCAAACAAACAATACTAAGTGAATTCATCTATTCTAATTATAATAAAAGAAAAAGTAAGTTATCAAAATCACTTTAAGAGAAAAAGTTTCTAATAATAATAATAATCAATTCCAGTGGAATATTACGGACGAAATATGAATGATCTTGTTAGATCATTTTCAAGAAAATAAAAAAGTACGTCTGTAAACTATTTATATATTTTTTTAAATTTAAATCTTCATCATGCTGAGAAAGTAAGTCTAGTGGACATCTAATGTGATAACAGGTTTATGAAGATTATTTCCTAATTAAATGGGAGAGGTAGACTAATGATCTTCAATTCAACAAGCTGTCCATAAAATCTCAAGGTAATGGTTTTCATCTATGCATAAAACTGTCGGTGGATAATGATGAAAAGTAAATTATAATAAAGAATGTGTAATGCTCCCTTGTTTTCAATTAATTTTCAGCTGACATTTTGTAGTGCAACATCTAAGAACTTTTTTTGTAAAAATATGAAAACAGGGCCAACTACTATATATATCAACAAAATAAAATGAATGAATACAATTTCGCTTATATATAACTGTTTTAAAAAGGACAATGCAAAACTTAGCTTTCATGGTGTTATTTGTTAGAGTTTAGGATTCCCCATTGTTTTTACTCAAAGTTGGAATGTGTCAAGCAATGGAATTCAGAATGTTCGTTCCCTTGAACTGAACTTCAGTGAAAACCTTGTAAGTAAATGTCAACACTAAATCAATCCCCTCATGATGTATATATGTCATTGGAGGTTGATTAGTTTCAGTTCTAAATAATAACAAAGGGAGACTATAACCATTGATTAATAACTTCATACTAGTTGAGTAAAATTACTTATTATCTGGATCCACTTGTCTAGAGAATAACCCATAGGCGTTTGAAACTGTAGGCACTGTATTCAAGTTTCTCTGTATACATCAATACTGGAATTTAGATATATCTGATTCTAAATCAAGTGAGTAGTGTAACATAAATTTCACAAACAATCATAAACCAAATTTTCCATTAAAAACTCTCTTTGTGTTATTCTAAATAAGTAATGATATAGATATTTTTTGGAATGGTATAAAGCTTTTTAAGTAGAATCATTTAAATGAGAAGCATTCATTACTATCTCAATTTGTGTTGTTTGTTTGAATTTTTCCATTGATGTTTAGGACTGCAATTGATCAGTCTCTTATTGATAAGCCCAGCTAACGAGTCCCAAATGAAACGAAACGCACGTCCTGGATTCCACTGCTAGCCACCATCCATCTTTGCTTATAATATTAGTTCTTCATTTGAATACAAGCATTTATTTAGAATGATAGGGAATCTTTAACATTCAAACTATACATCATTGAATACCGAACATTATTCATTTGCACGTCAACTTTTCTCCATAATATAAAGGTTCTCTAACGAAGAAATAAAACTACATTACTTTTTCTATTGACTTTAATTTTGTTCTTGAATCAATAAATAAAGAAAGAAGTTTTGTACTGTTTTCAATTTTTACTCTAATTTATAACCTTAGATACTATGACATAATATAACATTCTATATACATATAGATGTTAGTGTAAATGGATGTACGTGATAGATTTATGTGTACATATTGATAAATATAAAGTTACACTTCTCTATGTATGTGTGTGTGTGTGAATGAAATAGAAAAGAAAGTAAAGTATTAAAAATCTATTACTGAGCAACAATAATGAAATAGGAAGTAAAAAGAAAAAAACAACGAAGAACAAAGCAGAAAACACTGAAGAAGAAGAAGAAGAAGAAGAAGAAAAGTAACTTCTTCACAAATATCAGTAATATCCATCTGTTCATTTTTCCCACCGAAAAAATAATAATAAAAATCAACCATTTTTTAAAACAAAATACAAACAAAGAATATATTTTAAATAGAAAGTCAACTATCTTACTGAAAAAGAATATAAGTATATTATAAGTAATATATATATTTATATTATCATTTCATGTTTTACTGTAATGATACTAATATAGAAATATAGCATTAACGGTAATATACAAATACAATTACACATACATAAAATGTTAGAACATACATACACATACATATATGCATAATCTTTTGTTGTTGTTTTTTTCATTATAACCTCCATTTTATTCTCCACCTCTCTGGGATATTTTGATTAAATTTTGTGTCTATGCGATTATTCTAAAATAAAATATTCTAATCGGTACTGATACATATTCTGTAGAAAAAGAAAAGAAAAGTGGAATGTTCAATAGTTAGTTGTTTAGATGAGTAAATGGAAAGTTAAAGAAATTGGATTGGATGTTTCAGAGGTAATTTTGATGAACGTATATATATATACATATATATCATTTTGTTTCCACCCTCACAGTTACGCATGGGTTCGTGTCTATGTATACTCATATTCAAATGAGAATTCATTAATAGCATCATGTGTATGTAATCATAGCAACCAATAGTTGATTTCATAACCTAAATGTTTGTTTTAGTAGAATTTCAATCTAGAACAAACCTTAAGAATATATATTATAATTTTTTTTTAAAATTTAAATAGAAACCTAAGTAAGGGTATAATTGTTTTTTTCAACCAGGGAAAAAAAACTTATTTTTTCTTTTATTAAAAAAAATAATAAATTGTTTTATTTAAAGTATTATTGTTATTATGAGTTAATTTATTCTTTTTATTCTTGAATACTGAACAAGTGAAGGGAAATAATCACATGGCAGAAAATAGTTTTTCTATTTGCAAATATATATATATATATAGTGTGTGTGTGTGTTGGTTGGTTGGTTGAGAGTGAACGTAAGTGATTCCATATGCACGTGCTTCAAATTTTGACTTAAGAATTGACAAAAGTAACTAGAATTTGTTACTATGATATTTAGTAAATAAATGAGTATGAGGAAAGTTTGAATTGTTCTTTTTTTTTTGTTTAGTGATGTTGCTACTGTTGTCGTTACATGAAGAATTAACTGTATAATATCTTATGAATATTAAATCATACAAAAGATTATTATTCATATATGAACTTGTGCAGATAGTAGAATCTGACAGTTTAAATAAGGGACTAACTTCATCTACTCAACAGTAATTAATTTGAAGAGGTTATTCCCAGATTTATAGTGATTAATCAAGTTCAAGTAAGTCTGGTATGAAACAGTTACTCATCACTGATACTTCAAAATACTCATTCAGAATCATTGTTTGATGCCGACTAAATAGCTTACTGTTTAAGTACTCACTATGAGAGTAAACAGTTTTGTGATTGCGGATGCACACTGATGAGGAATTCCATATTAAGACGAAGTAACTATACAATACTCCCTAATTTTCAGTGGTTATCTAGCTAAAATCAGTCCGTGATGTGAACCGTAACAAGTAAACTAGTTATCATCATGAAAATAATTTTCACCAAGCACTGATTTTTGGCTGATAAATCACTGACTGGAGTTGAACTACTGAACTAATTAATATCACGTCAGTGAATTTTTTGAAAGAAATTTAAATTCTTAGATTTAATGTCATGTAAAGAATCTAGATGTCCATTCCTAAGGAATTTTACACTAGGAATAAAAACTTATCTGAATGAGAAAGTAATTTCATGGAATATAATTCTGTGAGTTTAGTATCGCACTTTGAGAACTTACTAAGCTCTGACAACGTTATAGGGAGATTTCAAAGCATTTAGTTAATTTTTAGTAGTTAAATTCATGAGTCGATTAAAGTTACACCACCACGAAAAACCTGGTCAGCAGAGTCCATCCGTGTCTGTTGTAGAGGCAGTTACTCACTGAAGACGATAGTGGACGGTCTCGCAATTCCGTGGATTGGTTGAAGCTGGTTATTAACACCATTGGATGCTGACTCAGTGGTCTAGCGATTAAGCGTTCGCGAGCGACACCAAAGGTCCTGGGTTCGCATCTAGCATTATTATTATTATCATTATTAATGGCTTTATTCAATATTATAGTCTGGTACAATACAGAATTCTCAGCATGCAGAATAGTGGATGAGCACTAATGAGGAGTCCCATACTAAGATGAAACGGCCGTTCGGTGCTTCCAGATTTCCCAAGATCGTTCAGTTTTAATCGACTCATGAACTCAACTATTAGAAATTACTACAATATTCACAAAATCCCATTCTGATTTAGAACAAGCTAACTTCGAAGTCACACCTCGTGGATTACCCCCCATCGACGTATCAGCGGACCATGGATGCTCTAAAGACTGTACAACACAAAAGACGTTATTACAGTAATATATTAGTTAAAATATATACAAGCGAAAGTAGAACCACTGCCGCATGGGCCAGTCCATGGCGTATGATTAACGGATGCGAGTCAATTGTCCTTGACCTCAACAGGGATCGAGAACAAACATGATAATCATAATAATGCTTCATTTCAAACAACATGTGTATTTTCATAGTTAATATCATTTTTTTCTTCTTCTTCTCTTCATTATTTTTCACAAAAAATACCAATCAAATTTGTAGTTACTTATTTACACCTACATATTTTTTTAAAATATCCCCCCCCCGAAAAAAATAATGATAGTCTAAATTTCATTGAAAATCTAATCCTATTTTTTGGTTTCTTATAAGATTTTTTTATTTTAAATTTAGAGTATTTAATCTACGATCACGCCTCGCGAGATTCCAACCCAGGACCTATCGGTCTCGCACACGAACGCTTAACCACTAGACCACTGTGCCGGCATCCAACGGTGTTAATGTCTAACTTCAACCGATCGACGAAATTCATCGACCATTCACGAATATCTTCAATGAGTTACTATCTCAAAACAGACCTGTTTGGACTCCACTTGTCACGGCTTCTCACTAGAACTCCAGTAAATATCTCTTGAAGCCAATCACTAGTGAGCATATAACGTAACTGAATAAACTAGAACAATTAAAATTATCACATTAATTATCCATTTTAAACAACATGTGCATTCTCATAGTTAATTTTTTTCTTCTTCTTCTCTTCATTATTTTTCACAAGAAAAAACCAATCAAAATTTTAGTTACTTATTTACACCTACATTTATTCTTAATATTCCCCCTCCCCCCTCAAAAAAAACACAACAATAATCTAAATTTCATTGAAAATTTAATCCTATTTTTGTTTTTTTTTCCTTATAAGATTGTAGATATATTTATTTTAAATTTAGGGTAATTAATTATTTTTTCTTAAAAAAAAATTAGGATTTTAACTTTTAAAAGAATATTGAATTAAATTGGAAGTTAGATTTTGTTTTGTTCTCAAGAAAAATGAAAGGAATCTATTTCATCAATTGACATGGGATCTAAAACAGTTGTTATTGTCAGTGTTTCTAGTTAATGTTTTTTTTTTCAAATTTTCCTCTGTTTTTTTTGTTGTTGTTTGTTTTACAATTAGATAGTGAAATTATTATAAATGTATTGAATTTATGCTTGGATTATTAGAGAAAGGATAATATAGTAAAGAGAAAAGAGCAATTGATATGTTGTTATTTTTTTATATAAAAACTTATATTGTTTTAAACAGTAGGTGGTATGAAAAAATTGACTAAAGTCTCTATCAAACCAGATATAGGAAAGGATATCACAGTTTAATATATATATATATATATAAACATACTGCTTGGAATAAGCCGTTACCATCACCTATCTCTCTCTCTCTCTTTACCATTTACTCGTTGTATCATATAAACATGAACAAACACACTTAACACTAGTAACAATAATGATAATAGGATACTGTAAAAAAATGAAAGTATAATATAGAAACAAAGCAGTTAATAATTCCGAAATAATTATGATAATCAACAGGTGCATTTGACATGAATTCAGTTTAGTCTCTATTCTGAATGTACGATTGTGTGTGTATGTGTATGTATATACATATGTATATGTGTAAGAAAGGGGGTGATGATTAAAATATGCCAGTAAATATAGAAATGAATTCTTTAATAATATACCAATAAATATAATAACTTTTGTTATTCTGATCATGAATATGTACTTCAATTGTACAGTTTTTAATTGTTTTCTGATTGAATAAAAGCAATGGAAAGTTAAATATTAAATTTAAATGAATAGTTGAATGAATTAATAAATAAATAAACAAATGGAACGATAAGTAATAAAAAGAAGAATAGGGAAAAAGGTAGCACAAAGATTGAGAATCTACGTTATTTTTCCCATGTATTTTTATGATTGATAAAGCTCACTTACGATTAATGAACAGATACAAGAGTTATTAACTTTTTTTTCTTTGTATTTTGTCACTGACTACCCGTATGTTAAGCTTGAAGTAGTATATTGAGAGATTATTTGAAAAAATAACTAGATTTGATGATGAATAATCTGGTCAAGTATGACTGAACACATTGCCACCTAACAACTACACCATCACATCCAAATAAAGTGGAAGTAGATAAGTTTTTAAAAAAATAATCACTAAGACTTATTTGAATCATTCATGTCAAATAGAAAAAAAGTTTTATGACAGTGAATAACATTTGATATCGTTGTTCAATTATTTCTCCTTTCAGATTTCTAAAATAGACTTGTTTGACATTTCAGATTTCTTTTCAACAAAAAATTAAAAGTTGAAATCATGAGTTGATTGAAGCTAGACCATCATATGGAAAACCTGGAAGCAATGGACGACCGTTTCGTCCTGTTGTGAAACTTTTCAGCAATGCACAACCACGATCCAGCCTCACGAGATTCGAACCCACGACCTATCAATTTCGCACGCTAGCTCTTACCCATGAGACCACTGAGCCGGTCGGTATCCAGCTGTGTTAATGTCTAACTTCAATCGATCCACGAAATTGAGCGACATATCCACCAATGTCTTCAGTGAGTTACTAACTCACAACAGACCTACTTGGACTCCACTGGTCACAGCTTCTCCCAAGAACTCCATGAAATATCTCCTGAAGCCAGTCACTAGTTAGCAAATGATCATTATTAGAAGGGTGTTTTGTGGAAATCGTGGATGCACACTGCTGAGGAGTCCCACAATAAGGCGAAACGGCCGTCCGGTGCTTCCGGGTTTTCCATTGTGGTCTAGCTTCAATTGACTCATGATTTCAACTAAACATTTACTAAAATCTCCACAAAACCTCCTAAAAAATGAAAAGAACAAATATTTATGTATCCTTATTTGATGCTCGAATGAACTGAAACTAGTGTGATACATTTATGGAATAGCTGTTCTGTGTCAGGATTCGTTAACAAGATGAGGTAGAAAAATCTTCCTATCTTTTTACCTGTTTATCTCTGAATTCATATATTTATCAGTAAAATTCGAGTATCTGGACACCACATACATGCCACTAAGCATGTTTGCACATTTAAAGGATTTAAAGTCATGTAGTTCATCACCTATTTTTTTAATTTATGAGACTAGTGTACAAATGCATGATTATTAATATTTCGGCTCATTATTCTGATCAACATACAAATAGTTAGTCAAGAATACTTCAGTTTTCTGAAAATTTCAAGTTTCTCACTGTTTTACAAACAAAAACGAACTAAACAGTAGAATGATATCAGTGACTAGTTAAAAGTTTTATGGCATACCTCAACTGAAAGTAATCCAACTCAACCTGCATGAAGTACTTCTCTATTTAATATATGCTCAAACGTTGTCCGTAATGATATATCATAATATTAATCGTATATCACGTAAAAGAAGTTTTCTTTAATACAAACAACATTCATCAATAAAGCTCGTTATCGTCATCAATTACAATTGATCAATGAACTACCCGGATGAATGTTTCATAATTGTTCTAAAATTATTCAATAACCTTACAGTGTTTACACTAATTCTCTAGAATTTCTCTTTCAAATACTCCACCCCTATTTATCTTCCCCCCACTCAAAAAAAAGGAAATGTCATAATCCCTATAAAAACCATTAAACCTAAGAAAAACATTTCATCATATCAATCATTTAAGATAGAAAGAAAAGAGATACATTCTTAGTATTAGAAACAAATGATTATCTTTCTATGACAAATAATCGAATAATAATAATGATGATAATATAATAATTTTATTGGTCTCTTTCATATTATTCCCCCTTTCTTTTCAGTTCTTCCAAATAACAAAAAAAACTGTTACATTTTCCCCCCCTCAATAATCTGTATATTCATTCAATATAAAAAAAATGGCATCTAATAGAAACCAACATGAAATAGTAATAATAATTTAGTTTATTTTTTTTTGTAGAAACATATTTTTTAAATAATTTTTATCAGTCATATAAACATGAACAAAGTTTTTCAAATCGGTCCCTTACACACACACACACACACACACTCAAACAAACACAAAAACACATAAAAATGAAGTTAAAAAATGGTCAATAAAAATTTCTTTCTTTTGTTTTTGATTCATTCACTAACTAACCCGTTTTTTATATCCTAAGGGAGAAATAAGAAAAATATCAAAAAAAATTATTCATTGAAAGATTTTTTTTGTATTTTTCATACAAGATAATAATAATAATAATCATTTAAAGAGAGTCACTTAATAACTGGGGTAATTTCTTTTTCTTTTCCTATTTCTTCTAAAATATATTTTGACTTTACTGTATAAATCAGAGGGGGTTTTGTGGAGAATTTAGTATTTTCACAGTTGAAATCATGAGTCAATTGAGGCTAGACCACCATCGAAAACCTGGAAGCACTGGACGGCCGTTTCGTCCTATTATGGGACTCCTCAGCAGTGCGCATCCACGAACCCGCTCTCGCGAGCGAGATTCGAACCCAGGACCTACCAGTCTCGAGCCGAAGCCCTTAACCGATAGACCACTGAGCTGGCATCCAACGGTGTTAATGTCTAACTTCAACCAATCCACGATATTGAGCGACCGTTCACCAATTGTCCTCAGTGAGATGATATCTCTACAACAGACCTGGTAGAACTCCACTGGCCACTGCTTCCCACTAGAACTCAAGGAAATATCTCTTGAAGTCAGTCACTAGTGAGCATATGATTATAGATCAGAGGGGGTTTTGTGGAGAATTTAGTATTTTCACAGTTGAAATCATGAGTCAATTGAAGCTGTATAAAACAAAAAAAGGAATAAGCATAAAAATAGAGAAGTTAAATAAACAAAGAAAGAAAAAGATGATCTAATTTGTATCGATTTCTGTCATTCAAATCGATCATTTCTAAAAATAATATAGCGGTGTTGATGATGATGAGTTACGAATGATAATTAATGATTAGTAAACAAGATTGAATCAGGTGTATAATGATTATGAAATAAAGGAGTGAGGAGAAACAAAAGATTGACTGAAATAATTTCGAGGATGGGGTTAGGTGGGGTGGAGTGGAGTTGGGCAATTTAATCAAATAAAATTAAGATGCTGGTTATCACAAGTTAAAAATATGGTATATATATTTATTTATTTAATTCTGTTTCTAGATTGACATTGATGTAATATATTCTTATGTTGATGATGAATGAATCAAACCAAGAAATGTAAATAAATGATTACACGTGTATATATATTTGATTAAAGATGAAGAAACCCGTATCTTATTTTTGATCCATTTTAATGATCAACTAAAATGAAAATGTTACTAAAATCATGAATGAAAATTTGTATCCATTTTATTGTTTATCTTATTGGATTTGAATGATTTTCTTTAAAATATTAATTTATTAAAACGTTATAATTATATATATGCAGAAAATTACGTTACCTAGATCCTGAACAGGTTGTTATAATAATTGGATTACGTAATAGGTTTATCAAACAATAAGTTATGCATATTTATACAATAACGACAATTATTATGATTATGATTATTAATCTATCTAATCTGAAGGTTTTTATCCCCTTTCATTTCACTATTTCCTGATTCCTCTCCCCACTCACCACTTTAATATTTTGTTATTCACATGAAACATGTTTATCAAATTGAATTCACTAAACTGAGATGTAATTAATCAGTCAAATTTTCGTTTTTCTCTTTTTGGTTGAAATAAATTTCATTCCAAATGTGACCATCATCTTTTATCATGATAAATTTTTAAAAAAATGGATAGATGAATTTGATAGATATTACATGATAAACATATGTAATTAATGAATGAAATGTATAGTTGAATGAAAGCTGAATTTTAACTGGAAATATTTATAAATTTAAATAGGGATTAGAAACATTTGAAAAATGTGAAGATGTATATATATTTTATAGAGTCGAGATCATGAGTCAATTGAAGCTAGACTGCCATGGAAAACCTGAAAGCATTGGACAGTCGTTTCGTCCTATTGTGGGACTCCTTAGCAGTTCTCATCCACGATCCCACCTCACGAGATTCGAACTCAGGACCTACCAGTCTCGTGCCAGAGCACTTAACCGATAGACCAGTGAGTCGGCATCCAATGGTGTTAATGTCTAACCTCAACCAATCCACGAAATTGAGTAACCATATTAGTTTGTATTGTAGATTAAAGGATATTATAAGACCATAGTAAATTAGTTACTATTGTTTACGTTTGTAGCAATACATGATTATAATATCGTAAACACTGAAGTTACAATGTACAGATTTGATAGGAAGTATGATTCTATACTTTTTAAAGTTTACAACGAATTGATTACTGGATAGTGATCAATGTTATGTATGTTAGGCTCTTCAGTTACCACCTCATACCTGAAGTCATCTAGACTAGTGGCCATATTGCAACTTGACTGATAGAATTCGACCTGTACCAAGAAAGAACTGACAAACATGACACTGACTACTGCCCAGTGATTAGTCAATTTTAAATACATGTCAGTCATGCAGGTCAGGCGCTACCCCTATAGCTCAGTGGTGACGTCTCTGACTGTAAAGCTTGTTGACACGGGATCGAATACGTCAGAGAGAATCATTTGCCTGAAGATTACTGGTACACTTTGCTGGCACATGTCAACTTATGTCCAGGGCTTCTTGTTGACTACCTCTAACTATTACCTTACATTTTTTTCCAACAATTCAAAATTAATCACCTCTATGAAATAAAGCACTGAAGAACCAAAGAGAGTAGTTGTAGAGTTGGGGTATTCAATATAAAATTGTGGTGTAAATTAAAAATAACTAAAAATAAGATATGAATGATTCTAATTTCATGGCTGCTGACATCTATTAGTAAGATCCACTTAGCAGTTAAACGGAACTCGTACTCCAAAACATTCATCATCCATCATCAATAATAACTTAGTAATACTATAGGAATATACATGGGCTAGAATCTAGAAAAATATTATGCATGATTCCTCGTGAGTATATGATTTTCTTCTGACAACTTCAACAAACTGTCTATAGTAAATTTAATGTACCAAGTAGGAAATAAATAAGTTCTTTAGTATCTTCTTCTCAGGTGTGTTACTCATTTTAAACTGTACAGTCAATCAGATTGACTCTTGAACTGTTTCTTATCACATAATATCTCTAGTTAACTTCATTTAAAAACTTCAAATCTTTTGACTTAAACTCTGTGGTGAATGGTAATTTAGGTAGTGTTCTTGTTTGAATCTTGTTCCACCTACTGCAGTTTGCGTCAAGACTTATAGGAATAATGATAATGATTATAACTGGTTAACTTAGTATAAAAGTTTAACTTAACAATCAGTACATGTTTATGTACTCATTTATGGACGTTATTTTAGTATGAGGGCTGATTACAATATTCATTTGTCTAAACAGAATAGAAACTAGATTCAAACTTGTTGTCTATTGATTTCAAGCTGAGCGTTTTAAGTAAGATTATCCATTGCGTTTTAAATGTTCAAATCCTGTATTGTATTCAGCACTTTGATTAATGTTCCTATACATTAACTGGTTGAGTGTTCAATATCCGAGTGCAATTTTCATAAAAGGTTCAATCCAATAGCCCAACTTTCAGTTTTGTTTGTGTTTAAAACCCTACATGTTTGGTTGAGCTATACTAACATATTCATAGCAGACAAGTGAAAATCACTTTAGATGCCTGAAATGAAAGTTTTTTTACATGAATATTCCATTCCAATATACCGCAATCAACTGCTAAGTGAATGAAAAAAACTCGCTGAATATAATACCTTACTTAAATAGTGAGAATGTGAAAGATAACACCAGCCAACTTCACTACCAACTGTTTCTTTTTATTAAAAAAACCAACATATCACTAAGGTCAAAACATATTTACTTGTTAGTGCATGACTGATAGAATGATGATGATGATGATGATGATGATGATGATGATGATGATGATGATGATCGAAAATAAAGACACTTCTTTGAAGATAAAAAAAACCGTTAAAAATGTAACATGTACTCTGTATGCAATAGATTTATCAGTATATGCGGACAAAAGAAAAAATACAGTTTAATTTTTTAATAGTATATTAATAATTACAGTGATATAATTAAGTAAATAGGTAAATAGAAGTGACCAGTGGGGTTCAACCAGGTCTGTTGTGAGATAGTAACTCATGGAAGACAATGGTGAATGGTTGCTCAATTTCGTGGATCGATTGAAGTTAGACATTAACACCGTTGAATACCTGCCAGCTCAGTGGTCTATCGGTTAAGGGCTCTTGCTCGAGACTGTTAGGTCCTGGGTTCGAATCTCGCTCGCGAGAGCGGGTTCGCGGATGCGCACTGCTGAGGAGTCCCACAATAGGACAAAACAGCCGCTCAGTGCTTACAGGTTTTCCATAGTGATTTAGCTTCAATCGACTCATGATCTCAACTATTAAAGTAGATTAATTAATAAATAATCTCTAATGTTATTAATGAAACTAAGTTGTTTTTTTTATAGAAAATTTCATATTATTAAAAAGGTAATAATACAGCTATAAATTATCTAAAAAACTAAAGAAGGACAATACAATATGAAAGTAATTTTACTTTTATTACTAATAATTAACACATTATACTCTATTTGGATTGAAGTTTGTGGTCAATTGAAAACCAAACGAATAATAATGGTAATAATAATTAACATTATTATTATTATATAGGGTATGTATTCAATATAGATGCTTAATTTGTAAATAAACGCCTCCTTATAATTGTATTTGTATGTATGTGTCTATATGTTAGTAAATGGTTTTGTTCCAGAGATGGTCTATAATATACACTGAATGGATAATTGATATCAGTAAACAAGTAAGATAATAAAAGAGAGAGAAAAAAAGTAAAATACAATAAGAATTAATTATGGTTACATTGTCTAGTAACATGTTGTTGCCTGTGTACATTTTCTTCTTCTTCTTCTTCTTCTTCTTCTTCTTCTTCTTCTTCTTTAGTATAAATATTCAAATGAATTGACTTATTTGTATATATGAAACTTATAAAGTTACAAATTATAATTGTCTCTATTATGAATAGGTTAGTTTTTAATTGTCAAGAGAATACTTTCTAGAATGAAACAGAATACATTTGATTTGTTTACTTTATAATAATCTAATAAATAGTTATTTATATATAGTTGAGATCATGAGTCAATTGAAGCTAGACCACCATGGAAAACCTGGAAACAATGGACAATCGTTTCGTCTTATTGTGGGACTCCTCAGCAGTGCGCATCCACGATCCCGCCTCGCGAGCGAGCATGTTATTTCATTTCTGATATTCATATATATATAAACTAAAGGTAAAGGAAATCATTGTCAACTTCAAAGATGCCGACTAACTGATGAGTTTTAAGTAAACTATTATATATGATTGATCAATAGTCAATACTTACTATAGGAAATAAGAAATAATTTCTTTGATTAATATAGGAAATAACAATTTAAATATCGACCAAATGTTATACTGTGAACTCTATGGTATTGATAGAATCATAATGAACTTCTCAGTGTGGAAAATTTCTATTATTCTACACATATCTATACTTGATTGGTCACTAAGTAGTTACCATGTATGTTTAGTTTTTTTAATGTTAATCAAATCTTGTCAAACAAGTTGTAATGTGAACATTAGTATCAGCGACTTGATATTGAGTTCACTATGTTGAGATGTTAGGTAAGTCATGATGAGAATACTTCAGTGGTAAATACACAAACAGCGAGAACTGGTGCCCTGCGTTTGAATCACATAGAGAGTATAACTTCTCTCAAGAATACAGACGCACCTTTTAAATAGGTGTCAATGAGAATGAATAGTAGGCCAAAAGGGTGTCCTAATAATTACCTCCAACCACCCGAAATCTACAGCATAGTCTGTGCTTCATAGTTGGTTGAAGTGTGAGTGCCTTACTAACCAATGCGTTCTTAAACACCTTAATGTGATTCACCTTTTATATTGCTGGTAATTTATTGGTCAAAAGATATAAATAGCCGAATGTATAGTTTATCATGACTTTTGATTGTGATATAGATTATGATTTCAGAACTATTCCGATTTTAGTTTTCACCTCCTTATAAGACTTAAATTGGTGAGCATATTCAGTTGTTTTTTTGTTTTCTTTTTGACATTTTCATTCATTAAACTCACCAACACAAACTACTTGAAGACCGAATAATTCCTAGAAAAAAAAAACGCATAAACAGAGTAAAGATGAACCTTTTTAGAAGTGACATGCATGCTATGTTAATAAATTTAAATTGTTGGTAAAATGTATTTGTTAAAGTTGTTGGGTTTTATAATTTGAACTATGGACAAACATTAGTTAAACAACCAAAGGGCACTTGGAAGCACTAAATGGTTTTTTCACCCTAGCATCAAAGTTCTCAGCAGTACTCATCCATGAAGTCACCGGGGATCGAGTCTAAATCTGCTTAAACTTTAAACCACCGAAAATCCTTGTACTGGTAATAAACTTCTGTTTACCAGTGACTAATTTTAATAGATAATTCCTGGAGTTGTAGCGATGAGCTGCGACCAGAGGAGTTCAGCTACATTAACTGAGATGTACATCAATGGCGGTGACATAATATCACGAACTGACTGTCGTTAGGAATGTGAACCAATCGGAAGTAAGACAGTAGCCTGAATGTTAAGGGCTCGCCGAAAGACTTGATCCTGTGCTCAAAAGCCAGTGGAGTCTTGTAAATGCACTTCTGATGAAATGGCCATCTAACGATCTCCGGTTTTAAATAGTCGTATAACTAGTTTCAGGCAGTGAAGCAAACGATAAGAAATATTAGTTACGATTATGAAAAGGGTTCTCAACACACCCTGATTTGTCGTCCATAAACTTGATATATCATATATTTCTTTTAAAATTTGGAGGCATGCACTCCCCAATTCTAAAATTAATAATTTTTGGAAATGGGCTACTCAGATTTTCAAGTTAACATTTAATTTACCTGTCAAACTTTAAAATAGTTGATATGATTCAAGGATATCAACTGTATTCAGAGGAGAACTGCAAAACACTGTGATCCTTTTTTAAGATTTATTCAACATCAGTTACCTTTTACCACTCAACAATTGAATTCCTTATTCGAATAGAGATTAGAAACCTTTATTATAGTCTCTTAGTTCATTTATAATCGTTACCAAAATGTTATTATATTTTTTATTAGAAAGAGGATCTTGTAGTAAATTAGTAGTTGAGTTGATTAGAGCTAGACCACCATAGAAAACGTGTAAGCAATGGACGACTGTTTCATCCTATCATGTTGCTCCTCAACAGTGTCCATCCACGAACACGCTAGCAGGAATCAAACCCAGCACCTTCTGTCTCGCGCGCGAAAGCTCAACTCCTAGACCACTGAGGCGGTACCCAACAATGTTAATATCTAACTTCAACCAGTCCACGAACCGTAGATTCACACTGCTGAGGAGTCCCATATTAGGACGAAACGGTCTTAATAATAATATATTATTTCATGATATATCTTTAAATAAGCTACATTTTAATAATGTGTTTAACAGGCTCTCATTCAACCTAATTTACATAAACCATAATCAATGTTAGCAGAGATGGATAATGGCTAGCAGTGGAATCCAGTTTGACGCGCGTTTCGTCCTATTTGGGACTCGTCAGCTGGATGTACCTGCATCTCAGAGTTGATGTTCACTCTGGGACTCGAACCCAGTACCCTCTCTTCAATCGCCATCTCGTTATCCACTCGGCCACTGAGTCCTGACAAAATCGATCGGAAGATTCAAACAAACAATACCAAGTGAACATAATCAATGTTGTTTTCAAATCATCCACCAATCACCTGTTTTAATATTTCTTTCTTGTACACATGAACAAATACATGATAAATCGCTTATTAAAAAAAGGATTATAAATGCATATATATATATATATATATATATATATATTAAACTGACACACATTCATTTCCCCATGATTTATGAAACTGACTTACATATGGGTTATTGTCATGCTACTACTACTTCGATCACAACAATATTACGTTGTGAACATATGATTTGATTTTTTTTCATCCGGGTTATATTGATTGAACTTCTGTGTGTGCACTGTGTGTGTGTTGGAGTTAACAACGGTGTATCACATCACTGTTTCACCATCACACTTATCACTGCCATCAAAAAAATGTCATTAATTTTTTTCTATCTATTCTCTAAACTTTTTATGTCGCTTCAGGTTATAACATCTATCCACTATCTCATCAAACCTATTCTTAATTAAAAATGATATTAAATAAATTAGATAGCTGAATGTATAGTATGATAAAATACTGAGATTTTTTCTGAAAAGAATCGGATTAAACGGATTGATTCATGAAAATTGACCCTTGTATTTGACCCATTATTGTTTGTACTCTTATCATATTTAGATATACATACACAAACATAATCATGAAGACAGACACGGGTATAAACATGTGTTTCAACATAATATGAACTTCCGTGTTTTCCTTACCAGCTAATCAAAGGGTACCCGGATATTAAAAGATTGAAAAATGAGGAAAATTCTGAACGATAAATGTTAATATGTATATATATATATGTATATATACAGAGAAGGGGAGAGTAAAAAAATAAGAATTGTCTTACTATGCGATACCACGTGGCTATAGTTACAACAATCAGTGCTTATTATTCCGTGACTATTGATATCTATTCAATAAATCAAATGAATACTGTAAAATGTTGTGTTATTACCTACATTTGTTCCTATCCGATGTGAATTCGACTATCGTAAAAAATAAAAACAGTAGTAGAGCTAACCGAGTTGACAATTAAACAGTAACTAACTAGACTTTGAGTGGATTAACGAAATCTTACTAGTCTCGAGACTAGGTACGTTTGACTATGCACGCTTAAGATCTCGTTTGCGATTTAAACCAGGATCACTTATTTCAACGATAAGCAATATACTATTCAGCTGTCAAGTCAGAACCCAGTGGTCAGCACTTTCAATTCTGGTGAATTTATGGTAGAGTGCAGCTGTTAATCAATGTTATTAGAGGGTAACTACCTGACTTTACAATGTCTGTATATATAACTATATTACTTTTTATTAATAAAAAGTAGTAAACTATGTATGTATGTAAATTAGTCTTTTCTATTATCTAGAACAGTTTTAGTTCGAAAGCAAATAAGTTCGTTTATATTTTTGCAAACTGAATTGAGTCCTAAGTAAAAAATATTAGTTTTATTTATAGAAGAGATAGATTGTAACCAGCAGTAAAATCAAGAATGGCGTTCTCATTCCATTGGGGACTAATCAGTTCGATGTACCTTTATCCAAGTATTCATATTTACACTAGGACTATACTACTAGTCACAGTTCATGTCTTCGATAAAAGTTGTGACGAAATGGCTCTATTAAGACAATCTACACAAAGTAAACATATGCCAAGTAAGATTTATCGAGATTGCGTGAAGAATATCAACAAGAGGATGACTCAAACTATTAGAAAATTAATTTTAATCTATTCTTAAATTACACTATTTACAACTAGCTAAATCGTTAAACACAAATAAGATCAAATTTAAATGATGATAAATATGCTACTTTTAAAATTATAAGCTTAAAATCAACCTTTATTATGCTGAAAAATAATATGTAACAAAGTATGAACATTATCATAACATTTAGTCTTGGATCAAAAAAATCCAATACAGGTGAACTGAAACACTGAGACAGTAGATGAATGAAGTTATGTAAAAATTTATAGGTACACCTTGCTGACGAATGCCAAGTAGCATGTAACCCGGGTCCAGGGTTTCCTGTTGACCATCTCCAACCACCATCTTATCTCAATATATAGTGCACGCAGTGTCGAGCAATCTAGACTAGTGGCCACATTGCAACTTGATCGATAACATTCGATGAACACTAAGAAGGACTTGACACGCGTGACACTGATCATCACCTAGTGATCAATCAATTGTGAAAAAATCTACAGCAATAATCACCTATCTGTGGATCACTGAATGATCCGCTATACTAGACTATATTTTAGATGGTGAATTCAAGAAGATATCTGTCATGTTTCATAACTACACCAAAACAATCGGTTTTTTTATGTCGATGTGTGGCTATCAGGACTCAGTAGCTAAGAGGATAACGCAATGGCGTTTGAAGCGAACAGCATTGGGTTCGAGTCTAAGAGTGGACATCAACTCTGAGATGCAAGTACATCCAGTTGACGAGTCCCAAATAGGACAAAACTCGCGTCCTAGATTCCACTGCCAGCCACAACGTTCTAGTAATGTATAATTATTCATCATGTTTTTGTTAGTTTCCTTCAAAATTCATTTCAGTCCTAATAAAAAAAGAATTCTGTTCACAAAAAAATTATTTGTAATAAAAGTAGATAGGAATGTAGAAAACTGCTTTCGGTGTGAATAATTTCACTTCCGTGAAATGGTAATAGCCATTATTAGTAACTAAACTAAAGCATCGAATCAACGTGTTTGCATATGGCGAACCCCGTATTTTTTAGGTGATTTAATTTATATTATAATTGATTCACATATATTTACATCTGAAAATGGTAATTTCTGTATGAATCAGGGTCTGATAACCTCCAGAATGACAGTGAAAACTCTATAATTACATTATCTCGTTTAAAGAACTCACCAATATTAAAAGCATTTACTCAAGTTATAAATCTTTTTGATTGTTTCAATTAATATCATTTTCCATGGTGGTCTAGCTTCAATTGACTCATGATTTCAACTATATATAAAAATTACTAAAAATCTCCACAAACAACCCCCTTATCATATGCTCACCAGTGACTGGCTCCATAAGGTATTTCCTGGAGTTCTAGTGAGAAGCTGTCACCAATGGAGTTCAACCAGGTCTGTTGGGAGATATCAACTCACTGAAGACATTGCTGAATGGTTGCTCAATTTCGTGCATTGGTTGAAGTTAGACATTATCACCGTTGGATACCGGCTCAAGGGTCTATCGGTTAAGTGCTCTGGCACGAGACTGGTAGGTCCTGGGTTCGAATCTCGTGAGGCAGGATCATGGATGCGCACTACTGAGGAGTCCCACACTAGGACGGAACGGCCATCCAGTGATTCTAGGTTTTCCATGATGGTCTATCTTTAATTCACTCATGATTTCAACTATATATAATACCTTTTTTTAAATGCGACAAAACACTAAGCATGTCACAAACTATAAAGTAATGTTTATTAGCTATCAAACGTTACGTACTATTAGTGTATAATGAATTTAAATAAATTAGCTACACAAAGTTAGTAATTTATTATTAGATACAAGTCACTACGGTGGATTGAAAATGTATGAATGATAGTATGAATATTGTTGAATAAACAACTGAAGGAAAATATCATTGGCTTGTTTTGTTTCCCATTTTAATTTGTGACTGAATTTGAGTAATCTCCATAAACTGTATATCTTACCGAAAAACATCTGTTTATAAGTGACTACCTTGGAGAAGAATTAACGTTTTAATAAGAAGTAGTTAGCAGTAAAATTCAACCACATAGAGAATCAAACGTATATCACGGATTGCATTCGTTGACTACAGATCAATATCTCAAATCAAGTGAATTCAGAAATGTAAAAAACGAAACTATGACTTGTTCCCGATATCTATTGCATTTGATTTCCTGTGGGGTTATGAGTATACACTTCAGAGATGTTCTAAACAATACAGAACAACTATTCAATCCAACTTGATTTTAACATGGAATTTATCAGTCCATAATGAAAACTGACTTCAGATTTGATTGCCTATAAAAGATTCCAACATTATTAATGTAGGTGATCTAAGTAGAATATTTTGAAAAAAAAACTTTATCAAGATACTGTCAGTGAACATTAATCTACAAATATCTTAACCGATATAAATTAGTTCTTAACTAGTGAATAACCATATAAATCACTACTTAATTATACCACATATTATTGCTTTTCACTTTCTAACTAACAAAGATAATTAACATCAACACATAAGAATCTGATAGAAAGAAATTAAATAAAAAGGTTTAACAGCAAAACATAAGTTTCTCAAACTTAGATTCTTAATATGTCGCGTAATACTTGAGCATTTGAACGCTAGAAACCTCCCGAGTCACAAAATGAAAAGACAGAAGACTAGTAAGCGGGAATGTTATAGTACAAAAATTTCATGCATTTATAGTTTTTGGCTGAAAGTGAATCATCATTTCGGACAGCCAATAGACACATAGGAAGGGGCTGCTTATTATTCATTCAATAGTGGAGCTACATGTCAACATTTTAGAATGTTCCTCTAGCGATGATTGGATAGAATGTCTTCGGCTCTTTCTGAACTTCTTAAGGCTTCCTTGACTTTGTCAACGAGCTATCCTTACAGAAAATAAAAAAGAATATTAGAGATAATCAAAAACAAAAAAAAATTGAATTAATATTTATTGACTAAATATAAATTAAATTTTCTGAGAAAAACAAACAAACAAAAAGACACACCTTTATCATCTACTTTGATATACAAATTAATTTGTAATAATAATAATAAAAGGATTTTTTGTCTTCCTCTTTCATCTACTGGTATGTTTACAAATATACAACCAAAATTATAGAATCAATAAAGATACATTGAGGATAGATTACAAAGATACATATATATATATGTGTGTATATTCTTTTGAAGGGAGAAGAACTTCTCTGAATAAGAAAGAAAACTTCTTGAAAACTGAATATAAACCAAACAATTGTTTGGAAGTAGATAGAATTAACATAAAAATAAAGAACTGATAATCACTTCAAAAGAAAAACGACACATTTATTATAAATTTAGTGTTGTATTTATACATCTTTGCTTGATATTTTCTCTATTATGAGATAATTCTCATCTTTTTTTCCTCTTTTATTTTGTAGTTATGTGGTGTGGGTTACTTATATCCATATAAGTAGTATATGGTGATGATCAGGCATAGAGTGTATTTTGGTAGAAGATCTATAAGGAAAGAACCGAAATGAAGCGTGATCGATATGAAAATGTATGAGAAATGAAATCAGAGACGATGGACTAATATTTGCTGAAGGAACAGTCCAGATTGAGACAATAGAATGATAGTTTGCAAATTACCTGTTTACTGTATGGTTATCAGATTTTAGTGAGATATTGTGTAATTTTCGTGCCTAATACATTCGATTGTTCCCACTACAATACCAGTATACATTTCTACGTTGAATAAAACTAACTAAAAATACACTGTGTTAAAAAATTTTAGTAACATAAAATTATCTTTTTTGTTATTAAAGAATAGTTGAAATATTTTATGTGCTTATTAAACTTCCTGTCACTTAGTTTTCATCAGAAAAAGTAGTAGCAGAGAGTGAAAGACAATTAAACTGATGATATCATGAATCGATTGACAGTAGACCACCATTGAAATCTGGAAGCATTGAACGACCGCTTCGTCCTAGTATGGGACTCCTCATCAATGCGTATCCACGATTCTACACACGAGTTTTGAACCCAGGATCTTCTGCTTCGAGCGCAAAAACTTTACCTCTAGACCCCTGAGCCGGCATCCAATGGTGTTAACGTCTAACATCCATCGATCCATGAATGGTTGAGTGCAAGATAGTGGGAAATTAATAGTCTCCTTAACCCCAAACTGATGATATCAGCTTAAAAGTAACCATTAAATGTCAATTTCACAGTTAGTCTGCTTTCGAATGTTAATTTTCGCAATAACATTTTAATTACAGTTAGTGTTTTGATCTGTAAAACATTTACTAGTTGTTAGAGAAAGCTGAAATTTAATCCTTTCCTCTATTCATATTTATTTATTTTTAGGTATTTAAGTGAAACATGACTTGTATTTATGACCTTTTAAGTGAAAAGTTACTTCTGTTGATTTCTTATTTAATCCTAACTGTAGTGAATAACCAAAACTGTATTCACATTCATGGTCATCAGAAATTTATCAGCATATAATAGTGACTGTGGTCAGTTTATATCATGATGTTGTCTGTGGAATACAGAAAACTCCATCTTATATGTAAAGCCATCTTTAGACAATGTAATCGATTTTTTTGTGTTTGCTTTATCCAAACATTTTTAAACTTTGAAATTTCTTCATAGAAAAAATTACTACGATCGTTTAGCACAAAATTTTAACATTTTACTGATATTCAACCATATACTGATCCTTTGAAGAAATTGTTGTCAAGACATTCACCACCATGATACTATTAATCATTGTTTGGTCAAGTTGGAAACCATTTGTTTAACCTTTATAAATTCATCGTAGCTGAACAAGATTGCATTGAGACCAGTATCGGTGAATTATAAATCAGAAGTATGGAGAATTATTGTAATAAATATTATTACGGACTTACCAATACTTCAAATTACATGTGAAAATGTTTAGCATGATTTATTGACAATTATTCCGATCATCGGTTTCGAGCAATAAATTATTGTAGACAGTCTATTTGTTAGTTGTGTCTCAACAATAGATCGGATATTATTTACTCGTCTAACTTCGCCAGTTACTTCATTGATCGTAATTGTTAGACTACTGTGACAGTTTTGGTCTACAATTTAATAAAATACTATAATAACTGAATATATAAATGTACATGTGAACCGTTAATTAAACAGTTAATTACCTTAAATAATCTAAACACTAGGTTAGGGTTTGTAAGTATAAGCATGCAGTTCTACTTGTTCAAACTTCATACATAAATAACACCAAAAACCTATTTCGGCCAATTAATTTATGAATATAAACTTCCTAGACTTCAGATTTCAGTGAGTTTCTAAGTAAATTTATGATTGTCTGATAGATCAGTTACTACTATTCCGTTATATAGATAATAATCAGAAAAGGGTTTTGTGCATATTGCAGTAATTGAATAGTTAAATTCATGAGTCAATTAAAGGTAAACCACCATGGAAAACCTGGAGGCTCTGGACGGTCATTTCTTCCCTGTATGGGACTCTTCAGAAGTGTGTATCCACGATCACGCTCGTGGAGTTCGAAACCAGGACCTAACAATCTCGCGCGCAAACACCTATAGACCACTGAGCCGGCATCCAACGGTGTTAATTTTTAATTTCAATCGATCCACGAAATTGAGCAACCATTCAGCAATGTCTTCAGTGAGTTGATATCTCCCAACAGACCTGGTTGAACTCCATTGGTGACAGCTTCTCACTAGAACTCCAGGAAATATCTCTTGAAGCCAGTCCCTAGTGAACATATGATGATTATAATAGATAATAATTAGTTAGGTGATTAACGTTAGATATACATAAATTAACTGAAACACTTTTTATATTTAGTCAATAACTAGTGACAATCCTAAAACTAGAATTTTTTCGAGATAGTTGCAAATTTATGTGTCTGTATTCAGTACAGAAACTATGATGCCAATCAACCTATGTATTATCCACTCTAATAAAAAATAATTTAATTAGATAACATCGTTTTCATTTGTTTATTTAATTAATGAAGTAAAGCTTTTCCATTACAAATTTTCATTTACACTGCTATATACTGGGAATAATTGTTTTAGGTAATTAGTTCTTGTCATTAAACCAATCAGTAAACAACATCCAACCATCTCCAATTGTTGTATGTTATGAAAATCAAAGATCTGTGTAAACAGTTACATTAATGTCAAAAGATAAATTCATCATATTGTTATGTTCCCTAGTTGATCAACGTAGAATATGGTACACAACTATGGTACTCGAACCTATACAACCCCACAGTCGTAAAATTAGAAGATAGAAGAAAACTGGAGAAGTGTTCATTGGGTATGAATCAAAATGTACATAAAATTGCAACATATAATCACAGATCAAATAATATTAGATAATTCCTATATTTTTTTCTGGTCAGCGTTTTTTCAGCGGGTTAGTTTTTCTACGGGATGGGGTCGCTAACCCCATGCCCAACACACCTTTACCCGGGATTGGGACCAGCAGTAACTCTAGAAGAGCTACAGGTGGAAAGGAAGCGGAAAAGAGGAAGGCCAAATAACACATTACGTCGGGAAATAGAAGCAGATATGAAAAGAATGAATAATAACTGGAAAGAACTGGAGAGGATTGACTAGGGAAGAGTTAGATGGGGAATGCTGATGGGCAGCCTATTCTCCTCCACGAGGGGTAACAGGCGTAAATAAGTAAGTAAATTTATATATTGCAATCAGAACACTGAGTATATCGATCAGTAACCATATTGGTTATTCATTATTATTTAATTCATCTATTATCATCCATCTACATTTTATTCCATTTTATTCTCTGATGAAACCTTTATCTTGAATATTTGTAAATGGCAACATAAAAAAATCTGTATATTAAAAGAAAAGAAGCATAGATGAAAGTTGAAGAAAATAAGTATCTTAAATAGGGATAATATATTTGCAAAATGTCAGCGAATGAATTTAAAGTAAATCCATTGTTTCGCCTGGCAAAAAAGCTCGGACCAGATTACCAGGCGAAAGGTTGGATATACTTCAAATTCATTCGCCGAGATTTTACAAATATATTCTTCCCATTTAATGTCTTACGTCAACTCAGAGCCTAAATACTGTGAAACTATTCGCTCTAATTTAGACAAAAGTTCTCATAAATAAGTATCTTATTCTTTCTTAATTGGTCTCCAGTTTTCTTTTTTCTTTTTTCTTTCTAAAAAAAAGTTATGTTGTCCAGCTTTTGCATTTTATCTTCTTCTTCTTCTTCTTCTTCTTCTTCTTCTTCTTCTTCTCCTTCCTCTTCTTCCTCGTTATTTCATCTCTTATAACAATTAAAATAAACCAAAATGTTTAATTTGAATCTCATTGGGAAATAATTATGTTCGTGGATGCGCACTGCTGAGGAGTCCCATAGTAGGACGAAACGGTCGTCCAGTGTTTCCAGGTTTTTCATGGTGGTCTAGCTTCAATTGACTCACGCTTTCAACAATGATAATTATGTTTTCATTTAACAAACAAATAAAATTAAATATTTATCATTTTTGTACATAAACAATATGATCTATTTTATTATTATTATTATCTACAATTTTGGGAACTGATAAATGAACAATAATGTTCAAATAGAATGGAGTACGAATGTTTCATTCTATGGCATTCAATCACTCACTCACTCTCTCATGGTTTATTCTCCCCTTTATTTCCCAATGGAATTCAATTTAGATAGAGATATCCATTTAAAAAAAAGAAAAGTAATAACTGACTTAGTGTGTGCATTTATCTAACAAGCAAACAATTATGATCGTCAACAGGTTTTATGATGTAATTTCTCATTTTGTTTTATTATAATATGATTAGATTTATACTTTGCTATTGTTAATAATGGATATTCACTTCACTTATCTACTTTTATTTATAATAATACCCATAAAATGTAATCAGAAGTTAATTATCAATGGTATCAAAGTGATGATTACAACTGCTATTACTACTACTACTACTACTACTACTACTACTACTACTAATACTAATACTAATACTAATACTAATACTAATACTACCCTATCATCATCACCATTATCATTATCAATTGCATAGATTGCATAGACACATTGAAAATAATATTGGTTAAATATCAGACAAAAATTCAAGTGAAATTAAATTGTTATTTATTTTTCATTTTTTTGTTGTTGTTTTAACGACAACAAACAACCAAAAATTTTCAATGTTCAATTTAATCATCATTGAATGTTTGTTTAATTCTTATTCAATCCATAGAGAGAGAAAGAGAAACAATAAACTAGAGAAAAAAATAATGTAACCAAATAATTTAATTTTTAAATGTTCTGATTCTTAATGATTAAATAATGAACATCAATTTTTCTTTTTGGTGGTGGTGGTGGGGGTGATGGTGGTGATGGTCACTAGGGAATATTAAAATTTGTTCTAAAAAAATTATGTCGAAAAAAAACATTTTTTTGTAAAAAAAGAAATAAATAAATAAAAAAACAAGAAATCATAAATGATGAAAGATCACTTAAATTTGGAAAAAGAAAAAAATTAGGGGAAACAATTAATCGATTTTAGAGAAGATAAGATTTGAAGAATGATAATAGTAGGTTTTTATTACTTTCAAATTTATTTAAGAAAAGAAAATAGATAAGTTCTATACTGTTTTCCAAATAGTTATGTAATGATAATATTCTATTTGAGTTGTTTAAAACAATATGGTTAAAATTGAATTAAAGTTCTTACTTTTTCATTTAATAGCTTGTTAAATCATTAAATATCAAATTTTCCAGTTAGATTCTATAATCAAATTTTTTAAGTGTTGATTATGTTTTAGGTACAACAATACCAGACTGGGAGTTTGTGGAGATTTTAGTAATTTTATCGAGTTGAGATCATAAGTCAATTGAAGCTAGACCACCATGGAAAACCTAGAAGCCCTGGATGGCCGTTTCGTCATATTGTGGGACTCCTCAACAGTGCGCATCCACGATCCCGCCTCACGAGATTCCAACCCAGGACCTATCAGTCTCGCGCGCGAGCACTTAACCTCTAGACCACTGAGCCAGCCGGTATCCAACGGTGTTAATGTCTAACTCTAAACAATCCACGAAGTTGAGCAATGGTTCACCAATTGTCTTCAGTGAGTTGATATCTCACAACAGACGTGGTTCAACTCCACTGGTTACTGCTTCTCACTAGAACTCCTGGAAATAACTTATGGAGTCAGTCACTATTGAACATACGATCATTATTAGAAGGAGGTTTTGTGGAGATTTTAGTAATTTTATATAGCTGAAAGCGTGAGTTAATTGAAGCTAGATCACCATGGAAAACCTCAAAGCACTGGACGACAGAAAAGAATTTTCGTTATGATAATATGCTCATGTATTCATACGTAACAGTTAGCAAATAATATGGACTTAGGATAAGTTATATACTGTAAGAAAGATAATGGTTTACTTGTCTTTGAAAATGGTTATTCTTCATTAATATTGACTTGATATGATGAGGTGAAAAAGGCAAAATTATATTCCTTTACTCATTGTGACTTCTTATTCAACATTATTTCCGTTTTTAATTCAATGGAATAATTACCCAGTGTAGTATTTGTTTCTGTTTTCTAGTGTGCTATTTTATTCAGAACAACATTGATTTACTTCAGTGTAATGTTTATTCAAGGTACGATATTCTTGTATTAAATTAACATCAACTCTGCCCAGGATGACATGGTTTGTTATAACTATTGGTACTTTTCATAGACGTAATTTTATTTTAATTAATAGTCAAAATGAGCCTGCAATCAATATATAAATGAATGTATTTTCACCTAGGGTCGTCGTCATGTTTTGCAGTTAATAAATCTTTACTTGTATCAGTCGTGGTTTTCTCACTTTGCGTCGTGAGAATTGCGGTAGTTCCTCGTTTTTTTTTCAAGTATAAGTAATAAGTAACATGGTTATAACAAAACTCTGTTCAATAAAAATCAATTTATTTTGTTTGTAATATCTTAATTTCTTTACTATAATAGTTAAGCAACTGAAGATAGTTTTTAGTAAAGTTGAATAATAGCTAGTAGTGGTATCTAGGACTAGGGAGAAAGAGATTAATTAATTGAAGTATTTAACAACAACTAGAATATGCTTTAGTGACCCAATATATGACTGCAGTTAGATTGTATAAATGACTGTTATTGAAATATACATGTCGCCAATCCTCGTATATAGTCATCGATTTAACTCTCTTTAATGTATAACGTAATTAAATAAGTCAAATACGATATTAAAGTTTTGAATACGTATATTTTGTACAATCGTTGATTGTAAAAGACAATCAAAGAATCGTAGGGAAGGAAGAGGAGAGGAGAGAAGGGAGCGAAGCGAAATGACGCGCGGTGGAGAGGGCATATGAGACAACTTGATTTAACCAAGCGTGACTCGATATTTATAGTCAGACAAAAATAAGTTACAGACATATGATGAGTAAAATAGGGATTGTACATACGTACGCTCACATAAAAGCAATCAAGGTTGATAAGCGAATAATTGACAAGGTCAAAATGTGACTCAAGAAGAATGAATTAGATAACCTGTCCAGAAGCTAGGATAAGTTATGTGCGCTTAACATAGTAACCAACACTACAATGTAAATTCTTACTATTCATTAAAGATAATCATAAACTCAAATTTATCACTTTGGACAACATTGATTGGCTGGATCTTTGGAATTCCTAAAACCTTTTTTCAGAGATCCTAAATAATATTGTGCTATATGCTGCTGATGTCAACAGATATAAGTACTATGTATCATCAATCAAAAGTGAAATCCTTGGAGTCAGAAGGTTAAAAAGGTCAATGAAAAGAGAACGAGAACAGAGAATGATTAGTATGGAAATAAAGGAACAATAAAGTCTGATACGATTGATTGATATTTTGCAAATGAATTATTTACTGTATGATTCTCAGATTTTATATTCAAATACATTCGATTGTCCGCAGTTGTGTTCTTGTTCACCACAGTATTACCACATTGTTATCGTCATATATTTATCATTAATCTGCCAAATTCTTCATTGTTAAAAGAGAAGTAATTAAATTTTCATTTAGCTAAGTAAGAATGTAGTTTCTCCTCTACCTTTCATTGATGTTTTAATCAATGTAATTCACTTTTGTTAGAGAAAAAAAGAGAATGAATGAATAAGGTTTCTGTTTGTTTGTAAATTGTTCGTTATACATCATTGAACATCTACACAGCCATTGTGTATATGAGTGGATATTTTGTTGTTGTTGTTGTTGTTGTTGTTGTAGATGTAACGTTTTCAATCTAAATAGATTTGATTAAATACTTTTGATTCTTTACTAGTCACATTGTTTTCTTCTCTCTCTCACTCTCTCTCTCCTTCTCTTTAATCTCCTTTGCAAACACGAGAGTACAGCGGTATACATATATATATATATATAACATTGAAAACTATGAAGGTATTCTATCGTATACACAAATATAGATGTACACAGTAAATAACTATTCATGTAACTGACTCTTTATAGAACTAAATCTTGTCCATGAGTATTAAAATCTATGAAATTGACAAACTTAAAAAAAAGTAGACAGAATATTTTAAAATTCATTTGACCATATCGATAATAATTACTTGTTGCTTAAGAGAGTGTATGTATTTATACCAAGTGGGGTGGGGAGATGAAGGTTGATAAAGAAAAATATAAATGGATATTTGGAATAAAACTGTTTGTGGGATAGTTAACGATGAAAAATAAATTCTTCTCTGATATTGCTACATTCAATACAAAATGAACATTATCATTATCGTCAATATCAACACTTATATCATACTACGATGTACCAATCATATGACAGTTATAGTAATAATAATAATGATAATAGTAATAGTACTACTACTAATAATAAAAGTTAGTATCCACTGAATTGTATCCATTTTAAATCTTGTCAAAAATATAATGGAATCGTTTAGTATAGATGACTTAAAATATTATTCTTTCTATAATTATGATTCTTGATAATTGTTAATCCTTACATTAGAGACAATGTCTATTATAAGGCTTCAAATAGAAATTATATCAGATAGCATTCTATGATTAGTTGATTTATAAAGAATTATATTTAGGCTTTACAATCTATTAACTCATTGACCCAACTTAGTTCTTAGACTTTCTATTTACTTTTGTAGAAAACAAAAAAAATACTCTAAAACTTTCACCTATTTATGATAATGAATGATATTAAACAAACTATAAAGGTAAAGTTTATGTTTACTGTCAATTTTTTATCAATCATTCAAGTTTTTTTTGTAAAATAGTTGAATCCATGAGTCGATTGAAGCTAGACCATCATAGAAAACTTGGAAGCACTGGACGACCGTTTCGTCCCATCGTGGGACTCCTCACCAGTGCGCATCCACAATCCAGCCTCGAGTGATTCGTTGTTTATCATGAAAGTGATTATGACAACCAGTGAATTTATCATCTGAGATTTTTTGTAATTGAGAAATATATTAGTGCATAGTAGACAAATCTTACTATATAAATATACTTAGTGGACTTTACAACTGTTTTTTTGTCTATCAAAAGTTCAGAATTAATAACTCTGAACGTAACATACATTAAAAAGTAGTATAGGAATAAAACAAAATACATAATTTCTGGTTAGCGTGTTTTTTAACAAACTGGTTTTCTACGGGATGGGGTCGTTAACTCCATCTCAACCCTCCTCCTTTATCGGGGCTTGGGACCGGCAGTAGCCCCCGGAGGAGCTACAGGCGGAGTTTAAAAAAAATACATACTAATAGTTTTTAATATGATATCGATTGGCAATTAAAATGATGTTCACACCAATCAAAAATAATAACATTCTAAAATTAGTTAATATTCCATCTCCTTCGGGGAAGTATAATAGTAGAGTCTATGATGAAAGTACTATTTAAATGGTCTGATTTTGTGAAGAGGGACGACATTCAATTAGATTTTCGAGGTATGATATTGACAAATGGGTCACGTTCAACTTTTGGTAGGGTTATGTATAGCCTGAAAGTATATCATATGCTGAGCGAATGTCGAGGGCAGAGTGTGTTGGCGAATCTGAAAGAGAGGATGATTCAGTGAGCAAGTAAGATCCACTTAGATTTAATAATAGAAAGGATTGATAACAGTGAGCGACAAAACAAGTACGTAATTAGGAGAACTTAACTATCGATTGTAAAAGCTGATTGAGTGGGGTTCCCAATGGGTTAACAAGTGTATGACTCAGTTCTAGGAGTCCATGATGATAAAACTTACGAATTCTTGTATACTTAAAAATAGAATATAGAACCATATTGTTCGATCTGGTGGCGACGCTTTCCATGTGAAAGTTGGCGTAGTCAATTGAGTATAACTAAAAATTCAATAATCGAACATTAGATTTCGGGCATTCTTTTCAGTCAAGTATCTTTCAGTTATCCTCCGACAAGTAATTATTAGTGAATAAGTATCATCCTGGAATTGGATTTTTTTTCTTAACGATACCGTCCAAAATTAGGCGAACGGGTGTGCTCAATTTTGTGGAGAAATATTATACAGATATTATTTATGCGAAATTCTCTTGATGTTTATGAAACATAAGAATTTTAAGGCATCTATCTAAGTGAATGTTACCAGTGTATTTAATGACGAATTAATAAATGAACAAGAAAATCTGATATGATTGTTTTAGGAAATTTGAATGTCATAAGAATTAAATATTGGATTACAGATGATAATAAGTTTTTTAGGGAATTTATATATTAGTTATGGGACCATTAAAAGCAAAGAACAACGCTTAATTGCTTCACGCTTGTATGGGATCCTTAGTAACTAAATAACATCCAACCTGAGAGCCTCAACTCCTATAGCGAACGATTTACCATTTACTAGACACAACCGAGGAGTCCAGCATAATGAATTGGCTTGTGACTGAATGCTACATCAGTCTTCATTGTTACAGGAACTAATGTCAACATGTGACGAAAGTCGGCAGCAAATTATACTTATCTCCATGAAACCCTTTAACCGAAATAATTCTTTAAAAATGTTAAACGAATATTAGAAATAATTTGAAGAAAGGAGATCAATGGATAGACAGCTATATAACACTAACCAATTGAGACACTGAACATCACTCCAAGTTCTACAAGGAGAAACAAACTTCTTCATTGGAGTATAAATGCAGATGAAATAGTGATATGATTAAAATTTAATCACACTAATTGATCATCTCTCTTCCTGTGTACCGTGCATAATTTATCATTCATTATCCCTGAGCGTTCCGTTTGCTCTTGTTATTGTCACTTCGCTTTTCTATTTTTTTTAATCCTAAGAACTGAAAACGACGTAATCTTATTTTATGCTCAGCTCAAACTATTTTATTTGTTTTGTTGTATTCTTTGAATGGTTGACTTCCTATAAAAATAACTTGAGAAGCTGGTATCACTGAAGTATTGATGAACCGTTTTCTAACCCAAAGTTAGTTTTGACTTGTAAATTATGACTGTGGAACCATTAGTTTTAATTGTTTGCTACAAATCATAAATATATTACGAACCACAAAACTTTGTTTTATAGTTAGAATCTTTTAACTACTTATTAGTAGTTAAACTATTAATATTAAATTACGTTAAATGGTAGCTGCCGAGTCCTAAGTAGGACGAAATGTGAGTCCAAGATTCCGTTCCTAGCCACCATCCATCTTTACGTATAATACCTGTGAATTAAGGCGATATCGGGGAAGTCCGTAGAGGATGAACATATGCCAGTGAGAGACCGATCAATTGGAGTCCTAAACATGGATGGGAAGATTCAAGCAAACAACTCCAAAAGAAAAAATAGCATTACTTGAAATAAACGATTGTGTCATAAAAAAAGAGAGTTAAGCGAAGAGATTTCTCTTTTCGAAAAATTGATTTATTCAGGCTGCACATTCGTATTCATAGTAGTATTTAAAATAAAGAAAAGACCGCATCGAAAAGTGATTCGAGATTCTTATTATGAAATGAGGCCACGTCATAACCAGAAGGTTAGAGAGGAACATGAAGATGAAACTAATTCACGGGTCAAAATTACGAATGATAATTGTCCAATTGACAGATGTGAAGAAAAACGAAGAACACAAAGTCAAAATAAAAACTGAATAATAATCATGAAAAATTGTTTAAAGGTAATAATAACTGAGTACGGTATAGAATTACTAAACGTTAATTAAAAAACAAGACCAAAACATACTACAGAAGGAAATTAGAGCCAGGGAAGGATAAGAGATTAGACGTATCGTGTTTGCACTCAGATTTCGAACTTGAATTGGTGGACTGCCAATGTCTCAGCGGTGTTTAAGTTTTTGAATCGACCTCCCTTCGATCTCGCTCCTTTGGTTGTGTAGATTATCTTAAAGGAAGACTCCTTCGGAGCGACATATCCAGAGTTGATTAAATGCCCCTGTATTGAACTAGTATTTGTTTTAAATTCTTCTTTTATAAGCCACGCAGAATAGTGTTCTCAGATGCGTCTAGAAAGTGATCGCTTTTTGTGGCCACTGTAACCTAACCCTCACAGGTGGAATTAAGTTCATAGATAAACTTCGATGTGGCCCAAAGCGGAAGTTCATGTTTAACACATGCGTTGATAGCAGGTTGGCTTGGGGAAACAACACAGAGCTTAGCTAAGCAAAAAGTTTTATTCTGTATTTATTCAAGCTCAGGTTTATTCAATATTTTGGCAACCTTATCTCTTCTAAATTTTATATTCATGAAAAACTTTCGAACATTTGGTGCTTTTTCAGGATGTTGTTTAGGTGTTATGTTCCAATCGATGAATCTAGGTAGATAACCATTTCTGATGAGTATCTGTCGAATTTGAAGTAGTTCATCATTTATTGTATTTTTATAACATATTCACCTGATCCATGAGGGTAGATAGTGAATTAAGTTTCGTTTTCTATTCAATGGTACCCAGCTATAGAAATTCGTATACTGACCACTCCAGGTCGGTTTTCTATATATATCTCTGTTAAGAACAATCTGACCTTTTCAACTGAACATCAAGAAAATGAAATTCATCCTTCGCCCTTCCTTTAATCATGAATTGAATTGAGTGGTCACAATTATTGGATCGATTCAAAATTTCTTTGACGTCCATATGTTTAAAATAATCTACACAACCAAAGGAGCGAGATCGAAGGGAGGTCGATTCAAAAACTTAAACACTGCTGAGACATTGGCAGTCCACCAATTCAAGTTCGAAATCTGAGTGCAAACACGATACGTCTAATCTCTTATCCTTCCCTGGCTCTAATTTCCTTCTGTAGTATGTTTTGGTCTTGTTTTTTAATTAACGTTTAGTAATTCTATACCGTACTCAGTTATTATTACCTTTAAACAATTTTTCATGATTATTATTCAGTTTTTATTTTGACTTTGTGTTCTTCGTTTTTCTTCACATCTGTCAATTGGACAATTATCATTCGTAATTTTGACCCGTGAATTAGTTTCATCTTCATATTCCTCTCTAACCTTCTGGTTATGACGTGGCCTCATTTCATAATTAACACTGGACAACAGGGAGAACAGCATTACAAAGGTTCAATACAGCCTTCCTTCGAGATACTGACAAACATAACCAATTCAAAATAACTCTCAACAACGGGTTTCAAGTTCTATAGGTTCTACTGAAAGAAGAAACTACTATGGAGGACAACTATAAAGGTGTCAAAGAAGCATCAGCTTCAACGTGTCAGAAGGTACTCAACGTCCGTTGACCGGATACCATCATCAACAGTCCACTATTGAAGAGAACAAATCAGGTTCGAGGGGAGGAGGAAATTAGGAAAAGACGTTGGAAATGGATAGGACATACTCGAAGTATTCCACTCATCTGTTCCTCTGTCCTTGAATTTCAGTGATTATCTTGCGTTGTTTGTCCTTAACCGCTTTCTCTGGTTTACCATATTTTCCTTCTAGTTTCTTCGTCGTAACACATAGCTGTTTCAAATTTCCTTCCCTTACAGCCTGTTCCGCTGTTGTCGCTAGTTCTCCCATGTATTTATGTTTGTCAGCTCTAATGTTCTTATTCACGTGCTTATTTGCTTCTGTGTATTCAGCTTGTGCTTTAACTTTCTCTGCCCTTGTTTGGTTGTTGTTAATTACTTTCTTCTTGTTCTTCCTTTCTTCAATCTTGTCTAACGTTTCGATCTTTGTTCTCGTTTTATTTAGAATCATTTCACTGTACTATCTAAAATACCCTGTATAACTTACAAGTATTGTGGTGTGGTCTACTTATATCTATATAAGTAGTATATGGTGTGGGTCAGACATAGAATGTATTTTCGCAGAAGACCGATGAGGAAAGAACTGAAGTGAAGCGCAATCGTCTGGAAAATGCATGAGCAATGGAATAAGAGAAGAAACAGTGAAGATTGAAACAATTGATTGTTAATTTGCAAATTGACTGTTCATTCTTTGGTAATCAGAATTTACTGAGATAGTCTGTAATCTTTGCTTAAATACATTCGATTGTCCCCAGTTGTGTTTTGTTCACTACATTTGGTGTCGCTGCCAACCAGGAGGAGGAAGGGTGCTGTTCTGCGGACGCCGCTGCGGGTCTGGAGTGGAGGTGCTAGTTGGGGCAGTCTGGTGCAGAGAGGTGGCGTCGAGTGGAGTGTTCTGGCGGGAGGCGTTGGCTGTAGCAGGTGCTGTCGACGAAGAGGAGCAGTGGGACGTGCGGCTGCTGGGCGGACATCGGATGTAGATGGCTCAGCAGGCCGGTGGAGTACGGGTGTTGAACGTCCCAGGTGCCGGGTGGATGCGGATGTTGGTGCCCCGGCAGGTCGACGGAGCTATGGAGGTCAGCGCGCCGCAGACTCGACATTCTGACGGAGTGTTTGGCACAGACTGCAGTGAAAGAATATATATATATATAAGTATATGGTGTGGGTCAGACATAGAATGTATTTTCGCAGAAGACCGATGAGGAAAGAACTGAAGTGAAGCGCAATCGTCTGGAAAATGCATGAGCAATGGAATAAGAGAAGAAACAGTGAAGATTGAAACAATTGATTGTTAATTTGCAAATTGACTGTTCATTCTTTGGTAATCAGAATTTACTGAGATAGTCTGTAATCTTTGCTTAAATACATTCGATTGTCCCCAGTTGTGTTTTGTTCACTACAGTATCAGTATTTTTATGTAGCCACCACTTTTAGTTGAAACGTTTGCTACTATTCAATGAAGAAAGGACAAAATCAATATTTTTTCAATGGTTTTACGTCTTTTAAACACTTAATTTAGTGGAATTATGGTTTATTGTCTATGTAAATTAATTTCTGTCAACCAAGTAAGGATTGGAATTCCTTTGGTTGCTACCAAATTAAATCATTTTTAAAAATAAATTTTTCATTTGATTATTAAGTATATTTTACTTTAGAAAAAGAAAACAACTAACTAGCTGGATAATAAGCTTAAAATTGATTGAGTATTGAATTGCTATTTCATTCTAGTCTAGGACTTTACAGCAGTGTGTATCTACAATTTTACTAGGAATCTGACTCAAGACCTATAGATATTAGGGCTATCATAATTTTATTCATTTATGTAAACACATAAATATTGGTACAAAGAGGCACCAGATATATATGAGCCACACAAATCTCATTTGATTTTTATGGGGGCTGTGATACTGCTAGCGTACCCAAACCGAAGCAAGTGGTTTTCTTAGGAGGCCACACCCGGGGCCTTCGACCTAAAGGTCTGATCCACAAGGCAGTGGAGCATCGTGAGGAGATACAGTCCCATGGTGGCCGGTGATTAACGATTGATTTACACGCCATTTGTTCATTCAGGATACTGGAGCCCATGTGCACCATTGGTTTGGAATCAGGGTTTTCCAACTCCCTTAGGTGGACGCGCCGTGTCCACCAAACCGGTTAAAGAGCCGAACATTCTCTTTTCGTCCTCTCAATTACGTAAACAACAATAATGCCACTAGAAGGCAGTGAGTAGGATTTCCCTGTCAGAGGCTATATAAGCGTGGTCATGTGAGAGCATTTCGAGATGGGGAGTGGACTGTCCCCACTCTCGGCCGTACCAGAACATTTGGCGGCCGTAATGATTCTGATTTGTTGAATTAAAAAGAATTAATTAATTCACACTTAATTTTAGAAAATTTATGATACAGGATGATTCTGATCTAATCGTTCACTACGCTCTATATTTCAATGATTCTCTGGGTGACATATGTTCGTGACTAAAACAATTAAGAAATTATACAGTAATGTATATTCACTTTCTACACTATAAGTTATACTACAGTTTACCAACTTTCCTTAATGTTTCAGTGAGGAGAAAAAGTACTTTCTCTATTGTACGCCTTCATAAATATGTGTCATTAGCATTAATCTATTTTTGTAAATTCATTATTTGACAAAATTTAATAATTAAATATTTAACATAATTATTTTAACCTTCCTAATTCAATAGATTAGTCAACTATATAATTTAACTGTTAAATGACTAATAGAATTTCTTTAAATTAGGCATTAGATATGCCTACGTTAATGTTAATCATTTAATTATAATTACAGAATCATGTTTATTAGATAAAGAAAAAATACAACAATTTTCATGAATTCACTTAGTATTGTTTGTTTGAATCTTCCCATTCATGTTTAGGACTGCAAATGGTCAGTCTCTAATTGGCGTATGTGCATACTGTGCGTATTGCCTTGATATTGCCTTAAGTCACAAACATTATAAACAAAGATGGATAGTGGCTAGCAATGGAATACAGTTTGACGCGCGTTTCGTCCTATTTGGGACTCATCAGCTGGATGTACCTGCATCTTAGATTTGTTGATGTTTACTCTGGTACTTCAACCCAGTACCTTTCGCTTCAAACACCATCTCGTTATCCACTCGGCCACTGAGTCCTGATAGCCTCTTGCTTGTGCAATAGGGTGATGTTTGATTTTCATGAATGTTTTTGATAATCTTAAGTTAATAAACTGGTTCTTATGATTAGATATTTTGAAGTAGTTACGATGAGACCACCATTTGTGGACGAACTTTGAGTGACGCTGGACTGACCTTGAGAGTTTCCACCTAGTAATCAGAATCAAATGAGGGTTACAAACCTGTGTAAGGAATTAGAATTATGATTTACAGTTGATGAATAAGGTTACAAATTAGATTTAGGGTTTTCATCACGAACTGACATCAGCTATAATGCCAAAACTCTTTTTATTCAAATGTATGAGTGAATTTCGCGCCAAAATCCGAGACATGTTATCTTATACTTGATTGGTTCATCCATAAATTATAGTCTTGCCGTAATTAATTAATATTCATTATTCTGTAATCATGATCAAACTAATACAAAATGGAAAAGTGATATCTAAGACAAATAATGGTACATTATTCGAAAATATGCAATCTATAAGTTACTTCCATGGAGAGATTTGTCATAGAATTGATAATAATGCATAGCATAGACTGTAAACAAAATGCATAATCACAAGTGATATCACTTTAGAGTACAGAATCATGGATATGATGTAAAATGTAACAGTCATAAATACTAAAATATAAGGTTGTCTTGAGTAAGGAGTAGATGAAAAACAAATAAGCTTAGAAGGTGACATAACTACAAGATCGCCTTGGTTTTCACTGAAGTATAAACTTGATATTTCTTAATACTTTCGTATTAGTATTAACGGATGATTATTACTAGGGCTTAGGACTGGTATTTTAAAATATGATATAATACATTTTACTTCCTAGAATATAAGAGAGTTAATGTGAATGATGCGGTTCAATAAATTACTCAATTCTGTTCAGCAAAGTTTTGATTAGCTTGGAGGGTGGTTCGTGAGGTAACGCACTCTTTTCAAACCTTGAAAGTCCTGAATTTGATCTCTAGCAGCGTTATTCATGAGGAATTCTATATTAAGTTGAAATAGCTCTCAAATTTTTCTTATTTTTGAATTATTGTCTGGTTAAAGTCAGTCTGTTGTATTATTTACGATCTTGTCCCAGTCATTGTTGTCAGACAGTAATACACTAGTGGTTATTGTTTACTTACTATCCCTCTTTTTTCTTTGTTTATGTATTTGATTCACATGTTCACTTAAAATTTAATCCTTGTAATTAATAAAAACACAATCCTTTTATTCAACACTGTATGTTTGATTATAACAAAGAGTTCCTTTATGAAACTGTTATGCCCCGATAAGGATAATGTGTAGGAACTATGGGATCTATTTATGAACCAATACTATGCATATAATTTTTATCGTATAGTTGCTAAATAACTAAACTATTCATGTTCATGTCCCTCTTATTATAAGCTTTATTTTAACCTATAGACTATTTTTATACAATTTACCATTCTTAAGTTATTCCCTGTTTATCAATTACTGCCTCCCACACCCACAGCCACTTTTGGCTAAATCTTGTACACATGTTATTTTCTATTTCATGGTACGACATGGTCAGTTTGATTGGTATATAAACTCAGTATGTTTGAAATATAATGATTCATACCGCAGAGGCTATTCGGGAATTAACTGACTAGGCTAAGTAGAAAGCAAGACCGATACGTACTCTAGACTGATCGTACGATTTTCGCGTCTCACTGTTCTAATCGATAGTTCTCTGCTCTCTAATTGGTGGTCTTATCACGTCATACGTTAACAAAGCATCCACTCGGCCACAAGTTATAACAGAAACATAAATAGAATAATAGTCCCACCCTTGAATATCAAGATTTTAATTTAATAATAAGCTTCTTAAATGATGATGACCTGCCGGGTATTGTTTAACGTAAAATTTTTGGGTTACATACATAATCAGTTCAGACTATCCTAGAAAGATGAAAAATCAATCCAACACATGAAAATTAAAAGATATAAGTAACATGGGGCTTTATAAAACTCATCTTCATAATTAACTATAACAATCGTAATAAGTATTCATTTGTGACCGCACATACATTAACTGTCGAAAATCAGAAAGTATTTTAAATATGAAAAAAACTAATAATAGAAGTATATGGTAGAATATTTAAAAATCAAACTTATAAACCAAAGCTCCGTTGAGGCTATTTCTGAATTCTAATTACATTTCGATATTGATAAAGGTCTCGAATATGTAACTCAAAAGAAAACGTTGTATCAAAAATTGAAAAGTATTTATAATTACTTGATTCAGTTAGGTATTCTGCAAAACTATTATTTACTCTGTATATGATCAATCATTTTATACTGACAAACTACACAATTAACAAAATCTTTTGATAGTCTAATAGAACACTTGTAAGATAAACTGTTAAAAAAATTTGTTAATAGGAAAAATATAATCAAATATGATTGTTCAACTATTGTGCCAAAAAAATATTGAGTTTCTACTATAATGCTCTTGGATTTGTAATTATGTTAATAATTTAAACTACTGCCAAGTATATAAGAACATTCGTCTAAATTAGAGCGAATAGTTTCACAGTATTTGGGCGCCGAGTTGATGTAAAACATTAAAATAGGAATAATATATTTGTATAGTTGAAAGCATGGATCAATTGAAGCTAGATGACCATGGAAAGTCTGAAACCACTGGACAGCCGTTCCGTCCTAGCATGGGACTCCTCAGCAGTGCGCATCCACGCAAGACTTAAACCCAGGACCTACCAGTCTCGCTCCAGAGTACTTAACCTCTAGACCACTGAGTTGGCATCCAACGGTATTAATCTCTAACTTCAACCAATCCATGACGAAACGCCCGTCCAGTGCTTCCAGGTTTTCCTTGATGGTCTAGCTTAAATTGACCCATGCTTACAATTATGCAAATACTGAAATCTCCACAAAAACCCCTTCTGATAATAATATATTTGTAAAATCTCAGCAAATGAATTTGAAGTAAATCCAACAACCTACTATTAAGTAATTGTCTAGTCTTTATGGATTTTCTTAGTTATGATTTACCTGTATAACAAAAATAATCTTTGAAAATTTCCATATATGATAAATGTCAATTATTAACAAAAACTATGTTAAACATTTTCATTGCCTATTTTTACATAATTTTTTTTTCTCTTTTCAATTAGTTGTCAAAAATTTTTCTATTATATGATTGGTTTATCATGTTCAAGGTCATATCCATGTGATGAAAACCAGACTAGAAACTATTTTCCCCCAAATTCAGTTGCACAAATTTGTATCTAACTAATTAAAAAAAATATTGAATATGAAAATGATATGGAAGCACATCTTTTCAATCATCTTTTACTTTATAATCAATAATTTTAATACTTCAATCAATATTATTCATTCAAAGAATATTATTACAATCAATAAATTATCGTCAAAATATGATACCTGTAATTCTTTATTAGCAAAATGTTATTGTGATGAATTATGTACAAAAAAATCTGATTGTTGTTCAGATTATCCATTATATAATAATAGTTTCCATGACAACAATATTTTAACAACAACATGTATTAAAAAAATTCATTACGTCACTGATTTACCATATATTATTGAAGAATATGAAGATTTAAGTGAAGAAATTTATGCAATTTCCAATTGTCCATTGAATACATCAATGAAAATTGCTTCAAAATGTAATCGTTCAAAATATATTAAAATACAATTTAATGATTTGTCTACTTTAGATAAAAAGAATTGGGATATATTCAGTAAAGAGTATATTTCAGGTATTATATCAAATAAGATATTATTTCATTTTAAAATATCTGATATACGTGCTATTGCACCAGTTGTATCACTAAAAACAAATCGTATCTATGCAAATATTGATTGTGCACAATGTCATGGTGAATTAAAATCTATACCAGGTGAAAATTTTCATAATTCTATGAAAAAATATTTAAAATTTTATACAGTTAAAATACGTTGTCATTTAGTTGGTAATAATAAATATCGTATATGTCTTCTTGATACAGCATTACCCCCGAGTTATTCACGTTCATGTCCAACATTACTTCGTTCTAATATAACACCATTATCAGTGTCTAATAAACGTATAAGATGGCATGAATTTCTTGCATTACCACAAAAATATTTAGGTTTTGAAATGAATACAAATGAGGAAGAAAAAGAAGAAGAAGAAGAAAAGAAGTCTACAATACTAAGAATAACAGAGTCTATCTTTGATATTCTACAAATAATCGTCAGTATTTTTTCTGCTATATGCCTTTGTACATTATTGATCATTCATGGGAAAACAAAATCTTTATATCAAAAATTATCTAATCAATTAATTATGGGTTTAGCTTCATCTATACTTAGTTTATTATTAATCTATTTAACATTACCATTAATTATTGAATATATTAATATATTTAATCGTCAATTATGTGTTATGATTGCATTTTTAATACATTATTTCTTTTTATGTAGTTTTATATGGATGTTAACATTTGGTATTAATTTATTAAATACATTCGGTGGAATACATACATGTTTATTATGTTGTTCATATATTAAATTGAAAGTAACCAAATCGAAAGAGAAAGTAGATTCTATTAATCATAGATTTATTTCAAGAGCAATGCAAGTAAGTTTCATATTATATATATATATATATATTGTATTGGGTGAATGACATTCATTTATATAGAGGGCCTTTATTTTTGATATGTAGTTTTTAATATTGTAAGCAAAAATGGATAGTGGCTAGCAATGGAATCCAGTTTGATGTGCGTTTCGTCCTATTTGAGACTCGTCAGCTGGATGTACCTGCATCTCAGAGTTGATGTTCACTCTGGGACATATGCAAATTAGAGACTGACTAGTTGCAGTTTTAACACATCGATGGGAAGATTCAGACAAACAATACTAAGTGAATTTAAACTTCACCCCATTGCACAAGCAAGTGACTATCAGGACTTAGTGACCGAGTGGATAACGAGATGGCGTTTGAAGCGAGGGTACTGGGTTGGAGTTTCAGAGTCAACATCAACTATGAGATGCAGGTACATCCACCTGACGAGTCTCAAATAGGACGAAACGCGCGTCAAACTGTATTCCACTGCTAGCCACTATCCATCTTTGCTTATCATAATAATAAGTGTACTTTTTAATAGTTATGAAACGTATTCAAGAAATAAAAAGGTTGTCTGGTTCACAATACTGAATGAATTCTATTAATTATCTTCGTATTATAGACTTAAGTTGACATGAATATAAAAAATAGATACAGACTACTTAATGTTACGTCTATGGCGGCCTGTTTAAACATCTGAGCTACTTGTTCCTGACATCTAGATATTTCAAGAAGTTAGATAATTTTGTTTGTCTATTGAATCGCATAACATAATCAGGTGCATTTCTGAAAGGTGTACAAATTTTCGTTGTATAAATTACAAAGGCTTAATTAGAGAGATCGTGATTTCTGGCAGTACGCAGCGAAAAGAATATACATTACTTAGATATTGATTAACTGGACTGCTAACTTCTGAATGGCGATCACTCAATATTTATCATCAGGATCGATCAAGAATTAAGAAACGTAAACTTGTTGAAATACATTGTGCTGAGAATTCTATATTGTACCAAAAATATAATATTGAATAAAGCTGAAGACAATAATAATAAAGATATTACTTAAAGTTCAGAGTTTATTGATAAAGAAATTTCTAAACATATTGAAAATATAGTTGAAATCATGAGTCAATTGAAGCTAGACCACCATAGAAAACCTCGAAGTACTGGACGATCGTAAGTGGACAGTGGCGTGATTTCGTAGACTGGTTGAAGTGAGACATTAAAATCATTGGATGTCAACTCGGTGGTCTACAGGTTAAGTGTTTGCACGTAAGGCCGATATGTCCCGAGTTCCAATCCCGTGAGTGGGGTCGTGGATACGCACTGCTGAGGAATCCCATACTGGGAAGAAACAGCCGTTCAGTGCTTCCAGATTTCTCATGGTGATCTAGGTTTAATTAACTCATGAATTAAACTATAAAATTAATGTAATATAATTATTTTATTAAATCGTGTTCGAATACAGCTTACTGTTTACACTTATATAGTTTTGAGACGGTGAAGTTTCAAAAATCAATTTCGTTGTTAGAATTTTTTTTAGTTATTTGTATTAACCGTTGAGTTATTCCAGTTATCACTAAAATTTGGTTCATTTACGAATCTTTAGTTTTCTGTATTTTTGTGATGAATCGTTGTTGTAAGTTCACTACCTATAACCTATTGTATAACTAAACTTCATTGCATAGATTATGGAACATTAAGTAAATTTTGGTTGCTCAACTTCGTGGATTGGTCGAAGTAAGATATTAACACCGTTGGATACCGACTCAGTGGTCTAGTGATTAAGTGCGAGACTAATAGAGCCTGGGTTCGAATCTCGCGAGGCGGGATTGTGGAGACCCACAATAGGACGAAAGGACCATCCAGTGCTTTGAAATTTTCCATAGTGGTCTAGCTTCAAATGATTCATGATTTCAACTATATAAAACTTTCATGTCTTCATACTTTAATAAATAACCAACCTAGAAAGTTTAAAATTCTTTTCCACACTAAGTTATAATAGCTTCTTAGTGTTTTACAGTTTACATTAATTGTCTATCTAACATAAGTTTCAAATGTCAATTACTTTTGAAACAAACTGTGAAAACAATTCTTTCATGTGAATAGTAAAATGTAATGTTTACTATATCATGATGATGTTTAAACATGAAAACACCAAGCCATAATTACATGCAAATCTACACTTCTTTCTGTCTAGATATTTATCTTAAACATCAATATAAACAAGCATTTAGGAAAATAAGACTAGGAAGTTATTATATGTTTATTACAAGCTCATTTCAAATGAACTGTATATTTTCTTGTTATATGGTTAAAGAGTATATCATAGCAAGGTTGGTATTATATAAGAACTTTCGTCTAAATTAAAGCGAATAGTTTCACAGTATTTGGGCGCCGAATTAATGTAAGACATTGAAATAGAAATAATATATTTGTAAAATCTCAGCGAATGACTTTTAAAGTAAATCTAACGTTTCGCTTGGCAAACAAGTCCAAGTTTTTCAAGGAAATATAATCAAACATCAAAATTATCGAATATAAATAGGTACACAGTTCTCCGGTTCATTGTGTACTGAATAGATCATCTAATCAGCATTAAAAATGTCTAAACTAGGTATATGTATTAGTGTGTAAGAGACTTGGGATGTGAAATGATATGTGTTAAGATAAAATATTGTACATATACGTAAGCATTGGTATTAGTTGCGTTTTATTTAACAGGACAAAATAAGATAAATTAATGTTATATTCAGAAGGGGTTTTGTGGAGATTTCAGTTTCTTCATAGTTGAAGTCATGAGTCGATTGAAGGTAGACCACCATGCGAAAAACCTCAAAGCACTGGACTGCCGTTTCGTCCTATTATGGGACTCCTCAGAAGTACGCATCCACGATCCTGCCTCACGAGATTTCAACCCAGGACCTACCAGTCTCGAGCCGAAGCACTTAACCACTAGACCACTGAGTCGGAATCCGATGGTGTTAATGTCTAACTTCAACCAATCCACGAAATTGAGCAACCGTTCACCAATTGTCTTCAGTGAGTTATTATCTCACAACAGACGTGGTTGAACTCCACTGGTCACTGCTTCCCACTAGAACTCCAGGATATTTATCTTGAAGTCAGTCAAACTTCGTTGATTGGTTGAAGTTAAACATCAACACCATCGGATGCCGACTCAGTGGTCTAGTGGTTAAGTGCTCTGGCGTGAGACTGGTAGGTCCTGGGTTGGAATTTCGTGAGGCGGGATAATGGATGTATACTTCTGAGGAGTCCGATAATAGGACTAAACGGCCGTCCAGTGCTTCCAGGTTTTCCATGGTGGTCTAGCTTCCATTGACTGATGATTTCAACTATGAAAATAATGTTATATGTTTACATTATATTTTCATTGATTATAGTAGTTTTATCAGTCTCAAAATCGATTAGTGATTAGACCACATAATAATTCAACTAGTATTTGTGTACAACTCCTTAGAGATAATCTTAAGTCTTAAATTCTGTATAAAATCACTGATCATTTATATTATGATAATTGGATGAAATAATAAACATTCTTCTTAGTCATTAGATATTTCTTCTTGACCGTTTGAATTTCGCGTATTTTCACTCTCATGATCACATATTTAATTATAAACTCTCTAGGGTAACCGTTCCCCTAAGAGTAAGGTGTTTAGCTCATCATCAACTATATCCGTAGAACATATAGTGTATATTCGGTAACTAAGGGTTTTGATCAAGTTTCGTTTGTACAGTAGGGGTACAAAGTTAAAGAAATGAGTATACTGTTTACGTTTCTTTTTAACTATCCATCAGCTCTCTTAGTTAAGAGAACGTTAAAAAAGGCTATTCGACCATCACTCTCTTCTTCAGATGTAAACTAAATGACTGGATGCACTTCGTTAAACTGTCTGAGAACGTCTTACTGTGATGTATTAGCTTTACAGAGGATGAGTGTGCCACCCGTATATCTACAGTAAAATTTGAATTTTTAAATAATCTTTTTTAGTGGATCATTTTCTAGTTTGACTACAAAAATATCAGCTAGTATATGGCTCAGAGGTGAACCCATTGCAGCACCATCTGTTTGTCTATATATTTCTCCGTTGAACTTGAAATTCACACTCATGGTGTATTTGAGTAATAACTCTTTCACGACATTATTAAGAAATATAGTTTCAATTTCATTTTCAATCAGTTGTTCTCCTATATATTCTACTGTGGTGTGGATTACTTATATCCATATAAGTAATATATGGTGATTGTCAGGCATAGAGTGTATTTCAGCAGAAGATCTATTAGAAAAGAACCGAAATGAAGCACAATCGGTATGAAAATGTATGAACAATGAAATCATAGATGATGGACTGATATTTTCAGAAGGAACAGTCAAGATTAAGACAATTGATTGTTATTTTGCAAATTAACTGTTTACCGTATGGTTATCAGATTTTAGTGAGATAGTTTGTGATTCATAGTCGGATACATTTCATTATCCCCACCCGTTTTCTTGTTCACTACACTACGATCTCAATTAATGGGATATTTGTGAATAGTGATGTTAAATCCATCGAATTATTAACCTGGATATACAATTTTAGAACCTGAAGGGAATTCATCGAAAAGAATATTCTTCGTTCACATATATATATTAGTCTTTTAATCGCTAATTACCAAAAAACAATGAAGTAGTACTGTAAATTAGTAGTAAATTGATTTCTAACTAAAAAAAAGTTTTGTATTTATAAAATACAAAAATGGAATATAAACATGAACAAGTTCAATACATCTGTTGTTGATTATAAAATGTAAAAGAATGGAAACTTTTTTTCTGTATCTAATGAAAACATGAAATACTTTAGTTCGTTCATCTTAGAAATAAATGTGGATTAAATAAATAATTTTTAAAAAAAACAGCCCTTAGAAACAATCTCTTAAACTGTATTAATATAATTTAAATGAGAAACATATGATTTCAGTCAGTCAGTCAGTCATTTGTTTGTTTTTCACCCAACTGATTAGAATGAAGTTATGTAACATTCGACTTATTCCATAGATTTAATTGAGAATTAGATTAGCAAATAATGCAATCTGTTGTAACATGTAGAAATACGTTTAGAAAGAAGTCATCATGCTTTGTAGAGTGAATCATTCAGATTGGTTTTACTTAAATGGAACTATTATAGTGAATAAGAACACAAGTGGGGACAATCGAATGTATTTGAGCACATCATTACAGAATATCTCATAAAATATGAGAACCTAATTGTGAACATTGAATTCGCAAAATAACAATTAATTGTCTCAGTTTGTCTTTTCCTTCTGCAAATATCAGTCCATAGTCTCCGATTATAATTGTTCATGCCTTTTCGTACCAACTGCGTGCCTTTTCCGTTCTGTCCTTATTGATCTTCTGCTGAAATACATTTTATGCCCGACCATCACCATATATTACTTATGTGGATATCAGTAACCCACACCACACTATGATAAGTTGCTCTACTTAACTAACTATAGAATTTAGCTAAATTAAAACTGATTCGAAGTTAGATTCTGTACTTTTAAATTGTAATAGTGAGTGTTTCTGGTGACGTCCCAACTTATCGCGGTTGGTTAAGACTATTAGTTGAAGTCTGTTAGCAAATGTACCAGTCACAAATACATGGTTTTAGTGGGTGACCGTAATAACTCCAGGATCTTGATACGCGGGTGTCACACTGGAGATAAGTATGATTTACATTTACGCATGTAACACAAGTTCTCACCTATGCATCCTATCACAAACACTTAAGCATACTTGTCCCTACATACGTATTTGCTAATTCCAAACCCGGTGCTTATGTTTTACATACATACCACTGGTATGTATACTTTTACCTACCCACTTCATAGTACACACATGTATAAGCACTCTAATGGAGGGCTGGTGGTTAGCGCTCTCTTCACCTGAATTTTTTACCAATCTTCTTAACAGATGTTTTTTAAAAAATTTGAGTTGATCATGAGGCAGACTATGTAACTAGGTACGGTGCAGGTGAGCCTGGAGCGTACCATTTGCATATATCTACACATATAAACTACAGAGGTCGAAACTCATGAACCTTATATTTACAGGCGTACCGAAAAGATAACCCTTTACTATTTTGATTGTCTCAAAAGAAACTCCAAGTTAATCCGAGTTATAGCAGAGTAATGGATTAGTCCGATCCCCACCGACTGCCCAAGTGAGCTAACAAAGTTACCCCTATTACCCAGAAGCGTCACTTGGAGGCCTTAGGTTGGAATTTGCTGCCTGTTGTGAAATTAATACCATTCATTTTGTTTTTGATAGTGTTCAATTCCTTACTCGCGCTCTTTCCGAGAAATATATGCATGAGATTTCTAGTGGTATAGTTAAATGAGTTAGAATGATGGTTCTTAGACAATTACCTAACATGAATTACCATATCCAAGTTTAATAATCATTAAACAAATCCTTAGTTGAGACAACATGGCTAACTCTAACAGAGCGGAAGGAGTGATTAGAATTAGCGTGAATCAGAGTTCATCAATTGGTTCATATTGATCACATTAAAATATATATGGTTGGTTAGTAAAATTAGTCTCTACTGGAAGATATTGATGACCAATTACTATATAGAAAAAGAATTTGTAGTAGAAATTTTCGAAATGGTTTATAAGTGTTAACTAAACATGTTCTTGTGGAATTGAAATCGATCAAAGTTTAGTCGCTTTATTCTCTCATTAATTGAGTACTTTGTTCCTCAACAATTCATGGAAAACATTCACAGCTATAGCTAGATAATAGTTCAAGAACTTGTTTATATTAGAAATCAATAATTTTAATAAAACTATAAATTAAATGAACGTTACATTATGAGGACAGTTTTTTGAATGACAATAACAATAGAAAGAGTGATTATCTTCAAGTTCTATTTAGTAATAAAAAGATCTGACCCATGGATACAAGTCAATCTGAAGTAAAGTGAACGACTACCACTGAAGTTGAATGATGATCATATTATATTATTTATCTGGGATAATTAGACGGAGATAATTATATTTTAACTGAGTGAATGAATTACATCATGTTTACAGTAAGATTTGAATCACTTGGATTTGATGTAGTAAGTATAAAATGTTCAATAGTTCCAATACTTGAACAATCACCTGTTCAATACTTTCGCTATTTCATTAGTTATACTGTAGTGAACAAGAGCATAAGTGAGGACAGCCAAATGGATCTGAATACAAAATTACAGAACATTTTAGTAAAATCTGAGTACCATACAGTAAATGCTTCATTTGCAAAATATTCACTATTTGTCCCAGACTTCATTGTTCTTGCATTTCCATACCAATCGCTTTCTGTTCCCGATTTTTCCTTCTCTATCTTCTCAACATTCTATTCCTGACTAGCGTTATATACTATTTATGTTGACATAAGTAGCACACAACACAATACAACTGATATTAGTGTGTATAAGAAAAAAATTGTTTAAAACACTGATTTATTGTTGTTATTAGTGGCTTTATTCAATATTATATTTTTTGATACAATATAGAATTCTCAGCGCAATGTGTTTCAACAAGATTACGTTTCTTATTTCTTGATCGATGCTAACGATAAATACGAAGTAAAGTATAATTCCTATTTCAACATTAAAAATTAAAAACACGAAGTTCAGCGTAGAGATCTCTTTTCGACGAATTCATTATCGAGCCGTACAATCGTATATATATATATGAAAACGCTTTGTTAAAGTAATAATTCCTTGGGGAGTTGTGAACACTAATAACCAAGATAATGTAATAGAAAGCATTTTAAATCCACATTACTGGACTGTAGTCATGGCTACGTTAATATACAATGTAGTAAGATTAACTTATTAACTAAGAACCATTTAGATCAGCTACTGCTCCTGAAAAGAAATAAGGATTTATTTTCATAGTTGAAATCATGAGTCAATTGAAGCTAGACCACCATGGAAAACCTGGAAGCACTGGACGGCTGTTTCGTCCTATTATGGGATTCCTCAGCAGTGCGCATCCCGAATCCCGCACTCGCGAGATTTGAACCCAGGACCTACCAGTTTCGCGCCAGCGAATTTAACCGATAGGCCATAAATAAGGATTTAATCCTATTTATTTTTACACCTGTATGACCTTTAATGATCTTTAATTATTGTAAGAACATTTTATTCATTCTAACCATCTTATTATATTCACTGAATCTATTGTTATTACTCGTATTAAATAATGTAGTATTATAATCTTTCTATTACGTCATCTTGGTTATTCGTATTCACATTTCCCCACGGAATTATTTCTTTAACAAAACATTTTCACATATATACGAGTGTACTGCGTGTTAATAAAGAGAGATCCCTTCGTTGAACTTCGTGTTTTTAATTTTTAAATATGAAGTGATTACCAGTTAGATAATAGCAGTCCAGTCATTCGACATAGAAATAATGTACAACCTTTTCGATGCATATTACTAGCAACCACCATATCTCTGATTGGCCTATTTTGTAACTTGTACATTGAAAAGTTGTACACAATTCAGAAATGCACCTGAATAGGTTATGCGATTAATAGACATAATGATGTATTAAAAAAAATTAGATGACTTGTTGAAATATCTAGATATCAGGAACAGGTAGCTCAGATATTCAAGTAGGCTGTCTTCATAATTCAGCCTCCATAAAAATATTATTTTTATTATTATTTTTCCATTAAAATTATAAAACAAAATAAGGTTTTTTTTAATTTTATACCCAAATTATTTTTAAAATAAAATAATTTTCATAGTTAGAATTATTTATCAAATATTCATTATTTAATGGTGGGTTTATTCCTCTCCTCCTCCTCCTCCTCCTCCTCCTTCTTCTTCTTCTTCTTCTTCTTCTTCTTCTTCTTCAAAAATCTATTCTACTCAATTAATTTCAGTCATTAATAATAATAATGTCTAAGTTGAATAACAAAATATCACGTAAACTAATCATAAATTATGGAAAATTTTTATTTTATTTTTCGAAGTACTATAGATTGACAATAATTAATATTATCAGAAGGGGGTTTTATGGATATGATAGTAATTTGGATAGTTGAGGTCATGAATCAATTGAAGCTCACTAGTGACTGGCTCCATGAGGTATTTCCAGGAGTTCCAGTGAGAAGTAGTAGGCAGTGGAGTTCAATCAGGTCTGTTGGGAGACATTGGTGGATGTGTCGCTCAATTTCATGGGTCGGTTGAAGTTAGACATTAACACCGTTGGATACCGGCCGGTTCAATGGTCTAGTGGTTAAGCGCTCGCGTGTGAAACTGATAGCTCCTGAGTTCAAATCTCGTGAGGTGGGATCGTGGATGCGCATTGTTGAGGAGTCTAATAATAGGACGAAACGGCCGTCCAGTGCTTCCAGGTTTTCTATGGTCGTCTAGCTTCAAATGATTCATGACCTTAACTATCAAAATAATTAATATTTATGTTAGAATGAAAATTCTTTTATAGTCTGACCCTTTTTTTTCTAGAAAGAAAAAAGCTAATTTTAATATTAATAAAAAAACTATACTTCAATGATATAATAATTGTGATAAAGTAAAATTAATTACTTTTTCTAGGAAAAAATGTCAATAGTTTCATGCTGTTCCCTTGTTCATATTCTATCGGAATTGTTAATTGTTTTTCTTTTTTTGTGTGGATGTATAATGTATATTAACATAATTTAAAATAAATATAACTATTTAAAATGTTTATTAGTTTTAAGCAAAGATGGATAGTGACTAGCAATGGAATCCACTACACGCGTTTCGTCCAATTTGGGAATCCTCAGCTGGATGTACCAACATCTCAGAGTTGATGTTCACTCTTGGTCTCGAACCACAGTACCAACCGTTTCCAATGCCATCACGTTATCTACTTAGCTACTGAGGCCTGATAGTCACTTGATTGGGCGTTCTGGATTCCACTGTAAACCATTATCCATCTTTGCTTATAATGCTTGTGAATTATGGTTATATCGAGGCAGTACGAACAGTATGCATATATGCCGATAAGAGAGACTGATCAATTGCAGTCCTAAACAAAAATAAGAAGATTCAAGTAAACAGCACCAAGTGAGTTTATTCATTCTGATGTATAACATAAATAGATGTTAAAAATAATTGTTTTCCAATAGCTGTTAGCATAAACCTATGCGATCAATGAAATTCAACTTAATGGTCAGTTCTAAATAAACTACAAAATCTCAATTAGCTTATTGTTAAATATTATCAGTAAGTGGATTTGTGGAGATTGTAGTGATTTCATAGTTGAATTCACGAGTCGATCTCAGCTAGAACATCGCTGAAAACCTGGAAGTAGTGGACGGCCGTTTTGTCCTAGTATGGGACTCCAGTACTTCCAGGTTTTCAACAGTGCTCTAGTTTAGATCAACTCATGAATTTAACCTTGAAAATATTGTTTAATAACTTTAGTAAGGAGATAAAAATCTTAAGATTGACGATGTATAGTTGAAAGAGTTTGACCAGTAGCTTTAATCTCAGGCTATGTGTTGGTATAGAGTTACCAGTCAAGTACATCTACTGTCTGGATAGCCATCCAAGGATTTTGATCGTCTTATAAATCTTTAAATAAGAAACCGAAATATTGGTTACTTTTAACTGATGATTTTCTAAAGGTGATAAACATTACATAAATGTGTTTCCCTTCAGTAATTCTCACAGGTTTTGTTATATCGATTGCGTTGTGTGCCCTGTTTAATATAAATGAACGTGCTGATTCTCGCCAATGAGATAGGAGTGAATTATTGATTAGAACAATAATACACAAAAGCCGTATGAGCAGTCTTGAGTACTTATCAGTCCTGCTTTCTGACTAGACCAGTTAGTTAAGTCCAGAACACCAATAACAGTCTCTGCAATATGAATTACTATTCTCAAACATACTGGGGTTTATATACCAAACAAGCAGACCACATCGTACCATAAAATAGAAAATAACATTTGTACAAGATTTGGCCAAATGTAGCTGTGAATAGGGGGAATAGTAATTAATGAACTAGGGTTAACTTAATAATTGTAAATCGTATAATAATAGTCTTTAGGTCGAAATAAAGCTTATAATAAGAGGGGTACGAATATGGTTAGTTTAGTTACTTCACAATAATGCAATAGGAAATATACATATCATATTGGTCCATAGATAGTTCTCAAAGTTACCATTCACAATTCTCCACGGGATATAACACATATCAACTAATAACTATGTGAAAATATCTAATAACGGATAGTTTCATATAGTAGTAGGGTTCCAATGATATGCACAAGTGTAGTCTTGGTTTCTTGCTTCATTTTTGAGTAATCATAATATTTAAAATCTGTTTCAAATCAATGAGCTTCACTATGAGGCTTGTGTATTCAAACATGAATATGCGTTTTTTTGTTTTGCTTTCATAGTATATTTAACAGTATTATCTTCATTTCAATTACATTAACAAGGAATTACAATATTAATACATTAGTTAAAATTTGTTTTAAATATTAGTTTACTTAAAGAATTCAAAATGATTTCCAATCCTAAATTTATTTGGTATTGATTTGCTTGAATCTTGTCATTTTTGTTTAGGACTACAATTGATTAGTGTCTTATTGGCATATGTGCATTCTGTCAGTATTGCTTCTCTATTCAATTGCCTTAATTCATAAAGATAGATAGTTGCAATCCTAAACATTAATGGGAAGATTTAAGTAAACAATACCAAGCAAATTTAAACTACACCCTATTGCACAAGCAAGTGACTATCAGGCCTCAGTAGCTAAGTAGATAACGTGATGGCATTTGAAGCGATTGGTACTGTGGTTTAAGTCACGGAGTGGGCATCAAATCTGAGATGTATGTACATCAATTTGATAAGTCCCAAATAGCTTAAAACGCGTGTGGTGGATTCCACTTCTAAATAATATCCATCTTTAATCTTCACTCCTATTTATTCTATTAGTTATTATTATTTATGTTGCACATGAATAAACTTCTATACATTCTCAGAAGAGGATTTTGTGGAGATTTTAGTAAATTTATAGTTGAAATCGTAAGTCAACTGAAGCTAGACCACCATACAAAACGTGGATGCATTGGACGGCTGTTTCGTCCTATTTTGGGACTCCTCAGAAGTAAGTATCCACGATCCCGCCTAGCGAGATTCTAACCCGGAACCTATCAATCTCGTACACAAACGCTTAACCTCTCTATCACTGAGCCGTCCGGCATCCAACGATGTTAATGTCTAACTCTAAGAGGTATTTGCTGGAGTTCTGGTGAGAAGCAGCGACTAAAGGAGTTCAATCAGGTCTATTGTGAGATAGTAACTCATTGAAGACAATGTTGAACGGCTGTTCAATTTCGTGGATCGGTTGAAGTTAGACATTAACATCGTTGGATACCGGCTCAGGGATCTATCGGTTAAGCGCTCGCGCGTGAGACTGATATGTCCTGTGTTCGAATCTCGCGAGGCGAGATCGTGGATGCTTACTTCTGAGGAGTCCCAAAATAGGACGAAACAGCCGTCCAATGCATCCACGTTTTGCATGGTGGTCTGTCTTCAATTGACTATAAAATTCTACACATTCTTTAAATTCATATTCAGCAGGCATATAAAGAAATAGTCTTGCAATTAATGGTTACTGTTAAAATGTAAAAATAATTATCATGCGTCATGTAAACAAAACTAGAAAGCGAGAATATTTGATCAGCTGTTAGAATAAAATTACTCACACATGTCTGATAATAGTTTACAGTGTGTGTGTGTGTGTGTGTGGGTTTTGGGTGCATTTTTATACTTGGATAATTTTTGAAAAAAAAGAGTTTATTTGTTTAACTAAGGATAACAAATGTCTAAAACAAAAATTTTTTTTCTTTCACATTATATGATCAACTGAAAATTGGCAAATGAATTAAAGAATTAGTTTTCCTTTTTTCTTGTTGTCATGGAAAAGTTATACTACTATTGTAGTGAACAGAACACTGGTTGGGGACAATCGAATGTATTTAAGCAAAGATTACAGACTATCTCAGTAAATTCTGATAACCAAACAATGAACAGTCAATTTGCAAATTAACAACCAATTGTTTCAATCTTCACAGTTTCTTCTCTAATTCCATTGTTCGTGCATTTTCCAAACGATTGCGCTTCATTTCAGTTCTTTCCTCATCGGTCTACTGCCAAAATACATTCTATGTCTGACTCACACCATATACTACTTATATGGATATAAGTAGACCACACCACACTCGTCCCTCCTTTAAAGCATTCGTTCGTGCGGCGGTTCTGCTCGCCATGCCACTATCTTCTTTCATTGCAGTCTGTGCCAAACTCTCCGTCAGAATGTCGAGTCTGCGGCGCGCTGACCTCCATAGCTCCGTTGACTTGCCGGGGCACCAACATCCGCAACCACCCGGCACCTGGGACGTTCAACACCCGTACTCCACCGGCCTGCTGAGCCATCTACATCCGATGTCCGCCCAGCAGCCGCACGTCCCACTGCTCCTCTCCGTCGACAGCACCCGCTACAGCCAACGCCGCCCCGCCAGAACACTCCACTCGACGCCACCACTCCGCACCAGACTGCCCCAACAAGCACCTCAAATCCAGACCCGCAGCGGCGTCCGCAGAACAGCACCCTTCCTCCTCCCGGTTGTCAGCGACACCAAATGTAGTGAACAAAACACTAGTTGGGGACAATCGAATGTATTTAAGCAAAGATTACAGACTATCTCAGTAAATTCTGATAACCAAAACAATGAACAGTCAATTTGCAAATTAACAACCAATTGTTTCAATCTTCACAGTTTCTTCTCTAATTCCATTGTTCGTGCATTTTCCAAACGATTGCGCTTCATTTCAGTTCTTTCCTCATCGGTCTACTGCCAAAATACATTCTATGTCTGACTCACACCATATACTACTTATATGGATATAAGTAGACCACACCACACTATACTAATCAAAAGTATCCTATTGTAACAAATTTTTACTTTTGATTCATAATTCTAATGAAAATTTCATTATCCACTTTATAAAAGAAGTTTGATCATATGGTATGCTCAATGTATTAAATGTTAATCAAAACTAATAGGAAGAATATTTGAAGATCTAGTAAGGATTTAATTAAAAATATAGAATGACAAGAAGTATTCTTCATCTATGTAAGTATATAAACTGCTTAGTTCATTATTACATCTACATACAATGGTTCTAAGTTGGTTTAGAAAACTTAGATTTAGGTATGTTTACCTATTTTCATTGATTATTTAACAATAGTTCATCATAAAAGTTACTTATGATATAGTTTTTGTATGAACACGGAGAACACCAACACGATCACATTTGATAGAGAAACTTTAGAAGAGGTGAAATCTTTCACGTACCTGGATAGCATCATTGATGAACAAGGAGGATCTGATGCAAACACAAAAGCGAGAATTGACAAAGCAAGGACAGCATTCCTACAAATGAAAAACATATGGAATTCAAAACAACTGTCAACCAATATCAAAGTCACAATCTTCAATACGAACGTCAACACAATTCCACTGTAGGAAGATGAAACTTGAATAACTATCACAACCATCACCAAGAATATACAAGTATTTATAAACAATTGTCTATGTAAGATACTCAATACCATCAGCAACAACCTACTGTTGAAGAGAATAAATCAGGTTAGAGGGGAGGAAGAAATTAGGAAAATTCGTTGGAAATGGACAAGACATACATTGTGGAAATCATCAAACTGCATCACGTGGCAAGTTTTAACTTGGAATGCTAAGTGGAAACAGAAGAGAGAAAGACGAAAAATCACACTGCATCAGGAACCGGAAATTGACGTGAAAAGTATGACTAACAACTAAAAACAACTGAAAATAATTGATCAGGACAATGTTGGATGATGAATGCTGGTAGGCGATCTATTCTCCTCTTTTACGAGCGTAAAAGGTATAAGTAAGTTTGTTACGGACTTACTAAATACCATTAAGCTATTACAAGCTATCAGTGAAAGATTAAATACACGTCAACTAATTACGTATTACAGCATATTACTAATAACAGTAGTATACAGCTTTTTTTCATTTCGTAACTTTAAAGTTTCAAGAAAATCATATATTTGCGTGTTTACAAAATGTATTCAAGTTGTACAAGTTTGCCAAACCTTATAGTTTCTTTAAGCATTAAATGAAAAATAAACAAACATTGAATTTCACTAATCATTCAATAATGAATTTATAAGTAGTATAAGCTGAAGTATTTCAATAAACCGGAAGTTATAACTACAAAATTGAATTACCACTATATTATACTGTCTTTATAAGATCAAATTAGTACAATAATTATGCTTTGAATATTTAACTTCCGGTTTTGTTAAACAAATCAAAATTTATTGTACAATGATTAGTTTAATCATCAAATGAATTTATCAAATCTATTCATTAGAAACTATACACAAAATTTATGTATAGAATGAATACGATTTATGTTTCTATCTTTTGATAAGTGTAAAAATTTTCATAGTTGAAAGCATGAGTCAATTGAAGCTAGACTACCATGCAAAAAAAACCTCAAAGCACTGGATGGCCGTTTCGTCCTATTCTGGGACTCCCCAGTAGTGCGCATCCACGTTCCCACCTCACGAGATTCCAACCTAGGACCTACCAGTCTCTCGCCAGACCACTTAACCACTAGACAACTGAGTCGGCATCCCATAGTGTTTATGTCTTACTCCAATTAATACACGAAGTTGAGCAAAATTTGTTGAAAATTTCAACTGGTGATGTATTTAGGTTTTAATTCTTCACTTATAATAAATAAATAAAGTAAGAATATTTCGTTGTTCTTGTGTACTATTTAGACTTGAATTAATTACTCTGAGACACGAAACGTCAGAAAATTTAATTTTTCAACTCATTGGGATATTACATATATATATAAGAAGGGGGTTTTGTGAAGATTTTGATAATTTACTAGTTGTACTCATGACTTAATTAAGGCTAGACCACCATGAAAAACTTCGTAGTACTAAATTGCTGTTTCGTCTTATTGTGGGACTCCTCAGCAGTGCGCATCCACGATCCCGGCTCATAAGATTCGAACCCAGAACCTATTAGTCTAGCGCGCGAGCGCTTCCCTTATAAACCTCTGAGCTGGTATCCAACGATGTTAATGTCTAACTTCAATGACTATCTAGTCCTTACAGGTTTTCCATGGTGGTCTAGCTTCAATTGACTCATGATTTCAACTATAACATATACATACATATATATTTACGTATTTATAACAATCTACCTAATGGTCAATTTATTCGAAATTACCAAGTCAAACTTTTATAATGATACCTACTTCATTTTAAATGTCCTTTATTTCATGTATTTTGAAATGTTAATGTCAGCATAAATAATGAAATTTTAGTTTACTTTAACAAAAACCAATTAAAGAATTTTAGACGGTTTTAAGAAAAACGCAAAGTTTTTTTTTAATTTTTAAATACTTTAGATACTTTATAAAATTCTAATGACAAATTAAATAAATGAAATGACATTATGGTGTACAAATAATTATAATGGATAAATCTACTGTTAGCTAAAATGGATAGTGGCTAGCAGTGGAATCCAGGACGCGCGTTTCGTCCCATTTGAGACTTGTCAGCTTACAATGCTTATGAATCAAGGCAATATCGAGGCAATACGCACAAAATGCTTATATACCGATAAGAGACTGATCAGTTGCAGTCCTAAACATCAGTGGGAAGATTGAAACAAACAATACTAAATGAATTTAGGCTTCATCCTATTGCACAAGCAAATGACTATCAGGACTCAGTGGCCGAGTGGATAACGAGATGGAGTTTGAAGCGAAAGATACTGGGTTTGAGTTCCAGAGTGAACATCAACATTGAGATGCAGGTACATCCAGCTGATGAGTCCCAAATAGGACGAAACGCGCATCCTGGATTCGACTGCTAGCCACTATCCATCTTAGTCATATACTTAATTTGTTAACTAAGTTTCAAACATGTTTTTCTTAGAAAAATTAACTACTGATTATTCTAAAAGTACACAGTATTCTTTGTTCTAATAACATTATTGACATTTGTGTAAGCTTTAGAACAGACAAAGATTATTATGTAATTTTTATGTAAAGTGCAACTTACCTTAATAAGAAAAAAAACTACCAAAATCAATAATTACTGTACATTCTTTAAAATTTATAACAAAATGGATAGATTTGTTTTTCTAAGGTCATATTTATGGATAGAAATAATTTTTGTTATATCGAATTGGCGGTCTGTTTGAAAATTTGGGCTACCTGTTCCTGACATCTAGATATTTCAACAAGATATGTATTTTTGTTTGTTTTAATACATCATTATGGCTATTAACCGCATAAAATATTAAGGTGCGTTTCTGAAATGTGTAAAACCTTTCGTTGTACAAGTTATAAAATAGCCCAATCAGAGATATGGTGGTTGCTGGTTGTACATTATTTCTATGTCAACTTAATGAACTGCTGACATCTAGCTGGCCGTCACTTAATATTTATCGTTAGTATCGACTAAAAAATTAAGAAATAGAAACTTGTTGAAATACATTGTGCTGAGAATTCTATATTATACAAGAAATATAATATAGGATAAAGCCAATAATAGTGTAGTGAACAAGGGTGGGGACAATCGAATGTACTTCACTCGAAAATTACAGACTATCTTACTAAAATCTGACAATCAGTTAACTTGCAAAATAACAATCAATTGTCTCAATCTTGACTGCTCCTTCTGCAAATATGAGTTCGTCTTCTCTGATTTCATTGTTCATGCATTTTCATACCAATTTTGTTCCGTTTCGTTTCTTTCCTTATCAATCTTCTAGTGAATTACATTCTATGCCTGACCATCACCATATACTACTTATATGAATATGAGTAAACCACACCACAATAGTAATAAAATTATTCTTTATTTAATGTTTTCATTGTAGAATATGATAAATATGTTTTATATCCAAAGTAGTAAATTATTCAAACTAAATGTTCATGTTCATTGATTATGCAATTTGTCAACAGATATGTCTAATATATATATATATATATATATATATATATATATATATATATATATAACATTCCAGGGATATTTACTTAATATTGTTTGTTTGGATTTTCTCATTGATGCTTACGACTGCAACTGGTCAGTCTCTTATTGGCACATGTGCATACTATGCGTATTGCCTCGACATAGCCTAAATTTACAAGCATGGCAAGCAAAGATGGATAGTGGCTAGCAGTAAAAATCAGGACACGCGTTTCGTCCTATTCGGGACTCGCCTGAAGCATTCGTTTGAAGCGAAAGGTATCGGGTTCGAGTCACAGAGTGAACATCAACTCCGAGATGCAGGTACATCCAGCTGACGAGTCCCAAATAGGATGAAACGCACGTCCTAGATTTCACTGCTAGCCACTATCCATCTTTGCATACCAGGGATATATTTCTAAGAGACATTCAAATTCATGTATATAATAATATCTGTTTGAACTATCAGACATCTAAGCACTCAACATTGAAAATAAAAGGATAACATAGTAATTCAATATGATAGTTAGATATGAAAGAATGAGAATGGTTCAATTGAATCAATAGAAATGAATAGAAAAACAATGATAAGAATAATTAATTAGGTATTAGTACTATTTACATTGACCTTGACATTCATAGTAAGATACGTAATATTTAAGTAAATTGAATGTATAAATTGTTATGAAATATGTAAGGGTATAGTCTATCTTTTTTGTTTCTAGAAAATTCACAATACTTTCTTTCAATCTTATAAAGCTTATTCTTAGATTACTTCTATAGATAGTTTTAATGTTCATTTTGTAATAAATAAAAATGTCTGACTATTTATACTTATATATGCAGTAAATTAGGAACATATATAGTCGCTCTAAATTATATATTACGAATACCTGTCTTAATGTATTTGTAGATATACTCATATAAGTTGATAAACTCAATGGAATTCTGTTAATAGTACTGTGGTGTGGTTTACTTATATCCATATAAGTAATATATGGTGATGATCAGACATAGAATGTATTTTGGCAGAAGATCGATAAGAAAAGAATAGGAATGAAGCGCAATCGGTATGAAAATGCATGAAAAATAAAATTAGAGAAGATGAATTGATATTTACAGAAGAAATAGTGAAGAATTGAGACAATTGATTGTTATTTTGTAAATTAATTGTTTACTGTATGGTTATCAGAATTTGGTGAGATAATCTGTAATTTGTGCTTAAATACATTTGATTGTCCCTAACTAGTGTTCTTGTTCACTACAGTACAAATTAGCGACTCATTTCCTAATGAATAGTTTGCAGTTTCAATAAAAGTCATTGATCTGTAGATTTATTCAAGTAGATAATGAGACAGAAACTGAATGATACCATAAAGTAGTGATTCATCTATATAATGAATGCAAAAACAGTTGCATGGTAAAGATCACTGGATTTTTGCCTGTCAATTAATGGTACTTTTCTTGTTTTTCAAACTTTTCTCCCTTCTGAAGTCAGGAGTGAACACTTTTAAATTTTACAAGTATAGAACTAAATTGTTATATATATTGCTTGTAGGTTGGTAATAACTCCCCAAATGATTTCGATGCATGATTTATTTACATTGAGCATGAAGAACCTAGAACAACACAACTGAATATTTATAACTTGTCCTTATAAATTGTAAACTGTTATTGACTTTTCTCTCATTCTCCCCATAGAGTATGGTCATTCAATCAGCGAAACGTAGTGGTTCCAATTCAATGAAAAGCATCGTCTTTTCTTCTTTACTTTCAATCATCTTACCGTTCTGTTTTGTGATACCGGCTATTATCATCAATGAGAAAACTTATCCCAATGAATGTATACACGAGCAGCATGTTGCTAAAATGTTAAATAATGAAGTAGATGAATCAATATGTACAAAAAGTCAAAAAATATTGAGCTATTTGACACCAGGATTTTGTCCACCAGAGGATTGTACAAGACCATGGTTTACAATAAATGAAGCATTTTTCTTATGGTTTCTGGCGCCAACTACAGTTTTATTAGCATTCAACTGTCTTGTATTGATCATCGTTGGAACTCATATTTGGTTTCTCAGTCAAAATGAATTGAATATATCAACAGGTATAGGAAGTGAATCAGACACTAATGATTTTCCAAAACAAAGTCGAAAAATGTTGAAAATATGTTTTAATCTATCGATTATTTTAGGTATTGTATGGATATTTCAAATTTTAGCCAGTCTTTTACCTGACGTCCCATTAATTGGACGTGTAGCTAGTTTAGTTAGTAGTGCTCAAGGAGCTGCACTCACATTTACAACTACTAGTAATCTGAAAAGAAAAGCAAAAACAACATGTGAATGGACAAGTATTTTCACGTTAAGTAATAGTAATACAAGTGGTACTAACCATACTTTTCGTAATTGGATAAGACCAGAAAAGCTGAAAGCTAATTCATCAGAGAAACCTGATTCAAATTTACAATCTACAAAATGTGATGATAATTAATTTTCTTATCATATTTATCCAATGACCAAAGTGTGGAAAGAAATATAGTTCAATCATATTTATCTACTTGCAATTATTCAGTAGTATGATGCGACAATATTTCATTTTATGTGATGTTTCCCAAAAGTCCATAATTGCATCTTTTTTTCTGTGCTAAAATATTATATTTAAAGTTCATCAACTGTTTCGCAGAACATATAATCAAATTTTTGTTCTCATGACAAGTTTGTTTTCCATTCAACTTTGATTACATAATATTTACGATTCTATTTTCACACATGAAGTTTGTATTTCAGTTTTCAGGGTTTAAAATTGTAATCTTATCATTCTTTTTACAGTAATTTGGTAACACTTCAAGAATTTTTTGAAGCCAGATTTAGAGACTGAAAATTAGATAAAACATTCTCATTGAAATTGGATAGTTGATAAGTAATACTTATACCAAACATCCACTCAAGTTGCAATAATAAAAAAATTGGAAGAAAATTAAAAGACAAATCAGAAGGGGACTTGTGGAGATTTCAGTATATTTCAAAGCTGAAATCATGAGTCAATTGAAGCTAGACCACCATCGAAAACCTGGAACCAAATGACAGTGTTAATGTTTAATTTCAACTGATCCACGAATTATGAGCAACCGTTCACCAATTGCCTTCAGTGAGTTGTTATCTCACAACAGATGTGGTTTGAACTCCACTGATCACTGCTTCCCACTAGAACTCCAGGACATGTATCTTGAAGTCAGTCACTAGTGAGCATATGATTATGGTAGGTCCTGGGTTCGAATCTCGCGGGTGCGCACTGCTCAGGAGTCCCATAATAGGACGAAATAGCCGTCCAGTGCTTCCAGGTTTTCTATGGTGGTCTAGCTTCAATTGACTCATGATTTCAAATTTGAAATATAAAAGACAAATACTGTTGGGTTAGTTAGAATGATAACTATAGTATATCTTGAATAATACAAATGGATCATCACCAAGTCTACTTAAATCATCATGTTACTAGAAATATTAAGAAATTTAAAGGGGGTTAAAATAGTTTAAATACAGATTTCTCATATCTCATTCCAACCTTCTCTTTGAATATTATTATCACCACTAGGTAAATGATTAAATGATTTCCTTATATCCATTGAAGAACTATAAACAAATAATCAAGTTTCATATGCTAATTTTGAAATCAAATGACTGAGTTTATCTGGAATTATAGTACTGTTATTGAAAAATATATATAAAGTATGTTGTTAGTAATATGAACCGACCCGAGTTGGAAAACTACTGAAAGCATTAAACATAGAACACTTATTTTATCCTAAAGTAGAATTCTTCAACAGTCAATAATTAAGACACTATCTTGGATCGAACCTTCAACTTTCAGGTATCAAAGCAAGAGTTTAACATTTCAACCACTAAGCCAGCAATCGATAGGTTATATACTTAATTTCAATCGATTATCGATATTGTTCAGCAATCTATCTAAACAATAAGTAATAGAAAAATTGAATCACGGTGTCCGGGGATTAAGTGCGACGTTAATCAGTATAAAATGGTGGCCTTCAACCAATCAGATAAAAAATTGAAAAGCATACAGTAAGTCAGATACAGTATTCTGCTTTCTACACAATAATATCAGTAAATAATGTAAACCTAAAAAGGTCACTGAATTTCGAAAAATTAAGGAAATCGTTCAAGATAAATAAAGATTCATAAAGTATTGTGTGCAGAGAAACCCAGTGAATACAAAAAATGGAAACTCGAAATAAAACAATCGACCTGGTCTGAGTGAGACTATAATATATGGAAAACCTTCGAGTGGCACCAAAGTGACCTTGAGAATGTCCACCTACTGACTAGGGCTAAATGAGGGTCGTAAACCAGTGTGAAAGATAAGGATTGTGATCTACAGTTGATGGTTAGGGATAGGGATTAGATTTAGGGTTTTCATTACGAACTGACATCAGCTATAATGCTAAGACACTATTTAGCAGGATGCATAAAAAAGTTCATGCCGAATTCCAAGACAGGTTATCGTAAATCTGATTGGTTTGTTCATAAATTATAGTCTCGCCGTGGTCTGTCAGATCAAAACTGATTACAAAGCGTTAGTTAAAGAAATATCGAAATTAGCTTGATTTACTGATTATTATTAAGTAGTGTGTTATAAAGTACAAAAAGACTTACGCCTGTTACTCCCAATGGAGCACAGGCCGCCGACCAGCATTCTCCAACCCACTTTGTCCTGGGCCTTCTTTTCTAGTTATATCCAATTTTTGTTCATTCTTATAAAAATTGTTGCTCTGGTTGTCAAAAGGGGCATCGGTCTCATGACTTCCGAAGAAACTCGACTTTCGTCACAAGGAGTCATAATTCTTCCTTCAAATCCCAGAGCAGAGTTTAAATGGTTTGAATTCATTTTCCTGATTAGCGTTTTCTTAGCGAGTTATCTTTCTAAGGGATGGGGTCGCTAATCCCATGCTCAACCCTCCTCCTTTATCCGGGCTTGGGACTGGCAGTATTTTTATTTTATTTTATTTTATTTAAACACATACATATTTCAATTTGTCATTTAAGATGGTCCCCATACATATTTAAAGCAATTAGTCCCTTTGATAAATTTCGATAATGTAATAAGAAGACGAAGATTATCAGAACTATGTGATACATTAGCGCAAAAACAAATACAGTCGAATGACCCAATAAGAGTAGAGGATAAACATCCATCATCCTCTGTTGCTAAACATATAATCGAAACAGGTCATATGATTGATCTTAACTCAGCTTTTGTTGTGTTGTTTAAAAGTGTAAAAGGGCGTATACTGAGGTTTATTGAAGCCTTAGCCATACGAAAATTCAAACCCCCTTTGTGTATTCAAAAACAGTTTGTCCTCTCCTTAAACCTACCCTGGTAATAAATGCTTATTATCCAGAGTGATTAGGTGTCAAGTTGTTTTCACATTATTTTATCATTATTATCCTTGTCTATTTCTTAACCTTATTACCCGTCTAGTTGACCTTTTATTTTTATATATAAATGTTCTTAACAAGTATATGTGTGATCAGATTGTTCGAAATGTATTGCGCTAATATGTCACATAGTTCTGATAATCTTCGTCTTCTTATTACATTATCGAAACATACATATTTGTACAAAAGAGCACCAGATAGATATGCGCCACACAAAATAATGAGAATGGGAGGAGGGAGGGGGAAGATGCGTATATATAAAAGAAAAAAAAAGGAGAAGAGTAATGATGGGGGGAACTAAAATGTACAACCAGAAGAACTCTCTCAGTTAAGAAAGTTATAACCACTCTTTATAAAGAAGGTAAAAGAAGGCTGCAGCAGGATCGCCACTGGCTTCTATTCTGAGCCATATCTGATAACGTCTCTAGCCACTGTGTTGCATCATCTCCCGGAACCCAACCAGGGAGTCGTGAAGGACCAACAGAAGCTAGCCATTTACAGCTTTCTTTCATGCTACGACACCATGTCATACACTGACCTCCTCTCCGCTTTTCCCAACCAGTCCCAGCTTCGGCAAATAATGCACGACGTGGAATTCTCTGAGACGACATTCGTAGAACATGTCCAAGCCACCGAAGTCGGTGTTTCAAGATGGTGACACCAAGTGAATCATCGTCTCTGCGCCCGAACACACGATGCCGAACCTCTGCATTACTAAGAGGGTGTTGTCATTGGATGTCAGCAACCCTTCGGAGACAACGATGATCGAACACAGAGAGACGTCTAACATCCTCAACTCGGAGAAGCCAGGTTTCACAAGCATAGAGCAAAACTGCTCTCACTGACGCGTTGTAGATCCGACTGGCAGTAATCCCCGGAGGAGCAACAGGCGGAGTTACAAAAAGAACAGTACATGAATAATCAGTTTGAAACAAACAGATTACAATAGACTGAAGAACTATAAACTATTTTAATCTGCGACATTGACTTTTGTTTAAACATCAACTTAGAAAAAAAACTCGAAGTTGATAATTTTACAGTTTACATAAATTAGAATTAGATGCACGTAAAAATGTGTGAAACTGATGAACTTGGCTTTCTTACACTAATCAATGTATTATCTCTCAAATAGGTATATTAAACTACAATATATAAGCTGATAGATATTATTTTAAAGTTTGTTACTGGGTGACTAAACAGATCATTTCTATTTTGTTCTTCTTCCTAATAAATGTACTTTCCTACTATATTACTTACATTTAATTATATTTGTAGACTAGTAAACTAATTTAATTCTAATTAAATTAATTTCACTATAGTTATCTATTTAAACATATTGATACTTATAACATTTTAATGAGAAGAGATACTTTAGGAAGTTTAATTCCAGTTAACAATTTCAGTTCATCCGTAAAATGTCCTTAATTTCTAATAGAAGCTCATACTAATTTGAATTTTCTAGTTTAAAATTAATGGTTAATGTACAATGAATAGTGAAGCTTTTCCTAGAACCATTGAGACGTATTCTTAGGTATACTATTGAAAGATATTTAATCCTACCTAAGTTTAACACCTTAAATGAATTCGTTCAGTCTGCTTCGTGCTCCGTGTTTAGCGATCGAAATAGGAGTCATTTTTCTCCTAGAAGGTGTAGATCTTTGAGAATATGTTTAAGAAACCGAGTAGAACTCCTATCTTTCTCTCCTATCAACGTATATGATTCAGAACGCACACATAAATTAATATAAAGAGTTGAAAATGACATACGTTAGATATTTATTTACTTTCACTTGAATTATTACACATAGCCTTATGTAAAACAAAGCCATTTTCTCAGCTAGGACTATGATTTGTAGAGCTCCATCAAGTTTTTGGTTAATTTTATTCACAATATCCTCGCCTTAGAATGATAATTAATGGAAAATGTTAATTTGATTTGATAAGTAAATGAATGAATATGAAACATTAAATAATCGGTATATCGTATTATTTTTATGCCAAGTCGCACGAAACCCGGGTCCAGGGTTTCCTGTTGACCACCTCCAAACACCATCTTATCTTTGTTAAGTCGGCTTCCCGCGAACTCCAACAGAGCCCCCAGAGGCTCAAAAAGAGTCCCAACCAATCAGAGTACGACAGAACATTCTGGAGTTCCAACGTGGCACGCTACCATTGGTCAGTAGCAATATATGTCGTTTATTGGATTGGCTGAATTAGGATGTTGATTTAACTTAAGCAAACATCTATAAATACTTACGATTTTCTGTACAAAAATGATCCTTGCAGTAAAGGTTTTCTCTGCTACTCGTGTCTTCTCTCTGGTCTTCAAGTTGCTGAGTAGTGCTAGCCTGGGGTTATCCGTATAGCTTAGGATCTGAATAAGCGTTCAACCCACAAGACATATCAGTGGCGACGGGAAAATGACAATGAATATTTCTCTGGAGCAATTAGAAGCCTATATGGTGCGTCAAGAAAAGAGGTTTGAAGAGTCCCAAATTAGAATCATGGAAACCCTGATGCAGAAATTACTCCTGTCCGAGAGAAACCCTGCTTCCAGTCAATCACAAGTACCACATACTGATTCAGTCATTAACGCCATACATGAATTCAATTTTGATGGTGTAGCAGGTATAACTTTTGAGTCGTGGTTTAAGAAGTATGAAGATTTGTTTTATATTGATCTTTGCAACCTGAATGATGCTTCGAAAGTCAGAATACTTCTCAGAAAACTGGGGACTGTGGAACATGAACGCTACAGCAACTTCATTCTCCCGAAGAACCCACGAGATTTTAGTTTTGATGAAACAGTCAAAACCCTGTCCCAAATTTTCGGAGAGCAATCATCTTTATTTAATATCCGTTATCAGTGTTTAAAGTTAACGAAAGAATCTGGAGATGATTGGGTGAAACATGCAGGAACTGTGAACCGTGAATGCGAGAGGTTCAAATTATCGTCCATGTCTGAGGACCAGTTTAAATGTTTAATATTTATCTGCAGCCTGCGTTCTCCTGATGATGCTGATATCCGGACCAGAATCCTAAGTAAACTTGAACACTGCCCTAACATGACCCTACAGGAAGTAACTACCGAGTGCCAAAGGTTAGTGAACTTGAAGCATGATACTTCAATGGTAGAAAACGGTAACTGTCCCCATAATGTCAATGCAGTCAAGAGAAAATCCTTGCAAGGTTTCAGCACACCTAATTATCGTAATAACGGTGACAAACCATCATCTCCATGCTGGGCATGTGGAGGCTGGCACTATAAGAGGTTTTGCCCGTATAAAGAACATTGTTGCAGTAAATGTCATCGAAAGGGCCATATAGAAACCAGCTGCAGGAAAAGAAACTATAAACGACATTTTGCAAAATCTTACTTCAAGAAATACAGGTCTGGGGCATTAACGAAAAGAATATTGGTATCACATAACAAAGCTCGAAGGTGCCGCCAGAGAAAGTACGTAACCTTGAATATTAATAAACATCGCATTCGACTTCAGCTTGATACTGCTTCTGATATTACTTTGATAAGTCCAGAAACTTGGAAGAAGATTGGGCGACCCTCGGTGCATCGAACAACACAAATAGCACACAGTGCATCAGGTGGGAAGTTAAACATTGTTGGAGAGATACCTTGTATTGTGTCTAAAAATGCTGTAACAACAAATGCAACAGTGTATCTTACAAAGAAGCCAGCACTCGACTTAATGGGGTTGGATCTTATAGAAACACTTGACCTAGCAGACCACTCTATTAACCGTATCTGTAATCGAATCACAACTTACAACACCTCAGAGTGGAGTCAGAAAAATGCCATGCTACAAAAACACCAAGACGTGTTTCAAGAAGGATTAGGCGAGTGCACGAAGGCTAAAGCAGTGCTAACTCTAAAGCCTGCAACTACTCCCATTTTTCGACCTAAAAGACCTGTGCCCTATGCTGCCCTTCCAATAGTCGAACAGGAATTACAGCGACTTCAGCAAATGGGTGTTATCGAGCCTGTGAACTTCTCGAACTGGGCTGCACCAATAGTGGTGGTCAAGAAGTCGAATGGAAGTGTCCGTCTATGTGCAGACTACTCCACAGGATTAAATGAAGCTCTAGAGTCACATCAGTATCCGTTGCCCTTACCAGAAGATCTTTTCGCTAAGCTGAACGGTGGCAGATATTTTGCGAAATTGGACTTATCAGACGCATATTTTCAAATCCCGGTATCTGATGAAAGCAAAGATCTTTTAACGATCAACACACACAAAGGTCTGTTCCGGTATAACCGACTACCTTTTGGGGTGAAGACAGCGCCTTCTATTTTTCAGCAAATTATGGATACCATGTTACAAGGTATTCCAGGGGCAGCAGCTTACTTAGACGACATCATAATTATGGCAGTAGATAAAATGGACCTGCAGAAGAAACTAGACCAGGTACTAGAACGCGTAGCCGATTATGGTTTTCGACTCCGAGCGGAAAAATGTGACTTCTATATGCAGCAAGTACGGTACCTGGGTTTCATAATAGATAAAGACGGAAGACGACCAGATCCAGAGAACATTGAAGCGGTGAAAACAATGCCTAGACCCAGGGACATTACCACCCTACGATCATTCTTGGGGTTGGTCAGCCATTATGGTACCTTCCTCCCTGATCTCCATCGTCTACGTTCTCCACTAAACAACCTATTACAAAAGAATACGAGATGGAATTGGTCTGCAGACTGCCAAGCGTCTTTCGAGAAAATCAAGCAACTCCTGACTTCCAATCTTTTATTGACACACTATGATCCTTCTCTACCGATAGTCGTCGCTTCAGATGCTTCGAACTATGGTGTGGGTGCAGTTATCTCTCACATTTTTCCTGATGGGTCTGAAAAAGCTATCTCACACGCTGCCAGATCTTTGACAACGACCGAAAGGAACTATAGTCAGATTGAAAAAGAGGCCCTATCAATTATCTTTGCAGTGAAGAAGTTCCATAAGATGATATATGGCCGACATTTTACTCTAATAACAGACCATAAACCACTACTTGCAGTTTTTGGGTCAAAGAAAGGTATTCCAGTTCATACAGCTAACCGACTCCAACGATGGGCAACCACACTTCTTGGTTACGACTTCAAGATAAAGTATCAGTCTACTACTGCCTTCGGACAAGCTGACGCATTGTCAAGATTAATAGGCTCCAAATCAAAAACCCCAGAGGAGACTCTTGTAGCAAGTATAAAAGCCGAGGAAGAAGTTCATCGGGTATTGGATGACGCAATCAATGGACTCCCAGTAACCTTTGAAACTATCAAGAAGATCACTGAATGCGATAAGATACTGAGCACAGTCAAATGCTATCTCTCGTCCAAATGGCCAAACAATCGCCTTGACGGAGAACTTTTGCAATATTTTCGTCGACGGGACTCACTAATGGTTGTTGACTCGTGTATTATGTTCGGTGATCGAATCGTTATTCCGAAGTTATTACGTCACAAGGTTCTCAAGCAGTTTCACAATGGCCATCCTGGAATAAATAAAATGAAATCGTTGGCTCGTAGTTATGCTTATTGGCCGTCAATGGACAAAGATATCGAGAATAAATGCCGTAACTGTCCATCATGCATTCAAGCCGCTAAAAATCCTGTGAAATGCGAACCGCAGTATTGGCCTACGCCAGCGGGACCCTGGGAAAGAATTCATGCAGATTTTGCTGGTCCAATCCAAGGAAAAATGTTTCTAATTATCGTAGATGCATTTACTAAATGGCCGGAAGTATATACCATGCCAAATTGTACAACCTCAGAAACAATCTACAAGCTGTCTACCCTGTTTAGCTGTTTTGGAGTACCAGAGACCTTAGTAACAGACAACGGCTCGCAATTCGCCGCAGAATCGTTTAAGCATTTCTGTAAAGCAAACGGAATAACTCACCTTCGTTCTTCACCCTATCATCCACAATCTAACGGACAAGCAGAACGCTTCGTGGACACTTTTAAACGAGCATTACTGAAGGGGGGAGGCGAAGGGCCGACTGGGCAGGTGATCACGAAATTTTTAACATCCTACAGATCCACTCCGAATCCGAATGTTCCGGACGGCAAGTCTCCTGCGGAAGACATGTTCGGAAGACGTGTTCGAACCGTCTTCAATGCCATGTTGCCATCCCAATTAGTTGATGAGCGCAGTCACAATCCAAGTATTCGGAACTTCAGTGTCGGCGACAAAGTTTACATTAAATCCTACATCGGGAAGAACCGATGGGAGCCAGGAGAAGTCGTACAAAAATTGGGAAGAGTTCTGTACAGAGTTCGAGGAACTTTTGGGATGTGCATACGACACACAAATCAAATCCTTAAAGACAAAAGAATGATGCAGAATCGAAGTAACCCGCCGAATTTTCCGTTAGATTTAATCTTAGACTCACCAACGCCACAAACGCCAATGAATACTGAAAGGAAGCCGTGGACAGGGAAGATGACGAGAATAATGGGACGACGTCGCAACCCAGTTACCAAACTACAAGTTGACCCTAGGAAGAAGTCTTATTCGGGGGAGGTGTTAAGTCGGCTTCCCGCGAACTCCAACAGAGCCCCCAGAGGCTCAAAAAGAGTCCCAACCAATCAGAGTACGACAGAACATTCTGGAGTTCCAACGTGGCACGCTACCATTGGTCAGTAGCAATATATGTCGTTTATTGGATTGGCTGAATTAGGATGTTGATTTAACTTAAGCAAACATCTATAAATACTTACGATTTTCTGTACAAAAATGATCCTTGCAGTAAAGGTTTTCTCTGCTACTCGTGTCTTCTCTCTGGTCTTCAAGTTGCTGAGTAGTGCTAGCCTGGGGTTATCCGTATAGCTTAGGATCTGAATAAGCGTTCAACCCACAAGACATATCAATCTTGACATAGTACACGCAGTGTCGAGCCACCTAGACTAGTGGCCAGATTGCAACTTGATCGATAGCATTCGATCAGCACTAAGAAGGACTTGACACTCATGACATTGATCACCACCCAGTGATCAATCAATTGTAATTAGAAAGAATCTTTTTATCTTCATAAATGAAACTGAAGAATCTCATTATTATCAAAAAGATACGATTACTTTATGTGTAAATTCTAATGAATAAAAGTTATAATAATAATATTTCACCTTCACGCACTAATTTGTTGTGGCTAGCAGTTGAATCCAGGAGGCCACTATCCATCTTTGCTTATAACGCTTGTGAATTAAGGCAATATCGAGGCAATACACACAGGATGCACATATGCTAACAAGAGACTGATCAATTACAATCATAAACATCAATGGGAAGATTTAAGTAAAAAGGATACCAAGTGGATACGATTACTTAACTTGTAAATCCTAGTAAATAAAGGTCATTATTACTCTTTTTACGATCTCAATACTTCATAGATAAATTGAACATATTTGATAAATATTTATGCAACTTTATATAGTTGAGATCATGAGTCATTTGAAGCTAGACCACCATACACAACCTCAAAGCACTTGAAGGTCATTTCGTCCTATTGTGGGACTCCTCAGTAGTGCGTATCCACGATGACTACTTTCAAGCTCAATTTTTATTGATTCATTATCGGGAATTTTATTAGAAAAACATTGAGATTTTGCTCTGTTTTTAAAAAAATTTAGATTTGAAAAAACTTATTAATGGAGATAATCGTCATAGTATAAATCACAAAATAATCTTAGCTAGGTCACCATTTAGAATCGAGGAGCATTGGCTAGCTGTTTCTTCCTAATATGGTACTTGTAAGACAATTAATCTCTTTGATAAACTTCGATAATACAACGAGAAGACGAAGTATATCAAAAGTATGTGATATATTTGCATAATGCATTTCGAACAATCTGATCACATATATAGTTGTTAAGATCACTTGTGTATTAAAAAATAAAAAGATCAACTAGACAGATTAAAGGCAAGTCGTAACAAAGAGAAATAAAGTACGCAAAAACAATATGATAACCACTTTGAATAATAAATCAGTATTACCAGGATAGATTAAGGGTAAGAACAAATTGTTTTTGAACATTTAGAGGGTTTCAGTTTCCGTGTACCCAAGGCTTCAATAAACCTTAGTGTTGGCCCTTGAAGGCTTTTGTACAACACTATAAAGGCTGACTTGATATCGACTTTATGACCAGTCTCAACCGAATGTTTTATAATTGAGGAAGATCGTAGTGCCGTGCTTCGTTAATCATTCTCCTCGATAACCGTTATAATACAAATCTTAACGGTGCATAAAATCAGAAGGCAAAGAGAAGCAGCAGTTACAGTTTTATTGACAAATGACGCAGGTCAGAAAGTTATAAGCACATTAGTAAATATCAGAGAGCGAAACAAAAATGACACGCATCGGAGATGGCGGATAGGCCAACTCACTTTTATCAAGCGTTAATCAATATTTAGAGTCAGACAAGAATAAATCATAGATATGTGATAAATAGGATAAGAAGTGTACACACACCTACGCTCATATAAAAATGGTCAGGGTTAATAAGTCAATGATTAACAAGGTGAAAACATGACTCATGATGAACAGGTGAATTGACTTGTCCAGAAGCTAGAATAAGGCATATGGGCTTAACATAACAACCGATACTACATAGCCCCTTTGTAGAAAATGTCTGAGGTGGTATGTGAATAATAGTGTTAAAATGTACGGAGAAAAAATCCACAATACCTGATCAATTACAGTGTCAAATGAGGGTTGAGGGTATTAAACGAATGTGTCATACTTATATAAAAATGAACATGACTATTGTCAAGATGCGGACAAAATAGAAATGTTACCATGGTATTATGAGTAGATTAGTAAGCGTACAAAAAAATCTAACATGCATTTATGTCGTGACTGTCTGGATGATAAAATAACATATTTGCATGGGCGATTCGAAATATCGTGAAAATAGATTGATAAATTGTATATGGGTATGATAGCGGAATAGATCGTGGAAATAAGTGGGGTAGAACATAACAGAAATCGGTTTGTGGTGCCGATTGAATATGAGGATAAAGAACAGTGAAATATGATAAGCAGAGATGGATAGTGGCTAGCAGTGAAATCTATCCATCTTTGCTTATAATGCTTGTGAATTAAGGCAATATCGAGGCAATACGCACAGTATGCACATATGCCAATCAGAGACTGACTAGTCGCAGTCCTAGCACATTGACGGGAAGATTCAAACAAACAATACTAAGTGAAATATGGTGTTCTGACAAACCGCAGTAAAGTAAATATCGTCGATTAGCAATGAGTGTATTCGAATTTACATAACTGGAGTTTATGTGTGATAAAAATTATCCAGCCATACTATGATGACTGCATCAACGGGTGATATTCGTTGCTGTATTGCTATTGATAATAATCACGAAATGCGAAGTCAGTGTACGGTGTCGTTTGCGTTGAGTTATCGTCAATTATGTATTAGTAGAATGACCAGAAGAACAGGATAGTGACTGCTGAGACGAGATATGCGGCGTCGTATTCCTTTTTTGTCATGAAGCCTAGCGTGGTTGGTGTAGTTAAATCGGTAACTCTGACTTCTCAGTCCAGATAGTGTGAGGTGTTGTGTATGAAAATGCGGTGGTAACTCGTTTGTGTGTGTGTGGGTGGGTATGCGTGGATGAGTACGATGTTGCTGCCGTCGTTGTTGATAAAGATGATGACGATGATAATGGTGGTGTTGATGATGACAATGGCGTTGTTGGGTGTGTTGTTAGTTGAAGTGGTGATGAGTATGCTGGAATAATGAGTTCACGATGATTGTGTGGTGAATATTGTTGCGTATGTGTTGGTGATGTTGATATTGATTGTAGTATTATGTGGACATATCGTGTATATGCATGTCAGTATTATGAGTGGATGATGTATGTAGTTTTGTTGGACAAATCATTGTCCCTCGTGGTCTAGTGGGTTAGGATTCCTGGCTTTCACCCAGGCGGCGCGGGAGGGTTTTTCACATCTAGCGCCAATCTACATGACACTCACCTCTATATCTACATCAACAAGCATTTCCCGACCACTGACACTATCATCTGTCACGTGCTCACATCGGCAGTCAAGCACAAAATGTTCGGTGATATATTGATTAGTTGTTCCACTTGCAGTATGTCCATAATGCTCTATTCGCACACACTCACTCATTCCAATACGTCTCAAGAAACAAACAACCGGTTGAGATAAGTTGGTGATTGGAGGTGATCAACAGGAAACCCTGGATCCGGGTTTCGTGCTACTTGACACTAGTCAGCAAGGTGCATCTGTAATCTTGAGGGAAATAGTGTTCCCTGACGGATCCAACCCCATGTCACTCAGCTTCACAGTCAGAGACGTTACCACTGAGCTATTCGGGCCGTAACTGAGACGCAATCACAATTGATTGATCACTGGGTGGTGATCAATGTCATGCGTCCTGTTGACCACCTCCAACTATCATCTTATCTCAACATAGTGCACACAGTGTCGAACCACCTGGACTAGTGGCCACATTGCAACTTGATCGATAGCCAAGTTGAAATCAACAAACCGTTTCACCTGGGTGAACGTATATACGGGAATATTCCGATGTAAATATTAGACTATAAATCTATGAAGGTATTAGAATGGATGATCGGTATGGATTATTCATCAACACCCCCCCCCAAATGCCTGATACGGCCGAGAGTAGGGAGAGCCTGCTCTCCCTCTCGAAGAGCTCTCACATGGCCACGCATATATAGCCTCTGTCAGGGAAGTCCTACTCACTGCCTTCTCGCTCCTGGATGTTGTCTACGAAATTGAGAGGACTAAAACGAATGTCCGACGCTTTGACCGGGTTGGTGGACACGGAGGGTCCACCTAGGAGAGTTGGAAAAACCTGATTCCAAACTGATGGTCCACATGGGCTCCAGTATCTTGAGGGAACAAATGGCGTATGAATCAATCGTTGGTCACCGGCTACCATGGGACTGCATCTCCTCAAGATGCCCCACTGTTTTGTGGGCTAGACCTTTAGGTGAAAGGCTCGGGGTGTTGCCCCCTAAGAAAACCACTTGCTTCGGTTTGGGTACGCTAGCAGTATCAGAGCCCTCACACAAATCAAATGTGATTTGTGTGCCTCATATGTATCTGGTGCCCCTTTCTACCAATATTTATGTGTTTAAATAATAATAAATAATTCATCACCACAAAATGCATATCGTTGCTAAGATCATATCTACTCAAATATATCATTGATAATAATTAGGTAATTAAGTTAGACATTAACACCGTTGGATGCCGGCTCAGTGGTCTGTCGGTTAAGGGCTTCGGCTCGAAACTGGTAGGTCCTGGGTTCGAGTCTCGCTGGTGCGGGATCGTGGATGCGCACTGCTGAGGAGTCGCATAATAGGACAAAACGGCCGTCCAGTGCTTCCAGGTTTTCGATGGTGGTCCAGCTTCAATCGACTCATGATTTCAACTTTGAATTATGGAAGTATTGGAACAATACACTGAATACTTACTATAAGATCATAAACCCTAACAATAACACTCTGAACACTTCACAAAGAATCATCCTAATGAAATGAAGTTTATTTTTAATTAATACATTTTTGGTAAAGTATTTTCCCATTTTATATGTAAACAACAAATTTACATTAATTATAGAAGGGGTTTTGTGGAGATTTAGTATTTATTATAGTTGAAAGCGTGAGTCAATTGAAGCTACAGTTCAATATGTCTAGACAGATAAAAACAAACCGAATCCATATGAATGAACATATTAGAGATGTTGTATTGATATCTAACTTTTGAAGGAAGATACAAATTTTATTTGGTTCACTAATAATCTAATAATAATAATAATATTATAGCAACCATCCTACAATTAATTTCGATTATAGCCAGTTTTGGTTAAGCCCTTTTTTATTTGGATAGTAACAATTTCCATATTCTTTGCACTGCTATACCACTAGAGCACATGACACTCTAGCCGAAATGTTGACTGCTTAAATATCATTCGATGACTCATACTCCTCCCCATATATGTACGCACACAAATACTAATATCAGCCTTTGTTTTGCTTTGCTGTGCCCTTATTAAATTTGACTATAAATTGCCTATGTAATTGCTTGCTATTTGCTCGCTTGCTTCTCGTTCGTTTCCTTCGCTTGTTCGCCTGTTTACTCGCTCTCTCGCTTGCCGCTCACTCGCTCGTTCATATTCGCTCAGGTGTTGTTAGCTTTCGAACCTGAATCATTCGACAATAAACTGTAGTTGCTGCTATCCTTTGTCTTCTGATTTTACGCACCGTTAAGATTAGGATTATAACGGTTATCAAAGTAAACGATTAACGAATCGTGGCACTACAATATAAATAATAATATTATCCATTTTCTAAATTAGTATTTGAAAGGTGAAATAAACAAAGACGATAAAATGTTGTTGCTTATTAAGGAACTGAAAATTCAATTGTTAAATCTCTAAATATTACTCAATAAAGTAGATAAAGATGAATAAGTATGAGAAATTAGGTGATGTGATAAGACAGACTTTTAAAGATGAGATAAGATGCAGTCAGAAGGAACACAGAAAGACGAACATGTCATTTTAGAGTAAAAGGACAGTAGAAAAATAGATAAAATGGAATGTGATAGCTTTTCAACACAAGAAATTAAGACTATGATAGAAGAAGAAGTTGGATACATTTTCTAGAAGTATAGCGAGTGATTTATTAATACTGAGAAGACAGAAGTTCAGTGTCATTGACATGTTTCAACTTACCTTTTTAATGACTTTAAAGGCTAGGTCCGTTTTGATTGAATGGAGTGTATTCATAAAATACCCGATTATGAAGCTCCTTGTCCTCTTTCCAGTCAAACTGAGTTATGTTTGCAGATCACCACTACCCAAAGTTGCAATACGAGTGTAAAGATTATTGTTCATCTCTGGTTGACATTAATCTGATTGGTAAGCTTGAATGACAACTATCACTGGTATCTCGAAATATAATGGCAAAGTGATTGTAATTGTCGCTGAGAATGTGGTACGCTTATGAGGAGTGATCGACTGGTCTCTTTGGTTCTTTTGAATCAACATACTCTAGTAACGAGAAAATGGGATAAACTTTTACAAAACATCTATACAACATCATGTACAAAATGAATTTTAACCACTGATATGAACACTGAGTATAAGCTTCCTTCAGTACCCATACTTGCACACATAGCCAGTGAAATAACGAAATATGTTGTCCCTGATATCAATGCACGTAGACAACTGCGAACATTTTGCTGCTGGAAGGACTTCGTAAATCTGGACAGAGGGAATTTTAATAATTCTGAATGCTTACTAAAAGCGTGAGAATCAGATCATCTGTTAATTAATAAACACATTGTTATAAATCCGATCTATCAACCCATGCGAAAATTGTCAATTGACAACATAACCAGAGGCCAAACGAACCTGACAATCATCAATAATATAATAAAAAATCCAGTTACCGAAAGCTATGAAGACGATCAGTTGCGAACAAGGCATCAGAATGAATTTATTTACCCCTATGGAATAATTAGAAAGCTCAATTCTACATGAGGTTGCTAACTGTATTGTCTAGAATGACAATGTAAGCCCCATACTGAATTAATAAATAACCTCATCTTTAACTCTTTTCCAACATCCTAAAATAAAGCTAAAATGAAATCATTTATAGAACACGATGAATTCACTATATTTCCTTTCCATCTTTTCGATTACATACATGTTGAAATGTTTGATTATTTCTTACTAGTAACATAATTTTGGGTAAAAGTATACTTCAGGGACAAGTCAGTTGGCATCAAGAATGCTTCTTTTAGGTCATGTGAAAAGTTTAAACACTATATGTAGCAAGTTTTGGGAATACCTTTGTTTAATACTCAAGACTTACAAAATGTTAACAGAAAATTACTTTTTGCCTTCATGAATGATAATGATAGTATTTAATACATCCTCTAAATCTATTCCTTACTTAGCACGTTTGTACTACTTACGATTTCATTCTTAATTTATATATTCTCTGATATGATATCAAAAACTACATATTCTCATTTATCAATTCTTAGTTATACGTTACATCGCGACCAAACACTACATTCATATTGTACAATAAGTTATAATTTTGGATTATAATTTGTATTATCTTAGTCAAAGTACTACATTGAAAAGTTACTTTTCATCTTCAGACTTCACTTTCAAATTAAACAATAATTATTAGTTTGTACTAAATCTTCACATCATAATGGTGTATCGGCTACATAGAAAACAGGTACACAAGATCTTAACGCTACATTTAAGAAATATTTCAATTCATAATAAAATGTTTTGAGTGTACAGTTGTGTAACTGAACGTTGGATTATTATAAGTTTTATACTAAAAATACATTGTATTAAACGAGATCATAAGTACGGATAATCGAATTTATTTGAACAACTTAGTAAAGCCTGAGAACCATTACAGTAAATATTTCATTTGCAAAATTTTAGTCAATTGTCTTAGATTACTGTTCTTCCGTTTCCACATCAATCATTCATTGTTCTAGTTCTCTTTTCTTTTATCTTCTTAACTTTCTGCCTCCAGGCATTTTACTTTTAATTAGTGATACATACTACTTATATCTGTCGACATCAGTAACATACACCACAATATCAACTGTTAGATTTGGGTTATATTCCCAGTATAAAATTACTATTATTATTATTACTTACATTAATCAGAACAAATTGCTTTAACATGTAATTATTAACAAAAGTCATATCAATTGGTTGAAATAAGTCATATGACTACCGGGTATATTTACAAATCTCGTTTTATAGGACCATTGAAAAAAGTTCGTTAGAAAACCCTAAGTATTATTTAATGCATTAAAATATACAATATTAGATGAGAAGAACTTGAGAGATTTTTTTGTAAATAATTGTTCATTTTCTGATTACTTATTTAGTTTGTGAGCGTTCTGGATTCCACTGCAAACGACTATCAATCTTTGCTTATAAAGCTTGTGACTTAAGGCTATATCGAGGCAATATGCACTGCATGCACATATGCCAATAAGAGACTGATCAATTTGCAGTCCTAAACATCAATGGGAAGATACAAGTAAACGATATCAAATGAATTTAAACTTCACCCCTTTGCACAAGGAAGTGACTATCTTAACTCAGTAGCTAAGTGAATAACGTGATGACGTTTGAAGCGAAAAGTACTATGGTTCGAGTTCAGAGGTGGACATTAACTCTGGCATACAGGTACATCCATCTGAAGAGTCTCAAATAGGATGAAACGCACGTCATTGATTTCACTGCAAGCCACCATCCGTCTTTGCTTATAAATAAATTTATTGTCATAATCCGTTAACAACAAGGGATAATTTGTATTCCTATAGTTAGTTTATAAATCTCTTAACAATAATCCTGAAGTATGATCCGTTGAATAACATTCATCAAGAATAGTTTCTCGTAAAATTGTTTCTCATTTTTACAAATATAATTAAACTTTCTAAAAATCAAGAAATGACAATTAATCGTAATATAAGAAGGGGGGTTATGTTGAGATTTTAGTAATTTTATATAGCTGAAATCATTAACCATTCACTAATGTCTTCAGTGAGTTGATATGTCCCAACAGACCTTGTTGAATTCCGCTAGTTACTGTTTCTCACTAGAACTCCAGGAATGCCTCATGCAGACAGCCACTAGTGAGTATATGATCATTATAAGAAGGGAATTTTATGGAGATTTTAGTAATTTTATATAGTTGAAATCATTAGTCAATTGAAGCTAGGTTTTCTATGGTAGTCTAGCTTCAATTGACTAATGATTTCAACTATATAAAATTACTAAAATCTCCACAAAAACTTCTTCCGATAAGGATCATGTACTCACTAGTGACTGTCTCCATGAGGTATTTCCTGGAATTCTAGTGAGAAGCAGTAACCAGTGGAGTTCGACCAGGTCTATTGGGAGATGTCAACTCACTGAAGACAGTGTTGGACAGTTGTTCAATTTCATGGATCGGTTGTAGTTAGATGTTAACACAGTTGTATGCCGGCTCAGTGGTCTAATGGTTAAGTGCTTGCACGTGAGACTGATAGATCCTCTGTTTGAATCTCGCGAGGTGGGATCGTGGATGTGCACTGCTGACGAGTTCCAGTGCTTCCAGGTTTGTCGTGGTAGTCTAGCTTCAATTGACTCATGATCTCAACTATATGAATCCAAATTTGTTTAGAAAAAAAACTTTATCTCTTATCCTTAAAATTCAATATTGACTTTTCAAGTAAAGTAAATAAAATAAAATTCTGCAAAAAAAGGAAAAAAAACTTATTCAGTACAATTTTTTTATCAAAAATAAATTTTATGGGGTAAATCCTTTTTTAAAAATGTTACATTCTTTCCTGTCTTATTATTATTATTGTTTCTAATTTTTGATGAGGTTTTATTCTCTGAACTGAATGATTTGGTCATAGGGCTTTCGTCATTATTCTGAATGACATCATCAGTATAAATCTCAGATAGAAATGATATGTTCTAATTTCTCTACATATAATTCATAACTTGTCTTGTAAAACAAAATATTATTGTAGTGAACAAGAACACGAGTGAGGGCGATCGAATGTATTTTAGCATAACATTACAGAATATCTCATTAAAATTAGATAACCATACAGTAAACAGGTAATTTGCAAAATAACAATCAATTGTCTCAATTTGGCTATTTCTTCTGCGAATATCCGTCCATAGTCTCCGATTATAATTATTCATAAATTTTTATACCATTTTTATACCGTTCCAATTCTCTCCTTATCGATCTTCTACTGAAATACATTCAATGCTCGACTATCAACATATACTACTTATATGGTTATCAGTAACCTACACACACACGATGAAAATGAGAAAATAAAATTTTTACTATAGAAACAAGTTGATTTATTGGTCATTATCCATTTTATAATTTAGATGATAATGATAATAAAGGATGAAAGAATTTACTGATAAGTGATACTGACTTATGCCTGTAAACAGTGTAAATGAAACTTGTATTCTATTGGTTAAGTGTTTGTTTATTAATTTAACAAAATGTATGCAAATACACACACACACAAACAAACAAACAAACATCATTTCTCGTCATTGTTGCCGGAAATTCTCATAGAAATAGTATTTACTTTGATGGTGGTGGGTATTATGCACAAATAAGATAAAGATAAATAATTATACATTATCAACTATATATATATAAGTTATTTGATTAAAATCAACAAGGCATATGTATATAATATAAAATAATCTTTGCATTATAGCCCAAAATCATAATTTACATACTAATTAGCTAATAGGAAAGTATTTACGAATTTTCCAAAATGTACAACAATGAGTTAAGTTATTTAAAGTATGGAACACTTAGTTTGACTTTATCTACATTAAGAATTAGGATGTTAATGTTTATGTAAAAAAAAATTAGGTTTTAATTTAGAAAGACAGAAAAAAAAGTAACTGAATTACATTACAATTGCTAATTATTATGCAGTGATCAATTCATATAAGTTGGGAAGTTTAAGTACATTGTAGTGAATGACAACATAAGTCGTTCAGTGCTTCCAGGTTTTCCATTGTGGTCTAGCTACAATCGACTCATGATATCAACTATAAAATTATCTGATTGTGTTAATGCATTAGCCTAGTAGTCTAATTTAAAATGATATGAAGCGGAATAATAATGAAGTGTTGTACACTGATAAAGTTCTTAGATAGATCAATTTTATTGAGATTATTTACAATGATATCATCGTTTGCATCAAAATTAGTCTTCTAAGAAAGTGAAAGTAACTGACTAGTAAGTGTAAAGCCGATTGTATAGATTAACAAATTATTCATTCTAAAAAACCAATCGTTATATTACATTATAATGTAAACAAATTTAAATTGAGCGAAGAAAGGAAATTACTGAGTAATCGGGATTCTTTTAAGAAATCCCAGAACGGACATCAGTTAATACTCCAGTATTACAACCAAAGTAACTGATATAACTAAATATAACAATAATAATTTTTCACAGAATTTAACCAATAAAATATCCATACCTTACTTACTTACATACATAAACCAACCAACAGATATCTCCATACAAATCTGTATTCATCAATCATTTAAAGTCATGTCCAGTTGTTATTCATCCTTTTAATCTCTGCTTCCAATTCTCGACATAATGTTTCCTTCAAAATACCTCTCTTCCATTTACATTCAACATTCCAAGTTACAGCGTGCTTCGTTATACAGTTCGATGGTTTCCACAATGTATGTCCATTCCACTTCCAACATCTTTTCCTAATCTCCTCTTCATCAAAAAACCGACAATAATCAAATAAAAGTACAGAGAAAAAACAAACAAAAAAACAACCAAAAAATGTACCCAATGAGGGAATTAGGGCCAAGGAAGGGTAAGAGGTTGGACAAATCGTTTCTGAACGCAAAGTTCAGGCTTGAATTCATGGATTGCCAATGCCAATATAGATTTAGTTGAAAGTTATGAACACACATTAGCATAGTACACGAAACAAACACAGGTACTGAGTAAGAATATTGCGAACATGTATATCATGTATAAAAAAAACTTTCTACAGCACTAATAGTGGCAAATGACCAAAAAACTAGAAAAAAGTGGTAACGTAATGAACAAAGGCTAATCATAAGTAGAAGTAACTTGAGCGAAGCTTAGTTAGTCAATAACAAAATTGCTGAACTAGAAGAGTATTGGAGAAATGACGTAACTATGCTAAGAGAAAGAGTTACAAATTTTTAGGTTGTAACGGAATAGGGTTTATGTTATCAAGGATTAGAAAGATACTAAATTATATCCGTGGTTTAAGTAAGTGGTATTTTGCTAAACAAGGAAATTGGATTGAATGGAGCCATTTACTTACCATTAATGTCCTGGGTTCGAATCCCGCGAGAGCGGGTTCGTGGATGCGCACTGTTGAGGAGTCCCATAATAGGACGAAACGGCCGTCCAGTGCTTCCAGGTTTTCCATGGTAGTCTAGCTTCAATTGACTCATGATTTTAACTTTGAATAATGTTTATATTATTTAGTTAGCCATCAAATTCCAATAAATTTTTATATGTACAGACACTTATTGAAGAATCGGTTCCAAACTATACACCACCAAGCGCAAAAACTTGTGATAAGGTTAACTAATTAGTGAAAATGTAAGCCTAAGTGAAATATCAAGTGTCGTACATCTTCTGTAGACCATACACGTAATGTAGATAAGACCCGGGTGGCCCTATATCATTGTAGGTAGAGTTACCAATCAAATAGAAATTGTTAAATTCAGTAGAGCAGACAAAGAAAAGAGTTTCTCATTAATAACGCCAATGACCAAGCCAAGCTGAATTACTGATTTGAACTAATATGAGGCTATTTGTCAGATTATTACATTACTAAAACAAGTAAGTCAATCGACCCCTAGCCATGAGATCTAGAGCTTGTTCAAAAGAAGAAACCTTAATTGAACAAATTTTAACCATCTAGAGCGTTATCAAGTAAAGTAACAAACGAAACCCATTGAGTCGGTGAATAATATTTAGTGACTGTTCAATGGAAAATTTTCTTTTCAATTACATTATTTGTTTTACATGTACATTCATATTTATAGTTTATTGGAACATAATAATCTATAATAAAACTTTTACTGTTGGCTGCTATGTCAAGCTCATTCAGCTTATTCTTCTTTCCAGACAGGTCAATTTATTTATTCTTCTTGAATCACATTTAGACCTTGTTAATTATTCGCTTATCAACTTTGACTGTTTCTATATAAGTGTATGTGTGTTTACTTCTTATCCTGTTCATCACATATCTGTAACTTATTTTTGCTCGACCATAAATATTCATTAACGCTTGATTAAATCGAATTAGCTCACACGACTTCTCCACTGTGCGTCACTTTGCTTTGTCCCTCTGATTATCTGTCCAGATCAATGAGTGTACAAAATGTACGTATTCAAAACTTCATTCCTGTATTAGACTTATTTAATCTCGTTATTCACTTACGCGATTGGCGGTATGTATATTTCGATAGCGATCAACATACGGTATAACTGGGTTCAGATCTCGGAACACCAAAAACTGATACTTATTGTATACCATAAAAAGTGATCAGAAATGTTTTCAAGTATCGAACTGAATTGTATAATGTTCTAAATAGGTTACACATGAAAGACAATTATCAACCTAAAAAATATAAGAACCTGTTGATAAACTGTTGCACATTATCAATTACAGAAAGTTATTTAATGATTTAATGACTAAATAAAGATTAGTTACGAAGATACTATTTAGAAGAGAAATAATTGTTTATTTCGAGAATATAAAGAATATAATTATCAAATGTTGTCACAATACTTACTTACGCCTGTTACCACTCGTGGACGAGCAGAGGCCACCCACAAGTATTCTTCATTCAACCCTGTCCTGGGCAATCCTTTCCAGTTCCTTCCAGTTAACATTCATCCTTTGCATATCTGCTTCAATCTCCCTGCGTAATGTGTTCTTTGGACTTCCTCTTTTCCCCTTCCCTTCCGGATTTCAAGTGAGGGATTACCTCGTTATTAAGTTTCATGATTTCCTTAATGTATGTCTGATCCAATTACAACGTCTTTCCCCAATTCCCTCTTCAGATGGAAGCTGGTTTGTCTTCTCCCACAGTAGGCTGTTGCTGATGGTATCCAGCCAGTGAATGTTGAGTATTTTGCGTAGACAACTGTTTATAAATACCTGTGCATTCTTGACGATGGATGTAATAGTTGTCCACGTTTCAGTTCCGTAGAGCAGGATTGTCTTGACGTTCGTATTGAAGGTTCTCATTTTGAAGTTAGTTGACAGTTGTTTCGAGTTCCATATGTACTTCAATTGTAGGAATGCTGTCCTTGCCTTGCCAATCCTCGCCTTTACGTTATAATCAGATTCTCCTTGTTCATCGATGATGCTTCCGAGGTACGTGAAAGATTCCACCTCTTCTAGAGTTTCTCTACCAAGTGTGATTGGGTTAGTGTTCTCCGTGTTGTATTTGAGAATCTTGTATTTTCCTTTGTGTACGCTGAGGTCTATTGATGCAGAGACTTCTGCTACATTACTTGTCTTCGTTTGTATTTGCTCGTGTGTATGGGATGAATAAGTTGGGTCATCTGCGAAGTCCAATGTCTGCTCTCAATTCTCAACATAATGTTTCCTTCAAAATACCTCTCTTCCGTTTACATTCAACATTCCAACTTACAGCTTGCTTCGTTACACAGTTTGACGATTTCCACAATGTATGTCCATTCCACTTCCAACATCTTTTCCTAATCTCCTCTTCATCTAGAAGTTGGTTCGTTCTCTCCCACAGTATTCTGTTGCTGATAGTATGTGGTCAACGGACATTGAGTATCTTACATGGACAATTGTTTATAAATACTTGTACATTTTTGATGATCGTTGTGATAGTTCTCCACATTTCAGATCACACCTACAATTCACATAAATTAAATTTCAAAACATGATATTTCATTATAACTGAGTATATTTTAAAATAACCGATTTCAATAAACACTTATCCTATTCATATGAAATAATTGAGTTCATGAATAATTACAATACTACCTATAAGTGCTCTCTAGATACCAATATTTTTAATGTTTTTCTTTCTCTGGGCAACAAATGATCGGAAAACACGCACAAATACCATTTGTTTAAACAGATAACAAACAATTTAACTTTTTATGTCGTCATATGATTAAAAATGATTACACCTTGATTATCGATTTCATTATGGTTATTAAATTTAAATTCCCTCTATGCAACGTATCATTCATTATTAGATATTCATATCATTGAAATTAAGAGATTTAGCTTATAACTAAAAAAAACTGAAAACAAATTGTAGAATAATTCAAAGAACAACGAATATAACTACGGTATACATAAGAACCTCGTAAAAATATATGAATTATGATGGAGTTCTGTTCCCTGACCTCGATGGTTTGGTCGTGGAGCTTACATCGTCCTACTGAACAACATCATCAGTACAAACTTCAAGTAGACTTCATCATGACGACAAAAGCTTCACGATCAAACCATCCACCTCAGAGAACAAAACTCCATCAAAATCATCCAACTGAGCTACAAATCTTCTCCACCATCTCAAAACTATATCAATTAGTTAGTATTATATTCTTGTAGTTGTATACAGTAAAGTTCGGTGAAATTCCAGAATCTACATTTTACGCAAAAACATAACCATCTTCTGCAATTTATTCACTAGAAAGAAAGTTATTCATTATATATATTCCAGTTCCTTTTTATTTACATAACGAAAACTATAGACAATAATTATATATTGAATGCAGATACATTTAATATGTTACCTAAACTTATCATAACACCAATCGATTATATTCTCATGAACTCAAATAGTAGATTTCCAGGAACAATCACTTGATCAACATTTAAGAATAAAGTGAAATTAACAACTTTGATTGTAAGAAGAAATATGAATACATTTGATGATATCCAAGATAAAATTATTTTGAGAAAGTGATTTCGAGGATATATTATAGTATTTGAATGGTTGAATTCATGAGTTTATTGAAGCTAGATGTACATGGAAAAGCAGGATGCCGAAATCGAGCACAAAACCGATCGGTCTGACGGGTGAATGTCACCGTACAACATTACCTTCAGTGAGTAACTATCTCACAACAGACACGGTTGAACTCCACTGATCAAGGTTTATCACAAGAACACCACAAAATATCTCTTGAAGTCAGTCACTAGTGAGCATATAATGATTAATATCCGAAAGTGATCATTAAAGCTAGATCACCATGGTATATCTGGAAGTGGGACACCAATCCAGAACATAGTGGTCTCGTGTGCAAATGCTTAACATTATAAATTCAACTATAAAATAACTTAACAATATGATTTCTTATGTATAGTTATTAGTGTTGTATGAAAGTTAATAAAACTCATGATCTGAAAACATGAACAAACACCATTCGTTTAAACAGATAACAAACTATTCAATTTTCATGTTATCATATGATTAAAAGTGATTAAATCTTGATTGTTGATTCCATTATGGTCATTGAATTTCATCTATCTCTACACAACACAACAACATTCATTATCACATATTCAAATCATTGTAATTAAACTCTTCCACATTGTCACCAGCACCATTCAATTATACTGATAATCTTATCATAAAATCGAATTAATTCAATTGTACATAGATTAACTACTGATTCACATTGATTTCATTCAGTATTACCAATGGATTTACTTATTCAGGTCATCAAATTCAAATCCTAATCAACTGTGTATAATAATCAGTATTCAACTGAACTTATTCAACACACTTTGATGAACATGAAATAAATACAGAGAATAATTTACAATTAAAAATTGTCATTTCATTTTTATGAAAGCCGAGAAATCCCCGAAAAATCAGTTCTCATTATTCGCTTAGTATTGTTTGTTTGAATCTTCCCATTGATGCTTGACACTGCAATTGGTCAGTCTCTTATTGGCATATGTGCATACTGTGCGTATTGCCTCGATATTGCCTTAATTCACAAGTATTATAAGCAAAGATGGCAATACGCACAGTATACACATATGGCAATAAGAGACTGACCAGTTGCAGTCCCAAGTATCAATGGGAAGATTCAAACAAACAATACTAAGTGAATTCAAACTTCACCCCATTGCACAAGCAATTGGCTATCAGGACTCAGTGGCTAAGTGGATAACGTGATGGCATTTGAAGCGAAAGGTACTGGGTTCGAGTCACAGGGTGAAAATCAACTCTGAGATGCAGGTACATCCGTCTGAAGTGTCCCAAATAGGACAAAACGCGCTTCCTGGATTCCACTGCTAGCCGCTATCCATCTTTGCTTATAGTTCTCATTATTGTTTAGATTATTTTTGGGTTTATTAATAAAGCATGTTACCTCTATTATCATAATTTCATTCATTTGTTTGTGTGTGGGCTGTGATACTGCCCGGGTGCCCAAACCGAGGGGGATAAGTTTACTTTCGATCGCGTCCAAACTATTGGCTTCTATCATTCTTCATAGGTTGTTTAAAACCCGAGAACGATTGACTCGCGAGGAGCAGGCTGGTTTTCGTTCTGGTCGAGGATGCATTGATCACATCTTCACCCTCCGCCAAATGTTAGAACACCGTCATACTTATCGCAGGCCAACAATCGTAGTGTTTCTTGATATCAGGGCGGCCTTCGATTCGTTGGACAGGACTGTTCTCTGGGATTGTCTATTGAAGAAGGGTGTGCCTGAGAAGTTCATTAACATCTTAAAAGCCCTGTATACGAACACCTCAGGCAGAGTGAGGGCATACAACAACCTTTCTCCCTTGTTCCATTCGAGCAGTGGGGTTAGGCAGGGTTGCCCGATCTCCCCATTCCTCTTCAACTTTGCCATCGACGACATCCTAGAAACAGCTCTGATGGATGTAAGTAATGGCGGTGTGGATATGTTGCCTGGAGAACGACTTCTCGACCTCGAGTATGCGGATGATATTGTCTTACTGTGCGATAATGCCCAAGGCATGCAATCAGCACTTAATCAGTTGGCAATCAGTGTCCGCAGGTACGGCATGTGCTTTGCACCCTCCAAGTGCAAAGTACTTCTACAAGACTGGCAGGATTCTCATCCTGTACTCACCCTGGATGGTGAGGAGATCGAAGTAGTTGAGAAGTTCGTGTATCTAGGTAGCTATATAAGTGCTGGTGGTGGCGTGAGTGATGAGATTGATGCACGTTTAATGAAAGCCAGAGCGGCTTATGCCAATCTGGGCCATCTTTGGCGCCTTCGTGATGTTAGTCTGGCTGTAAAAGGTCGGATCTACAACGCGTTGGTGAGAGCAGTTTTGCTCTATGCTTGTGAAACCTGGCCTCTCCGAGTTGAGGATGTTAGACGTCTCTCTGTGTTCGATCATCGTTGTCTCCGAAGGATTGCTGACATCCAGTGGCAACACCATGTTAGTAATGCAGAGGTTCGGCATCGTGTGTTCGGGCGCAGAGACGATAATTCAATTGGTGTCACCATCTTGAAACACCGACTTCGGTGGCTCGGACATGTTTTACGAATGTCGTCCCAGAGACTTCCGCGTCGTGCATTATTTGCCGACCCTGGGACTGGTTGGAGAAAGCGGAGAGGAGGTCAGTGTATGACATGGTGTCGTGGCATGAAAGAGAGCTGCAAAGGGCTAGCTTCCGTTGGTCCTTCACGACTCCCTGGTTGGGGTCCGAGAGATAGTGCAACACAGTGGCTAGAGACGTTATCGGATATGGCTCAGAATAGAAGCCAGTGGCGATCCTGCTGCAACCTTCTTTTACTTTCTACATAAAGAATGGTTCTAACTTTCCTAACTGAAAGAATCTTCTGGTTGTACATTTCAGCCCGCCTTATCTTTTCATCCTTTATCTACCTACTTTCATTATTTTGTGTGGCGCATATGTACCTGGTGCCCTTTTGTACCAATATATATGTGTTTAAATAAATAAATAAATAAAAACCTCTATTATCAATGATGATGACCAATTAATTTTATCAAAAGTCACTTATATTGGACATAATTTAATAAATATCGGATATACAAACAAGTATGTAAACTAATAATTCTGTTTTAGATAATGAATAAATTTAAAGTATTCTGATAAACAAGTTTAATCAGTTGTCTTAGATATACTAAGGTAACGACTTCAATATTTTAAATAAGATCAGGGATACAGTTTAATTAAATCTGAATAATAGTTCCTAAGCTAATTCTTTAACACAATTTTTCTATCGCCTTTTTGTAATCATTGTATTACATTATTGAAGATGAGGACGACTAGTTTAGCAGCAGCCTCTGCCTTAGTAATCCTCAAAATATACAAAGGAAAAAACGAAAATTTTCAAATTCAACACAGAGAACACCGAAACAATCACACTTGATGGAGAGAATCTAGAAGAGGTGGAATGTTTCACCTACCTGGACAGCATCATTGATGACTAAGGAGGATCTGATACAAACGTAAAGGCAAGGATTGGAAAAGTAATGGTTGCATACCTATAATTGAAGAACATATGGAACTCTAAACAACTGTTAACTAATATCAAAGTCACAATCTTCAATACGACCGCCAACACAGTTCAACTGTATGGCGATGAAACTTGAAAAACTACCACAACCATCATCAAAAATGTACAAGTATTTATAAACAATTGTCCATGTAAGATACTCAATGTCCGTTGACCACATACTATCAGCAACAGAATACTGTGGGAGAGAACGAACCAACTTCTAGATGAAGAGGAGATTAGGAAAAGATGTTGGAAGTGGAATGGACATACATTGTGGAAACCATCGAACTGTATAACGAAGCAAGCTGTAAGTTGGAATGTTGAATGTAAACGGAAGAGAGGTATTTTGAAGGAAACATTATGTTGAGAATTGGAAGCAGACATTGAAAGGACGAATAGCAACTGGAAATGATTAAGGAGTACAGAGTTGGATGAAGAATGCTGGTGCGTAGCCTATTCTTCTCCATGAGGGGTGACAGGCATAACTAAGTATCACATTATTTTATCCATGATTACAGTCATTTTACAAATAAATTGTAAGTCAACGATTATTCAAAAAGTAGAAAGCCTTATATTACAAAATTATCAGGAAAAATGATCGTATCTTACAGTTTTTCATGTGGAGAAATTGATCATCAAATGAGAGATTTTATTTTTAACGATTTAGAAAATCTTAATCACCTTACACTTTGAAATTAGAATACATCTTAAAAGTTTATTTGGTCGTATTGGAACAAAACGTTGGAATATAAAATGTATCTAATTTAAAGCCATTGTAGTGCCGCGATTCGTTAATCGTTCGTTTCGATAACCGATATAATTCTAATCTTAACGGCGCGTAAAATCAGAAGACAAAGGATAGCAGCAACTACAGTTTATTGTCGAATAACTCAGGTTCGAAAGCTAACAACACCTGAGCGAATATGAACGAGCGAGTGAGCGGCAAGCGAGTGAGCGGCAAGCGAGTGAGCGAGGCGAAAGATAATGCGTATTGGAGATGGCTGGGAAGCCAACTCGTTATAAGCAAGCATTAATCAACATTTATAGTCAGACTAAAATGAATGACAGATATGTGATAGGTAGGATAAGAAGTGTGCATACACATACGCTCATATTAAAAAATAGTCAAGGTTTATAAGCAAATGATTAACAAGATCAAAATATGACTCAATGTATAGGTGGATTGGCTTGGCCAGTAACTAGAATAAAGTATATGGGCTTAACATAAACACAGATACTACACCATAAAAATGTTGGGATTGACGTTTGGAAGTTGCAAATTGCTTTTGAAAAATGATAGCCTACCACCGAAGTAGCACTGTCAATTTCTTTAAAAGTGACATGTTTAGCAGTTTGAATAGGATCCTGGATGAAATTGTAATGGAATCCCAGAAAAACGTGAATATATAACCAAAAAATATTGGATTTCATGAATAATATTAATTGAATAAATTATTATAGTTTAGAAACTTGTTCTATGAAATGATGACATTACTACTTTAATGATTATTTATTGTATGTCTGTTGCATCAAGTTATGAACAATTAAATATTACTAAATTACGTACGTGAACATGTACCAGCATGGTTGGAAAAAGGAGTTACCAAATCCATTAACAGCACCATCCTTTCACACTTGGACGATTACTTACTTACTTACTTACGCCTATTACTCCTCGTAGAGGAGCATAGGCCGCCCACCGGCATTCTCCATCGAACTCTGTCCTGGGCAGTCCTTTCCAGTTCCTTCCAGTTAACATTCATCCTTTGCATATCTGCTTCAATCTCCCGGCGTAATGTGTTCTTTGGACTTCCTCTTTTCCCCTTCCCTTCCGGATTTCAAGTGAGGGATTACCTCATTATTAAGTTTCATGATTTCCTTAATGTATGTCTGATCCAATTACAACGTCTTTTCCCAATTCCCTCTTCAGATGGAAGCTGGTTTGTCTTCTCCCGCAGAAGGCTATTGCTGATGGTATCCAGCCAGTGAATGTTGAGTATTTTGCGTAGACAACTGTTTATAAATACCTGTGCCTTCTTGACGATGGATGTAATAGTTGTCCACATTTCAGTTCCGTAGAGCAAGATTGTCTTGACGTTTGTATTGAAGGTTCTCATTTTGAAGTTAGTTGACAGTTGTTTCGAGTTCCATATGTTCTTCAATTGTAGAAATGCTGACTTGCTAGATAGTTAACATCATATCAAAATAGAGGAAGCTTACTCTGTTTTATATCAAGTTCCGTAAAACTTACCTTGAAGAGCTGGATTACGGTTACTCTACATATCCGAAGCCATCTGGATCAACTTCAGAAAACCAATCTTATGCATCCAGAAAAAGTATATCCAGCCTCTATGTTTACCTTGGCCTACGATTGGATCTACGGATACCTAAACTAGATATTATAAACCTCTTACCCCCTCTCCTTTTTTTGATTACCTCTATTTTAATCTTCACATCCATCATTCCCAATTCGTTTATCGTAATTATCTTGATAACACCCCTCTTATTACTTATTAGATTCACAAAACAATGTTATTACTATTACTATTTATCATTATTATCTCAATTCACAAGATGAAATTCTCCTGTTATGAATTTTATTCCCACAATTTTTTTGCATTTTCATTTTTTCATAGTAGAAAGCGTGAGTCAATTGAAGCTAGACTTCAGCTTTGGCTCGAGACTGGTAGGTTCTGGGTTCGAATCTCGTGAGAGCGGATTCGTGGATGCGCACTGTTGAGGAGTCCTATAATAGGACGAAACGGCCGTCCGGTGTTTCCAGGTTTTCCATGGTGGTCTAGCTTCAATTGATTCACGCTTTCTACTATGAAAAATACTAAATCTCCACAAAACCCCTTCTGATAATTTTCGTTTTTGCTATATTACTATATTATACTGATTATAACTGGACAGTCTACTGCAAATCATTCTGACCTCTATTTAAATGACCTTTCTCATTTACAAATAACGCATTTTTGAATTATATGTATGTCGTAACAGATGCAAACGTTCATAATTTTTTAAACATATAACATTGTCAAATTAATTAATACATGCCTTATTTTGACCTTTGGAAAATATCCCAATAATTATGGACGTATAACTGTAGAGTCTGATGATGATGAAGTTATTGAAGACAATTGTTCGCTGAAATATTCTTCTTTTTTTTGAAAGATAATTTGATTATTAAATTAAAATTCTATATGTCAACATTAATTATGTTACCTTTAAAAATGATATATATGTATATACATAGAATACATTTGATCTAGTTATAGATTGTTTGTTCTTCTTTGTTGTTATATAAGTGCTTTTTCAAACATAACCGGGTGTTAAAAAGAGGAAAGAAAAAACTAAAACAACAAGAATATGATCATTATTTCACTTGATGAAGTATTTATTCAGTGTTAATCAACATGGAAACTAATATATTTACTTCATTGAGTCATCTTCATGAAGTATTATCCATCTATCTATCTATCATTATGTTCATTATACTTGTAACAATTTGATTAGTGTTAATAAATGTCCGATTTTTATGAAATATACATATAAATCAATGAAAAGATATCATGATTATACTTAATTTAAAAGGGATAAGAACTTTCGGATGATTTACAACAACCATCTTTAAAAAACAAAACAAAACAAAAACATATTTTTGGATACTTGTGAGATGTAAAATTCAAAATGTTTCATTCGATCTCTTTAACAGTCACCAGCTAAATATATTAGCTAAAATCATGAATCAATTGAAACTAGACCATCATGGAAAATTTGGAAGCACTGGACAGCTGTTTCGTTCTATTGTGGGACTCCTCAGCAGTGCTCATCAACGATCCCACCTTGCGAGATTCGAACCAAGGACCTACCAGTCTAGAGTCTCTCCATCAAGTGTGATTGTTTCGGTGTTCTCTGTGTTGAATTTGAAAATCTTGCTTTTTTCCTGTGTATTTTGAGGCTTAATAATGCAGATGCTGCTGCAAACTGGTTGTTTTTATCTTCAATGATGTAATTGTAAATTATTCGCTGAGTCCAATTCATGTTCATCAAAGTATGTTGAATAAATTCATTGAAATAATAAAGTACATTAATAATTACATTTCACAATTCATTTGACTACTGATTATTATACACAGTTGAATAGGATTTGAATTTGATGACCTGAATAAGTAAATCCATTGGTAATACTGAATGAAATCAATGTGAATCAGTAGTTAATCTATGTACAATTGAATTAATTCGATTTTATGATAAGATTATCAGTATAATTGAATGGTGCTGGTGACAATGTGGAAGAGTTTAATTACAATGATTTGAATATGTGATAATGAATGTTGTTGTGTTGTGTAGAGATAGATGAAATTCAATGACCATAATGGAATCAACAATCAAGATTTAATCACTTTTAATCATATGATAACATGAAAATTGAATAGTTTGTTATCTGTTTAAACGAATGGTGTTTGTTCATGTTTTCAGATCATGAGTTTTATTAACTTTCATACAACACTAATAACTATACATAAGAAATCATATTGTTAAGTTATTTTATAGTTGAATTTATAATGTTAAGCATTTGCACACGAGACCACTATGTTCTGGATTGGTGTCCCACTTCCAGATATACCATGGTGATCTAGCTTTAATGATCACTTTCGGATATTAATCATTATATGCTCACTAGTGACTGACTTCAAGAGATATTTTGTGGTGTTCTTGTGATAAACCTTGATCAGTGGAGTTCAACCGTGTCTGTTGTGAGATAGTTACTCACTGAAGGTAATGTTGTACGGTGACATTCACCCGTCAGACCGATCGGTTTTGTGCTCGATTTCGGCATCCTGCTTTTCCATGTACATCTAGCTTCAATAAACTCATGAATTCAACCATTCAAATACTATAATATATCCTCGAAATCACTTTCTCAAAATAATTTTATCTTGGATATCATCAAATGTATTCATATTTCTTCTTACAATCAAAGTTGTTAATTTCACTTTATTCTTAAATGTTGATCAAGTGATTGTTCCTGGAAATCTACTATTTGAGTTCATGAGAATATAATCGATTGGTGTTATGATAAGTTTAGGTAACATATTAAATGTATCTGCATTCAATATATAATTATTGTCTATAGTTTTCGTTATGTAAATAAAAAGGAACTGGAATATATATAATGAATAACTTTCTTTCTAGTGAATAAATTGCAGAAGATGGTTATGTTTTTGCGTAAAATGTAGATTCTGGAATTTCACCGAACTTTACTGTATACAACTACAAGAATATAATACTAACTAATTGATATAGTTTTGAGATGGTGGAGAAGATTTGTAGCTCAGTTGGATGATTTTGATGGAGTTTTGTTCTCTGAGGTGGATGGTTTGATCGTGAAGCTTTTGTCGTCATGATGAAGTCTACTTGAAGTTTGTACTGATGATGTTGTTCAGTAGGACGATGTAAGCTCCACGACCAAACCATCGAGGTCAGGGAACAGAACTCCATCATAATTCATATATTTTTACGAGGTTCTTATGTATACCGTAGTTATATTCGTTGTTCTTTGAATTATTCTACAATTTGTTTTCAGTTTTTTTTAGTTATAAGCTAAATCTCTTAATTTCAATGATATGAATATCTAATAATGAATGATACGTTGCATAGAGGGAAGTTAAATTTAATAACCATAATGAAATCGATAATCAAGGTGTAATCATTTTTAATCATATGACGACATAAAAAGTTAAATTGTTTGTTATCTGTTTAAACAAATGGTATTTGTGCGTGTTTTCCGATCATTTGTTGCCCAGAGAAAGAAAAACATTAAAAATATTGGTATCTAGAGAGCACTTATAGGTAGTATTGTAATTATTCATGAACTCAATTATTTCATATGAATAGGATAAGTGTTTATTGAAATCGGTTATTTTAAAATATACTCAGTTATAATGAAATATCATGTTTTGAAATTTAATTTATGTGAATTGTAGGTGTGATCTGAAATGTGGAGAACTATCACAACGATCATCAAAAATGTACAAGTATTTATAAACAATTGTCCATGTAAGATACTCAATGTCCGTTGACCACATACTATCAGCAACAGAATACTGTGGGAGAGAACGAACCAACTTCTAGATGAAGAGGAGATTAGGAAAAGATGTTGGAAGTGGAATGGACATACATTGTGGAAACCATCGAACTGTATAACGAAGCAAGCTGTAAGTTGGAATGTTGAATGTAAACGGAAGAGAGGTATTTTGAAGGAAACATTATGTTGAGAATCGAGAGCAGACATTGGACTTCGCAGATGACCCAACTTATTCATCCCATACACACGAGCAAATACAAACGAAGAAAAGTAATGTAGCAGAAATCTCTGCATCAATAGACCTCAACGTACACAAAGGAAAATACAAGATTCTCAAATACAACACGGAGAACACTAACCCAATCACACTTGGTAGAGAAACTCTAGAAGAGGTGGAATCTTTCACGTACCTCGGAAGCATCATCTATGAACAAGGAGAATCTGATTATAACGTAAAGGCGAGGATTGGCAAGGCAAGGACAGCATTCCTACAATTGAAGTACATATGGAACTCGAAACAACTGTCAACTAACTTCAAAATGAGAACCTTCAATACAAACGTCAAGACAATCTTGCTCTACGGAACTGAAACGTGGACAACTATTACATCCATCGTCAAGAAGGCACAGGTATTTATAAACAGTTGTCTACGCAAAATACTCAACATTCACTGGCTGGATACCATCAGCAACAGCCTACTGTGGGAGAAGACAAACCAGCTTCCATCTGAAGAGGGAATTGGGGAAAGACGTTGTAATTGGATCAGACATACATTAAGGAAATCATGAAACTTAATAACGAGGTAATCCCTCACTTGAAATCCGGAAGGGAAGGGGAAAAGAGGAAGTCCAAAGAACACATTACGCAGGGAGATTGGAACAGATATGCAAAGGATGAATGTTAACTGGAAGGAACTGGAAAGGATTACCCAGGACAGGGTTGAATGAAGAATACTTGTGGGTGGCCTCTGCTCGTCCACGAGTGGTAACAGGCGTAAGTAAGTATTGTGACAACATTTGATAATTATATTCTTTATATTCTCGAAATAAACAATTATTTCTCTTCTAAATAGTATCTTCGTAACTAATCTTTATTTAGTCATTAAATCATTAAATAACTTTCTGTAATTGATAATGTGCAACAGTTTATCAACAGGTTCTTATATTTTTTAGGTTGATAATTGTCTTTCATGTGTAACCTATTTAGAACATTATACAATTCAGTTCGATACTTGAAAACATTTCTGATCACTTTTTATGGTATACAATAAGTATCAGTTTTTGGTGTTCCGAGATCTGAACCCAGTTATACCGTATGTTGATCGCTATCGAAATATACATACCGCCAATCGCGTAAGTGAATAACGAGATTAAATAAGTCTAATACAGGAATGAAGTTTTGAATACGTACATTTTGTACACTCATTGATCTGGACAGATAATCAGAGGGACAAAGCAAAGTGACGCACAGTGGAGAAGTCGTGTGAGCTAATTCGATTTAATCAAGCGTTAATGAATATTTATGGTCGAGCAAAAATAAGTTACAGATATGTGATGAACAGGATAAGAAGTAAACACACATACACTTATATAGAAACAGTCAAAGTTGATAAGCGAATAATTAACAAGGTCTAAATGTGATTCAAGAAGAATAAATAAATTGACCTGTCTGGAAAGAAGAATAAGCTGAATGAGCTTGACATAGCAGCCAACAGTAAAAGTTTTATTATAGATTATTATGTTCCAATAAACTATAAATATGAATGTGCAGGTAAAACAAATAATGTAATTGAAAAGAAAATTTTCCATTGAACAGTCACTAAATATTATTCACCGACTCAATGGGTTTCGTTTGTTACTTTACTTGATAACGCTCTAGATGGTTAAAATTTGTTCAATTAAGGTTTCTTCTTTTGAACAAGCTCTAGATCTCATGGCTAGGGGTCGATTGACTTACTTGTTTTAGTAATGTAATAATCTGACAAATAGCCTCATATTAGTTCAAATCAGTAATTCAGCTTGGCTTGGTCATTGGCGTTATTAATGAGAAACTCTTTTCTTTGTCTGCTCTACTGAATTTAACAATTTCTATTTGATTGGTAACTCTACCTACAATGATATAGGGCCACCCGGGTCTTATCTACATTACGTGTATGGTCTACAGAAGATGTACGACACTTGATATTTCACTTAGGCTTACATTTTCACTAATTAGTTAACCTTATCACAAGTTTTTGCGCTTGGTGGTGTATAGTTTGGAACCGATTCTTCAATAAGTGTCTGTACATATAAAAATTTATTGGAATTTGATGGCTAACTAAATAATATAAACATTATTCAAAGTTAAAATCATGAGTCAATTGAAGCTAGACCACCATGGAAAACCTGGAAGCACTGGACGGCCGTTTCGTCCTATTATGGGACTCCTCAACAGTGCGCATCCACGAACCCGCTCTCGCGGGATTCGAACCCAGGACATTAATGGTAAGTAAATGGCTCCATTCAATCCAATTTCCTTGTTTAGCAAAATACCACTTACTTAAACCACGGATATAATTTAGTATCTTTCTAATCCTTGATAACATAAACCCTATTCCGTTACAACCTAAAAATTTGTAACTCTTTCTCTTAGCATAGTTACGTCATTTCTCCAATACTCTTCTAGTTCAGCAATTTTGTTATTGACTAACTAAGCTTCGCTCAAGTTACTTCTACTTATGATTAGCCTTTGTTCATTACGTTACCACTTTTTTCTAGCTTTTTGGTCATTTGCCACTATTAGTGCTGTAGAAAGTTTTTTTTATACATGATATACATGTTCGCAATATTCTTACTCAGTACCTGTGTTTGTTTCGTGTACTATGCTAATGTGTGTTCATAACTTTCAACTAAATCTATATTGGCATTGGCAATCCATGAATTCAAGCCTGAACTTTGCGTTCAGAAACGATTTGTCCAACCTCTTACCCTTCCTTGGCCTTAATTCCCTCATTGGGTACATTTTTTGGTTGATTTTTTTGTTTGTTTTTTCTCTGTACTTTTATTTGATTATTGTCGGTTTTTTGTTTTTAAATTACTATTTTACATTTAAACTCTAATCAATTATTATTATTATTACCTTATACAAGTTTTCTTGATTATTACTCGATTATTATTATTATTATTATGACCTTTGTGTTTGTCCCTTTTTTTTCATATCTGTCAGTTGAACTATTATCTGACCCATAAATTATTTTCTTCCTTACTCCTTGATTAGTACGTCACCCCATTTGTTATTTATTGTCGAATCCATTTATAATGCAATCTTTTCTAGCCTCCTATAGACATATATTTTCCATATATATACGAATGTACAGCTTAAGTAAATCTATATGTGTAAACACTATCAATCCTCTTTATAATTATGATATTAAAATAGTGAGCCACAAACAGCTGACGAGAGCCTAATCAAAGACGATGAATTCATATTGCTATGCTCAAATCTTAGTTCATCTCTCTTCAGATTTATAAAGAAAACTACATATACGAAGCGAGAATTGTTCATATTCATTTGGTTGGTAAATAAAGAAGTGAAAATGTTTTAAAATGAATTATGTTGTGATCTTTGATTGATTCTTTTTACAAGATTGTTAAGGAATAATTCAGTATGGTTTATTTAAATTGATCATATATCGTAGATTCTCATAAGCTGCTAATACACTGGATAAGATAAATGAAATTCATTAAACAGATTGAAATATATCACAATGTTAAGTAATCCAAACTGGAAGAGGCTGTGTTTGGAATGGATAGATTTATTAGAAACATCACCCAAGTATAAGATAATTAAAAGGATATTCTAAGATATATGATGGTAGGATGAGGGAAACTTTCATTGAGACTTGAATATAAATTAGCGTTTCAGTAAAGTAATCTCTTTCAGAAGATATTGTGTAAATTTTTATACCACTATGGATCGATAATTTAAATTATTGTATTTATAACCTGAAAAAAATCTGTTTCTTCAAAGTCAACAGTTAGATATGAAATATTTAGAAACTCTTTTGTTTGGATTTGGATTTTTGTACTGGTCTGAACGAGGAAGATCGGATAAAAAGGTAAAGGCAAGAATTGGAAAGGTAAGGGCTATATTCCTAAAATTCAAGAAAATATAGAACTCAAAACAACTGTTAACCAATATCAATGTCAAAATGTTCAATACGAACGTCAACACAGTTCCACTGTATAGAGATGAAACTTGAAGAACTATCACAACCATCATCAAAAATGTACAAGTATTTATAAACAATTGTCTATGTAATATACTCAATGTCGGTTGACCAGATAATATCAGCAACAAGCTACTTGGGAAAGGACATACCAACTTCTAGATGAAGAGAAAATTAGGAAAAGTTTTTGGAAGTGTATTATTATTATTATTATTATTATTATTAATGGCTTTATTCTATATTATAATCTGGTACAATATAGAATTCTCAGCACGAGTTATTTCAACAAGAATTTTACCAAAAAAACAAACAAAAAAAACAGAACAGAAATAAACTAAAAAAAGGTTTAAGAAAAACTGACTTTATACAAATTATCGAATTTGAAACATGCTTAAGAAGACAGGTTATTTACTAGGTCAACTCTAACAGCCTGTTCGTCACAAAGTAAATTTGCTAGGTAAGGTATTACAGAACTTTTATAGATTTGCTTGCGTGCATGAATTTTAATGTATTTACGTCTCGTTCTACCAGAAGATATACAAGGAGAAAGATATGAATAAAGGGGATGTTTAGTATCTGATAAGATAACACCTGCCAAGAGTTTGCAAGACTTAAGATGTCTATCCACAAGCATATTAACAATGACTTCAAAAGATTCACCACATACCTTGCAAACTGCCTTCAGCACTCTACGCAAAATAGCAAAGTCTTTTCTCAAAAGCCCAGGAAAGAATAATGGAGAACAATATAAAATAATAGGTAATATGCAGGAATTTACAAAGTGTAAGAGTAAATGGCGAGTAATCCCAAAAGCATGCAGCCTCTTTATGTAGTATGTCAAACGGTAAACTTTTTTCGATAACAGCAAAACATGAGAAGACCAAGAAAGATCAGAGGATAAAATAACACCAAGATATTTGACCTTCGACACTGTGTTTATTAAGGAGTCTCCAATGGCACAAGCATTATGGAATCCCAACATAGAGTATAGGTTCTGTCCATGTCTCAAGCTAAAATTAACAGCTTGACATTTAGATGGATTGAGTAAGAGACCATTACCAACAGACCACCTTTCAATACGAGATAAAAACTCATTCATTTCTATAGGATGTAAGGAGGTAGAAATTGGCATACATACGGTGAGGTCGTCCGCATATTTTACAAAAGTGTTTTCTGTGGAAGATGGCAGATCATGCAAAAAGAAAGAGAAGAGCGGAGGTGAAAGAACAGCTCCTTGTGGCACACCTACAGTAGACAGTAGAGATGTTGAACACTTTCCTTCAAAGACAGTGTACTGTTCTCTTCCAGAAATGTAGGAACATAGCCAATTGGTTATCCAGCTGTCAGTATCGACGCTGATCAGCTTGTTAAGTAAGAGGTGTCTTGGAATAGAATCAAAAGCAGAAGTAAAGTCCAGGAAAGCGCATCTAACATACTTCTTACCCTTTTCCAACCCGAACACTATATTGTGATGCAGAACAGCAACGGCATCTAATGTGCTTCTTTTGCGTTTGTAAGCAAACTGATATGGATCACAGTGCTCTTTTATTACAGGTTGAAGTGGTTGTATCAGTAATTTTTCCATTATTTTGAGGAAAGGTGAGGTTATTGCTATGGGTCTAAGTTTCGCATTTTTATCACCAGAAGCTCTCTTTGGTATAGGTATTATCTTTATCTTTCTCCACATTTTCGGTAAGACATTAGTTGAGAAGGATCTGTTAAAGATATTCGTCAATGGATAACATAAAACATCGGCGCATTTTTAAAAAAGGAGGTTTGGGATACCATCAGGTCCTAAACATTGGGATGAATTAAGTGACTGGAGACGTTTTCGGACATCATTTTCAGTGAAACTGGGGACACAATTATTCTTCAAACCCTTGGATATAGGGAGCATGATGTCTAATGACTGTTGAATAAAGGACTTATTTAAGTCACAAACATTTAGCTGGTTATCGCTTCTAGTCTGCCTGTCCCCTGTAATTTCTTTAAAGAGTTTCCACATACTTGGAGAGCTTCTGCAAGATAGAAGTTTTTGAGTGAACACACAGTTGAGACGTCTAATCTCTTGGTTTATTTGATCATTTAACTTACGAACTTCAATAGTGTTTTTCTCCTTGTACATCCTTTCTTTTACCCTCCGTAGTCGTTTTAGTTGTGGAGATGTAAGTCGATCAAAACTTAAAAAGAAGGTTTCGGTAGGACAGCAAATATCAAAACAGAATTTAAGATAAGAGGTGATAACATCCGTTGTGTTTTCTATTGAGTCATCTGTAAGCACTTTCCAGTTGGTCGTACGAAACATGTTTTTCAGATTTTGTAAGTTTTCTTCTGAGTAATTCCTATATATTACTTTTTTGGTATGGTGTATGTGTGTACTCTTTCCATGTTTACCATATACTTTAGGTAAGACACGAATTATACAGTGATCCGAACTAGACAATGGAGCACGTTTGCGAGTCACATAGGCACCCACATCATTAATGAAAACCAAGTCTAGATGAGAATTCAAACGAGTAGGAAAATCTACTACATTTAGGTGACCTAGTGATGTAAGGAAGCTACAGTCACATGAATTGAAATCACCACATACAATTGAAAGTGAATCACTGAAGGCAGTAACGGCGAATTCAGTAAATTTATCAGTGAAGACAGATAGCGCAGATGATGTGCAGTCTGGAGTCATGTAGATATTGGTAACATAAATATATTTGTATTTATTCAGGTGTTTTGGACGGCACCTTAAAGTTAGACAGTCAATAAAGTCGTTTGAAAACTTGAAACAGGCAAAAGTAGATCTACACCAGTTAACGTTTACAAAAGTAGCTACTCCGCCACCACAAGTCTTTTTATTGTTTAATCGATCCTGACGATAGATATTAAAATCACGTAATGACACTAAGCAATCATCCTGTAAGTCAGTTAACCAAGATTCTTGAATTGTGATGACACCACAATTACGATACATGTTTTGACTTAGCAGAAATTGGAGATAGTCCACCTTGTTAATTAGTGATCGACAGTTAGAGTTAAGTAGCTCGGGAATCGACATTTGATTGATGTTTATTCTCTTTAAAGCATATTGCCAACCACCACGATGTCTCTTATTGTGCTTGTTTGTAATTTTTGCAGCGAAAGGACGTAAGCATTTTATAAACGCGCCTGTGTAGGTTATGCGATTAATAGACATAATGATAGGTTAAAACAAATTAAAAAAAACACCCAGATAACTTGTTGAAATATTTAGATGGCAGAAAACAGGTAGCCCATGTATTCAAGCAGGCCGCCTTATTTGAAAGAGAACAGGACAGACATTGTGGAAATCATCAAACTGTGTAACGAAGCAAGCTGTAATTTGGAATGTTGAATGTAAACGGAAGAGAGGCATTTTAAAGGAAACATTATGTTGGGAATTGGAGGCAGACATTGAAAGGATGAATCGTTACTGGACAAGACTTGAAATGATTGATGAGTACAGATTTGTATGGAGAATGCTGGTTGGTGACCTATGCTCCTCCTCTACGAGGAGTAACAGGTGTACGTAAGTAGTTTTTGTACTGGTCACAATAATATACTTGAGAAGTAATAAATCAAATAAAATCTTATCACATTCGTTAAAGTTTGAACATTTTTCTCTACTTTATAGTAAAGTTTGAAGGAACAGCTTACAATTAAATATGTTAGTACTATTTTGGTACAAAAGAAAAAAAGAAACCAAATATTCTAGTGAATCATTGTATTCTGCTGGAATATGGATGCCATTTTGCCATATTTTTTATCCATACTTGATGAGTGCTGATTAGCGTTTTTTTAGCGAGTTAGTTTTCTACGGGATGGGGTCGCTAACCCCATGCCCAACTTTCCTCCTTTACCCGGGCTTGGGCCAGGCAATAGCCCTCGGAGGAGCTACAGGCGGAGTTACTTGATGAGTGCTGCTTATTGCTAATTCTATTTCTATCCTTTTGTAGCTATGATCAAATCTCTTGTATTGATTTTATTATAGATCCATCAATAAATCTCAACTTTTATAATTTCTTATATTTTATGGATAGATTAATTGTGGTGTCAATTATCAATGAATAACAAATAATCCTATATTTGCGTATTTGCACAGATATTGAAAATTGTTTATTATCAAATTCACTTCACCGTTTATTTTCTTTTGCTGAGCCAACTGTTCATTTTTGTTCCTCATATCTTAAATAATTAATCAATATGTGATGAATAAAACTACTTATAATAACTTGTATGACTGGTGATGACATAGCCATTAGTTGTCTAGAAATTATTTATTGTTCTTACTACGCTCATATGATTTTAAGATGGTGGAGAAGATTTGTAGCTCAAGTGGATGATTTCGATGGAGTTTTCTTCTCTGAGATGGATGGTTTGGTCGTGAAGCTTTCATCGTCCTTCTGAACGACATCATCAGCATAAACTTCAGGTAGACTTCACCAAAACTTCTACCCGAAGTTTGTGCTGATGATGTCGTTCAGAAGGATGATAAAAGTTCCATGACCAAACCATCCAGCTCAGAGAACAAAACTCCATCAAAATATTTCTTACTATATGATTAACTTGAGAAGTCCAATAATTTTTATTTATATCCTGGATTTTACTATATGTAAATTTTTTGGGCAATTGTTTGTAAATTTGCTTAAATTTTCGTCTTAATATGAATCTATTTACTAAATTGATCACTTCTAAATTTAGATAGTGAATGATTATATTTTACTTGTGTAAATGTCCATAAAATAAATTAAGCTTTCAGAATAGCAGTAATGTTTTATAGTTAGGTTTTTTAATACCCTTAAGTAGTACTAAACAGTTAATTAGTAATTATTCTCACAATATGAGTACTGTTGAGCACAAATAAACCATTACAAGTTTTCTTTTTACATTCTCCTTTTGAATAAAAACTTTATACACATCCAAGCTTCGAATTGTTTTGTCTAGCCGGCCTACCATTCGGGGGTGTGTTAAGGATAATCTTTCGCTTTGGGCGACATCGATTTGTATCTATAAATTTACTTGCTCATGTGGGACACGTTACATAGGCCTCACAAAGTGATCGCTTTACAAACGCATCTTGGAACACTATCCGGTTTGGCTTCTAAAAAGAAAATGTAAAAAAGATAAGTAGTTTGATACAAGAGCATTTGATCAACTGTGGACACATTGCTCCAAAAGACTCATTCCAAGTTTGTTAAAGTGACAGAAATATAAATCGGAATATTTTAAACTAGTCAACTGAATAGTTCAGTGATTTGTAAGGGTATAAAGTGTTAAAAGTATGCCATGGCAACATTGTTCAAAATCTATAATTAGAATATAGTTTATTCCACTTGTTTTCTATACAGGTATTTACGCCTATATAGTAATTATACTGTAGAAATTGGTAATACCATGTAATTACTAGAGAATTTTATCCACCAATTTTAATTTCTTCTATCTCTTTCAAGATGCTTCTAAATGAAAAAGTTTATTTACTTTAAAATGAGTTAAATATATTTTCTAAACAGATACATTTATAGTAAATATATTCATTTTCATTTTAAGTCAAATCCATAAGGGGGGGTATTGAATGATTCTTGCCAAATCTACTGTTATACTATAGTAACTGGAAAGTTTACTTTTTAAACATTATCTACTTATAATACATACGCTTTTCTGGGAGGATACTATTCATGCGATTATTCTTGAATTATCAGAAGGGGGTTTTGTGTAGATTCTAGTAATTTTATATAGTTGAGATCGTGAGTCAATTGATACTGTTGGATGCAGGCTCAGTGGTCTATCGGTTAAATACTCAGGCGCCAGACTGCTAGATCCTTGGTTCGAATCTCGCGAGGCGGGATCGTGGATGCTCACTGCTGATGAGTTCCACAATAGGACGAAATGGCCGTCCTTTGCTTCTAGGTTTTCTATGGTCGTCTAGCTTCAGTCGACTCATTATCTCAACTATATTCTTGAATTGTACAATATTAAACACATAGCGGTAATATTGAATTTCAATATCATAGATTACAGTTTAGTAAATACTCTAAAGTTCAAATATTTACTATATCAAACTTATTACAGTTTTGTACCTATTAATTATCAAGGTAGCCTTTAAATATATACATCATTTGAAGTACAAACAAAACATAATTTAACTTACTGAGTTCTATTTTATTAATATTGGCAATCCACCAATCAAAATGTCCTTTTCCATTGTCCAATCATTTTAATTTCCCATTTAGAAATCTATAAAAACGTAAATATTATCAACTATTTAAATGAGTTAAATGAATGGTTCATCTTTTGAGGAATATCGTGTTGATGTACTTTATATTCACGAGTTTCTTCTTCTGAACATAACAGTTTCATAACATATATTGTTGTAATTGTATAGACATAAATGAAACCAATATAACTAAAATATTCTACCTGGACTTCTAATGATAAAACGATTTTCGTCACATACTTTTGAGTTTCAAATAATAATAATTTACATATTATTATCATTATCATCATTTGATGATTTAAATGGAGATGATTCAATGGTCAGTGCATTTAAATCACAGTCTATTACACCTAGTCCCCAAACTTGTAAATCTCCAACTGGTAATTGCTTTTGTGATGAAATATGTGTATTTAAGTCTGATTGTTGTGAAGATTATAAGGATTTTCGTCAAGAAACTAAACCAGTAGATTATTCGACGATACCTAAGTCTGATTGCGTTCACTCAGCTAGGACATTTTCAGATGTTACTGATCTGGAGAAACATGGTAGTTGGTTTGAGGCTATTGCACATTGTCCACTAGGCACATCAAATGAGATTGCGAACCGTTGCAATAAATCAAGAGATTTGGTCATCAATTTTGATGACGCTTCACTAAAGCATACATCAAATATTAGTTCTAAAAACAAACATTTTATCTCACTGGATTTAGCTTTCCTAACATTTCGTATACGAACTGAAGATATTCGATTGATGGCACCAGTTATTTCTAAGGTCAGCGGACGAGTTTATGCTAATTTGGATTGTGCCATTTGCCATGATGAGTTAAGTTCAACTATTACAGGTGAAGAACCGATGGGATCTGTTTTATCACAACGTCTTGATTTATTTAATGTATTTGTGCACTGTCGAACATTCCATGATACAGACAGATTGTGTGTGGCCAATTCACTGCTGCCACGGAGTTGGAGGCGTCCATGTGCAAATAAAAGATTTCTCAAACCACAAAGTACACAAGAAGTGTTTAGTTTGAGTGAATTTAAATGGCATGAATTCTTAGTGTTGCCACAAAAATACATTGAATTCGATGGCCTTAACAATGAGGGTTTGGTGAAGGGGAGTAAAACTATTCGTACAATTGAATCTGTTTTAGATATACTTCAGTTATTAGTATGCATTCTATCGGCATTCAGTCTATTAGTGCTGCTGATTGTATATGGGAAGACGCGAGAATTTAGACGTCGAGTTTCTAATCAGCTGTTGATGGGGCTAGCAACTTCCATGCTTTGTTTGTTGTTGATCTATTTAACATTGCCATTGCTAATTAATCAAAAGGACAATTCGGGTAATGGAAGTTGTCTTACAGTTGCAGTTTTATTGCACTACTTTTTCCTTGCAACTTTTGCATGGATGTCAACACATGGTTTGAGCTTGATAAACACCTTTGGAGGACTTCACACATGTCAAGTGTGCCTAGCATACATAAAGTTTAAAATAACGCGGCAAAGTTCAGATGAAGATTCACTGAGGAAGAAATACTCAGATACTATGAAAGTAAGTCGATGATGAAATATTTCTTTTCTTGTTGTTGCCGTTCTATTGGACGATAGATAGTTAAAACAGCTAATTTACATTATTTAGATATGGTTTTGGGCTTTCAATACAACATAGTATTGAAATACTTTTTATGTAAAATTTGTTTCACTTCCGCTCTCACGTTTTTTAAGTAGTATTTAACATGAACAATTATAGGTGTAAATTTTAATAAGACAGGCTACATTATCATTTGCAGTAATATACTTTACAGAGAATCTTACGGGCAATAGAGAGTGATATCACTGTGTGATGAGGGATTCATAATGGAAGTATAAAATCTGACTTCCTCATTCATTTTTAATATTAGAGACGTTTAGTTTGTAAGTATCTTTTTCTTGATCACTAAATTCATCACTGTCGTCAATTTGTGTGATTTAATACTAGGGTCATACAATCGGTATTCAGAATGCATAAGTATAGATTCATTTAAACAAAATTACTTACTGAAATACAATTACTAATCTGTGTCCAATTCAAGCAGTGAATAGGACTAATACACGAAACTTCTATCATGAATATACACATAGACTTAACCACTGAACATACGTATATGAATGATTGAAAAGTATTTTTTTGTTTGATAGTTGTTAAATCTTATTGTCATTTATTATACTCTATGTGGAAGTTCATTCTATTTTCTCGTTTCTAGAGTATGGTGATTCGAAAGAATCTGAGAGACCAGTCGATCAGTATTCATAAGCGTATCATATTCTCAACGATATTTGCAATCACCTTACCATTATGTTTTGTGATACCTGCACTTGTTCTTAATCAAGTTTACCAACCAGATTCATGTCAGCCAGAGATGAACGGTGATCATTACGCACATGATAAAACGTACGTAAGCAGGGAACAGGAGAACAATTGTTCGGAAACTTCAAGTCTAATGTCAAACTTCAATCCAGGTTTTTGTTTGATGAAATATCGAAAGCGACCATGGTTCACAGTGCATGCGGCTTTCATCTTATGGTTTTTGGTACCTACTACATCATTATTGGCACTGAATTCTACCATACTATTAATGGTTGGCATGTATATTTGGTTATTAGACCATAACAAAACAGTGGAACCACTAAAAGACGAATCAGTGACCAGTGTGGATTCAAAGTCTACTCAGCTGCCCAATAAAAGCAATCGCAATGTAGCCAAGATTTGCTTGCATTTATCAATCACTCTAGGTGCTGTATGGATATTCCAGCTGCTAGCAAGTCTCCTACCTCAGCAAACTATTCTGAGTCGTGTTGCAGCTCTGGTTAGTAGTGGGCAAGGCGCAGCCTTGGGGTTTATTTCTTTGACGAACTCCACGAAAACAAGGTTATTTCCAAATTGGTCTAGCATATTCATTAGTAGGCGTTCAAATTCAAGAGTAAATGAGTCCAAAAGCGTATCATCGTCAAGTCGAGTGAACACGAAAGTTGGATCCACATCTGAATCCACAATAGCATAATTTGAATATGTTGCTTAACTATTGAGAATCTGCTTGAGTTTCACTCTCTTAAACAGAACTATCGAAATTATTATAACTTTCAAGTTATGTGATGATCACTGCCATTCTAATCAGTAGTTCAATGTCTTTTCTCTTTGTCAGTATCGTTTATTGCTCAACTACTTTCTCAAAAAAATTTTTTATTTCATTTAAATGGAATGTATACTTTCTTATGATCAACTATGTAATGTTATATTTATGAGCTTTGTTTGTTTAGTTTTGTGCAAAAATCAACTTGTATAAACTTAATATTTTATATGTTTGTTCATGTTTCCCAAATATCTGGTCTCTGACTTTACACACTTGGAATTTTGTTGTTATTATTACATAGAACTGTCAAATGTAAACTATTGTGCAAATGTTCCAAGTACATATAACCGTTTCTAGTACGTCTCACTGAGAGAAACTTATTGAACCCAGTAGATAAGAGTTGAAATGTTTTATTCTTTCTTCAATGTGGTTGGTATAAAACAATCGGTGAAAACGAGTCATTTTTGTCCTCAGTAATTATTTTTTTTCCGTAGACAGTAGTAAGTTTCTATTTACCTCGATTACTGAACGTAAAAGCATCTTTTAGTAGTGTGGAGGTCATTGATCCCATCTCCTGTGTTTACTTAATGTTCTTGAATAGGATTGGAATTATTCCAGACTCTTAGTTTCTACTCCCTTATTTAAATACTTTGCATGTAAGTAAAAGCTAATGAACCATTTTACAACCAACACTATAGCTATACCATAAATGTGAAGTTCAAACTTGTAACAAACCTCGCTTTGTCTTCATGCTCATAATTGTGTGCATCTAAACAGTCTAAAGCAACAGAGACATCACCCTCACTTGTGTTAAATGAACAAAATTCGAACTGAACTGATACACATAACTTAATTATTGGCGGTAAGGAATTAAGTACAGCAACCCACTGCTGATAACTGTTCCAGTTTATATTGAAAGAACTGTCTAAAATTTATCTCAGAATGAAAACTCAAAATTCATTAGCGAGAATTTTGTCAAAAGTTTAGTGTAAAGACCTACTATATTACTTCCAAATAAATGTCCTGATTTACCAAAATATACTCAATGATTGAAGCGACAATCATTGGAAATATTGTTTGACTCTAGTTCTACTAATGAATATGATAAATTATGTAGAATTTCAATCCACTCATCAATTCACCTCATCTGGTCCTTCCACAATAATTTACATGTGATCATTTACTAAAATTTGAAAAAAAATTAACATGGTCCATCGAAACTCATAATGTTGTTACTGTTAAATTGATAATAATATATTATACAGTATGAAGAAAAATGGAACTAATTTCATCCAGTGTTCATTTCCATAGAAGTGAAATCCAATATTTGATGCCATGTTCACATTTCGAGTATGCGTACTCGTTTTTGTCGGTGTGAAATCCATTTTCATTGTGATCATCATTCCAAGGAATCAGTAACGAGTTGATAAATCTATCAACCCTCTAAATTCAATTCCTGTGTGTACTACTAATCACATATCAGATCCTCGTCAATGATGACAATAGGAGTTTATGAATAAAATAATGTGACTGATTCATTATTGGCTGCTTTTTTCTATTCAAACTACCTTAATGTGTTGTGGCTATGAACTATACTTCAGGGATTTTATCACATAAATAGCGAAAGCAAAAACTGTAAGTATAGGTTAGTGGGTATTGTTGAATTTAATTGAAGTGGAAAGCCGTGATCAGTAGACATAAATCGTGTTGTTTGGGAGGAAGTTACCGACTGAAGACAATGAAAGATGATCGAACAATGTCATCAATTGACTGAAGTTAGACATTAACACAGCTGGATGCCAGCTCAGCGGTTGAATGGCTATGCATTTGAGTGCGAGACTGAAGGTCCTGGTTTTGATTCCCGTGTGTGAGGTTGTAGATACACAGTGCCTAATAGTCTCATATTAGGGCGAAATGGCAGTCTAGTGCTTCCAGGTATTCAATGTTGATCTAACTTATATAGCTCCAAGATTTAAATGTAGTACTGTAATGTTTAAAACGTTACAGATATATGTATCAAATTTCACTGGATTGGAAGTAATTTCTTTTGTTAGTTCTCAACCGATAATATATCGCTTTCCTACATTCTTTACATATGAGGTACGGTAAGCAGGTAAGACATAACTTTCAATAGTCCTCCGACAAATTAGCTTTCAAGATAAATTTCATTGAAACAAATGAGAAATAAGGGGTAATTTCAAAATTTCTACAGTTACACTCATTTTATTTATTTGTATTTAATGATCGTTTCTTGAAGTCATAATATTTATTTAGTATGTATAGGGTTTTACAGATTGCTGAATGTCATTAAAATTATGCTAAACAACTTTATAATTTATTAATGTACGGTAATTCGGAGTGAATCTCAACTCTAAGATGCAGGTACATTCAACTGACGAGTCCCAAATAGGACGAAACGTGTGTCCTGAATTCCAATACTAGCTCCCACCCATTTTTACTTATAATTCAGACAGAGTTGGCATTCAAGCGGATGTCTTCAGTAATTACTTAGAAAATAAATGAAATTTGTTATTGATCCAAAAATTAAAGGTCAAAACAAATTGATCGGAAAGTTTATTTATTTGGCTTCGATTTACTAGACAAACTGAACTATAATTTTGTTGTCTACATACAAAATGTGAAAATTTATTGCCAACTGCATTAGTGAAAAAGAAATTTCATTTCACTAGAAAAATTCTTAATCAAAAGTCGTCAAGTATTTTGAATTTTTGTTTGTGTTTGTTGTATCCCGAAGCGATTTATGAATGGTAACATCGAGAACTATTTATGGACCAATATGATATGTATATTTCCTGTTGTATAATTGTTAAGTAACGTAAGTATTCCTACCAATGTTCCCTTTATCATGAGCTTTATTTTGATCCATAGACTATTACTGTACGATTTACCATTCCTGAGTTATACCCAGTCTATTAATTACTGTTCCCCTTATTCACATCCACATTTGGCCAAGTCATGTACAAATGTTATTTTCTATCAGAAGGGGTTTTGTGGAGATTTCAATATTTTCATAGTTGAATGCTGAGGAGTTCCACAGTAGAACGAAACGGTCGTCTAGTGCTTCCAGGTTTTCCATGGTGGTCTAGCTTCAATCGACTCATGCTTTCAACTATTTTTATAATTACCTAATCATAACCAATCGAATATTTGTGATGAATTATCTCTGCTTACAATATAAATTTTGTGGTGATGAATTTTGAGTTGACAATGATTGACAGTAACGTGAGTAATGTGATTGCTGCCACAATCAAACACATTTTCCTCACTGAACCGTATTACGTAATAAATTGATTGTGTAACAGAAATTAAACGTAAGCTTACTAAACAAGTATTCACTAGTTGAATGCTGTTAGATTAATATGTTAAAACTATCTAACTATATTTGACATCTCATATCCATACATACGAAAATTATTTAACCATTGAGTATTAGATTGTTACTCATTTATTATTAATCCTTATAACTAAATTATAAGTAATGTACACCATAATGAAAGAATACATAATGAAACTACTTTTAACAACTGTTAGGAAAAAATCAAATTCACAAGGGGGTTTTGTGGAGATGTTAGTAATTTTATATAGTTAAGATCATGAGTCAGTTGAAGCTAGACCACCATGGAAAACCTGGAAGCACTGGACGGATTGGATTGGTTGACGCTAGACATTAACACCGTTAGATGCCGGCTCAGTGACTTATCAGTTAAGTTCTCGCGCGCGAGACTGGTAGGTCCCGGTTTCGAATCTCGCGAGGCGGGATCGTGGATGCGCACAACTGAGGAGTCTCATAATAGGCTGAAACGGCCGTTCAGTGCTTCCAGGTTTTCCATGGTGGTCTAGCTTCAACTGACTCATGATCTTAACTATATAGAAATCAAGTTGTTTGGTAGATATTTGACAAGTTGTCAGTTTTGAGATTTTTAATACAACAGGTCTGAAAAATATTTGCAATATATGTTAAGAAATTCATGTTGTTGATAGAATTCGGAATGTAGGTGTGCAACTACTTATCCATTTTTCTTTTTCGAAGATCAAAGGAAGTAATTAGAAAATGAATAAGAAAGAAAAAAGATATGGAATCCTGTTGACAATTATTTCATAGTATAAACCCATCACAGGGAAATTTATGGCTTTTATATTTCTATTCCCACCGGAATAAAGAGTAATACTAGGAATCTCTAACGGAACTACGAAGTAATCATTCGATATTCGCAGTCGTTCAAAGTCGATGAAGTAACTGATGCTAATGTGAATCTTTTTAGGTTTCCGTACCACACATTAACACTAGGTGAAAAAATTAGTAAGATTGGAATCAAGAGACTCTGGTTCATACGATCAATACTGACGAAAACCCGACACTAAGAATTACTCTTACAAAGACCGTATGATATCTGGAATGGAAATTATAGATTAATATCATGTTTAATAGTTAAAGGAAATATAATTTGAATCCAACTGCACTATTAAAACCGATGTTTAGTTACCCCACCAACCATAAGTTGATAACATTTTAGGGGTCCAAAACAAGATGACTTCTCTTCCTAACAAGCATCAGACTAACAGTTAGTGACTTGATGTCATATCTGATCTTGAACCTCCCAGCACTTTTATAACCCACTCCTATGTCAGTCAGTGTTGGTTATCACTGGAGACAGTGGTAAGGAATGAACAGCACGTATCCTAACAATCCTAATCTTTGATTGTTCACAATGCCATCAATTAATCTACTATATCTACCTATTATCCCACACTTAACCTTCAGATTCCTCACTTGCTTCTGCCACCATACACGAGCAGTATGTTGTGTTGGAAGGTCGTTAGAGTCTGATGCTAGTGGATATTCTTCCTGTACGCGATCCCAACCAACTACTTGAGTGAGAAAACCACAGTCAGTAAGAACCTATATTAACTAACGGGATTAAAATATGTACACAATCATTCATTACTACAGGTAAATGTCTCACAGAAGATAAAGCCAGGTTTTCAGCCAGTAAAATATATCTGTCTCCTTATAATTAAGCCATATTATAATTAATAATGTGCAACCACTAGCATTTCTTATACACCTTATGACCTTGGACTAATAAGTCTAATTGACCTAGCCTATCACAACCGTTCGATTATTATTGTATTATTCAACTATATACTTATCTTCATTACTATCATAGCCATAAACTAATACACAGTACAGTACACTCGAACTCAAATAGACCGAATTTTATGATACAATTACTGAAATAGTGTACATAATAAGTAGTATAGAAATCTAAACATCTAATCAATAAAAAATTAAAAAAAAGATTATTAACATATTTTAATGATAATCTAATGAACGAGAACATAATTGGGGACAATCGAGTGTATGTGAATACAAAAGTACAGAACAGCTTAGTAAAATATGAGAACCATTACAGTGAATATTTCATTTGCAAAATCTCAGACTTCATTGTTCTTTCATTTCAACATCAATCACTCTTTGTTCTCGTTTTCTTCTCTTCGATCTTCTTAACCTTCTATCTTCAAACATTTCACTTTCTATTCATGATACATACACTACTTATATCTATCGACATCAGTAGCACATACCATAATTGCATTTATCTGAAAAAGTCATAATAATCAGAAGGGGTTTTGTGGAGATTTCAGTATTTTCATAGTTGAAAGCGTGAGTCAATTGAAGCTAGACCACCAAGGAAAACCTGGAAGCACTGGATGGCCGTTTAGTCCTATTGTGAGACTCCTTAGCAGTGCGCATCCGCGATCTCGCCCCATGAGATTCGAACCCAGGATCTACCAGTCACGCGCCAGAGCGCTTAACCACTAGACCACTGAGCCGGCATCCGATGGTCTAGCTTCAATTGACTCATGCTTTCAACGATGAAAATATTGAAATTTCCAAAAAACCCCTTCTGATCTATAATCATATGCTCACTAGTGACTGAGTTCAAGAAATATTTCCCGGAGTTCTAGTGAGAAGCAGTGACCAGTGGAGTTCAACCAAGTCTTTTGTGAGATAGGAACTCACTGAAGACAATTGGTGAATGGTTGCTCAATTTCGTGGATTGGTTGAAGTTAGACATTAACACCAACAGATGCTGGCTCGGTGGTCTATCGGTTAAGTGCTCTGGCGTGAGACCGGGTTCGAATCTCTCAAGGCGAGATCGTGGATGCGCACTGCTGAGGAGTCCAACAATAGGACGGAACGGCCGTCCAGTGCTTTCCAGTTTTCCTTGGTGGTCTAGCTTCAATTGAATAGTGATTTCAACTATGAAAGTCATAATAAATCATTTACAAGTCCTTTCATCAATAAGAATAATCGAAATATTTTTTTAAAAGATTATCTGATAGTAAATTATTATGGTTAAATGTGTCAAAGGAACCAAAAAAGCACTGGTTACCTTTTGAAAAATATCTTTATTGCCTGAGATATTATTAAAATTTAAATAAAAAGAGTCCCACTAAAAAAGGGGGGAAAGAAAAGAAGAATACTCAGTTTTGATCCAGATTATTAGAATGTTTAACTTTCACTCATTATAGAATAATCGAATGGAATGGAAAAAAAAGAAACAATTCATTGACCTAATAATAAACTTAATGGTTTTTATCTAAAACATCTATAATTATAGAGAATACGTTTACGTTTAAGGTATTTAAATATAAGTTCATTTTGCCTGAGGTAGCCAATTATTTGATTTTTTGTATGTCTGGTAATATCTTTAACAACTGTCCTTCATATTTAGACTGATAGTCAATAAACTCATTAATGGGTATCATATTCTGACTTAGTGAGAATCTTCAATACGAACGTCAAAACAGTTCTACTGTATGGAGCTGAAATGTGGAGAACTACTACGGCCATCATCAGGAAGGTACAAGTATTTATCAACAGTTGTCTACGCAAAATACTCAACATCCATTGACCGGATACGATCAGCAATAGCATTTTATGGGAGAGGACAAACCAGCTTCCAGCTGAAGAGGAAATTAAGAAAAGACGTTGGAAGTGGATCGGACATACATTAAGGAAATCACCAACGTGCATCACGACTCAATCCCTAACTTGGAATGGTGAAGGGAAGCGGAAAAGACGAAGTCCAAAGAACAAACTACGCCGGGAAATAGAAGCCGATATGAAAAGGATGAATAGCAACTGGAAAGGAAAGCTCAGGACAGAGTTGGATGGAGAATGCTGGTTAGCGGCCTATGCTCCTCCACGAGGGGTAACAGGCATAAGTAAGTATATTCTGACTTGATTCTATTGAGGTACTGTATACATTGATGTTATATTCATATCGTCTTTTACCTACACTTGAAAACTAAGAAACACTACCTGTTATGAACGTAAGTATGCCGTCGCTAATTGCTATATATATATATATATATATATATATATATATATATATATATATCACAGAACACTCTTTTTATTTCCGGTTCAAGTGATATAGAAGCAACCACTATATCTTCCTCTAAATTGCGGTTATGTGGTATTTCTTTTGAAGTCTGAATCTTATTTCCTTTAAGGAACTTATGCTCACGGTCAGAAACCTTTGGTTTACTTTTACAACATACTTGAGCATGACCATATTTACCACATTGAAAGCATACTCGTTTTTTAAAGTAACAAGCATTGGCAGAATGACACTTACCACATCGCCAGCAAGACGTTTTGTGTTTCACTTGATTCGGGATTTTCTGGGAGTTCGAATCTTTATTTCCATTAAGAGATTTACGTAAAGCTTTGACTCCAAAGTGTTCACTGTTCCTTTCTACGAGATTCGTGTCATGCTTCAAATTAATCATTCTTTGACACTCTTCAGATACTGATTGTAGACTGATATTAGGATCTTGTTCGATTCTCGCTAGAATCCGTGCTCTAATATTTGCATCTACTGGAGATTGTAATCCACATACAAAAATAAGGCACTTGAATTGATCTGAGGACATTTCCTGTAAACGGAACCGTTCACATTCCCGGTTCACGATACTTGCATACGTTACGTAATCGTCCTGTACTTTCTTTACAAGTTGAAGACACTGGTATCTAGTGTGAAAAATTGATGACCGTTCACCAAATATACGAGTCAGGCATTCAACTGTTTCTTTGAACGTTATGTCGGATGGCTTCTTTGGGAGGATAAAATTACAGAATTTTTCATGTTCGGACACTCCGAGCTTTCTTAATAATAATCTCAATTTCGAACTTTCGTCCCACTCTTTACATTCATTAATAAATAAATCCTCATGGCGTTTAAACCATGCCTCAAAAGTAACTCCACTTTCTGGATCAAATCTAAATTCAGTTATTGAATTTGCAATAGAATCCGGAGTCATAGTGGAATTAGACACATCAGTTCTTGAGGATATCGACATACTTTTGACTAATAATTCGATTAAATAATTTTGCTGTTGCAACAAGGTTTTCAGATCATCCATTTTCTTGATACAAACTTCAATTTAACTGAGTACGTAAGCGTAGATCCGTTTTAATCACCGTCGCCAATTGTTATAAACGTAGGTATGCCGTCGCTAATTGTTATAAACTTAAAGGAGAGGATGCTGGTTATCACAGTAGGGGTTCTTGTTATAACAGTCCTTTTACTTCTTACACGTATGTGGGACGTTAATTTATCTTAGACGAATATCTACACTAGATTCCCACCCAGTGTCTATTCTACAGGACTTCAACAGAACTCAGATCAAGAACACAAGATTAGCCTGACTATAACGTCAATATATTTCCACACGAAAATCCGACACAAAGAACAGTCAATCAAGAAGTGTCCATCAACAAGGAACAGTCAATACATAATAAGGATAGGGGAATATACATAACACATATAACACCTGTCATCCCCTCTAATGTCTGACTCATCGAGACAACCAATCATTATCATTCTTTCCCACACATCACTACCATTCCCTCGACACGTAGTAGGAACACAAAAGACTTTTACCAGTGAAGATGAATTCTATATTAGACACAACAACACTAGCATATTTATATCCACACAGAGTTGTGGAGATTATTGAGTTTTGATTGAGTTTATGAATAGACCAATGTTAGACCACCACTGAAAACATATAAGCACTAAACAGCCGTTTCGTCCTAGTATGGGGCTCCTCAGCGGTCTAGGGGGTTAAGGTTTCGAGAGAGAGAGACTGAAGGTCTTGGATTTGACTCTCTCGTGCTAGGCGGTGGATGCGCGCTTCTAGATCTCATAATAGGACGAAACAAATGTCCAGTGTTTCCATGTTTTCAATCATGGTATAACATTGATCGATTCGTAAAGTCAATCCAAACTCAACAATCTCCACAACCCTATACTAATAATGTGATGTGGCTTAAGTAGTATGTAATGATGGTCGTGCATTGAATGTATTTCAGTAGAAGATCGATAACGAAGGAACGGAAACGAAACGCGATTGGCATGAAAATAAGAAACGGTCAAGATTGAGACAATTGATTGATAGTTTGCAAATTAACTGTTTACTGTATGGTTGTCAGATTTTAGTGAGACATTCTGTAATTTTGTGCTCGAATACATTCGATTGTCCCCACTCGTGTTCTTGTTCACTACAATAATACTCACTTATGTATTGATTTATACACCCATTTTGATTATTAGTTAGAAAAAAGTTACGTATAAGAAAGATACCCAGAATTACAACGAATTACATGTTGCCTGTCATGCTGAGCATAGTTCATGTTAGTTTAATACGAGAACATCATGTCTTGAATAACTTGAAAAACACCGAAATAAATCAATGTTATACTGAATAGAAATAGCACACCAAAAATACAACCAATACTATACTGAATGACCATCATATGGAATGAAAATAACCGTAGTAATGTTGATCAAATATCATGATGCGTCAAAATGTGATTTTATCTCTTCATCCCATCATATCAACTAGTATTACTATTACTAAATTAAGTGCTACTTCAACATCCAGTTTCTCAACTGAGACTGTCAGTGAATTCAAATACACTATACACATCATTCATTCAAGCCGACTTAGATTTAGAGTCTTGTTGATTGTTTTAGATTTCTCCTTTTTTACTACTAAATTTCGCACTCTGATATTTTTAAATCCTAGATTTTTGGGCTTCAACCTGTATTTTAAAATAATTAGTGATTTTATGCCTCTTCACTTATTCATACTGCCTGTTTTTTTTGTCCCTGTTCAAGTCAAATAGCTAAAGGCTAAGATTGTTGAGCGGTTGGACTTAGTCTGTAGAAAATCCACGTGTCGTTCCAGTGGAAGATCGTCAGTATAGTATGCCTGGAATATTGTGGGATTACATCTCACGTCACCCAGCTCCACAGTCTGAATTACGGTTGATCTGTTTGGGCCATGACTGAGCTCCCGTAGGACTGAGGTATTCTCAGACTATTGGCTAATCCGTGGTGACTAGAAAATTGTAAAAAACTAAGATTACTGTATCTTTTGGTGATTCATGGGAGTATATTAAAACTTAATAAACTGAAAGTGTTAACTTATTCTTTTGCATTTATTCCTGAGTTTCAATTATAAACGATCAAGGAAATTTAACTCATATTTTGACAGAAAAAGCAGAGATCGAACTTCTCGACTCTTTTTTCCCAGTCTGATTAAACAGAAAAATAAACCTCTAAATGAATCATTTTGCACTTTTCACATCCATTTTTCATGCTACACAATTCCATTTTTTCACAATGATCATAGAAAAGTGATGTTATCAGTAATCAGATTCGTACGGTTGCATAACAGTTTTTAAAAGCTATTGTATATTTGTGTGATAAGTGCTCATCACCAAACGAGCAGTATAATGGAAGATAGTCTTCGTTACCAACGAATATTATCTAGAAAGCCAACAAAGCTGCCGAGGGTTGACTAAACGTTCTTTCCAAGCTTCACACTCATGAGTAATAACTTATTGAATCGAACTCAGGTTTTTAAGCCTTTTGGTGAAAATGACGCTTTTAGGAGACTGATAATTCACTTATTCACATTCTCTAACTTCAGTCAATCAGCTATGTAAAGCAACAATTTCGTACATGATGAATGTCTCATGATTTTTCATTATCTTTAACGAAATAAGAATTCGTGTATATAGAGATGCATAAATGAATATAGCCTCATATTACGAATGACAGAATTTAGCATACGAAACACGTATTGTGACCAGCCAAGTCAATTTGTGGTTTTTTTTAGTTTGGGTTCCCTTTCATGTAAATAACTGATTTAAAAAATAGTCTTCAAAAAAGATGGAAATATTTGTAAATAGAGACAGTATAGTAGACTTAATTTCAAAAGAATATACTGTAAACAATACCTGTTGATAATACTGTGGTGTGTGCTACTAATGTCAACAGATATAAGTAGTATGTATCATCAATCGAAATTGAAATGTCTGGAAGCAGATTGCTAAGGAGATCGAAGGGAAGAGAATGAGAACAGAGAATGATTGATGTGAAAACGAAGGAACAATCAAATCTGAGACAAATGATTGAAACTTTGCAAATGAAATACTCACTGCATGTTTCTCACATTTTATTAAGACATCCTATAATTTTAATAGTTGACATTATGTGTCACTTAAGTTTTCGTTCATTTCAACACTATATATTGAAACAAAGATTCCAGTAAGGAAAATATAACGATATATATGGTAACGTATGTTCTTGACAGATCGTCCTCTCATACAATTATCCTTTTACTTAGTAACTTAACATATAACCTATTGTAATTTAGATTATTAAAATTTAAGTTCAATTATAATTAAAAACATCAAGAAAGAGATGTAAACTGAACTATATGAGAATTTTCTAAAACAAAAAAGGTAAAATTGTTATATTTTCACTAATCAATAAACTGTTGATATACATATTTATCTGAAGGGGTTTTGTGGAGATTTAGTATTTTTCATACTACTGTTGAGGAGTTCCACAGTAGGATGAAACGGCTGTCCAATGCTTCCAGGGTTTCCTTGGTGGTCTAGCTTCAATTGACTCATGCTTCTCAACTATGAAAAAATATATTTATCTATTTTATTCATATCTCACTGCTTTTTTTCCTTGAAAAACTTGGACTAGATTGCAAAGTGATACATTGGATTTACTTCAAATTTATTCACTGAGATTTTACAAATATATAATTCCTATTTACTGTCTTACATAAACTCGGCGCCTAAATACTGTGAAGTGTATTGTATTCTATTGCAACTTAGATTATTATGTAATTCAATAGATTAAAACAACAGTAAGCTGAAATTGAATTTCTTAAAATTAAATATAAGTCAATGATGATTATATCACTAAACGTTCTATTATCTAAATATCAATTTCAATAATGTCATCAGTGAAATACATTTATCTCAAGTTGAAAATATGTTTAACCACTTTTCAGTACCCCTAATGGAGCATAGGTCGCCGACCAGCATTCGCCAACACACTCTCCTCGGCCTTCCCTTTTAGTTCTATCTAACTTTTGTTTATTCTTCTCATGTCTGTCTCCATTTCGGGCGTAATGTGTTCTTTGGTCTTCCTCTTCTCCATTGGCCCTCAGGATTTCATGTGAGGGCTTGGCTTGTGACGCAGTTGGACGATTTCCTCAATATGTATCCTATCCACTTCCAGCACTTCTTGATTTCTTTGTCCACTGAAATCTGGTTTGTTCTCTCTCACAGTAACTTCTTGCTGATAGTTTCTGGTCAACGGATCCGAAGTATCTTGCGTAGACAACTGTCGATAAACACCTGTATCTTCTGGATGATGGCCTTCGTAGTTCTCCACGTCTCCGCCCCATACAGTAGAACTGCCTTGACATTTTTATTGAAAATTCTGATCTTGGTGTTGGTTGACAATTGTTTTGAACCACTTTTTTCAGTGTCAATATTCAATAAACTTGCAATAGGAAATCAATTGTAATTGAATACCACTTAAAGATCACATAACCACTTTTCTTACTTAATATTTATCTCAATAGTGATGTAACAGTCAAAAAAGTTCAAATAATTTCTAAATGATCTTCTTAATTAAATAATTTAGTATGATATAAGTCATATGAACAATTCACATATGATTTACCTATTGTATAGTTCTAACTGGGTCTGTTTATAGGTAAGTAATAGTGAATTTTTCTGAATATCTAGATAAAAATTTATTTTTTTCTAAATATTACATTCCAGTATTCAGTGATAGTGTAGTGAACGAAAATATAAGTTAGGACAATCGAATGTATGTGAATATAAAATTACATAATATCTTAAGAAAGTCTGAGAAGCCTACAGTAAATACTTCATTTGCAAAATGTCAATCAATCGTCTCAGACTTCATTGTTTTTTCTTTCCCACATCACATTCTCTGTTCACATTCTCTTCTCTTCGATCTTCTTAACCTTCTGCCTCCAGGTTAACGATACATACTACTTACATCCGTCTACATCAGTAGCACACACCACAATAGTCTTATATCATAATACACCATCCTTAGTTTTTATCAAGTGATTTCCAAAAGAAATCCTATGAATAATAAGGTTCACAGTTGTAGTTCAATGGAGAGAGAGAGTTTCCCATTAAAAGGTTTTCATATTAAACTTATTCAATAGTTGTTATTTTTAATGAAAACTTTATTGTTTGTATTATATCAATACTAAATCTAAAGTGTTTTTTTAATCTGATTAACTGAACTATCCATAAAATATAGAAATCGAATGGCTTAATTTCATAGTAATTAAATAATAAATTAAATGTTAAGTAACTATTCTTTGATAGTGTATTTTAATTTGATCCAATCTGATTGTTTGAGTTTTTATTGTTATACTGAAATGATGAAAGAAAAGCGCATGAAAAATAAATACAAAACGTATTACTAATGACTAATTACACAAACCAATCTAATTTAGGTTGATTTTATCCTTTAAAAATAATCAATAATGATGCTTTATTGTCACGGATATTGTTATATCCCGATAAGGATAATGAATGGTAACTTTGAGATCTATTTATGAATCAAAACTGTGCACATACTTTTTTTTATCGTATAATTGCTAAATAATTAAACTATTCATGTTCATGTTTCCCCTACCATAAGCTTTAAATTGAACTATAAACTATTGTTATACGATTTACCATTCTTGAGTTATTCCTAGTCTATTAATTACTGTCTCCCACATTCACAGCCACATTTGGCTAAATGTTGTACACATGTTATTTTCTATTTTATTGGTATGACATAGTCAGCTTGATTGGTATATAAACTCAATATGTTTGAAATATAATGATTCATACCGCAGAGGCTGTTCTGAACTATACCATTAATGGTACATCTCTGCCACGCGTTCATGCGCATAAAGACTTAGGAGTCATTATAAGTCACGACTTAAAAACTACTACGCACTGCAATGCGGTTGCTTCCAAAGGCTATCGAGCGCTATGGTCGCTTCGCAGAGCATTTAAATGCTTTGACAAGGATATGTTTCGAATTTTATATCCCACCTATGTAAGACCATACTTAGAATACTGTATCCAAGCAGCTAGCCCTTGTCTGATAAAGGATACTAAATCGCTTGAGCGTGTCCAGCGTGTAGGGACAAAATTAGTAGAGGGTCTTTCCAAACTCCCTTACGATGAGCGTTTAAAACGTCTAAATCTTTTCCCCTTATCTTATCGTAGGACGCGAGGTGACCTTATACTGGCATTTCGTATCTTTAATTATGATCTGGGTGTTAATATGTCTTACCTTTTTGCTCCCTCCAACACTAATAATCTCCGGGGTCATAGCAAGAACGTTCTGAAACCGCGATCTAATAAACTAAAGATGGGGTCCCGTTTTTCTCATCGAGTGGTCAATGACTGGAACGCTTTACCAGAACAAGTGGTATCAGCACCATCAGTGAACATTTTCAAAAAGAAGCTGGACCTTCACTGGAAAGAAATCTGTCAGGATTAACACAGGTTCATCAACCTACTATCCTTATTACCGAAGACTGAACTGGCTGGGCTAGTCAGAAAGCAGGACCGATACGTACTCTAGACTGCTCGTACGGTTTTTGTGTATCATTGATCCGATCGATAATTCGCTGCTCTCTAATTGGCGGTCTTATCACGTCATACGTTAACAAGGCATCCACTCGGCCACAAGCTATAACAGATATATATATATATATATATATATATATATATATATATATATATATATATCGTGCATATGAATCTAAATCAAAATTAAATGTGAAGACAACTTCATTTTATAATATTACTTCCTTTTGAAGTCAGTATCTTCAATTAAACACAGATGATATCCCAATAATTTCAACATTCATGATAGGTTATGTTGTAGTGTGGTTTACTTATATCCATATAAGTAGTATATGGCGATGGTCAGTGATAGAATGTATTATGTCAGAAGACCGATAAGGAAAGAACTGAAATGAGGCGCAATCGGTACGAAAATACATAAACAATGAAATTAGAGAAGATGATTTGATATTTACAGAAGGAACAGTGAAGATTGAGACAACTGATTGTTATTTTGCAAATTAACTGTTTGTTGTATGGTTATCAGAATTTGGTGAGATAGTCTGTAATTTGTGCTTAAATACATTTGATTGTCCCCAACAGTGTTCTTGTTCACTACAAAGTAATTAGAATGTTATGAATTTACGAAGTACCGTACATGTGTTGTCCGATTGTTTTATCGGACACTTAACTGTTTATTAGAATCTAATTTTGTTGATATATAAAACACCTAATTAGAAACGTAATGGAGTAAGCCAACTATTGGTGATATCATATTTTATTCTAGATACACTTACAATACATTTTTAATATGGAAAAATATAATCTTGTAGTACCAGTTCATATGTTAGGCCCATATACTTTATTCTAGTTACTGGCCAAGCCAATTCACCTGTACATTGAGTCATCTTTTGATCTTGTTAATCATTTGCTTATTAACCTTGAGTACTTTTTATATGAGCGCATATGTGTACACTTCGTATCTTATTCATCATATGTCTGTCACTCATTTTTGTCTGCCTATAAATGTTAGTTAACGCTTGCTTAAAATGAGTTGGCTTCCCAGCCATCTCCAATACGCATCATCTTTGCTTCGCTTGCTTACAGTTGCTCATGTGCTTACAACTTTCTGGTCTGCATCGATTATCAATAAAAATGTAGTTGCCGCTTCCCTTTGCCTTCTGATATTATACACCGTTCAGATTGATATAATAACGGTTATCGAGACGATCGATTAACGAAGCACTACACTACAAACTGGTAATCCCGACGTACGAACACGCAACACAATTAGCGATCCCGACTTACGAACGCGAAAACATAATTGGATGTCTCGCCGAACGAACATCGACCAGAATCGACAACCTCGACGTACGAACTCACAACATAATTGGCACGCCGTATTTGGAACACGCGACAGAATTGGCAACCGCAACGAGTGAACACAAATCAAAAATGAAACCGCCGACGTCATATTTCGTTGATTCTAATAATCATCATATGCTCATTATTACAATAATGTCATATCATCATCTAACGTGGAATTATTATTTTTGCTCGTATTCACATTAAACTATGACATTCACGCAGTCGAATCACTAATCGAACAAATTATAATTATTTGGACATTACACGTTATCATATTCGAAACTCACTGGATTATTTTTATTATCCAATGACGTACAATTTTCCTGATTCAAGTGAGTTCGTTCCAATTTTTTCATGTCATTTTCGGCTTAATATTACACTCTATCATAGACATAAGTTTGGAGTCACACTCCCGATAGTAGTAACTTATGTTCTCGATAGACAACTAATGTTCATTCATTTCATTGCTACGCAGCAACCGTCGTTTCCTACATTTTCAGCGACAATCTAAACCGAACTTCCGCAATTTTTGTTTCACGATGATCCCTACTTTAATGTTTATACACAAATCGAGTATTCGACGCCGCATTACCAGCCGATTAGTAATGATTATTTTCATATTATTTATTCATTCACATGTATATCTGAATGCTGCATCATCCATCACCGATAATCACAATTCGATTACTGCAATTAATATTTTATTTCCATTGTACTGTACACCAGAACATAGAGTTTAGAGCTAGTCTCTCAAAGATACACTCTTGTTCGTCACATTCAAGTCAGTCTCACTCGCTGTCATCGAAAATCATATGTATTGGTATTTTTATAATGCCTTAAAACGGTTTCGTAACAAATGAGGTTGAGCGCATATCCCTCTAACTACACAAACCACGCTAGGCTGCATGACCATAAAGGAATACGACTCCGCATATCTCGTCTAAGCAGTCACTATCCTGTTCCTCTGGTCATTCTACTAATACATATTTAACGATAACTCGACGCACACGACATCGTACGCTGACTTCGCATTTTATTATCATTATCAGTGCAGCAACGAATATCAACCGTTGATGAAGTCATCATCCTACGGCTGGATTATTTTTAACCCTCATGAACTCCCGGCACGTAAATTCGAATTCACTCACCGCCAATCGACTATTTCACTGTTCTTTATCCTCATATTCAATCAGCACCACAGAGCAATTACTGTTATACTCTATTTTCACTATATTTCAAATCGCTCATACGAACATGTTATTTTATCATTCGGACAGTCACTACATAAATTCATGTTAAATTTTTTCGAACGCTTACTAATGTACTCATAATCACATGCTAGCATCCCTATTTTTGTCCGCACTTTGACAATATTCATGTTCCTTTTTACATAAGTATGACACTTTCGCTTAATACGCTCACCCCTCACATGACACTGTAATTTATCAGGTATTGTACCATTTTTTCCCACATTTTGACGTTATCCTCATACCGCTTCAGTGTTATTTTTCGAAAACAGACATTTTTTTATAAATGTGCTATTTTCTACAAGGGGGCTATGTAGTACCAGTTCATATGTTAGGCCCATATACTTTATTCTAGTTACTGGCCAAGCCAATTCACCTGTACATTGAGTCATCTTTTGATCTTGTTAATCATTTGCTTATTAACCTTGAGTACTTTTTATATGAGCGCATATGTGTACACTTCGTATCTTATTCATCATATGTCTGTCACTCATTTTTGCCTGCCTATAAATGTTAGTTAACGTTTGCTTAAAATGAGTTGGCTTCCCAGCCATCTCCAATACGCATCATCTTTGCTTCGCTTGCTTACAGTTGCTCATGTGCTTACAACTTTCTGGTCTGCATCGATTATCAATAAAAATGTAGTTGCCGCTTCCCTTTGCCTTCTGATATTATACACCGTTCAGATTGATATAATAACGGTTATCGAGACGATCGATTAACGAAGCACTACACTACAATCTACAAATTGGAATTGTTTCAAATGCTTTCGCGCGAATATTTAGAAAGTAATAAAATAACAAATTAGCAAGATGACAATAAGTTTGGTACTATTAATAATGAGTTGATGATAACACTAACAAAAGTATTTGATTACAAGATATGTCGACAGGTTAACATTCAAACTAAATGAATGAAAGCAGAATACCCATAAAGACATAAAATAGAAGAGTAACTCGGTAAAGAAAATTCTTTTCATTGGCTTCATTTTCATAGACGAAGAATCTCAAATACAAACTGTTTTACAATGATCATACATGACGTGTTTCTTAGCGATAACAAGGCATCAGACATAGTAATGAGTGGTAACCAAAAGCAAACATACTAAAATGACTTACTCTTAATCAGAAACAGTGAAGGGAAGTGTTAAAATGTCAGAAGTATTTTATTAGGAATATCCTAGAAAATAAATGAAAAGGAACAATTAAAATGAGTAGCATAATCTGACAGCATAAACGTAAATGTGGAAGTTAAAATAAGAATAAGACCGTTTGTCTAGAAAATTTACCAGTATGGAAGTCGGAGAGTGAGAAAATAATATTGCATTTTGAGACCACTGTAGAAAGAGAGATGATAAAATTTGCATATATATTTATGACTACGTTTGCTTAAAAGAGTTCAGTAATACAAAATGACAGAAACATACTTGTAGAGTACTTTTAAGGATGAATCTGTATCGGCTTAACAGGTGGCACTGACATGTTTTATAATTTCACTTTTATATACCATCTTAGGCCACTTGATATAGTGTGCATAAACTCTCCTAGGCAAAACGTTCATCGAGCGATCGACACACCTAGCTTCATAGAATCAAAGAAACTGATGATATTGTAGTGACCTGCTTTTCTCGACGAGGATACGATTGGAATAATAGAAACAATTATTATTATAACCAATTGTACCAGTGATTGTTTTACCGTACTCATTGTTGTTTAACTGTATCAAAGTCACTTCTCGTTCCGCTATCCATTTTGTTGGTTCGAATTTTCTTACGCTCTTCTCTTCGCCTGTAATTTTTGGAACGTCTCGGTATTCATTCGATACCACGAGATTGCCAATAAAAATACTCTATCTGGACCAGTTACAGTCTTCTGGTTTGCGAGTTATCAAAGGGACCAAGTCGTTTTTGGGCGCGTAATCTCACTGTAGTGGTGATCGTAGTCAATCAAGACTCGACGCCATCTACAAAATACATGAAAGGCCAGTGTTTGTCACTGGGCCCTAGCCAAACCATCCAGCAGTCAGGTCACTTAATACCGAATAGTTTATCGATCCTCGCCAAATTCAGGGACATCAATCAGTTGCGTGACATGGACAGGGCATATGACACTGATTGTAATCTGTTACTTTTGCCTATTCTTACTAATACGCTTCTGTGCATTGTGGTCATGAAAATAGCCATAGCATCTGGATACAACAAAAGGGTAATCCACTCCAGGTATTAATCACGAGGTGTGACTGTGACATAAGCTGGGAGATCACGTCATTTCCGACTAGCGGCAGTAGTACCTCAGTCATCCACAGATATTCCCTACAATGGTGATTTACAAACACATTAATATGGTCAGACACAAAAAGCTATCAATAAGTGTAAGTTAAATGAATAACACTAGCCTAAGAGTTGCTGAAGACCTGGAGAACGATCAGATCTATCAAAACATCTACTACGTATTCGCTTTTTACATGGATTTAATACTCGTCGTTTATGCGAAATGATTGCAAAACTTGCTACAAAGATGTAAATTCATAGTCTTCTGTGTTAGCCAATTTGTCTATGGCGACATCATTAACGTCTAAAGTTACTATTTATTGCATATTCTGTGTTATTCCTGGCTTTTGTATGTTGTAAGTTGGTCAATTTACTACATCATTACCCAGCAAAACACCCATGTGAAATTTCAAATGAGACAGGATCTTACCTTCTAGCTGAACATCGACTCGTAAGTGATCTATACTCTGCCTAAAGGAGAAGGAAAGAGCTTTGATGGCTCTCATCGATGCATATGTTTTAATGTTTCATAACTGAAGACGCTCTACACACGAAGTTTCAACTGCATCATCATCTAAATGCGTCATGAGGGATATCTTATGGATTTCTTAATTATTCAATCTTGTATAATCTGCTACTTTGACTTTTAATTTTTTTCAACATAACCGAGGATATCTAGTCTTAGTGGTATACTTTGACATTTCTAAAGCTTTCGACATGGTTAACCACCAGTTTCTTAAAGGCAAACTATCACCTTACATGGTCAAAACGCCTATCCTTGGTTGGTTTAGTTCTTTGCTCAGCTACTGACACGAAACAGCCAGAATTAACTCTTCCTTATAGGGTGCTATCCCGGTCAAAAATGGTGTATCACAAGGTAGTATCTTAGTACTATTACCTCTTTTGATCTATATGTGATGTTTAAATAAATCAATGACTTCTTCGTATTGATGACTGTTGTGATTTTGAATTCCAAATACAATACATTCGCTTGTGCTCCTCTTGTACTTCTTGATTAAATTCCGTCATTCTTGGGATTACTAGTTTATACTACAATTCAAATACTTCTGGTTACCATATTGGTGTCGCGATTGAGCCTGTGATGGAACGGTTGGATATAAATTCAGATTTTAATGCTTTTGAGGAGTACATGGAGAGGTTCGAAATCTGGGCTATGACCAAGGAAGATGATGATGATTTTAATATTGTGGCCCATTTCCTTACATTCATCGGAAAAGAAGCATACAGCCTTATAAAGACTTTGGCACTTCCAGACAAACCGATTTCACTCCCCTATGCAACTCTCAAGCAACTACTGTTGGATCATGTAAAGTATACAAATTCTGAATGCGGTAAGAGAGAAAAATCTGATAAAATGACTCGACAGAACATTGTGGGGAGTAGTGTAACGTCGTGTACTATATTACACCTACATAGCTTATTCTAGTTTCTGGACAAGCCAATTCACCCATAACTTTATGAGTCATATTTTGATCTTGTTAATTATTCCCTTATTGACCTTGTCTATTTTTTTATATGAGCGTATGTGTATGCACACTTCTTATCCTACCTATCACATGTCTGTCATTCATTTTAGTCTGACTATAAATGTTGGTTAATGCTTGCTTATAACGAGTTGGCTTACCAGCCATCTCGCATGTACGTTATTTTTTCTTCGCTCGCTAACATTTACTCATGTGCTTACTGCCTTCTAGCCTATGTTATTTGTCAATAAAAATGTAGTTGCCACTTCTGTTGCATGCTCCAAATATTGCTCAACAATTATGTTGCGTGTTCGCAGATAGGGATTACCAATTATGTTGTGAGTTCGTACGTTGAAGTTACCAACTTTGCTTCGCGTTCGTAATTCGTGATCGCCAATTGTGTTGCGTGTTCGTACGTCGGGATTACCAGTTATGTGTTGCGTACGTACTGTCTATCCTCGTATGTAATAAGTGACTTATTCCGCGTTGGTGAACAACGGAGTTAAATACGTCAAATACGAGAATGGATTTAGAATACATATAATTTCTACACTCATTGGTCTGACCAGGGAATCAGAGTGATGAAGCCAATAGATAAGAGTGGAACGAAGCAAAAATGACATGCAGTGGAGATGGCTGGGAAGCCAACTGGAGAGCGAAGCGAGAACAATGCGTAATGGAGATGGCTGGTAAGCCAACTCGTTATAAGCAAGCATTAACCAACATTTATAGTCAGACTAAAATGAATGACAGACATGTGATAGGTAGGATAAGAAGTGTGCATACACATACGCTCATATAAAAAAATAGACAAGGTCAATAAGGGAATAATTAACAAGATCAAAATATGACTCATAAAGTTATGGGTGAATTGGCTTGTCCAGAAACTAGAATAAGCTATGTAGGTGTAATATAGTACACGACGTTACACTACTCCCCACAACATCAAGAATTTCACTACTTTACTAAGTCGTCGCATTTCGATGCGCAATAAAAGTTATCCAGACAATACTTCATTGAGCTTTGAAACAGTCCATGGAGATGAGCACGAGATTAGTAAATGCTTGTTCTGTGGCAAGTTTTACCCATGTAATTCATGTATATTTCGTAATTCTAAATGCTTTAAATGTGGTATAACAGGACATATTCAGTCACTTTGTAATACCATGGTTCATTTCGCTGAAACTAATGCTAAGATGGATGTTTCTAATGATCATTTATCTTTATCTAGAAGTGGTATAACGTCACATAACAGCTCAGAGTTGAATAAAACCCAGAATCATTGTGCAACAAAAATTTTTAGTCAACAAACTTATCAAATTTCTCATGTCATTGTACCAGATATGGTTTGTCGTAATAATTCACATACTTCTGATGGAATCTCTTATAACTCTGAGAAAAGAATGTTGAATGAGTCAAATCATGATCAAAAACCAAATTCAGTTTTGGTTGATGCTGAATTCTCTGATGATCCATTATTCTCTAATGAAACTCTTAATCAATTTGGGGAAAATATTTCAGAAGAATCGAATTATAATATCATATCAAGTGTCAGTGGTCCTCACAATCAATTTATCTCTAATGATATTCCTAATGAATGTGAAAAATATGTTCCGAATGAGTCGAATTGTAGTCATATTTCTGATGTTATTGTATCAGATATTGGATACTCTCACGAACAATGCATGTTGAATAGAATCCCTAGTCAGAGGTATAATGAATCAGAGGGGATAGCAAAATTTACCGAAATAATCAGAGAACCAGCTTGCCCAGAAGTGAAGTTTGCACAGACAGAGAACCCAAATCAAGTCCAAGATTATCCTAATAAATATGAGGCAGATGAATGTTTTCTATTCGATTGTTTCGCAGGTAAATCAAGCCTAGTTGAATCACATGTGTTAATTACATATATCAATGCATATCCATCTGTGTATTCTAATATGAATAACAAAAAGAATATGTATCATGATTTTTATTCAAGTCAAAGTCACATGATGTAATAACTGAAATTATATATCAGTGTTTATTCCCAAATACTCACATACAGTAGACGATGTGTGAGATTTGAGAAGATACTGCAAATTAAGAACGTCATATTGGCTAAAACATTGCGACGTAAGGACCCAACATTATTTCGTGGGGGAGGACATTGTTGGAAAGTATATGATGCAAATTCTAAATATCAATGGTTTCACTACACAACCGACATGCTGATTGTATACAATTCCAGAACCCAGGTGAGTCTGTTCCAATTTTCGTTGTTAATTCCAATACTAATGAGCGCATTCTAGATAATACAGAGTGTACATCCAATACATCATCGGACACATGTAAGATGAACTTAAGAAGAAGACGAACAATCGATTACAGACACTTACACTCCGATTCGAGCTGTGGCGAATGTGATGTTTAAATAAATCAATGACTTCTTCGTATTGATGACTGTTGTGATTTTGAATTCCAAATACAATACATTCGCTTGTGCTCCTCTTGTACTTCTTGATTAAATTGCGTCATTCTTGGGATTACTAGTTTATACTACAATTCAAATACTTTTGATCACCATACTATACCAATGATATTTGCGATTGCCTTTTTTCTATATACAGATGCTTTCAAATTCGTATATTCATTTTCTCTTCATGCAAGTTGTGTCAGCATAAGACTTAACAAGGTAGCCTAGTAGTGTTCGAAATAGCAGTTGGGGGTTAACACGGCTAAATAGGTAGGGATGTGCTTCAGTAATGCATCACTCAGCTTGGATTTTACTATAGGTTGTAAGGTGTTATCTAAGTTAGATATAGTAGAGGACTTGGGGTTAAGGTGCGCCTACAATATGTCCTTCACAGAAAAGATCTTGAAACAGACCTCAAAGTCCCAACGTCTTATAGTTTGCGTATTTCGTAACCTTTATAACGAGTTGCGCATTTCGATATATAAATTACGTATTCCACTACTCCTAAAATACTACACATTTATTCTGATTAATGTTTTCACAATGAATAAATAATAACAGGCGGTTTGCACTGTTCATTCATGGGACTGACTGTACCTTAAATTATGCGTTCTGATGTAATAAACGTGGACTAAACCCTTTATGAAAGACGGGACTGAAACTAAATCTAATATTTTTCTTCAAAATACCTAATAAACTATCATTTAAATCTAGCGAAGTAATTCAGCATGTAGAAGCTCCCAGTTACAGCTTCTGTAACTCGTTGTCATCAGTGTAACAAACATATACTAAATCATTTCTCCGTAGTGTAGGGGCAGTGCAATGTCACTGAGCCCTAGCCGAATCATCCAGCAGTTGGGTCAATGAATATCGAACAGATCATCGATCCCTGTCAAAGTCAAGGACAACCAACACGCACCAGTTAATCGTATGCCATGAACTGATCCACGCGGTATTTATCTCGCTGTCTTCTCTGTACTCATTCCTGCCAATATATTTCCCTAATAACGTCCTTTGTGTTATACGGTCTTCAAAGTATCTAGCACCGCTAATCACTCTACAAAGATAATCTAATTTAGTGATTAACACTAGTGAGCAAGACTACCAATAACGCAACCTATCATTATGAGCTTTATTATTGAATTCTTTACTTATTCCTTTTCCTTTTTTGACGTCGCTTATGTTAATCAATCACTGTGAACATTCGCTGCTTCATATCACTATTGGTTAGTATTTAAACTTGAATAATTAGTTCAATCGATAGAAATAACTAAGCGTGGTTCTTTAACAATCATTAGCAGCATGTAAATGCTCCTGTGCAATATATCTGTTAAAATATCAACCACTCGTAAGTATAGCCACATGGCAACATGAACGTATATCTGTTTGCAACTTATCCACCTGTATAAGCAATACAGGATTGACTGTCAATTATAAATTCATCTTTCTACCTAGCCACTATCAATCTTAGATCTCGTTTAGACTTCATCAGGCAATGCAACGTATTTGGCCCAAATTAATTTTGGAGTTATAAAAATTCAGTCTACAACGCTGTGTTGATCCAAGAATTTAATTAGACACTTCGCCGAACTTAATATGTCACTCAACACTAGATAATAAGCCATTTTACGAAACGATCACGTTATCTAAATCTAAACTTAAGTTACATGGGTGGTTATCATTTTAATTAATGCTTACCATGCGATTTGTGTTTTGCTGTAATCTCACACGGTAAATCAGTGCTCGATTTCGTTATTGCATGAAAGTCGTTTTAATTCCTTCTTCGGTTTATTTACATGCAATACGAGTTTGAAAATATCTAAACGACCTCTGAAATTCTCCACGAATTTCACCATAGTCCTTGCATATGTTTGTTTTTACACATCCAACTTATACATTAATAATACCCAAACGAACGTTCAGTGCAACCGTCAGTATACGAAAGGACGATGTTACTTCGATGTGACGTTATAACACACCCAAACTACTGTAGCTAATCGAATTTGACGTCATACTTTATTTTATGAGATATTGTTTCCGCGTGGCTGTGTTATCTAACAGATGATTTCGGTTCATCAATCGGCTGTTCAACTACTCGACGATCTAAAGCCTGTCCAGTTCAATCTGCGGTTTGACGACACTATCATTAGCGCGAATCATCAGTTTACGCAGTCGAGCGAATCTCCTGCAAACTGAAAACAATGTTGGCGTCTGTATCCCAACACTGACAGCATTTTTCACCGATATCATTGACATGAGTCCATAGTGACACTCTCTGTTTCTTATGTTCTTTTCGATATTGTTTGATTCACTTATCGAACAAACATGCAGCACTCACCGTTTGTCATCTTTTAGAGACTTGGTCGTGCCACCTTCGCTCTCAATCTGTGTTCTTCGACCCTTATTGGTTGTAACAGCAGTCATCGGCTTTTCAAACTGACTACAAGTTGATCGGTAGCTTCGCACAACGAAATCACGACTTATCTTCACGGTTATACTTCTCTACTTACTTTTAGTCGGTTAAATATAGATATATCTAGAAGTCGACAAATATGAACAGTTGTCAACGACACTGACTGACTTTCTTCTCTAAACCGATAGCAGTACAAACATTGGCATCGATTGATAATACACTTATCGTACTATCACTGTGGCATCACTACTTTTGCGGCGAACTTAACGTTTCTCATCTGAGGAACTCAATCACCTGTCAGAGCTATCTTTTTCAGCGCAATCTGATAGAACTTTAAAATGTCGTGTATTTTTCTGTTATTTCTATGGTTGATCGCTCAACATTCAACCGACATCCTAGTTACGTGTTATTGCTTGTTGTTTCCCGATCAGTTTCTGCCGCCTCCTTTCCATTTTTCTTACAGCTCGGCAATATCCGGAGGATTCATATTAATTGTCTGGCAACTTCCAGCTCGCGACTACCCCCAACATGTTTGGTACTGATTCAAACGGTCGTAAAATCTGGTGGGTGAGCATTGAAGGGCCAGTGTAATGCCACTGAACCCTAGCCAAATCACCTGGCAGTTGGGTCACTAAATATCGAACGGATCATCGATCCCTGTGAAGGTCAAGGACGATGAACGCTCATCGGTTAATCATACGCCATTGACTGGCCCATGCGGTAGTGGTTCTACTTTCGCTTGTATCTACTTTAGCTAATATATTCCTGTTCTTACAAAGCAGTACCACCGACGCCACAATAGTGTGAGCCACGATGGAAAATCATGTGGCTGTGAAGTAAGATTATATGAATAAGGCCACCACGCCTTGACAAGTATCTAATAATATATAAGGTCCACACTTCTGGAAGCATATATAAGACCATTAACACCCAAATCCAAGTCGCACAACTTTCTATGATATTAGGATACTACAACTAAAACGGTATAGACTTTGCTAGAATTTCTCCTCAGAAATCTTGACAAGCTTTAAATGTGTAGCCCTAAATTAACCCCAATTAAGTTATTCTTGCTTTCAAACGGATCAATTTATTTATTCTTCTTGAGAGATTTGAACCTTGACACTTTTTCGCCTATCAACTCTGTTTTCATATGAGCGTGTTAATGCATTGCACACTCTACTCATTACATAACTACAACTTGCTTTTTTCTGACTATAAGTACCGAATCACACTTGATCAAATAAATTTGACTCACCTGCCTTCCCTCAGATTCGTTCCGCTTTACTTTCCCACTTCTTACTCTGAATGTCTATCTGCATGAAGGAGTGTTCAGAATAATTATTTCCAGCCCAACACGTATCTGGTTTCTTATTACCGCCGTCACACGAAAGTGGTTAGCCTAGGTAACGTACGGAGTTAGATGGAAAGTTTGTGTTCAAAGCATATTCGTACTTTCAGATCAGATTGAGAAACTGAACAACATAGTGCTAACTCTTGAACTGTTTGAGTCAATTTTCAGTGTACTTCTGAACGGGTTTGTAAGAACTTTTTCATAACGTTTCTCTACCGCAAGTAGGATGTAGTAGTGGTATTGGTTCTCAAACGCACAATGTTCAAAGCTGTATATATAATTAGTGAGATTTACATTCAATATGTAACACTATAGAGAGGATAAAAAATGGTGGATGCGAGAACATTTACTCTGTGTGTCATGGCTCGGCCATGCATGCGTGGTCGTCGTGTAACTCAATCCTTTTCATATAAAATATATCATTATGTCCACAGCCGGAATGTGTTCTTCAAAAGAGCTAAACATCATATTGCTGATTGTAACTTAGGACGATTCAGTACGGAGAATGATGTGACATTCATGTATGATCCTATAAATTAGTTAATCACATCATGACAGATCTAAAATTTCGGGATTACAACTATTATTCTATTAGCCGAAATAAGTGTACTAATCCCGAACAGGACCATAGTTCGACGATGTCAAGCAAGTTACGACAGTGGGTGTAATTGAGCGATTTACTGGGACATAAAATGCTGGCCATCACTTAAATACAGTAGCTGGGACGTTGTATATGGTGTCATCATGTTGAAATTTATCGCACAAAGTCAACGTACAAGAATGAACAAAAATAATGACACCATCTCTAGTCATTGAGCTATTAAAAGAATTCTACGATAATATACCAGCGATGTTTAATCTCCATATTTTTGATTTTCATTGTACTGACCCTGAACCAAATGCACCTATTTTCAGCCAAGTCAACAGAGTGGAGTTAAAACTATCGAGTTTCACCATAGCCAAATAGACTTATGAAATAATGACGTCTTAACTCGGCTGACGAAGGATTTTACTCTTTTTGAGATTAATTCGACCAGAAATTAGGCTCTACCGAATGTTCATAGAGACTGAACGTCTAACCAGTGTACTGGAGAAAGTTTAGGGGGAAAAAGACTGGAGTGTATTACTGATCAAGTTCATTACCAAACCCCATTGAAGTCAACGCCCACATGGAACAGTACACGGAAACCCTGTATAAAAACTTGTACAAACATTTTTATGGTTAGAATCTGTAGGTTCTGAGACTCTCTGTCAGAGCTAACCGTACTGGTACTTTCTAAAATTTGATCATTCCTCCCATCGATAAATAAATTTTTGTCCTTTGGATTTGAAAACAATGTAACGAGGAAGAAGTCTTTTCTATTTTTTTGAATTCAGGACCCGAGGAATAAGCAGCTCTTTTCCACCCTAGCAAAGTTTAAAGTTTGAATCGTCACAGTGACAATTTTATCGTCGTAGATTAGGGAGGGGTTTCCAAACGTGTGTGAGTTGTTAAAGTGGCAGCAGTTGGTGGGCTGGTTGATTAAAGTCGCTGTTGGATGATCTATACCACCATTATCGGAAACAGTTCTAAATCTTTATTATGAAGTTGGATCAGACAAGTGATGAGTCGTCTAATACGTTACTGTCGAAGGTTTGTCGCCCGATCACTGTGGTTAGTTAACATTGAAATATATTATCCATTATATCGTTTGTCAGATACACCAAACCATAATTGATAAGCTCTATCCGTATAGGATAACTAGATGGCTGTTTGCATTGTTGTTATTTGCCATTTATGTGCTCCGGATAGCATCTATCCAGGTGCGTCGATTTATTTTACATAATGTTTGTATTCAGGGTTTCCATATAGTTAGCTATACTCTAGCAATATACTTATTGAGTTTATTCATATCATTTATTTCCCCAAAAGTAGATCCTGCTGCTGCAGATTATTCGGGTAGGTGTGTACTATTCAAATAACTAAATGGCTACAAGATGAAATCCCTACACTCCCACGAACTGTAGGTGAAGAGTTCAGACCTTTTATACCAAGATTACTTGAGTCAAAATTCTGGTAAGACTCTGGTTCCTATTTTTTTGTGGTAGGTTATATGTATTCCGAACGTTAGACATATTTGTGTTAATTCTTAATTTATCCGAACCCACCATACGTATTAATGATCCGTAAAACAGTTCGGAGACGTTATATACATGACTAGTACCACAATTGACCATGATTTAGCAATATTTTCATAGTTTGTTTCCCCCAGTAAATAATTCAAATACTCAGTAGTAGATATCTTCGCACCATACTACTCTATTTTCCCCATTATGATTATTTCAGTATCATTGTGGAAAGATTAGAAAGTTGGTGTTAGTCTTGCCATTGAGGATATCAGCTGATCTAATTTTTTTGATCCACCAGCCAGAAAAACTTTAACCTAAATATCAGAAGGGGTTTTGTGGAGATTAGTAATTTTTATAGTTGAATTGATGAATCAGTTGAAGCTAGACCACCATGGAAAACCTGGAAGCACTGGACGGCCGCTTCGTTCTATTGTGGGACTCCTCAGCAGTGCGCACTCACGATCCCGCCTCGCAAGATTCCAACCCAGGACCTACGCGAGCGCTTAACCTCTAGACCACTGAGCAGGAATCCAACGGTGTTAATGTCTAACTTTAGCCAATCCACGAAGTCGCATAACCGTCCACCAATGTCTTCAGTGAGTTACTATCTCACAACAGACCCGGTTGAACTACATAGAAATAAAATTAACACAGTAATATTTTTTAGTTTTGTTTTTAGCGACATTAGTTTTTGATCTACATACATTTTATTTTAACACAAACATTGGTACAGGGGGGCACTAGGTATATATGCGCCACACATACAAGTGCAGATTATAATGCGTGATTGTCTGAATACTTTCTACAAACCTCTTAAGAAATAACAGTTAAATTGCGTGGTTAGTTACGTAGTGTTTTACTGTGGTAAACTGCACTTCTCACTGTGCCAACATTTATATTGAAATAATAAAGGGGATTGTGTTTATGAAAATTGTCGACCATATCAGGGCATGTTGATCACGTGAGCCTTCTTAGATATTCACACAGTAATTGTCTCATTTCAGATAAGTGGAACACTGATAAATCTATGAAGCGTACGAAAGCTTAGTACTTATTAGCGTGAACATTGTAATTATATACTGACTAATCTTTATGGTCAAGCATCTAAATCAAGAAATGGTTGGTCATTCCTAAGGTCTTGTCACCGGTTTTGTGCCATCAAACATCAGTTATAGCGAACAAAATCATTAATAGTTAACAGTTACTCAGTTTTGAAATCCATTTACTAAACTTTGGTTATTTCGACTATTTGTGGTATAGATAAGGTCTGATCAAAATGTCTTATCTAGTTACTATTTTTTCTACTTATATCGCCTTCATGAGGTTGGGAGAATACTATAAATAACCAGAGTTTAACCCTATCAAGTCAGGAACCCACTGACATCTATTCTTACTCATTCTTTAAGGCATGTATTTCTTGGTTTTGACCAGTAAAATCTGTGCTTGTAAAAACTTAATGCTGTAATCCAACCATATATTTCCTATCTTCCTTTATTATGTGAAGATCTTGTCTATTGTTTACGAATATTCCTTTTAAGTTACTTGGTTTTGTCATGGACTCACTTGGTTTCTCTCCCATTGTGTTAATGGTAATTGTAATAACCGAATACATGGTCAAAACAATTTCTACATTGCTTCTATATAAGTTGATCGCCTTCATTTAGAAAGTGTGTTAAAAATCACCTTAAAGATATTCAGCATCTAAACCAATCATTTTCACTCGTGTTAATAAACAACTGTACTTCCTAATACATTACAGGCTCTCCACCGTCCGTGCTGTTTCAATCAGTATATTTTGCACATATCTTCCCTTCTTGGATATTCCAGTATTTTGGCCGATACTAGTAATGTATTTTATAATGTTGTTTGCTATTATGATGAAGAAGCAAATCAAGGTTTGTCTTATTATTTTTTCATAATATTTACCCATGTGCAGTTAGTATTTCCTATTTGTTTAATCCACTATTCGTCCTATCAGTTCGTTTTAAGGTTTATAATTCCATTGAGTTTCCAGTAGAAAACTTCAGATATCAAATACTAACTTTTCCATTACCTTATATTGTTAGGTGCGATACTTCAATTTTGTGGATCAGTTCACGTACTGTAGCAGTGATTATCTTACCCTCAGGTTTTATAAAAGACACTAAATATATGTGTTTGTTGATAAAGTTCCATAGCATAATGGGATTGTTCCATTCACATATTGAAAAGCTTTTTAAACCTTAATTATTTAAGAAAGCCCATTGAGTTCCCCATTTGTTAATAATTTAACGAAATACAATTTCAAGCAGCCGAATTCGGGTTTTACTTCGTGTGATGGTTAGTAAGGCTGCCCGACCTTCGAAATTAAAGTAGATAGCTTGAAGTTTAAACCTGCCACCTAATCGTTAGAACTTGGTTACTGTGACTATAGAGCCACCATTTTAATAATCCTGTTTGTTATTTCATTTCAGATACTAAGTTTTAGTCATCATAGAACCTGGTACAGATGTACATTTTGCTAAGTTCTCATACTATTTCAGGATGGCAAAATAAAATTAATAAGGTAAGTGGCGAGTGGGTAGTGATAGTATGAATAAGAAAGTAAATATGGTTCGAAGACAAAAAACGAGATGAAAGAATAAAACGTATTCACTGATATTGAAAATATTCAAAAAAAGAATGAATGAATGGACCTTAATCTTCTAAATACTACGACACAACCGGGTCACTGAGGATTAAGACTAAATCCAAAACACCAGTATTCAGCCTATAAATAAATAAGCTACTTCAAATACTCTATTGTCGATTAATACCTGTTGTATGTCTCAGATAGTTCATTCGGACAATGGGTGTTCACAAAATAAGATATCAAGTTATTGTGTGACCGTTTGCATTTAATGACGTTAGTTAAGCTCAACTACGGATGGCTGCGTTAATTGTAACGTTTGAAAGGTACTGACAGCTTGTTCTTGTTCTCTGTCAAACACATATCATGTAGTTCGGCGTTATTTATTCCATTGCCTCATAAATATGTAGCATTTAATCATTTCTGTTGCTTGTCTGACTTTCTTTTTCCTTTGTATGATACAGCATATGATTAAATATCGCTACGTTCCATTTACTTATGGGAAACCGAGACCTATGGGACCAAACAATAAGGAACAACCATCTCCTGTGATTAATTCATGATTTATAATTACAAACAAGTTGTCTGCTTTATCTTTTGTTCATTTTAGGTATTTGTACATAGTTGTTTTGATCTTATCTTTGCTCTGTATATTTAATTTTGATTGTATTTTTATGCTTCAAAAGAGAATGTCGATTATTGGAAAATAGAATGTCTTTGTTTTACATCACATAGTTTGTATATTTCTTTTTATCGTTGAAAAATCTCTTGGTCTTTTTCTATAATAAAGTTTAAAGCACGAATCCAAATATTTTCATTTTACGTTGGTCTGTCCAGTAATTTCGGGAACTGAAGTTGTGATACCTTTGTTTTACACGTTTCAAGGTACTTCACTCCAATCTTTTAAATACCCTGTATTTACGGCAATATACTTGTCCCATCTCTTCCTCCATTGTTCTAAACGTCTTTTGCGATCCTCAGAATTCAAGCCCTTCCAGCTATTTCCTTTCCTGTTTTGTTTTCTTTACATCGTTTCCATTCCCCCACTTGCACAATCGTCTTGGATTTCAGGAATCAAAGTTACGACGTCCTAAGTCAATTAAATAGGGGGGATCGTAATATGTGGTGGGCACTTACGGTCAGTCACCGCTGATTGTCCCGACAAATTACAGAAGGCATTCATCAGGATCAGATAAATCACGAATATTTTTCTTAGTATTTCATTTCCTGCTTTTCGTTCCTTGTCTTGTGACTTCGGTCTGATGCTATATCAGTTATGTCCATAAATAACAACCTTAGCAACTATTCATATATTCACTGGATGGACTTTACGTCCCATCAGTTTAACCAGTTCAGATAACTTAAGGTTCATTTCACTACTGATAAGTTAATTATACAGAGATGGTATTAATTCATGATTGTCACCGTTTGTGTTCGTATACTACTGTACATTTGTTACACTGTTTTCTTGTTATGTGATAGTCATTTTGTTGCTGAGCATCAACGTCTTGGTATGTCTACGCTTTGATTATATAATTCGTAGTTAGCGTCGAAACTAAGTTACTAACTGGCCTAAGGGAATTACGTTATTGACAAGGCTCTGAAATCTTGTCTTGAGTTGAATTTCACTCAGTTCCATATCGTTACATAATTAGGCTGTATTGATCATAATATAGTATTAATCGGCTTCTGGAGGTCTTTTTAAAAATAAATATGTATGGAGTCCCCCTATTCCAATATACCGATGCATCCCTCACTTGAGTTACATTGACCAGGAATGTCTCTCGTGGAACGGCCTACTGCGAGCTTCACAGTCAAAAGGCTACGTCAACTGTCCAGTTGCTTCGTGGTTCCAGAATTAATAGCTGGCGACATTGGAACACAGTTTACTCCTACTACCTAGGAGTTTTTTGTCGGGAGAACGGGATCAGTCACTCCTAAACATTTCCGTCCCATCCCTAATCCAATGGCTAGGTTGAATGCCTTGTTGGATCCAAAGATGTCCTGGAGAAATCAAGACGGAGTACGATCGAAGAGATGTTAGAAAGGTTCCTGCTTATCTTTCGTTCTACATCATGGGGCACAAAGACGATTGTTCGCTGTGGGTCAAAAAGTGCTTGCTATGGACTATCGTTGTGCACATCCTACATGTACAGCTGGTCGATTCGTGCAAAAGAAAAAAAAGCGGTTTATGGGGTCTCTGTTGACTCAGACGTTTAAGTTCGTCATACTAACCAATTAAAGTGGAGACGTAAGTATGGGTAACTTCCAGGACCTATTAATGGACTATTATTCTACATATCTTCTTTCTCACAAGGGGGGTTTTTGTGGAGATTTAGTAATTTTATAGTTAAGATCATGAGTCAATTGAGGCTAGACCACCATCGAAAACCTGGAAGCACTGGACGGCCGTTTCGTCCTATTATGGGACTCCTCAGCAGTGCGCATCCACGAACCCGCTCTCGCGAGATTCGAACCCAGGACCTACCAGTCTCGAGCCGGAGCCCTTAACCGATAGACCACTGAGCTGGCATCCAACGGTGTTTATGTCTAACCTCAACCAATCCACGAAATTGCGCAACCAACTTCCAATGTACTGAGGTAGATACCTGTCTCTACCTGACATGGATTAGCTCCACTGGCCACGACTTCTCACTAGAACTCCAGGAATTACCTCAAGGAGCCAGTCCCTAGTGAGCATATGATCTTAACTATAAAATTACTAAATCTCCACAAAAACCCCCCTTGTGATAATGATCATATGCTCACTAGGGACTGGCTCCTTGAGGTAATTCCTGGAGTTCTAGTGAGAAGTCGTGGCCAGTGGAGCTAATCCATGTCAGGTAGAGACAGGTATCTACCTCAGTACATTGGAAGTTGGTTGCGCAATTTCGTGGATTGGTTGAGGTTAGACATAAACACCGTTGGATGCCAGCTCAGTGGTCTATCGGTTAAGGGCTCCGGCTCGAGACTGGTAGGTCCTGGGTTCGAATCTCGCGAGAGCGGGTTCGTGGATGCGCACTGCTGAGGAGTCCCATAATAGGACGAAACGGCCGTCCAGTGCTTCCAGGTTTTCGATGGTGGTCTAGCCTCAATTGACTCATGATCTTAACTATAAAATATCTTCTTTCTGTTTAACTATTGAGTAATTAGATTGTGTATATCTATATTCATCTTATTATAAGCTTCATTTTGACCTATGAATTATTATTATACGATTTACTGTCCCTAAATTATATTCAGTTTATTGATTATTGTCTGCCACGTTCGCAGCCACATTTGGCTTGATCTTGTACAAATATTATTTTCTATTTTATGACTTGATGCGGTCAGTCTGTCTGGTATATAAACCAAGTATGCTTGAAATAAATGATTCGCATAACAGAAGCTGTAATTGGTGTCCTGGACTCAACTGGAAGGGCTAAGCGGACAAGGGACCAATAAGGACGTTGGACTGCTCATACCGATCGAACGTCATTATTTTTAGCACAGTGTTAAGACGGGAAAAGTCGTATTTCGATTGGTGGATAATTCACGTAATAAAAATCCGGACATAAAATCATAACGAATTGGATACGGCCTTCTTTTTTTTCAAATTCATAACAACCTCGATCGCCAGTAACGGGACCCTACATAGAATACTTCCCAATTGGCCATTTCTTAACTAATCAACAGCAGTGGACACTTGGAAAAAATTCTAGAATCTTCTTCTGTAAAGACTATAAATATACTGACGTTTCCTCTTATTGCGATTCCTACTTCTGTTCAACCGTGTTCTGATTTGGGGACTTGTCGAGTAAATTGTCCAAAGAATACTAAGCAATAAGAGTAGCTGGGTCGTAATAAGAAAGAGCATAGCAGCAGGCTTGCCATAATTCCCTACTAAATAATAGCATCATATATTTTACCTGGGTGCGTGATAACCATTATATCCAATACTTAACACGTTCGAAGGATAAAATATTGGTGAGTTTTAGTCCACTATGTTGAACATTTTAGTATGAGTTGCTAGTCAATATTAGTCTGGTATTGTCATTTTATCGTACGACTATTATATACCTTCCTGAACAAGAATTATTCGTAAATATTTTGGTTTTCAGAAATTATTTGGAGCGGTTGCTCAGTAGTAAAGTCATTTGACTTATATAATCTAACCATAAGACTTCGCAATGTTGATTGTTCCCTCATTGATGTCCTCAATGATATAACAACTGTTCATCTTTATTTTCGCGTTGATTATTTTTAAACTAAAGAATATTAAACTGCATTGGTGTAAATGAAATTACGCAGTCTAATTACGTTTTTCCTGTTAATTTTACTTTTTTTTCATTAAGCAAGTTGTACTAATGAAATTTATTGGTAAAATAAATAAGCTTTACGCACTTACGCCTGTTGCCCCTCGTGAGCCATAGGCCGTCGACCATGGATCTCCCTCCCAGAGGTGCTTCTTTTTCTATTATCTTAAGGATCCCGAGTTATGGTTTGCCTTATACTGCCGTTCGATGATTTCCGTAAAGTGTGAGCTATCCACCTCTAGCGTCTTTTCTGAATTTCCTTCTCAACTGGAAGTTGGTTTGTTCGCCCTCAGCAGGGTTCCGCCTGCAGTACTCCTAAGGTTACTGCCAACCCTAAACCCGGATAAAAGAGGGTTGGGCCTGTGTTCAGTAACATCATCCCATGAAAAAAATGCTAGAGGATCTAATCTGTTAATATCAATTAGTTGTATCGACCATCATTTGATAATTGGAGTCTCGAATCAGTTTAAGTAAATGATTTCGTCGGAAAGAGAATTTCTTTCGCTAAATTCTTATTTTTGCATTAAGATACGTAAATTCACTCTTCCCATATATTTTTGTCTACTCAGAATGTGCTTAAGTGTATTTTAAAAGGATTACTGTTTATTTTTATGTCGCAAATTCTTTATTAAGATCATTTTAAGCTCGTGAAAAATTGTGTTCTCAATTCGTCAAACAAATATTCACATATAATATTGCATCATAATCCATCAGTTCAAGTTACCATACTTTTAAGCAGCATGATATAATCAAAATGAAGTACGGCTTAAGTATACATATAACGTCAAAGAAACCATTTATTTATCGGTAAATTTAAATGTAGCATATTAGTTTTCTGTTATAATTACCAACCTAGATGTCATTTGAAGTATTACCAACAAATTAAGTAACTCAAATATAATACCATGTATATACCCCAGAACAATGTTGTTTAGTAAACAACCTTCATGATCATGACTCTGGATTTGCAATAAACACAATGATAGATAATATACAATCTAGTTAACTGATAGGTGCTAACAAGGTTAAATTATTGACACAGGTTCTGTTATAAACGTAAGTATGCCGTCGCCAATTGTTATAAACTTAAAAGAGAGGATGCTGGTTATAACAGTAGGGGTTCTTGTTATAACAGTCCTTTTACTTTTTACACGTATGTGGGACGTTAATTTGCCTTAGACGAATATCTACACTAGATTCCCACCCAGTGTCTATTCTACAGGACTTCAACAGAACTCTGATCAAGAACACGAGATTAGCCTGACTATAACGTCAATATATTTCCACACGAAAATCCGACACAAAGAACAGTCAATCAAGAAGTGTCCATTAACAAGGAACAGTCAATACATAATAAGGATAGGGGAATATACATAACACACATAACACCTGTCATCCTGTCTAATGTCTGACTCATCGAGACAACCTATCATTATCATTCTCGCCCACACATCAGGTTCTCAAATAAATCGATTTCCATAGACAGCATCAATATCCAAGAAATAATATATTACTTTGTAGTTAAATCATTACTTTAATTACAATGTAGTACCAGTTCATATGTTAGGCCCATATACTTTATTCTAGTTACTGGCCAAGCCAATTCACCTGTACATTGAGTCATCTTTTGATCATGTTAATCATTTGCTTATTAACCTTGAGTACTTTTTATATGAGCGCATATGTGTACACTTCGTATCTTATTCATCATATGTCTGTCACTCATTTTTGTCTGCCTATAAATGTTAGTTAACGCTTGCTTAAAATGAGTTGGCTTCCCAGCCATCTCCAATACGCATCATCTTTGCTTCGCTTGCTTACAGTTGCTCATGTGCTTACAACTTTCTGGTCTGCATCGATTATCAATAAAAATGTAGTTGCCGCTTCCCTTTGCCTTCTGATATTATACACCGTTAAGATTGGTATTAATAACGGTTATCAAAGCGAACTATGATCGAAGCACGGCACTACAAAACTGGTAATCCCGACGTACGAACACGCAACACATATTGGTGAGCTGTATTTGGAACACGCAACAGAATTGGCGACCGCAACGAGCGAACACAAACCAAAAATGGAACCGTCGACGACATATTCCGTTATGATTCAAATAATCATCACAAGCTCATCATTACAATAATGTCATATCATCATCTAACGTGGAATTATTATTTTTGTTCGTATTGACATTAAACTATGACATTTACGCGGTCATATCACTAATCGAACAAATTATAATGATATGGACATTACACGTTATGATATTCGAAACTCTTTTCCCCTTATCTTATCGTAGGACGCGAGGTGACCTTATACTGGCATTTCGTATCTTTAATTATGATCTGGGTGTTGATATGTCTTACCTTTTTGCTCCCTCCAACACTAATAATCTCCGGGGTCATAGCAAGAACGTTCTGAAACCGCGATCTAATAAACTAAAGATGGGGTCCCGTTTTTCTCATCGAGTGGTCAATGACTGGAACGCTTTACCAGAACAAGTGGTATCAGCACCATCAGTGAACATTTTCAAAAAGAAGCTGGACCTTCACTGGAAGGAAATCTGTCAGGATTAACACAGGTTCATCAATCTACTATCCTTATTACCGAAGACTGAACTGGCTGGGCTAGTCAGAAAGCAGGACCGATACGTACTCTAGACTGCTCGTACGGTTTTTGTGTATCATTGATCCGATCGATAATTCGCTGCTCTCTAATTGGCGGTCTTATCACGTCATACGTTAACAAGGCATCCACTCGGCCACAAGCTATAACAGATATATATATATATATATATATATATATATATATATATCGTGCATATGAATCTAAATCAAAATTAAATGTGAAGACAACTTCATTTTATAATATTACTTCCTTTTGAAGTCAGTATCTTCAATTAAACACAGATGATATCCCAATAATTTCAACATTCATGATAGGTTATGTTGTAGTGTGGTTTACTTATATCCATATAAGTAGTATATGGCGATGGTCAGTGATAGAATGTATTATGTCAGAAGACCGATAAGGAAAGAACTGAAATGAGGCGCAATCGGTACGAAAATACATAAACAATGAAATTAGAGAAGATGATTTGATATTTACAGAAGGAACAGTGAAGATTGAGACAACTGATTGTTATTTTGCAAATTAACTGTTTGTTGTATGGTTATCAGAATTTGGTGAGATAGTCTGTAATTTGTGCTTAAATACATTTGATTGTCCCCAACAGTGTTCTTGTTCACTACAAAGTAATTAGAATGTTATGAATTTACGAAGTACCGTACATGTGTTGTCCGATTGTTTTATCGGACACTTAACTGTTTATTAGAATCTAATTTTGTTGATATATAAAACACCTAATTAGAAACGTAATGGAGTAAGCCAACTATTGGTGATATCATATTTTATTCTAGATACACTTACAATACATTTTTAATATGGAAAAATATAATCTTGTAGTACCAGTTCATATGTTAGGCCCATATACTTTATTCTAGTTACTGGCCAAGCCAATTCACCTGTACATTGAGTCATCTTTTGATCTTGTTAATCATTTGCTTATTAACCTTGAGTACTTTTTATATGAGCGCATATGTGTACACTTCGTATCTTATTCATCATATGTCTGTCACTCATTTTTGTCTGCCTATAAATGTTAGTTAACGCTTGCTTAAAATGAGTTGGCTTCCCAGCCATCTCCAATACGCATCATCTTTGCTTCGCTTGCTTACAGTTGCTCATGTGCTTACAACTTTCTGGTCTGCATCGATTATCAATAAAAATGTAGTTGCCGCTTCCCTTTGCCTTCTGATATTATACACCGTTCAGATTGATATAATAACGGTTATCGAGACGATCGATTAACGAAGCACTACACTACAAACTGGTAATCCCGACGTACGAACACGCAACACAATTAGCGATCCCGACTTACGAACGCGAAAACATAATTGGATGTCTCGCCGAACGAACATCGACCAGAATCGACAACCTCGACGTACGAACTCACAACATAATTGGCACGCCGTATTTGGAACACGCGACAGAATCGGCAACCGCAACGAGTGAACACAAATCAAAAATGAAACCGCCGACGTCATATTTCGTTGATTCTAATAATCATCATATGCTCATTATTACAATAATGTCATATCATCATCTAACGTGGAATTATTATTTTTGCTCGTATTCACATTAAACTATGACATTCACGCAGTCGAATCACTAATCGAACAAATTATAATTATTTGGACATTACACGTTATCATATTCGAAACTCACTGGATTATTTTTATTATCCAATGACGTACAATTTTCCTGATTCAAGTGAGTTCGTTCCAATTTTTTCATGTCATTTTCGGCTTAATATTACACTCTATCATAGACATAAGTTTGGAGTCACACTCCCGATAGTAGTAACTTATGTTCTCGATAGACAACTAATGTTCATTCATTTCATTGCTACGCAGCAACCGTCGTTTCCTACATTTTCAGCGACAATCTAAACCGAACTTCCGCAATTTTTGTTTCACGATGATCCCTACTTTAATGTTTATACACAAATCGAGTATTCGACGCCGCATTACCAGCCGATTAGTAATGATTATTTTCATATTATCTATTCATTCACATGTATATCTGAATGCTGCATCATCCATCACCGATAATCACAATTCGATTACTGCAATTAATATTTTATTTCCATTGTACTGTACACCAGAACATAGAGTTTAGAGCTAGTCTCTCAAAGATACACTCTTGTTCGTCACATTCAAGTCAGTCTCACTCGCTGTCATCGATAATCATATGTATTGGTATTTTTATAATGCCTTAAAACGGTTTCGTAACAAATGAGGTTGAGCGCATATCCCTCTAACTACACAAACCACGATAGGCTGCATGACCATAAAGGAATACGACTCCGCATGTCTCGTTTCATCAGTCACTATCCTGTTCCTATGGTCATTCTACTAATACATATTTAACGATAACTTGACGCACATGACAACGTACACTGACTTCGCATTTTATTATCATTATCAATTGCAGTACAGCAATGAATATCAACCGTTGATGCAGTCATCATCCTACGGCTGGATTATTTTTTATCCCACGTAAACTCCAATCGTGTAAATTCGAATCCACTCATCGCCAATCGACTCTATTTACTCGACTGCAGCTTATCAGAACATATTTCACTGTTATTTATCCTCATATTCAATCAGCACCACAGAGCAATTACTGTTATACTCTATTTTCACTATATTTCAAATCGCTCATACGAACATGTTATTTTATCATTCGGACAGTCACTACATAAATTCATGTTAAATTTTTTCGAACGCTTACTAATGTACTCATAATCACATGCTAGCATCTCTATTTTTGTCCGCACTTTGACAATATTCATGTTCCTTTTTACATAAGTATGACACTTTCGCTTAATACGCTCACCCCTCACATGACACTGTAATTTATCAGGTATTGTACCATTTTTTCCCACATTTTGACGTTATCCTCATACCGCTTCAGTGTTATTTTTCGAAAACAGACATTTTTTTATAAATGTGCTATTTTCTACAAGGGGGCTATGTAGTACCAGTTCATATGTTAGGCCCATATACTTTATTCTAGTTACTGGCCAAGCCAATTCACCTGTACATTGAGTCATCTTTTGATCTTGTTAATCATTTGCTTATTAACCTTGAGTACTTTTTATATGAGCGCATATGTGTACACTTCGTATCTTATTCATCATATGTCTGTCACTCATTTTTGTCTGCCTATAAATGTTAGTTAACGCTTGCTTAAAATGAGTTGGCTTCCCAGCCATCTCCAATACGCATCATCTTTGCTTCGCTTGCTTACAGTTGCTCATGTGCTTACAACTTTCTGGTCTGCATCGATTATCAATAAAAATGTAGTTGCCGCTTCCCTTTGCCTTCTGATATTATACACCGTTAAGATTGGTATTAATGACGGTTATCAAAGCGAACTATGATCGAAGCACGGCACTACAACAACATATTTACATAAAGTTAACATGGATACATAGTATTTAAAACAGGCAGTTCAACTATAAGTCATCCAGTCGCTAGCGAAACGCGAACCTTGAGGAAATGCATGATTATTTTATCACCAAAATATTCCCATTCATTTAAAACTGTTTGTAATTCGTTATAAGTTTAGTAGCCCTATATCTGACTCCAATTAGATCGTATTGTGCAACTTATATCGACATAAGTAGTATATAACACTAGCCGGAAGTAGAATGTTTGACAGCAGAAGTTCGAGAAGGAAAGAACGGGGATAGAAAGCGATTAGTATGGAAATAAAAGAACTATGAAACATGAGACGATTGATTGACATTTGCAAAGGAACAGTGAAGTTTGAGACAGTTGATCGGTATTTTGCAAATCAAGTATTTACTGTATGATTCTCAAATTTTACTAAGAGATTGTGTAATTTTGTGGTCAAGTACGTTCGATTGTCCCCCCCCATGTGTTCTCATTCACTACAGTATGTATGGTCGTTATCGAAATATGCATCCTAGCTATCCTCGGACATAATCATCGACTTAACTCTCATTAGTAAATAACGGGATTAAAATAAGTCCAAAACGAAAAAGGATTTCGAACACGTATATTTTGTACAATCATTGATCTAGGTAGACGACCTAATGAACAAAGCGAAACGAAATGTTGAACGGTGGAGAAGGCATGCGAGGCAACTCCTTTTCAATCAAGCGTCAATCGATATTTACAGACACACAAAATTAAGTTACAGACATGTGATGGGAAGGGCACACGCGCTCATATGAAAACAATCAGGGTTGACAAGTGAACAATTAACAAGGTCAAAATGTATGATTCAAGAAGAATGAATAAACTGGCCTGTCCAGAAGCTAGAATAAGTTATATGGGCTCGACATAGGGATCAGCCACTACATAAGATTCATAACTATAAATACATATTCAGTCAAATGGTTGATTTTAAAAAATTTATCAAGCAAACAGTTTGTGTTGTTTGAATTGATTAACTAACCATATATGTTTCTATATTTCTTCCAATTAGACGTATAATTAACGCTTAGCTATTTGTTTCTCTGTCATTTTTAATGATACAAAGTAGAATAGATACATTTCAATGCTGAAAATTATTACTTGTTTTTATAAGCGTACTAATTAAAAAATTTTTACATTATCACCAATTAAGGAGTATCTATGTGCTTTAGGAGATGACTATCATAATTTTATTTCGGGATCACTTAAGGATACTTCTGAAGGGTTTTTGTAGATAGCTAGAAATATTGAAGATAAACTTATTTGACGATAGCTTTTTATCATGAACTGATATCAATGTAATAATGATTAAATCATCTGGAAAATTTTACCCTTTAGATGGCAGGTCTAAACGCCATTCGTCCTATTTAGATTCGATCGATCAGGTTAGTGTCATTGGTATTGATCCATTATAGTATTATTCTGTGTTGTTGATAAATATAAACTTGATAGATGAGTAAAATATAAGAAAAAATCAATTGGATAATTACTGAAATCCATGAAGCACTAGACTAGTTATTACAATGGTTCATCATTTGACAACAGTTCGCAAAGAAAATCACCTTAAATAATTTAAAAATTATCAGAAGGGGTTTTGTGGAGATTTTAGTAATTTTATAGAGTTGAGATCATGAGTCAGTTGAAGCTAGACCACCATGAAAAACCTGTAAACACTGGACGGCCGTTTCGTCTTATTGTGGGACTGCTCACCAGTGCGCATCCACGATCCCGCACTCGCGGGATTCCAACCCAGGACCTACCAGTCTCGCGCCAGAGCACTTAACCGATAGACCAATGAGCCGGCATCCAATGCTAATTTGAATAAAAATGAAGAAAAATATCGGAGAAAATTTTCTCGACAAAATCATTTACTTCAGCTGTACATTCGTATTGATAGTTTATAGCAGCTCAACTACATTTGAGTTTGTTCACATTTAATTTGGTTAAGCCTTTTTATCAACTTATTTAACAGATAGATTCATTCGCACAACAACAACTTATCTATACCATTGTACTTTTATTATTGTTGAGCTTGCATGAACATGTATGCTCAAGCATTGCTTACCGCACATATTCATTCTGCTAGCTTTAGAGTTAGTCGTTAAATGATTTAATAACTCATTCATTTCCTTATGTATATGTATGTATATTTTAATTCTGTTCATTGACTCACTTTCTCTTCAGGACTCGCATATCATTCTTGTGATCTGTGTGTGGTGCGATAATAAACGTAATCGACGCTTCGTATTCATCTTACACCTTATACACTGTTGGGTGTTATCTAGTAACGGTTATCAGGACGAACAGTATAAGAAGTTTGAGAATTATATTGAATACCGACCGCCACAAGTTATATATATATATATATAAATTTTACGTTATAAAAATATTTAGATTACTAAAAGAATTAGAGATTAATTCCGTACGTTGAAATACTGCATCTTTGTTGAGCATCATTCATTCCTAACAGTAAACATTTCAAATATGTTAGTATTCTACTTTTAAACCATTCACTCATCAAATACCGTTATCAAAAGTTGGTTACTATTATCAGAGGGAAAGATTTTATCTAGCCGACAACTAAACAGGTTATGTAATTCGAAAACAATAAACAAAGTGAAACATCAGGGTTGATAGTTCCAAAATTAGGGAAGCTGACTACACAGACAATCAATGAGAAAAACTGCTGTAATACGATCTCAAAATAAAATAATAAAAAGTATGAACTGACTATATACACTATCGGACAATATAAGCATTCAATTATTTTCTATACTCATCAACAATGGGGTTAGGTAATGGATTAAAGTGGCTTAAACGGATTCCTTAATTTAGTAACAAACATATTACCTTTCAATATTCTTAGGAATCCATCGATATCAAACGGTTGAAATCCTATGATGAAAAGTCACTTAGATGATCTAGTATGTCATGAGAGATAGGAAAATTCTGAAATACATTTAAGATTTTTGCTTAAGATTATATCAAAAACGTTTTCGTTGCTAATCACCTTTTGTAAATGTCTCAAACACCTAAAGGAAACGTCTTAACCTAAATACAACTTAACACAGAGAAGTTTAAGTCGTCATACTTGATATGATCAACCCCTGAGAAATCAGACGAATAAAGAGTTACCTCTAAAACATACTCAATGGAATTCCGAGCAAAAATGGAGAAATGGACAAATCTTTTAAATAAATAGGTTTACTACACCGAGGAAAACAAACTTTTGGATCTTGACGTAACTATGCTAAGGGAAGAATTATTAGAATATATGACCAAATCATTATCGACGAGGCTTGAGCTTTTTGGATTCAGTGTTTTAAAACCTACCCGTTCACAACAAAAACGTTCATGTCACAAACGACGAACAAAGAAATATCCATCTTGACAAGTGTATCTGACTAATGTTGCATGTGAACAATCAAGGCAATTTAGCAATATTGCAACAACATTAAAAGCAGATTAAAAAAAACAAATAAGGTAAGTGTTTTTATTTTAAAATTGGTTATATATGTACACAAGAAATAACAATCCAGAAAAAAAAGAAAATAATGGTTAAAGGGAGATTCACATTACAGATGAACAAGTGTATCGATGTCAGGTAAGAAAAATGATATCATCTATGGAACATGACATCCAAATTGTTATTTACTATTGCTTTCAATTATTTCGTCAGCTTCTTTCTATAAGAAAATAAACACAATACACTTTATAACATATGAAAAGATACTACTGATTGATATAAGTAGTTGAAAACAAGTTACAAAAATGACTTAAATGTTCAAATGATTTAAATGGATGTTTTGTACTCTTAATCCGAAATGCACTATTCGTGAATCTAAATCCAAACATTTCTTTAAAAAAGTCGAATTATCCAAACTAGTAGATTATTATCGTATAAACATTTAGAATAGAAACTGCATGACAATTTATCAAACGAATTATATGATATAGAATATTTACTCGTTTGAAAATTTAAATATTCAGTTGGTATTACTTGGTTAAAATTGAAACTTTGAACATCGATTACGACGCAAGAGCTACTAACAACTTAGTCAAGTATAACTCATGCTAAATGGAAGAAGTAGAAGCAGTCGATAGGAAACCATAGACCTAGGTTTCATGATATTTGGCATTGATCAGAAAGCTGCACATGTCGTTTTGAAGGAACTGGTGGTCCCTAGCAGATTCGACCCCAAGTCACCCAGCTTCACAGTCACAAACGTCACTACTGAGCTATCAGGCCCGTAGCTGACCTTCTGTGGACTGAGATGTATTTACAACTGATTGGTCACTAAGTGGTGACCAATAACCCTCTTAGCGCTAGTCGGATCCTATCGATCAAGTTGCACTGTGGTCTCTAGCCTAAGTGACTCGAAATCGCGTAGATTATACCGAAATGTAGAATGACGGTTGGAGGTAATCAACAGAAAACCCTCAAGAGTACTGCTGACATGTGTCGAATAGTACAAAACATGTCCAGGATTTTTTGTCCACTGCCTCTAACCATCATCTTACATTTTAACATACTGCACTCGACATCGAGTTACTTAGACTAGTTGCCACAGTGCAACTTGATCGACAGAATTCGACCAGCACTATGAACGACTTGACATATATGACATTCGTCACAATTTAGCGATCAATCAATGGTAACTAAATAGAAAGGTTAGTAGGTGTGAGAACAGTTATGAAATCTATAAATTTACTATTTCTAATTACAAATTATGCAAACAATCAACACCATTTTACAAGCTACCATAATGTGTAACAAAAAATCAGAATTTAATCATTACTAGCCAGTTGAAACCAAGACCTAGTTGCTGATAATAACTAGAATAATTACAGTATTGGTATTTACTCTATGATCACCAAAATTAAAACTATGCATAGTTGAACAGTTCCAACTAGAAGTAAAACACTTGTTAATTACTTGATAATCAAAACTAAGATAAGGAATTGCTCTTTGTTACAATTTTGAATGAAACAAAGAAACAATGTTACTTGTGACAATTTACTATTAGTTTGAATAAACTCTTACAACGGGATAAATAATGGGAAAGTTGGAAGTATTTTTCGAGGTATTATCATCTGTATTTGTGTTGTTTAATTAGTAGATAACTATATTGTTGCATTTCTATATTCCTCTTATTGTAAGCTTACAGTGGACCTATTAACTAATGCTGTACGTTTTACTATTTCTTAGTTATCGCTAATTATATACTGTTTGTATCGCTCTCTACTATTTATGGTAAGATATTTTATTTGGTGTATTGTATGGTCCGTCATTTCAAGATTTTATTTTATGCGTTTTAAGTAGTAATTTAATGGAATACAAAAGAGAAATAATCTTCCTTTCGTCTTCATCTTCTAATTGGCTACTGAATTAGTAGCTAAAGGACCAATAAGTATTAACGTCTTGTGTTGTTGTTCATTGGTCTTTGTGCTAAGAAAATTACCTCTGACCGGGAGTCTCCAACCAATCCTGTCCTTGGTTCTTCTTCCAGCATTGTCAAGCGTTGTTCATGCCTTTTATGTTTGGCTATAATTTTCGTCTCCGTTTATCTTTCAGTCTACCTCTTTTTCTTTTAACTGGAGGATTCCAAGTTATGGCTTGCCTAGTGATGCAGTTTGATGGTTACCGTAATATATCCCTTCCATCTGCAGTGCCTCTTCCTGATTCCCTCTTCAGTGGCAAGTTGGTTTGTTCTCTCCCACAGTAGGTTGTTGCTGATGGTATACGACCAATGGGTCTGGAGTATCTTGCGTAGACAGCTGTTCGATGGTAGTTGTCGTAGTGCTTGAAGTCTCAACTCCGTACAATAGAGCTGTTTAAACGTTAGTGTTAAAAATTCTGACTATATTGCTGAAAGTTGACTTGAGTTCCACATGTTACTCACTTGTAAGATTACTGTCATCGCTCTGTCATTCCTTGTCTTCATATCTGCTCTAGAACCCTTTTGTTTATCAATAATACTGACCAGGTACGTGAAAGTTTCCACATTTTCCAGTCCACCATAATGCTGAAAGAGGATCTATAAGGTTCTCTTACACACGTTGTCAAATAATTTCTCATAGTCAATAAAGTTGATGTATAGTGATGAGTTTCATTCAATTGACTGTTTAAAAATAATACGTAGTGGTGCGATTTGGTCCGTGCACGATCGATCCTTACGGAAACCAGCCTGTTGATCTCGAAGTTGGACATCTACTGAATCTTTCATCCGGTTCAACACTACTCATTTGCAAACTTTCCCTAGTACTGACAGTAGTGTGATGCCTCTGTTCTTACAATTGTTGAGATTACCTTTCTTGGGCTTCTTGATGAGGTATCCTTCTTTTAAAATTTAAAATTTGGTTACAATTGTAGGAAGTGAAAAAAAATTGGTCAATCAATTGACGACTTTTAGTTTCATTGTTCATTTATCTGTTCTGTTACGTGAAAAGCAGCTCATACATATGATTTTGGTTAAATTGTATTTACATACATGATATTTTGAAGTCCCCAAATATACTCAGTAAGTAGGTCAGGGTGGCTTTTACATTTAGTTCGAACTAGACAGTCCTTCTGTGGTGTGTGCTACTGATGTCGATAGATATTAGTATGTATCATCAATTGAAAGTGAAATACCTGGAGGCAGAAGGTTAAGAAGATCCAACAAAAGAGAACAAGAACAATGATTGGTGTGAAAATGAGGGAACAGTAAAGTCTGAGACAATTGATCGACACTTCGCAAATGAAGTATTTACTGTATGGTTCTTAGATTTTACTAAGACGTTCTGTAATTTTGTGTTCAAATACATTTGGTTGTCCCCGCTTGTGTTCTCGTTCACTACAATACCATCAGTAAGGTAATTAATCAAACCAAAAATGAATCTTCATGAAAGATTAAGAGAAAACTTGGCGATAACTGAAATAAAAATTAAGATCTCACTAAAAAAAGCAATGAAAACATGTGTCGTAACATAAATTAACTTACACAGCTGCATTTTTTCCACTTAAAATTACATAAGGCATGGACATTGCTTCTAGTTTTTTATTCAATTTGTTCACTGTTCCCAATGGAGTATCTGAACTGGTGCTGGCCTTAAGAAGCTAAATCCACAATAGAAAGAAAAGAATATTTTATTATTTTCACGAGAAAAAAACAATGAAAATAACTTGAAGAAGACAAAATGTTACTTTGTAAAAACAAATACTAAGTACATACACTGGAAATGATATTCAGGGAAATACAAACTTGGTAAGCAGAGATGGATAGTGGCTAGCAGTGGAATCCAGGACGCGCGTTTCGTCCCATTTGGGTTGGAGTCCCAGAGTGAACATCAACTCTGAGATGCAGGTGCATCCAGTTGACGATTCCCAAATAGGACGGAACGCGCGTCCTGGATTCCACTGCTAGCCACTATCCATCTTTGCTCACCATGCTTGTGAATTGAGGTTATATCGAGGCAATACAGTATGAGCATATGCCAATTAGAGACTGACCAGTTGCAGTCCTAACACATCGATGGGAAGATTCAAACAAACAATACTAAATGAATTTAAATACAAACGTGGATTAGAAAATCAATCAATTATATAATAGAATTCCTCTTAAGCTATAACCCAGAAAGCTATAACAAAATAAATCACTTTACAATGGCTCAGAAGCAATAAAAAACCTTCAACATTTTCAACAGTGAGAAAAAATAAAATCTATTATTCAAAGTTTCACATTACAGGCTAAGTCTAATTAGATACCAATTAAAAACCAGGGAGCATTGAACAACTATTTCGTCCTAGTATGTAGCTACTCCTCAGAAGTATCCATCTGCAATTACACCAAGGATTGAACTAAAGGCCTCTAAGCCCCTAGACAAGCGCTCAAACTTAAGAAAACTGAGCTGACATCCAATTATATGCAAGTATTGCATGACCCATTATCCATTGCCATTATTAATATGCGACTGACGACCGACATGGTTGAAATCTAATGCTCATTGCTTCTTACTAGAACTCTAGAGATTGCCTCTTGAATTTAGTCCCTAGCCACAACATAATGGTTGTCGAATTTGAAGTTATCTTTGTAAACATCCTTGTTTATGACTATCTGTAAACAGTTTTGAACAGCTTTTCTTCAAAGAGGTAAACTTTGTGGAAAAGTAGTCGCTTTGCTAGTCTTAATGTTTACAAAACTCCTGTCCTTGAAAGCTAATTATTCTCTAGTTTTTAGCATAAAACGATAAGAAATTTAAGCATTTTCGACTGTTTCATATTTTAAGTGAAATGGATGGTTCACACCCTTGCTATAACAACAATATGTTATGAAGGTCTACTGAAATCTAATACTAATACGAAGTGGAGAAAAATGCTATGATTCTTGGCTCAGATTGTACAGTTGCATGAGTCAACTGAAACAATCACATTGTGATTAATTATTCATCAGTCAACATATTACCCCCTCGTATCAAATCTTTTAGTGTTAGGACAATCGCTAATTCAACTAGTCTCTGAATTTTTCATCGTTTGACTGTTTGAGGACAAGCTTTATCTTCAACAACTAATTTTGTATCTATATTCCAAGGTTATATAAACAGTACAAAACCAGTAAAACTGATTGCATAGTGACCTTTTCTAGAAACATTAAAAAGTCTCGCGTAAATTTCTTTCTTAATCTCCAGGGATCGTTGGGTATCTTTAGTGTACTTGTGCAATAAAGAAACATGTATGTAGTAATATACCATTATATCTCAACTATTTTAATATTTAGTTCGCTTTATAAAATTGCACTTAACCAACTTGCGAATTTAAATGACGCAAATTTTTAATTTTTCGTGAGGAGCAATGAGTAAGGGATTCTTACTAAAATTTGAATCTGAAAATAGATTCGTCAACAAGTACAACATAATTCCGTAAGTTGAAATGGTAAAAACAAAATAGCAGTCGGACAAACTGGAATATTTGTTTCTTCTTTATGTAATTCCGCTGAACATCAACCATTTTCAATAGTCAACATCTTATGCACTTCAGTGTACGAATACACGACATACACATTTTTAAAAATCGTGAATTGTTGTGCAAAAATAACTTTCTTATCCAGTCATACCACCACTTTTATCGACCAACATCATAGAACATAACGATAAATCAAAAACTATTTTTCTTAAAATTTTTTAGGTGTTTGTATTTTAAATAGTGTGCTTAGTTCCGAAGAGAATGTTGCTGTGAAATTCACTCACAAATGTCAGTTAGATATTTAACCAGTCATAAACAAACTGTAACCTGAAATAAATATGCCTCGACAAAAATTACTACGCCTTACATCAGCACAGTCAGACATAAAATTAACAGAATGAAGAGCAACTGAATGTCACACATCCAAGAGACCATAACTTCAAATGCTGATACTGTCTTTTACGCCACACTTAGTCTTCAACTAACATATTTCCCTGCATTAAGTGGCTGAGTGCACAAAAATGCTCAAAACCAAATCAGTGGACGAAAGTCCATAGTATTATTAACTGATTTACTATCTCTATCTAGTATTTGATTTGTATGAGGGCTGTGATACCTTTAAGTCATAGGCTCAGGGGACGATCCACTGAGAAAACCAAGCCCTAAAAATATGAGGAGAAACCCAGCCCATATATATATATGGATATTTATGAATAATCACGAATAAAATGTTCTACTCGTCCTGACTTATTGGTCCTATAAACGATATTTGCAATCAATCTATTATAAAAGTACTAGCTTTGCAAGCAATAGATATGAATCAGATTCGAATCTATCTAGCACAATTTGATGAGTCAAATAGTATGACTGGTCTTGGTGTAAAAAGCATCGCTTTAAATCGAATAGTAACGTGTCTGTAATTGATAAACACGTTAGTTTAAATTAATAATTAATCCATAAACTTACAAATTCTTCATTGATTTTTTTCATACGTTTCTGTGTTTTATTCTTACCGGAACCCTTTCCATGAAATTTATGACTTAATTGACGAAAAGCTTCTTTAGCACTTAAATCACGTCCTAGCTCATCAACATATTCTAATTTAATATCCGGTTTATATTGCGTTAACTCTTTAAAATCTGATAATGGACCAGAGTAACGATCGCGTTTGTAAAATTTCGCATCAATATCATCATAGCGTATATCTTCTTGGACAAAGTGTTTAGCCATTAAATTGACCATAGTTCCTGAACCAGTCTAGAAAAACAAAGACAAATGAAATGGGTACAGATAACATGAATGGTTATCTTAAACAGTAAATAGAGAGTTCAATACAGTTTCGAATATAATATTATGATCAAGAATGAAGAATTCTCATCGATAAAAGTGAAAGAAGTTAACTCACTCGTTTCTCTTTCTCTTTATCAATATAACCTTTTTTCTCAGCCAACCGAATGGCTGAAAATACCCCTGCATCTAGACGTGGTTCATCATCTAAAACTCCGTGTATATCACTATTTTCTACTTTAAAATGTTCCTGTCCAGACTTTTTGACTGTTGGTTTCGGTACAGTTCGAGTTGAACTCCCAAGAATATCATTGCCGACGGTATGCCATCGATCACCTAGAAATAAAGGAAATAAATCTGTTATTCCTGTCTCTATCTTAATTGAGCGCTACTTAAGAAAAAATACCAAATGACAACATAGAAGCAACACCATAGAGAGAAATAAACTGTCGGTCAGAAATTTAAGACGTGTAACCTGGTACATATATACATCAGTTCAAGTTACCACAGAACATTAGCACATCGAAATGAAACTCATTAGATAGAAAACTAGAGTGAAATGATACAGCAGCAACGATACTGAGAAAGACTAAGTGTTGAAGGTAAATTTCGAAAAGACAGAGTAGCAAGGTATGCACGAAGAGGTACTTGAATTAAAGATAGACAGTGAGAAAAAGAGTGGATGTATCTGTACCATTGTAAACGATTGAGTCATTTCATCCAAAGTCTGTAACCAATGGTTACAACAGATGCGCGGAACCGAAAGAGGTAGTATGAACTTACTACACATCAAACAGTCAATAGCCTAATAGACTTACGCCACATCTTGGTTTGGCCACCCCTTAGCTTTCTTTCAGCCTACCTCCTACACCAGCGAATATCACGCACCGAGGTAGGCGGTTGCAGGATATAGATAATATATATCCCAATTACTGTAATCGATGGATATCCAGTGCCCCATCAATCGATATGCTACCTTTACCTAGTACCCCACCTCTTAACATCGCGCAATCAGTGGTCTCAACATACGTGAGCAATTATTCGAAGGCATTTATGATCGAATACTAGTGAGCTACGAACATCCTGCACTTTCAAAGACCACATTTCATAGCTATAGGGCAGAAGAGAGTAAACTAATGAAGCTGATAGACTGATATCTCCCCTAGACCACAAGTGACGCAAGTTAGCAAAAAACAAACAAGTCTTCTGCATCTATACCAACGTTTCATCAGACACCAACTTACTAGAACTCCTAAAATAAGTGAAGTGGTCGACGTACTCAACTACTTTACCTTTTATCATTAGCTCAGAGTTGACGCCGATCAGTCCTGAAGCACCACTTTGAATTTAGCAGGGGAGAATTGCATTTCAAATATCGTCCAAGGCTGTCAAAAACTGTATTCTGTCGGCATCTTCAACAAATAGAACTAGGTTATCGGGATATGTTAAGATAACAAGTAAATCTCTCGACATAAGATTACTTTCTGAAAAAATGAGGGCAGCGTTATCTCTGAAGAAACAAACTGTAGTCTACTCTCTATTGTTTTATTTGATCACGCTTCTTTTCCAATGACTGATAAGTGAACTTATGATGCGATAGAAGAGTGGTATTCATTAAGGGTCAATTAGAACGCTTTGAAATTACCGTTGTTGTGTGAGGAGCTACTTGAACTGGATTATGCACTGTGCGATTGAACTATGCTAGAGGAATGTAACTTGGGTTGAAGATTGTATCCAAAAAAATGACCGAACCTTACCTTGATTAAACATTTCTGACAATATATTCAGTCTGATAAGAACTTTCTGCCGAATTATTTTGTCAGAAAAGCGATAGTAAGTTAACAACAGTTGTGATAAACCCGAATACTTAAATTCATCAACATCTAATACCCTTCTGCACTTACAATCCTTATATTGATGGTCAACTAACAAGCACAGGGGTATATACTCGGCTTTGAGCCCCATTTTCTTAGTGAGAGCTAGTGATACTACCCGACTAATAAGACCAAAGTGGGTGAAAATGTTCAAACCTGAGTCCTACTGATTGATAGATGAGTGCTTTAACCACTAGGCCACTTTAGTGCTACTTGGTAAATATGCTACAGAAGTATCGAAGTTTACCCATCCGTTTACGCTGAACTGATAAACATTTTGAAAATACTTAAATCAAATATACGGAAGAAACGCTATTTTTGGAATAAACATTCATAAATGGAGTGGAAAATAGAAACTCACTTGATGCCTCCAACTTTGTATCGTCATAATTTGTGTCATAATCTTCACTTTTCATATGATAACTACCTTCTGAATCATAATCCAGTTTTCGTTCTTCTTCCTCTTTATACGGCAATCTTGTAGGTGATGAACTCGTATTATCATCATCACTAGTACCAACTGCCCCGCCATTATTCTGTAATCTAGATTGGTTTTGTAAGAATTGATTGTAACGAGTATTTCTTTTCATACTTTCTTGAAAACCAATACCAATCGACTTATAAAATTCTGCAGTAGAGTCGAACACAACATTGTCTTTCTTGCTATTATTTGTTGATGTATCAGACACAAGTGACTGTGACACGGATTCGGATGAATGGGTAGCTATGTTTTTTGCTAAGAGTTGTGATGTAATCTTTTGAATGCAAAAAATACGGTGAGAAGAGAATCAATCTTATCTCTTTTTATATGAAGCAACAATTAAAAAATAGTTTTTTTAAATAGGCACAGAAATTATTTAAGTGACGTCATAGCTTAACAATTGATCACATCAATCGTGTATAACCATGATCATACTAGTTTTTAACTGTAATGTAACTCAGAAGCACTGTAAAAGTCAATATATTTGACATACGTTTGGACACTAGTAGTTTGTATTTCTCCTAATTTCTTAAGTCCCATTTATTCATTTTAATATTATACAATCTTTATATTTCACGAAAACGCTGTTATGAAAAAAAATTGACGTACTTCTTCCGGTTTAGAAACAACCCGTGACTTCGATTGCATCACTCGCCCAATAGTTTTCTCTAATTCACTTCTCAATTCATCTGGTTCGTCGATATGATCTGCTGCTGACCAATATTCTTCGTAACTATCTGAATATGGGAGAAAAAGAAAGTATGTAAATACATTTCATATAACCGATTATTTTATAGCGATCAACAAATTTTATGTAGTTTATATTGTGACAACTTGAAACCTAGCATCAGACAGTCATAATACGTATAAAGTTTCACTTGCGTAGTATCAACATGAGTTTGCAAGCCGACAAATAGCTAACTCATTCACTTCCAAAACGATAAAAGCTATTTGAGAATAACAACCTTTCCCAAACTTTTAAGTTACTTACAGAAGCTTCGGCTTTTTCTTCAGTGCTTTTTTGGAGTCTTTTCTTTCGTCCATTATATTGTGTGTAAACGACATATTAGTGTATGATTTGGGATTTTCCCTCACAACGGTTGTTATTCTACAATTTTAGTTCTTTTGTCTAAAAGAGAAGCTGTTAGCACTTATAATGCACATGATTGCCATACCACTGGGTTATGTTCCCTTTCACATTTGTATGATCAAACTTCGTATAACTCAACTGTTTCCACTTATTGAAAACCGAAGCCATCACCCATTTTCTGACACAGAAGATAAAAAAGGTTAGAGCAAGGGACAATAACAAATTTTTACATAAACAGTCATCAGCCTAGCCTTTCTATAAGTGGAGACTTAAATTTTTATCATTGTAAAACCACTTGCCTAAAAGTCTATTAAACGAATGGTGTCATGATTCGGAATTTTTAAATTATACTCTGCTATAAAAGTTGGTTAAATTCAAGGTAATAGTAAAATCCTAAGTGAAGAAATATTTTCAGTACATAACTGTGAAATAAGTGTTGGTTTCGCAGTTACAGTTACATGGTAATAGTCGCTTCGATTTTTAGTTTAATTTTTATGGGATATTACAGACTATCAGACGTTATGAATATTTGTATATTGACTATATATGTTACAAAGTGTAGACTTTAGATTGCTCAGTTAGTTAAATTGATCTAAAACCATAACGGTGCTAAAATTCATAAATTAAAAAGTAATATTTAGTATGAAATGCTATTTAAATATACTTATTAAACTATTAAGGTGACAAAACAGCAAAACATATAATACCTTTGACATCTATTATTTGTGCAGAAAATTCTTCAGCAGAAAATGTGTCATTTGCAGATGGGATGTTACTATTTAAGCGACTTTCTGTAACTGTTGAACGGCTTCCTAAATCAGAAGAGCTTAATTGTTCCGGCAATTCACTCAAAAGTTCATCAGCAGTCAGTGCTTGACGAATAGTTTTGATACGACGTTTACGCTTTTTAAATTTCGCAGCCATTTCTTCCGAACTGAAGTACTCAGAAGCTATACGAAGCTCAGTATCAGGTAATGATTGCTGAAATTGGAGTAAAATAATTTATTAACAAACAATCAAACATTTACGATAAGTTGGTGATGCATCCAAATAAACACGGTAATAATATGTTAAATATGGGAACAATTTATTAGTAAGTGCATGTATCTTGAATATATAAATTACTTACTCTTCCTTCTTTGAGTTCAGCTTGTAGTTGTTTCAATAAACGTTCATCCTCTGTATTATAAGAGCCATCAGAATTAATAACAAAGTGGTCCTTCTTAATGCCATTAATCTCTGAATCATACTTGCTTAGGACAGCTTTAGAACGTAAACCAAGAAGTACATCCTCATCAACTTCATCTTCGATTCCAGCCAAACCGGCAGTCTTTCTTATATTTTCTCTATTGACATCAGCTTTTTCATCATCAATTATATTTACATTCACTAAAACATCTTCAGATTCATCCAAAACACCTGAGTCAAAAGGTAAAAACTACAATCTGGAATTTACGATCGCTACACAGATGATTAAAATAATGACACGGCGAGGTTAACACTTATGGGGATTGAAACAGATTTCGAATGACTCAGTAGAAATAACTTCAGAACCTTCAGATCACCACATACGATGAATTAAAATTGTGGTTGTTTACAATGAATATTTTTACATGGTACTCATTCTTCAAGAAAAACACTATAGAAGTCAGTAAAATATCCTACGCCCGTAATATAGTATAGATTTCAACTATTTGCGAAATATTTACATTGATCAATACGAAGTGAACTACTATGGAACTCGAGGATGGTAAATAAAATAGGCAGAAGTCACTTGTAACACTAATCAGAATCATAACTTATCTGAAGTTGATTGTTATATCTGAAGCGTTACGTATTCACTAGTAGCGAACGGAACAAAGACTTGTGACCAGGGACCGATAAGCTAGCTATTCTGACGCGACCCAGACCCAGATAACTAGAGTAAGAAGTCCAAGTTGGAGCGGGGAAGTTATATTCCATAGCAACCAGAAGCACAGCAATCAAATAAGGGAAAAAGTAAAGCGTATTTATACAACAACAATTTGTCCTTGGACATCGTTAATAAATAGCACACGCAAAGAAACAATGGACTAATAGCGTTTAAGATAGTTACAAGTGGGAAATATGATGTGAAGGTAAAAAGAGCGCGTTTGGCGAGAAAACAGCTAAATTCAAATTTCCAAAATAAAATTACAAAATTGAGCCACTTATAAAGTAAGTTCTGGGGATTTGACATCCCCAACAGATTAAGACTTAAAGAATCGCAGCAAAAAGTATATTAGCAATAAAACAAAGTGGAACACAAGTTTTCGTAAAATATATTTACCACAGGTGATGTACCAAACTACATACTCAAGAAGCTCTTCAAAATCATCAGATTAAGTTTACCGGGATTCGGTTGATGGTGCCTTTGAATCATGTACCGGAACCACCAAGAAAGCAGTCGTGAAGCTAGACAATATATTCTAGATGAGGCGAACTAGTTAGGAGTGTTATATGTATGCAGTGACTGGGATAGTTTAGTAATGTATCAGGCATAATAAGTTATTACTTACGGTAATACACGGTACTTATTCAGTCAGTCAGCGACAACGTAGGACCAGGCACATATATGCATCGTTCCAAGTTGCCATGCCTCGTTAGCACAACAAGATGAACACCGGACTCATAGAAGTAATTAATTTAGTGGTGGTAGTATATAAAGAAAGGTTGTATATAAGGATATAGTATAGGAAGGAAAAAAGTTATGAAGCAATTTTAATCTCAAGGTTTAAGGGAAGATAAAGAGTGTATACACCTACGCCATTGTGATCGATTCTGAGACATGTCACTCAGAGTCTCCAACCATTGGTTACGATAGTCACGCGGACCCCAACCAGGTAGTCTGCATCTACCAACATGGCTCAGACTAGAAGTTAGTGACTTCAAGCACTGATGCCATGTTTTGGTTTGGCCGCCCCTAACTCTTTTCCAACCATCCCCTACACTAGTGAAGATTGCGCGTCGTGGTAATCGATGTTCAGGCATACGTAACAAGTGGCTCAACCATCTCAGTCGATGAAGATTCATGACCTTATCAACTGATTTACCATCACTCCCTGATACCCTGCGTCTAACCTCACTATTACTTACCCGGTTATCCCAGCAGATGCGAGCAATATTCTAAGGCATCTGTGGTCAAATACTAGTAGCCTACGAGTATCTTCTACTCTTAATGGCCATGTTTCGCAGCCGTAAAGTAGAACAGAACGAACTGCTGCGCAGTATACTCGTCCCTTAATTGATAGACGGTACTTATTAGACCGAAATAAAGGATGTCAACAGATCATTTCTTATCTTCAAACCAACGCTCACCATAAATGATATCCGTTATTATATATTGAAACTGCTTCTGCTTTGGTAAGGTCATATGAATATCTTTGTGCCAATCAACACTTACAGTACTTTAAAGACTTGCTAGCTTCCTGAAATCTTAGTTCGAATGTTAATGTTTCTAAAATCGCTTATAAGCTCGAATGAATATATCGAATTAGTAAGAAAGTTGTGCATAAATCAAGCCTGAATCCTCAGCCCGTTTTTAACCTGAAACTATTGATGAACAAGAAGTTGCTGCTAATACGGACAAATTACATAGACCAAGTCCAGATGACTACACCTATCTTGTATAAGTACTTCAGAAACAAAATAAATTACGCCGCAGGTTATTTTGGAATGGCGAGTTTCGTTCAGTTATTTTACATCGAGTCTAAATCTTACAGGCATGGACAGGCAGTTAACATCAGAGAGAGAGCTGTTTTTTAAGGGTATTACTGTTAGTAACACTAGATGGACTGAAAGTACGTGTTGTCTAATAAGTTCACTGAAAATGTTTGGGTTCTCAGCTGTCTCCTGGAAATAATATTGTATCGGAACATTTCCAGCTACCAGATCTCCAGATGACTAATAGTAGCTCACTCAATAAGTACACGTTTATGTTAGAGCTACACTACGTGTGAAAGTGACATCACTGAACTGTTCAAACGAAGTAAATAGAATGGGTCTTGAACTTACAGTCTCCCGACTGGAAGTTAAGTGCATTTCAAAACATCATTTAGGGCGATTACTATATTCGAAGGCTAAGAACAAACTAATACTTAAACTGAAATCTGTGTCAAGCTTAAACCGGTAGTGAATGCGTTAAACGAAAATTACTACGGTGACCGATTCACATTGTAAAAAAGCAAAAGGCGACAAATAGTAATGAAAAGCCGATAACTAAATATCACAATAACTTAATATATACATCGGATATCTGAATGTCATTTGAAATCACATAAATAAATATACTTGAGCCCAAAATTTTTACATGTAAAAGACTTTAGAAACTAAACTATTTGCAAACAAACCTGAGTCTTTAATCGTCAGGATAACTGATTGACCGTCAACAAAACGAGATGAACTATGTTCGACGCGAAGACCAGCCAAATCATTGGGTTTGTACTTTTTATCATTTTGAATCAACCTTGACTCTACAAACTCAGAAACAGCCAACTGATCGTCAATCTCAGATAACAGCTTAGCCTAAAAACGTAATTAACATGAGCAAAGTTTCCATAATACTTACTCTTTCTTCTGCTTGTTTCTGAATTCGTTCTTTCTCACGCATTTTCTCAACCCATGATTGAACATCCGATTCACGTGCAGAGGGAGTGGAGAGTTTTTCCTGCCCGATTTTATCTAATAGTGACCTTTTCTCTTTAAGGACATTTAGCTTTTCCTTGATTGCTTCTGATTCCCTTATTTTTCTGATATCTTTAGCCGGTGCATGGACGTAGCAATCGGCTTGGTTATCTAATGCTCGTTCTGATTTTGTAGTATCATCAGTATCCAGAGGAGCAAGACCCAGCTTAGCTCTCAAAGCACTAAAAACGTATATTAATTTACCCTATATTTACTTTGTTTCCGCAATTGACAGAGAAATATCAACACCAGTGCCTCCAACTAAGCATAAGTTGTAAAAGGTTATACAAGTTTACTTACTATCACTAGGTGATTGATCATCTCGACTAGCAGCAGTCCTATCAGAAATCTGGTCCAGAGGAGAACGAGACCTATCACGATTTTTGTGATGATGTTTTTTGTGCGATCGATGAGGGGACCCCCGAGTCATCCTGTGAATCCAATAATGGCGCCCTGACCCCCAAGGTCAAATACTCGAGATTTAATGGGGCGGCTTGAAAATCGTACGAATAAATTCACATCTCTCTATAAGTTTGACCTGACTTTCGGCCCATTGTATGTTTGCATCTGACCCTAAGATAAGTTTTATTCTATGGAAGTCTCTAAAGTATCGTATGTTAGAATCTAGATGGGAAAAAGTGAACGGCAACTTAGTAAGCCTGTAGAATGCTCTCCTATTCATTTAGGCAGAAGGTTGACAGTTCAAAATGGTTCAAATGGTTGAGGAAGGAATAGAAGAAGCTTTCGCTTAACGGGCTTTCGTGTCTGGTAGCAGTGGATCACCAATACCTCAATTTCAGTTTCAGTTTGGAAAGGACAGGAGGCTTGATGGCCTGTGTTAGTCCTGGCAATGATGGTCTCTCAGCTGATCCAACTTTCTTTTGAAGGAGTCGACGGATGGAGCCTCAACCACGTGCTGAGGTAATGAATTCCACTCGTTGATTATTCGATGGGAAAGTCGGTAGTCAGTTGACAAGTAATTCCTTCTGGGCTTGTGAACTTTTTTGGAGTGTCCTCGTAGATTTTCTTTTTTGGAAGACAAGAAAAATGAGGGCATATCAGGTGCAAATTTGTCATTTAGCAATTTGAAAACTATAATCAAGTCACCTCTGATTCTTCTATATGACAGCGGGAATAGGTTTAGCTTGGTCAGTCTAGTACCATACGGGAGCTTCGCTATTCCGGGAATCAGCCTAGTTACTGTTCTCTGAACCCTTTCCAAGAGTTCATTGTCTTTTTTAGGCAGGGGTTAGCTGCTTGTATACAGTACTCAAGTTTAGGGCGTATGAACACTGTATACAAAGTCAAAAACGTTTTAGCGTCAAGATGCCTAAAAGCCCTGCGTATGGACCATAAAGTCCTAAAACCTTTGGCGGCTATAGCACGGCAGTGTGCAGTAGTCTTTAAGTTTTGACTGACGATGACGCCTAAGTCGTTGTGTGCCTGAACAATAGGTAACTCAGTGTTATTCATCGTGTATGTATCTGTACCCTGGTGGCCAATATGCATCACAATACACTTGGAAGTGTTTATCGGCAATTGCCAGGTTTGGGACCATTCACATAATCTCTCCAGGTCATTTTGAAGTTCTAAGCTATCGCCCTTGCTTTGTATCGCTCTCCATATCTTCACATCATCAGCATAGAAGAAGACCGATGACGATAGTAGACGAGGGAGATCATTTACGTACAGGAGGAATAACACTGGCCCCAAAACTGTACCCCGGGTGACTCCACTAAGCACAGTTTCCCAGCTAGGCAACTTGGAGTTCACCCTTACTCTTTGTTGACGCCCAACTAGGAAGTCTTTTATCCACATCAATAGATTGCCTCCAATCCCGACATTCCTTAGCTTATGTAACAGCCGGTTATGCGGAACTTTGTCGAAAGCTTTGCTGAAATCGATGTAAGCTACGTCTATAGGTAACTTTTGGTCCTTAAGAGCGCACCAGCTTTCACGAGCGACTAATAAGTTTGTGAGACAAGAGTAACCTGTTCTAAAACCATGCTGCTTTTCGGAGAGGATCCGGTTTTCATCGAGATACTTTAACAGTTCCTTCCGAATAATCTTTTCTAATATTTTAACAACCACACTAGTTAGGCTAATTGGTCAGTAATTCTCAGGCTTATGTTTTGTACCTGTTTTGAAGACTGGACTTACTATGGCGTTCTTCCAGTCTTTTGGTAGACGACCCTGGGTTACGGATAGATTAAAACATACACTTAAAGGGTTCGCAACAAAGTTAGCTAATTCCTTTGGTAACCTAGGATGCAGTTCATCGGGTCCAGTGGATTTACCTATGTCAAGCTTAACTAGCAGACCAAAGACATCGAGTTCTTTAATGGTTACGCTGTCCAGTGCTTGTGTGGGTGGATTTTCATGGACTGGTGAGAAGGATGTTTCTATGGTGTATACATCGCTAAAGTATTTAGAGAATACTTGAGCTTTGCCAAAGTCGTCCTCCACTAGTGATGTGGCAGTACTGTCTCCCCATAGTGAAGGAACATTTCTTCTTCTTCTTCTTCTTGTCCTTTGGTTTATATACGAATACAAGCGTTTAGGGCATTCTATGGATTCCCTAACGATTTTCTCTTCGTACAGCTTTCTGGCCTTACGGAGGGTCGAGGCACAGGTATTTCGAGCCTTTTGATACTGAGATTTTGCCTCGTAAGTCCCCAGTAACCTAAATCTGTCCCACATTTTCCTTCTTTTACGGAGAAGGATGCGAACCTCCCTACTGAACCACGATGGGGAGTTTCTCGGTCTCTTAGGTGTAGTCCAAGGGATGTGGGGGGTGGTAACTTTTAAGTATAAATTCCGGAATATGTCCCAACCCGTTTCGATTGATGACTCTGGGTCTAATTTCCAATCTACTAATGATGCTGATTTCATGATGTCTGGTATGTTTGCTTTCCAGACGTTAGGTCTGAATTGAGCTGAAGCGTACTCGTGATCGACAGTTATATGGAAGTCAAAGCTTAAAACTGCATGATCACTTTTGCCTAGGGGTGGCATGTAATCCAGGTTTGCAACATCATCCTCATAATGAGTCAATATAAGATCTAGTAAGGATGATGCAGAACCCGGGTCGTACCTAGTAGCTTCCTTCACGTGTTGCACTAGGGCACATGTGATTACCTCATCAACTAGTTCCTGTTCGAAGGAGTTTGCTGACGATTCAGTCCGCAGATTTCCCCAGTCCACCATGAGTGCATTAAAGTCCCCTAGGTTTAGACATCGATCACTTCGTGATAAAGTGTTGAGACTGATTAGCAGGACCTCGTTTGCCTCACAGCTTGGACTGCGATAGATCAAACTAAGTAGCAACTCTTGTCCCCTGCATTTCAGGCGGCAGCAAATTAAATCATACGTCCCACTCTCATGGGATACACTGTCGATAATGGTGAATGGAATAGCATTCCTAATGAATAGAGCTACTCCCCCTCCTTTACGCGTTTGTATTCTATCGGCCCTTACTAATGTAAAACCCTCGAAATCAAGTTCCCTACTATCTATAGACGGCGTCAGCCATGTTTCTGTGACTGCGATTATGTCTGGCCTAGTTGAATCAATCTGTACACCTAGTTCCAGTAGCTTATTTAGTAAGCTCCGGGCGTTGGTATAACAGACCCGAAGCCTATTTAGGTGGCCTCGTGCTTCACCCAGAGTGGCTTCGGCATCATCCTCTGTCGAAGCCTCACAACCCGAAAATTTACAATTTTCAGGTCTTTTTCGCCAGCGTCTAATCTGAGCTGTAGTTCCTTTTCGGCTTCCCGTCTTTTAACACGGTCCGCCAACGGTAAATCCTTACGGAGAAAAACTCCTGAACCCTTTAATAAGGCAAAAACCTAGGTTTATGAACGATAATAGAGGGAAAAAGAATTTGGTAAATCATAATAATATGTTATCCTTAGTCCTTAAGAATAAGTCACGTTCCCTCTTAAAGGACTCCTGGGAGGTCGCTTGGACTAGCTCAGTCGGCAGCGAATTCCCGCACTTGACAACTCTAACGGAGTAGAAGTTGTGTCTGCAGTCTGTTCTGCTATGTAGGGTCTCCAATTTCTGGGTGTTACCTCTTAGGTTAGTGTTATGGCTAAGATTAAGATGTTTAAGGGGATGACCAGAAGTATTAAAGATACTGTAAGTCATAAGAAGATCACCTCTAAGACGCCTGTACTCTAACGGGTAAAGGTTAAGTGATTTGAGGCGCTCTTCATAAAGTTTGAATTTGAGTCCCCGAACTGATTTCGTGGCTCGACGTTGTATACGTTCCAGAGTGCCCTTATCCTTTTGAAGGGAGAGACGAAATACTATGTTTCCGTACTGTAAATGGGGACGAATAAAACTGTTGAAGATTATATGGAATGTTCTACCGTCAAACTGGCCAAAAATGCGCTTAAATGTTACCAGTGCAAGGTTTGCTTGAGAGGCGTTTTTGTCACAGTTCGCATACGATTTCAGGTCATAGGGTGCCAACACTCCTAAATCTTTCTCGACGAGGGAAACTTCTGGAGGGGAGTTACCTAAGCTATAACTATAGTCTGCAACATGTCTCAGATGGACTACCTTGCACTTTGAAGTGTTGAAGTTAAGTCCGTTGTCTGCCCAACTTTGAAGTCGGGTCAGATCGTCCTGAAGAACTAGTATATCATTATGATTACGTATCTCTCTCCAAAGTTTCACATCATCGGCAAAAAGCAATAAGTCAGATGAAACTTGTTGAGGAAGAACGTTCATATAAATCAAGAAGAGAAGAGGTCCTAGTATTGAGCCCCGGGGGACCCCACTAGGACATTCCATAGCCTGAGAGAGAGTGAAGTTAACCCTGACCTTAAAGCGTCGGTTTTCTAAATATGAAGAGAGCCAATAAATCAAAGAGGGTTTTATACCCAATTGTTTTAGCTTATTGATAATACATATATGGTTGACCCCATCAAAAGATTTTGAGAAATCAAGGTAAATAATGTCAACCTTACTCTTGAGATCAAGGATGCTTGTCCATCTGTCCACTGCAGTCAACAGGTTGGTTATACATCAGCGGCCCTTCCTGAAACCATGCTATTGAGGTGAGAAGAACTTTGAGGATGATAAGTATTCTAGTATACCACCGTATATTAGGGATTCCATAATTTTGGAAGGTATGGAGAGAAGGGCCACTGGTCGGTAGCTTGAGGGTTCACTACGTCGACCTCCTTTGAAAATTGGTGTGATGTGGGCCAGCTTCCATATTTTCGGTAGTTTGCCTCGGGTTAGCGAGTGTGCAAACATCACGCTAGGTGGTGTCGCCAGGATTGAAGCTGCTCCCTCAATACAGCGAAATGAATCATATCCGGACCAGGAGGTGTCTTTTCTTAGGTGCTGCAGTTTACGAAGCAACAGGTCAACACTCAGGTCCACTTCGGAAAGTCCTGTAGAGGTGCAGGTGAAGTTTTCGTCAGTATGGTTGATGTGGATCAGCTGGAATGTCCGGGAGTATCGTACAGCCAAAAGGTTAGCGGCATCACTGTCGTTATTGGTCGGGCCATTAGGACCAAGCAGTTGGGAAACTCCAGTTTTCCCTTGTCGAAGAGAAGCTGCGTAACTGAATAAGCTTTTCGGATTGGGAACGAATTTATCGATAAGCTTGGTCTGGTACTGAAGCATGTCTTCTCTTATTGCCTTTGAACATATGTTCCTTATGTGTTTGTATTGTCTGTATGCGTCGTTATTGTCGGTTCGTTTATATTCGACCCAATAGTGCCTTTTGCGGCTTAGCAAACGACGAGTGCGGTTCTTGATGATTGGAGGTTGTTTGTAACTTTTTGAGACCATTTTAGGAACTGAATGCTCAGTAGCACGTAAGATCGTGTGCAGTAAATATCACAATGAGCATCCACTTTAAGTTGAGGGTGAACATCCCAATCCACCTGTTGTAGATAGTCCTGTAAAGCTAACACATTCAACCGTTTGAAGTTCTAGCGCTTGTTGCTAGTGATGAGCACTGACACATTAGTCAAATAAAGAAAATATAGTGGTCAGCGCCAAAGGCTGATAAGGTGGGGTTTCGAATAAGTTAGTCTTTCAGTTTTAAAAATGTTCTATTTGTTCTTCGAGTTTTTGTGAAATTTATGTAGTTTGGGTTTTGAAAAATAATAACTAGGGGCAAAATGTTGTACACGATCTTTTCCATCGCCCTAAACTATTTGTATTGCAAGCATCAAATAACTCTTACAATTATATCACGTGTGTTTTGGATGCGTAGCAGCGAATAAATCTCCGAAATAAATATATCTGTAAGTCAGCAACATTAGCGCTGATCACACTAGTATTTGGACACATCCTAGCCGAAGGCTCTTGGCAACGCATCCGCAGCTGACAACTACTACTGCCCTACTACCCAGCTTAGATCAAATGTTTCTCGACATATCAATAACTTCGCTAATATATCTTTGAAATTCTTCACTCATCCAATTGTAAAGGTTTTAGGAGCAAATACAGGTGTCAACTTTCCGGTGGTATATCAGATCAAATTTATCACTGTTTGTGAATTCAATGCGAGTTATATGACTTACTTTTACTGCTTATAATTAACACCAACTAACAGTTGTTTACATCTTTAACAGTAAAATTCCCTAAATAAGCAGTTTAGCGACCATTGTTTGAAACCAATGCTAATTTTGTTAGCACTACTACTACTACACAACTAAAAGACAGCTGAGAGACAAGCGTCAATATCAGACCCGGACAAGACTAAATGAAAAACACTTCCCCCCATAGCTGGACAATTCAAAAATCTCACGTTCATCCACCTATGCCTGAGCTCAAATGTCTTTTCCTTCTAACCATCATTTTCTTTGTTGGCAATCAGCTTAACATATATTAAATACTTTGAAATCAGAATTGTTCCATTCTGTAGTGTCCAACACATATTCATGTTGACATTGTATATCGAAATCCTTTGGACTGCCCTGATATGGACGTTAGAAGTTTTTCTGGTGCAATTAAAAAGCATAATAATGGCATCTGTTAGAGGTTCAGCGATGATAAGCAATGTGGACTCTGGTTTACTCACATGTATAAAACTATAGTTGATCGTTGTGACCAAGACTTGGATTTCCCAGTATATCTGATTAACTAATATATTGTATGCTATCATCGGTCTCTATCATGTCCTATTTGGCGCATTTGTATCATTGGATTTTCACCAGTGTTGAGAATTTTCACTGCATGAAAATCAGAAAACTGATAAGAACGGGAAAAAGGACATAACACACGGATTTCCGGACCTTCCCACACTCGAAAAGCAGCTATATCCCAGCGTACGGAGTTACAAAGCACAAACACCTCCCAAGATCAAACTGGCGAGATTTAAAATTCTAAGTGTTAGTGTTTGGCCAACTATAAGTGTGACATGGAGCCGAACATCTGAAAATAAAGAACCTAGAGGTCAGCTCGTTCTTAATGTTGACCATTGCAGTTGTGATTAGGCAAAATTGGACAACAGCATACGAGCAAGCACAAAAAGCATTTTTTCAACACTCTTGAATCGTTAAACCAGACAACTCACTATACTATTAAGTGCTAATATCTCCATATTTTGATTTGAATGATTGTGTCTTATTAATTTAACAAGCATACTTGTACGTTCTTGCTGATTCATCTTGTTGTGTCGCTGGTACTGTTCTTTCATAGCATATTTTTCTTTTGCTACTATGGCTCTTTACATAAAGGAAAAACCACCAGATGCTGTTGGACATAACAAGTTATCAAAATAGTGTTCACCAACGACAAATCCGTTGAGTTTAAACTTCTGGCTGACCACGTCCTGAATTCACCACTGCTCAACTTAGGAGGACGAGCTATAGCGGTTAATAAATCCTCAAAATAAACGATTCCATAAGCTTTCGACATTTGCTGCTGACCACACTAATTTCTACCCTAGAGTTTGTGCTGATAATGTTGAACAGAACGATGATGAAAACGTCGCCACCAAACCATTCAGCCCAGAGAAAAAAACTCTGCCGAAATCATCCACCTGAGCTACAAATCTTCTCCACCATCTCACATTAGTTGACCTAAACGCACATAGCTGAAGGAGGTAGGTTAAAGTTGTATCGTCGTATCAAAGTATTGTGGCTGCCTTGAAGGTTGTACAAAATAAAGGATCTTGTTACAAAAATATGGTGATAAGAGAGGTACAAAAAAGAAATCACGACCGCCTCCTTATGAGCCAGTTCATCGAGTGTCATTAACTTATGCCCGTTGGACCCTGAGGATAATCGGTGAACTGTTCGACTTCTAGTGACCCGGCTGCTGGATGATTTGGCTAGGTCTTGGTGACATTTATTTGTCCCTACTATTCTTAGGTTCATTATTTAATCTAGCAAATTCATCACCTAATAAAAATACCAGATTCACCGTTTTGAAAAATAAAACATTCATTTCCTGTAAATATCTAGTTACCTGGAGGCAGATAAAAGAATATATTTATTTTCTTTAGTTAGTTATTGCAATTTAATTCTATTGGTTTCTCTGAGCTAGAGAGATGTCAACTAAGAATTGGGAATTGAAATTTATTCTCTAGGTCACATGGGTTTTCATGGTGAATTAATGTGATTCATTCAAAATCTTATTTTACCGACTTCTAGGTTGTATTATCAGATTACTACAAAATCACGCTTTCGTCATTTTTTGCTATCAGTTGCTTTCATCTCTAAATGTAAGTGTAATATATGCCCTCACTAAGTCGTCAGCTTACTCTTATTGATATTATTTTCTATCCCATACATTGCTCATCGAAATCCCTTAGCACATATAGTGCGATAAAACTGGAGAACAGCCTGTCGAAGAGTTAAAATTACAGCATATAATCACTCATTTGATAATATTTCAATTTAGTGAGGGAAACGTCCATAGCACTGTTGCATTGTGTAAGAAATTTAGTGAGCTAAAATGAAAACTTTTGATGTTACACGTAAGATCTATTCGGGCTATTTTACGATCACTTCGTATAGCATTGCTTCTCTTTCAAACGATTTCAGTTACTTTTTATCTGCTTTACCACTCTGCTGGGTAGATGTAATATAGTAACAACGGTTTAGCCTAAGGACTCGAAAGTGTCAAACCAGATTTTAAAAGTGCTTACATGAAAAACAAACTGACAAAATGAGGAAATCTCTGTTTTGAAACATATTATCTAGTATCAACATCGTTTCATTGAAATAATGCGGTTTAATGCTTCATTGAATCATAAGTTTCTTTAAAAGCGAGTCATAAAATTATTCTTCAACTAACCGTATGTTAGCTCTAGCTAATTAATTTGAATTATAGACGATTACGCTAATCTAGCTCTGAATTTCGGTCAAAATTTCAAGTTTCTTTGCTTATTGTTGGTTTTTTCACAGTTACCAAATACCATGCTTCAATACAGATGATAACGGTAATCGTTATACTTACTGTCACTCCGGATACCAGCTTTTGTTTTTGTAGAACGCATTTCATTTTATTTCGGGAATGAAGGTTACTGTTAACCCCTGTTCGAAGTTGAGATTCATTAGAAATTGATTGTGACACTAGTTTTTATGGTGATACCATAATTTGTGGACAACCTTTGAGTGATGACAGACTGACCTTGAGAATGTCCACCTAATAACTGTAGCCAAATGAGGGTTATAAATCAGTGTGAGGAATTAGAATTATGATTTACAGTTGATGGTTAAGGTTACGAATGAGATTTGGGGTTTTCATAACGAACTGACATCAGCTAAAATAACAAAACTCTACTTAGCTAAATGAATGAGTGAATTTTACGCCAAAATCTGAGAACTGTTACCTTATATCTAATTGGTTTGTCCATAAATTATAATCTCTCCCTTATTTAGGCATTTCAATTGATTGAAAAGCTAGAAATAGTTCTATTTGCTGTGTTTCTGATACAGGTTTTCCCTCATCACCTCACAAGACGACTTTAAACACATCATACTGATTTATCTACACAGTTATTTTACTTTTCTGCAACTACTGACAAAACACCTATTATTCATGTACCTGAACAAATAGATAAAATTCATGTTCAATTTTAATAGATTGTCAATGCCATGGGCTTCCGAACTTACACCGGGGGGATGATGTTGGTTCATTCGGATTTGAATCAATTATATACACTTAAGTATCCATAAATCAAACCATCCTATCAACATGTCATTTAAAAGTAAAGTAAAATTCTATCTATCTGGGACAGTTAACTAAAGAGTTTATTTGCAGCAACAAACACGACCTTACTTTTGAATCAAGTACATAAGTAACTGTTTTTAACTATGATTGTGGCATAATAAAAGTATTTTGGATTAAACACGTCAATACATTTTACTAAATCAGCATTATGAAAAAATCTATAAAGTCACCTTTACATTTAATTGACTTAATCACGTACCAGTTTCTGGGTTCCTCAAGGGATATAACAAGCCAAAACTTTGTTACGAATTTTCACTAGTGGTTAAGTTCAGTAAGAACCAAAATTTATCCATTTTTAGAAACTAAGACTCACTGTTCTTAATGAATGGTCAAATAAGTCACTTTTTCAATAGGTTATGACAAATGGATTTTGCTCTAACAACCATTTTTTATCTAGTTTCTTTGTTGCTTTGCGATGTTTTTAAATCTGCTCTTGTTATCTTTTAAAACTTTCAGGGGTGTGGAGTCAGAGAAAATCAAGTAAGAGATTATATTTTTCAAATTACTTATGTTTTGTCCAAGCAGTTGGCTCATTGTTAGTTATTTCCATAACTAACCAATCGAATGGTTGCCTAAGCTCCCACCACGTCAATCTGGTCTGATGTGTCCGTAGAATATCCCTGCTGTATGTGGCCTGCCAATTAAAGGACATTATTATCGCATCATATTAGTGTGACTCGTTATTTCTATTCATTTTAATAAGACACGCAATACTGGTCAACATGTTTGTGCGTACCACTTAATGACTATAATCCTTTAATTATTTCACTAATTGAATTGTTTTTACGTTCGGAAACAGATAAAGTTTAAAGCCACATTTTCCTTGTTCTGACTAAAGCTTTCAAATAGGCTCTGGGGTCACCAGTATTGCGTTTGTAGTTCGAGTAAAATACCTGTAGGACAAATTATATCATACATACACAGTCATCAATAATTTTAAAAATTCTTTTACGTTTCGAGAATTTTGATGGGCTTGTGTTCGTTCTTCATATATTTTAGTAAAAAACTCTCATTACTAAGTGAATTAGTGATAAAGTAAGAATTTAAAGGATAGTATATAGAAATAAGTGTTTGACCTGATGAATAGTTCATGATACCTTAAGTTTACAGGCAAAACTCCATCAAAATCATCCACCTGCGCTACAAACCCTTTCCATCATGGCAAAATCACTGCTTCAAATAAGCTCAAGGCAAGACCTCCCAGCAAATTTTTGTTAAACTGCCTTTAGAATTTGCTAAATTATGGATTTTTCATGACAGGCAAAGTAAGATCTTTTGTTGATGAGATAGGGTAACTATGTTTACGTTACCCAGAATGTTTATTAAATTGCTTTAAATTACATATCTACTGAAACGTTTTCAGTAGTGTAAAGCTGAAAATTATTTTTATTGACATTCTCATTTGACCATTTTATGCGAATCCCATGCTTAACCATGTTTGTATCATTTGATATAAATACATACTGTTAAAGCTTACTGAAAAAAACTCATAAGAAATAGGGACTAGTTCAGTATAAATTGTTTTTGAATGTTAGCACAAATAAGGTATTCGAGTTCACGGAGAATGAAAATTATTAAATAATAATTAGGTAACATATAAAAGTATTTAAATCTACGTATGATGAAATAGACCTAGAAATGATTAAGCTAAAAAAACAAACATTAGAAAGAAGTTTGAGAATGTAGATCTTCATCGTTAATCTTCAGTCTTGAAATCTACTCAACCCATAAAATAAGTAGTTGCTTACATACATCTCATTTTGTAGAAATTAAATATAAATAAATGCCTTACTATGACTGGAACATCAAAATAGCTATGACCGTACAAAACGATTAAAAATGTTGTATTATTGATACATCGAAATTCAAATATATGACTTGAAAAAGTTTTTTCAAGTAAGAGTTATTAGCTTCTACATTCCAAGTTAATGATCCAAGGGGATAGCCAATTTAATAAAAAATATATCTTTTAAAAATCAAAACCTATGAATTGAGGATCGGTCATAAAGTCATGCTGTTAATATTGAGTTAATTTTTATGTATTGTTAACTATATACGTTTATAATTTGATCGAAGTTAGGAGATTTATAACCAGGATAAATATAGGTAACACAAGGTAAGCGATATATCAATGTGCTTACAAGTTAAATTAGTTCTGTCAAGTTATAAGTAATGTGCAAAATGGTATGAATTCACCAATCGACAGAAACTTGCGTACTATTTGTTCAGATTATAACTATAAACCAGATGATAATAAGACAAATCTTAGCGACAATACCACGGTTATATCAAATTGTCTTCATACAGGCAATAATCATGATTAACATGTGAAAAATTGAAACTACGAGACCAGTTTTTTGTTACATAATCTTACTACTTATAGTATTGCAAGTAGTATATGGACACATAAAATTTCTAATTGATACATTCACCACAATGTCTTAAAATAACTTAAAATGAATTTAAAAGATTGTTGGGTAATATATTGACTAGGTCCGTTTCTATGTAAAGTGGATTAGGTATAAGTTTACTTTCCTGGAAAAGTTTTCTTTTTTTAATGTTCCTTCTGGTCATTGCAGACTAATCTACTTTAATAATGATGAATTACAATAAGTATAGATTGTAAATTGTTTCGTCTTTCATTTTATTGTATGCTAACTTCTACTTATTTTCCGCTTATTTGAATAGACGTAATTCCCCTAGACATGTTGATAGGTTTAGTGAATCAAGCTCAGAAAGTGAAACTGAGTTGGAAGATGACATACCAGAGCGTAAACAAGATGCAAACGCTGACTTACCATCTGAATATTGGCAAATTGGCAAAATAATTAAATATTTAAAAGTTCGTGATACTATTGTTTTTTAAATTCATTGAAATTGTCGATGTCTATCTGATAGCTTCCCTGTGAATAGAAAATAGTATCGTTCATCTATAATTTGTTATAATTTATACGCATAAAACAGATTTAACCAATTCGAGAATACTGGATGATCATGAATTCGGATTTCATTTCGGTAACACCGGCTACTTTATGCAAAATATGTATTGAATTCTATATAAATTTCATGTTCATAGTTTTAAGGAATGAACGACGAATACTAAAAGAATACATATTGACCTGTTGTTTGGTCTTTAAGGTCAGACGAGATTTACTATGATATTAAATGATGAGACAGGTTACCAACTATCCAAAACTTAATTTTAGGGAACATGCACGAAAGTTTGTGAGAATTTCTTTAACGGTATAGAAGAGCCCTAAAGGTGTTTTAGTAAATATCGACCGGAAAAAATCACTATCAAATCTACCGTGATCCGATCCATCAACCTAACATAAATAATAGTATTGAAGTAACGTAAATGTTCGATATACTTCAAATATGCATATATTTTAAATATACAACTGATTAATACTCAATGTACGTTTCGTATCACAACCACAAGATTATTGACTACTTTGTTAGATGGGCAATACATTCTCGTAATTATTCCACACGTTTCAGTCAGCTTAATAACGTCAGAAAATACTCTTGAGGAGCCTAAACAAATGAGAAATGTTAATATCAAGTTTTCTATTGGATGATTTTCTTTTTTCACTAAATAAAACTTTACCACTTTCTATAGATGTACTTCAAAAAGCATAATTATAATGACGTAATGCTTACTTCTTAATATACATTACAAGGGTGGAAATCAAACATCAACCATCATATCTTTATGTGCCTTGAAAGATATGCCTTTAAAAACTGAAATTTGTCAACTTGCCGTTCGTGATGTTGGAGGAATTGAAGTACTTATTAATTTACTTGAAACAGATGAAGTTCGTTGTAAAGTGAGTTATTTTCATTCTAAAATAAATAACATTACTATCTAACAGTAATTTCTTTTGTAAAGTGAGAGAATTTTGTAACGGGAAGAAGTAATAAGCTATTGATAAATTCCTGTAATTAATTTTCATATTCGATTAATTACTGCTTTTCATGGTTGAAATCATGAGTCAATTGAAGCTGGACCACCACGGAAAACTTGGAAGCACTGGACGGCCGTTTCGTCCTTTTATGGGACTCCTCGGAAATGCGCATCCACGATCTTGCCTCGCGAGATTCGAACCCATGACCACTCAGTCTCGCACCAGAGCATTTCTGACTATAATTATATGCTCACTAGCGACTGACTTCAAGATACATGTCCTAGAGGTCTAGTGAGAAGCAGTGACCAGTGGAGTTTAACCACGTCTGTTGTGAGATAAGAACTCACTCAAGACAATTGGTGAATGGTTACTCAACTTCGTGGATTAGTTGAAGTTAGACATTAACACCATTGGATGCCGGCCGGCTCAGTGGTCTATTGGTTAAGTGCCCTGGCGCGAGACTGGTAGGTCCTGGGTTCGTGTCTCGCTCGCGGGGCGGAATCGTCGATGCGCACTGCTGAAGAGTCCCATGATAGGACGAAAAGGCCGTCCAGTGCCTCCAGGTTTTCCATTTTTGTCCTATGCAAACAATTATTTAAATGTTATGAAATGAAACTAAGATAAAAATTTGACTAATCATAGTTATACAATAAATTTATATATTAATTCATGTTTTGTTTTAATTCAGCTTGGTTCATTGAAAATTTTAAAAGAAATTACTAAAAATCCACAAATTCGTAAATCTGTTACTGATATTGGCGGTTTACAACCACTTGTCAATTTATTACGTAGTCTAAATCGTGATTTGAAATGTTTATGTGCTGAAGTTATCGCAAATGTGGCTAATTGTCATAGAGCAAGACGTACAGTTAGACAATATGGTGGTATAAAATATTTGGTAAGTTTATGTAGACGATTAAATGAATTGATCTTTTTCTTGATTCATGGAGTTATATATGTAAACAGTTGATTACTTATTGTATTTTGGTTCATAGAGAATTCGGATATATGAAATAGTAAGACAGGAAAGATTACTAACAATAATTATCCAATATATAATGAAGAAATGAGTCGTATAAATTCACTTAATATTGTTTGTTTGAATCTTCCCATTGATGCTTGAGACTGCAACTGGTTAGTCCCAAATAGGATGAAACGCGCTTCTTGGATTTCACTGCTAACCACTATCCATCCTTGCTTAAAATGAGTCGTATATTTTTCTGAAATGGTACTAAAGGTTCAAAGGTGATTACTGTTTATGAATACAGACCAATTATAAGATTTATAAGAAAAGATGGATAGTGGCTTGCAGTAGAATCCAGGACGCGCGTTTCGTTTTACTAGGGACTCATCAGATGGATGTACCTGCATCTCAGAGTTGATGTTTACTCTGGGACTTGAACCCACATAAAGATCACATAAAGATTTTCATGCTGACTATAAGATGAATCAATAAATGTTCCTATAAGTTATAGAAACTACACTCTTTACAAATTCTTACATTATGTTCTCAGAAAAAGTTAAATATTAGACAATAATGAAGCTTTAATCTGTTTTGCTATGAGTTATACAATGACTGTTAGATCATATTTGGAATAAGTTCTTCTTTTTGGTTCAGACAAAAGTGGCTTTAGTACAATAAATCTATGTATCTATATAGTATAATTTAAAGGTAATAAACTGTGATCTACTGCAGGATTGAATGATTAGATCGATAACAATGATTGTTCATAAAAGTCAGTTTTTTGATCAAATATATTTTTTAGTTCGCTTGATATTGCATGCTTGTATCTTGCTATTGTTGTTTAGGACTGTAATTGATCAGTCTCTTGTTGGCATATGTTCATCCTGTGCGGACTGTCTCGATATTGCTTTAAGTCACAAGCTTTATAAGCAAGGATGAATGGTGACTAGCAGTGGAATCCAGGATGTGCGTTTCGTCCCACTTGAGTTCGAGTCCCTGAGCGAACATCAACTCTGGGACGCAGGTAAATTTAGCTGACAAGTTCCGAATAGAACGAAACACGCTTCCTGAATTCCACTGCTAACCACCATTCATCATTGCTTATATACCATTCAGTGTTTTCATATTCAGTTATAAAGCTTTGCTTATACAGTTAGTCTTAAAGACTGAAGGCACTTTCATTAAAATAATAATTATGCCCGATGTAACTTACACGATATCTTGATAGTTATTGATTTTCATGCATAATTTTGATTATTTTTAGGTTGCTTTACTCGACTGTCCAAGTTTAAATAGTGTACCAATGACTAGTGAAGTTGAACGAGATATTGAAGTAGCACGATGTGGTGCATTAGCTTTATGGTCATGCAGTAAATCTAGAAAGAATAAATTAGCTATGAAACGTGCAGGTGTCATATCATTATTAGTTCGTCTATTAAAATCTCCACATGAAAATATGCTTATTCCAGTTGTTGGAACATTACAAGAATGTGCTTCTGAAGTAAGTTATTTACTGCCTGAATTTCATGTCTTTAACACAATGACAATTTGGAAATGTTTAGATGATGAAATATAATTCCTATCTGTCTCTTATATGTGTGATTTTAATTATCAGTTGCAAATTTAACTAGTTTTCTTGGGTAGTTGATCAGAACTGAGCTTGTTTGAAACTCTATACTATCTAATATGAAATAAATAACGAATTGATGTAAATCAGTAATCAATTGTAGGTTCATGTTCTCATAATTCAGTCATATTTTGGTGTCTGAGAACTACTGATAGTATCAGGCTGCTTAATTCAAGAATGTTACAAACGAAGTCAGTTATTTTCGAGCGATTGAAAAATTGTCAATTAATAAGCCACTACTCTATAGTTGAAACAATCAAAGCACGTTGATTGTGTTGGGGATGTCAAATCCCCAGAACTTACTTGGTAAATGGCTTAATTTCGTAATTTTATTTTGAAAATTTGAATTTCTTTGTTTTCGCGCCAAAAGCGCTCTTTTCACCTTCTAGTCGAATTTCTCACTTGTAAAATATCTTAAACGCCATTGGTCCGTTGTATCTTTGAGTGTGTTGTTTTGTAATGCCGCCCAAGGACAATTTATTGCTGTATATATACGTTTGATTTTTTCCCCTTACTATTGCTGAGCTTCTGTCTGCTACGGAATATATTTTCTCCGCTTCCAACTTGGACTTCTTACTCTAGTTAGCTGGGTCTGGGACTCGTCAGAATAGCTAGCTTATTGGTCTCTGGTCACATGTCTTTGTTCCTTTCGCTAACTAGTGAATTGTACGCTTCAGATATAACAGATTGTGAGTTCAAATAGACAAAGCAGTGGAGAAACTATAATTTACAAACGAATCAATCAGATATAATATAACTAGTCTTGTATTTCTGCACGAAATTTATTCATCCATTTGGCTAAATAGCATTTTGACATTTTAGCTGATATCAGCTCGTGATGAAAACTCTGATTGTAATTCCTAATCCTAACCATTAACTGTAAATCATAACTTTAATTCCTCACACTGGTTTATAATTATCATTTAGTTCTAGCTTTTAGGTGAACGCTCTCAAGGTCACTTTAGCTCCGCTGAAAGATCTTCCATAAATTATGGTCTCACCTAATCATCTTTAATATTTCGTATCATACAACTATGGTTTTTTAGAAATTATAGACCACTGTTAAAAATTACTTGATAAAAATTCCAATAAATTAGTTTCTGGGGTTTGTATTTTCAGATTATAGTCAACCCTAATACCGTAGTGAACAAGAACACGGGTGGGGATATTGCGCGATCAACTTTCAGTGTTTTTGGTTGGTAACTATCTCACTCCCAACACGGTTTAACTCCATTCAACATGGCTTCTCATTAGAACTACACCGTTGCTGCTACCTTGACGTGGTGGTCGGGCTTGCCCATCGTGATGAACCAATCGAGCTTTACTGGCTGGAACAATCGTTCCTCAAGGTCCTACCATGCTAGACAGGTCGGTTGAAGAGCGGTAAGACTAAAAGCAGCAATCACAAGGTCCGAAGGCGAAGTCGTGCTGCCGACTGTATAGAGGTGTGACGGCAGTAAATTGTTTCCTTCAGACAACCAGCATAACAGCGATGCTGCCTTCCCACAAGAAGGGGTGGGTTTAGAAAATGTCGACCCTAAAAATGCACACCTCGCCCTATCCCACTGATTTCCGTCTCCGGCGGTAAGGTCCTTTGAAGAACGGAGCTAACACGTCAACTCCCCCCCACAAAAAGGACATGCGTGACCGGCCTCAAGCAGTTGTCCCTTGGGCACTGCGGTCACGCACCCAGGTCGTTAAGACCAACACCAATCCAACTTCCTTTTCAGGTCCCTCAAGAATCACCCTTCCACGGTTTGGGCAGCCGGGAAGTGATATTAGCCCTCATACCCGTAACTGTACACGAGACCAAGTTGGTCACATTCAAATCCTTCCTACACCTAATAACTCTCTTATCTCCACGACTAACCCTTTTCACGTCCTTTTATCACCTCGCACCGCTAGGGCAAACGATTCGAGTACACGGGACGTTATTCCTGGTCTCCTGAAACCACGCTCTAAACTACATGTAGGAACTTTTAATGTCCGAACATTGTGCCAAATAGGACAACAGGCCTTCTTAGCTAGGACTTTAGAATCTTACACTATCGATGTGTGCTGCGTCTCCGAAACGCGCATACAAGATCCGAGTAGCGTCATTGATTTGACCTCACCTAATCAAAATAAAGAACCATCTTGATACACGCTTCGTGTATCTGGAAGCCCTGATACTGCTTCCCGTGGCCTCGCTGGAGTAGATATAGCATTAAGTCCTAAGGCAGAACTAGCTCTTTTAGACTGGATCCAAGTAAACAGTCGTCTATTCGCTGTCCGACTAAACGGATCAGTAAGGACTCGGAAAGATAGGGGAACTCGTCGTCTCCTCTTCATCGTCTCTGCCTACTCTCCCACTGACTGCAGCTCAAACTATATAAAAGATGAGTTCTACAGGAAACTTTCCGACCTTCTCCGAAAAGCTAGGCGTTCTGATGTAGTAATAGTAGCTGGTGACTTTAATGCTCAAGCAGGTAAATTAAGTGAAATGGGAAGACACCTGGTGGATCTTATGGTGTTGTGGCTCAAAAAACAGATAGTGGCGACCGTCTGTTGCAGTTATGCTCAGATAACCGCCTATTTCTTGCAAATACTAACTTTAAGCATAAGGATAAACATCTTTTGACATGACCAATATAGTGTCTAAAACATTAGCTTCAATAATACTTGGACGTCTAACCAAAGCTCGTGAAGAGCAGACTAGAGAAAACCAGGCTGGTTTTCGACCTGGACGTGGTTGTATAGACCAGATATTCACCCTACGTCAGGTCCTGGAACATAGACACACATTCAGACGCCCCACAATCGTAGTATTTCTTGACCATAAGGCGTAAGGTTCTATGGCAGTGTTTGTTACTGAAAGGAGTACCAAAGAAGTACATTAACCTCATAAAGGCTCTCTACTCGAACACAACTGGTCGAGTTAGAGCCTATGGCGAACTGTCATCGTAATTGGTTACCTCAAGTGGTGTTCGTCAGGGCTGTCCACTCTCTCCATTCTTGTTCAACTTTGTCGCTGACGTGCTATTAGAAATAACACTTTCATCATCTCAGTCATCTGGAGTTGAACTTTTACCGGGAGGTTTACTTATTGACTTAGAATACGCCGACGACATAGTTTTACTTGGTGAAGACGCTGACAAAATGCAGAGTCTTCTGACCACTATAAGCAACTATGTAGGCATGTTTGGGATGCGATTCTCTTCCTCGAAGTGCAAAATGTTACTTCAGGATTGGGTTGCATCGACACCTGAACTAATGATAGGGAGTGAAGTAGTTGAGCGTGTTGACAGCTTCACTTATCTTGGGAGTCTCATCAGCCCTTGTGGTCTAGTGTGTGACGAAATCTCAGCACGGATACAGAAGGCTCGTCTAGCTTTCGCCAACTTGCGTCATTTATGGCGTAGGCGAGATATCCGTCTAGCAACAAAAGGACGGGTTTACTGTGCAGCAGTTCGGTTCGTCCTAATTTATGGCATCGAAACATGGCCGATAAGAGTAGAGGATATTCGTAGGCTACTAGTATTCGATCATAGGTGCCCACGAAGCATTGCTCGTATATCCTGGGACCACCGGGTAAGTATTGTAGTTGTTAGGAAACGGGTACTAGGTAAGGATGGTAAATCGATTGATGAAGTAGTGAAACTTCATCAGTTGAGATGGTTGGGACAGGTGTTACTTATGCCCAACCAACGACTGCCCCGACGTGCACTGTTTCATGGTGTAGGAGCACGTTGGGAGAAAGCTGGAGGCAGTCAGACCAAAACGTGGCACAAAACGATGAAGTCACTGACAATTGGACTGAGACATGTTGGTAGGTGTAGACTACCTGATTGGAATTCGTGAGATGATAGCAATCGATGGTTAGAGACCTTGAATGACATGGCTCAAAATCGTTTGCAATGGCGAAGGTGCATCCACTCTTTGTGTTCTACAAAATTTTAATCTTCTGAATTCTTCATTTTCCCATCCTTTTTCCCTTTTTAAATTTATTTCACTGTATTATACTCCTTCAATAACATCTTCAAACCCTAATCTTTCACATAATGCTTATACTCTTACTACTTTTACCACTATAGGGTTTGACTCGACAACTGCATCTGTGTGCTAATGTGGTATGGCAACTCGAATTGATGTACGTACGTACGAAGTTCTACGTTGTGACTGACTGACTGACTGACTTATTCACGTGAAAGTAGTCAGGCGAAGATTGAACCTTTATAAGAATATAGAAACGTTACTACACTACTACAACTAAGCATTATTCACAATTCCCATGTTCTAAAACCAATAAGCATTAAACATTTCAGTAATCTCCTGTGGTAGTTATATAAATTAAATGCAATAATATGATCACATTTAATTCGTTCATTATGAAATTTTAAATGACAATGCTGATAATAATAAATGCTAGATATTTGTATTCAGACATGTAATAGTAGTATCGTAAGTTGACTTCAACAATTTCTGTTACACAATAATAAATAGTAGATATAACGAGTATAAAAATAGTGTGATATGTGCTACTGATGTCAACAGATATAAATAGTACGTATCATCAATTGAAAGTGAAATACCTGAAGACAGAAGCTTAAGAAGATCGAAGAAAAGAGGATGAGAAGAGAGAATGATTGGTGTGGAAAAGAAGGAACAATGAAATCTGAGACAACCGATTGACTGATATTTTGCAACTGAAGTATTTACTGTATAGTTCTCAGATTTTACTGAGACATTCTGTAATTTAACTGTTCAGATGCATTCGATTGTCCCTACTTGTGTTCTCGTTCACTACACTACTACTATGTATTTGATTCTTCTAACCTGTGCAAGTTATTTTATTATTTTTTTGTCTTCTTAACACATTCATGATTAACAACAAATATACATACACTATAATGAAATATAAATTCACTTAGTATTGTTTGCTTGAATCTTCCCCTTGATGTTTAGGACTGCAACTGGTCAGTCTCTTATGCAAGTTTATCCAGCTGACGAGTCCCAAAAAGGACGAAACGCGCGTCCTGGATTCCACTGCTAGCCACTATCCATCTTTGCTTATAATGAAATATGTTATTTATATTTCTTTTCTTTTTTCTTTCTTTTAAAAATAGGAAAGTTATCGTATTGCTATTCGTACAGAAGGTATGATTAATGATTTAGTAAAAAATTTAAAACGTGACAATGATGAACTTCAAATGCATTGTGCTTCAACTATATTTAAAGTAAATTTATTATTTTCATAATTAATCAATTTAATAAATTATAAGATTCAGCACAGTGTTGAATTGAAAGTTAAATATGCAAAATGTTACTTTCATAGGTATCATTACCAAAGGCTTTACTTTATAATTTCAGATTAATTAAGCATTTGGTAGATTGTTATTAATGAGTAGAACAATTATATTAGCTTACATTGAATTACAAAATGTTAGAAAATGTAATTTTTCTACTCATTAAGTTATTACATGTATATTATTTTTAATAGTTGAGATTATGAATCAATTGAAGTTAATTACTTACTTACTTTTGCCTGTTACTCCCAATGGATCATAGGCTGCCGACCAACATTCCCCAACCGACGCTGTCCTGTGCCTTCCTTTCTAGTTCTATCCAACGTTTGTTCATTCTTCTCATGTCTGTCTCCATTTCTCGGCGTAATGTGTTCCTTCGTCTTCCTCGTCTCCTTTGGCCTTCAGGATTCCATGTTAGTGCTCGTCTTGTGACGCAGTTGGGTGACTTCCTCAATGTGTGTCCTATCCATTTCCAGCACTTCTTCCTGATTTCTTCCTCCACTGGAATCTGGTTTGTTGTCTCCCACAGTAGCTTGTCGCTGATAGTGTCTGGCCAACGGATCCGAGGTATCTTGCGTAGACAACTGTTAATAAACACCTGTATCTTCTGGATGATGGATTTCATATTTCTCCAGATTTCCGCCACATACACTAGAACTGTCTTGACATTCGTATTGAAAATTCTGATCTTGGTGTTGGTTGACAATTGTTTTGAGTTTCAGATGCTCTTCTGTTGTAAATATGCTGCTCTTGCTTTGCCGATCAGCGCCCTCACATCTGCATCATATCCACCATGTTCATCAATGATGTTGCCCAGATATGTAAAAGTTTTCACATCCTCCAAAGCTTCTCCGTCAAGTGTGATTCCATTGGTACATGTTGTATTGTATTGGAGATTTTTTCCTTTCCCTTTGTTTATATTGAGACCTATTGCTGCTGAGGCTGATGCTACATTGGTCGTCTTCTCCTGAATTTGTTGTTGCGTTTGTGATAGAAGAGCCAGATCATCTGCGAAGTCTGAATCGTCCAGCTGCATCCTACCTGTCCATTGTATCCCATGCTTCCCTTCAGATGTTGACGTCTTTATGATCCAGTCGATCACCAGGAGAAAGAGAAAGGGTGAGAGTAAGCAATCTTGCCTGACACCGGTCTTTACCTCGAATGAGTCGGTGAGTTGCCCTCCATGGATGATTTGGTAATTTAATCCATCATAGAAGTTCCGTATGATATTGACTACCATCTCAGGCACGCCGTAGTGTTGAAGAAGCCCCCATAGTGTAGTCCTGTCCACGCTATCGAATGCTTTCTCGTTTCACTGATTCCAAGCCCCTCAAGCTTGTATTTCCTCATTTCTGCAGCAATTTGGAAGACTCTTCCGGTTCCCACATTGTCCGGACGTTCCATGTGCCTATAAAAATTGTTGCGCTGGTTGTTAGAAGGTGCATCGACCTCATGACTTCCGAAGGAACTCGGCTTTCATCATGAGGTGTCATAATTATTCCTTCAACTCCCAGGGCGTAGTTTAAGTGGCTTCAATAATTTTTTCTGGTTAGCGTCTTTTAGCGAGTTGGTTTTCTACAGGATGGGGTCGATAACCCCATGCCCAACCATCCTGCTTTACTCGGGCTTGGGACCGGGAGTAGCCCCCAGAGGAGCTACAGGCTACAGAATAACATATTTTACTTGGAATGATTGATTATAAGCCTTGTAAATAAATTTAGAAAACCTTGATCACTTTAAAAGATAATGTGACACTCATACAACTGAACTATTTGTTAGAATTTATAGAGAACACGATCTTTAATAAGTGACATAAATTATATTAAGATGGTAACGTAGGGACACCGAAAATTTTTTTTAAATTTTCAGTCCAAGACACTTTTCACAAGGTGGTTTTCTGGAGATTTTAGTAATTTAATATAGTTAAGATCATGAATCAATTGAAGCTAGACCACCATGGAAAACCTGAAATCTCGCGAGGTTGGATCGTGGATGCGCGCTGCTGAGGAGTCCTACAATAGGACGAAACGGCCGTCTAGTGCTTCCAGGTTTTCCATGGTTGCCTAGCTTCAATTGACCCACAATCTTAACTATATAAGACAAGACACTTTTATTCTCTCTTGTCTCATTTATGACAAGACTGTATTTTTCATAAACATGGTGGTTTGAATGCTACAACTACCCAACTTTCTATTGCACCATGTAAATTTTAAATATTTTTTATGGAATGAAAAGTTTATAAATATTTCTAAATAGTTTGGAACTTATTTATTTGTCTTATAAAGTGTGCAGAAGAACCGGAAACACGTGATCTAGTTCGTACATATAATGGTTTAGAACCATTAGTAGCATTGTTAAGTAAACAATCTAATAAAGAATTATTAGCAGCTGTTACTGGTGCTATTTGGAAATGTGCAATTTCAAAAGAAAATGTAAAACAATTTCAAAAACTTGGAACAATTGAACAATTAGTTGGTTTATTGAATGAACAACCAGAAGAAGTAAGTTATATTATGTTATAAATTTGTTAGCACCATATTTTCATTACTTCTCATAAGTAATTGTGAGCTTGACGATAGTAGGAATTGGGTCGATACTGAACTCGATAGGTTATTTTCTACTATATATGTAGTAAACGAAGATTCATCAGCGAATATCAATTTATTATTAAATGCAAAACTACACAGTGGCTTAGTAAAATATGAAAATCATACATTAAATACATTATTTTCATAGCTTATTTGGGTTCTCCTTGGCATACTCCATTATTCATCCAATTCTATTGTTGTTTTGATTTCTCTTCGATTTCTTTCCTGTTTTTTTTTAAAATTTCACTTGTCTGCTGCCAGACATTCCACCTATGATTGGTGCTACATATTACTTATATCTGTCAGCATAAGTAGCATACACCGCACATACATTCGATTGTCTTCACTTGTGTTCTCGTTCACTACAATAGCAGTGGAGCAGTTTATTGTTCTGTTATATTTAAAATAATTGTCTCATAGAAAAACATTTATCACTTTAATTAGGATATTATAATGATATAATGAGCTCATAAGTGTATTTAATCAATCTGTTAAAATTTAGTTATATTTCACATATGACAGAAGTAATAACATTCATTTATCTATTGAGTAATGAAATCTTATGTAAATAATTCAAATCTGTAATTGATTTTATCAATGAATAGGGATCAAATTTATGTTTGCTGAGTAGTTCAGTATAATGTTGATCAAGTTACAAAATGCCTATTGATCTAAGTCACGTAATATTTCATTCACTAAGCGGAAATCGTTTAAAAATAGAACTTTCTTGAATCAATTCAATGTTGACACCAACCAATTATTTCTTGTTTCCAAATACTAAATTATGTTCATAGTAAACTTAACATATCACTAAGACAACTAAATTTTCTCTCAATTGATCCGAATTCTTGTTTTAAAAACATAAAAACATATATATAAAACATATAAACTGTGATTAGGTTTAAAAGATCGCTTTATTGTCTAACAGTTGACTATTTTATTCTATGAAACCACTTTTCGACTGCAATTTCCAAGCTTTTTCTAAATTTTCCTAGTCAAAACCATATATCATTTTATTCATAATTTTAAATAATAATTAAGTGCTCTGGCGCGAGACTATCAGGTCCTGGGTTTGAATCTCGTGAGGCTGGATCGTGAATGAGCACTGCTGAGGAGTCCCATAATAGGACGAAACGGCCGTCCAGTGTTTCCAGGTTTTCTATGGTTGTCTAGCTTCAAATGACTCATGATCTCAACTCTATGAAACAGTTGATTTACTTTATTTTATTTAAACACATAAATATTGGTACAAGGGGGGCACCAGATATATATGCACTGCACAAATCTCATTTGATTTGTTTGAGGGCTATGATACTATGCAGGTGCCCAAAGTGAAGTAGTGTTCACTTGATACAATACAGTACTTGATTTTTATCTCATCAAATCATTACCTTAACCTTACTATACACATTAACGGATTACTACATTATAATATCCGGTACTTCTTCAAATTGCTACTAGATAATTCTAATTATTTATTAGGAATATTAGTTTATTTTTCAATTCATGTTTTCAATGCTGTTGTTGTTGTTGTACAGACTGAACTGTTAATAGAAGGATATAGATTACACTAATAATAATTGGAATTAAGATTATTCTTCAAATAATTCATAAGGCAAATGTGGTAATTAACTTAATTTCACATATTTACTAAATTTAATGATTTTGATCCTTTATACCATTTCCGGTTGTTTGGTTAATAAAACTCATTTAAGGTCATTGATTTCTATGAGAATTTTCATTAAGGTTTAGCACTAATCAAATAATCATTAGGAGTTATAAAACACTGAACAGTTTAGTTAGGCTAGTAACTGAGTTATCATAACTTGCTCATGAATGATTTGTTCAGTGATGGGTTTCAAGTTGTGGTACGAAGCTCTGACTTATAGAGTCATTCAAGTAAGAATTGAAACGAGTCATCACTAATAACAATGAATGGTACTCAGGCTATTTTGTTATTATTATTATTATTTAAACACATAAATATAGGTACAAGGAAGCACCAGATAAATATGCGCCTCACAAATCTCATTCGATTTGTGTGAAGGCTGAGATACTGCCCAGGTGCCCAGACTGAAGCAAGTGGTTTTCTTAGGGGGCCACACCCGCAACCTTTGACCTGAATGTCTGATTCACAAGGCAGTGGAGCATCGTGAGGAGATGCAGTCCCATGGTAGCAGGTGATCAACGGTCGATTCGTACGCCATTTGTTCCCTCAGGATACTGGAGCCCATGTGCACCATTAGTTTGGAATCAGAGTTTTCCAACTCCCCTAGGTGAACTTTCCATGTCCACCAACCCGGTGAAAGAGCCGAACATTCGCTTTTCGTCCTCTCACTTTCGTAAACAACACCCCCGCCACGAGAAGGCAGTGAGTAGGACTTTCCTGTCAGAGGCTATATATTCGCTATTTACCGAATTCTATGAATTTTGAATATATGGATAGTTATATTCTGGCTAAATTGTACTGTGCCTGCCAAGAAACCTAAATGATAAGAGGAAGGTGTAATACTTCATCCTTAACTAAGGTGAAATAACTACCCAATTTTCTGTCGTTCCTTTGATTTTATAGCCAATATAGAAGTGCTTCTGTTTTTTATGAGAGAAATAACACCTGCTACAAGTATTTAATGTTTTACAATTCTGATTTATAAGAAAACTTCGTAACTAAAGCTTGTAATTAATTGTAAATGATAATCTTCTTAGTTTGAATGATGGATTGACTTTTAACAATCTTAGCTTCTTGAATTTCGAAAGTTTTTTTTACTGAAAAGATTTTACTGTTCAGTCAGTTTTTGTCTAGAAATCTATTTGCATGACATTAATAATCCATTGATTTCAAGAAGTTAGTGGATCAGGTTTGTAAAATGAAATCAAATGAGAGAGTATTACATAAATAAATTTCACTTAGAGATATTTGCAAATTATTGAAAATATGGAATGGTTAATAAATATCGTTTAAACTTGGGTAACCGTTAAACAGGTAATGCCATATTGCCCATATAGATATTAAGATTAATTATATCTTGATATTAATTAACAGTAATTATCAATCTAACATGAAAGTTGTATTCTACCTAACAGATTGCTTATTTGCTGAATAAATAAAAAAATTAATAGATAAATTAGTTAGTCAATTAAAGCTAGACCAACATTGAAACCTGGAAACAACGGGCGTGCTAATATGAGACTTCTCAGCAGTGCGCCTCCACGATCCCGCTCGCCGGATTCGAACCGCTGGATGCCAGCTCAGTGGTCTAGAGATTAAACGTTCGAGCACGCGACCGAATGTCTTGGGTTCGAGCACCATGAGCAGGATCGCGGATGCACATTTCTGAGGAATCTCATACTAGGACGAAATGTCCATCCAGTGTTTCTAGGTTTTTCATGGTGGTTTAGCTTTAATCAACTCATGAATTCAACTATTAAATTACTACAATCTCCAAAAAATCCCATTTCTGAAAATAAAAAATTATTCAGTATTCTGTGACTCCAATGAAATGCCATGGAGTCAAAAATGACCTTCCTGTCTGGAAAACAAAGAGAGAACGCTTTAAAAAACGATTTAGAATATTGTTAGTTTCGAAAATAAAATAAATCACAATTTAAGAAAGTCTTAATACTGACAGTTACTACCTTATCTAAACCAAGTGAAAAAATTCAAATATTTTCAATGTATTTTCCAGGATGCATGTTTAAACATAAAGCATTATGCTTAGTAAATAAATCTACTCTAAATGACTGTTATTCTTAAACCACCTGATCTTTGAATCTTTTATAATAATGTGAATAGTTATTGTGAGCAAAGATGGATAGTGGCTAGCACTGGAATCCAGGACGCGCGTTTCGTCCTATTTGGGACCTGTCAGCAGGATGTACCTGCATCTCAGAGTTGATGTTCACTCCGGGACTCGAACCTAGTACTTTTCGTTTCAAACGCCATCGCGTTATCCACTCGGTCACTGAGTCTCGTTAGCCACTTGCTTTTGCAATGGTGTGAAGTTTAAATTTACTTAGTACTGTTTGTTTGAATCTTCCCATTGATGTCCCAGAGTGCACATCAACTCTGAGATGCTGGTACATCCAGCTGACGAGTCCCAACTAGGATGAAACGCGCGTCCTGGGTTCCACTGCTAGCCACTATCCATCTTTGCTAATAATACTTGTGAATCAAGACTATATCGATACAATACACACAGAATGCACATATGCCAAATAGAGACTGACCAGTTACAGTCTTAAACATCAATGGGAAGATTCAAACAAACAATACTAAGTGAATGTGAATAGTTTCTCAACTGAAATCGGTCAATAATAAAGAGATAACTTCACATAGATACAAATGAAAATTATAGTCTGATGATATATGATTATCTTTCATCAGTTTATAAAATCGACTATAGTAACCACTTTTTAAAATTGATTAAATATAACAATAAACAATTCTTAACATCATGTCTTGTTATTCTTCTATCAACATTAATCAGTCGTAAAGCTTCTATGTAATGTGATTTTGTTGTTGTTGATAACTATCCGTATTATCAAGAAAATCAGTAGTATTTTCAAGTACTAATGATCTGTATCCAAAGTTTGTTTCGTTAAACATGTATTTATATGTACTCTTTAAGAAATCTCATACACTTCTTTTAAAAGTCTTAATTGTTTCCCAAACTTTCATCAATACTTTAAATGAGCACTTTGATAAACTATGGTATATCATTTGAATGGATTATGAGTAATCAAATCGAACAGATTTCAAATGTGATCTAGTTAAAATGAAAATATTCTGTTCTAGCTAAAATGGAACCAAGTTCACCTTTTGATAAACATAGGAAAGGAAATTTATTATTTCGATTGATTTATCCCCACAGATAAGTTCTGATGATCAACATGTGTCCTAGGGGAGCATTAGGCAAACAAAGGATATTAAATCAATTTGATGTTTCCATTGTCAAGGTTGACTGCCTTAACAAATAGTCAACTATGAAACTGGGACACGAAAGTGGTTCGTTTAGAATATATAGTTGTATCATACTTTGACACACAACAAATCTCCTTGAGTCTTTTGTACCACTAACTAGTAAATGAGCATCCAAATAGGTAAAAGTATAAATCTGTTGGAAAATCAATGAAAACTGGGTACTTTTAAAATCATTACGCATTTTATGGCTCATAATCCCCATTCAAATTGTAAAAACCAAACAAAATTGGTAAAAAAAACCAAATAAATATCCCCCCATTGATGTTTTAGAAGGATATGCATATGTTCCATGATGTAAAAGTACATGCTAAGTGACCATTAACCGAACAGGACATTACCGAACAATAATTTAGTGTTAGTATAGGAGACCAATTGAATATTTGTACATCATATAATTGTCAGAGCATGACTGTAGCGTGGTTTGTGTACCGGTTTACTTTAAATGAATAATAAAAAACACTGGTATACACATGTGACAGCATCACAAGTTATAATCTAGAGCTTACTTACATATACACAACATACTTCTACTCCAATACGGAACAAAAATCTCTCATCATTATTTATCACTTAATGATCTATCAAATTCTCTTTGGCAAGTTCTTCATGAAGTTAACGAAGGTTTCCATGAAGTTTACATTTCAAGATCTGAGAGTAATTATCTGCAATCTAATTTGTTCAGAATTATGTTCAACTGGTAGATTTCTATACTTTCTATACTTACAAGCTATTGATTGTGAATACAATGTCTGTCTATTGAATAGTAAATGTTTTCTTCATAATATTTAACTTGAAATATATTTTCTATTTTAGGTTTTAGTAAATGTAGTCGGTGCACTTAGTGAAATGGCCAAAGATCCAAGTAATCGTAGTACAATACGTAAAGCTGGAGGAATACCATCATTAGTTTCTCTGCTTACACGAACAAATCAAGAACTTCTTACGAATACAACTAAAGCTGTTGGAAAATGTGCAGAAGAAGCTGATAGTATGAGGTAACATTACATTTTGCAATACCTCATTTTTTATCGTACAAAATGTTTATTCATTGAAATTAAAAAAAAACGATAACTCATCTTACAGAACAAGCACTGTGTCGCAAATTAACTTCCATTCGATGTATAAAGGCTGAGTCCCTATGGTTTTGTTTAATTCTTATCTCCATATAACTTATAACAGTAAATGCTTTGGAAAGCCAAACTTGAAAAATAATTCAAAATAAAAGTACATAGTTCCAGCTTTTGTATTTAAACAGAGCCATAACTCTTACAAGTAAGATAGTATCGCTGTTTTTGCTCCTTACTGAAGATAATGAATGCGATTATTAAATATCGTGCATACTTCATATTCATCAGCTGATGTATAATTGAGTTAATAATGCGATTTAAGATTCTGAATTACAGAATATTTGAAAGATTTCAAATAAAGCAAATCTCTTCTTTTCAATTCTTTTCATCGTCCTGTCCTTGTAAGACTCGTGTCATCATCTTTAGTTTTTCAGAATTATAGTTCTAATTACTTAGAACAACCTCATCAAAACGTTTAGGAATTAAGCTATAAAAAACAATTTATTGTTGTTTGATGCAAAAGTTAATTCTTATTTTCCATGTTCATATTTCTTAAAATCATGAACTAAATAAACCTACTAATTTATGTTTAACTGAAAAGAACTCAGTGAGATGGAATAAATTCATGTTCTTTATACTCTGAACATTTTGTTTACTTTTGATGGAGTTTTGTTCTCTGAGCTGGATGGTTTGGTTGTGGAGCTTTCATCGTACTTCTGAACGACGTCATCAGCACAAACTTCGGGTAGAAGTGAAGTGTTTGAATTTCTATAGATGCAGTTCACAGCTGGTCAATTAGCAATAAACGAGCACATTGAGATCAATCCAATTTATCAACCGACCAGGAAAATTATGCAGAAACATAAGAACAAATATCAAACCAATGGGAGATACAACCAAAACAAATAAATAAAGAATGACAGATTTAAGGTCAACAAGAACCAATCAACATCGAGGTGTACAGGACAAGCTATGAATCACATGTGGAGAAATTTAAACACTTCACTTCTACCCGAAGTTTGGGATGACGATGTCGTTCAGTAGGACGATGAAAGCTGCACGACCAAACCATTCAGCTCAGATAACAAAACTCCATCATAATCATCCACCTGAGCTACAAATCTTCTCCACCATTTAGTTTACTTCACATTTATCACCTGAAATCAATCAAATTAAATAAATTTTGTAAATTTTACTTTGTACTGATCTCATTCATGTCAGCGGACTGAGGTTGATAAATTTTAATTATGGTCACTACAACGGTTTGCAATATTAAATTCATTTTGTATTGTTTGTTTGAATCTTCCCAATGATGCTTAGGACTGCAATTATTCAATCTCTTATTGGCATATGTGTATCATGTACGGATTGCCTCAATATTGCCTTAATTCACAAGCATTACATAGTGGATAGCAGTAGAATCTAGGGAGCGTGTTTTGTCCTAATCCGGACTCGTCAGCTGAATGTACTTGAATCCCAGAGTTGATGCCCACTCTGGGACTCGAACCCAGTACCATTACCAATATTTGTATTATTTTTAATGACAGAATTATTGACACAAGCATTATGATTGCTGCATTTTTATTTTACCAGATCTTTTAACTCTTATAATTTATGTCATCTAAATAATATATTACTGTATAGTAATTTGGTTATAAAATAAGAATGTACTAGATTACCATACTGGAACAATGGATTATTGTTTGGTGCGCTTGACTTTCAATAATTAGATTAAAGGTTCAATCCCATCTACTGCGGTTATTGGCTTTCACACCTGAAATGTGATTTAAGTTCTTCAATAGGAAGTTGTACATAATAAGTGAATTTAATGGTTGTATACTATTGTAGTGAACAAATAAACAAGTGGAGACAATCAAATATATGTGAACATAAAATTACAGAACATCTTAGTGAAATCTGAGAACCATACAGTAAATACTTCATTTGCAAAATATCAGTCAATCGACTGTCTCAGAATTCATTGTTCCTTCATTTCCACACCAATCACTCTCTCTTCTAATCCTCTTTTCTTCGATCTTATTAACCTTCTATCTCCAGACATTTCACTTTCGATTGATGATATACACACACTATTATCAATATAACTATCATATTATTAAAGAGTAACAAAATTAATAAATTTATTATTAACATTTTTGGACACAACATATCAAGTTAATATTATTAAATAATAGAATAATTGAAAGAAAAAGCAAATCATTTTAACTAGGTCAATACTCAAAATAATTTATCCTACATATATTTGATATAGTTACTTACTTACGCCTGTTACCCCTCGTGGAGGAGCATAGGCCACCAACCAGCTATTTAACTGGTCTTCCCGGTCTCCCACATTGTTCGGACGTTCCATATACCTATAAAGATTGCTTCTCTGGTTGTTAGAAGGTGCGTTGGCCTCGTGACTTCCGAAAAATCTCGGCTTTCATCATGAGGTGTCATAATTATTCCTTCAATTTCCAGAGTAGAGTTTAAATGGTGTGAATTATTTTTTCTGATTAGCGATTTTTAGCCAGTTAGTTTTTCTACAAGATGCGGTCAATAACCTTATGCCCAACTCCCCTTCTTTACCCGGGCTTAGGACCGGTAGTAACTCTAGAAAAGCTACAGGCGGAGTTTATTTGAAATAGTTGACTAACTTTTAATACTTTCATTGGTTCATTTGATAAATAAAACATATTAAATCCATTGGTTTTGTTACACATTGTAAAAGATGAGCTGAATCTATTCACTATAATAACGTTTTTATCTATTATTTATATTCTATTCTAATAATATTTTATTCATATACTACTTATATAAAGAAAAAAAACACAACAAACTAGTAGTTTATCTATAGTATCACATCAATAAGTAGTATATATATAAAGGTATAATATTTGTATTGTATAGAATATTGAATTACATGCGATTATATTTTATGATAATGTACAAATGGATATTCGACATTTACATTAACTTTTTAAATATACTACTTTTTTTTTCTTTTTACAATGTGCATACATATATTTATATCCATACAAACATACTACTAATATGAATATAATAGTAATCACTTTTGCTTGTTATCTTTTTCTCATTTCTGTCTAAATTAATAATAATAACAGGTATATAATATTAATAATACAATAGTTTATTCATATCATGATTGTATGAACTTGATTTTTTTATTTATTTAATGCATCAGCAGAGTAGAGAAATGAGTTATGTATTCATTGTTAATATACTACTACTATCACTACTACTACTACTACTAATAATAATAATAATAATAATAACGGTAATAACAGTATTAATGATAATAATACTACTTGATAAACAGGACAATATTGAAGTCGGTCAGTTATGTTTCCAATATTCAAAATAATAACAGTTATTACATATTAGTTAGTGATGCATTAGAACTATGATGAATAAATTAAGTAGTTAGATTAAACATCTTTATGTGATATTTGTTTTGAATGACAATTGATCAGTTGAGAGTTTTCCTAGTAATTTGTTTGTTTGAATTTTATATGTCATATATGTTGTAAAAGATTTTCGATCAGAAGGGGTTTTGTGGAGATTGTAGTAATTTAGTAGTTGAATTCATGAGTCACCATGGAAAATCTGGAAGCACTGGACAGTTGTTTTGTCCTATTATGGGACACCTCAGCAGTGCGCATCCACGATCCTGCCTCGTTAGATTCAAACCCAGGACCTACCAGTCACGCGTGCGATCACGTAACCACTAGATCACTGAGCTGGCCGGCATCCAAGGGTGTTAATGTCTAACTTCAACCAATCCACGAAATTGAGCAACCTTCCACTAATGTCTTCAGTGAGTTACTATCTCACAACAGACCCGGTTGAACTCCACTTGTCACTGCTTCTCACTAGAACTCCAGGAAATACCTCTTGAAGTCAGTTATTAGTGAGCATATGATCATTATTAGTAAGGGGTTTTGTGGAGATTTTAGTCATTTTAGATAGTTGAGATCATGAGTCATTTGAAGCTAGACCACCATGGAAAACCTGGAAGCACTGGATGTTTTGTAGTTGTCTATATTTGGAAAATAATTTTTACATTCTTTTTTTTTTTAAAAAAACTTCACGAAATGTAACCATATATCATTTGATTATCATTGTGAGTTCAAGAAATTTAAAATCCGGATATCAACTCCGGATCTCTCAAAAATGTGGAGGTGTTGTATCCCTTGGAGAATTATGAATGGTAACTTTGAGAACTATCTATAGACCAATATGATATGTATATTTCTTATTGTATAGTTGTTGAGTACCTAAACTATTCATACTCGTGTCCCTTTTATTATGAGCTTTATTTTGACCTTTGGACTATTATTATACGATTTACCATTTTTTGAGTTATCCCCAATCTATTGATTACCGTTCCCCCTATTCACAGCCACTTTTGACTGAATCTTGTACAAATGTTATTTTCTATTTTATGGTACGATAAGGTCTGTTTGATTGGTATATAAACCCAGTATGTTTGTGAACAATGATTCATGTAGCAGAGGCTATTATTGATGTTTTGGACTTAACTGGCCAGGCCGGGCAGATAGCAGGACCGAGTAGTGCTCAAGACTGCTCATACGACCTTCATGTATTATTGATCCGATCGATAATTCGCTCCTCTCTGATTGGCGGGGATTAGCACATTCATATATCAATAGGGCATACGCACGCACGCACACGATATAACACATTGTTAAGAATTATACATAAATATTTTGTCTATAATTTATATATTTTCTCTAGTATCATTGAAAATTTGGATGGTGTGCGTTTACTTTGGTCATTGTTAAAGAATCCCAATCCAAAAGTACAATCTTATGCTGCTTGGGCTTTATGTCCATGTATCCAAAATGCAAAGGTTTGTGCTGTTATTATTAATATTTCAAAAATCTTAAAATCATTTTTTCTTAGATTACACAAAAGACATTCAAACTCTACACTAGGACAAGTCATTACGCTTTGATGCATTTTTCTCTGATATAGATTGTAACCGATATGATAAGTAAAACATTCATGGAATACGACGAATGATCATAATAGATTTATTTTTGCTCAGGTCATATTTTTAGGCCCATTAGTCTCTGTTTAGCTTTCTTGCCTGCATGGTATTTTATGCTATCAACGTTTGATTATTTGATTGGTAAAACATATGTCTTAAATCAGCCAAATGAAAGTAAGTTTTACCTCTATAGTACATTTAAAGGTTTAATGCAGGTATCTTAGGGCGCTGAATTCAGAAAACAGGATATTCTCAAACTGATAATGGATCGTTAGTAATAGTAAATACAGTTTGGTGTTTCCATGGGCTCGAACATTAACACCAACGATAGATCCTCAGCTGATTTTAGCAGCGTTCCAGGACAAACAAAATCTTTTGTAATTCCAACAGCTAATCCTACTTGGATTTGACTATAAAATTAATTACCACTAAACTGAAGACTATGGAAAAGCGGACACGCTGTTGAAAGTACATGTTAGTGATTGTTCTGTCCCAAATAAAAACGATTTATTGCCGTGTACCATCTATCAAGTCCCATCTTAACTTTGCTGGTAAGTACTAAGTCTATACAAATAGCATGACACAAAGCGCCCAAATTTTGAAGAACAATAAAACTGATCACAATCTGATTGATGAAGAATTTACACGATTGTAAATTATAACACCTTTGTCATCTTTAAGAATTCTTATATGATATGGATAATTGTTTTGTTTGCATAAAACTCATTTCGGTATCAGAGTACTGTCGCATTCAGTATACTTTCCAGTTTTTTAACAACTGCCCCAGAATAAATCCAATCAATTCCATCTCCTTGGTTTTCAATAGATCAACAGATTACCACATTTGAAGAAGTATTTTTTGTAACGTGGTCATGGTCAAATATACTGCAGTATGAAAATAATATAAACTTCGATTAGTCCAAAATCTATCATGTATAATTCATACTGATGTATTTTCAAAACGTGTACATTATAATCCCACAGTAGACACTTGAAAAAAAAATTAGGTTACTTTTATGTGTACTCTACAGATAATATTCAATCGGATACAATAATATTAATTGGAAGATTAGTATCACCTCCATTTCATCAAGTGTAAACTATTGCAGTGAACAAGAACACGAGTGCGGACAATCGAATGTATTTAAGCACAAATTACAGACTATCTCACCAAATTCTGATAGCCATACAGTAAACAGTTAATTTGCAAATAACAATCAATTGTCTCAAACTTAACTGTTCCTTCTGCAAATGTCAGTCTGTCTTCTCTGATTTCATTGTTCATGCATTTTCGTACCGATTTCGCTTCATTTCTGTTCTTTCCTTATCGATCTTCTAGTGAAATACATTCTATGTCTGACCATCACCATATACTACTTATATGGATATAAGTAGCCTACACCACAATATGTCGTACAGCTGAATGATCAAATAGAATATTTTGTTAACAATTTAAGATATCTTTATCAGAGTCAATTATGAATGTTTGTGGAGTTTCTTATTTGTGTACTACACAACTCTTGATGAAGGGTTGCTAAATCAAATTTAATTTTAGAAATTTTTGGGTAGCAGTTTATTATTGATCCGCTACATTACATAACTAAAGAGATATCCTCATAAAGAAACTTTACCAGTAAACCCTCTAGCAGTTGAGATAGAATCTTTTGCTTTTGTTCAAGACTAAAAACCAATAAAGAAAATGTGGACAATTGGATGCATAATCATATGACGACCTCATGTAATGTACACATTTTAAGTTGTTCATGACACAGGAATTCAAAATAAAGATCAATATGAATACAGATTTCTTCAAACAGCGAAAACCAACAAGTAATCACTGATTAGACCTACTTTTATAAACCTTCATATTGACACTGGTTAAAAATAAATAAACAGATAATGTGTCTTTTACGAAAACATACACAGTTTTAGCTTTCAAAAAACTGCCAGATTGTCGACAATGTTAAATAGTTCATTTCTGAATCCACCTAAAAGACGTACTTTAATTTTTGTCAATAATTTGTTATTATCTCTGAAATAATCTCTTCCGCCATTGATTCACTTCAATTTTTTCAGTTTTTCATCGTTCCTATCTATTTCTTGAATCGTATTCTAAATCCCTAGTATTATAACTATAATCCTAACAAGACTGTAAATATATTTACGCACAACCGAAACAAACATGTGTGTATTTTAACTTTAGGATCCAAATAATTAGCCAAGTTATTGCTTTTCTTTTTTTCTCTGGAACTTAATGAAGAAAAGGAAACAAAGTACTTTGCATTTATTGCTCATTATGGTCTCTGATGCAAAAAAAACATACTCTCCCTAAATAATAAAACCGTTATCGGCTATAGATTAGATAAATAACAGATACAGTTTTCCAGCTGTTAAAGAATATTATACAGTTTTACTTATCAGTACAGAGGTCTGGGAAGATCAATGAATGTTTTTATCACGAACATATATAATTTATAGGACTCCTTAGCAGTGTGCATCCACGACCTCGCCTCGTGGGATTCGAACTCAGGACCTACCAGTCTCGCGCTGCAATAGGACGAAACGGCCGTCCAGTGCTTCCAGGTTTTCCCTGATGGTCTAGCTTCAATAGACTCCCGCTTTCAACTATGAAAATACTAAATCTCTACAAAAACCCCTTCTGATAATATATAATTTAAACATTTACTGAAAATTAAGATGCACTAGACACTTGTTTCGTCCTTATAAGGCACTAATTAACTATATACATCCACCATCCTACCAGGAATGAACATTAGAAAATAAATAGATCTCAATCAAATGAAACATTTATGGTAGACTTGAAATACGGATACTTTCACTACAAAAAAATATAGATAAATGTCCACGATAAGTTATATATTGCAAATAATGGATAAAATGTTTATGTCACTGAAATTCAGGTAACTACATCTAGGATACATAACTGCATTACTCAGTCTATCATTCCCTATTTTTTATTAACAAGACCTCGATATGTTGTCTGGAAAAAAAACTTGGTTTCTCAATTATTTCGGTTAGTAAAACGTTTTAAAAAAAAATAGTAGTTAGTCTAGTTTTCCTGTTCCGGTTATCATTCAATACTTGACTATTTCGGAATTACTACAAATAATTAAACATTGTAATCTGTATAAAATTGAATTTCTGTGGTAGAACTGTGGTGTGTGCTACTGATGTCGATAGATATAGGTAGTATGTATCATCAGTTGAAAGCGAAATACCTGAATTCAAAAGGTTAAGAAGATCGATGAAAAGAGAACGAGAACACAGAATGATTGCTGTAGAAATGAGGGAATATTGAAGTCTGAGACGATTGATTAATATTTTGCAATTGAAGTATTTACTGTATGGTTCTCAGATTTTCCTAAGTTATTTTGTATTTTTTTTGTATTTACATACATTTGATTGTTCCCACTTGTTTATTCGTTCACTACAGAACTAATATATGAGTAATACTGAGATAAAAACAAGTAAGCGGAATACATATTTATCATCCACTTTGATCGTGAAACTTAGTAAATGATGACAATGTCAACAGAAGTTTGGGGGAAATTACAAGCGTATGATAATGTCATGAACATATGGATTATTTGATCTCTAATATGAGTTTTACACGAAACGATTGCAGTTCGTCTGAAATTCGTTAGATAACAGAAATAACTTTTTAGGTGATAAAATTTAGTATTTTAGTTAATTAAAGAGTGGATTGTTTTAAGAACATTCATTGTAAATGTTACTGTTTTTGTAACAATTCCTTATATATATAATAGTAGACAGAAAACTAAACCAAAGTTCCATGGTATTTTACACTCACCAGAAAGGTGTATTCGTAATCTTCAGGGAAACAGTGCTTCATGAAACTCTAAATAACCCTGTAACAACTCCTTTTACTATGTAGCTGAATGACATGGATTTAATTCCTTCAGAGCTCATAAGTTTCTTAAAGATTATAGGCATAACTTTCTAACTAGTATCGGATATCACGAAACCCATACCCAGGGTTCATATTCGACTACCTCCAAATCCTGACTTTTCAATATGATGCACATAATGTCAACCCATGTACACTAGTCACCCTAGCCTTACTTCATTGATGAAGTTCTGTCAACACTAGAAGAACTTGGTAAATATGACACTAATCACTATTCTTTGACCAGTCTACTGTCATCTGATATATATATATATATATATATATATATATATATATATATATTCAAAGCAACTTATCAAACACAACTGTTAAGTGATTTTTCGTCATTCTTCATTACTATTACTACAGGATGCTGGTGAACTAGTACGTTCATTTGTTGGTGGGCTTGAATTAATTGTAAGCTTATTAAATTCAAAGGATTTGGAGGTCTTAGCTGCTGTTTGTGCTGCTGTTTCGAAAATTGCAGAGGATGAAGAAAATTTAGCTGTGATTACTGATCATGGTGTAGTTCCATTGTTATCACGTTTGACACACACGGTAATAAACTGTTTTATCATTATTTTTCAAAGATTATACACGATGATAACTATAATAAACAGGAACGAAGTAGTTAGGAACTACTCGTATTAGCGCTCAATTTTAACAACCAGGGCGTATTGACGTCTCATATCATAAGATCTACTTTGTTTTATTTACGTCTGTTACACCTCGTGTAGGAGAAGAGGCCTGCGGTCGTGATTCTCCAACCAACTCTGTCTTTGATTCTTCTTCCAGCTATTGTCAAGCGCTATTCATTTCTTTCATGTTTAGCCATAATTTTCATCTCCGTTTATCCTTTAGTCTACCTCTCTTTCTTTTAACTGGAGGATTCTAAGTTGGCTCTTTCCTCAAGTGTGATCGATCTGGTTATCTGTAGTGTGGTCCGGTGAGATCCATATGGTTTTATGTATGAGTTTGTTGAAGGTACACAAATTCGCAATCTCTCTCCATTCTCGTTCTTTTGTCCCAGTTCATGTCATCTCATGATATCTTTATACTTGATGTCTTTTATTTGGACTTTGGCGTTTAGTTCTGACTGTTTGGTTATGTCCTTTCCCGAAGATTTCTCTACAATGAACTGCAGCTTCCCATTGAACTGATCTTTATCTTCTCTACACCATCATCAGTGGGTGCATACCACTGGATGATAATCGTTGTCATTCTCTCCTTCTTTGCTTTGAGGGATGCTTTGATGATCCTCGATCCATGAGATTCACATTCTATAAGCGCTTTTTGTGCTTCTTTGGAGAACATCGATGCACTCTTTAAACCTTGTTAATTTAATTAGGTTAATTTCTTATTCTGAAAAAGCGGCTTAGGTTTAGTCACGAAACGTCAGAAATGCAAACTTTCTACTCACTGAGATATAACAAAAAATATATATTTATTATTAACCAAGCTAGTTTAAATGAAGTTTATCTTGTGAAAATGGAACTTTCTGTTATGAAATCGACAACATTTAACCAAAAGAATTAACATTCAACAAGGAACCAAGTTAGAAATATTATTGTTGTTTTTCAGTAGCCAATCAAACTATGACAATAAACGACGGTCTTCAATTTACGCTGTTAGTTAATACTTCTTAAATTTTTATCAAAACTAATTCATTGACTTTTACGATTATTCTTCAATATAAGAATGAACAGTTTGATAGAGACTGAGCCCCGTGTATAAAGAAGACAATCTGTGTGAAAATTATTACCCTAAAGAAGTTCAGACAAGTTCGCTCGACGAAACGTCGCTGGGATTCTTTTAAATATAATAATATAATATAATTTATTAACTATTACACGAAAAATCTAATCAACATAAAAGATGTCAGATGTAATTATCTGTTTTGTAGTAAACATATCCTGTAGATAAAGTTTCTCATTAAACAGTTCAGATACCATTTATAATTCACCGTACTCTTATCGTCTTTTAAATAACTCAATAGAAAGATGATCGCCTTCGATGTCCCCTAACCGATGCTATAGCAAAGTGTTGTACATGGGGAACAAATCGTATTGATTTTGGTCGTGCTGGTGCTGTTATACCTATTGTTCGTTACCTTAAATCATCTGATCCAAATGTTCATAGATCAACTGCGAAAGCATTATTTCAACTAAGCCGAGATCCAAATAATTGTGTTTCAATGCATCAAGTCAATGTGGTAAAGTATTTATTACAAATGGTTGGTTCTTCAGTAAGTAATCAACAATTTTTAAAGGTTAATATAATCTTTAATCTAACATGATAATAGAGGCATAGAGTTCATTTTCGCTTTTAGAGGAAGAATCATGTCAAATATGAATTTTCTTGGGAAATTATCCATATTTATTTGTCATTAGTTCTTTTATCATAGACCTTCAACATTCAGTATCAATTCTAGTTAATTGTTGATTGATTTCTAAGCGAACGTTTGAATTATTCAGGCTTTATATTAAAACATCTTTGATGACATTAGTATGCTTTTCAATATTTATAACCCAAAACGTTTTGTTCATCATTTTTAAAACTTCTCGAGTATTTCATAAAGTCTATCATGAAAACCAAGTGATTTACGACAATCAAACATTGTATTTAATACTTAACTCTACTGGCCTCCTCGATGATAAGCTGAATCTGTATCCCGTTGTAGCACCACAAAACACTTAAGATACTTGAACAGTAGATTATTTCTGTAAAAGGTATTTGCTAGATTTTAACCCAGTAGTTGAATTATTCATACATATATTGATTGTTTAAATCTTCCTATTGTTTTTTAGGTCTGTAATTGATCAGTTTCCTTTTAGCATCTGTACTTCCTATGCAGATTGCCTCAATATTATCATTAATTCATAAGCATTTTATGAAGGGATAAATAATGGCTAACAATGATATCCAGAAATAGTTTTGTCCTATTTGGGACACATCAGCTGCCTGCACCTAGTAACAAAGTGTAAAATGCGATGGCATTTGAAGTGAACGATGCAAAGTTTGAGTCGTGGAGTGAACAACAACTCTATGATGCAACTAAATTCAACAGACGAGATCCAAAAAAGACGGGACGCGCTTCCTGGATTCCACTAATAGCCATTATTTATCTTTGCTTAAAATAGTTGAATAGTACGGTGCTTATCGTATGATTCATATTGATTTGTTTTACTAGCGTTTCGTTCATGTGTGCACATATTTTATCATTCCCAAACATATACAAAGTATTTATATATTATCTATATTGTTTAGTGGCTCTCCAACTAACCATGGTATCTTCTAATATAATTTCTGAGTTTATAGATAGATGAAACTATAATTTATAAACAAACCAAGAGCAATTCTAAAGTGACCTTTTATTAGATCCAAAATAAGGTTATGAATTACTTTGAGAAGTTTGTATTGGGAGTTACTGTTAGACGTTAAAATTATGGGTTAGGGTCAGGGTTTTCATCACAAAATGACATGAATTTTAATGTCAAAATCCTATTCAATAGATCAGTGAATTTTGTACAAACGTTCATGAGTTACAATCTTAATTATGATTAATTCGTCCATAAATTATTGCCCTGAAGACAAATCCTTTTAAAGAAATGTCATTGTGTAACGAATTTATTTGTTTACTTGATTCTTTCTTTATTTTTTTTTGAAGGATCCAGAACTTCAAACTGCCAGCGCTGGTTGTATAAGTAATATAAGGAGGTTAGCTTTAGCAAATGAGAAAGTTCATTTGACAAAACTACATGAAAAAATTAAATTCAATGGTATTAAAGATTCAACTGTTAAAAAATCATCGAAAAATAAAACAAGTCCCAGTCATCATCATCATCACCATTATGAAGAACAAGAAAATCAGGAACCACTAGAAAATCATTCACATGAAGAAACAGATTTAAATGAGAAATCAATTATCAGTGATGATCATATTTCTAATCATGATGATACAGCTGTTCGTACAACACTATCTGATAACCTAGAAACACCTACTGGAGAAGTGAACAATTCCTTAAAAGCATCACCACAAATTCTAACAGATTCAAATATTTTATCACCAAACTAAGACAGATATTTTGTTTGTTTGTTTTTTTAGATTTAGCTATCTTCAACTTTCATTCCATTATTGTAATTAAACTGGGTTAAACATAAAACGAAGTATTTACCTAAGTTTATGGGATATATATATGATTGATAATTATAACTATCATGAATAAAAGTTGATTGTTCCTTAAGTTCAATAAAGCTAATATATGCATATAGGTAGATGTTATCTTGAAAAGGTAATACCTCTATGAAAAACAATAAATAATGATTATAAAGTATTTACCTTTGATTTTGTTGTTATCATAAGAGAATTTCATAATCTAATTGATTATTGTTAAAATATTTACTAACCGAAGAGAGAGAGTGTGTGTGACGATTATTTGGGGGTATAACACACCTGATCTACAATGCATGGAGTATTCTGAGAAATCTTTAACAGTATGTAGTAGTAATCAGAGAAAATATTAGCAGTCAATAAACTTGCTGATAGTTAATTAAAAATTATATAATCAGACAAATCTTTCTGGACAAAGTTATTTAAGCAACTAATGTGAGATTCAATATCTGAGTAACATAGATCTGTTGAATGTTTAAAATGTTCTGTTATTTAATGTGAAACTAACAAACCCACATTGTTCATTGAAACGACTCTATTCTATACCAAGAAGTCTTAGATGCTAATCTAAGTTCTAAGCCAGCACCACAACATGTTTCGGCGGTTATTTGCGCAAAAAATCATCCAAACTTCTAACCATTCATGTAGGTCTAGAAATGTCTAAAAAACACCACAGCTGAATATTGATTCCATACTTTACCTGGTATTTTTTAGCAGCGAAAAATAAAGTCTGTTTATAATAAATCATATACCTCTTGTCAGCAGTAATCTCTAAAGCGAGTACTTGATTTCCTTTATTACGATTACCGTAATTGGTGCATTATCTGTTACGCTGTTTTAAAAAAAACTGTGTTACATTATCTTTTTCTGGAGCTGTTATTCAAGCCTTCCAGTTTATGGTTTAATCCAGATGGCGATAACGCAATATCTCGAGATAATCTTGAGTGATAAATACTAGATACGGCAGTTCTTACCTCCATGATCCAAATACGTACTTAGAGTAATAGTTGGGAAAAAGAATTCGCGAGCAAACCATATGAATGCTTGAATTCGTTAATTCTGTAGGCGATTGATATATGGAACCTAAGGAATTGTCTCGAAGTTAATCCACTGCATATGAACCGATCAATGTTAGACGACCACTGAGAGGTAATTCTTAGAGTTCTAGTGAGAAGCCGTGATTAGTGTATTTAAACCGTATCGGGTGTGAGACAGTTACTCGCTAAAGGCAATGAATGATTGTTTCACATTATCATGGATTGGTTAAAGTTGGACATCAACACCATTGGATCCCGGCTCAGTGGTCTAGGGGTTAAAGGTTAGTGCTAGACTGAAGGTCCTTGGTTCAAGTCTCGCGTGCGAGACCATGGGTGTTCATCGTTTAGAAGTCCTATACTTAGACGAAACAGCTGTCCAATGCTCTCAAGTTTTCAAAGCTAGTCACAAGTAACACATGATAATTGTCATTAAATGTTTGTGGAGATGGCGGTCTAATATTGATCGATTCATATTCTCAATAAAAATTTAACAATCTTCACAACCTTATACTGATCAAAACAGTGTATTTTTATGTGGAACACGAATGTGATACTATTCATAACATGAAAATAAATCTGAGGAAGCACTTGAAGAAAAACAATCTTCTTAAACTCACTTAGTATTGTTTGTTTGAATCTTCTCATTGATGTTTTTGGACTGCAACTGGTCAATCTCTAATTGGCATATGTGCATAATGTGCGTATTGCCTCGACATAGCCTAAATTCACAAACATTATAAGCAAAGATAGATAGTGAATTTCAACTTGAACCGATTGCACAAGCAAGTGACTATGAGGAGTCATTGGTCGAGTGAATAACGTGATGGCGTTTGAAGCGAACGGTACTGGGTTGCAGTCCCACAGTGAATATCAATTCCGAGATGCAGGTACATCCAACTGACCAGTCCCAAATATGTCGAAACACGCGTCCTGGATTCCACTGCTAGCCACTATCCAATCTTCTTAAAGTTTCTTTATTGAGTTAGAGGGAAAGTGTATTAATCCTAAATTCTGGTTTAGTAATACGTTTTAATTAAAAATATACATGATGAAATTTATTTTTATTTCTTCCAACGAAGAAACGGTGAAAATAATTTATTATTGTAATCCATGAAGTCATGGACGATTGGATTGAGCCATATTGATAGATATAGAGTACCTTGTTTGTATCTTTGTGATTACTGTAACCAATGGCTAAAAATAGTTTGGAATGAGTGAGATGTATCAACCCTTTCCCCTCAGAATCTAAGCTTCTAAATTTCTCACAATCTATTACTTGTTTCACTAATTTATATTTTCTTGAATCTTATTTTCAATGCTTAATCCTTTCTATTACGATAAATACTGTTACTACTTCTATAATTCTGAGAATTCTCTTAACAATTTCATCTTTTTGTGCTAATGAGGTATGGAAACCTCAAGCTATGTACATAAAGTTACAGCTGACATTATTGCGAAAGCGCTGAAATGCCATGAAATTCATGAACGATTGACGTTTTTGGAACAAAAATGCTTCAACGATTCGATAATGTTGTAACTTGTTGACCCAATCTCAGTAATAGGTAGGAGCGAGTGAAACATTTCGAAGGTTCCATATTTACTCAACAGGTTGAAATGAATCCTTATATATCTATGAATATATAATTCCATTTATCATATTATTTAGCCTACTCTCGAAACTCACTCTAGTTTACCGTAGTTAATAAACTTTCTGTAATATTTTCATAGTTGAAAGCATTAGGAAAACCTGGAAGCACTGGGTGGCCGTTTTGTTCTATTATGGGACTCCTCAGCAGTGTGCATTCACAATCCCGTCTCACGAGATTCAAACCCAGGACCTACAAGTCTCCCACCAGAGCACTTACCCGATAGACCACTGAGCCGGTATTCGAGGTCGTGGATGCGCACTGCTGAGGAGTCCCACAATAGAACGAAACGGCCGTCCAGTGCTTCCAGGTTTTCCTTGGTGGTCTTGCTTCAATTGCCTCATGCTTTCAACTATGAAAATACTAAATCTCCACAAAAAAAAACCCTTCATATTATTTAACCTACTCTCGAAACTCACTCTAGTTTACCGTGATTAATAGACTCTCTATAATATTTTAACAGCATTTAATGGGCCTTATATACTAGACAAATAATACAATATCAATTAGTTTGTTCTTTAAAAAAATAATGAAATAATTATTATTCCAGTATTTTTTGTTTTACAAACCCTTAAACCAAAAAAAAACCTGAGTCACTAAGGTTTCTCATTTAATATGCTTGAATAATTTGAAATTTATGATCCAATGAAGCAACAAAAAAAATTTTTTTTTAGATGGTTGACTCATTTATCCTTTAAAAATAAAACTAATTGTCAACGGATATTAACAAAAAATGCAATTAACCAATTTTTATATGACAATAACCATCATAATTTATCTTTATAAGTAGAAAAATTGATTCCTATATATCACTGTATTAATAGTCCATAAATCAATTAAAAGATCAATAAATCTAATTGTTGTAAGAAAACACTGAGCATAAGTGTGTAATCTTTGTTACTTACTTACTTACTTGCCCCCAAATGCCTCCGAACGGCCGAGAGTGGGGAGAGTCCTCTCTCCCTCTCGAAATACTCTCACATGGCCAGCGAATATATAGCCTCTGACAGGGAAGTCCTACTCACTGCCTTCTCGTGGTGGGGGTGTTGTTCACAAAAGTGAGAGGACGAAAAGCGAATGTCCGGCTCTTTAACCGGGTCGGTGGATGTGGAGGATCCACCTAGGGGAGTTGAAAAACTCTGATTCCAAACCAATGGTGCACATGGGCTCCAGTATCCTGAAGGAAAAAATGGCGTAAGTACGAACCGTTGGTCGTTGGCTACCATGGGACTGCATCTCCTGACGTTGCTCCACGGCCTTGTGGATCAGATCTTTCGGTCAAAGGCTCCAGGTGTGGGCCCCTAAGAAGACAACCTGCTTCAGTTTGGGCACCTGGGCAGTATCACAGCCCTCACACAAATCGAATGAGATTTGTATGGCGCATATGTATTTGGTGTTTCCTTGTACCAATATTTATGTGTTTAAAGAAATAAATAAATAAACTTACTTACTTACGCCTGTTACTCCCAATGGAGAATAGACCGCCGACCAGTATTCTCCAAAGTATTCTGTCCTGTGCCTTCCTTTCTAGTTCTATAAAACTTTTGTTCATTATTTGCTTACAATGCTAGTGAATTAAGGTTATATCGAGGCAATACGCACAGTATGCACATATGTCAATTAGAGACTGACCAGTTACAGTCCTAAACATCAATGAGAAGATTCAAACAAACAATACTAAGTGCATTTAATCTCTTTGTTAGTTATAATATTATTAAATACACCTAGGTAATATTAGGACATAGAAAGATGTGAAATTGTTCTGCAGTTCACGATATAATGACCCCAAAAAAGATACATGAGCTGATAATATAAATTAATTATGAAAAACATCTTTCGAACTGTTGATTAGGAATCCAGCTATCGATAAAGACTAAAAACAACCTTTCGCCCTTATATTTGACTAAACTGTCCAATATTTTATATTTTTTGAATGTCTTCAATCAACCACAACGTCAACCCACCATGTTAGTAAATAAATGATGTATGGCTTTAACTATGAATTATTATTCTTCTGAAATAAATTAGCGGTAACCTTTTTCTCGTTAAGATTGATAATTGTAAATTCACATTAAATCTAAAATATTTGTTGGAATTATACTACTATCAGACAGTAGACATAACCGAATAATTTTAACAGATTTTGTATATGTTCGCTTGAACCATTCATATATTCTAAATATATAAGCGGTGGAGATTTTAATCAGTTATCGTAGTTGAAAGAGACGAGGTCACAGCATTAAACAATGATGTAAAATGATATGATATGTGTATTTACTAATTCAACTGCTCCTGTGGAGCCAGTTATATAGTTCTCACAATTCGGCAAGTTCGTCAACGAATAACAGAACATCATCCGTCGTGCTCGATAAGTGATTAAGCGTTCTATTATCGCTGACTTGGTGGACATAGGTCATCAAGTTGGACTGAATAAAGTTTTTAAGGTTATCTACCATATACCATCAAATTTGCCGCATTGTTGACGAGCTCGTCTTTTGCACATAGTTGAAGCCATCACAATGGGAATTTTCACTTTATCGATATAGAAAAGACTATTGCTTTCGAGGGAAAATCATTTAAAACATACTGTGAATGAAATAAGTAAAGAATTTTACTTTCCTAGTAGTTAGATTAGACTTGATTATGTAATCCAAAATGGACGTGATCGTACTATTCTGTGAGAATCGTGAGATTTCTTCTTCTTCAAAACGATATATTTCGATTGATATATGTATGAACAAATAATATTCAAAAAAATATTTCATGTAATCGATTCTTTTAACAAGTTTAAATAAAGAAGAATGACAATACTTTACAGAATACAGTGAATTTATTTATTTATTTACTTAATCGCCTGGTATCCAATCATGTTATAAGACAATAAGCTTAATTATTTATAATTATGTATAAAATATTTAAAGAAATTTGTCAATTTCCAATGAATAAGTTCTTTAGAACTGTTAGTGGGACATTACTTAATACTTACTACTTACGCCTGTTACCTCCGTGGAGTAGGATAGGCCGCACACAAGCATTCTCCATCCAACCCTGTCCTATGCAATCCTTTCCACTTGTTATTCATCCTTTTCATATCTGCTTCTATTTCCCAGAGCAATGTGTTCTTTGGCCTCCCTCTTTTCCGCTTCTATTCCGGATTCTAAGTTAGGGATTGCCTCGTCATGCAGTTTGGTGATTTCCTTAATGTATATCCGATCCACTTCCAACGTTTTTTCCTAATTTCCTCTTCAGCTGGTAGCTGGCTTGTCCTCTCCCACAGAAGGCTGTTGCTGATAGTATCCGAACAGTGAACGTTGAGTATTTCGCGCAAACAACTGTTTATGAATACTTGTACCTTCTGGACGATGGATGTGGTAGTTGTCCACGTTTCATCTCCGTACAGTAGAACTGTGTTGACATTCGTATTGAAGATTCTCACTTTGAAATTAGTTGATAGTTGTTTTGAGTTGCATATGTTCTTCAATTGTAGGAATGTGGTCCTTGCTTTGCCAGTCCTCGCCTTTACATCTGCATCCGATCCTCCTTGTTTATCAATGATGCTTCCCAGGTATGTGAATGTTTCTGCCTCTTCCAGAGTTGAGCCATCATGTGTGACTGGGTTAGTGTTCTCCGTGTTGTAATTGAGGATCTTGCTTTTTCCTTTGTGTATGTTGAGGCCTATCGATGCAGATGCTGCTGCTACATTAGTTGTCTTCGTTTGTATTTGTTTGTGTGTATGGGATAGGAGGGCTAGGTCATCGGCGAAGTCCAAATCTTCTAATTGATTCTGAAATGTCCACCGTATTCCGCGCTTCTCCTCAGATGTGGAGGTCTTCATAATCCACTTAATTACCAGAAGAAAAAGGAAGTGGGAGAGTAGACAACCTTGTTTGACTCTGGTCCTCACTGGAAATGCATCTTTCAGCTGTCCACCATGCACCACTTTGTACTGTAGTCCGTTGTATGAGTTTCAGATAGTGTTGACAATGTTAGTGGGATATAGATTGAAATAAAGCATGGTCGGTGCACGATTGTGTTGGTGCAAGTTTCTTGGCTATTTTTTATTCAATCAGCGCTAGTCAGTACTTGGAGAACACTCTAGAATCTCATGTAAAAAAATATATAAATATACTAATATTTCTCTTATTGTTCTTCTTACTTTCATCTATCCTTGTTATTTGAAATATAATTTCGTTTCTGTTCAACCATGTTCTGATTTGAGGACTTGTCAATTGAATTAGTGTCCAAGAATACTAAACAATAGGAATAGCTCGGTCTCAATAAGAGAATTTATAACAGGAACTGCGAAAAAAATTAAGAAATACAGTTCTAACACGGTTTCTAGAAGTGTTTGAGATGATAATCAAAATGTTTTAGAAAGTTTAGAAAGAGAAATGACATATGATTTCTACCCATTATATTGTGATCACAGACTACTCAACAAAAGAGTGTCCACATTGTCTAACTCACCTAAGCAATCAGGATAATTAAAGGAATCCCACAAATTTGTAAATAACAGATTATCGCATGTAAAATTATCTTAATACTGTCATTAGTTGCAATAGTAGTTTCACAAGATGGAAAACATAGTATATGTAATCAACTAAATTCTAATCAAAACAAATACGCCTACCGAAATCATGGCTCCAGTTAATTTTGCTTTGGATTATTTAACCTATTCATTATATGTTCATTATATGTTCATTATGCCTATGATAATATAAAATTTTGATAGTATTCTTGTGGTGTGGTCTACTTATATCCATATAAGTAGTATATGGTGTGGGTCAGACATAGAATGTATTTTGGCAGAAGACCGATGAGCAAAGAACTGAAATGAAGCGCAATCGTTTGGAAAATGCATGAGCAATGGAATTAGAGAAAAAACAGTGAAGATTGTGACAATTGGTTGTTAATTTGCAAATTGACTGTTCATTGTTTGGTTATCAGAATTTACTGAGATAGTCTGTAACGTTTGCTTAAATACATTCGATTGTCCCCAACCAGTGTTCTGTTCACTACATTCTGAATGAATCTGATGAAGTTAAATTAACTTGAGCGGTGAAAATCCTTTAGTATTTACTGTTTAATTCTAAACATTTCACTAAAACGAATTAATTATCAATTAGGAAATCGTAGTTGACAGAACATTGCAATTAATAACTATTTCAACAAATGTTTGTTATGAGTATGAACAAATTAAACACTTTTACACAAAGTACCAGTAGAAATGAATCAATTCAAACCCAATATAAATATTTTACTCATATTGTATTGTTGGTAAGTTACGCAACTTGTCTCTTTCCTGAACTAGATATCACCAACTACAGACTCCTCTCTCAGCCTCAAAACGGTATCCGCGGAACTGTAGGACTCTCCACCACCATTCGACAACAGTACCAAATGTCGTAAACGAGAACTAAAGTGAATAGAACGAGTGTTCTATAGCCTAGGTTTTCATATTTATTCAAACCCTTGAGAGTAAGAAACACTCTACTTTGACACTTTCAACTAGTTTAATTGAAAATCAATGAACTTTTCAATAAATCCTAACTTCTGAATCTAATATCTGTTATCATTTTTAGTAAACAAACCAGATAATGCTGAGAAACGTATTATCTCATTTCAATGATGACAATATTTGTTCTACAAAAGTCAATTATCAAAAGTGCAATTCAAAAATATAATAATAAACAATACGTTTGCGAATCTGCTGAAAAGTAAACCAAAGTTTAGGGGACTGAAAGTTCGAATTTCCAAAACCTCTTAGCATACAAAATTATTCTATAGAAGACAGAAATAACTAAAATGTCAACGGGACATAACTTAATTATCTGACAAAATAATCATAAAAAAACTACTCAAGAAGACTACTGTTTTACTATACACTCTCCTAGTTATTCTTTCATATTTAGTGGAGTAATCGAGATCTCTCCTACAAACGACAAGGTCCTACTTTCTGACACATTGATGTTACTCTATAAGTTAACTTTTTTGTTAAATCGGTTAATTCAACGACATAAAACGAACTCTTTTGAATCGTATGTACCAGAAATAATCTCCCTAGCTGTCAATCATTAAACACTTTGTAAGTTCTGGTCACATTATCACAGTGAAATTATCTTTTAAAGTCATCCATATGGTCAAACAAACTGACTAAATGGAAGTATAGATTTTGGACCTTATGCTCTGTAGAGGTTTCAACAATATGGTCAGCCCCTCATTCTACAATTTTATTGACCTCAATTATTATTTACCGTATTTAGCAATCATCTGATATTAATCCTTTTCGATTTTCCTCATAACTGTTACTTTTTTTATTTCATTCGGTAACTTTCTTCTTCATCTTCATCAAATAAACAGTTATCTTTCATCTGCGAACCACTTTGATCTTATTACAATTTTTTATGAAACTTCAGATTACTGTACAACCACGTTTCGTATTGCGATATTTTCAAACAACTTTATTTGTTTAATGGGCTACAATATATGTTAAATGAATCAAAATATTAAAACACAATTATATGAACGAAGAATATTCTTTTCAATAATTGCTCATCAAGTTCAACAATTATCATATTCAAATTAATAATCCATAAAAAGAAGATTGGTCAAGTTTAAGGCGGAGTACATCAATTTAAGAAACTGTAACATGTGAATCAAGGAGTGTTTATAATACAAAATCAAATCGTTACTGTTAGGGTTGACTAATGTGAAGTGTTAACTTGAATAAGTTTATAAGTGAAATAAAATCGTAAGATAAATGATCAGAATATATATATAGTTGACATAGGGTGAGATAGAACAATCGGAACGAATCAGAAATTACGTAATATGTAGAATAATATGAATGAGGTCAGATATAGTAAATAGGGATGGATGCTTAATAAATTTCTCTAAAAGATCAGCAAATGTGATGATGATAATAATAATAGTAATAAGTTTAGGATATAAAAATGAACATTAATCAAAGTCATGTCACCATATTATAAAACTGACCCTGAAGTTGGCCAGAGTAAAAGGAGCGGTTGTATATATTCATTTTGCATGCAAAGCTCTGGCTTTTTGATCCCAATAGCAATTGCCTCAGCCGTTTGCAGGATTTTCAGTCTGACAGAATTAGGTAGAGTACTGTTAACACGATATATTATTGTGAAAGATTGCTCCATGTTGGCTCTATGTCCCATCTGAACTAAATGGGCTAAAATGAGGCTGTTAACCGTATTGACCACACTTTTGCTTAACCACACTGAGAGGTGCTCACAAGCCCGAGTATACAAATTCCTAGAACATCTGCCTATATAACTTGCCCCACAGCAACAGTTGAATTGATAGATACGGAAAAAAGTGACTAGTCTAGGCAATTTATCTTTCCAAATCAGTGTGATCATTGGACGTGTGGAAAACATTATGATTATACAGTTTCAGTAAATGAATTTTATGAAAACAAAAATCTCTTCATTAAATTATCTTTTATATTTCATCAATTATGGTTTATTCCATTGTAAGAACAATACACAACAAATAAATTACTAACCACAAACCCGAATAGAATGGGTTAACATTAAAACAAAACATACTAACAATAAGTAAATAGAAGCAAAACTAATTATAATTTACTTATTTCTAATTCATTATAAATTATTTATTTCGATTAAATAATTATAGCATAGTTACAATGAATAATTACCGAATTCATTTTAAAAATCAAAAAAAATATATAAATATCATTCGAGAAATATTTTATATGTTACCATGGAGATATAAGAGAGTTAACGATTATTATAGGTTTAAGAAATAGGACAAAAGAAAAACAAGACAAAATACAATAAAAACCATTTCAAATATAAAATATTTGATTATATAAAAGAAAGCATATATATACTACTACTATTAGTAGTAGTAGTAGTGGTAGTAGTATGTTTTCTTTTCAGTTCTTGAAAACATTAATAAAAACATCATAAAACCATTGAATATTGAATAAATATTCAATATTCATTAAATAGGAAGAATATATTTGTCAAATCTCAGTGAATAAATTTGAAGTAAATTCAATGTTTCACCTGACAATCTTGTCCAAGTTTTTTTTTTAAAAGAAATATTTCCTGAATAATATTAAATGAGTTGTACAACTTCAAGATCTATCTATGAAAAAGGTTAATATTTCCTTGAAAAAGCTTGAACTAGATCGTTAAGTGAAACATTGGATTTACTTCAGATTCATTCACTGAGATTTGACAAATATATTCTTCCTATTTAACGTCTGACATCAAATTGGCGCCCAAATATTGTGAAACTATTCATCATTTGAATTTAAACGAAAGTTCTTAGAAAATATTCACTTTTAAAATACAAAACATACTGTAGTATAAATAAAATATATTAACTTCTTTAACTCTTCTAAATTTCTTTTTTTTGGGGGGGGGATGGTTCTTAAAATAAATTAACTAATTATTTATTAAATAAAACAATTTGTACTGTCTTATTTAAAAAATAAAAAAATGGATATTTACAAACCAATCAATGAAAGAAAAATTATTTGAAGGGGGTTTTGTGGAGATTTTAGTAATTTTATGCAGTTGAGATCATGAGTCAATTGAAGCTAGACTACGATGGAAAACCTGTAAGCACTAGACGGCCGTTTCGTCCCATTGTGGGACTCCTCATCAGTGCGCATCCACGATTTTACCTCGCGAGACTGATAGGTCCTGGGTTGGAATCTCACGAGGCCAGATCGTGGATGCACACTTCTGAGGAGTCCCACAATAGGACGAAACATCCGTCCAGTGCTTCCAAGTTTTTCATGATGGTCAAACTTCAATTGATTCACGATCTCAACTATAAAAAAATTATTTTTCAATGTTTCATAAATCATAATAAATTGTATATCTTTCTGTTTGTTTGTTTTCCTTCAGTTTATTTTCTGGAATAGATAAGAATAATTTATTATGAATGAATTGTTGGTTTTATAAATGATGTACAACATTTTGGTAATGTTGATATCGTTTTAAATAATTCCATTTCATTATAAGTAGTATTTAAATTTGATTCTTTTGTAAATGTTAACATATTTGTTGACTTAAGATTACATTGAACATATTTTGAATGTTTATTAGTAGAATAAGTAGTATCATTCATTAGTATAGTATTCTTTTCATACAAAGACATATTATTCTTATTTCTATAAGGAATAGAAGTAAAACATCCATTTAAATGATTAGGTAACATACTTTCTGAATGATTCTCATAATTCGATTCTTTCTTAATACCGACAACTTGTGATGACGATGTTGATATTGATGGAGTATAATGAAATCCAAGAAAACTTGGTTGATTTAAACAAAGTTGTTCATTCTTTGAAGTAGATAAATGACTTTTGTCTATTATTCGTTTTTGACATTTATTATTATCCATCCACATGAAATGTGAAACAGGACCACAGATTAATAAACTATTTTGATCATGAGTTTGTCCTTTATCAGTATTCATTTCATCAGGCTGATAATTAGTAGGATGAAGTTTCCATTCAAACTTCTTATGATCACCAATTTGCATGGAGTCAAAAGTATTTTCCTTATTTTTACTTTTCAAACTTTCTTCTTGTTGTTTACGACGTTTTTCAGCAATATAATCAATTTTAGCCTTTCGATATACACTACGTTTTCTTGTTGTATTCAATATGATCATATCACATAGAACTGTTGCTATACCAAGTAGTGCTAATCCAGAACCCAAATTCATTGAAAATGTTAAAATGTTGAATTTACCACCAGTTCCATACACTGTTATGAAAAACTGGATACCATATGCTTTAATCAAATTACGTCTACGTACACCACCGTCAATGTAATGTTGACTAAATCGAAAATTCCATCCCTTCGCAACACTACTCTGAAAGTCGTCTAGTCGACGAAATATATATTTTGGTAAACACTTCTCTTCATCAAAGTCTAGATTACAATTCCATTCAATATGAATCGATACCATACCACCAGTCTCCCATATATCTTTATTTACTGCATCAGAATATTTTAGTATATCACCAAGACGAAAAATTGGGCAATATTTCAATTCATCATCATTTGGATCATATAAACATGTTTTCAAAAATAAATTACTCATCCATTTAAGTATATTCCTGCGTTTTATTCGATAACGTGGAAATTCGATACTGTTTTTCAGTATTACTGTGAAATTTTCAGCTGACGCTAATAAATGTGGTCTGGGAATAACATCATGTTCTGTAGGACACCAACCATATATTTCACAAACACGTAGATTCGTTTGCCTTGTAGAATTCACACATCTTCCTGTTTGGATTCCACTACCACGTTGAACCAATTGTCCAGAGTGACATTGTGAATCATTGTGACAACTATTACCAAATACATCATGAGACTCCTCACAACTTCCCAATGTCTGTCCAGGTGTATATATTAAATTAGTCATCACAAAGAATGCTGAATTCTGTTGTGGTGGTATCACATAATCAGCTGCATCCCAAACAGTGGCTCCAAGTGATGGATTATTTGTCACATTGGCGAAAGCCACACCTTTCAACTTGGCAGTCACTCCACTCACTGCTTGATCAAATGATTGATAACCTTTTTCATAGATCATCACCCACAACACAACATATAGAATAATTCCCAATTGTATCAGTCTAAATGTGACTCCAATTTTCTTTGAATGAATTTGTACCACTTTCTGTGTTTCATATTCCAATAATCCTTCAGCAAGGCTTTTTAAAAATCCCATCAATTCAACAATTTATATAGTAATATGTAATGTTTAACAATGTTCAGTAAAATATTTAAAACCTTTGAAGTTGATTAGGCCTCGAGTTTATTTTTCCAAATATATCCAATCAATATCTGGGAATAATTTTTCCTTTTGCAAATTGTTTTATGCCAATTTGACTTTGTATTTGATTTACATATGAATAAATAGCCTCAATTGGTTATCAGAATGACCAATAGAAGTATGACTGAAAATCAAATTATGTTATTTTCCATAAGCTACAACGATTTACTTATGAGTACCTAAATAGATATTTAAAACATATTTTAGGAAATTACTAATTTTCATAGTTGAAAGCGTGAGTCAATTGAAGCTAGACCACCAGGGGAAACCTGGAAGCACTGGACGACCATTTCGTCCTATTGTGGGACTCCTCAACTATGAAAATACTAAATCTCCACAAAAAACCCTTCTGATAATAATAATCATATGCTCACTAGTGACTGACTTCGAGAGGTAAATCCTGGAGTTCTAGCGAGAAGCAGTGACCAGTGAAGTTCAAATCAAGTCTGTTGTGAGATAGGAACGCACTGAAGACAACTGGTGAACGGTTGCTCAACTTCGTGGGTTGGTTGGAGTTAGACATAAACACCATCGGATGCCGACAAGCTCAGTGGCTTTTCAACAGAACTCCGGAAAATACTCTCTTGAAGCCGTCATTAATGGATTTAAAACGTGTTGAGCGTAAGAAAGTCAGCTAGTGATGACAATGGAAGATGATTGCTCACAAACGCTGGCGGACTGAGGTTCGATTCCGGTTTGTTATGTCGTGGACGAACACCGCCAAGTAGTCCCATAGTAGGAAAAAACAGCCAGCTAGTGCTTTCAAATTTTACTAGTTTTGATCGGTTCGGTATTTCAGTGAAACTTTATATTAATCATCGGTTATCATTTAATCTAGGTTACTAAAAGTTCAGTTTAATACTATTTATAATCAAATACCGAAATTGGACTTTCATAATCACTGTTAATTTGAATTAAATTTCAAAAACATGATTATGGATAAGATTTGGTTCGAATGATTTTATTAGCTTAAACACACTACAGGCTAATTGCATCATACAACTGGTCATTTGAGCAGATAGATATTTTTCTTTAAACTACTTCTAGCTTCAATTACTCAAATACAACTTCTTGTACTAATGATATATCAACATTATCTATCTACTTATCTTCTTGGAATCTATAAAGAAAAAGTAATTAGAATCTGCTTTGTTATTGCTATATGTAGTAATCAGTTAACTATTGAGAAAACAAATTTTTCGGAACATATTTGTTTATATTGGTTGGTTGAGTTTTTCCATTGATGTTTAGGACTGTAATTGATCAGTCTCTTATTGACATATGTATCCAACTCTGCTTATAATGCCTGTGACTTAAAGCAATATCGAAACAATCCTCACAGAATGCGTATATGCCGATAAGAGACTGATCAAGTGCAGTCCTAAACATTAATAGGATGATTCAAACAACTAATATGAAAATGAATTAAACTTCACTGCATTGCACAAGCTAGTAACTGACTTGACTCAGTAGCTCAATGGATAATGCGATGGCGTTTGAAACGAACGGTACTGGGTTTAAATCCGTGAGTGTAAACATCAACTCTTAAATGCAGGTACATCCATTTGACCAGTGCAGAATAAAAACGAAACTTGCTTCCTGGATTCCATTGCTAGCCACCATCCATCTCTGTTTATAATATTTTTTCATGTCACAACCCTGGCTGTCAAGTAAAAATCAAGCAAAATTCAACATATTATTCCTGCATGACTTACAATATCATTTAATGGTTTCGGAAATGAATAATTCAAATCTACTTTGATTTTATATATTTATTGAATGTCAGTCTGAGCAATCACTCTACAGATATCCCAGGAGTCAAATTAGAAAAATGTCACCAATTTTTACAGATAAGACATGAAAAATTAAATAGATTACATAGGTTAATATACATAGCGATATGGATGCGTGGATGGGATTTTACAGGAATAAATATAGTGATGACTATGCAAACTCACAAGCATGCACCAATCGAAACACACTTGACGGAGAAGCTTTGGATGATGTAAAAACCTTTACATATCTGGGCAGCATCATTGATGAACACGGTGGATCTGATGCAGATGTGAAGGCACGGATCGGCAAAGCAAGAGCAACATATCTACAACTGGAGAACATCTGCAACTCAAAACAATTGTCAATCAACACCAAGATCAAAATTTTCAATACAAATGTCAAGACAGTTCTACTGTATGGGGCGGAAACCTGGAAAAATACGAAAGACATCATCCAAAAGATACCAGTGTTTATTAACAGTTGTCTGCGCAAGATACCTCGGATCCGTTGGCCAGACACTATCAGCAGCTACCTACTGTGGGGGAGTACAAACCGGATTTCAGCAGAGAAAGAAATCAGGAAAGAGCGCTGGATGTGGATAACACACATTTTGGGGAAATCATCCAATCGCGTATCAAGACAAGGCCTCACATGGAATCTTCAAGGTCAAAGGAGAAGAGAAAGACCGAAGAACACCGTACACCGAGAAATGGAGACAGGCATGAGAAGAATGAACAAAAGTTGGATAGAACTAGAAAGGAAGGCCCAGAACAGAGTTTGTTTGAGAATGCTGGTCGGCAACTTATGCTCCATTGAGAGTCACAGGCGTAAATAAGTAAATAAGTAGTTATGCAAACTCACAATGTCATTTTATACAATAAGATATAATAAACATTTCTATACTTAGGTAATCTACGTTGCCTTTGATTAAAAATGTAAGTCTCGAATAACTGTACTCATGACTGTCATTGTGAATAGATTAGTATTTGTATAAACGTCTACCAGTTCATTGTAATCGGAACTTTCTGTAATAATTTGAAATATGTTTTCATTGATCATCAGTAATGGTCTGTAGTTTTTAATATTGATAAATGTATGTTCGAGGGTTCCTAATACTAAAAAAACTCATTTCACCAAACAAGTTTCAAAGTCATCTAATATTCACCAACTGGAGAAATTCGTGGTGTAACCAGTCAATATCAGAGCATATTAAACAAATCACGTCGAAATATCCAATGAATGTTTCCCTCAATATATCTTCCTGTATAAAAGAGGAATCGATTGCATCAAAGATGAATGATCACTGACAAAATGATCTACATCAACGTTTGTTGGGATACCAAACAGGGATCTTTGACTAAATGAGAAATTTAAATACTAGTGAGTATGAAGAAACCAGTGTCATTTATTTTAGTATGTAATAAAAATTGTTTGAAAGTAGAAGAATATGATGGAATCCATTGAAACAGTTAATTGGTATTGTCGATACAAATGAAGTAGGTGTGATCGCTAATTGGCTGGAATAAGATAATTGGCGTCACTTAACTCCAAATCAATAAGTCTAAATATATCGTTTAGGAGGGAAGATAAGAAGGATGTCCGTTCGATAGCGCAAATGATTGTGGGTCTTTGTAGTTGACGAACTTTTAACTATAACAAGATATCGTTGAAACCATGAACTGCTCCAAGTTAGACAACTACTGAGAACCTGATACCACTGGATGGCCTTTTCGTCCTAGTTTGGGATTATTCAGGATTGCCTATCCACTATCACACAGAAGGGAATAGAACCCACGACCTACAGTATCGTGCCTCAGTACTCGACCTACGGAAAATTGGATGGTAATCCCCCGGTGTACAAGTCGAACCTCAAACAATCAACGATATTGAGCGACCGTCTCCCACTGTCTTCTCTAACTACCTTCCCCATACACGACATGGTTCGTTGTTTCATTGAAACACAAAACTCTCCACAGCCACACCCTAACTATAACGAAATAGTTGTCCAGTGTTCTCTTACTCTCAATAATTTCTCACGTTCTGTTGACCTTTGGTGTTCAAAGTTATTACCAAATATGTACCGTTATTTACCGTATCACACACTTTTATTGTCAGTTATTGCGGACTGTCAGAATACTATGATACTATGAAGATAATGTTCTGTAGAACAATTGAAAACACATCGGTTATATGCTAACATGAATCATTTACGACATCTTTATGACTACAATCGATGTGTTAATTACAATAACAACCGCCTTACAACGAGACATTCCTGGCAATGCATCGTCGATCAGGTGATGTCACTTCCCCATACAAAATACATTTATAATCATATTCACTCATATTCATTTACTTTCAGCACTGATAATAACGGTATTAAGTATTGTCCTTCATTGTGAAAAACACCACTGAACACCAAATTTATGAAAATTTCTGTTGAGAATAATTTGAGCTTTCAAGTTTACCAGTGTTCTTCACACATTTATAACTAATGATTACCTATTATGTTTTAATTATTAACCACAAGTGAAAAATCTCCCCACCTAATTCTCAGTTCTGGCTACTGATTATTGAAGATTAGATGTAATGCTCAATCGTACAAATATAAGGAAACAGACTAGAAACTGAACAGTAACATTAAAAAGTTAGGACTAGCTGAGCTACAATAACATATCATAAATGCTGTTGTGACTGAAAAACTCTCTTCATATTTGCATTATCGATGAATACTGATGATGAATCATAACTACTTAAAAATATTCACGTTGTTCGGAGTCGACACATTGAAAGTAGGGGAAGAGAAAGAAAAAAAGAACTGGTCTGAATCATCAACCAGATCAACACTTTTATGTGCCATCAGCCATTCGCATCAGTTATTCAGTAAAAAGGCATCTTAGTGGTATCTCTTCATGTCATCAATCCTTAGAAGAACAAAAAAATGTACTGAATGAACGGAATTCAGACAATGTTTATTAGGTACTTCATGAAGTTGGATTTCACAATAAACATGCACTTTTATCATACATTGATCAGTTGTATGAAATGACGCATGACTGAGAGAACCTCCGCTAACAATATAAAGTATGAAAAATGGTTCATAAATATGCCACAGTATATTCAGTTTACCAAGTTGAAACCTTTTCATAAATAGTCAACATACAAAGCACATTTACACTGCTACTCACCTCTACACATTTTACTCAAAATGTGTTTTCTTTTAAAACCTGATAGCTACCTGTATTTCATTGTCTCCAACTAGATGCAATGAGTCAGTGTTAAAAAAAACAATACGTGATAATGTATCAAAATATATAATAATAATTCAAATAATATCGATTATGATGAAAACCAACAGGGGTTTTCTAACAAAATCGGTAACGCAGTACACACGTATTAATAACACTGAAATATTAGTAATTCTCATGCAAGTTTAATAGAAAAGAATAACAGTGTACCAAAAAATCCGTTAATCAAATGGAATAGAAACATGTTCTGTAACAAATGAAGAACAGTGATTGTAAATTTAAATACTAACACTATGACACACTTGCAAATCTCCAACACTGAAAATAAACATTCACTTCCATCTCATTTGGTCTCATTATCATAACTTCCAACACATCAACACACAAATGATGAGCATTCTCATTCGTCGTGAAAACAACAATATGAAAAACTCCAGTTTGTAAATCTTTCAGAAATGATGTCTATTCACTCTGATCAATTGAGTTTATCATGATGAAATTATTCACGAGATCGATGAAGTGAGGACATCTTCTCATCGTCCCATATATTCTGTCTTGGTAATTGAATATCAACATTTTCTATAATCAAGTCTCCCAATATATATCAGTTCAATTGTACTGCTTATTACACATGATGACCGTTCTCCACAAAAGAAATTATACTTTCGAATAAACGCAATCACAACCAATTACAATACCACGAAATTGTTATCATTTACAAAATGATTAATGATATCGAGTATCTCATTCACATCATATCAATGACATGTAACAAATTCAAATTTATATTGATGTATTTAGTTGCATCATCCCATCACCCCACTCTCACCCCTATCTCCGATAGCACCACCACCACCAACAATAACAACAACAACTATCACATTCAAATGTAAATGGAAACATTTCTGAAATAACAATGTGTAATGTAATTCCTGATAATAACATGGTGAAGCCTTGTAGGCCGTTCTGGAGAAGAATGCTACATCAAAGCAAGGCACAACTACCGGAGTTCAACAGCTGCTTTTGCATTGTTTGAGTAGAATCACTACATTTTTCTTTCTTTATTTTTTCTCTTTCTTGGGCAGATCCTTCCCTATTTTTCTTTTCTTTTCTTTCCTTTTTTGGGCAGACTCATTCTCTCCTTCTTTTTGAACCAATAATACTTGTGCAACGATCCTTTGCAGCCTTCGTAATCATTTGTGGGTATAGGTAGAGTGGATGATTAGGCTGATCTCCACCACCCGGGTGACCGCTTATGTTAGCTCATGGAAACAGTTCCAATATCCTGGAGGCACTACAAGGAGGTGTGAGCCGGGTTTTCGCCTCCTGTAATTCCTGAAGAAAGCAATTAATTAATTTTGTTTGTTTGTGTATGCATAATCATAACAACAGTTGTCGTCATGTAAATTTCAGTTAAAAAATATGTTTCAACATCTTTTTGACTAGCATTCGCTTCATATGAAAAGAAGAAATAGTTCAATTCTTGGGAGACTGTAATCAATATGTACTGCCATTTTGTTGTTTCATTTATTACTTAACAGTTTAACAATAAAGAAACAGTGTTATTTAAAATTATTTAGTTATTTCGATAGTGTAATAAGAAGAGGAACATTATAACAACTATGTGACATATTAGTGCAATACATTTCGAACAGTCTGATCATGCATTTTTATATATATAAATGTTTTTAATCAGACTTGGTTTTGTGGAGTTTTGGTATTTTCATAGTTGAAAGCATGAGTCAATTGAAGTTAGACCATCAAGGAAAACCTGGAAGCACTGGACGGCCGTTTCGTCCTATTGTGAGACTGATGGGTCTTGGGTTCGAATCTCGCTGGGTGAGGTCGTGGATGCGGATTCCAACAATAGGACAAAACGAACGTTCAGTGCTTCCAGGTTTTCCTTGGTTGTCTAGCTTCAATCGACTCATGCTTTCAACTATAAATGTTTTTAACAAGTATATGTGTGATCAGATTGTTCGAGATTTATTGCGCTATCATATATCACATAGTTGTGGTAATCTTCATATTCTTATTACACTATTGATATTTATTTATTCTCAAAAAGATTTCTAACAATCTGATCAATTATTGAAGAAAATGAAGTGAATGTAAAAGATTCTATGCGAAAAATAATTTCATCCAGAAATACATATACCAGACAGGATATAACATAGTCTGTTTTATTTCTTGTAACCGTGTGTGTTCATTTCAATATCAAAAGTATCGTAAATTGTTAACAGTAAATCTAGTGAAATGAAACAGTTTAACAATAAATTAAATGAACATACAGACATTATAGTCTTTGAACGATAGTCTCATTCATGACGTTTGTAATCAAATGTTCTTTCTCTATTTATCAAATATGAAACACTTCCTGAATCATTTCACTGTTTCCATGAGCTAACATAAGCGGTCACCCGGGTGGTGGAGATCAGCCTAATCATCCACTCTACCTATACCCACAAATGATTACGAAGGCTGCAAAGGATCGTTGCACAAGTATTATTGGTTCAAAAAGAAGGAGAGAATGAGTCTGCCCAAAAAAGGAAAGAAAAGAAAAGAAAAATAGGGAAGGATCTGCCCAAGAAAGAGAAAAAATAAAGAAAGAAAAATGTAGTGATTCTACTCAAACAATGCAAAAGCAGCTGTTGAACTCCGGTAGTTGTGCCTTGCTTTGATGTAGCATTCTTCTCCAGAACGGCCTACAAGGCTTCACCATGTTATTATCAGGAATTACATTACACATTGTTATTTCAGAAATGTTTCCATTTACATTTGAATGTGATAGTTGTTGTTGTTATTGTTGGTGGTGGTGGTGCTATCGGAGATAGGGGTGAGAGTGGGGTGATGGGATGATGCAACTAAATACATCAATATAAATTTGAATTTGTTACATGTCATTGATATGATGTGAATGAGATACTCGATATCATTAATCATTTTGTAAATGATAACAATTTCGTGGTATTGTAATTGGTTGTGATTGCGTTTATTCGAAAGTATAATTTCTTTTGTGGAGAACGGTCATCATGTGTAATAAGCAGTACAATTGAACTGATATATATTGGGAGACTTGATTATAGAAAATGTTGATATTCAATTACCAAGACAGAATATATGGGACGATGAGAAGATGTCCTCACTTCATCGATCTCGTGAATAATTTCATCATGATAAACTCAATTGATCAGAGTGAATAGACATCATTTCTGAAAGATTTACAAACTGGAGTTTTTCATATTGTTGTTTTCACGACGAATGAGAATGCTCATCATTTGTGTGTTGATGTGTTGGAAGTTATGATAATGAGACCAAATGAGATGGAAGTGAATGTTTATTTTCAGTGTTGGAGATTTGCAAGTGTGTCATAGTGTTAGTATTTAAATTTACAATCACTGTTCTTCATTTGTTACAGAACATGTTTCTATTCCATTTGATTAACTTCACTTTTGATACCCTAGTGCCAAGTTCTGTGTTGCGTTTGTCTTATTGACTTAACCAACTGATAACATAGATTCTAATTCCTGAAGTGTCTTACACCTGAACTAAATACCTGTTCGTCACTTTCTAATTATTCCATTATGTAAATCTTCGAAATACAATACTCATCACAATTCGTTTTATTAAATTACTGTACTGAATACATTTATTGATTACCATCTACTAGATGAAACAGTAAACAAGAAGCTTACGGTGTTTGCTTTTTTTTCAAAAAATAAATAAATTTCCATGGTAATCGTTTTATTAAAGAATTCACATCAATGACGGTGATTATTTTTTTATATATATGAAATTCATTTTGCAATTTGTTGATTCTATTCATTGAGTAACCGAACAACTATCCCCTTAGTGATAATAATGATAAAGATAACAGATATTATCATAAATTTGATTCCAATGAGATTAAAATCTAAATATGCTCTGAATACTTTTCTTTTAAAAAATCAATTTTTATTCGTAAAGTAGTCTTTGTTGTTTCCAATATTGTTGTTTATTAGTAGTATTAATAATAAAAGTAGTAGATGGTGGATTCAATGAGAAAGAAGACTTTTCAAATGTTGTTCTATCAGATAAATTAGAAATCAATAAATGAGGGTTATTAGTTGAAATTGAAGCATTATTGATATTGTTATCTGTTTTATTATTAATTGAAGTTACATTTTGTCGAGATTGTGCATGATGATTAATTGGAATTAAATTTTCCCCTGGTATTTGTGATTTCGTTAATAAATTAGACTGAATGAATGAAGTATGATTTTGCTTTGATTTGATTTTAGGGATAAAGTTTATAGGTGTAACATTTGATTTTCTAAATGATAATGGACTTCTTTCATTAATGAATTGCTTTATTGATTGAAATGAAGATCGACGAATAGAATCTGGTGTTCTCACAAAATCATGATGACGTCGAATTATTAAATGACGTTTCTTATCACTTTTGGTTACTTTAACTACTGGATATGTATTATCGTGAATGTTAAATTTTTCACTAGACTGGTGTATATTTATCTTTTCAGCGATTAAATCAATTTTTGCTTTACGATAAATATCTTTCTTTTCTGTAATATTTAACACAATCAAATCGCATAACATAGTAGCTATACCGAGTAAGGCTAATCCAGAACCCAAATTCATTGAAAATGTTAAAATGTTGAATTTACCACCAGTTCCATACACTGTTATGAAAAACTGGATACCATATGCTTTAATCAAATTACGTCTACGTACACCACCGTCAATGTAATGTTGACTAAATCGAAAATTCCATCCCTTCGCAACACTACTCTGAAAGTCGTCTAGTCGACGAAATATATATTTTGGTAAACACTTCTCTTCATCAAAGTCTAGATTACAATTCCATTCAATATGAATCGATACCATACCACCAGTCTCCCATATATCTTTATTTACTGCATCAGAATATTTTAGTATATCACCAAGACGAAAAACTGGACAGTATTTAAATTTATCGTCGTTCGGATTATATAAACATGTTTTCAAAAATAAACGACTCATCCAATTTAAAATATTTCTTCTTTTCACTCGAAAATGAGGAAATTCAATATTATTCTTAATCATTACAGTGAAATTTTCAGCTGACGCTAATAAATGTGGTCTGGGAATAACATCATGTTCTGTAGGACACCAACCATATATTTCACAAACACGTAGATTCGTTTGCCTTGTAGAATTCACACATCTTCCTGTTTGGATTCCACTACCACGTTGAACCAATTGTCCAGAGTGACATTGTGAATCATTGTGACAACTATTACCAAATACATCATGAGACTCCTCACAACTTCCCAATGTCTGTCCAGGTGTATATATTAAATTAGTCATCACAAAGAATGCTGAATTCTGTTGTGGTGGTATCACATAATCAGCTGCATCCCAAACAGTGGCTCCAAGTGATGGATTATTTGTCACATTGGCGAAAGCCACACCTTTCAACTTGGCAGTCACTCCACTCACTGCTTGATCAAATGATTGATAACCTTTTTCATAGATCATCACCCACAACACAACATATAGAATAATTCCCAATTGTATCAGTCTAAATGTGACTCCAATTTTCTTTGAATGAATTTGTACCACTTTCTGTGTTTCATAATCAATTAATCCTTTAAACAGAATATCAAATAGTCCATTTGTTTGACTCATAATTTCTTAATAATTTTACGATTCTTACTATCAGATTATATAGTTGAGTATTTAGCCACACATAAACACTTATATTCGTACTTCGGCTACTATTTATACCATTACCTATGCTATTACACCAACATAAATCAGGGTTAGCTCTTTTTGATACATTTTCAAATGTACATTATTGGTTAGATAAAATATAATGGAAACAGATTTCATTGTTACACTTCCAAGTGATACTCTTAAAGTACCCTATATATAATAAACAAACAGTAGGCGGATTACTCTATCAAATGATGAATACTATCCTAAACGGGTATAAATCATTTGTCTATTTATTATTTTGATTGTGTAAATTATATACACTATTCAAAGACTAATTCATTATATCATGAAAAGAATATAAATGATATACATTTCCCAATATTGTTCTCTTCTCACTGTTTACATTCTTAACAAAGAATTCAATGCATTGTTAATCAAATAGTTTCTGCTTTCTATCAGATAGATATATTCAATACATACACACCAAAAACTTATAAGGGTGAGTTAATGTTAAACAATGAAAGGTAGTCAAATGACTCCTAATCTGCCTATTGTAAAAACATGTAACTGGGGCATAATAATAATAGTAATAATAATAATAATAATAGTAATAATAATAGTAGTAGTAATGGTAATCATAATAGTAATAATAATATTTTGATTACAACATAATCAATTATTAGTATCTTGTTATTTACAGTAGAACAATATTTTGAAAAATCATGAAAAGGGTATAAAATGGTTATTATTACAATAATAATATCAAATAAAGATGAAATTCTAATATACAATTATGGATGATTGTGAAAAAAATAAAGGTGTAATATCAACAACAAAACAGTCTACATTCACTTAGTATTGTTTTGTTTGAATCTTCCTATTGATGTTTTTAGGACTGCAACTAGTCAGTCTTTAAATGGAATATGTGCATACTGTGTGTATTGCCTCGATATAACCTTAATTCACAATCATTTTAAGCAAAGATAGATAGTTTCAAGAAGTGGAATCCAGAACGTGCATTTCGTCCTATTTGGGACTCGTCATCTGGATGAATCTTCATCTCAGAGTTGATGTTCACTCTGAGACTCTAACCCAGTACCTTTCGCTTCAAACGCCATCGCGTTATCCACTCAACTACTAGGTTCGAGTCGCACAGTGTACATCAACTCTGAGATGCAGGTCCATCCAGATGACGAGTCCCAAATAGGACGAAACGCGCGTCCTGGATTCCACTGCTAACCACTATCCATCTTTGCTTAAAACTGTCTACACTTAATACTTATTGAATAGAGATAAATATTATATTGTCAAGTCATCAATGTTAATACAATTTTATTAATTACGTTTAGAATATTGTGATGTGTGTTACTGATGTCGACAGATATAAGTAGTATGTATCATCAATCGAAAATGAAATGCTTGGGAGCAGAAGGTTAAGAAGATCAAAGGGAAAAAAACGAGGAACAGAGAGAGAGAATAGAGAACGATCGGTGTAGAAACGAGAAAACCGTCAAGTATGAAATAATTGATGGGTATTTTGCGAATGAAGTATTTACTAGATGGTTCTCAGATTTCACTAAGAGATTCTGTAATATTGTGTTCAAATACATATGTTTGTCCCCTCATGTGTTCTCACCCACCACAATATATCTACCAAGCTAACTCCCTTAAAAATGTAGTGTGATTCGTCTCACTGTGCATGTCTTGACGTAACTAGTATAAGCCTTGGTCTTTGTGATTCATGAAACCCTTCAGCAAGATGTGTCAATATGCTTTAAGGAGATGATCATATTGATAACCACTCATAGTCTATTTTTTTTATATAGGTTAACTCCACCTGGAGCCCCTCTAGGGTTACTATCGGATGCAAGCTCGGATAAAGGAAAAGGGTTGGGCATGGGGTTAGCAACCCCATCCCGTAGAAAACAAACTCACTAAAAAAACGCTAATAGGTTGATTGCATCTCAAGTAGTTCAGTCGAAGCATCCAAGACTCCGAAAATGGGTAAGAAGAGCTAAGTTCTGATACTTTTAACTATCTAACAGAAAAGTACTACTGAATGATAAATATTTTGCAAAAGTATTCAACAGTTCACCTGTTGTTTGGTTCACTTTACCGATAAAATAGTTGATAAATGAATATATATCTATAAAATTGCGAATCACAAACGTCTAATCTTTTGTTGAATATAACAATTGGTATATATGTTTGATAGTCTACAAGACTTATCAAAGTGTCAGTGATTAGATATTCGGTAGAACAAACCATTTGCATATGTGATTACGCGCATTGGCAAAGCAAGAGCAGAATATTCACAACTGAAGAATATCTGGAAGTTAAAACAATTGTCAATCAACACCAAGATCAGAATTTTCAATACAAATGTGAAGACAGTTCTACTACATGGGGCGGAAACCTGGAGAAATACGAAAGCCATCATCCAGAAGATACAAGTGTTTATTAACTGTTGTCTACGTGAAATACTTCAGATCCGTTGGCCAGACACTATCAGCAACAATCTACTGTGGGAGAAAATAAACCACATTTCAGCGGAGGAAGAAATCAGGAAGAAGCTTTGGAAGTGGATAGGACTCGCATTGAGGAAATCACAAAGTAAGTTTAATAATTTATTAAAAGAGACATCCTAAAGTTGTGTAAATAATCCTATATAAAAATATCTATGTACATTTTTAAAAAATAATGAAAAACTGGCGATATTACTTACTTAAAGATTGTTTCTGGTAAAAATAAATCAATTCTGTAAAATCTATGAGCTTTAATTTTGATTCAGATAGTAAACTGTCAACTTCAGCGGTATAGGATACTATTGAAGGAATAGTAATCAATGGTCTTCTACAAAGTTTTCTCATAAAACGGTATAATCTAACATCTATAATTTAAATTGCAAACTCGCCTAATTTATTAACCTTTAATAGAATAACTAAATTTTCTCAATAGAAATTCAACAATAAAAGTACAATGTCAGCTTCAACTTCAACGTAATTTTAAGGTGAACAGTAAAAATGGCACACTCATAACTTTAATACTAACTGTTATTCAGCTACATAATACAGTCTTTCAATTATATTACATGACGTTAGATCTTTGGTGTTCTCGAAGTTCATATAGTCATCAGGATTTCTAACGGTACAAATATCTAGATGACTAACAGATATTAATGACCTTGGGTATACTGAGTTACATATTTTAATTGTTTAGCTTTCATTCTTATGTTAGGCAGTATAATGTAACGTAAGTTGCTGGATTCCAGTTCAGTGATCTAGTTGCAAGCGCTCGCTGTAAGACCAAAAATTTAGGAATTTAGTCTTCATTGTTGTCGTAGATGCATACAGCTGAGGAGTGCTACTATAATGCTTCCTGGTTTTCAATGGTCGTGTAGAGGTCAATTCATTGAGTAAACTATAACATCCAACAATTCCTAAAGTACCCATTACTAAAAAATAATCTTGAAAATCCAATATATATATATATACATGAAATGTGCATATAAATTTCTAAGTTCAGTTGATACTGGAGAGCGAGACAAATAACCTTTGTTTCTATCATTTCTAAACATCGCACAACGTTAAATAATCTTTTTGATGAGCACTTATTGATAAATAATTGATAGTAAATGTTCAGACTACTCATAAGTAGCTAAAACAGCCCGTATTAAATTTGAAACTAATGGTTCGTTTAACCTTATCGACACAGAAGGTCATTACCATTAAACTTAATTGATACTAAACCACATTGATGTTAGTTTAAACTACTCCCTCACTCAAATAAAACTCCATGATTGTCTGCATTTGTAAGATGTCTACTTAAAAGATGACTACATAAATCGCATAAATCTATATGGAATTTATTACCGATTTATAATTTCCGCTCGAAAGTTCAATCTTGTAATTAGGTATTGATGACTACTTCCAGTTACTAATTTTAAGTAGATTCTGTCTAGAAAAGAAATACAACAGTGAAAAAATGTTATAACTTGTGGCCAAGTGGATGCCCTTATAACGTATGACGTGATAAGACCGCCAATCAGAGAGCAGTAATTTATATATCGGGACAGTGACAAACGAAACCGTATGAGCAGTCTAGAATATTCATCGATCCTGCTTCTGCCTAGCCCAGTCAGTTAAGTTCAAAACACTAATATAACAGCCTTTGCAATATGAAACACTATTCTCAAACATACTGGGGTTTATATACCAACCAGACTGACCATATAGTACCAATAAAATAGGAAATAACATATGTACGAGATTTGGCCAAATGTGGCTGTGAATGTGGGAGGCAGTAATTAATAGACTAGGGATAACTCAAGAATGGTAAATTGTATAATAATAGTCTATAGATCAAAATAAAGCTTATAATAAGGGGGACACAAATATTAATAGTTTAGTTATTTAGCAATTATACGATAAAAACATATGCATAATACTGGTTCATAAATAGATCCCAAAGTTACCATTTATTATCCATATCGGGGTGTAACAAAAATTATTTTATTCTTTCGATGATCATACAGACAATTTTGAAAAGAACAGATAAACTACTTGATATTCTTCATACATATGCTTTCTACATTTCAGTCGCATGTGACCTCGTGACTATTCACATGTTATAAATATTCTTGTAACTAAATAGTAACCGAATTATGCCACCTAAATCTTCTAACTTGAATTATTTAAAATGTTTTATTGTTGATTTTTGAAGATTTATATGGCAATCTGTCAAAATACCTAAGAAAAAGCAAATCATTCTTCAGTCAATATTCACTTAGTCATTCAACAATCCCTTGTTACATTAGTGACTAACTATTTAAACTAAAGTATACATGTTGTGACTTTAAGCCCGGCTAATTATCATATGATTTATTAGCCAATTGAAATACGAATTATACAGTCTTAGTACTGTGCCAAACACAATGACGTCCGACATGTATGAGCAGCCTAGCGTCCTTATTGGTCATTTGTAAGTTCCAACCCCTAAGAATCTAAACAGTGGTGAAGTTTTCACTCATACTGTCAAAAAAACTTTAAATTTGAATGAAATACTTTACTTATGTTCAATCGTCTCCTTTGGTTTTACAAATTATAACAGTCAGTTATGATAACAAATTTGAAGTATATATCAAATATAAGCGAAACAAAAGCCAGTCATAGTAAGTGTTGATTTAAAACTCCTGTTTTGATACTACTGATGGTTAGATTCTATTTATATCTACTAAATTAGACCATATAGTAGCTTAAGATACATAATATATCAATCAACTAGTGGAAATTGATTATCCCAAAGAGTTTCACATTCTTATTGTTAAAGTCAACAGTGAAAGATGCCAGTGTTTAAATATGTTTAATTCAAACTCAGACCATCAAAAGAGAATGCGCTTTCTTGAGATTAAAGTCTTTCGGCACAGTGTTAAGATTAGAAAACCCGTATTTTGATTGGCGAATAAGCCACGTGATAAAAGTTGAACATAAAATCATAACAATTACACTTCAATTTGATGAAATTGTTAAGGTTACCTAAGTCAGACAATAACATCAATAATATTGTACTTTAGTTACTACCACAATATATTGTGTAACTTAAGATCATGAATTATCAATGGTTATATTTCAATAATTTCATTTTTAATCAATAACCTATGAACGAAATAAATGACAATTTTACCTGATTTACATTTTATTTTATGGATCGATTTTGTTTTGATTTTTCTATTTCTCCTAACGACCATCTACATTGTGTAGTAATTAGGAAAATGTAACTGAAGTAAATTTTTTGTAAAATTTCAAGTATCTACCAGTTATAGACATCTATATATCATGAAATGAATAATTAAAATTCCATTCTTGGTCAGCACAAGCTGATTATCCTACTCATAAAGATTATAACTAGTATGATTATGTCCTGGCTGATACTTTTGGTCATTCCTCCGTTCACATAGTAGATTAATACTAAATATTATGGTGGAGCTATTTATGTTTACAACATTCGTGATCTATAACAGACAATCTATAGAGGTTATTCGTTCACTAGAGACAAACGATACTAGTGTGGTGTGATCTACTTATATCCATATAAGTAGTATATGGTGTGGGTCAGACATAGAATGTATTTTCGCAGAAGACCGATGACGAAAGAACTGAAATGAAGCGCAATCGGTAGGAAAATGCACGAACAATGGAATTAGGGAAGAAACAGTGAAGATCGAGACTATTGGTTGTTAATTTGCAAATTAACTGTACATTGTATGGTTTTCAGAATTTACTGAGATAGTCTGTAATCTTTGCTTAAATACATTCGATTGTCCCCAACCAGTGTTCTGTTCATTACACTAGGTTCGAGTCCCGCATGCAGGATCGTGGATGCTCGGTGCTGAGGAGTCCCTTACTAGGACTTTAGTGAATCCACATTTTCTGTGGTGGTCTAACATGGATCTATTCATGATCTCAATTAAAATTCAACACTATCCACAACCTTATACTGATAATTTCACATAATATTAGCCGTTTCTTTTTACTTTGAAAATAACTTTATAAATAGATCAATGGTAACGATATTGTACAATATTACTGATTAACTTCAAACGTACTTCAGAAACTTAATATTTGTCAACATTTATCAATAGGATTAAATATTTTTCTTAGAACATTTTACGACTTCTACTTGCACAATGGATACTTTAAACAAATAGTTAGAACACGAGTGTTTTATGGTTGAATTCATGAGTCAGTTAAAGCTAGAGCACCATGGAAAACGTGGAACCACTAGACGGCCGTTTCGTCCCAGTATGGGACTCCTCATCAATGCGCACCCAAGATTCCACCTGCGGGATCCGAAACCAAAACCTGTCGGTCTCGTGCGCGAACGCTTAAACTCTACACCACTGAGTCGGCAGCCGATGGTGTTAATGTCTAAATTCAACCAATCTATGGTGGTCTAGCTTTAATTGACTAATAAATTCAACTATTAAATTACTAAAATCTCCACAAACCCCCTTTTTGATATATAGAATAAAACTTGCTTTTTTGTTAACGGTTCAACTGAATATGACTAAGTTACTTGTCATTAAGTGGAATATGCACATCAATAGTTATAACTTCTACTAAACACACTAAAATTATATTACTCTTGGGCTGATAAATATAAATATTTATTTCAGTATTTGCTGATAGTCATTTTATGTTCATAAAAACAATGAGTGTTATCTTTTTCCAACTCATGTAGTATAAAGTCTAAAAATAACTAGCCTGTAAATGTTACCGTTGTTGGTGTTAAAAAGAAAACGAATATCGATCAGTTGCTTTTGGCAATATATGTACTTTAAGTGAAATGCCTCAAAGTTACTATTATAATACAAGTATTTAATCAAAGATGGTGTTATATCTGTGGCCGAGTGGATGACTAGTTGATGTGTGGCTCTATAGAACCGCCTAACAGGGAGCAGCGAATTGTCGATTGGAACAGTGACACGAAACCCGTACGAGCAGCCTAGAGTGCTAACCGGTCCTGCGATCTGCCTAGCCTAGCCAATTAAGTCCAAAACACCAATAACAGCCTCAGTGGTATCAATCATTATTTACAAACATACTGAGTTTTTATACAAACCAAAGTAATCAATAAACTGATTATAACTCAAGAATCGTATGATAATAAATCAAAGGTCAAAATAAAGCTCATGATAAGAGAAACACGAATATGAATAGTTTAGTTACGTAACAATTGTACAATAGGAAATATGCATAATACATTGGTCGATAAATAGACCTAAAAGTTAACATTCGTAATTCACCGGGGGATATAACAGATGGTCAGTGACTTACTATGGGATTTTGGACATGAGTTTCGTTCTATTTGGAACTCATCAGCCTGATGTAACTGTATATTAATAATTGATATTTACTTCGACATTCGAATTTATTACCTTTGGATTCAGACGCTCAACATATTATTCATCGAGTTATTGAAAGCGGAAAGCTACTGGATTGTGCAAAAGGGATGAATTTTATTATATATTTATAAGCTTTTAAATATGTTTGTCAATAAATTGCAAACAATGTTTTTCATTAATGATATCAAACTTTGATCATAGTTAGATATCGTTTAGTGGCTTCTGATTGCAATGATTAATTCACTTTGTATTCTATGAAAATTCAATGATCACCATGATCCTCTTATGGTAAAAAAATATTTTTATCAATATCTCTATCTTTTTAAATTTCACCCAAATTGTATATTCCTCATTACTGGTTGTTAAATAGTTTGTTTACATTACTATACTGATTTATTGGTGTTCATACAATCTATCTATTGATTAGTATCTATAAATACACCGCTTTTCTAACATCGTTTCTGATTTTCGATATCCACTACCGCTCACTTGTGGAGATAAGCACAACAAACTTATTTTGTAAATAATATTTGATATTATAAGCAAGGCAGTGAAATCCAGGACGCGCGTTTCGTCCTATTTGAGACTCGTCAGCTGGATATACCTGCATCGTAGAGTCGATGTTCACTCTGGGAATAGAACCCAGTATCATTCGCTTCAAACGGTATCGCGCTATCCACTCAGGCAATATCGAAGCAGTCCGCACAGAATGCACATATGCTAACAAGATATTGATCAATTTCAGTCCTAAATAACAATAGGAAGATGTAAGTATACAACACCAAATGTTGACAAAAAACTACTTAAAATTCTATGACCTTGAATACTTCCTCTCTCGTTTTTTAATACTTCATATCACGACACACGCTGCAAAACGCTCATAAATACACTGTTACATACACGTCTCTCATTCTCAATCGTCTGTTGTTATGATAACTGAACTCTAAAATATCTATTATCTACATTTCTAGACTACAGCCATATTTCAATTATATACTACATCTGGCTATATTACTTGAATCACAACAACCTCATTGGAATTAATAATTATCTATAATTGTGGACGTTGAAACCATATGCAGCTCGACCACGCCAAAGCCTGCCGATTAAGTAACGTTACACAACTTTTCTTTGTGCTTATAAATTGTGATTGATATATTATAACGTCAACTTTTAGACATAACAATTTTATTGCCATTTTCGAGTTCATACAATTTTTGGTCCACCACAATCATCTGGTGAGCCCAGTGTTTATTCTATTTTCTATAATGTCTATTTTACCTGACTCGTTAGTTTATTTTTCATACAATCTACTCTCCGAATAAAATAAGCTATTTGGAAGGTCTTCCTGTACCTTCTTGACGATGGATGTAGTAGTTGTCCACGTTTCAGCTCCGTACAGTAGGACTGTGTTGATGTTTGTATTAAAGATTCTCACTTTGAAATTAGTTGAGAGTTGTTTTGAGTTGCATATGTTCTTCAATTATAGAAATGCTGTCCTTGCTTTGCCAATCCTCGCCTTTACAACTTCGCCTGTAGCTCTTCTAGAGTTATTGCCGGTCCCAAGCCCAGATAAAGGAGGAGAGTTGGGAATGGGGTTAGCGACCCAATCCCGTAGAATAACTGACTTGCTAAAAAACGCTAACCAGAAAAAAAAATTATTCAAACCATTTAGATAACACTATAATAAATATTTTTACAAGATAAATGATTTATTTCCTGACAAATATTGATCCCAAAACTATTGACGTAACTAGATCTAAATGAAATTTCTGTGTCAAAATGATTATTAAACATTCAGAATAGAATTAACAGCTTCTTCCATAGTTTGTACTACAAACACTGAAGACTTCAGTTCACTTAACTGATAACCCATTTAAAAGGTTATCATCGATATTTGCTAAAAGAAATTACGAAAGTCCTTTACTGTTATTACTTCAATAAATTGGTGAACTAACATAATACTGGAGAAAATTTTCGCCATAGGTTGGGATTAGTTGTGGAATCATTTACAAGGATAAAACATTGGACGCCTCATTTGTCCTAGTTTGTGACACATCAGCAACGCATTTACAACCACACTTATGATATAAAATTCAAGGATTTCAGGAGTCAAGATGAGTATGACAACATTTAACTACTGAGTGGTTATCTAATGACTAGAATTTCTAATTTCAATTAATTTACTACATACTAAACGAACACCTAATGCTATCGTTGACGCTTATCACAATTGCCGATATGTTTGAGTTCCACTAGTCACAACTTATTATTGAAGATATAACAGTTCATCTCAAAGTTACTCATCAATCATCACTAGATAGGCGTTTAGTTAAAACTGATAATGTTTAGTCCTCATATAATATTTGTCCATGTTGAATACTATCTTCAAAATGAAATTATCTTTACGAACCAAACAACTGACCAATAATCAGATTCTGTTTTAAGTAAAATTTGTTTTACTGTGTATTGTAATACTGTATTGAATACCCCCAAATGCCCTAGTGCGGCCGAAGGTGGGGATAGTATGCTATCCTTCTCGATATACTCTCAAATACACTACCAGGAAAGCCCTATTCATTGCCTTCTCTCGGCATTACTGTTGTTTACGAAATTCAGAGGACGAAAAGCGAATGTCCGGCACTTTAACCGGGTTGGTGAACACGGAGGATCTACCCAGGGGAGTTGAAAAACCTTGATTCCAAACCAATAGTGCACATGAGCTCCAGGATCCTGAAGGAAGAGATGGATTATATATCAACTGTTGGTCACTGGCTACCATGGGACTGCATCTCCACTGCGTTGTGGGCCAGACCTTTAGGTTGAAAGCTTCGGGTGTGGCCCCCTAAGAATACTACCTGTTTCGGTCTGGGCACCAGGGCAGTACCACAGCCCACACACCTATCAAGTGCTTGTGTGGTGCATATGTATTTGGTTCCCCTTTGCACCAATATTTATGTGTTCAAATAAATAAATAAATAACTATATTGAATGACATAGAAGTTTATTAGTGTGTAGAAACCGTCTTGATGGAAAGATTTTGTACATCATATATTTGAATTTCAGTGGTCGAATTCACCAAAATACAAAGATGGATTTTATTACTTATTATACAAGGAATGTAATACTCTCACCTGTACCAACTGTGAATATGTGGTGGATTAATTTTCGTGACAACAAGCTTAATCTAGATTTACAATAAATTACCAACCTTGTGGTATCAGACGAGATCTTACAGTGATAGAAATTTAATTAATCTTCCTATAAATTACAGTCTCACGCGCGAGCACTTAACCTATAGATCCAACGTGGATGCGCACTGATGAGGAGTCCCACGATAGGATGAAACGGACGTCCAGTGCGTCCAGGTTTTCCATGGTGGTCTAGCTTCAATTGACTCATGATTTCAACTATATATAAAAAAGATTACTAAAAATCCCTACAACCCCCCCCCTAAAATATTTATCATCAAAATCATTATATGATTAAATCATATTAAATTAGAATGGTTCAAATCAGTTCAAGATATCCATATTAAATAAGCTATCATATGATATCTTCTATATATAGTAATAATGTATACAGTTTCAAATGATTAAAAGTTATGTAATAATATCTGTAATCATGATTAGTTTTCATGAAAATTATATTTTCTTTTAAAAAAGCTTATGCAAGTGTAACTCATTTACTGTTAGATTTGGTATTTCCTGGAGTTCTAGTGAGAAGTAGTGATCAGTAGAGTTCAACTGGGTCTGTTATGAGATAGCAACTCACTGAAGACAATAGTGGACGGTTGCTCGATCTCGTAGATTGGTTGAAGTTAGACATTAACACCATCGGATGCCGGCCAACTCAGTGGTCTAGAGGTCAAACGCTTGCGCGCGAGACTGATAGGTCCTGGGTTGGAATCTCGCGAGGCGGGATCGTGGATGCGCACTGGTGAAGAGTCCCACAATAGGACGAAACGGTCGTCCAGTGCTTCCAGGTTTTCCCTGGTGGTCTAGCTTAAATTATCTTTTATTCCAATTTAATTAGTTTATATCATTCTATTTCAATGCTTTTCTTTCCCTATTCATCCCTGACTTTAATCAGTATATCATCTTATCGACTAGATTTTTAAAAAAAGGGAATATTTTCGATTACACATTTTGCAACTGAGAGGTGGTGAATGAACTTAGTAATCAAACAATTTTTTTTAAACATAATGTATGAGATTTATTTTTTGTGTACGAGACTTTAAGTCAAATTTTATGGTATGCAAGAGTTACTAGATAATACTTAACTGTCTAAATTGGAATAGATGGAATAGATTTTGGTTTTACCAAATGGCTAAAAACCTAATTTCTCTAAACAAAAATATAAAAGCTAGAACAACTGACATACAAAAACAAATCTGTCTCCAGTTAACAAAATATCACGTATGGCATAAGATACTAGCAAGGAATAATAATTGAAGATCATTGGACATGTAGTGGCTTGGTATCGAAACAATTCAATCCCTTTAGGTTTTGTTTATCAATCACCCTGATAAACGCTATTAAATAAATCCTAACGATGTATGGATTCAGAAATCAATACGAAGTGGTGACTACAGTTTATAATTGTTTAGCACAGATAACAAAGTTACAGACATATAGAGCGAATTTGAGCGGAGAGGTTAATGCGCACAAGCAAGCGAATGCAGAGGCGGATTCAGAGTCAAACAGAATCGAATCGAGGTGAAGCGAAGCAAGGCAAAGGCAATCAATAAAATTCAAGCATATATATAGGGGAAGAGAATGACTCATCGAGCGATATTTAAGCTATCAACATTTAAGGTAGAGAGATATGTGCATAGGCTGAACATGTGATCAAGCATATGCGTTTATACAGATATGATGATGATCATTGTAGTATACAGAAATATGCGAACTGCTACTGTTCTAAAATGTTCTTAAATGAGTCAATTAAAGGGCTTGTCAAAATTAACCGTAAACAAGATTAATTGTAGGGGTGTTGCTATGATCATACTGTGAAGCTAACTAATCTGTTAGTTTTCCGCCTGTCATCATGGTGTTCACTTTGAATACATAAGTATAATCAAAGTTTTAAACTATCGACAAATTAAGAGTCGATTACTCACCAACTTAAAATTAGATGGATTTCAACATAATTTTTGTTTGAAACCATCAGACTCTACTTATCACTTGTCAATTTTGTTACATAAGCTGTGAGTTGAGTTAGGAGTTAGTTTCCGTAACCAAATGCCATTAGTTAAAGAATTATATTAAGTCAAGGATCAATGGATAGCTTTTCATTTTAACCCATATGACGTCGCTAAGATTGAGACCAAGAAACTTCAGGTTCCACAGAGTGGTTAAGAAATTTCTAGCTAGATTCAGTAATACTCAAAATAATTTTAGTAACGAATAATTCAACTGAAGATCTAGATACAATCCTACATGTATCAAGCTATGATGTATAATAATATCAAAAAACTTATTATTCACTAATCTGTTTATGATATACTGTTTCTTTAACATTCTCTGTCTGGAAATACTTTAACAGTTCGTTTACTGATTGCTGGCCAATTTGAAATTGATCAATTAGCATCACGTTTCAAAAGTTTAACTGGCCCTTTAACAGATTCCTGTTATACCAACTTGTAACAGGACCTACACCAGCATAACGTTCTTAATTATGACTCATTTATCTCATCACTTTCGAATCGAATGAAGAAACGAATAAATTAACGATATTTAAGCATATATTACTTACTACGTCTGTTATTTCTCGTCAAAGAACATAAGCTGCCCACCAGTACTCTCCATCCAACTCTGTCCTGAACAATACTTTCCGGTTGTTTCCAGTTGCTATCCGTCCTTTTCATGTCTGTTCGTCGTTCCCTCCGTAATGTATTCCTTGGCCTTCCCCTTTTATATTCTCATTCATCATTCCAAGCTACAGCTTGCCTCATGATGCAATTTAATGGTTTCCGAAATGTATGTCCTATCCAACTCCAGTATCTTTTCCGAATTTCCTCTCCACCTGGAATCTGGTTTGTTCTCTCCCGAAGTAGGTTCCTGTTGATGGTATCAGGTCAATGGGTATTGAGTATCTTGGGTAGACAAATATTTATAAATAATTGTACCATTTCGATGATGGTTGAAGTTCTCTAAGTTTCAGCTCCGTAGAGTAGAACTGTGTTGACGTCCGCACTGAAAATTCCAACTTTGATATTGGTTGACAGTTGTTTCATATGTTCTTCAACTGTAGGAATATTGCCCTTTCTTAGCCAACCTATGCCTTTACATCTTCATCAAACCCTCCATTATTCTTTCCTGGGCTTTTGAGAAAAGACTTTGCTATTTTGCGTAGAATGCTGAAGGCGGTTTGCAAGGTATGTGGTGAATCTTTTGAAGTCATTGTTAATATGCTTGTGGATAGACATCTTAAGTGTTGCAAACTCTTGGCAGGTGTTATCTTATCAGATACTAACCATCCGCTTCATTCATATCTTTCTCCTTGTATATCTTCTGGTAGAACGAGACGTAAATACATTAAAATCCATGCACGCAAGCAAATCTATAAAAGTTCTGTAATACCTTACTTAGCAAATTTACTTTGTGACGAACAGGCTGTTAGAGTTGACCTAGTAAATAACCTGTCTTCTTAAGCATGTCTCAAATTCGATAATTTGTATAAAGTCGGTTTTTCCTAGACCTTTTTTTTTTTTTGTTTTTTTTTTGTTTTTTTGTTTTTTTTTGTTTTGTTTTGTTTGTTTTTTCGGGTTTCCTTTTTTGGTAAAAAACTTGTTGAAATAACTCGTGCTGAGAATTCTATATTGTACCAGATTATAATATTGAATAAAGCCATTAATAATAATAATAATAATAATAATTCGATGAAGCTGCTCATGTACGCGAAAGTTTGCACCTCTTTCAGAGCTTCTCCATCAACTGTGATTGAGTTGATGTTCTCTTCGTGTTGTATTTCAGGACTTAAGCATATGCATATATATATATAATTTTAGAATAATGTTTGTGTGTGAATTTACAAAGAAAAACATCACAATCTATCCATTTGGAATTCATTGATTTAGAGAAATAACATTTTTAGATATGTTATCAAAATACATGAATGCTACGACCTTGACAATATGACCTTTGTGGTTAGAGTTCCTTTACATTTTCAAATGAATAAACATAAACTATTTACTTAGTATTGTTTGTTTGGATCTTCCCATTGATGTTTTTAGGACAGCAACTGGTCAGTCTGTAATTGGCATATGTGCATACTGTGCGTATTGCCTCGATATAGTCTAAATTCACAAGCATGGTAAGCGAAGATGGATAGTGGCTAGCAGTGGAATCCAGGACGCGCGTTTCGTCCTATTTGGGACTCGCCAGCTGGATGTACCTGCATCTCAGAGTTGACGTTCACTCTGGGACTCGAACCCAGTACCTTTCGCTTCAAACGCCATCGCGTTATCCACTCGGCCACTGAGTCCTGTAAGCCACACGCTTGTGCATAACTATGTTAAAGCAATTTTGACTGATTTTAATGCACTAAGAAATTTTGATCCCTTAGAAAATTGTACATGTATAAACTTTATAGTCATAGGATAGTTTTAAGTAGTTGTAATTCAATCCAGTTGATAACATATTTTCATTCAAAAAGGTCTGAGTTTAGGAAATCATGATGAAGAATGAATATTCAAGGCTGACAGCCGTGAGTTGCCTATTTCTTCCACTCCATTTCATATATTTTTCAATTCATCTCTTATCTGTGGTGTGGGTTGCTTATATGACTATGGTCAGGCATAGAATGTATTTCCGTAGAAGATCGATAAGGAAAGAACGAAAACGAAATTGCATGAACAATAATAATCGGAGACTACGGACTGATATTTGCAGAAGGAATGGTCAAGATTGAGACAATCGATTAATAGTTTGCAAATTAACTGTTTACTGTATGGTTGTCAGATTTCAGTGAGATAGTTTGTGATTTTCGTGTCAAATACATTCGATTGTCCCCACCCATGTTTTGTTTACTACGATATTACTGAATGTCTGAAATATACGTTTCTCAAATATTTTCCTATTCGATTTTTCATGTCTATACTGTTAGTAACAGGATTCACCGACGAAATATGTACGAAACCATATAAGATGTATTTTATTAGTATTATTGTAGTGAGCGAGGACTAATGTGGGGAAAACTGATTTCATGTCCGACACAAAGTCACACAGTGGCTTTGTAAAATTTGAAAAGTATACGTTAAGTACATCATTTGCATTGTCTTTCACATACTCCACTATTCCTCTAATTCTGTTGTTATTCCGATTGTTCTCTGATTTATTTCCCGTTTTCTTCATTTCAATCTTCTGTTGACAGGCATTCGACTTCCAATTGCCGCCACATACAACTTACATCTCTCAGCATAAGTAGCACACACCACACAATTTCTTTCATATTATCATTATCGTCCCACCAGTTTAAAGACAACAACAGGCACTAAACATTACACTACTTCAAAGTACTTTGTTTCATGTAAATGATTCTAAATTGTCGATATAAATTTTGTATTAGCTACTTAATTCATTTCATAGTGAAAAACTGCAAGACTCACATTTATTAGTTTTTAAGTGTTCTTCTTTGTCCCACATCTATCTATCGAGGTAAGTATGATAGGTGTTCCTCATATGGAGCCATCTCTTACCGAAATAAGCTGTATAGTCAGAGGAGGGATTGCTATTGATCTACGAAGTTTATTATAAACTATCTAATCCATATAAAATCTGGTATTAAAGGGTGTCAAAAATGTACGTTTCACATAAATCGGATTTGCTGTATTTTTTCTTAGTAAACCACCCTCTATCCTTTAATGTTGAAGTATAATCTACAAGAGATGCAATCCTATTGTACCCAGTGACCGAACATAACATCGTATGCCATTTGTTATCATATTCACCATTGGTTAGAAGTTAGGGTTTTCCTACTGCCGTGGATGAATCTTTTTTATCCACCATCTCGTTTTAAGCACTGGACATTCGCCTTTCATCCGTTCACTTCGTAAATACACTCGCTGAGGGAAGGCAACAAGAAGAGTTTCCTAGGAAATGACAATTTCATGTCATTGGCTTCAAATATAACGAAAATAGATTACTATAGACATACACTCATGTGACAAAGTCTACCGTAGTGGTACAGACTCACTTTGTATTCCCCATTTAGATCTTGAAGATCCTATTAGGTGTTCCTGCTTCTTTCTTTGTCTTTTCTCTTTGATTTTTCTACTATTTTTTTACCATTAATATTGAGAATTATTTGTTTTTCCTCATGTTGATAATGTATTCTGTTTAGTCATTTAAAGTTTAACAGTTTGGATTAATATAACCATTTGTAACTTTTCGCTTTATTTTTGCTTATCTAATTACTGACTTGAACATACAAAAATGTAAACTATTTTTGAAAATGTAGAAGTCAGCTTTGTATATCGAGTTACCATGATACACTGTTGATAGAGTGACAAAAATGTCTTAGGAAAACCTACAAATTTTACTCGTAACATGAAGTAATACCTTTAATTCTTACTATTTACGGGTTCAAAGTGGAATAATTTAAATCCCTAATATCAGGTTAAAAACAGGATCATGATATAAAAAAGGATATGCTGAAACAATTGGATAGGAACAAACAAATAAGATAGGATAACTGTGATGGATAATGTATTGTAATTTTTTGTGAAATAAAGTTTAATGATATCAGTTTGCTGGCATATATACAGGTTAACTGTTATACAATAACAATCTATTGATCACAGTATTTCTATAACCCGCTGAATATATTTTATATGGTGTCAACTAGTAGATACTGGCCAGGATTGGCAAAGCAAGGACAGCATTTCTACAATTGAAGAACATATGCAACTCAAAACAACTCTCAACTAACTTCAAAGTGAGAATCTTTAATACAAACATCAACACAGTCCTACTGTACGGAGCTGAAACGTGGACAACTACTACATCCATCGTCAAGAAGGTACAAGTATTTATAAACAGTTGTCTTCGCAAAATACTCAACATTCACTGGTCGGATACTATCAGTAACAGCGTTTTATTGGAGAGGACAAACCAGCTTCCATCTGAAGAGGAAAGTAGGAAAAGACGTTGGAAGTGGATCGGACATACATTAAGAAAATCATCAAACTGCATGACGAGGCAAGCCCTAACTTGGAATCCTGAATGGAAGCGAAAAAGAGGAAGGCCAAAGAACACAGTACACCTGGTGAGCGGCCTATGCTCCTCCATGAGGGGTAACAGGCGTAAGTAAGTAACCAGTAGATACTAGGTTTCATCCTACTTCTGTATGTAACTCGTTGATTACCAATGCCGATATTAAAATGTAATCCTTTAAACGATTACATCACGACAGCCACTAACTTATTAAATTGTCGTGATATTCACGAATGACTGTAGAAATTTTTAATTTTCCGTTACTATTTCACAAACCGAATGTCTCGAAATTTTCGGTATTATTTTGTTAACTTTGACTTAAATTATTTTATCTACCCTAGGTTATTTCAACTCATTCTTGATTATTAAAGTAATCCATTATGTCATTGAATAAAAATTAATAGAATTCAATGGAGAAAATTTTCTTTTCCACAAAATCATTTACTTAATTTGTACATTTGTATTGATAGTTGTGTAGTAAATATATGTCTATAGAAGGATAAAGAAGATTGCATCATAAAATGATTCAAGACTAATCAAATGAGGTTACATAATAATCAGGGGGTTAAAGAAAAATATAAAGATGAAAATAATTTACGGGTCAAAATTATAAAAGATAATTGTCCACTTGATAGATATGGAAAAAAAACGAAAAACATAAAGGTCGCAATAATTGAGTAATAATCATGAAAAATTGTTGAAGGATAATAATAACTGATTGTGGTTTAAACTTACAAAACAGATGTTTAGAAAAAAACATACCGCATTTTCCAGATTGGCCATGAAACAATCAGTCAAGAGGGGACCCAATGGTGAACCCATTGCAACCCCATCTCTTTGTCTATAGAAATCATTATTAAATCTGAATTACATATTTAGAGCACATTCTAGGGGTAGCTCTCTTAGATAATATTTTGGGATACAAATATCAAGGTTGTTATTTTCAGTATAGTCACGTAAAAAAACATAGTTTCTGTGGCTGGAACATTTATGAAGAGAGAAGTGTCATCCAATGAGATCATTTTCTACTTTTTATATTGATATTTCTAATGAAGTTAACAAAGTCAAATGAGTTGTATCTATTGATGTGATTTTTGAAGGGTTGTAAAATATCAGCTAGCCATTTAGCTATAAAATGATACGGAGAGTTATTCACATCAAGCATAAAACGTAGCGGCATATACTCCTTATCAAATTTTGAGAGTCCGTACAATCTCGATATAACAGAACCCGATGGTCAAAGATGTTCATAGAGATCACAATTGATAATAAACTCATCTTTTATCTTCCTTAAGATCAAGGATAGTTGTTGTGTCCCGATAACAATATTGAATGGTAACTTTGGCATTCATTTATGGACCAGTATTATGCATATATTTTATCGTATAATTGCTTAATAAATAAACTATTAATATTCGTCTCCCCCTTATTATAAGCTTTATTTTGATCCATAGACTATTGTTATACGATTTACCATTCTTGAGTTATCCCTAGTCTACTAATTACTGTCTACCACATTCACAGCCACATTTGGCTAAGTATTGTACAAATTTTATTTTTTATTTTATTGGTACTATGTGGTCAGTCTGGTTGGTTGGGCCCCCAAATGCCCTGGTACGGCCGAGAGTGGGGAGAGACTGCTCTCCCTCTCAAAATGCTCTCACATGGCCACGCGAATATATAGCCTCTGACAGGGAAGTCCTACTCACTGCCTTCTCGTGGCGGGGGTGTTGTTCACAAAAGTGAAAGGACGAAAAGCGAATGTCCGGCGCTTTAACCGGGTTGGTGGATGTGGAGGATCCACATAGGGGAGTTGGGAAACCCTGATTCCAAACTAATGGTGCACATGGGCTCCAGTATCCTGATGGAACGAATGACGAATGGATCTGTCATTGGTCAACGGCTATCATGGGACTGCATCTCATCACGATGCTCCACTGCCTTGTGGATTAGACTTCTAGGTCAAAGCTCGGGGTGTGGCCCCCCAAGAAAATCACCTGCTTCGGTTTAGGCACCCGGGCAGTATCACAGCCCTCTCGCAAATAAATGAAATGGAACATTCAGCTGACAATTATATTCTCGTTCATACAAGAAACAATTCAATTAGCATTATTATTATTATTATTATTATTATTATTATTATTATTATTATTATTATTATTATTATTATTATTTACCATATCGCTAATTCACCCCCTTTTATCCCCAATTTGTGTAACCTTACTTTTCATATTATGCAGCAGCTCGCTCTTGGTGGAAAATCTGTCCTATCTAAACGATCTCCAGTCACTGTCTGGTTGAAACTGAATGCTTCCACCGATTATGAATAGTATATGATTATGAAAAGTATAGATGAGCATTGGTTGCATCTTCACGACGCCATGAAAATGGCGAGTAAAGCCGCTTGCGGCTTCGCGAAACGTCCCACTTACAAGCACTGAGTTTCTTCTGGCTCCTTACAACTGATGGAGGCCCGTCGGTCTACTCCGGGTGACCGTGAGTATGACCACAAACGAAGACTGTTACGTAATGAAATCGGGCAAAGCTTGCGTAAGGACCGAGAAGCCTGGTGGTCGGAGCGTGCTAATGAGATGGAAGCAGCAGCTGCATCTGGTAACTGCCGGAAGCTCTTCCAACTAATCCGAGCCACTGGCAGCAAGAAGTCTAGTGTGAGTGAAACAATCTACAAGGATGACGGGATGCCAATCACTAACATCTCTCGACGTCTTGGACGATGGGCTGAATTTTTCGAAGGGCAGTTCAATTGGCCTGCTGCTCCGGCAACATCGACCAGTTTGTCCTGCCCCCCATGGCCAGTGACGACTGATCCACCAAACGAGGCGGAAGTCCGCAAGGAACTCCAACTCTTGAAACGTTACAAATCACCTGGCCCAGATGACTTACCTCCGGCTCTTTTTAAAGATGGTGGTGACCTTCTGACTAAGGAATTGACTGTGTTGTTTGGAAGCAAGAAAGTGTTCCAACATCTTGGAATGAGTCGATAGTCGTCCCTATCTTTAAAAAGGGTTCACGTTGTTCCTGTAACAACTATCGGGGGATAAGTCTACTTTCGATTGCGTCCAAACTATTGTCTTCTATCATTCTTCGTAGGTTGTTTAAAACCCGAGAACGATTGACTCGCGAGGAGCAGGCTGGTTTTCGTTCTGGTCGAGGATGCATTGATCACATCTTCACCCTCCACCAAATGTTAGAACACCGTCATACTTATCGCAGGCCAACAATCTTAGTGTTTCTTGATGTCAGGGCTGGCTTCGATTCGTTGGACAGGACTGTTCTCTGGGATTATCTATTGAAGAAGGGTGTGCCTGAGAAGTTTATTAACATCTTAAAGGCCCTGTATATGAACACCTCAGACAGAGTGAGGGCGTACAACCACCTTTCTCCCTTGTTCCATTCGAGCAGTGGGGTTAAGCAGGGTTGCCCGATCTCACCATTCCTCTTCAACTTTGCCATCGACGACATCCTGGAAACAGCTCTGATGGATGTAAGTAATGGCGGTGTGGATCTGCTGCTTGGAGAATGACTTATTGACCTTGAGTATGCGGATGATATTGTCTTACTGTGCGATAATGCCCAAGGCATGCAATCCGCACTTAATCAGTTGGCAATCAGTGTCCGCAGGTACGGTATGTGCTTTGCACCCTCCAAGTGCAAGGTACTCCTACAAGACTGGCAGGATTCTCATCCTGTACTCACCTTAGATGGTGAGCAGATTGAAGTAGTTGAGAAGTTCGTGTATCTAGGTAGCTACATAAGTGCTGGTGGTGACGTGAGTGATGAGATCGATGCACGTATATGGAAAGCCAGAGCGGCTTATGCCAATCTGGGCCATCTTTGGCGCCTTCGTGATGTTAGTCTGGCTGTAAAAGGTCGGATCTACAACGCGTCGGTGAGAGCGATTTTGCTCTATGCTTGTGAAACCTGGCCTCTCCGAGTTGAGGATGTTAGACGTCTCTCTGTGTTCCATCATCATTGTCACCGAAGGATTGCTGACATTCAGTGGCAACACCACGTTAGTAATGCAGAGGTTCGGCATCGTGTGTTGGGGCGCAGAGACGTTAATTCAATTGGTGTCACTATCTTGAAACACCGACTTCGGTGGCTTGGACATGTTTTACGAATGTCGTCCAAGAGGCTTCCACGTCGTGCATTATTTGCCGACTCTGGGACTGGTTGGAGAAAGCGGAGAGGAGGTCAGTGTATGATATGGTGTCGTGGCATGAAAGAGAGCTGCAAAGGGCTGGCTTTTGTTGGTCCTTCACGACTCCCTGGCTGGGGTCCGAGAGATGGTGCAACACAGTGGCTAGAGACGTCATCAGATATTGCTCAGAATAGAAGCCAGTGGCGAGCCTGCTGTAACCTTCTTCTACTTTCTGCATAAAGAGTGGCTATAACTTTCCTAACTGAGAGAGCTCTTCTGGTTGTACATTCAGTTCCCCTCATCATTACTCTTCTCCTTTTCTTTTTTTCCTTCTTTTATATATACGCATCTCCTTCTTTCTCCCATTCTCATTATTTTGTGTGGCGCATATGTATCCGGTGCCCTTTGTACCAATATATATGTGATTAAATAAATAAATAATGTTTGAAATACAATGATTCATACCGCAGAGGCTGTTATCGGTGTTCTGGACTTAACTGGCTGGGTTAGGCAGAAAGTAGGACCGATACGTGCTCTAGACTGCTAGTACAATTTTCGTGTCATTGTTCCGATCGATAATTCGCTGCTTTCTGATTGGCGGTTTTATCACGTCATACATTAATTGGGCATCCACTCGGCCACAAGTTATAACAATAGTCTAGTAATATAGCAAATGATTTCATCGGAAAAAAAGAATTCCTTCGCTGGATTCTCTTCATTTTTTATTGTCTCAGAGAGTATTTCATTTAGAGGTTTAAAATAATCTCAGTTTAAATAGGAAGAGTGTATTTGCAACTTCGGCACCCAAATACTATGAAACTATTCGATCTAATTTAGACGAAAGTTCTTATAAATCGTAGTTTATAATTTCAAAAAAGAAGGCAAACTTCTTTGTTTGACATGAAATATGATTGAGAATAATGTTATCATCAAATAGCCTATTCTATACACTAATTATCTAGTTGGATTATTTATCAAAAGAAGTTTGTGGGGAGTAGTGTAACGTCGTGTACTATATTACACCTACATAGCTTATTCTAGTTTCTGGACAAGCCAATTCACCTATAACTTTATGAGTCATATTTTGATCTTGTTAATTATTCACTTATTGACCTTGTCTATTTTTTTATATGAGCGTATGTGTATGCACACTTCTTATCCTACCTATCACATGTCTGTCATTCATTTTAGTCTGACTATAAATGTTGATTAATGCTTGCTTATAACGAGTTGGCTTACCAGCCATCTCCCATGTGTGTTACTTTTTCTTCGCTCGATAACATTTGCTCATGTGCTCACTGCCTTCTAGCCCATGTTATTTATCAATAAAAATGTAATTGCTGCTTCCCTTTGTCTTCTGATATTATACACCGTTCAGATTGTTATAATAACGGTTATCAAGACGATCGATTAACGAAGCACTACACTACAAGTTCCTATTTAGAATAAGGTAACACTAAATGTACAGACTAATGAAAATAATTGAGTAAATTTATCAGGTAGTCAAAACTAGATAATCAGAATTCAAGAAGAAACAAACTTGAATCATAATATGAATAACAAAAGAAAATTAACGGAAACTAATTTCTATTACCTAAAGGCATAGATTGAAATAGCATAAGGATAAACCAATCAGAACTGTGAACGCAATTTTTTAGGTCAACGCGGTAAATTTTAAATATCACACACCACAGGGAGTATAAATGTTTTTGTGTAGTGCTCAGGATGTTTAATAATAATAAGAAATACCTAATTTTGTCAAAACTAAATAAAAAGGATGGTTTTAAGAGTATCGAACTCTCAGTTCTTTTCATTTAACCGACAAATATATGAGAACTCTAAATCCTAACCTTAAAAATCAAGACATGGAATAAACCTTAACCATATTTCCTTCAAAATTTTCAAATACATATTACTCTGGCGAAAACAGAAGGTTTGCCAACCGATTACAACCACATAGAATCGAAGACCAAGTTGATATTTAATAATTGATCCTAGTGAATCGTATTATAAACTTAATTTGGTTGTTCTAAGTATCTACTGATTACGTATTATATATTTCCATTGAAGTCACTATGATCATAAATCGACATAAGCTGAATAGTCGCCAAAATATCACCATCTAACAGAGATTCAGAAATGATAAATTACCTTAAAATGGAATTACAACAACAATCATGCATGTATACCTAAAAAATCTGCCATATAGTTTAATCACATATTCATTTTCATTTCGATCATTATAATCTACAATTCATTTATTCTTGAACCCTTCTAGGGTTACTACGATTCCAAGTCCGCTAAAGGAGTAAGGTTGTTCATTGTATTAGCAACCCCATCTCATGGAAGAAAACTTTCCTAAAAAAACGCTAACCACAAGAACCATTCAAACCATCTAAACTCTGGTCTCCGAGTTGAAAGTTCTTCATTTATAACAGTAATGACACTTAATAGTGAAAGCTGAAATTCTTCAGGATTCATAAAGCCGATACCCGTTCTAACAAGCAGAACAACAATTAACATAAGTACATGGAATGTTCACACAATGTGGGACAATGGGAGGATCATTCAAGTAGCTTCAGAAATGAGAAAATACAAACAGGCGGTGCTCGGAATAAGTAAAATCCATTGGACACAAGCAGGACGGAAAGGGGTTGTTGTACTGTGATCATGAGGCAGAAAACGCCTCTCACACACGGAGTTTCAATGATGCTCTCCAAAAAAAGCACGAAAAGCTCTTATAGGATGTGAATCTCATGGATCGAGAATCATCGAAGCATCCCTCAAAGCAAAAAAGGAAAGGATTACAATGAATATTATCCAGTGCCATGCACTCACTGATGATGGTGGTGAAGATAGAGATCAGCGTATGAATTTAGAAAAAAAGAAAAAAATCATACGCCAATTGTTGTGGTCCGGCTTTTTATCACGTGAATTATCCACCAATCGAAATACGACGATTCTAATCTTAACATTGTGTCAAATCAATGACGTTCGACCAGTATGAGTAGTCTAGCGTCCTAATTGATCCCTTGTCCGCCTAGCCCATCCAATCGAGTCCATGCATGCACAATCATTAGAAGTGGCAGACTACAGAACAACCCAAAGAAGTCAAACAGCGTTTTGCCCCTAGAACCATGTTGGTCGTCAGGTAAACAGACAATGTACGACACAACTAATAGTTGTCTGAAACAAATTTACAGAAGTGTGTGAGTAAATGGAGTCTGTAGCAGAGCATATTCAAAATTCCAGTGAAATAATCGTGCAGAACCTTCAAATGAATGGAACCAGGGCCCTCTTTCACAGTCAAGTCAGTCAGCGACAACGTAGGACCAGGCACATATATGCATCGGTCCAAATTGCCATACCTCGTTAGCACAACAAGATCAACACCGGATTCATAGAAGTGATTAATTTAGTGGTGGTAGTATATAAATAAAGGTTGTATATAGGAAGGAAAAAAGTTATGAAACAATTTTAATCTCAAGGTTTAAGGGAAGATAAAGAGTGTATACACCTACGCCATTGTGATCGATTATGAGCCATGTCACACACATTCTCCAACCATTGGTTACGATAGTCACGCGGACCCCAACCAGGTAGTCTGCATCTATCAACATGGCTCAGACTAGAAGTTAGTGACTTCAAGCACTGATGCCATGCTTTGGTTTGGCCGCCCCTAACTCTCTTCCAAACATCCCCAATACTAATCGTCATAGAGCGCCGTGGTAATCGGTGTTCAGGCATAGGTAACTCGTGGCCCAACCATCTCAGTCGATGAAGATTCATCACCTCATCAACTGATTTACCATCATTCCCTAATACCCTGCGTCTAACCTCACTATTACTTACCCGGTTATCCCAGCAGATGCGAGCAATATTTCTAAGGCATCTGTGGTCAAATACTAGTAACCTACGAGTATCTTCTACTCTTAATGGCCATGTTTCGCAGCCGTAAAGTAGAACAGAACGAACTGCTGCGCAGTATACTCATCCCTTAATTGATAGACGGATATCTCGTCTTCGCCATAGGTGACGTAATTTGGCAAAAGCCAAACGAGCTTTTGGAATCCGTGCTGAGATTTCGTCAGACACCAACACATTAGGGCTGATCAGACTTCCAAGATAAGTGAAGTTGCTGACGCGTTCGACTACTTCACTCCCTATTCTTAGTTCGGGTGTTAACGCAGGCCAGTCCTGGAGTAACAATTTACATTTAGATGGGGAGAAACGTATCCCAAACATCCCGGCATTATTACTCAGTTCCAACAGAAGACTCTGCATTTTGCCAGCGTCTTCACCAAACAGGACTATGTCATCTGCGTATTCTAAGTAGATAAGTGAACCTCCTGGTAGAAGATCAATTCCTGAAAATTCAGTCGACGAGAGTGTTATTTCCAGCAACAGGTCTATAATGAAGTTAAACAAAAATGCGGATAGTGGACAGCCTTGACGGACACCACTTGAGGTTGTAAAATCATATGACAGTTCGCCATAAGCTCTCACTCGACTGGTAGTGTTCGAGTAAAGAGCCTTCACAAGGTTTATGTACTTCTCAGGTACACCTTTCAATGACAGACACTGCCACAGAACCTCTCGGTCTACAGAGTCAAATGCTGCTTTCAAGTCAAGAAAACTATCATTGTCGGACGCCGATAAGCGTATCTGTGCTCTAAAACTTGACGAATGGTGAATATGTGGTCGATACAGCCACGACCAGGTCTGAAGCCAGCCTGATTTTCTCGTGTTTGCAGTTCACGAGTCTTAGTTAGGCGCCCGATAATTATTGAGGCTAGTATTTTAGATGCTATGTTGGTCAGACTAATCCCTCTATGGTTATCACAGGATGATTTTGACCCCTCATATATTGGGACAATCAGAGATTGTGACCAGTCAGATGGGATTACGTCCGTTTCCCAGATTTTAGCTAGAATATTAGTCAACCTAATCGCTAAAATTGGACCACCATATTTAAAGACCTCTGGAGCCAATCCATCAGGACCAGCTGCTCTTTCTCGTTTCAGATTACTTATAGCCTTTTGAACTTCAAGTAGGGTCGGAAGGCCTACTTTGATGTTCCATTCAGGTTTTCTAGGAATAGTGGGTAGTTGTGCAGTAGCTGAAGGCCAGCTAAACTGCTCCTTAAAGTGTTCCGCCCATTGTTCTAAACGTTTGGGTTGAGAGCAGATAAGGGTTCCATCTTTTTCCGAGATCGTCTCACTTACACTTTACTTCTTAATTCCGGTTTCTTTTATTAGTCTGAATAGTTGCCTGGTGTTGCCTACAGCCGCTGCCTTTTCCATCTCTTTTGCTTTCGTTGCCCACCACTGCTCACGATCGTTCCTTAGACTTTTAGTTAACCTAGATCTAATTTCTTTAAGCTCTTCGTCGTGTTCAGAGCCTGATGGGATGAGTTTACGCGAATCCATCAGTGAAATAGACTTAGAAGAAATCCACTGGTTTTTTTGGAGCCCTATGGTTTAAATGACTAATAGATGTTACTGCTGTTTCCACAGCTGTTCGTGTGTCTTTCCAAGCAGCATCTGAGTCAGTCTCGTTTACAGAACTGCCTAGATGTGAACTCAGTTGTTTCTGGAATTCGCATTTAGCTTTCTCGTCCTCCAGTTCAATCCTAATGGGTCTTCTTAGTGTACTTCTCCAGCCTCCATTGAGGCGCAGACAAATGCGCGCTCGTATTAAAGCGTGATCAGAGTCTAAACAAGTATTCCAATACGAGCGACAATCTTTTATTGAGCCTCTCCAACGATGACAATATGGTCTATTTGAGTCCATCGTTGGTTTGGTGCAGGTGGCCGCCATGTTAGACGATGTCTCTCCTTATGCTTAAAACTAGTGTTTGCTAAAAATAAACGATTGTCTGAGCACAGTTGCAACAGACGATCACCATTATCGGTTCGTTGAGCCGGAATACTAAAACACCCACCTAAATGTCTTTCTGTTTGATTCAAGCTGCCTACCTGGGCATTAAAGTCACCCGCTACGACTACTATGTCTGAGCGCTTAGCTTTCTGAAGAAGCTCAGTTTTCTGTAAAAGTCATCTTTCACTTCATCATGGCTGCAGTCAGTGGGAGCGTAGGCAGAAACGACAAAAAGGCAAAGGCGTGTGTCCCTATTCTTCCGAGTTCTTACGGATCCATTCAGCCGGACAGCACATAGGCGACTGTTAACGGGGACCCATTCTAGTAGTGCCTGTTCTGCCGTTTTACTTAGGGCTATGCCTACACCTGCAAGTCCACGAGAACTAGCCAACGGGTAGCCAGATACACGGAGGGTGTATTTCGTTGGTTGTTCATTTTGGCGAGGTGAGGTCAAGTGAATGACCACACTAGGATCCTGTATGCGTGTTTCGGAGACACAGCATACACCAATGGTACGAGATTATAGGGTTTTAACTAAGGAGGCCTGTTGACCGATTTGGCTTAAAGTACGTACGTTGAAGGCCCCAATGTGTAGTTTGAAGCGAGGTTTTAGTAGACCTGGGACAACGTTTCGCGCACTAGAATCGTTGGCCATGGTGACACTTGAGGAGGAAACCGGAACAGAAAGTTTAGTGTTGAAAGTCAAGGTAGAAGGAATAGTAGGAATTGGAGGAGATTGATTATGAATACAGTTGTCTTGAGTGCTGTTAAAGGTATGAGGGCAGTTAAGGAATACGGTCAAAGTGGGATATATATGTCCACGTTTGTAACCTAACAAAAACTTGGACGACGACGAACCAAATAATGTCTCATTTCCTCTGATTTAATGTTTCTGAACCCAGGTTGGATCCTGATTATGAAAGTTAGGATCTTAAAAACTGCACTAGTGATATCAATCTATCTCTAATAAACTATTAGTTAATTAGCATTTTTGACAAACGTTTCTTCTTAGATGGTGATTACCAATAGTTCTAAAGGACGGATACCTAATTAAAGGATTTAGCGAAATTACACCCAAAATACATAATTTATATAATGGTAATGACGATAAGGCAACCGATATTCAGAATATCAAGCTACACTGAATAGATCCAGTGTATTTATTAAACAAACCTTTTTGCTTTGAAACTGATTTCCATAAAAAATTGTACTGAATGCCGTGTACTACATACAGGAAAGCGAATCACATCCAAATTATATGATGATAAATCCTAAGCGATGGAATATTGACAACTCACACTATATTAATTCGTACACTTACTGTAGTCTACCTTATACGACAAACAAATCAACACGAAATAAATAATGAACGCACTAAATAAAAACCATAATACAAATCAAGTGTAGTAGGATAACCCATCATTTAGTTCATGATTTGTACATAAATCTGAGGTATTAGGCTGAGGTAATGCCATAAGTTCAAATACGGTTGAAAGCAAAGATATTTACTAAAAATGGATAATCAGCCAGTATGATAATACTTTGTTTTTATTAGTTGGTGAATCCAGAAACTATAACAGAAACAATATACAGAATATGGTTTAAGATTACGACTGGTTGAAACAAGAAGTGAATATCACCAAGAAGAAAAAAGCAACGAATATTCAGTAATATGCGCTAAAAATAAGATCATTTAAAAATCACCTTTAGACAAGTTTCCAGTTATCCAATCTGATTTACACAGTGTGAGTGTGTATAGAGGACATGACAGCCGAATTGAATAAAGGTAGAATAAGATGAGATGTTCGGATAGTCAAAGCGGAGGTAAGGGTAAGCACTTAAAACTGAGTGGTCTACTGAAAATGTTCGTTGAACTCTAACTGGAAAATTCATTCAGCTAACAATTGGGGCACACATGTTTTGTCCTCTAGGTCCCATGGAATCCGAACGATGATTCGGTTGATTTTTTTGCTGATTAGGGTTTTTGGAGTTAACATGGTTGGCTGAAGACTTAGAAACACCTGTATGATTACTCCCACTGTTGCGAACACTTTCACCACCACCTCGTTGAATGGGGGGAATTTGACGAGGATCTAAAGTTGAAAGCGAAATACGGATTGTTATGAATATGAAAATAATGATAAACGACAATTCGATGAATAATAATCAATCATTTTAAGCTTTAGATTGTACCTGATAAAATAGTGGACTGATAGAAGTTAGATTTGTTCACCGCTGGTTCCCGGCTCAGTGGTCTAGAGTTTAAGCATTTGAACTAGAGACTGGAAGGTCACGGTTTGATTCCTGATCGCGGAATCGTCTATGAGCACTGCTGAGGGGTCTCGTACTAGAACAAAACGGCTACCCAGTGCTACCATGTTTACACTGGTTGCCTAACTTATATGGGTTTGTAATATCAATAAAATTGTCCTACTTTAAAAAATATAGGACTGAAGTGGGTTATTTGGACCACAACTTTTTTCGTGAACTCAGAATGACAGCGAAGAAATGCAATGACGAGAAACAATGACCTAAGATGTTTACCAAACTGATTGTTTGTTTAACCATCAGACAAGTGTGGCTTTTCGAAATTGTTGTCACATCGATGAATCCGTCTTATGTGATTCACATAACTGGGAAGTTAGTCTCTAACAACAAAATATATGGTACATATGTACATCCGTTCACACTGTTACATCTCACATTAGCACAACAGAAAAAAATCGACGAGATGAAAAGAATAACACAATGGTACTGAAAAACTAAGCAATTCATGATGTAATTTATTTTTGTATTGGAACTGCCGTCATTCATTTCTGCTTATAATTCATACTGTAGTTGCTTTAATGACCTCGGAAAGAATAACATGGGACACAAAACTACTGTATATGATTTCATAGACTGTTATTTCCATCTACTTATTATATCAATGGAAAGTAAACAGAAGATAGGTTTTTGGTACTGTATGAACTGTGATACGCAGACAACCATCCTACCTCTAACAAATGGCGTTATCGAACTACTTTTGCCACGATATAACAAAGTCTCCATGAGATAAGCTTTTCGCCTGACTTTTAACAAATGAAAACAGAAATTTCACCCTTACTTTCCTTGGTATCTAAAAGCATTGTTTTAAATAATTAAAAACGTTTTTGTAGATATATCAATCACAATATTATTATTATTGAATCTAATTTGTTTTTGTTCGTGGTTGTAGAATAAAACTACCTATGGATATGTGATTGCTGATAGCAACTGTGTCGATCCTTTTAAGATAACGTACTGTTCCAGGTACAGCTTGTCATAGTTAATGCGTTGGCAACGTAATAATATGGCTGAGTCATTCCATATTTCTTCAGTGTTGAAAACCCCACATTCTGGTAAGGATTTTCACCAACTGGTTCAATGATTGTATACTGCTACATTTCCTCACATTGAAGAACTTGCCAATAGAGACAACTAAAATAATATCTTATCGACAAAGGTGGTTAGGTTATGACGTCAAATATGTTAAGAAACCATCCATTTTGTTTATTAGTGGAAAGCGTAACTGTACATAGCGCAGTCTGTAATTAAAACCAGACGGAATATTCTTTCCAAATGAACACAATGTGACAACACTAGGAAACACTATATATATATATATATATATATATATATATATAAGTTTACCGAACAACCCAAGAGAAGAAAGGTTTAGTAGATTATCGATCAGTACTCCGGTAAAACTATTAAGGTAGTCTTTTAAACATACCTGGTCTTGTGTGATTGACTTGAGATCTCGGTTTGGGCTGACGCCCGCCAGGATGTGGACGTGAATTTGCAATGTTGTTATAAGTAGTTTCTTGTTTCTTCGGATCCTCCTTATTTAAACTATTTGAATGTACAGTATAGTTAGATTCACTGCATTTCGAACTTTGATTGTCACCGTTTGATATACGATGACCGTTTTCAGAATGTGTGAAATGATTTGAAGACTCATCATTGCTACAATTACAATTATAAAGTGCGTTTTCTTTATTCAAAATGAGGTAAAAATATTGCTAAATAGGGATTAACATGATTGCATCCTATGTAGGACTTCATCCAAAAACTTACTTTTTCTAGGCAGAGAAAACTGAGCAGGTTTATTAATGTCGTTTGACAGGAGATTAGATGAATGGGTTTTTTTCTGATAACGGTCTGAAACACAGTGATATTAGTAAACTTTAAGTAACATGGCTTGAAATCGGTCTCTAAGGGATAGATCTATTCATTTATTATGGTTCTTCCGTTGAGAACATGGTGGTATGGAGTTTGTCACTCCTTGACTTCGTCTCTTGATTCTTCAAAATTCATGTGCATTGAATTTTTATTTTGCATTTATGTAAGGATAAATATTATTTAGTCACTGCTTTTTTCTGTCTATGTTTATGTGAAGCATAAAAATCCGATTCGATGCATATTTATCCTAAATTCAAATTTGTTCGCTACTGTATGTCTACATTGAAAAAGTTTATACTAGACATCAAAAATATTTTTTGACATGAAGTGTTTCACACCATATGGATTACTAAAATTCTAGTGTAATATCTTTGATCTTAGGATTTCCGAATATAGTACACCTCCTAATCCAAAGTACCTACTGTCTTTAGTTTTGTCTATAGTTAGAAAGAATGCTTATTTGGAAATCATATCCAATAACGATATTTTGTCTATGACTGAACAGGTTATCATCAATCTAAGATAAAATTTCAAGAGAACCACTGTAAAATGTCGAAAAGTTATCGTGTGAGCCCCGGCGGTGACAGTCGGTTTTAATGCAGTAGTTCCCTCTAGTTCTGTGAATGTGGTGTGACAAGTTAGGCTGATGAAAGCTTGTATCACATCATAAAGTTGTTTGTAAATGGACGACCGACAATAATCTATGAGGTAGTGGAGCGACGTCAGGAGATGAGGTCCCATAGCAATCGGTGACCAAGAATAGTTTCTATCAGGATTCTGGAGTTCATGAACATTAATTCTGAATAAGGGTTTTCCAACCTCCCTAGGTGGGTCTTTCATACCCACTGATCTGGTTTACGAGCCGGACATTTGCTTGTTATCCTTTTAACTTATTAAACAACACCCATCACGAGAAGGCAGCGAGCAGAATTTCCTTGGCAGTGGCTATATACGTGTGGCCATATCAGAGCATTTTGAGAGCGACGGCGGACTCTCCCCACCCTTGGTCATACCTGGGTATTTAGGGGCAATTCCGCTGTTCACTGTAGTTGTAGAACAGAAATACGGTTTTTTCTGTCACCCTATTTAATGGCTTAAGAAAAAAACAGATTGCAATTAGACACCCGTAACAAGTGAATATTTAGTTAGTAGAGATAATAGTAAACAATTAAAAGATGTTACTAAAAATGCCGACAACGGCACCGGTAGAATACCACGTTTAATATAATCAAAATAAGCTGACAAATGCTGGTTCGAAACAAGTAGCGCAACAATCAAAACCCTTGAATATTAACAGCCAAAATACAGTTCCTATAAAATATGCATTGAGTCTAAGACCACAAAGATCGAAATAAGTTTATATACACACTAGATGAAAAGCTCAGTATTTCATTCAAAATCTAACGAGAATTTATTAATTTTACATTTTGTGACAATCAATTACCTAGAAATATCTTCAAGTGGAATGGTTGCATTCTTGGGTTTTAGTATAGACGGTGGATTCTCAACACCACGAAGCCGATCTAACTCCTGTAAGCTTGCGACTTGAAATTCCAAAAATAACTGCGTATCACGTATGGCTTGTTGAGTCCCCGTTAACTGAAATGAAACATGCTCACGATCGTCTTCAGGTGATTTAGAAATTTTGATTCCAACAAGTCCTACTCGATCTACGATATGTTGGACGTGTCGACGACCTGACCCCAAGATAGGACCTACATATGATTTAGGTATCTGGAAGATGTCTTGAGAGAAGTCCAATAACTTCTTCGCGTTTTTAACAGCGTCTTGTGTCTGGAATCAATAAGTACAGTATTTTGTTAGGATTTTGTTTAAAACTATGAAAATATAAAATGGGAGGACAACTAATGTTTAGATGTCCTCAAAAACAAACAGCACACTAACTAGAAACTAGCCTGTAATAAAAACTTCCTTATATATATATATTTATTTAAACAATATACTCAGTAATGTTAATAATGTAATTCTATAATCACGTGTAGATTTACTTGGCTTTGAACCAAATGTTTTGGTGTTAATGATATTAGCTAGTTGTCGGAACTGAAGTAGATTAAAAGGGTTTTGTCTGCAGTTTGATGGTAAGTTCCAACACATTAGCATATAAGTCATTACCCTATGCACTAACAATAACCTTCTAAGCAGCCATATAAATAGATCAGTCAATAGGAATCCGGTTACTTAGCTCCTCAATTAGATTGTATTTTAGACATTAGTAGCATAAACCACTAATCTGACGTCAATTATTTTGGTCAAGCATACTGAGCTTGATGGTCCAGTGGCAAAGCTGTCACACCAACTTCCAATTGAACAACTGTTTGGTGCTGAGGCACAAGATATGATTCGTGTTACTAGGTAGAGATAATCAAATACAATTCAGAACTGTATACAGGGATTATCTCTACTAACTAATTATTTATTTATTACAAGTATCTAAGTAGTGTTTTTCTCTTGAGCTACATTTCTATTCTGCAGCGTAAGTGAACAGTAGAATGAAGTAAACAATAAGTCCCATCCTTGAGTTCCATTCGTCTAATTTGAGTATTCAAAATCAAATTCCATGTCACCATATTTAACTGAAATGGAAATCAGGTAAAACATATCCATATTCCGGAATTCCCAGACCGATCAGATTTTTTTCAAACCCTAATTGCGTCTTTCGAATGGTTTCCCTAGACTAATGGTAAACAGCATTCAAAATATCAAAATATATATAACTTTCTTCATTAAAAACAGACTAAAACAGAAATTAAATTAGTAAGGATGACTTTTGTCTATGAATTTACTAACCTATTTGTTGAAAAAGGCGGAAACAAGTGAAATTGAGAGTCCTAACTGAAACACTGAGGAAACCAAGCTTAAATTCAATAAGCAGTGTGTCTTAATAGCCCACTATAAGATCGTATACCATACTGTGAGTTAAACTTATGACTGTTTAGACCGAAGCAAATAGACCACTACTCATTAGTAACAAACTAAGTCTAAAATTTTAAACCAGAAAATAATTTATTCTTTAAATAAATTTTACTCTAGCTCGATAAAAATACAAACATGAACACGGTAAGCTTTACATGTTTGTATTTTTATCGAGCTATAGTAAAATTTATATAAAAAACAGTTAATCTTATGCCCCTAAATGCCCTGATATGGCCGCAGTCAGCTACAACGTAGGACCAGGCACACATGCATCGGTCCAAGTTGCCATACTTCGTTAGCACTAGATGAACACCGGATTCATAGTAGTTAATTTAATGGTGGTAATATATAAAAGGATATAAGGATATAGTACAAGAAAGACAGATATAAAAAGCTAATTTAATCTCACGGTTCAAGGGAGGATAAAGAGTGTATACACCTGCGCCATGGTACACATGGGCTCCAGTAACCTGAAGGAAGAGATGGCGCATGAACCAATCGTTGGTCACGGGCTACCATGGACTGCATCTCCTGACGTTGCTCCACTGCCTTGTGGATTAGACCTTAAGGTCAAAGGCTTTGGTTGTGCCCCCCTAAGAACACCACCTGCTTCGGTCTGGGCAACTGAGCAGTATCACATCTCATACACATACCAAGTGACTTGTGTGGAGCACATTTGGTGCCCCTTTGTATTAGTATTTGTGTGTTCAAACAAATAAGTTAATTTTATGGACCAAGGTTTTAGACTTGATTTGATACTAATGAGTAATTACCCATTTGCTTTGGTCTAAACAGTAATAAGTTTAACACAGTATGGTATACGACCTAATACTGGGTTGACACTGTTTGTTTTTTTCACGTTATGTCGAGGTAGTGGAGCGGTTTCAGCCTATCGATATTCGTTTGCAAAGCTATTTTGGATTTAGATTAAGACCCAGATATTTTGTTAGTTAAATCTCATTACCACGAATAACATGAACTAACCAAAACAATAAGCAGTTTTGCGATTAACTAGAAGTGTGAGCACGACTTCAGAAATCCATGATATGAAACAAACGGAAAACGTTGATGAATACGTGAGTTCTTGAATGTTCATGAAATTGTGACCTTTCTTTAGGATAGGTTAAATGTAAAACATGAATGCGCTTACCAGGCCTAGGAATTAACATTAACTGATTGCTACGAGTGAATAAAAATAACTTGCAAAATGAGATCAAGGATCTGTTTTGTGATACGACCAGAGTCGATAAACTTGGCTGCTATTACCAATAGATTTAACCAATGTTAATAGCTCTACACTTGTAGCCAACTGAACCTTTAAGCTAAAGCTATTGGCAAGCGCTGATTTTACCGCATTGAACAAGTTTATCGAATTCGAGACAAAATGAAAAAACCTACCTTTCCAGAAATCCTGATATTGCCAGTCTGGCGATCTAGCTTTACTGAAAGTACACCTTCAATAGCACTAGCGCGTCTAATATTTGACCCTTGAGCACCAATTGCATAATGAATTAAATCCAGGGGTATGAGGAATTCTTCAACGAATGGTGATTGCTAAAGGAAACTATAAGAAGGTAAGAAACGTACCTGATTAAGACGAGACGCCACCAACTTTTTAGATAGTTCTTCAGTTTGTTGCAAAATGGAGACTTTTTGTCGCAGCATATCAACGAACGTGTTGTCGATGACCGATGCTCTGTTGATTGTGGAGACATCCGTAGAAATTACAAGCAAACGGGACTTCAAGTTGTACGTCTCACTATCCCCCTTAATAACTGGAGACACTGGTTTAAAAGTATCGGGTGCCAAGGTGATCAGGACAGGCAAACCACATCTTCGAGCAAAATGATGGTAATTGGCAGGCTCTTTGCAACTGTGAGAAAAACCGAAACAGTATTAATCACAGCTATAGAAAGACAAAGCAAGAAACAGAAACTTGACTTACTATGGAGCTAACTCGTCCGGTATATCTATGGCATGGATGTGAAAGGATGAGACACTAAGATTAGGATGATGAACTCGTGGCCTCAATTGGTGCTTTTCAACAATATCCGTTTTCTCAAGTGATGACGGATGAGGGACACTAATGCGTTTGTTGGGAAGGACAGTTACTTCATTTGGACCAGCATTCTCAGAGGAGAAGTCAGCCATTAACTCCACAATAACAAAACTCCCACCAATTTTCCTTACGACAGCAGGCCACCAGGCAGAAAGTTTAGAGGCGATTGCATCACTTGGTTGCTCATGATCTACAGGTGGCTCGCCAGGAGAGGAGCTGATTAACACATCAACCTCTAGTCCTTGAACTGGTTCTAAGACCGTTCCTGGGTCTTTTGGAGGTAGACGCAACGAGGAAGGAGGGAGAGTGAATTCCACAAGGGCTTTCGAGTGGGAAGAATCTAATAGTGTCACATTAAGTTCTTCTAGAGATTTCAACCCATTAATGACACCCTAGAAGAAAATGAACAACAGACAGAGAACGTACGGGGTAAAACTCGCCATATTTGCCCTCCACCTCTACCGGTATGCAGACCTCCAACTGAATCATCTCAAGAAATTGAAAACCCCTCGAAAAAGTACCGTGTTGGTCAGACAACCAAACTACAATGTGTTTAGTAAAATAATGTAACTATCTCATCTTCACATTAAGTTCAGGAAATTAGTCCTATTGTTTACAATTATTTTTATATTCAAATTTTGAGTCTGTTAGCTGATGGTTCGAAAAACCGAAGTGAGTTTTCTTTCTGTACATTTCCATCTCATTCACTTTCTTTGATAAAAGTTGGACTTGATTGCCCTGAAGACAATTCTTCGACCGTATGGCACAAAATTTGATTATTCAGTGGAGAAACTATCGGTCTATGAACTAATAGTCCAAATGTTATGCATTTAAATGACTGGGTATATTTTATGTTATGATGTGACTAATCTATAATAAGAGTTTGTTTTATGTCCATGGGCACTTTGTATGTCGTTTACACCATGATAATGCCACATATTTGTCCGTGGAAGCATGATTTCAATGAATCGGCTATCTCGGGATCACAATCGTCTTAGTTTCTCAAACTTTGCCACTATACCTCTATGACATACGATTTCTGTCCACACAAAATAAACGGATTTAAATAACAGTAGTGTTAAGTAAATAATGGGGGATGTTTTACTGTCCATGAGGTTTGGTGCAATCCGATCTTGACAATAAACTTGAAGATTTCGTTCCAATTATCCTGGACGAGTACAGAAAATTAATTAACTAGTCCGATATTCATCAGAGATATCACTTTCTTGGCTAAGGGAACGTCATTAATAGTCAGGATCCCTCAATTTTCCCCCACATTTCCTCAACACCGGTAAAAAAAAACCTGGAACAGTTGGCAGTTTTCCGGAAGAGACGGACGAACAGTCATTCGAATCTAATTTTGACACTTCTGATTTCCAGGTACACTGTCAGCTTGATGCCCTCGGTCAAGCATAGTGGTCATATCCCTGTACAACACTATTTCGGGCTCATTCTTTCCCTCACCAATAAAAAATTCCTTTGGTCTCACTACATCTGCCCACGCTCAGATATACTGTTATTTCGAACCAAAGTATCTTTCTTCTAGTTCCATCTTACGAACACGTCAAATAAGTTTTGAACATTGGTGCTGACCTCATTGGTTTTACTGCAAAAACCCTAACCGAAGGCGCTTGGTCAAGCATCCACACTAGATCACTACTTATGGGCCGTCCTACCTACCCCTTGCAACCATGGTGTATGTTACTTATGTTGACTTATAGACAGTATGTAACGCCAATCAGAAGTAGAATGTCTTGCAGCAGAAGATTGAAGTCGAGATGAGAAGAGGGGAGAACACGGGAAGCAGTCAAAATAACAACAAGAATGACGGAACGATGAAGTTTGTAAGAGACAATTGATGGAACATGTGCAAATGAAAAATTTAGTGTATGGCTTTTATATTCTACAAAGGTACCCTATAATTTTCCATCAAAACATAGATTGGCATTTCCCGCCTGATTTCTTTGTTCACTTCACAATAATTAATCAGTTTAAATCATATACTAACCTAAAACTAGACTATCTTCAAAAAAATAAGTCTTCGAATCCCTTCATACCCGACTTCTATGTTTGATTCTGTTTTGGTTTCTCAAATTTGAAGATGCTGTTGGGGACAGCGTTGTCAAGCGCCGAATGTTGTGGCATCTTTAATAGTTCTCTCAATCTACTGAAAAATTCATATTATCACTCGTATATATAGTGTCTGAAGTCACGATTAAACCTATCCCATGTGAATATTTGTTGCTTAGCACATCATAGGACATTTTGCTCTGTATAAAGTTTAGGAGGTTCCTTCATTCCTAGTCAGCTTTTATCTACGGACTAAACGAAGTGCAGCTGTAAATGATTATCTTAAATTCCAAGCCTGACTAACTTATGGCCATTCTGTTTGAAACTTCACATCATAACTGGTAGACCGGAAGTTAGTTAAATGGATATTCACTCCCGCATAATATTATTTTATTCCTCATTTCTGTTCGTACGTTTTCTAAACGAAAACGACATTCGCTACAAAAATCACACTCGGAACATATAAAGCCGTCATATATTCTAACAATGTAGAATATAGACGCTAAAATGTAGAAAATAGACCAATAATTTTATGTCACAGTAAAAGCACAGCGTTTCAAGCTTTTTCCACGCAAACAAAACTTCACTACTAAACGGGTTACCTCATGATACTCTTAGAAGGATACAAAAAGTGACGTCTAAATTTCAAAATTGACTATTATGAAACTTTTTCCCTTCGAGAAACGGAAGAATGGAAACTCTTAAAAGATGATGGATATCATCGAAACTATTGCTTTTATTTTCACAGATGACGGTAAAAACAAGGGAAAGAGCGGAATAACGCTGATGCATTGTGAATATAGCTTTCAATTCGAAAGTCCACAACTTGGATTTTAAGAATATCCGGAGGCTTGTTTTTTCAATTTCGTTCTGTTTGTCAAAGACGCTCGGACAACTTCCAGGCCGCTCTGGGTCTAGTGCTAATATTACTCGGTTCTCTAAGTTTTCAGAAACTTCACATCAAGCATTTACAAGACAGCCGTTTTTTTCATCGACAAGTCACGGAATTCTCTGGCAAGTAATTGCATGCTTATGGCCTCCGTTTTAGAATAGATCAAGATCAGTTACATGGAACTACCAATAATTAGACCGGGACTGATAAACTGATATGTCACTCTGATAGATCTCTGAAGACTTCTTTTAAGATTATTCTGAACTACCCAAGAATTAGATATAGCTTTGTTGGCATACTTATGAGTGAAAACATTATTATCAATTTCCAGTTCAAATTGCATAGGAAGGGGTAATACTAAAGGATTAACTGAAGTCAAACTATTAATGTTCTACTTAGTGAGTGAACCATCGTCCTAGAATTTTACAAAAATCAAAGTTAGAGAACTGAAGCCTATCAAGAAACTGATGTGAATCATTTTCGTTACAGTCGTTAATATGTATGTTCTATTGGATAACGTTAGTTATAATCTATCATTTTTATTTTGAAGGGTTCTTCGATGATCTGAAATTCATGAGATTCACATCCAGCAATCAATTTTTGTACAGCTTTGAAGATTGTTAGCTCAATTCCTCCTGTGTGGAGGGTATTTCCTTATTCGTAATCATAATGCAACAAAATTACTAGATAGTAAATCAGTTACGGTAGCTTGAGACAGGTGAAAGATTGACAAAGTTGTGAAAACATATATATGACATGACCACAGTGACAATGTAAACTAGAAAACTTTTCACATGAACGACCACATGACAGAAAAAGCCATATATGGTAGGATAAACTTCCACAACATTAAAATACAGCGCCCAAACAACTTGGAATGTTTACTGCTAATGGGTATGAATGAAGTTTGTATCGATGTTAGTGAATTCAAAATAATAAAACGAAACGGGATTAATCCCAGTATGTCTGGAACTTCAACAAGATTCAATCAAGGAGTCAAGTTAGAAGTACGCAGTATGAGATTCTATTGTATTATTATGACTTGTTCCAACAACACAAAATATTTTACTGTACAGTAAGTGTATGTGTTATTCCCCATATTTCTCAAATTATTATTCCTTTGTTTTCAGTGTAACAATCACTATCAACTACTACGAAATCGTGATTACTAAGTTAGAGGAGTTGGGTAGGCCTGAAATCTCCTGGCTGTTAGTAGTATCGACGTCAGACAGCTGTTGAAAATCTCGGTATTACACTTCTCACCCTTGGAAACAACATAGTCATAACAATGTTATAATTTCCATTGTAAATCTACAGCTAACAGTGTATACTCGGACATAGGTATTATTTGCAAAATCATAGGAAGCCTGATTCCCCTATTACTAAAAATAGTCGCTGATCATCAGTGTAGCTAATCCTTGTGAATGGTCAGGATTTACTGAAGTTGGACAGGAACAGTAGGACTTACTAGTTTACGTAGAATTCACATCTCCTAGTCGATACCTAGCTTGAATTACCATTTGATATTGTCCTTCACCATGACTAAGTTCGACAAGTTGCCTGACAATCGGCGATTTGTCGTCTAAAGTGGAATGTTTCAACCTGACGGATGATTTGTCTAAGGATCAGTGACATTTCACTGGTCCTACACAAATTTCACTACTTACTCGGGGCACCATCTCAAAAATGATCCTTAACCATATCCTTTTACCTGAAGAATGATATTTTTCTCCCAAGAGGAGTTTGTCTATGGAAAAGCCCTGATAGGCTTTGTGTCATTAAATCTTTATCTGATAAGGTATAGAAAATTAGGAGGGCCATTATCAAGATGTATAATATGGCTCATAATCCTTGGAATTTCCATTGATACACGTCAGTACCAAACTAGATAAAAATGGACACCACCCTAATGTGTGACAAAAAAAGCACACGCAAAAGCTCTTGAATTTTTAATGCTTAAGTCTATGAAATATGGAATTCACTGTCAAAAGCGATAGTGATAGCATTCTATACTGATTATTTCTGAGACGTGTTCAAATGGTTCAAGTCGTTGTGGACGGAACAGAAGAAGCTTTCACCTAACGGGCTTCCATTTCTAGTAGCAATGGATCACCAATACCTCCAGGCAGGAACGTACGTATATTAACGTTAATAGGGGAAAAAGGAATTGGGAAATCATTATAATATGTTATCCTTAGTCCTTAAGAATAAGTCGAGTTTCCTCTCAAAGGACTCCTGGGAGGTCGCTTGGACTAGCTCAGTCGGCAGCAAATTCCAGCACTTGACAACTCTAACGGAGTAGAAGTTGTGTCTGCAGTCTGTTCTGCTGTTTAGGGCCTCCAATTTCTGGGTGTTACCTCTTAGGTTAGTGTTATGACTAAGATTAAGATGTTTAAGGGGAGGACCAGAAGTACTAAGGATACTGTAAGTCATAAGAAGTTCAACTCTAAGACACCTGTATTCTAACGGATAAAGGTTAAGTGATTGGAGGGGCCAGCCATCTCCTATGCATGTCATTTTTTAATTCGCTCGCTAACATTTGCTGATGTACTCACTGCCTTCTAGCCTACGTTATTTGTCAATAAAAATATAGTTGCCGCTTCCCTCTGTCTTCTGATATTATACACAGTTCAGAGTGATATAATAAAGGTTATCGAGACTATCGATTAACGAAGCACGCCACTACAAGTTTCCTAAGTTGTAACTGTAGTCTGCGACATGTCGTTGATGAACTACTTTACACTTTGAAGTGTTGAGGGTAAGTCCACAGTCGTCTGCCCAACTAATAAGTCAACTCAGATCCTCCTGAAGTGCCAGTTTATTTTCTTGATTTTGTATCTCTCTCCAAAGTTTCACATCATCGGCAAAAACAATAAGTCGGACGATGCTTGTTTTGGTAGATCGTTCATATAAATCAAGAAGAGAAGAGGTCCTAGTATTGAGCCCCGGGGGACCCCACTAGGACATTCCATAGCCTGAGAGAGAGTGAAGTTAACCCTGACCTTAAAGTGTCGATTTTCTAAATATGAAGAGAGCCAATAAATCAAAGGGGTTTTTATACCCAATTGTTTAAGCTTATTGATAATACATATATGGTTGGCCCCATCGAAAGACTTTGAGAAATCAAGGTAAATAATGTCAACCTTACTCTTCAGATCAAGGATGCTTGTCCATCTGTCCACTGCAGTCAACAGGTTGGTTATACATCAGCGGCCCTTCCTGAAACCATGCTATTGAGGTGAGAAGAACTTTGAGGATGATAAGTATTCTAGTATACCACCGTATATTAGGGATTCCATAATTTTGGAAGGTATAGAGAGAAGGGCCACCGGTCGGTAGCTTGAGGGTTCACTACGTCGACCTCCTTTGAAAATTGGTGTGATGTGGGCCAGCTTCCATATTTTCGGTAGTTTGCCTCGGGTTAGCGAGTGTGCAAACATCACGCTAGGTGGTGTCGCCAGGATTGAAGCTACTCCCTCAATACAGCGAAATGAATCATATCCGGACCAGGAGGTGTCTTTTCTTAGGTGCTGCAGTTTACGGAGCACCAGGTCAGCACTCGGCTTCACTTAGGAAAGTCCTGTGCAGTTGAGGATGAAGCATTCATCAGGGTAGTTGATGTTGGTCGGTTGAAATGTCCGAGAGTATTGTTCAGTCAAAAGGTTAGCGGCACCCCCATCGTTACTGGTCGGACCATTAGGATTAAGCAGTTGGGAAACTCCAGTTTTGGATAGTCGAGGAGAAGCTGAGTAACGGAATAAGCTTTTCAGACTGGAGACAAGTTTATCGGTAATCTTGATCTGGTACTGAAGCCTGTCTTCTCTCATCGACTTTGTGCATATGTTTGTATTGCCTGTGGGCGCCGTTGTTATCAGTTCGTTTCTATTCAGCCCGACAGTGTGGCTTAGCAGACGAAGAGTGTGGTTCTTGATTATTGTAGGTTGCTTATAGCTTTTGGGGACCGTTTAAGGAACTGAATGCTCAATAGCACATAAGAGCGTGTGCAGTAAGAAATTCCAATGAGCATCCACTTCAAGTTGAATGTGAAAATCACAATCCACCTGTTGTAGATAGTCATGCAAAGCTAACACATTCAACCGTTTGAAATTCCAGCGCCTGTTGTTGGTGGGATATCTTAGCTCAGTTTTGCTGACAAAACTGAATAAGACGGCATGATCGCTTTTCCTCAGGGGAGCCAGAATTGAGAGATCACCGACTAGGAATTATTCATTTGTAAATACCCAGTCTACGCGACGGCGTCTGACTGTTTCTCCAACAAGTTACCGACTTCATATTTTCGAATAATACCAGATCCTCAATAAGGTTGGAGAACCAAGCTTCAGTAGACTTTTCACCTCCAATGTAGGTATGTTGACTCCAAGGAGATTGAAGTCCTCTGGAATCAAAATACGAGAGCATTCAAGATGCGTTGAGCGCACGATTGTCGTACTCGATGTCGGAAGTGGGCTTCCTGTAGATGACCCCCACCAAACACTTCGGGATGGTAGATAACCTTTCCGAGAACCATACGAATTCATCAAGATTGAGAAACTCTTGATTGTGAAGTTGATGCACCTTCAGGCATGATATTGAGGAAACCACGGATATTCTAGTTTTACAACTAGCAACCAGTAGTATCTTCTATAATCATTCGTTCCCAGTCAAATAGAAACCAGAAGTCAGACGAGGAGAGACAGGAAAGATATATTTGATTCGTTATCAATATATCGAGAGACTTCGTTATTAACTGGCTATTGCAACGTAGGAGCTGTGTCCCACGCCGTGTTGCAACGTGATCTGGTGCGGATGCATGACCGAAAGCCTTCAGCTAAACAAGTCCACTTAAACAACGTGGTCAGCATCCAATGTCGAACACTTAATGAGCCATTGATTTTGGGGAATTATTAACAGCTACAGATCACTTCCCCCCCTAGTGAGGTAGTGATGCCCCTAAGACGTGACCAGCCAGAAGTTTAAACCCAACGAATTTGTCGTTGGTAAACACTCTTCTGATAGCTTGCTTAGTTTAGCAGCGTCTGGTCGTCTTTCCTTAAACTATGGGACCAAAATGTACAACATAGCAATAAAGAAATAAAGTAAATGAAAATTTCGGTTCCTTGCGAAACTTCGTCGTTCCTTTCCAGCCGTCCTGAAAAAGAGGAAAAATAAAACGTGTGAGTGCATGTCGAAAATACACTCGTACTTGCGTGAGGACACAAGATGAGCAGGAAAAAAATTGAATAAACTAATACACTTACAGACAGCGTAAAAGCGATCGGGAAAAAAACTGGGTTGTTTTTATATACATATAAAAATATAAATACTCTCAAAAAATAATAATGTTTTGTTTTTTTTGGTTTTTTTATATAAATAAAAAATGAGCATATTAAAATTTTTTTATAATAAACAATGAAAGGGTAATTCAAGATAAAACCTGTGTTCTACGTGCAATATTCGTTAAGATGTTCTGGAAATCTTACTCTTCTTCCAAAGCGCGTTGATTTAGGTTTATCTATCGATGTTGACGAAGTATCAAGTAGTGTGTCGGTTGTCGTGTAGGGTACTACGAGTGTAGGAGCCGTGTCGTACGATTGTACCGAAGGAAAATCGACGTAGCTAGGGTTTTCTTTCTAAGTACGCTGCTTTGTGTCGATCGATACTGATGCTATCGTTCGTACCGTTCTTATCGACTGCATAGTACTTAGGTTCGCGTTGAAGAACTTTGGAGGGTCCTTCGTATGCTGATTCGAGGGGTCGTCGATGTGAGTCTCGACGAATGAAGACGTATGTACTATGTCGTAAGTCAGGTTGAACAAAAACATCAGTTGATTGAGGTCGAGCGTGAGCAGGTTAACTGAACGCATAGCGTTTGTAAGCCTACTCGTGTAAGAGTTTAGATCCATGTTCAATAAAGAAGCTGAAGGATCTACGAATTCTCTTGGGAGTCGGAGCGTCGTTCCGTAAACGAGTTCAGATGCCGTGTATCCAATGTCAGCTTTCGCTGCATTGCGGATACCTAGCAAGACGAGTGAAACGTTTAAAGCTGATAATGAAGCTTTTAACTGTCGATGAAAACGTTCTACCAACCCGTTTGCTTGTGGGTGGTAGGCGGTCGTTCGGAAGCGCGTGATTCCTAAAAGTGTGGTCAGACAACGGAAAAGTTCAGATTCGAACTGGCGTGGAAGGGCAGCCGAAATTTGCCACCCATCGTTCGATTAAAGCGCGGGCCACGGTTTCAGAAGTAATGTCCTTAATCGGTACTGCTTCTGGCCATCGAGTAAAACGGTCTACGCATGTTAAGAGATATGAGTATCTGTTTGAGTCGGGTAAGGGTCCTACCAAAGCTATATGGACGTGGTCGAAACGAGCGTCAGGGGTTTTGAAAGAGCCTAAGGGACATTTGTTGTGTTTTATGACCTTAGATTTCTGACAGCTTACACAGGAGCGTGCCCGCTCCCTCACGTTTTTATCCATGCCAGGCCAACAAAAGCGTTCGGCCATAAGTTTGACTGTTGCACGAGCACCTGGATGAGAAAGATTGTGCAACGTATTGAAGACGTTGCGTCGATAATGTTTTGGTACTATTGGACGATCCCTACCTGTAGATGTGTCACAGAGTAAGGTTTCCTTACCTGTTCCCATCTGCTTAATACTTAGTTTTAGAGTTGTCGAGGATAACCCATGCTGAAGATCAATGTCTTCTTTTTGAAGCTGAGCGAGTTTAAGAAGGTCGATTCTTTGGAAACTGTTCAAGGAATATTTCGAGACAAGGCGTCTGAGACTACACTGTTAGCTCCAGAAATGTGTTATATATCTGAAGTAAACTGCGAAATGTAGTCGAGTTGTCGAGACTCTCGCGGTGAGTACTTGTCTGAAGATGAACTTAAGGAGAAGGTAAGAGTTTTGTGATCGGTACAAAGTGTGAATTCTCTTCCTTCGATGGAATGTTGGAAATGCCGTACAGCACAATACATAGCTAGGAGTTCCCTACCGAACGTGCTGTACCTAGATTCCGCGTCTAGCAACCGTCTCGAGAAAAATCCTAAAGGTTGCCACGAGTTGTTAACCCATTGTTGTAAGACTGCTCCCATTGCTGAGTCGGATGCGCCTACGGCGATACTAATGGACGCTTGAGTGTCCTGATGAGCAAGCAGGGTTGCTTTAGCGATGTGTTCCTTAATTGTGGAGAATTCTTTACGGGCTATGTCGCCTAAACTAATTGATTTCGCATTTCCACGAAGCTGATCGGTTAACGGTTTCATTAGGGATGCGCATTTGGGTATGAACCGTCTATAGAAACTTACAAGTCCGTTAAAAGTTCGTAAGTGCTTGATCGTGGTCGGTTCTGGGTAATCCAGAATGGCCGCCACTTTGCTCCTAGGGGGTCGGATGCCTTGAGCATCAATAGTGTGTCCTAAGAAGTCTAAGGAGTTGGTTCCGATTTGGCATTTCTGAATGTTGACAGTAATGCCATGCCTTTGGAGTCGATCGAAAACAATGTCCAGATGCTTGAGATGCGATTCTCTGTCCGGACTTGCTATTAGACAGTCATCAACATACGCATGTACGAAGTCGAGACCTCGGAAGACGTCGTCTATAAACCTTCGGAAGGTTTGAGCGGCATTTCTTAAACCAAAAGGCATTCGCAAGAATTCGTAAAGACCGAAGGGAGTGATGATGGCGGTTTTAGGAACGTCGTCAGGTGCCATCGGTATTTGGTTATAGGCCTTAAGTAAGTCGATTTTTGAAAAGACAGTTGTACCTTTCAAGGTAGCTGTCAAATCGTGAATGCGAGGCAATGGGTAACGATCGGGAATGATTTTTGCATTCAGACGCCGATAATCACCAGTTGGCCGCCAATCGTTGCTGTCCTTTTTAGGGACCATGTGCAATGGGGATGACTATGGACTATGCGATGGTCGAATTATACCTAAGTCTATCATATGGTCAAATTCGTTTTTGGCTAACCGAAGTTTTTCGGGAGCGAGTCGACGGGCTTTCGAGAATACAGGTGGTCCTGTAGTCGAGATGTGATGTGTAACATTGCTGGTTACACAAGGCAATTTCGATTGCGATTGGTATATCCCGGGGTATTTATCGAGTACTGATTGGTACAATGGCTCTATGGTGTGTTTAATCGTGACTGGGGATAACCTGCAACCAGAACAAGGAGTTACGCAAACAGATAACTTAGTGTTTCTGTCTATTAACCTTCGTGAGCGTGTGTCGATGAGTAGATTGTGGTATTGTAACAGGTCGATACCAATGATTGGCATAGAGACATCTGCAACCACGAAAATCCAGTGTATGGGTTTGCGTAAACCCACGTTAAGGTAGACGTACCTTTTACCGTAAGTAGCGATCGGCTTTCCGTTTGCCGCCTGTAAACTTGAAACAGACTCGTGAAGTCTGTCGTCGGGATTCGCTGGAAGAACGCTATCTTCTGCGCCGGTGTCGACGAGGTAGCGAACTTTCGTAGTCACATCCGTGACATATAAGAGGCGGCTGTGTTCGTCGGCTACGGTTGCCGTTAACGCGTGCCGGCTGGGAAGTTTCCCGAACTGTTTTTCGTGTTACTCGATTTTGAGGTGGGATAATTGCAGGGTTTCCTGCAATTTCTGGAATACTTACCGTACTAGTTATGATACCAGCACCAGTCGGGATTATCTGTCTCTCGTGGTCGAGAGGCAGATCGCCTACGTGAGACAATTCTACGCGGGTTTTTTGACCGACTACGGTCATTACAAACTCTACGATATCGTGTAAGCGTGTAACATAGTTCGGCTATGTCAGTTGGGGTCGATTGGGGTTTTTCCTTGACGGAAAAAACCTCGGCCCTAGAAGATTTAGTGATTTCTAAGATTCGGTCGGCAGATGCAGCCAGCTCATCTATGGCGTTGTTTTGAAATGAAACAATAACTGCCTGGACCTGATGAGGAAGTTTAGACAAGAGAAGTTGTCTGAATAGGCATTCATCGAAAGTTCGTTGGCCGATAACCTCTCTCATTCTTAGCAACATGTCTGTCGCAGAACCCTGTTGCAAGTCGATGTTATGGAAGAGTTGGTTTAACCGTTGTCGGTCGGTTAGGTCTCTACGTTTTAGAATCGAACATTTGAGAGTTTCGTAAGGTTCGGGAACATCACTAGTAAACATACTAGGTGTTACGTACCTGTTAAACTGGCGCGGTAACGTCTTAACTACCGCGAGGAAACGTGTGCGCGAGTCCGTGATTCCGTGCATGCGAAAATCAGCTTCTGCGTAGCAGAACCAGGACTCGATATTGTCGGGCCAAAATGGCTTTAACTGAATCGAAATAGGGGAATAGACTTCAATTTATAAACCTTGGGTGAGTGTTCCGTCATAGTAATATAGATAACGAAAAATGTCTAATTAAAATATATCCGTAAAAAAAATTCGCGAAAAAATTTTTTTCACAATATATAAAAATCTAATAGAGAATAACAATGAATAATAATATTCCAAAATGGAACAGACTCACAGTATATTGGCTTGGTGTACCAGATCACGTCGGTCTCATCACTGAGGATACCACGGATATTCTAGTTTTACAACTAGCAACCAGTAGTATCTTCTATAATCATTCGTTCCCAGTCAAATAGAAACCAGAAGTCAGACGAGGAGAGACAGGAAAGATATATTTGATTCGTTATCAATATATCGAGAGACTTCGTTATTAACTGGCTATTGCAACGTAGGAGCTGTGTCCCACGCCGTGTTGCAACGTGATCTGGTGCGGATGCATGACCGAAAGCCTTCAGCTAAACAAGTCCACTTAAACAACGTGGTCAGCATCCAATGTCGAACACTTAATGAGCTATTGATTTTGGGGAATTATTTACAGCTACAATATGTATAAGGCTACTCCAGCCCCCATTCCAGTTTCTTTGTCGTTGCGAAACAAAGACATACCAGATACTGCTAGCTCCTGGTCCGTAAACTGAGAAGATATCCAGGCGTTGTACTTGCCGTAGCTCTGAGTGTACTGAATAAGGTAAAGGGGGCAAGGAAATTATTCGGTTTAAACTAGCTTGTCAAATAGGCGGTTGATATATTGGATATCAGGATAATGACCTTACCTGAAGGCGGGATTACGACTTAAGCCACGTTTTGACACCACGTATTTTCTTGAGGTCTGTACATTGGTATGCATAACAAGTGTTCATCTCCCATAAAATAATTCTTTCCGCTCAGAGCATGTGCCACTCAAATGTGTCGAAATCAAGAAATGCACACAGTACTGTTAAAGTTTATGTGCTCATGTTTTTAAATGCCACTAAAATTTGTGGTAGTTTTGTATTAGATTTCTGAATAATTTACCGGGCTTAATTTCATATTGTCTGCTTATTAAATATACGGGATTTCATACTCTGTCAAACCTGAGTGGTCTAGTATTATGAAATATAAGTCGTGATTTTCCTCCTAGGCGATGGTAACTATGATTCCTAAGAATTCAGTGAATGTAGACATTATTTTTTATGCAAACAGATTGCCTTGTCAATTGCTAACTTGAAACCATAAGTTGTCGGCATCTTAACGATCGTAATAAGTGATAGTGACGTGAAAACAAATTGAATTATTATCAATTATTTAGAACAGCTAGTCGAACCATAACGACAATTTTAAAAAAATGTGATCGTTGGGGGAGGTTAGAAAATCATACTACGAGGTAGATCAAGCAAGTAATCAATGTAATGTATATTCTAGTTGAGCTATAGTACACGTTTGAAATCCCATTGTCTGGATGATCTTTAGGACTGCAGCGGGTGTATTACGCCAAAACTGATATAGGTAGTGTGTTCAAGATCTTAACAGTTAACACATCTCAAAAGTAGCAAAACTACTGGTGTTGTCACGTATCCGAATACATATGTTCGCACTGCACTTTGCCAATGTTAAAACAATTTCAAACCGAGACTACCAGATTACCTTGTGTGCAAAAACTATATCAAAGATTGTATGTTTTATTTGAAAATGAAACTCAGAATTTGTATATTTAATTTTACACCTCACGTTGTATAAATACTAGCTTTGGTACCTGGCTTACGAAACCATTTATGTAAAATGGATTTAAAGCTTGGATCTCAGTAATTAGAATCCTGACGACCTGACCACTAATTCACTACTCTAAGTGATTTCAAGGATAGTAACCAGTCTTTGAATGGGATTCTTGAGTGAGCGTTGGTATTCTAACTGAATGATTTGCGATCTACTTTGATGCGCCCAGTTTGTACAACAAGCTCAAGAAAGCATCTATTTAGAGTGCAGGTTTCTGACCTTTGAACTTAATGTATTAAGTAGCACAGCTTGCATAATAAGACAGTTGTAACCGACTAAAATTATCTTCAGGAGAGTAGCATCATTCATTTGAAACTCAGACTTCCGTTATAAACAAATATGTCATTTACTTCGGGACGATTTTGACAAATGGGTAGACATTTTTCTTCTGTTAACACTACAGAAACGGAAACATCTAAAACAAATTAGCGTCTACTGTAAGGTTTATGTAAGCTAAAACTTCTGCTTTTCGAAATCCAGCGTAGGTAAGTTGGCTAAAATGCTGTTAAATTGGAAACAGCTAACTTCAAGTCTAGAGGTGATTGTGTGCTACTCATTGCAGCTATATGTAGTGAAAAACAGTGAGCATCTCCACGAAAACTGTTCTCATAGTAAACAGGAGTCAAAAAATGAGTAAGAGAGTTTCTTACACTTCATGGATAACCGATGTCAGTAACGTTTGCAACCCGAAGCCAACGCTGCGAAAATTTTCGCTTTTGAATAATTGTTCCTTAAAGCCTAAAAACAGTCATCTAGCCCGTTTTCCTGGTTGTCTGAAGGAAATAACGAATTGTGGTGTGAATGATTTAATTATCAGCCACCCACACGCTATCAACTTTCATCCTTGTCATGTTGTAACCAAATGTTTCACAGACTATCTGTAATAACATAGCGACCCTCTGTGTGCTTAAAATTGTTTGTTGTAAGATCATTTTAAGTTACAAAAAACAGTACACAAAACCTAAACCTTTCAAAGTGTCGGTTTCAATACAGTATCTCATTTTCACCTTTTAGTTGTGTTATCCGTTTAAAACTGAAGAATAATTTTCTATATTTCAGCTCCAAAAATGGTTGTATATCATGATCGAAACCTAATCATCAACTACATTCCAACATCGATTACAGATGCTGATTTGACCAACTTATTTTCATCTGTCGGTGCCATTAAAACCTGCCGGATAATTCGAGACCGAAATAGCGGGTCCAGCTTTGGCTTTGGGTTTTGTGAGTATGAAGATTCTGACTCTGCTCATAAGGCTATCACACGCTTTAATGGTTACCGAATCGCCGATAAGATTCTGAAAGTTTCACTAGCTAAGCTGCAAGGACGACTTTGCCAAAGCTCAAATTTATACGTTAAAAATTTCCCACCTACACTCACCGAGCACGATTTGACGGCAGAATTTGGACAGTTTGGTCCTGTTGTTCAGTGTCGTATATTGCGTGATCACGATACGAATGTTTCTAAAGGGAGTGCCTACGTACTGTTCGAGAATCCTGCTGATGCCGAAGCAGCTAAGCGTTCTCTAGATGCACGTGCTTGGCCCGGATCTACAGACAATCAGATGCTGTCTATAAAGTTTGCCACTCCACCTTATCGACAATCGGTTAGTTTGACAAAATCCAGAAACAACTTCAGAAGACCATTTTTGCATCAACAAAATCTGCGAAACGGTCAGTTATCTGCTCACTTATCATCTCAGTCAAAGCCTTCAGTTCCTGAAGTTTATACACCTTCCTGTCCACAATTACCTTACATTCCTAACAATTTATGTACAGCATTGGCCCACTCTGTCCAAGGGTCACTATTGCAATCTCCTGTTATACAACCACAACTAAATCCACAGGGTCTGTTATGGAGTAATGATTACCCCAATACTGAGTATCAGAACCCTGCTTCTGCTTTAAATGTAACTTCTGGTTACTTGGCCCCTTACTTCTATTCACAACAACCTTATCCAAATCTTTGGCTACCTCTTCAACAGAACTATCTTAACCAAATCCCTTTGAATACTTTATGTACAAATCAGTTGGAAAGTTATGGAAATTCAGTCCAAGGTTGTCCTATAATTACCAATGTTCAAAATACCTTTTATCCTACCCTAAGTCAGCAACAATCCAATTTACCTACTAAAATATCTGATGCAACTTGTAAGCAATCAAACGACTTTTCTCATTTCGGCCGACCCAAATCCACTAAAATTGACAAAAATGAATCTACATCTGTATACATATATAATATTGGAAACATGACTGAAGCACAAATATTTGTTCTGTTCTCACAGTTTGGACCAATTTTAAATGTTTCTATACCGAAAGATTACAAAACAAATTCCTCTAGAAACTTCGGTTTCGTTACGTATAGTAATTTTCAGAGTGCTCAAAACTCGATAGATATAATGAACGGATCACTTTTATCTGGTAGGCGATTACAGGTTTCATTTCGTCAAAGTAAAGGAAAGTGGACTAAATATGGAAGTCTCAGTAGCAGTAATACTTTAGAAAAACCTGCTTCGAAACAGAAAGGGGACATCCCAGACTCTGGATGCCACAGTCCACAGTTGTCAAGTGAGAAATTAGATGTTACCAATATTTTACCTTCCAACAATCTCCAAGTTTCAGAGACGATCGAGGCATTGGGGAATTTAAATATATCTAATGGAAGCAACATGGCCTCCTCTAAAGTCTAACAAGACTGCGTAAACTACACATCAAAAAGTTAATTTACCAGACTATTTGTGCACGAACGTATTTTTTTCTTGTGAAACATTTACTTCATTAATTTCAATACATTTCCCATATAAATGACACCATGTACATATATATACAATATTAATTTTACTGACTATAAATGTTTATTATTACAACGGAATTATTGTCTCAAATCCTTTTTTGATTTCTTCCAGGGTCTTTATTTTTATAAGGTATTCTAAAAGTGTGGAGTTCCTAGGGTATGCAGTACCGAAAAACAACTTTAAGTATACTCTCAAAGATATTATTTATTGCGTTGATTCCCTTCCAGTCGTCGCCACACTTTTGTCCAGACTTTTTTTTACATGATTCCTTGCTGTAAACTTATATTTTTATTAATACTTTTGAGTATATAGTTTAAGTAGCTTTATTTAAACTAAAAGTCATGTGGGTACGTTGAAAGTGAACATAAGAAATCTAATTGCCTATATGTAATCGTTCATTAAATTTCTATATTTAAAGTATCCTCTTAGTGTTGAAAGCATTCGACTTTCAGCCATTAAGTTTAAGGTTCAAGCCTCATTCCAATCTCTTCTGTTTGGGCAAAAGGGTAGTGTCATAAGCATTCACAATTAAAATGGAGTGGATCAGTTGATTTTTAAAAACTTAGTACCACATTTTTTGTTTAAATATTACTGATCATAAGATTTCCAAGTACAAGGTTACATGGTACGGTCAACCATATAAAATGTCTTACAAAATTAACTAATCTTACGCTATCCTTACTTTGTCATTCGAGGTTATGTTCATTTTCCAGTTTTTATATTAACGAATAGTTGGATCACAAGACTCAAATTACTGATATAGGTATATTCATTAGGTTCGTTTTTCTTTTAAAAAGTTTCATTATCAGTTCGAATTTTTAGGTCCACTTAAGTTAAACAAAAGGCGTCGAACTGGCTATCATAAGTCTCCATTAGGAATCCAATAATTAAGTTCACCAACAGAAGAAAAATATTTTATATTAGGTTTCTAAAGTTAGAAAACAAAACATAAATATCTTAGTTTATTAGAGACATTATTTCCTCGCTACTGCTTTTGGAATTAAACACCTGAATTCTCGATATTCATTTGTAATGCAGCTTTTTACAGTAAAGTATAATTTATGAAAGAGTATCATACTTTTGTTAATTGTCACATACACTAAGTGTTACTGTTATCAAGGCGAGACTTTCTTATGAGAAGTCAGCACCACTCATAATTATCGATTAAATATTTCTTCTCATTTAATATTATCTCACCAGTAAAATAGGTGGTGTCTTTCGTCTAATCACGTTGTAATACTTGTCATAAGACTGTTGTTATAACGTATGGGATCGTAATATATATGAACGTGCAATTAGAGGAGTGAATTTATTGATCGGACGCAAATGATACATGAAACCGTACGAGCAGTCTTGGGTGCTATTCGGTCCTTCCTATCTGCCTAGCCCAGCCAGTTAAGTCCAGAACACAAATAGCAGCCTCGGCAATATGAATCATCATTTACAAACACACTGGGTTTTTATACAAACCAAAGTAATCAATAAACTGATTATAACTCAACAATCGTATGATAATAAATCAAAGATCAAAATAAAGCTAATGATTAGAGAAACACGAATATGAATAGTTTAGTTACGTAACAATTGTACAATAGGAAATAGGCATAATACATTGGTCGATAAATAGTCCTTAGAGTTACCATTCATAATTCACCAGGGGATATAACAACTGTAAATATGAGTCAAGATGTGAGACACTTCTTTCATATAACCTTTAAATACTGCTAGATTCTTTGTAAAATAAACTAAATAGCAGTGTAAAAATGATTATGATAATTGGAATGAACATAATTACATTGAATAGGCATACCCAACTAACCATGCTAAACTTGGTTCCAGTCATTTATTAGAGGGATTATATAATTTTTCACGTATAGTTACAAGTGTTAACGAATAGACTAACAAGAATTAGAATTTCGAGCGCTATAATAGGGAATTAAGACGTATAATTTTAGTTATGTATGCTCAAACGTCAGTCACCTGTGTGGGATACATAACGCCCTAATCATTTTTCCACTTTATTTACTAGTTATATGGACTTTATTACCAATCGAGTTAGCTGTATTTTAATGCATTGATGTAAGATCGAAAAATATTGTTCACAGTGCAATGTTGCGTGTGATATCCTGTAGACACATGTATGATTTTCTATAATGTAAATACAAGTTCAAATTTAGTAGATTCTTCTAAAATGTAGAAAATACAATGAGGGCTCTTGCCGTGTCTTAGAAAATATTTTATTGTACATCACTGGAAAGTATGATTTCTGGAGATTGAACTGCTGATTTATTTCTAAATCTTGCTCAATTCAATTTGGTTCTCGCAACTGAATAGTGTGCAAACTTGTATTAAGTAGGATATACTTTGAAAAACAAATTTATATCAGCTGAGGGGTGTCAAATGGTTTGATAGCGTGATTCAGTTACTCATCGAAGGCAGTAGAAGATGGTTGTGCAACGTCATGAATTAGTTGAAATCAGACGTTAAAACCTCTTGATGGCGGGTTAGCGGTCCGGAGGTTAATTGTTCGCAAGCAGAACCATAGTTCTCTAGTTCGATTTCCGTGTGCGGAGTCGTGGATGAACTACTGAGGAGTCCCATACTGGGACGAAACGGCCATTCGGTACTTCCATTTTTTCAATAGTGGTCTAACTTATATTGATTCACCATTTCAGTGATATTCTTCAGCCTCTTACTGACAAAAATTAACTAGTTGAAGACAGTTATTTTTAATTTATGCTTTTGATCTGTGAAAAAGTAAGATGATTCATGTTTAATGACGTACTGATATCAGATTTAGTGATAAGGACAAATCTCTTCCTTATCTTATTTGGAACTGAAGAAAATGTATAATATCGGGTTATTTCGTCTTCTATCGGTTCTTCCAATATATTTTCCTCTTTTTAGTAAAAATTGGTTAACAAAATTTATCCGTAATATCCATTATCAGTTACTTCCCTTTGTAGCATCGTTTCATAGTTAATAAATATTTTATTTATTTAAATGCATAAATATTGGTACGAAGGGGCACCAGATATATATGCGCCACACAAATCTCATTTGATTTGTGTGAGGACTGTGATACTGCCCGGGTGCCAGAACCGAAGCAGGTGGTTTTCTTACGGGGCAACACCCCAGCCTTTGGCCTAAAGATCTGATCCACAAGGCAGTGGAGCATCGTAAGGAGATACAGTCCCATGGTAGCCGGTGACTAACAATTGGTTCATACTCCATTCGTTCCCCCAGGATACTGGAGCCCATGTGCACCATTGATTTGGAATCAGGGTTTTCCAACTTCCCTAGGTGAACTTTCCGTGTCCACTGTTCCGGTTAAAGTGCCGGACATTCGCTTTCTGTCCTCTCGTTTTCGTAAACAACACCCCCACCACGAGGAGACAGTGAGTAGGACTTCCCTGTCAGAGGCTATATACGCGTGGCCATGTGAGAGCATTTTGAGAGGGAGAGCGGACTCTCCCCACTCTCAGCCGTACCAGGGCATTCAGGGGCCTGAAATGAAAGATCAGGAACAAATACCATACACCTGAATGCTAGTGTTTTAAAATGAGACTAACGTTCCTTTCTAAGTTAGCTTCATCACCTGGTGGAAGTTATTTACATAATGTTAACTTGAAGATTAGGTTGGTATTAATGTGATTTAGTCTTTTGTTAATTGCATCTGATACTATGATGGAACAAGTATTTCTTGACATAGATTATCATCAATAAAATAAGTACTAGTGGTAATTATAACAAAATTGGTCTAAATAAAATATATTGAGGAAAATAATACTATAATAACTTCAAAGTAGTTCACTTATTATGACAGTCTTCACGAAAAAAAATTGGTATCGCCTACTTATATCTGGAATTAATGAGCAGAGAGTTATGGATTTAGTATTTACACTAGTTTGCAATGGCGAAGGTGCATCCACTCTTTATGTTCTACTAAATTCTAGTCTTCTTCATGACTCTTTTCAAATTTATTTCACTGGATTATACTTCTTCAATAACATCTTCAAACCCTAATCTTTCGGATTACTGATTATACTCTTACTACTTCTACCACCATAGGATTTGAATGGACAACTTTATCTCTGTGCTAATGTGGTATGGCTACTGGAAATGATGTACGTACGTACGAAGTTCTACGTTGTGTCTAACTGACTAGTTAGTACTTGTTACTACAATCTCGAAGGAACTAATAATTAAAGTGACATTCGAATCGAGTATCGTTATAAGAACGTTATCATTCAGTCGTGATTGGAACCCTATGTGACAGCTGGTCTCACTAATAAACCATATTAGCTAGCATGTAATTCTTGTTCGCAGTTCCCTACTAATTGTCCAATAGTCTCGAAAGTGTTTTGGGATGTTGTGCCACCCGGCCTAATGACTTCGCTGCTATTTAACCAATAAGGTTCTACTGGCGTTTAGAAATAGAAAATATGACAACAACACCGTGATCAATTGATGTAAAATTACTCTCATTTGTCATATCGAAATGTTTGGAACTTCTAATCCAATCAAATAATCCCATTGCCCCATTTCTAATTTCTATTAAAATATAGTTCTAAATAGCATTCATTATGTAGATCAGTACAAAAACTACATCACTTGTCTGTTTATTCCTGATCAGAAGAAGTGTTAACAAATGTTCCAGATATCTTGTGGCCAATTTTCGACAATTTACGACCAACTATTATTCACCGTAGTATTTAAATAAATAAGCTGAAACGACCTTGCTGGATTCCATTGCTAGACTCGATAAGACCTTACTAAAACTTGTGTTTAATTAGGAATATTGAGACAACTCAATATGGGTGTGCATAAGGCATAAGGGAATGATCGATTTCAATTATGAACAGTAGTTATGTGATCCCACCAACACTTTATTATGTTCTACTACTCGTTAAACCACTTAATGACCATATGAATTGAGCGGTTCTGTGGATAACACATTTGGTGTTTGAAGTGCAACGTACTGTTTTTAAGCTTCAATGTAAAAACCAACACTGAGATGCAGTTGATTAGTCCCAAATAGTGTGAAACGCGCGTTCTGAATTTCATGGCTAGTCAAATTTCAATTTTACTAAATTATCTGGGTTACTTCGACTCTGTACTTGCATCTACAATTGAATATTTAATATTAACTTATACTAGCCGCCTTACTAATGAATATTTATTTACTTCTTTCCATGTTCAGGTCAAATGCTTCATTTTCTACTTGATTCACTCTACAGGTCATGCCTTCTCATTGAAACTTTGAAAATGCATCTTAAAACCAATAACTATATATATTATCAGGAGAGGTTTTGTGGAGATTTACTATTTTCATAGTTCAAAGCATGAGTCAATTGAAGCTAATAATCATATGCTCACTAGTGACTGATTTCGAGAGGTAAATCCAGGAGTTCTAGTGAGAATCAGTGACCAGTGGAGTTCAAACCACGTCTGTTGTGAGATAAGAACTCACTCAAGACAATTAATGAATGGTTGCTCAACTTCGTGGATTGGTTAGAGCTAGACATAAACACCATCGGATGCCGGCTCAGTGGTCTATCGGTTAAGTGCTCTGGCTCGAGACTGGTAGGTCCTGAGTTCGATCTCTCGAGGCGAGGTCGTGGATGCGCACTGCTGATGATATAGCCATCCAGTGTTTCCAGGTTTTCCCTGATGGTCTAGCTTCAATTGACTCACTTTTTCAACTATATATATCTTATCATTCACCTTAAATAAAATTATTTCGCTCAACGACAAGACAATCAATATTTCTATCATATACAACTAATTATAAAAATTAACAAAAAAGGCTGATGAATTATGTCATTCATTAAACGTGACACATTTATTGTAAACATTATATACCTGTCTTCTAAAGGAAATGAATTGTTAAAATGGAATGACACCAATTCATAGTTGTATAAAAATAAAGAGATTTTCTACTCTTTTTTCTTTGGTCATTATGACTGGCATGTGTACGTTGATATGTTTCTCTTTTTCATAGTATTATTTGAATAAGCACATGATAAACAGAAATATTGAATCTAGAAACGAACAGGCATTCAGATTCTCAAATGATTAAAATTTGTAATCCAATTGTTTTAAGGAATAAAAAAGAAACATTACAATAGATGAAATTGTTTGGCTTACCAAAAATAACTTGGTTTAATGAGTTTAGTATAGATTAATTTGTAAGTGGTATTTGTTTTTTATGGAATGATCTCATTTAAGACACTAGTGGAAAAAGAGTCTATTGGATAGCTGTTTCTACTTAGTATGTGACTCTTCAGTAATACCACATGAACTAAATTCCCTTGACTTGATCTTTGTTGATATCATGGATGAGCTCTCCCTACGAGCCTGATACTAAAACAAAATAACTGTTCAATACTTTTTGATTCACAACATTATCCCAAATGAGATAAACCCTTGATGAATATATCACCTACTGAAAAATATCTCATTAGATATGTAATAAGGAAGGGTATATTATTTCAAAGTAAAGGCATATTGACAACTTTTTTCTATATTCGTTTAATAAGAATGGGATAACCTTATGAAATCATGTCAGAACATGGAGAATATTTTTTTTGGGTGCTATCTGATGTGTTCAGTTTCATTATCATTATTATTTTGTCCAATAGTGAACTTGTTAATAATTGTAACAACATTAACAAATAATTATTCTATATAGTTGAGATCATCAATCAATTAAAGCTAGATCACCATGGAAAACCTGGAAGCACTGGACGACCGTTTCGTCATATTGTGGGGCTCCTCATCAGTGCGCATCCACGATCCCGCCTCGTGAGATTCGAACCAAGGACCTACCAGTCTCGCACCAGAGCACTTAACCGATATATAAAATTACTAAAATCTCCACAAAACCCCTTCTGATAATGATCATATGCTCACTAATGACTGGCTCCATCAGGTATTTCCTAGAGTTCTAGTGAGAAGCAGTAACCACTGGAGTTCAACCGGGTCTGTTGTGAGATAGTAACTCACTGATGACATTGGTGAATGGTTGCTCAATTTCGTGGATTGGTTGAAGTTAGACATTAATACCGTTGGATGCTGGCCATTTCAGTGATCTAACGGTTAAGTGCTCTGGCGCGAGACTGGTAGGTCCTGGGTTCTGAACTCGCGAGGTGAGGCCGTGGATGCGTACTGGTGAGGAGTTCCACAAAATGACGAAACGGTAGTCCAGTGCTTCCAGGTTTTCCCTGATGTTCTAACTTCAATTGACTCACGCTTTCAACTATTTAAAAGTTATTTATTGAAATATTATTGTTTTTTAAGGAAATAAGTAAAAAAGAAACATGGTTAACATTGAATATATAAAAGGTCATGAAAAATTGATTTATCCTTTCATTATTTATTTATTTATTGAGTGTATTTTTAGATTGTTTCCCTTAATCAGTTAATAAAAACACAATGGAAACACAAGGTTAGATTAGGAAATTAAATCGATAACTGTTGGGCAAAATAAATTATATATCCAGTAACTACTGTCTTACCTACTATCCTGCTATGCGCATATATATATATATATATATATATATATATATATATATATATACCATTGATACTCGATAAGTATTTCTTTGATTAAACGATTGAAGTTTATATGCTGGTAATATGTAACAAGCAGTTGTATTCAAATCGTGAATAAATTAAATCGGTAATGGGAAATGTATAAACCTAAACAAACTTGAACAAAATATTTTAAAAAAAACATATTTCCATTTGACTGAATGATTCATTCATTCATTTAGTGTAGGTGGAAAAGTGGGTAAATTTGGAAATATTATTCCAAAGTCCTATAGCTTGTTCTTTTTTAGGGGTGGAAAAAAATTCACCAACTAATCAATGACCAGATTGAATTTAATACTTTACTTACTTACGCCTGTTACCCGTCGTGGAGGAACATAGGCCGCATACCAGCATTCTCTATCCAACCCTGTCCTGGGCAATCCTTTCCAGCTCCTTCCAGTTAACATTCATCCTTTTCATATAACCCAGAGTAATGTGTTCTTTGGCCTCCCTCTTTTCCGCTTCTATTCCGGATTCCAAGTTAGGGATTGCCTCGTCATTCAGTTTGGTGATTTCCTTAATGTATATCCGATCCACTTCCAACGTCTTTTCCTAATTTTCTCTTCAACTGGAAGCTGGTTTGTCCTCTCCCATAAAACGCTGTTGCTTATAGTATCCGACCAGTGAATGTTGAGTATTTTGCGTAGACAATTGTTTATAAATACTTGTACCTTCTTGACGATGGATGTAGTAGTTGTCCACGTTTCAGCTCCGTACAGTAGGACTGTGTTGATGTTTGTATTAAAGATTCTCACTTTGAGGTTAGTTGAGAGTTGTTTTGAGTTGCATATGTTCTTCAATTGTAGAAATGCTGTCCTTGCTTTGCCAGTCCTCGCCTTTACATCTGCATCCGATCCCCCTTGTTCATCAATGATGCAATTTAATAATTTAGCACATTTTAATTAAGAAAATGATTTACTGAAGTGTAGTTTTCCGTTTACTAAGCTAAGATAATCCCTTCAATTGATCAATGAATCTTATCAACTAAAGGATTGATGATTAGAGTTAAAAAATCAAGAGAATTTGAAGTTAGTAGTTTTAAATAAATGAAATACATTCTAAAATTGCATCTTATATTTATATACGACTCATGGTCTCAACTGTTAAAATTACTATAATATTTACAAAAACCCCTTCTGATATCGATCAATATATGCTCACTAGTGACTAGCTTCAAGAGGTATTTCCTGGAGTTCTAGTGAGAAGCAGTAACCAGTGGAGTTCAATCAGGTCTGTTGTGAGATATCAACTCACTGAAGAAAATGGTGGATGGGTCGCTCAATTTCGTGGATCGGTTGAAGTTAGATATTAACACCGTTGGATACCGGCCAACTAAGTGATCTAGTGGCTAAGCGCTCGAGCGCGAGACTGATAGATCCTGGTTTGGAATCTCGCAAGGTGGGATCGTGGATACGCGCTGCTGAGACGTCCCACAACAGGACGAAACTGCCGTACAGTACTTTCAGATTTTCCATGGTGGCCTAGCTTCAATTGACTGATGATCTCAACTATTAAAGTTAAATAATTGTTCTTAAATATCCAAATCCAAAGGGTTCAACTGGAAGAGGGAAAGTATCTAACAATTTATATTACGATCCTGCTAATCAGAACTAAGTATCCTAGTTAATACATATTTATTCTTAGGATTCTCACATAAGGATATTGTCTCACGTTTACGTGACAGACTATCTGTTATAATATATATGAATGCTGTGTGTTATTTATTGTTTGAATAGTTGTTATGATTAATAATCTGATGTATACGTCGATCTTCCTGTTTATGATGGATTACTGAAAAAAGCTAATCACATTGTCTACCATAGTCTATCCATGTTATGCACTCGTTGTATATGATTCAACTGAGTTTGATATGTTTTTTTTCCATTGTATTTAAAGTAACTTCATTGTAAATAAATACATGATAATCTTATAAACTATAAGATTGTTAATTACAACAATTACATTCATAACAAAAATGTTACGTTGCGCAAGTTATGTTTCAACAATTATATCTGCAAAATATAAAAATAAATTACCAGCGAACACTCAATACTAATTTCACTCTACTTCAGAATTATACACTATTTATCAACAAGTCGTAACTTGTAGGTCTTATGTGCAAAATGATGCAATAGATCTTTGATATATTATGACCGTAATGGGATGTCAACTCCGCCCGTAGCTCCTCTGGGGGCTACTGCCGGTCTCAAGCACGGATAAAGGAGGAGGGTTGAGCATGCGGTTAGCGACCTCATCCCGTAAAAAACCAACTCGCTAAAAAACGCTAACGAGAAAAAAAATCATTCAAACCATTTAAACTCTGCCCTGGGAGTAGAAGGAATAATTATGACGTCTCATGATGAAAGCCGAGTTCCTTCGGAAGTCATGAGGCCGATGCACCTTCTTACAACCAGAGCAACAATTTTTATAGGTACATGGAATGTCCGGACAATGTGGGAGACAGGAAGAGTCTTCAAAATTGCTGCAGAAATGAGAAAATACAACCTGGAGCTGCTTGGAATCAGTGAAACACATTGGACGCAGGTTGGAAAACAACGACTATCTTCAGGGGAACTTCTGTTATACTCCGGTCATGAAGAATAAAATGCTCCACATACACAAGAAGTTTCATTGATGCTGTCCAGAAAAGCACAAAATGCACTTATAGGATGGGAATCTCATGGACCAATGATCATCAAAGCCTCCTTCAAAACAAAGAGAGAGGGTATTACAATGAACGTCATCCAATGCTATGCACCTACCAACTGCCACGATGAAGACGCTAAAGACCAATTCTACGGCAAGCTGCAGTCGATCTTCGAGAAGTGCCCAACCAAGGATCTGACCATTCTGATGGGTGATTTCAATGCCAAGGTTGGAAAGGACAACACTGGATACGAAGACGTCATGGGAATCCAATACTTGCTGTTTTCTGACCACAGTTAATTATACATCATACACAATCAAATTTAACCAGTAATCACCTTGTCATGATTAACATAATATAAAATGTCTTTATATGACCTGCTAACTTCAGTGTCCAATAATAATGAGAGCAGCCGGATTGGACAGTACTAACCCTTGAAAGTGATTCTCAAACAAAGCGCCACTAAATCTATTTCCATTTACTCAGATGGAGATTTTACGCTTTGGCCACTCTGTGAGAAAAGTATAATTATTCTACCATGTTTTGGGAATATTTTCGCAAGGGAATCAGAGGAGGTCAGTCCTACAAAAAAACTAAGATGATAAGATATATCATGACTGATACATGGAATTTTAATACGAGACTACTCTATACTCTAAGATGACGGGGAAAGATTTGAAACATTAATCATTTTTAGGATAGGTTGGAAATGTCAGTCATCAACTTAATGTCACTTTTCCGATATGCTTAAGAATAGCCGCGTCTCAAGTAAATCAAAAGCGAGCTATTTGAGTATATCTTTATCCTTTAATATGAATACGATTTGGATGGTTGTATTAACATGAATCTTCCATTTAACTCCGCATATCACTTAGACTAACTCCGTTTGTGTGACGGTAGTAATAAGAACCCAAATACAGGTTGAGTTGAATGAATTTATTTCAATCACTTGTTTATCCAGACAGACACTCAAAATGGAAAATAGGAAAGTGAAGTGGAGAAGGTTAGTGAGCTAACTAGTTTTTTTGAAGCATGACTCAAAGCCAGACAAAAATAAGCCCAATACATGTGATGAGTAAGATAAGAAATGCGCACGCATACTGTTATATAAAAACAGTCAAGGTTAATAAGCGAATAGTTGACAAGGTCAAGAAGAATGAATAAATTGGTCTGTCTGGAAGCTAGAATAACGGTTGTGGGTTGATATCGCGCCAAATACTAAGTTTCCAAATGGGAACTCAATTAATTGGATAATACAACTCGAAATAATTTCTAACCAAAGAATTCGAAATCTTTGTGATTTGACTACTACAAGAGAAAAACTTTTGAGGAAGTATATCTACAGTATTCCAACGTTTTTAAGTCGACTTATAGCTACATTTACATATTGTATTTCTAAACTTATGAAATTCATTCTCCAAACAATGAACTCTTGATCATTGAGAAACTGACTCAATGGATTTTAAACCAACAGGTCATATATTCAATCTCTGTCCCACCTACATCAATTTGAACTGTTTCGTTGTAAAGCTGGCGCGCAAATACTGTATCTTAATGTAGAATACAGCGACTCATACCTGTTAAGTAAGTCAGGGACGGTTGTCATGACTGATGTAGATTTATCTTGTATTACTGAAATGAATATCAGTCTTCCGCTTTTTGAATAATCGAACTAATTCTCATGAGTCAACATAACATTCAAAGTTATAAACTTTATCACAGATCACCATTCAAACCTTTACATCGCCTAAATATGAGTGTCAACAGTCAAAATGGTTTTCGTTAATCACTGACATAGAATAGCAGGTGTCCAACGGTCATGTCTTGTGATGCAATGTTTATTCCTAAACTGTCTCTCAAACAGTTATTTGTTTAATTCCACGAGTTTATCTTCTATCTAATCGGAGGTTTCTTCCTCGAACTAGTGTATCTCCTATAATCCTATACAAAGTAACTTCTAAATCATAGATATATTAAATATTACCCCTTGAAAAATAATGTATTACAATAATTTGGTCTATGATAATGTAAACAACAATATGCAGATACTTTAATTTAATTTGGAAGGATTTAAATTATCCCGTTGTTGATATTCGTGACTGAATTTTGACCAGTTTTAGTTGAAATATATGCAATCTGTATGAATCGCATCGACATCGCCATTATGTCACAAGTTTTATTGAAGAAATGGATTTTGGTAAGTAATGGAGTCCTGAACACGTGTTTCATTGTATGTAGGTCATTTCAGCAGAATTTACCTTTACCAATTCAATGAAGTTCAGGCTCGTTAAACAAATTGGTGATTAATATCAGAAGTGATTTTGTGGATATTATAGTAAATTTTAATAGTTGAGATCATGAATCAATTGAAGCTAGACCACCATGGAAAACCTGGAAGCACTGGACGGCCGTCTCGTCCTGTTGTGGGGCTCCTCATCAGTGCGCACCCACAATCCTAAAATACCGTGGATTAGTTGAAGTTAGACACTAACAGCATTGGATAACAGCTCACCGATCCAGAGACTAGGCGTTAGCGCGCGAAACTGAAGGTCCTGGGTTCGAAGCTCGCGAGCGGGATCGTGGACATGCACTGCTGAGGAGTCCCACAATAGGACGAGACGGCCGTCCAGTGCTTCTAGGTTTTCCATGGTGGTCTAGCTTCAATTGATTCATGATCTCAACTATTAAAAATTGGTGATCATTTGTTGGGATGATCTTGAAAATTTCTCTCAATAGACATGACAAGCTCAGGAAACATTAAGAAGCATTTTATCCAATCATCTTCTGATTACAAGTTTTGCTAGAATTATCGTGAAAAGGAAAAGTCACATGTAGAGGTTCTGATTGGCTGACTACTACATTGCTACTATATTTAGTAGTATTCTAGAATTTTCTGGAAAACTGAAGGACTTCTAAAATACTATAAAAACCCTCTATCTCTGTACATAAATGAACCTTTGGAGTAAAGTGCTTCTCGTATAATTTGTGACTTTTCTCTCGTGTTCAAGTCGCTAAGTAGTTCTAGCTTGGGGGGAATGAGACTAGCTTAGGATCTGAATATAGCGTTCAATCAGCAAGACTTATCATTATTTGAACTCAGCAGCTTAGTGGATAGCGAGTTTAACGTTTAAGACAAAAGTCACTAGGTTCAACCTTTAATGTGAACATCAACATAGTGATCCAAGTTCAGCCAACTGACGAATTCCGAATAGAAGGGAACACTAATTCTTCACTTTATTTCTATCTAACTACAATCTATCTCTTTTACAAAAGTGTTGCTTATAATTTGAATATATTCTTAATGAATTCATCCCCCCCCAAATATGTAAACTTACATCAACAAATGAATATTCTTAATAAAACTATCAGTTACTATGATATTTTTTTTCAAAAGTTTTATTACTAACGTCTTAACATTTACCTGAAAAGAAAAATCAATATTAGCTAGACTAATTTTTAGCCACTTAGTTTAATTCAATATATTAAATCAATTTTACAATATAAGAGAAAAAAAGCGTGGGAAATAAAAAAAAATTTCCAACAAAAAAAATCAATACACAATAACTTGGAAATAATAAAAACAAAAGGGAGAGAAAAACAAAATTCCTTTTTCATGAAATCCCAAATTTTTTTTATTCGAGTTCGATAGGTTAGAAACAGAATTTTTTTAGTTTTTTAAAAGTTTTATTTTATTTTTACATGAAATATTTAAATATATTAAGGTAAAAAAATAAAGTGAAAATTCCTATTTTGACATTTGATAAATAATAAAAAAAGAGGAACGAATCGAGCGAAGAAATTACTTTTCAGAAGTGGGTTCCGTGGAGATTTTAGTAAATTTTTATATGGTTGAAATCACGAGTCAATTGAAGCTAGACCACCATGGAGAACCTGGGAGCATTGGACGGCCGAATCGTTCTATTATGGGACTCCTCAGCAGTGTGCATCCACGATCCCGCCTCACGAGCTTCGAACCAAGGACCTCCGGTCCCGTGCGCTAATGCCTAGTCTTTAGATCGGTGAGCTGGTATCCAACGGTCTTAGTGTCTAACTTTAACTAGTTCATGATATTGCGGGATCGTGGATGCGCACTGATGAGGAGTCCCACAATAGGACGAAACGGCCGTCCAATGCTTCCAGGTTTTCCATGGTGGTCTAACTCTAATTGACTCATGAATTCAACTATATAAAAAATTTCTTTGCAATTAGTTTTTCATCATGGCTCTACATTAATATATATATGATTTACAATAATGAAATAACACTCTTCGAGTAGATACATCAAGTAATAATTTTATAATGACATATCGATTATAAACTAACATTAATTAATTGGAAGAAAGAGGATTAATACTAATCAAAGTAATTATTCGAAAATCAAGTTGTTGTTACGCTGCATAATACATAAAACAGAAGAAAGAACTAACAAAATATTTTGATAAATGGTCAGTAATATATTAGTTATGTAAAAATCAAGAGATGAATGTAGAGAATAAGTAAAGTACAAAACTGGAAAGAATAAGATAATTGTTTAGTAAAGTTTTGCTACAAGCTCCGCTATACCGATGGCGAGAGTGATTGTACAAACTTCTTTTGGATACAAAGGTTCAGTTTGTGAATATGAATTGCGATGGCTTCAGCTATGTGCAAGAGACAAGCTCGTAAACCATGCGGCAAATTTGATGGAATATGGTAGATAACTTTAAAAGCTTTATTTATTTCAACTTGATGACCTGTGTCCACCAAGTGAGTGAGAATAAAACTCTTAATCACTTTTACTTGTACTTTGTTCAACCACGACGAATGATGTTCTGTTATTCGTTGATGAACTTGCCGGATTGTACGCCCTATATAACTGGCTCCATAAGAGCAGTTGAATTGGTAAATTTGTCTTTATTAACCGTTCTTATTGTGGGGCGGTTGTAGAAGATGGTACTCAGTCTGGCTGCATTAAATGTTTTCTGTACTACCTTTCTTAACCTCTGTATCACTATTTCTTCCGTAGCATCATCTAATGAATTTCTTCGCTCGATTCGTTCCTTTTCTTCTATTTGGAAAATAAAGTGTTACGTGATTGATTTTAGTAGACTACAAATCAAGGTTAAATATAATATTTACGGAAACTAATCAACAGTAATATATACATTACAAAATGTGGTATTATATAATGCAAACTTATCACTCTAATAACAATTGTTGACATACTATTGTTGAACTTTGTGAGATAATCCTAGAACACTTAGTAGGAAGTCATTACTGTGAGATAATCACAGTTGGTATTAATTGATGATCATACAACATAGTGAAATGACTAAAGATGAGAATATCAATTAATGGATACCAAATTGAATGGTATAAAATGTAGTACACCTAATAACCTGGAGTTCAATCCCTGATAAGATCATGGGTGAGAGAAAAAGGCTATTCACATACAATGATCTCATACAAACCTCTTATTCCAAGACATGTATAAATATAATCATGCTATTAATTAGATAAAGATATCATTGTTTGGTGTTCCCAGTATCAAATTTTGAATTAAAATAATTAAAAATAAGGCCAAATTAAACAGTGGTGACAATATCTGACTGTATAACTTCTGTTTTCCTTGTGCATGTTGAGGCCTTCTGCTTCAGAGGCTACTGCTTCACTGTTTATCTTGACCTGAATTTGTTGATATGTATGGGATAGAAAAGCTAGGTCATTTGTCAAGTCCGAATTGTCTACTTGCATGCAAGCCGTCCATTTTATCCCGTGCTTCTCTTCAGATGTCGAGGTCTTAATAATCCAATCGACCACCAGAAGAAAGAAGAAGAGGGAGAGTAAACAACCTTGGGTTCTCTAGTGCATACGATTGTAGAATTTATTTATGACTTTATTATGTTTGGAATAGTTAATTTGCCCGTACATAATAAATCCATCGTATGCGTATGTGCAATCTTAAATAACAAAAATCATACTGACAATCTAAATTCTCCAAAGATCATCTATCTATCCTTATATATATAAACGAAATATTTACTTGATGGTTATCAAATAATAACTCAACTATGTTCAATTTTCAATCAATATCAATATGAAATATACCATTGTAAATGAAATTGAGAATAGGTTGATGATGACATTAGTTCACCAATGAAAACAAGATTTAGTACATTGATTACTTTTGTCGATTGATAACCACAGTCACTTTATACTTTATTGATTATTTTTTTTTACATAGATTATCAGTAATAAGTTGATTTGATAAGAAGACAAGAGTTCATTCATAAACGACTGTAATATATGTTCCCATTTTAAATAAATAAGTACAAATGTGTAATACTTTCTGTGACATTATAGACAAGATTTTCAACTTTGTTGATGTTATATTCTTCGACCTGGATTGCTTAACAGTAGAGCTTTTTATTGTCATTGTTGAAAATATCTTCAACACCTACTTCATCTAGAATTAGATCAGTAAAGATATTATCAAGAATGATAATGAAAGATCCACAATTAAACCATATGGGACAGAGAACATAACACCATCGAAACTATTTACAATGATTTTTTTTTAAACAGCTTTATAAATACAAACATTATTTACTTAGAAATGAAACTGTTGAACAATGAACTCAAATTTTCAAAATTACAATTATATAATTGAGATAATTAATAATGCTTTCTAATGTAGTCTACTGTAATTAGTAATATAACGGTTCATTTTGTGAGCTGGGAAATTATGCAAATTAGAGTAAGTGAGGAGGGCTGGAAAAGGGAAGAACAAGAAAAAAAGGTTAGATGATGATCAAACAATCGCACACAATGAACCAATTTTTAATAAGGAAAGTAGTAGACAATAATTAGCAATAACATAAGCATCAGATTAAGACAATCTCAAAATTGAAACTAGAAGTAGATAGTTCAGTCTGTTACAATAATCACTATTTGTAATAGATATTATTGCTATTCAATTATTCATCAGTTTTAATGATATATTTCGGTTGTTCATAATAGTATGTGCCAGGAATTAATCAGTCGGTCAGTCAGTCACAACGTAGAACTTCGTACGTATGTACATCAGTTCTAGTTGCCATACCACATTAGCACAGAGATACAGTTGTCCATTTAAATCCCATAGTGGTAGAAGTAGTAAGAGTATAATCAGTAATTCGAAAGATTAGGGTTTGAATGTTATTCAAGGAGTACAATTCAATGAAATAAATTTGGAAAGAGAAAAAGGATAGAGACATGAAGAATTCAGAAGATTAGAATTTGGCAGAATGCAAAGAGTGGATGCACCTGAGCCATTGTAAACGACTTTGAGTCATGTCATTCAAGTTCTCTAACCACCGATTGCTATCATCTCGCGAATCCCAACCAGGTAGTCTACACCAACATGGCTCACTCCACTTGTCAGTGACTTAATGGATTTGTGCCACGTTTTGGTCTGACCGCCCCTAGCTTTCTTCCAACCTACTCCTATACCATAAAACATTGCACGTCGTGGCAGTCGGTGGTTGGGCATACGTAACACGGAATTAATAAAAACTCACTAGTGCTCTTAGTTGAAGGTAGATACCAACAAAAAAACCATCAACATTCTAGTTGGATACTACTTAAGAATGTTCAATTAAGCAGTGTTAAACAATTATTTGTACTTTGATCAAAAGTACAAAGTCTGCTATTAATGAATACAGAAATGGACAGAATACTGGAAGTATAATTTTTACATGCTTTTTGAATCTACCCAATAAATGTTTACAACTTTCTACAGTGAACAAACATTTCAAGGAAGAAAACGTAAATATTAGGGAATTCATAGTACGAAACGAGTAAGATTTGTAATTGTTTATAGACGATTCGTCTGATACTTAAGTGCTTGACTTTCTAACCTCTCTTTAGTTCTCCAGAAATTTCCTACACTCGAACGCCGAACACAAAAAAAGGCAATAAGAGTGGAAAGAAGTTTTACTTTCGAGGTTAGTTTAGGTTTACATAACAAGGATATTAATAGGTTTATGAGTGATACTGATATTCTAGGAAGTACCATAAACTTGCCAAACATAGTAAAAAAAGTCGATAATTATCCAATCAGGATATGACACACAATCTATCGTTTTCCTAGAACATTCTTAGAGTTTCCTATTGAATGCTGGTTAGGTAAAGTGTTTTTACTCTTTCCCCAGCTTCCAACAAACTCAATTTAGATCAGAATATCATGTCTTTTCGTCGACTGATTTGTTCTAATTTTTTAAAATTAGGTATTCAGTTTACTTTTTGTCTACTTGCATCTTCCCATTGTTATTTAGGACTACAGTTGATTAGTCTCTTGTTGGGAATATATGCATCCTATTGCGGACTGCGTCAAGATACTTCGGATCCGATGGCCAGACACTACCAGAAACAAGTTACTGTGGGAGAAAACAAACCAGATTCCAGCGGAGGAAGAAATCAGGAGGAAGCGCTGGAAGTGGATTGGGCACACTTTGAGGAAATCATCCAACTGCGTCACAAGACAAGCCCTCACATGGAATCCGGAAGGTCAAAGGAGAAGAGGAAGACCAAAGAACACATTACGCCGAGAAATAGAGACAGACATGAGAATAATGAACAAGAATTGGATACAACTAGAAATGAAGGCCCAGGACAAAGTGGGTTGGAGAAATCTGGTCGGCGGCCTATGCTCCATTGGGAGTAACAGGCGAAAGTAAGTAAGTAAGTAAATATGCGGACTGCGTCGCTATTGCCTGAAAACACAAGCTGAATACACAAGTGGATAACGCGATGGCGTTTGAAGCGAACGGTTCTGGATTTGAGTCCTAGAGTGAACATCAACTCTAAGATGCAGGCACATCCAGTTACATATCAAAAATTCACCACTCAGTGTTTCACAATGCCAGCTTTAGCCAATTTTTCAGCTTATTCATATTAGAGAATGTTAAGAAAGAGTAAGTATTCAACTCAGTAAGTTACTTACGTTTACTGATAATAACAGTTTAATCTAATGATATTGTAAATTGTGTTTGCACGCCAAGATATTGATTATCTAATGCCCAGTACTACCAGGTCAAACTTATTTATATTTTAATATTGATCAGTATACATACAGCATAAAACTTAGTCCATTTCCACATACTTCTGACTAATTTTTATTATATAGTAGATCTAGATCAATAGTCTTAACCTTATTTCTTGCATCGAGCTCTGTCAATTTTCTATTTAGTCATAACAGAAAATTCCAAGAAGAACTCATTTGAAGCAAACAACTGAATATATTTTCATAGTTGAAAGCGTGAGTCAATTGAAGCTAGACCACCAGGAAAAACCTGAAAGCGTGGATGTGCACTGATGAGGAGTCCCACAATAGGACGAAACGGCCGTCCAGTGCTTCCAGTTTTTCCCTGGTGGTCTAGCTTCAATTGACTCACACTTTCAACTATGAAAATACTAAATCTTCACAAAACCCCTTCTGATAATTGAATATATACCTTTTGAGAGGCTTGAAAATTAGGAAACATACGAGACCTTAACTAGTTACTACTTTCGGTGAATAAATTTGTAAAGATTATTCATAGAGGGATTATTGAACACTTGTTTTATGGTGTTTTTCTTTAATTTTTAATTATAAATTCGCTTTTAGCATACTAATAATTGCTAAAATATATGAGTCAGTTATCTGTAATTAGATTACTAGGTTTCTACTGCCAAACAAATAGTCCTTAATTATGTACCCAGTGAGATTTCTAAATTGTTTTATATTATGATCATTTGAGTAACATATAGCCTAAGGGAAAACAATTTTTTATGATGTGAAATTTATTCGATTTATCCACTTCTCCTTGTTTTTCATCCGTTGCTCTTCTTTCAAGTAGTTAGAAATGTTATTCAAAAAGCCTAATGGAAGGCTTTCTTCTGAATCAATAAGAGCAGTAATTGTTGAATTTTAATATTATGGATAAATTTTTATTGCCATAGTTATCTTACCCTATACATCTGCTTCAAAGAGCTATGTTGGTAATATTTTTCAAGAAATGTTTGTGAATGTTGGATTCCCACCAGAGAAAGAGTTTGTCAGGTAGTTAACAGCATATGGAAATAAAACGTTTTGTTATTTCACTGTCCCCCATAACCATCGTAAAATGAATGATTTGTTTGTGGAATTAATATGGAGAAATAAACGATATCTACAACGACCGATAACATTATCATAATCATGAATGTAGGTTTTTTCTGTATTCGATAATTTAGACAAGCTAATTACTGTGGATGTGAGTCCATTGTTCATGTTCGGATGGTGGAGGGATTATGTACTGTAACTGTATGGTTTATGAATCATGACCACTACGTGCCGCGTAGTTTTATTAAGAAATGTCTTTAGTTCTATCGTTCAACCAAAGATCAAACAGAAATTTCCCTTTATTTGTTCATTGAGCAGTAGCCTTTGTTGTGGTCGATCTCTTGTACACGACTTACGTGGAAAAAATAATGGAAAAAGACGTCTTTCGTAGGATTTTACGGTTGTTTGGGGAATCAAGACATCCAGGCCTACTAAACGTTCGTCACCAATTTAATATAATAGGTAACGTTGAAACATTTGTAGCCTATATCATTAAGACAGGAGCGAACCGCAGACACAGTGATACAGGCACGGAGTGCTACGTCTTCACAGCAGGTGATCAGAAATGATTCACAACCCCTTTTTTATACGTTTCATGCATTTATAGCGACTATATGTGTAACGAGAAAAGATTTCCACCGTACCGATTAATGACATTGGATGTATCTATGAATTCTCAGATCGACATCCTTAGGATTAATAGACAAAGAAAGTTCCAAGCTGATCTGAAGTACTTTTCTGAGTGAGTATTGTGGACGCCACACCAGGTGTGCGTTTTATTAGTGCCAAACTTTTATTATAAACAATACCTTACCTACTTAATATTTAGGAGCTGATTACATAATATATCACGTTTACACATTCCTCAGGCAGGGAGATGTAAACTCACAGCATCTTGTGGATGTGTTTTCTTTAATATGTGTTAACTATTACATTCCAACTGAATGGAGTGAACTATAAGAATAACCATAAAATTAATCTGTTTATACCTTATAATAAATCTCTTTTCTTAGAAAAATTCTATATCTCATATTCAAAACCTGTTAACCTATATACGTTAGTCATCCCTCGTGGAACATAGGCTACAATCAGGATTTTTCAACGAACTCTGTCCTGAGATTCTCATTCCATGTGTTTGCAATAGCCGCTCATTCTTTTGATCCCCGTCTCCAATTCACTGTTCAATGTGTTCTTTGTTCTTCCTCTCCTCCCTTTACCTTCAGGATTCCAAGTTAGCGCTTGCCTCGTGATACAGTCTGATGATTTTCCCAATGTGTCTTGTCCACCTATAGCGTTTTTTTCTAATTTCCTCTTCAGCTGGAAGTTGGTTTGTCTTCTCTCATAGTAGGTTGTCACTAAACATCAACTTCCTTGACTATGAGAAATTATTTAACAGAGTGGATAGTACAACCTTATACATCATCCTTCTGAATTATGGTGCAACTGAGAAGATCGTCAACATAATGAGCGACTCTCACGACGAACTACGCTGCGATGTCGTGGATGGAGGACAGCTGACAGATGAATTCCAAGTGAGGATTGGTGCCAGGCAAAGCTGCCTACTTTCTCTCTTTCCCATTCTTCTGGTGATTGACTGCATTATATAGACTTCTACATTCCAGGGAGGGAATTATCATTGGTAAACAAAAGGGTTCTGATGCAGATGTGAAGATATGGATTATCAAATCAATGGCAGTATTCCTACAACTGAAAAAACATGTAAAACTCAATACAAATGTCAGACAACATCATAGTCAGAATTTTAAACACTAGAGCTTAAATAGTTATTTTGTACGGAGTTGAAACTTCGAACGCTACAACAATTACCATCATAAATATACCGGCATTTGTAAACAACTGTCTACATAAGATACTCCAGATCCGTTTTCCGGATATCATCATCAACTACCTAGCATCTACAGTGTTGCCACTATATATTACAGGCATTTTATCGACCTTGGTCCCAAAGCATGCACCTTTCAAAACAACTTTAACCATCAATCAGTATCTGACTGATTTTTAGTCTTGTTCTAGTTAACAATTATATTAGTTAGCACAATTTCCTAAAGTAGATATTAACCGAGTGTATTTAATACATGTACTAATGTTTCATCAAGAAAAGCTTTACATTTATTACCATCACAATTCTTGAGTTTTTTTTAAATTTTATGAGATATAATATGTAAATGTAAAAAGACTTAATAGTTCTATCCTCTACTGTTAAAATATATATTATTACTTATTTGATATCGCTTCGTAACCTGTAGATGGTGTCGAGTCGCGATTGACTATGATCACCACTACAATAAGATTAATGACTTGGATTCCTCGATAGGCCGAAAACCAGAAGGCTGTTATTGGTCCAGATAAGGCAGATTTACTGGCGATCTCGTGGTATCGAAAGAATACCGAGATGTGCCAAAGAGTACAGGCAAAATGGCAGAGCGTAAGTGTTCGAACCAACAAGATGGACAACCGAACGAAAAGTGATTTTGATACAGTTAAACAAAACGAGTACAGTAAAACAATCACTGGTACAATTGGTTATAATAATAATTGTTTCCATTATACCAATCGCGTTCTCGTCGAGAAAAGTAGGTCACCACAAATCCTCAAGAATAAACTATGTCTCAGTAATAATATGGATTTCAAGCGAACTTTTAAAGAATAAATTTATTTATTTAATATCAAATCATATTCAAACATAGTTGGAGTATCAGTATGATCGTATGTACTGTATAATGTAATCCTATGAAATTTCTATTTCAGCTAGTACTTTCTCTCTTGATGTGGTTGATCTTGAAAGTCTTATTTGAACTTTGGAATATTTATGTTAGAACAAATGAATAGAGTCCATTGTATTAACAATCAATATAAGGGATTAAGAGAAGATTTATAAAACATATATCCATTGCTTTTATGGTTGAATGATTCTTCTCTTAACTGATAAAGAAAACTAACTTCAAAAGGATTGATAAGGTCATAAATTGAATGATTAACAACTGGGCACGATTGTTTTGATTGACTTTCGAATTTTATGTTTTAGATTATTCAGTCACAGAGAAGTCTTGTATTTCATTATTCAGTACGTTATACAATATACCTACCTTAACAATCATTCCACACAGGCTTTAAATCATGATAAACGTCATTCATCTCAATAATAATAATATATTTGTACATATACACGTGTATATATTTACATATATATGTGTATATATGTGTACATATATTGTTCACCTCTGACCTTAGCATGCAGTTAATGATTATTGCATTAAAAGTGTATTGTTGTAATAATGGTTTTATATACTGATTAGGTTTTTGCTTACGATTCTTAAGAGAAGTTGTTCGGATCATATTTTGGTGTTAGAATGCCACATGTGTTATGTCCCGGTAACAATAGTGATTGGTAACTTTGGGATCCATTTATGGACGAGTATTATGCATATATTTTTTATCGTATAATCGTTATATAACTAAAGTTTTCATACTCGTGTCCCCCTTATCATGAGCTTTATTTTAAATTATAAACTATTGTTATACGATTTACCATTCATGAATTACACCCAGTCTATTGATTATTGTTCCCCGTATTCGCAGCCACATTTGGCTAAATCTTGCACAAATGTTATTTTCTATTTCATGGTACGATGTGGTCAGTTTGATTGGTATATAAACTCAGTATGTTTGGAATATAATGATTCATACCGCAGAAACTGTTATTGGTGTTCTGGACTTTAACTGACTGGGCTAAGCAGATAGCAGGACCGACAAGTACTCTAGACTGCTCGTATGGTTTCCTTGTGTCATTTGGTCCGATCGATAATTCGCTGCTCTCTGATTGGAGATCTTACTACGTTATACGTTAAGAGGGCATCCACTCGACCACAAGTTATAACACATGTGATAAAGAACACACTTAATTCATGCGCCAACTGATGATATACTAGTGAGTGAAGTCTTTCTGTATAGTTCTTAGGTTTGATTGAATTCTGTTGAATAGCTGAGTCATAATATCTATGATTATAGAACAAGGTAACCGAAGTTCAAATTCTACACGAACATCAATTCCCGGTAAATTACAAATACAAAATTATGATGAACACGAAATATATGTATATGGGTTCTTGATAGTAACTTTTTATATCACTTTGCATCAACCATTCACGAACCAGTTACTATGATAACTATTTAGAAAAAAAAGAAATATGATAGAAATCGTGGATGAGCACCGCTAGGGAGTCCCATAATAGGACGAAACGGTCGTCCAGTGCTTTCACGTTTTCCATGGTGGTCTAGCTTCAATTGACTCAGGATTTCAACTATGAAAATTTCCTAATTAGCTGTACTGTAGAATTATCGTTGTACTTCTTTTCTAATATATTTTATTCTTTACTTTTGATTAGATCTGGAGTCTATGTTGTTTGTTGAGTTCTTTTCTATTTCCATTACCTAAGTCATTTTATTACTAAACACTGTACACTTCTTTGTAGGTAGTTTAAACGATGCTACAATCTAAGGTTCACGTAATTAGCTGAACATTCATTGGTAAATAGTACTATAGCACTATCTAATATGATTCACTTATGTTTTGAATGATAGTAACGTCAAAGTAAGTTGAATGATAATGTAACTTACTAAATGAAAATAGTCATATTAAGGCAATATAAAATGTCATAATTGTATACAATAAAAAAAATTGCTTGTCAAAACTAATTCATTAAAATTTTATTCGGTGAGTCATATGGTTACTAATTGTAGGATGGATGTAAATCCAGATACATATATATGTGCGCTTGTAAATGAAGCATGTATGCGGTGGTTACCGTTTTTAACATTTAACATAGTTAATTCAGTCTAAGTGTATTTTAAATTATTGATTAGACTAGTGGTATGTTTGTGTGTGTGTGTGTGTGTGAGAATGTATATCTGATTTTTGCATGGTCATTTTTAGATTGAATAAACTTATGAAAGAGTAAAAACCGAAAAGAAAGTAAATCAGATTTTTGACTGTCCAATAAAATTTCATAAGTTTTGTCTATAAAATTGTAATGCTTCAGATCATTGACTGACTATAGAGAATCATTATGAACCATTAAGCTTTGGTTAGCTTTTTCGTTCTTGTATGATACTTCTCAGTAGTGGTGATCAACGATCTTATATGACATTCGAACACAAGATCTTCTGATCTCGTGATTTGTGCTTAAACTTCAGTCTATTGAGTTACTAACATGATCGTTAATTCACTCCTAGTTTTTGAAACTTATTGTTCATTTGTCATTCGCAACCTTCAGTTTCCTTTTTTATCTCTTTTTATTTTAATCAAGTTGACACTAACCACTCATAATTCTATAGAAATCTGGCTATCTTCCAGCATCCTTCTGACTGTTATTCAATCTCGTGCTGATACTTGAAATTCCCAACGCATATAGATGTAACCATGATCTGTTTTCCTGTGAAGTACTAAATAAGTAAAAGGATTATTAATACAGTTTTACGGCTTTAGTAAATGATATTGTCAAAAATCGAATAGTCTTTTTTTACATCGGTAACTTGAAATGGGGTTACTCTTGTTGTTTTTGAATCGACAAAGATCTGATGACGGTAAAGGAAGCTCCCAAATGGCCTGGTACGGCCGAGAGTGGGGAGGGCCCGCCCTCTCAAAATGCTCTCACATGGCCGCGCGTATATAGCCTCTGTCAGGGAAGTCCTACTCACTGCCTTCTCGTGGCGGGGGTGTTGTTCACAAAAGTGAGAGGACGAAAAGCGAATGTCCGGCGCTTTAACCGGGTTGGTGGATGTGGAGGATTTACATAGGGGAGTTGGAAAACCCTGATTCCAAACCAATGGTGCACATGGGCTCCAGTATCCTGATGGAACGAATGACGAATGGACCTGTCATTGGTCAACGGCTATCATGGGACTGCATCTCATCACGATGCTCCACTGCCTTGTGGATTAGACCTCTAGGTCAAAGGCTCGGGGTGTGGCCCCCCAAGAAAACCACCTGCTTCGGTCTGCGGACACGGGTAGTATCATAGCCCTTACAAGAATAAATGAAACGACAATTTTTTGTGTGGCGCATATATATCTGGTGCCCCCTTGTACCAATATTTATATGTTCAAATAAATAAATAAAGAATAAAAAGAAGTTTATGGGTCTCCTAGCTACGTTGTTATAATGAATACTAAAATAATCTTTTTGTGCAGTTTTACATATAAGAGAGAATACTCGAGGTCGCTCCAGGAAATACTTGGTTAGAATAATTCCTATCAGGAACATCGACCTCTGGAACACCTTATCCTGAGCTGTCTTGATATGTAGAAACTGAAGGTAATGTAATTTAAAGCAATTAGTCCCTTTGATAAATTTCGATAATGCAATAAGAAGACAAAGATTATCAGAACTATGTAAGGTAATGTGTCATTAGGGATGCATTTGATATTGAAATTAAGAGATGGTGAACGTGTAAGATTTGAAGTATACAGGTACACAGCAACAAGAAGGTGCTCAAAAAGCATGAACATGAACCACATGAAGGTACATACCCTTTTCCCAGTACACCTGAGATACGAGAGTTTACCTACCCTAGTATTTCAGTACGCATTCTTAAGTTTTAAAATGATTTTCAAAATTGTCCAATGTTAAATAAAAAGTCATTGAATTCTGGGGTACTCTTGTCAATTCTCAATAGGATGTAATAGCTATCCAATGTTTAGCTTAACAACTATCTCAATTGAAACCTAATTAAGCTATTCTAATGATAAACTACAATTTGAATTTTAGAAATTCATTTTAACGCTAGTTACTAATGCGCAAACGATGATTGTTCATATTATGCCCCGATAAGGATAATAAATGGTAACTTTGGGATCTATTTATGAATCAATACTATGCATATATTTTTTATCGAATAATTTCTAAATAACCAAACTATTCATATTTGTGTTCCTCTTATTATAAGCTTTATTTCGACCTATATACTATTATTATACGATTTACCATTCTTGAGTTATCCCTAGTCTATTAATTACTGTCTCCCACATTCACAGCCACATTTGGCTGAATCTTGTACAAATGTTATATTATATTTTTTTGGTACAATGCCGTCTGTCTGTTTGGTATATAAACTCAGTATGTTTGAAATATAATGATTCATACCACAGAGGCTGTTAGTGGTGTTCTGGACTTAACTGACTGGACTACACAGAAAGCAGGACCGATACATACTCTAGACTGCTCATACGGTTTCTGTGTGTCATTTGGTCTGATCGATATTTTGCTGTTCTCTGATTGACGGGTTTGTCACGTCATATGTTAAGAGGGCATCCACTAGTCCACAAGTCATAACAGTTGAATTCAATGACTTGTAAAGAGTGATTGTTAAATTTGTAGTCTGTTCAGGATAATATTTGATATTAATTAAAGAACTACTGAAAATAGTAAAACATTGGACAACTGTGTCTGTATGCTTTTGGGAACTTAATATTATTGATTGACTTCAAAACTCATTGCGCATAACCTTTACTATTTCTATTGAGATGAGAATTTGTTATTTTCGAGTGATATATTTTAAATTTGAATGAAGCGATGTATATATATATATATATATATATATATATATATACTCACCAGCGACTACCTTCGTGAAGGAATTCCCGGAGTTCTAGTGAAAAGCCATGATGAGTGAAGCTAATCCGTGTCAAGTAGAGATAGGTATCTACCTCAGACGATGGAAGATGGTCACTCAATTTCGTAGATTGGTTGATGGTAGACACTAAAACTCTTGGATGCCGACGTAGTGGTCTAGAGGTTAAGTGTTCGAGCGCGAGACAAGAGGTTCTGAGTTCGAACCCGCTTGCGGGATCGTTGATGCGCACTGCTGAGGGGTCCCATACTAAGACGAGACGGTCGTCCAGTGCTTTTGGGTTTTCAATGGTGGTCTAACATCGATCGATTCGCGATCATAAGAGAGAGAGAAGAAAGAACTGAAAACTGTCTTCAAATACATTTGTATACACAATTTCAATCCGAGTGAATTATTCGAGATCACATTTGTAACATTATTCTTTATAAAGAATAATTAAAGTAGGAAGATCCATTAAAATGTAAATATTTATTTACAATTTAAGTAATTCATTAGAAAAAAACAAAAACAAAACGAAAAAACAAAGACATTATTTAAACATTACAAAATGCGTGAGAGATTAGATTAAATAAACATTTTCAGAAGGGGGTTTTGTGAAGATTTTAATAATGTTATATAGTTGAGATCATGAGTCAATTGATAATGATAATATACTCACTAGTGACTAGCTCCATCAAATATTTCCAGGAGTTCTAGTGAGAAGCAGTAACCAGTGGAGTTCAACCAGGTCTGTTGTGAGATATCAACTCACTGAAGACATTGGTGAATGGTTGCTCAATTTCGTGGATTGGTTGAAGTTAGACATTAACACAGTCGGATGCCAGCTTAGTGGTCTAATTGTTAAACACTTACGTGTGAGACTGATAGGTCTTGTGTTAGAATCTAGTGAGGCGGGATAGTGGATGAGCACTGCTGAGGAGTCTCACAATAGAACGAAACGGCCGTCCAATGCTTCGAGGTTTTCCATGGTGGTCTAGCTTCAATTGACTCATGATCTCAACTATATAAATAAACATTTATTATGATTATAAACAAAAAAAAGTAGAAAAAAGCATTTAAGAGAAAATCTAAATTGGCAAACTGTCAAGTTTCATTCAACTATTCGTTCATTCATTCATTCATTCGGTGAATAGACAGAAAAAACAAGGAAGTAATAATTATACTAATCATGATAATGTAGATCTCATTCCATTATTCAACAGTCCCCCTTATTTTTTCCTTTCATTAATTCAGTGGTTTCATTTACATTAAAAAAACATTTTTCATCTGAACAAAATATATAGAACATAAAAGATTTTTATATGTAAATAAGAATAAAAATACAATGGAACAAAAGAAAAGAAAAGAACGGGAATTCCTTTAATGAATTATCAATTAAAGTTTTCTGACTTGGAATCCGGAAGGGAAGCGGAAAAGAGGAAGGCCAAAGAACACATTACACCGGGAAATAGAAGCAGATATGAAAAGGTTGAATAACAACTGGAAATAACTGGAAAGGATTGCCCAAGACAGGGTTGGATGGAGAATGCTGGTGTGCGGCCTATGCTCCTCCACGAGGGGTAACATGCGTAAGTAAGTGAGCAATTAAAGTTTTGTACTATTTCACTTTTGAGCAACTGTTAGTTTTTTCTCTAACTTTTATATTCGGTCGAAGGGTATGAGAAATTGATAATTTGTAGTGATTGCATTGAAATTAGTCAATTTGAAATTCAATGCCTTTATTAAGGTTTACTAACAGATTCTTGTTATTTGATCACAGATGCTTTCAAAGCATTACTTGGATATTCACTTGGTGTTGTTTACTTGTATCTTCCCATTGTTATTTTGGACTACAGCTGATCAGTCTCTTGTTGGCACATGTGCATCCTGTGAGGACTGCCTCAATATGACCTGAAGTCACAAGCTTTATAAGCAAAGATGAATAGTGGCTAGCATTGGAATCCAGGATGCGCGTTTCGTCCTATTGGGACTCGTCAGAGTGAACGTCAAATTTGAGATGCAGGTACATTCATCTGACGAGACCCAAATAGGACGAAACGTGCGCCCTGGATTTCTCTGCTAGTCATTATCCATCTTTGCTTATATTGTTCGAATATGTGTGGTTTATTAAATGTGTAGTGTCGGTTGATATATTAAGCCCATATACCTTATTTTAGCCTCTGGACAAGCCAATTTACCTATCCATCTTGAGTCACGTTTTGACCTTGGTAATTATTCACTTTCAGCCCTGACCATTTTTATGTGAGCGTATGTGTGAGTACACTTCTTATCCTATTCATCACATGTCTGTAATTTATTTTTGTTATAAACAGTAGGATACTTGTTATAACGCTAAAGTTTCTTGTTATAACAGTCCTTTCACTTTTTACACGTATGTGGGACGGTAATTAACCTTAGACGAATATCTAAACTAGATTCCCACCCAGTGACTCTTCTACAGGACATCAACACAACTCAGATCAAGAACACGAGATTAGCCTGACTAGAACGTCAATATATTTCCACATCAAAATCCGACACAATCCAACAACAAGGAACAGTCAATCAATAATAATGGGGACAGGGGGAATATATAACACATATAACACCTGTCACACTATTGCATGTCTGACTCATCAAACAACCAATCATTATCACTCTCGCCCACACATCAATTTTGGACTGACGCTTGGTTAAAGTGAGTTGGTTTACCCGCCATCTCCAATGTGCGTTATTTTCTCTTGCTCGCTAATACTTACTCATGTGTTTGTAGCTTTGTGGCCTGAGTCATTTGATAATGAATTGTAGTTGCAGCTTCTGTTTGCCTTTTGATTTAATGCATCTTTGAGATTTGTATTATAACGGTTATCGAGGTGAAAGCACTGCACTACAAATGATCAATGTTGGGATTAGAAACATGTTACCAAATAAGGTTACGAAATTAGTTAAATAAGTTATGAACCTTCATATACTTGGGTAGGTAGGACGTTTCCTAAGTTTGACTAACCATCTCTTACCTTGACGTCTGGTGTTTTTAATGTAAGTAGAATGGAAGAAAGACTAGGACACTCAAAGTAAGACATGAAATCAGTTCATAAATGTATTTTTAGACGGAGTGAATTGCGTAGTGGATGAAGACTGTCTGGCTGTTGTAACCATTGGTTGCAGATGTTTAGTGATGTGGTTTAGAATAGTTTGCAGTAACACGGATGCATTCACTCTTTGTCTTTCCTCAGATTCTGAGTTTTAAAATTATCTGGTTCTTTGGTATTCTAGAAATTTAATCATTCTTCCATAATAACATGTGTGTCTAATATTTCCTAACACTACTGACATTGTTACTACTTTTACTATACTGACGTTTGTTCCAAGAGAAAAACTCATCTCACTATGCTGATACAATGTGACAACTTGAACTGATACACAAAGTAACAAGTTGTTTACGAATGACTAACTGATTGACTGATTCAATTTTATTTATCTATATATTGTAAATAATTAGGTGATTATTTTACTTTTATTGATCAATAGTGAGACAGTAATTAAATGAAAAAAATTTATAGAGAAGGCATATGCTACATGACACATTAAACTCCTTCCTTCTCTCTCACCCTCACCCTCACCCTCACCCTCTCTCTCTCTCTCTCTCTCTCTCTATATATATATATATATATATATATATATATATATATATATATATATATATATATATATATATATATATAGTTCTTTTTTCACTAATGATAATCGATAATATATTTGTAGACAATAACGATAATATAATGAGCATAGTAACAGAGAAGCAAATATATTATTTGCTGAAAATACAATTCGTATTAAAAGACTGAAAGTGTCGTTGTTAAGACTTTGTTTATTTTTGTGAAATGCGATAGAATTTACTTACTTACTTAGACTTGTTACCTCTCCAAAGGTGCATGCCGCCAACCAGAGATCTCCAACCAACTCTATCATGAGTTTCCCTTTCAATTTATTAGCAAGTGTTACTTATGATCTTGAATTCTGCCTCTAGTTTCCGGCGCAATATGTTCCTTAGTCTGTCGTTTTTCTTTTTAATTTGAGGATTCTAGGTTAGTGCTTGCCTTGTGATCCAGTTTAATGGTTTTCATGAAGCATGTTCTATTCACCTGTAGTGTCTCTTCCTAATTTCATCTTCAGCTAAAACTTATTGCCTCTTCCAGAGCTTCTCCCTCAAATATGAATTGATTGGTGTTTTCTGTTTTGTATTTTAGTGTCTTGTATGTTGCCTTGTGTATGTTGAGGCCTACTGCTTCAGAGGCTTCTACTCAGAGTTGTACGTCTTGTAAATTCTTCATTTGCTTCAGTAGAAGTCTGTCGAAGTATTCATCTTGTAATGACAGTAGTGTGATGCCTCTGAGGTTTTCACAACAAAATCTCCCTTCTTCAGTATTTTGATGCTCTATCCATATATTCACTTATTCTAGTAGTACTTGTAAAACTTAAAACTTATCGTTGAGAGTTATCTTGAACTAGGTAGGCTTGTTAGCATGTCGAAGGAAGACAGTATCACACGTTTGTAATGTTGTTTGTTCAATTATTCAATAATTTTTCTCCTTCCGTTTTAGCTTTGGCACCACTAAATGAGGAGATGAGTCTGTTTCAACTTTTCTCTTTATTGTAATGTCTTTGGTGATCTTTTGAATTTTTCATTGATACATATATGATTGACCTGTTTTTCTATGGAGTAGTACAGTCGAACCCATAGTTCTTTGTGTTACTGCCTGATAGAATGTTGTGAAAAAATTTCTGAAATTTAATAAAAATCACCTCAAAACATTCAGTTTTCTTGTTTAGTGTTGGGATAAAGATTTCAAATAAAATCGATTATTGATTTTAATGAGGTAAAAGAATTTTTATTGTTGCATTTACAATACGTGTTGATCTATTGAAACTGATTTATTCATTCTTCATGGTAATCATTTCATTTCATATCATTTCAGGGAAATATCTAAGAACATATTTAGCTCAATTTGTCTACCAATTGCTAACCAGTTGCGGTTTCAGAGTGATCGATAGAATTCAAGAAGAACTGAAGTAACGAGGTATGATATTAGTTAAGGTTATTGATGATTACCTTAGTTTAAATGTCTCGATTCTACAATAGTAGGTCAGCTGTGGCATGAATAGCCATGTGTTGATGTCTATAGCTGTAACACTAGGGATCATAGACTAGAATCCCATGAAGAATTTCAGTTTACTCAAGATTTCAAGTACACATTGTAGGCAATCAATAATTAGTACAAAATATAGGTGAAGCTGAAATTTGTATAAGTCACCTCCAAGTATGTATTATGCAATTGTTTGTTAGTATAAAAGAATAGAATAAAAGGCTTCACTGATTACAAGAATATGTGACTGATTTGTTTGGACTAATTGATGATAAACTACTCGAACTTTTGATAAGTGTTACAATTTTTTCATTATTTTCAAACATAAGGATGTATGTAATAATAGGTTGATTATAGCCAGTAGTGAACTCCAGGATGAGTTTTTTTTAATTTGGACTTGTTAATTGAATATACCTTCATTCCAGTGTTCAATCCTAAATATCAGTATCAAGATAATTGAGATTCTTAATAATGATATAAAAATGTATTAAACATAGCCAAACAATAAGCAGACAATATGGAAAAATAACAATTTATTAAGGACAATTTAAGTTCAGAAGGGGTTTTGTGGAGAATTTAGTATTTTCATAGTTGAAATCATCAATCAATTAAAGCTGGACCACCAGGGAAAACCTGGAAACACTGGACGGCCGTTTCGTCCTATTATAGGACTCCTCAGCAGTGAGCATCCACGATCCCGCACTCATGAGATTCGAACCCAGGACATACAGGTCTCGCCAGAGCACTTAAGTGATAGACCACAATTTACGTTACGAATGGTATAACTGAAAAAAGTTCCATACTCGGATGAAACTACCGTCTAGTGCTTTCAAGTTTTCAATAATGGTCTAAAATTCATTATTTCTTGATCTTAATCAAAAACTTAACAATCTTCACAACTCCCCATACTGATAATCATTAGTTATTGTCTTCTTTTATTGTTCATGTATTAATTAACAAATCAATTAAAAGAAGGGGGTTTTGTGGAGATCATATGCTCACTAGTGACTGGCTTCATCAGGTATTTCCTGGAGTTCTAGTGAGAAGCAGTAACCAGTGGAGTTCAACCAGGTCTGTTGTGAGATATCATCTCACTGGAGACATTGGTGAATGGTTGCTCAATTTCGTGGATTGGTTGAAGTTAGACATTAACACAGTTGGATGCCAGCTTAGTGGTCTAATTGTTAAGCACTTACGTGTGAGACTGATAAGTCTTGTGTTAGAATCTCGTGAGACGGGATCGTGGATGCACACTGTTGAGGAGTCCCAAATGGGACGAAACGGCCGTCCAATGCTTCGAGGTTTTCCATGGTGGTCTAGCTTCAATTGACTCATGATTTCAACTATATAAAATCAATTTTAGTTACACTATTTCATTAGATTACTACTGTGTATTGATAATAAGTCTTCTTTACTAAAGTATGTACAAAGATTCACATAATCGATTATTCTTTAAAAATAACCCAACCTAATTAGTTACAATTCACAGATCAGTATTATTCAAAGACAAATTCTTGGCTTGGCCACCTTATTCACATTATGTTTACAAGACAATTTAATTGTTGAAATCGTTAATTTAAAATGAATTTATTCATGGGGTTAAGAAGAAAACACAACAACATCAAACTTTTATTAATTTATATTGATTAGTATATATAGTTTATTTTGTTTGCTTAAAAGAACGCATTTTCATTTCGTTCACATTTATCGTTACGTGGTCCATATACATTAGTAAATCGATATTTGTAATAGGTATCTGGTTGGTGATTTTGGCAGATTATATTGGGGAAAAAGAAAATAAATAAATAGATACTTGTAGATTGTATTATTTTAATGTTTAACAAATATTCTGACTTATAATCTTGAGGGAACTGATTCTCCTTGACGGATTCGATCCCGTGTCACCCAGCTTCACAGTTAGAGACGTTACAACTGAGCGGCTTGATCGATAGCATTTGATCTGCACTGAGAAGGATTTGACACACATGACGTTGATCACCACCTAGTGATCAATCAATTGTGATTACATGTCAGTCCTACAGGAGGTCGGTCGCGACCCGGATAGCTCAGTGGTAAGGTCTCTGACTGTGACATGGGATCAAATCGGTCAGGGAGCACCATTTACCTCAAGATTACAAGTACACCTTGTTGACGAGTGCCAACTAGCACGAAACCTGGGTCCAGGGTTTCCTGTTGACCACCTCCAACCACCATCTTATCTCAACATAGTGCACGCAGAGTCGAGTCATCTAGACTAGTGGCCACATTGCAACTTGATCGATAGCATTCAGTCTGCACTAAGAAGGACTGGACACACATGACATTGATCACCACCCAGTGATCAATCAATTGTGAAATATTTTGAATGGTTGTTGCTAATAAAAGATTAGTATTATTGAAAATTCATTTTAGAAAAAAGATAATGGAAAAGTGATAAAGATACTTGTTTAGACTGTAGCACTAAATGTCAACTTTCGAAAATTAGTAATATTCAATAAGTAGACGTATTCAAGTTATAATAGATCAAATGCAAAACATTATTATTGACATTAGTGTCACATGGTGCAATATTAATAGTTTTGTAAAGTGTTGTTATAAATAGCTTAGTGAATTGTAGAGACAATTAGTCTTAATCAACGCCGTCTGCGTTTTATAAAATTATTAAATTATCATTTTCGCTGTTGAAATCACGAATTGACCTTAGCTCAACCACCATTGAAAACCTGGAAGCCCGGACCCCTCAGCAGTAAGCGTCCACGATCCTACATGCTGGACTCGAACCCAAGATCTTCTGTCTCGCGTGCGAACGCTTAACCTGTGGAACATTGATGTGTGACTGATGGAGCTCAGTCCGTGTTGGATATGAGACAGTTATTCACCGCAGACAACGGATGAAGGGTCGTTCAAGATCACGGACTGATTGGAGTCAGACATCAAAGTCACTGAACACCGGTTCACTAGTCTAGAAATCCAGCGTTCACTTGCGAGAGGGACGGTACTGGGTCTGATTCCTAGATGTAGGGTCATGGATGAGTATTTCTGAGGAATACCATATTAGAATGAAACGGCCATTCAATACTTCCAAGTCTTCAGTAGTGATCTAGCTGTGAAAATACTAGCATTACAAATCCCTCATCCCAGATTGTCACATGTTAATGTATAGATTTCCAGCGGTTACTTAAAATTTAACGGTTGATTTCGTTTATGCTACATAACACTTTGATTGTGATTATTAATAGAATTCAGAAAACCCAACCAATACAATATGAGATTAATAGCATGAATGTATTCTTACTTCATATGTTCTGATCATTATTGGTTATATTGATACAACATTCAGGGTAAACTTTGGGGTCACCATCCACCTGTTTATATCGGTTATATAATATTTAATCAGTTGCTAGATTTCATTTTCTCCTATCATTCTTTCTTTTAGATTCTTGTGTTAGTCGAGTGAACTACCATTACAAAAAGTACTAATGTATATCTTTACATCATTTAATTAACAATATATTTGCTGATTGATCGAAAAGTTACCAACTGTTTGGAATTACATTGTTAAATAGCATACTTCACATGAAATATATATACACATATATTTCATGTTTGGTTTAAAAGTTGTAATCTTAGTGTACATCAGTAAATATTGATTGTGTAAAATTTTACTGACATATTGGATTATTTGTTTTTTGTTTGCTTATTCAGTTAGTTACTTACTTACGCCTGTTATCCCTCGTGGAGGAACATAGACCGCACACCAGCATTCTCCATCCAACCCTGTCCTGGGCAATCCTTTCCAGTTCCTTCCAGTTAATATTCATCCTTTTCATATCTGCTTCTATTTCCCGGTGTGATGTGTTCTTTGGCCTTCTTCTTTTCCGCCTCCCTTCAGGATTTCAAGTTATGGCTTCCTTCGTGATGCAACTTGGTGATTTCCTTAATATATGTCCGATCCACTTACAATGTCTTTTCCTAGTTTCCTCTTCAGATGGAAGCTAGTTTGTCCTCTCCCATAAAACGCAGTTACTAATAGTATCCGACCAGTGAATATTGAGTATTTCGCGTAAACAACTGTTTATAAATACTTGTACATTCTTGACGATGGATGTGATAGTTCTCCACGTTTCAGCTCCGTATAGTAGAACTGTGTTGACGTTCATATTGAAGATTCTCACTTTGAAGTTAGTTGAGAGTTGTTTTGAATTCCATATATTATTCAATTGTAGGAATGCTGTTACTCAATTAGTTCTGTTTCGTAATCAGTTTTTTTTCTTCTTCTTCTTCTTTTTCTTTCTGCTTTTCTTTACCACAAATAGAATTGATTAGATAAGAAAATAATAAAACTTTTAAATCATTTCTACTTAGAATATTTAGTTGCTATGAGTCATAATAAACTTGATATGATCTTATAAATAAACTTTTTTTTTTTCAGTATATTTTTATTTTTATTTTCATTCATTGTTTATATTCATAAATATAGTCTAGAATAGATTTGATTGATAGAATATGTTCATTTATAGAAGGGGAATAATTATAATTGTAAAAAGAATTATTAAGTTTCATTTACTAAAACCCTAGAATATTGATTTATTGATTTCTTTTTATATATAATATTAATAGGAAGATTTCAAAATAAAATTAAGTTTAGTTTCTAAGGTATTTCAATTGATTTAAATTATTAAACAGTAACCAAGTTAGTCAATTGGCTTAAGATTACATGAAGTTATACAAAAGTCATTTAATTAAATTGATATTTTTCATTATTATTATTATTATTGACATTTGAATTGATTGATAGTGACAAGAACCAATAAACATAACAGTGTAATATATAAAAATGATCAAAACAACTTTCAAATGTTATTAATCTTGAAATACATATTGATGAATAAAAATAAAAGTCAATAATTGATTGAGATACTAGATATGAAATAAAGAAAAAAAAGCTGGATCATTATCACTGTCAACCAACACCAAGATCAGAACTTTCAATACAAATGTCAAGACAGTTCTACTGTATGATACAGAAACCTGGAGAACTATAAAAGCCATCATCCAGAAGATATAAGTGTTTATTAACAGTTGTCTACGCAAGATACTTCGAATCCATTGCCCAGACACTTTCAGTAACAACCTACTGTGAAAGAGAACAAACCAGATTTCAGAAGAGGAATAAATCAAGAAAAACAGCTGGATGTGGATAGGATACACATTGAGGAAATCATCCAACTGAGTCACAAGGCAAGCCCTCACATGGAATCCTGAAGGCCAAAGAAGAGGAAGACCAAAGAACACATTGTTATATCTCGAGCTTAGATTCTTAGTATGTCGCGTAATACTTGAGTACTTGAACGCTAGAACCCTCCCAAGTCGCAAAATCAGAAGACAGAAGACTAGTAAGTAGGAATGTGATTCCAAGTAGTGTCAAATATAGTACAAAAATCTCATGTATTTCTAGTTTTTGGCTGAAAGTAAATCATCATTTCGGACAGCCAATAGGCATATAGTGTGTCCTTCTTATTCATCCAATAGAGGAGCTACACGTCGACATTCTAGAATGCTCCTCTAACGGTGAAAGGAAGGAATATCTTCTGATCTTTCTGGGTTTCCTGAGGCTTCCTTGAGTTTGTGAACGAGCCATCTTTACACACAATACGCCAAGAAGTGGAGACAGAAATGAGAAGAATGAACAAAAGTTGGATAGAATTAGAAAGGAAGGCCCAGGTCAGACTGGGTCGGAGAATGTAGATCGTCGGCCTATGCTCCGTTGGGTGTAACAGGTGTAAGTAAGTAAGTAAGGATCATTATCACTGTCATCATGAATATCTTGGCCTAAATAAAGCTCATTGATAATAATAAATATATCGTAAAACTGACTTGATTCTAAATGATATATGATAAATATTCTGTACTGTTTCTACTATTTTGGCAGTAGTATCATAAGTAGTGTTAGCTAATAGTTTGGTTATATGAATTTTACAATATAAAGTGCAAGCATTTGTGATAAGTTTAAAGTTGACTATGTATATTATTGATTTTATAGAAATTTTATTTCAATAACTTAACTATTTATATAATCTGCACCTCTAAGATAAGCAAAACAGTTCAATGATTAATTTGCACTTGTATATAAGGAAATATAAAAAAAGATACTTTTTTCTAAGAAATTGTGTACTGTTTTAGCATATTTTCATCAATATGATACAAGTATTTATAAATAATTGTTTATGTAAGATATTTAATGTCCGTTGGTCGAATGATATCAGCAACAGCCTACTATGGGAAAGAACAAACCAACTTCCGAATGAAGAGGAAATTAGGAAAAGACACTGGAAGTGGATAGGACATACATTGAGGAAATCATAAAAATGCATCACGAGGCAACAGCTAACTTGGAATCCTAAAGGTAAACGAAAAAGAGGAAGATCAAAGAACACAATGCGTCGCGAGTTAGGAACAGACATGAAGAGGATGATTAGTAACTGGAAACAACTGGAAAAGATTGTCCATGATAGAGTTGGATGGAGAATGCTGGTGATCGGCCTATGATCCTCCATGAGGGCCAACAAGCGTAGATAAATAAGTTCAGCATATTTCATATATGGCTAGCAGTAAAGACAAGGAACTTCATTTTTTCTTATCTTGGGTGATCAACTAGATATACCTGTATCCTAATATGCCATCTCTCGGAATGGTGGTGAAAGCTTCATAAGTAAGTCATCTGACCATCATTAGTTGTATGTTAAAAACTACACGTGAAAATCCTTCTTTATAATAAATAAAAATATCGATACACTAACAAGAAACCAGTGAGTACAAAATAATTTAAATAAATATTGACCTCAAAATACTAATCTTCATTTTTGCATAATGAACTATCATTATTAACGACCTAGTGTTTATATGTGTAAAATATGATTACAAGTTGTAAATATGCAAAATAAACTTGTTACTTAAAAGAATTTCAGATTATTAATATTAATATCATTGAAAGAAAAGTAGAAATATAAACCAGATCATTGCTGCAGAAAATAATAAAAACCTGGACACTGTAGTCAGCTGTTTCATTCTAGTATGGGACAGCTCAGCAGTGCATATTCATGATCCTGGACGCCAGACCCAAACCAAGCACCTTATGTCTTGAACGCGAACACATAACCTCTAAACCATTAAGGTGGTATCCGACGGTGTTAATGTCTAACTTCAATCAATTCACGATATTACGCGACCATCCTCGGTGGGCGATTATCACACACCTAACACGGTTGAACTTCACTGGTCATGGCTTCTCCCTTGGACTCCAAGAATTACCTCTCGAAGCTGTTCGCTAGTGAATACGTGGTAAGTGAAGAATAGACTCGATCTATAAATCCTGAATTTATCTTCATAATATGATTTTGATAACTAATTGTAGTGAATGGTATTTAACTTCTGAAGTGGTTATAACCTACTTGTTTTGAGGTGATAAATACAAACATATCTAAGTGATGACAATAAACATTAAAGGGAATCTCACCTAAATATTTTAGTAAATATCAAATGTCTAAAAAATATCAGTTAATGCTTTGGAAAGTAATGGCCTAGGTTAATTGTCTATCTTTAGTTGTGCAAATGATCTTCAAGACATATGCTAATAAAGTTTGTGAAACTCATCGTACTACTTAAAGTAGCAAAACAATAAAATTGAAATTTACTAAGTCTAGCTGTCATATCGTTAAAAACGATAGTAATTCATGATCAAATTATGTTCAGATAATTAGTAAATGAATGAATCCTAGTCAATTAGTTATCAATATACATATATGTATTTTAGACTTTAACCAACCAAAAACAATACAAAACACTTCCATAAGACTAACACCGAATGATATAACAACTTCAATAACATATCATATTTTTCATCAAAGCTAAATCAATTAGGATTGAGACCGGTAATGATCTCACAGTAACATAGTCTATAGAACTCCTTCTTGAACAAAAAGTCTATTTTCATTAAACATTTAAGTACACTTTCTTTTAAGAAACAAATGGGGATACCAATTTCGGTTCCACAGTTTTTTAATTGATTACATTTGGATCACTTGTTCCTTTGAGGGGCACGTTAGTGAATAATGATGACAAACTAAGTGATATCATCAATTTCCTATTCACTTTCAAATTTCTAATTCCATCGATAAAGTCACACACTATGCTGTACGGTTCCTTTGTACGATTGCTTTAAACGTCCTACTATACATTATCTGCATTTGTTCATCATTAAATGCTATAAATAGTATTTTATTAGTCTAACACTGGATTAATATGTTTGTTAAATATTAAGATTCTTCACTATTAACTATATTGTATTATGAAAATACCTTTAAAGTACTCAAAATCGCTGTAAAATTGCCCGGTATGATAATAATTGTGTGATTACTTGTGAACAGTTCGAAAATGGGTCTCCTAATATTGTTATCAAAGTCATGGTAGGTGGAAATTAATCATACTGAATGTATGACAAATATAATTCATAGATGTCATTATGTTATATTAGTGTGTCGTCACCTAATTTAGCTAATGGATTCTCATTTAGTTTTCTGATCATGTCTTGTGTTTGTCATGAATTCGAAAAGTCCTAGATTCTCACTATTTCAAGAACTTAAAACCAGAACAGAACAACTGTCTAGTACTACATAGTTTATATTGTTTCTTCAATAGATGTTGATTTATGGTGGTGATTCATGGTGATTCATCTAATTAAGATTAACCAATGGATAGAAATAAAAATGTTGGTTGATATCTGTTGTAATCTCTTGTCAAAAAGCTGGTCACTGATGATAGCATGGATGTTATTATGACTGAAAGATATACTAATGTTCACTACTTGTTCAACGGTACAAAACTGATCTGATTTGATACAAGAAAGTTTAGAAGACTATAAATGAAGTTATATATTAATGCAGCAAACACGGATTTCAACACTGAACCATAACTGATCAAAACAATTTCAAAATGTACAATATTATATGCATATAACACTATAAATATCACCTCAATAGTTAGATTTGAATGAATGGGACTGGAAGTATTTAATATCAATTGTTTAACCATTGAATATCTATGTAGAATTTACAATATTCAACAATGCGCCTCCACGATGCCGCACTCGCGAGATTCAAAACCAGGACCTACCAGTCCCGCGCGAGAGCACTCAACCGATAGACCACTGAGCCGGCAACCAACGGTGCTAATATCTAACTTCAACTGATCCACGAAGTTGAGCAACTGTTCACCAATTGTCTTTAGTGAGTTCCTCTCTCACAACAGACGTGGTTTGAACTCTACTGGTCACTAGAACTCCAGGATTTACCTCACGAAGTCAGTCACCAGTGAGCATATGATTATTATTATCCAGGAGTTCTAGTGAGAAGCAGTGACCAGTGGAGTTTAAACCACATCTGTTGTGAGATAGGAACTCACTGAAGACAATTAGTGAAGGGCTGCTTAACTTCTTGGATCAGTTGAAGTTAGGTATTAACACCATCGGATGCCGGCCAGCTCAGTAGTCTAGAGGTTAAGAGCTCTGGCGCGAGACTGGTAGGTCCTGGGTTCGAATCTTACGAGGCGAGGTCGTGGATGCGTACTGCTGAAGAGTCCCACAATAGGACGAAACGGCCGTCGAGTGCTTCCAGGTTTTTCTTGGTGGTCTAGCTTCAATCGACCCACGCTTTCAACAATGAAAATACTAGATTACCACAAAACTCCTTCTGATAATAATAATTCAACAAACTGGTTGATTCGACTTACAAAATATAACTAAATTACTGAGTATTTATAATCAAAGGTGGATAGTGGCTAGCAGTGATATGTTTTCTTCACCTTCCTGAGGAAAATCTCCCAAAGATTTACTAAATATAAGCGTGTTTGTAAGAAAATAAATAAAATATAATAGTTAGAAAGTCTAAATAAATGAAATCCATATTTAAATAAAAGCAACCCGATAATATTATCTAAAAATAGCTGAATAATTTGGGACTCGTCAGCTGGATTTACCTGCATCTCAGAGTTGATGTTCACTCAATTACTCGAACCGAGCACCGTTTGCTTCAAACGCCATCACGTTATTCACTCAGCTACTGAGTCCTGATAGCCATTTGCTTGTGCAACATAGTGAAGTTTAAATTTACTTGGTATTATTTACTTGAATCTTCCCATTGATGTTTAAGACAGAAAGTTGATCATTCTCTTATTGGCATATGTGCAAACTGTGCGTATTACCTCGATATTGTTTTAACTCACAACCATTCTAAACAAAGATGGATAATAGCTGAATAATTTATTACTTAACTTGCAACAATAAACAATCATTCAATTTTTGTCTAGACATATTTCCTTACCTTGAAACTAGTAACTATTATGTTTCGTCAAGAAAAAAAGAGAACCAAGGTAACCAGAACCTACACCTATGAGATATACTTTTCTTCATCGATGATTTAAAATGAAAATCAATAAATTTTAAGTTAATTAACCAATTAATGTAAGATTTATACTAAATGTATATAATATTCTGTTATTATGTAATCTACTTTAATGTTTAATTTTAATTGACAGGCAATTCTCATTTGGAAGGGGTTTTGTGGAGATTTAGTATTTTCATAGTTGAAAGCATGAGTCGATTGAAGCTAGACCAACAAGGAAAAAACGGCTATCCAGTGCTTCCAGGTTTTCCTTGGTGGTCTAGCTTCAATCGACTCATGCTTTCAACTATGAAAATTCTCATTTCAACATTAAAAACACGAAGTTCAGAGAAGGGATCTCTTTTCAACGAATTTATTATCAAGCTGTACAATCATATATATATATATATATATATGAAATTATTTTGTTAAAGTACTAGCTGTATGAGTAAATGTGACCACGGAATAACCAAGATGATGTAATAGAAAGATTATAATACTAGATTACGTAATACGAATAATAATAATAGACTTAATAAGTTAGTAACGAATTATAACGTGAATGTAGCAAGATGATTAAAAATTATTAAAGATTAGATCTCTTTTCAGTTGGTTATTTGTCTAGACTAATTAAAATTGACCTTTATTCTTAGTATAGGGTTGTGGAAATAGTTGAGTTTCAATTGATATCATGAATGGATGAATGTTAGATCACCATTAAAAAACCTGGAAGGACTGGATGGCCGTTTCATCCTAGTATGAAACTCCTCAGCTTCATTCCTTTTGTCTGTATTTAGTGTTGTGATTTGTATATATATATATATATATATATATATATATATATATATAACTGGAATTAATCTTCACTACAATGAAGAAAAATAGATGTTTTTAGTTTATTATTGGTTCGTTTATCCATCAAATTTTTGATGAAGTAGCTTTAGCTAATATCACGTCCACAATTATATAATGAATTCATGTAGTACGAAATGATATATGTAGGTGGAGTCTTGTATACATCTGCGAAATTCGTTAGATAAAAGAGCGAACAATCAAGTAGAACCTGACTGCAAATATAGACCTAGAAAAACAAAATGTTAGGACTCAATAAAGAACTTATATATTTGTATTTAGAAGGCTAACGGTCTGAATATGCTAGATATATGATTTTTGTAATTAGACTGTGTTTAAATGTGAATAATCGAATCTTATCATCCACAATAGAAGTCCATCATTGATTCACAACTGATAAGTAAATGTCTAAAACAGAAAAATGCACGTTATTGTACATTTCTCATCAGTACGCCGAACAAACACCGTCGATTAAAAGTAAATGGTTTATTTAATTGATCACATTATCAAGTAGTATATATCGTTTTAATGGATATTCATTTGGAATATATAAAACACCTCATCTTCATAGTGTTCTACAGTTTCCTGAGTTCGCTTCACCAGATCATTACAACTGTTTCTTTCAAAACCAAACATATGATATCTTCTAAAATTTATGATACTACTGACCGGTAGTTTATAAATCATTCTTTATTCTTCTCTTAGGCCGTTTATCTTTAACGAATGACAAGTGATCACTACTTTTCAGTGATTCTGGAGTTGATATAGGCATGTGATGAGAATTTTCTCCGAAAATCTATAGATTGTAGGTAACGTGGAAACCAATAAGATTGTGGTATTTGGGCTGTCGTAAAAATACATTGGTAGCGTAAAATGATTACACACATTTACTAATGTGGAAGAAGTAAGTAAATGAATGCATGACAATCGGGTAGTTGTCCTTTGGTGATTGAAGAATGATAGGTCCAGCTTTTTTCAAGCAATCTATCAGCTTACTTATATTTTGAAAAGTAGTTAAATGTACAACTTACAATTTAACACGGAGCTCGAAGTTAAAGTTAAACAAAACACTGGATTTACTGCGAACAAAATGAACATAAGGGATGGGGTAACCAATCGATTTACTTAAATTCACTATACATTGCAATAGATTTGGTAAATCAAAGATCCAGAACGGAAGATAATAAATTACGAGAGATGAACGATTCCAATGGAGCGTTATTAATACCACAAACTGACCGAAGTTAGACATCCTTTGAAAAACTAGGAGCATTAAGTTGTTTCTTTCTGGTATGGGACCTTTCAGAAGTGTGTATCTATCTGCCACTAGAAATCAAACTCAAGACCTACAGTTCTAATAGAGAGCGCTTAACTTTCAGACCTCTGAACCGGTACCGAATGATGCTTCTGTCTAACTCCACTCAGATCACGATATTATTCTACTATCTTCCATCATCTTTAGGAGGCAAATACTTTCAAGATGTTAGGCGTTTGTTCATAAGGCCGAATTTCATGGGTTTATTCTTCTGCAGGATAATATATATATAAACTTAATACAAAGAAATAGTGTGCACAATCATTACTTATGTCATTAACCACAATCATTATAATCATCATAATAATTTTGCCACGAATTATAACGAACTTCAACTGTAGACAAATGAATTTATGATTTCTACTGTATAAACATTGTTTACTTACTTATAGTGAGTGAGGTAATGAGAGAGTTTTATTTATTCTTCAAAGTCAATATAACAACTGTTATAACTTGTGGCCTTATGCCCTAATGATGTGTAACGTGAAGATACCGCCAATTAAAGAACAGTGATTTATCGACCAGACCAATGACGCATAAAACCCGTACGAACAGTCTAATCCTTATTGGTATTTCTCTCTGACTAGCCTTGCCTGATGAGTCCAAAACACCAATATCAGAATACGCGATATGAATCATATATTGCAAACACCAAGTGTTTATATACAAACCAAACAGACCATATCGTACAGTAAAATAGGAAACAACATTTGTAGAAGATCTAGTCAAAAGTTAATGTGAATATGTGAGACTGTAATTAATAGATTGGGCACAACTCAAGAACTGTATATCGCATAATAATACCGATATAGTTCTAATCTAACTACAATTAACAGAAACTAATTATTATTATTTTTTATTCGCCTACATTTGGAAAAAAATGTAGAATGGAAAACGATTGATTAGTGTTGAAATAACTGAGTTAAGAGGATTGTCCATTGTGATTAGGCTAATAATCATGAAATATGAATCACCTTAATTATGATTAAAATGTTTGATTTATTATACTCAATAATATTGAGTATATAATCCTATTAACCCCTCTATGTATAAAATTACTTCTCTGAAACTATTCTAAGCTATTATTGGAACTTCTTCAATTCAGTTTCCTTTAGTAAACTAGTAAAACGTATTCCTCAGATTTCTATTATCAGATTATATTAGATACTTTTTCTTTGAATGTTATTGCATCTTTAACTACTTAAAACCAACCATCAGTAGTTTATTCAGATTGATATGTTGTATAATTATTTTAAATTTAAAAAAAAAACTGTCACGTTAAGGATTCGTTCACCTTTCCTATTCTGTTCAGTTTGCTGAGTGTCGGCTAATGTATCATTAGATTATATTTCACCACACCTCTGATATAAGTATCTTGAATGTGTACTACTCAGTTGGATATAGGCTTTAATAATTTAAGGAATTTGCAGTTGATAAAATCTATTAAAATCAATACAGGAAAGTAACTGCTTATACCAGTTTTGTATTTTTCTAATACAACAAAAAAAGAGTGATGTAACAGACTGTATAAATTTACCTACAAAAGAAAACAAACAAATAAACAAGGAAAAACGGAAATAAATTAGATTATTGAGTTGAAGTAAAAACATTTTTTCCGAAGAAAATTACTTCTCTTAATTAAGTTTGCTTATATGACATCAGTAAAATAAACAATTTAATTGAACATCATTAGTTGAGTAAATAATATGCAAGTACATACGAGAAAAAAAAAATACAATATTTACTTCAAGCAAACAATAATAAGTGAATTTAAACTCCCCCCCTTTGCACAAGCAAGTGCCTATCAGGACTCAGTAGTTGAGTGAATAACGTGATGACGTTTGAAACGAAAGTTACTGGGTTCGAGTAATAGAGAGAACATCAACTCTGAGATGCAGGTACATCCAGTTAACGAGTCCCAAATCGGGCGAAATGCACGTCCTGGATTCCAGTGCTAGTCACTATCCATCCTTGCTTAGAATGCTTGTGAATGAAGACAATATCGAGGTAATACGCACAATTTTCACATATGCTAATAAGAGACTGATTAACTTACAGTCCTAAACATCAATGGGAAGATTCAAGTAAACAATATTAAGTGAATTTCAACTTCACCGCATTGCACAAGCAAGTGGTTATCAGGACTCAGTAGTTGAGTGAATAACGTGATGGCGTTTGAAACGAAAGTTACTGGGTTCGAGTAATAGAGAGAACATCAACTCTGAGATGCAGGTACATCCAGTTAACGAGTCCCAAATCGGGCGAATTGCACGTCCTGGATTCCGTTGCTAGCCACTATCCATCTTTGCTTACAATATTTACTTCGGTTTTCTTTTTTTTTGATGCGTGTTGTCACAAAATATTGAATTGTTTATGAGGATGCAACACATCCAATGAACAATTTAGATAATAATTATAATACTACTAATAATGTAAAAAAATACTAACAGCTACGTTATCGTCATTAATTTAGATCTTGCTATTTATCATCTAAATAGAAGTTAATTAATAATTGGAAATTGAAAATCAGTTGTGCGTTGGGTTCAATGAATAAAGCAGATAAAAGTTAGACGAAGTATTAATCAACTTTTTTATGGGATAGTAGTATAAACTTCTTCTTGTAATCTTGTTAAAAGATAATGAAAGCTGTTTAATCAAAACAGACAGCTTAGAAAACGCCAGACTAATTTATTTGTATATTGAGATCATGAACAAATCAATGTAGACCACCACTGAAAACCCGAAAGTACTGAAAGGCTATTTCTTTGTAGTATGGAACTCTTTAGAAGTAGGAATCCGTGATCTTACATACGGGACTCGAACCAAGGACCTTCTGTCTCGTGTGAATGCTTAAGCTCTAAACCACCGATCAATGATCCGACGGTGTTAATGTCTAAATTCAAACAATTCACGATATTACATGACCATCTTCCATTGATTTTGGTGGATAACTACCTCACATCTGACACGGTTGAATTCCACTGGTCACAGTGCTTCCAGGTTTTCAATGGTGGTCTAACATTGATCGGTTAGTGATCTCAATAAAAGCTCAAAAATCTCCAAAACTCTATTCTGATAATCGTTTATTTATATTCTAAAAATGCGTTGTAAGGTTAAGTACACTGATTGTTTATTCACAAACACGTGACGGTATTTGAAGGAAACCTATATTAGAAGAGGGTTATTAACGTGAATTGACGTTAACCAGAGTATAGTTGAATACCAGGACATACTTAATTTATGACTACTTAATTAATTAATACTTAATTTTGTGACTAATTGTTATTGTACACCAATAACCTATTCAGAGACAGAATTTAGAAGCTTCAGGTCAATCACATTTAAACCAATGGGTTGAAATGCGATAGCCAACATTTTCAATTCCAATCAACTTAAGATAGAACACGTTCGTTATCAAATATTATTAAGCATAATCGTCTCACTCTTGATATGGTTAAACTCCACTAGTCACAACTTCTCACTCAAAATTCAGTAATTTATTACAAAGTTGATCACTAGTGAGTACACGACTATGATTTGTTTGACCTTGTTAATTATTCACTTATCGACCCTTACTATTTTTGTATGAGCATATATGTGTGTACATCTTATCCTATTTATCACATATCTGTAGCTTATTTTTGTGTGACTGGAAATATTGATTAACGCTTGCTTAAATCGAGTTGACTCACACGCCTTCTCCATTGCGCGTCATTTCGTTTCACTTTCCCCTCTTCGCTTCGTTTCTTCCCTCGTTTGTCTGGATCAACAATTGTACAATATATACTTATTCGAAATTCATTCTCGTATTTGACTTATTTAATTTCGTTATTCACTAACTCAATTTAAGTCAATTATTATATACGAGGATTGTAGGTATGTATATTTCAATAACAATCATTCATGCGATCGACCTGGAGTCAGATTTAGGGCCACTAAAATTTGATTTAAGACAATATCGAGACAATCTGCAGGGGATGTACATATGCCAAATAAAAGACTTATTAATTATAGTCCTAAACATCAATGGGATGATTTAAACAACCAATAGAAAAACGAACTAATGATTTTTATTTTGATTTAACCCATAGAATTAAGGCAATTATGTTGTCATCACCTCCCAATATACGAAAACTTGATTTATAAACCAACATTGTTTACGGAACGATCTATAATACTTTACTTCTTATCAAATCCTTTCCATTCCAATATCTATCATATGACCAATTACAAAATCTATTCATTCTCATTACAGTTTTATTAATTTTGATTTAGGACTTATTCACAATTCGCTTTACATAGGACTATATTCAACTTATCTATTGTAAAAATGCATTAATATATTACAGTTTTTAATTAAATTGACTTAGTATTGTTTGTTTGAATCTTCTCATTGATGTTTAGGACTGCAACTAGTCAGTCTTTAAATGGAATATGTGCATACTGTGCGTATTACCTCGATATTGCCTTAATTCACAAGCATTCTAAGCAAAAATGGATAGGACGAAAGGCGCGTCCTGGATTACACTGCTAGCCACTATTCATCTTTGCTTACAATTCTAAATTAGTTTATTTAGAAATTCTTTATTTAACCTTTATTCATCTCTTCTAAATCCCCCCCCTCTACAATGCTATATTTTGTTTTTTTATTTCAACCACAGTAAACAAAAAAGAATACTCGATTTTATGGTTGCTAATGTCTTTAATTCATATAATAAAAATAAAACTGTTTACTTAATAAAATAAAAAAGGGAACACGTTATGTTTACTACTGAAATCGTTAGTATACACACCTTAAACGAATGTATAGATGTATAGGTGTATTCGCTTCAATAAATTCTGATTAGATTTTAGCATTACAACCATAAATTAATAATGAGGAAAGGATAGCCGATTTGAAAAGCATAACATCTAAAAAACAAATACAGTTTATGAACATGATTTTGTAAGTAAAATTAGTTAATATTTTATATAGTTGAGATCATGAGTCAATTGAAGATAGACCACTATGGAAAACCTGGAAGCATTGAACGGCCGTTTCGTCTGATTATGGGGCTCCTCAGCAGTGCGCAACCACGATCACGCCTCGTGAGATTTGAACCCAGGACCTATCAATCTCGCGCACGAGCGCTTAACCAATAGACCATCAACAGACCATAGTTGATATCTATAGATTTTGAAATGACTAGTATGTAGTGTAAAGTTGAGTAAATTTCGTAACATCCATGACTGAAATGATTTTCAGATAAAGCAGGTTGATAGAAACATATAAATACGAGTAATAATTAAGCGATATATTCAAAATGTAATGGATAGGAAATATGAATTAAGTTAGAAATAAATGAAATGGGATATTAAACAAGTTTTTCAAAATGTTAGTAAAGGCTTATATTTTCTGGCCGTTGACATCCAGAAATGCAGGGACGTGTACTAGGCATGAGTCTCGGACGAAACATCAATACTAGGAGGTAGGTGAATTCAGCCCATAATTCACAAATGTAACGAAACAGACATCCTTGATTCCGTTGTCGGCCTCATCCCAAATATATCTAAAGAATTTCAAAAGTATTTAGAAGTAAAATTAATTAAATCAGATAACTTTAAGTGACATTATGGAGAGGAAGGGCAATGTATAATTGGGATTTCTGGTCATCTTACGGTAGATTTTAGTATTGACTTATTGTACTTGAGTGAAGGCAGGATAGGAAAAGAGGCTGAAGCAGATTCACTTACATGTAAAACTATTGATTATAATCTAAAAGGTCATTACTTTAAAATTTGAAGCATTAGATACTAGTCACTTTTGATAGACTACTATTTAAACGGTAAATTATGGAATTGACTTTTTAAAATTATGTGTGAGATTTACAGTACACCTAAATTCAAGACAATGTCAATGATATGCGAACTAATGGCTTAATCATTTGGAGTGCTAATGGTATACGAAAGTGAGTTTTTCCTATTGTGTGTATAATGTATTCACATCTGAAGAAGGATTATAGATGCTTAATTGTGTAATGTTGTAAATATATGTTCATACAGTAAGTTATTGAACCATTATTAATAAATACAATTGGGCTCAATTTGTACAAATCTGAATCTTAATCTACCTGTAAATAAATGATATAAGATGTGATGTATTCTTAAATCATCTCGATTTGTTTTGGGATTCAAATAAATTCTTCACATCTTTTCTCTTATATGCAAGTTACAGTGTATATTCGACGTGGGGTTATTAGGAGTGCTAGGAATTCGAATTGCACGTTCATTTACAAGACGTACCAGTCATGGACTGATATCAATTGGGGAATAATTTAAAACGTATTTTGTTATAATGTGGAGCATACTACACTCAACACAGTACCAAGCCTACCATTTTCAGTCCTCATAACGTATACAGTACATTCAAACTTTGATCAGTTTATGACTTAATCCAATCCTTATCTATTGTCACCTGTGTGTTGCTTTCTCATCATTGATTAGTTTTACTCTACGCATTATGACCGTTTACATAATTATAATCAAAGATGGATGGTGGCCAACAGTGGAATCCAGGACGCACCTTTCGTCAGCCGGATGTACCTGTATCCCAGAGTTGATGTTCATTCACGGACTTAAACCCAGTACCGCTCACTTCAAACGCCATCGAGTTATCAACTGATAGCCACCATTCAATTTGCTTATAATGCTTGTGACTTAAGGCAATATCGAGGCAATCCGTACAAGATGTACATATGCCAACAAGTGACTGATTAGTTGCAGTCCTAAACATCAATGAGATAATTTAAATGAACAATACAAAATGAATGTTCACTATAATGTTTAAAAATTTATCTCAAAGTTATTCAATGATAGGCATATGACTGTCATTTAATTAGAAAGATGAAATAATCCAATGAAATTTAATGACTTTCAAGCTGATATTGATTAGTATTATGGCAACCATCCTACAATCAATTTCGATTATGGTTAATCTTGGTTAAGCCTTTTTATTAACTTACTTAACAGACATATTCATTTGGATAGCAGCAATTTGCATATTTCTTTGTACCGTTATGACCACTAGAGCACGTGATACTCAAGCCAAAATGTTGATTGCTTGAGTATTATTTGATCACTCCTCCTCCTCCCCATATATGTATGCACGCAGATCCTATTGTCAGCTTTTGTTTTGTTTTGCTGTGCCCTTATTCAATTTGACTATAATTGCCTATGTAATTGCTTGCGCTCGCTCGTTGATATTTGCTCATGTGCTTATAGCTTTCTGGCCTGCGTCATTTACTAATAAAACTGTAGTTGCCGCTTCTCTTTACCTTCCGATTTTATGCACCGTTATGATTTGTATTATAACGGTTATCGAGGTGAACGATTGACGAAGCACGGTACTACGGTCTATCTTCAACACTATGTTTCCATGTACAGTGGTTGCAGCATTATATAATATACATTTTCAACAATTTCCAAATGTTGTAACTGATATCCAACCATGATGAGAGTAAAATAATAGTCAATAGCATTGGATGATTATCGTTCTATTTTCATGAGTAAACATAAGTTAGCAGTTCACATCATTTTATGTCAGCCCACTGGTCTAATTGCTTAGGGACTCATCATGGGGCCTGAAGGTTGCGTATTCCACCCTGAAGGACTTTTGAATGTCTACAATTGTGGAATTTTATACTAGAACATATTAGTTATTCAGTATATCCTAGTTTGAATAATGCTACTAACTGGATGATGAATACAGCCTACAGATTTCCAGATCTGTTGTACTGCCTTAAAAGGACAATAAAAATTATTATTATTATTCGAACCCAGGGCCTACCAGTCTCGAGCCAAAGCCCTTAACCGATAGACCACTGAGCTGGCATCCAACGGTGTTAATGTTTAACTTCAACTGATCCACGAAGTTGAGCAACCATTCACCAATTGTCTTCAGTGAGTTCCTATCTCACAACAGACGTGGTTTGAACTCCACTGGTCACTGCTTCTCACTAGAGCTCCTAGATATACTTCTCGAAGTCACTAGTGAGCATATGATTATATTAATTATAGAAGGGGTTTTGTGGAGATCTGTTCTATTATCATATGCTCACTAGTGACTGACTTCAAGAGATATTTCCTTGAGTTCTAGTGGGAAGCAGTGGCCAGTGGAGTTCTACCAAGTCCGTTGTAGAGATATCAGCTCACTGAAGACAATTGGTGAACGGTTGCTCAAAATCGTGGATTGGTTGAAGTTAGACATTAACACCATGCCAGGTCAGTGGTCTATCGGTTAAGGGCTTCGGCTCGAAACTGGTAGGTCCTGGACTCGAATCTCGTGAGGCGGGATCGTGGATGTGAACTGCTGAGGAGCCCCATAATAGGACGAAACGGCCGTCCAGTGTTTCCAGGTTTTCCATGGTGGTCTAGCTTCAATTGACTCACGCTTTCAACTATAATAAATACTAAATCTCCACAAAACCCCTTCCATAATTAATATTATTATTATTGTTATTCAATGCAATGAGCTATACTCGAATGGAAATTTGGCAGTTACTTAAATCTATAAAATCCTGAAATTTTACTTCCCGAATCCCGAAAAAAATCTTTGACTCCAGACAATCAATTGTTTATTTGCTTAATAATTGTGTTTAATTACAGGCAAGATAATATACAACAATTATAGCCATACTCATATTGCCAGGCGAAACGTTGGATTTAGTTCAAATTCAATCTCTGAGATTTTACAAATATATTATTCCTATTTTAATGTCTTACATCAACTCAGCGCCCAAATACTGTGAAACTATTCGGGCTAATTTAGACAAAAGTTCTTATATATAAACATAGTTTTACTTTTTGTTTTTGGAAAGAAAAGGTATATTCAATGTAAATTATGCTTGTTTTCAACGGAGATATCTAATAGATTAGATAATCACAATATTGATGAAGATTTGTGAAAAGTGTTACTATAAATCTACTTTCTTTTCCCAATACCATCTTCGCTTTACATTAAGGATAATCAGCTTCAATAAATAACAATAAGAGTTAACTTCGGTATCAAAAGGTATCTATTATAAACATGACGAAGGACTATCCAACTAGGAAGACAACTAACTATCTGTTTCCGATTTATAGTTCCTGACAGTACAAATAAGAAACAATTATCATATAAAAGGCGTTTATGAGTACTTATTAAATTCCCTTGGTATTGTTTGTTCGAATCTTCCAATTGATGTTTAGGACTACAATTGATCAGTCTCTTATTGGCATATGTGCATACTGTGCGTATTGCCTCGATATTGCCTTAATTCACAAGCATTCTAAGCAAAAATGGATAGTGGTTAGCAGTGGATAAAGCGATGGCGTTTGAAGCGAAGGGTACTGGGTTCGAGTCTCAGAGTGAAAATCAACTCCGAGATGCAGGTACATTCATCTGAAGAGTCCCAAATAGGACAAAACGCGCGTTCTGGATTCCATTGCTAGCCACTATCCATCTTTGCTTATGAGTACTTATTAGTTTCAAAGTTGTATCACTTATTCACAAATAGTTACTTCGTTTCGAATATGATGTTATTGGATTGGTTATTGGTGAGTCAATTAATATACTTGACCTCTGTTAAGAATTACTAATCCAAATAGTCATGTTTTTTGAAGAGAAATGAAGTCCATATTTCTAAACTACCTATAGAGCCTCTGAAGTTAGGCTTCAGTTACGAACAAGATTAATCATAGTGTTGATAAAGTCTTGGTCAAGAAGAGATCAGAAAAGAGTAATGTGTCTAAAATTAAGAATAAATTAATGAGCTAGCAAGTTTGTTTCGACTATTTATCCTCATGGTTAGAACCGGTGATAAAGTTTTCACAAATATATTCACCACAAATGCTAAACTAAATGTTATGACTGGTGGTCGAGTGTTATGAATGTGTCACCAATTGATCGTCGCTGATTGTTATGTCGGAATCACTTATTACTTAAACTTGTAAAAACGAACAACCACCGCTATTCCCAAGACGCGAAAGTAAGAACATAAAGACTGGTACAAATGAAGGCAGAGTTTAAATGGTTTGAATAATTTTTCTGGTTAGCATTTTTTTAGCGAGTTGGTTTTCTACGGGATGGTGTCGCTAACCCCATGCCCAACCCTCCTCATTTACCCGGGCTTGGGACTGGCAGTAGCACCTGGAGGAGCTACAGATGAAATTACAAGTGAAGGTTTATTGACTCCAAAATACGACGACCCTAGTTGAAAATACACTCATCTATATATTGATTGGTATCCCTATTTTGATTATTAATTAAGATGAAATTACATGCTACATGTCATGTTGAGCATAGGTCAGGTCAATTGAATATAACAATATCGTATGTTATACAGAATAAAATATCACATTGGAAAACAGAAACAAATACTACACCGAGTAATCATCATATCGAATTAAAACGGAATTAATGTTGAACAAAAATCATAATGAGTAAATCAATCTGATTTTGACTTTTCTTCCAGTCATATCAGTAAACATCTTTGTATTGATTCCATGGCTAGATTGGTAGTCAGTGGAATAGTAAAGCGAAAAGAAGGTAAGTTAAAATCATTAATAATGATAAAAATCTATTGCCTAACTAAGTCAGATCTTAAAGCAATTAGTCCCTTTGATAAATTTCGATAATGCAATGAGAAGACGAAGATTATCAGAATTATGTGATATATTAGCGCAATACATTTCGAACAATCTGATCACACATATACTTGTTAAGACATTTTTTATATGAAAATTAAAAGGTCAACTAGACAGGTTAAGGTAAGAAAATAAATAAAGTACACAAAAACAAAGTGATGACTACTCTGGATAATAAATAAGCATTACCAGGGTAGGTTAAGGGTAAGAACAAATTGTTTTTGAACACATAAAGGGGGTTTCAATTTCCGTATAGCCAAGGCTTCAATAAACCTTAGTATACGTCCTTGAAGGCTTTTGTACAACACTACAAATGCTGATTTGATGTCAACCTTATGACCAGTTTCAACTAAATGTTTCGCAATAGAGGAAGATGTTTGTCTGTCCTGTGATCTTATTTGACTATTCGAATTCATTTGGTTCTGTAGCCATTTAGGTATGTGTTCCACCACCCTTATTTGCAAATCACGATTGCTCCTCCCTATGTACGTGTTTCCGCACATACATGTAAATTGGTATACACAATGGGATGTGACACAATCGCTTATATGCTGTCTAGGTTTTTGGTGAAACATCGACCTTGTCTTTTCAATGATGACAAGTTGAGCTGCATAGAATGTCCTATTTATGGCTAATTTTAGTCTCCGTCTTAACACGAGACTATTAGAGTCACTTCTAAATGGTAATGTAATATAAACTCGCTTTTTGGGTGCCAGAAGCGTAATAGGTCTAATCGTATTGCAACCCTTCCAGCGGTTTATGAACTTAAATGAATAACCGTTATTCATTAACGTATTAGTTAGACGCTTCGTTTCTATTTCAATAGTATCACTAGTACAAATACGATTGATTCTATTGAATAAGCCCTTAATTAACCCACGTTTGTAATGAATTGGGCAGTGACTATGAAAATTAAGGTATTGCCCCGTCCATGTCGGCTTTCTATAAATAGAACGTTGGATGGAACCATCTTCTCTTCTACTGATCAGTATATCTAGAAAAGGAAGTTGGTTGTTCTTCTCTTCCTCGCACGTAAGAGAAATATGCTTCTGACTTGTATTGAGTTCTTTTAACAAGTGGTTCAAGTCTTCACATTTATCCCCTATGATTATGATATCATCAACGTATCGTCTATACAGACACATCTTTTGGATTGAGTTTTCAGCTAAATTTTCAACATACCCCATGAACACATCCGCCAGCAACGGTCCTAAAGGACTACCCATAGCTACGCCATCAATTTGTCGAAAGTGCTCACCTTGAAATGTGAATTTTACATTGTCAGTGCACAATAATAATAAATCTTTAAGAGTTTCAACAGGAAATGGCAATGGAAGATTATTAAGTGAAATATAGTCACATAAAATATCAATAGTTTTTCTCAGGGGTACATTTGTAAATAAAGTATTCACATCAAAAGAACACATTGTCTTTGTTTTTATATTCATATCCTTTAAGTATTTAATTAAATCAAATGAGTCAATCAAGGAATACTTATAAAATTGATGTCGGATAGGATTTAATATTTTTGTAAGCCATTTCGCTAGTTTGTGTGTAGGTGACCGACACATTGATAGAATTGGACGTAAAGGGATATTAGGCTTATGTATTTTTGGCAATCCATATAAATGAGGATACACCGAACCCATAGATCTATTGTACAGCATATTTTATCAATAACTTATTGTAGGACCATGTTATATAATTGTTTTAAAAGATTTCTAAGGATCCCTAACTTGAAATCTTGAAGGGAAACGGTAAATAAGAGGGCTGAAGAACACACTACGCCGGGAATCGGAAGCGGACATGAAAAGATTGAATAACAACTGCGAATAACTGGAAATGATTGCCCAGGACAGGGTCGGAGGGAGAGTGCTGGTGGTCGTCGTACGCACCTCTACGAGAGGTAACAGACGTAAGTAAGTAACCTGTGAGATATCTTTTAAATGTATATGAAGTATACTAGAAATGACACTCCTTATTTCAAAAATGCAACATACATGCTAAATCGATCTCAACAGGTAGGATCCAAATTGTTTAGTAGAGGTGAAGAAAGTTTTTAATCTCTCTATTGTTTCGTACTTGAGTAAAATAATTCATTTTTAAAACTCGAAATTACTTAATTATCTGAAAAGATAAAGTAGTTGAATTAAAGTTTAACAAGGTTTTTGTTTTTCAACACCCAACCTTCAAATGTAAAAAAATCTTCCCACCTCAAATTACAAAGGTTACTCAATATAGTAAACCCAAGATGACCTATTATCATATCGTTATGTTCTAATCTTCATACCGTTCTTTGAATATGTAAAAGTGAATTAATTAAAAAAAACATGTAACAAAAAGAAAGAAAAACTTCAATTCAAGAGAAATTAATCAGGTCATATGATAGATGTTTATATTAGCTAATCAATAGTTGGTCTTCATTTACATACCTCAAGGCCAAATATAGGTGTTACGGATGACTGATTTCTGAATTTCAGTTGAACGTTGTCGTCGTATCGAATAGAAATCATGTAGATGTTTATATAATTAATAGAGAGAGTTTGCAAGTGTGTGTTCTTTTATCTCCACATTAATCATTCGCTGTTCTCGTTCTCTTCTCTTCGATCTTCTTAACCTTCTGACACCAGGTATTTCACTTTCGATTGGTGAAACATACTACTTATATCTGTCAACATCAGTTGCGTACACCGCAATATGATTTATAACTTTTCATAATAATAAATTCTTATGATCGTACATGTACATACAGTAGTAAATTTATCCTAGTTTCAAATCTTCAAAGTACATTATTTAAAACAACAACTAGATAGATTATAGTAAGGAAATTATTGGCCTGATTTCAAATACTTACCTTTCGGATGATTTTAACAAGAATGTTATAAGCTGACTTTTTTTTACAGGATTATGAAGTATAAATCTAAATCAGTTTATCATTCTAAATATGTAAGTAGATGTTAATCAAGAAAACAGTACAGTTTGTTTAACTATAAAGGTTTGCCTCTGTATATAAACCAACTGATGTGAGTGAACGACTGAACCAGCCTACTTAATATACTTACGCCTCTTACTTCTCGTGGAGAAGCATTGGCAAACCACCAGTATTCTCCTTCCAACTTTCTCTTGAGCAATCCTTTCTAGTTGTTTCCAGTTGCTATTCATTCTTTTCATGTCTGCTTCCAATTCTTGACGCAGTGTGTTCTTTGGCCTTCTTTACGGTTTCTCTTCAGGATTCCAAGTTAGGGCTTGCTTTGTGATGCAGTTTGATGACTTCCGAAACGTATGTCCTATTCACTACTAGCGCTTTTTTCTAGTTTCCTCTTCAACTGAATACTAGTTTGTTCTCTCCCACAGTAGGCTGTTGCCGATAACATTTAGCCAACGTAGGGTCGGTGGGAATGGCAAGAGGCTATTTGTTTAGGTTTTATATTCTCTAACAAACATACTCAATATGTCTTGATCTCGTAGATATAGATGAATTCTATCAAACTTAGACGAAAATCATTGATCAGTTAGTCTAAACCTACGTTATAATGAGTGGGTGATTTAATAAATAAACTTCAAGGTTATCGTATATTATCAAAATGAACTTCGATTGATATTTTCATCAATAGGTATGTTGTTGAGGATTGTTCAACTGTGTATGTTCAGGTAAATGATGAACATGGAGATTTATTAACAAAGTTTACTGAACTATTGAGTTGTTTTAATATAATGATAATTAGCTACTAATCTTTAAGGTATTATATAAAGGGAAACTTTCAAAAAGAATATTCAATTCTAACGAAATTAGGATTCCAATATAAGTTATATATTTGTACTTAAATAATTGATACTCTAAACATTTGCATTCAAATTATGCTTGCATGAGTTACCATCTAAATCCAATATTACTATGTGAATACTGTCTTAAATAGATTAAGTCATTATTATACTAGGTGACAATCATTTATAATCTTATATGTGTATAGTTTCATTACAAAGCGAGTTGTCAGTAAACATCATCAAATAAAAGTGTATTAGTTAACTGGTAATTTTTGAACAATGTTATATAATCAACATAGATCCTTCACTATAAGCAAAGATGGATAGTGGCTAGCAGTAGAATCCAGGACGCACGTTTCGCCCTATTTGGGACTCGTCAACTGGATGTACCTGTACCTCAGAGTTAATGTTCACTCTGGCACTCGAACCCAGTAACTTTCGCTTCAAACGCCATCGCGTTATCCACTCAACTACTCAGTCCTGATAACCACTTGCTTGTGCAATGCGGTGAAGTTTAAATTCACTTAATATTGTTTGTTTGAATCTTCCCATTGATGTTTAGGACTGCAAATGATCCTTCACAGTTTACAATTATTAGGAACTGAATTTTTTCACATTGTGTGTTTTGATTGTTTGATGACTTAATTTTCTTTGTTTTTCATTTCTTCCTCTTCTTCTTCTAATTTACATAGTTTTGTAATTAGAAATAAATGATTAGATAGAAAATAGATGTTATTTCAATACTTTTTATGTAAATTTATATTAAGCTAGTAGTAAGTTTTGATAAATTTATTTTATAGCTGGTCATTATTACTCTTAAATAATAAGTACAGAGGAAAGACAATTAGATAGTTACTTATGATAACATGATAATATATACAAATGAGTTGAATCTGTAAACTAAAAAATAATGATTTATGATCCCGCACTAGCGAGGTTCGAACCCATGACCTACCAGTCTCGTGGATGCGCACTGCTGAGGAGTCCCATAATAGGATGAAACGGCCTCCAATGCTTCCAGATTTTCCATGGTGGTCTAGCTTCAATTGACTCATGATTTCAACTATGAAAATACTGAAATCTCAACAAAACCTTTTCTGATCAATAATGATTTATTCAACTAAACTTCATTTGTACTTTGAAATATCTTATAGATGATAACTAATGTGAATGACATTGCATAAGAAAAGAAAAATCGACTAAAATTACACTTACTTACTTACCTACTTACTCCTGTTACTCCCAATGGTGCATAGGCCGCTGACCAGCATTCTTCAACACACTCTATCCTGGGCCTTCCTTTCTAGTTCTATTTAATTATTGTTCGTTTTTCTCATGTCTGTCTCTATTTCGACTAAAATTACAAGTTTTAATGAATAAATTTTAAATTATTGACTTAGAAAGTATTCAATTTGATCCTGACATATTTCGTGACTACATATTACTTAGAAGTGGTAAAAACGGGATAAAATAGCCATTTGCTCTTCAATGGTTTCTAAGTGAGATCAATTTATGATAAAAAATGTCTTCAGTCTGTATAAAATCCTAACATAGTCATTGAAAAAAAAGTACGAGTAGAAACATATCAAGGAGCTTTATACAGTTGAAGAAAATCAAATTTCGCAGGTTATATGTGGAATTGTTGTATGAGATACATTTATAGTGATATAAATGTTGCAAAACACCTTGGATCCTTCCATGAAATTACGATTAAATGTAGTAACTCCTTAGCAAAACAGCTGAGTTGGTGACCATCAACTTTAACATCTCATAAGTAGAGAGAATATATTAGAATTCTGATAGACATTAGTTAACACTGATTACCAGCCATAAATTGAGTGATATAACAAAAATATTTACTACTATTCTACACTGAACTTTTTTATTATTGTTGTTTTGAAATGGTGTCAAGCACCAACCAAGTTATTGTTATATGATAGGTTTTGTCTCAGAAAAAAGTATTTTATATTTGGCAGGAAAACAGGAGTCACTTAGCAGTTTCGATTGTTTTTTTGGAACAATACAGCGATACACATCCTACAGCAATCATCACCTAACTATATATACGGTGCTTAACTCTTACAACAAATACAATATCATCCAGTAACTGGGCCAAAATCTAATTCTCTCTTTCCTTCCACTTCAGTAACTCTGATAACAACTTGGTCATCATCATCATCATCATCATCATCATCATCATCATCATCATCATCATCATCATCATCATCATCATCATCATCATCATCATCATCATCATCATCATCATCATCATCATCATCATCATCATCATCATCATCATCATCATCATCATCATCATCATCATCATCATCATCATCATCATCATCATCATCATCATCATCATCATCATCATCATCATCATCATCATCATCATCATCATCATCATCATCATCATCATCATCATCATCATCATCATCATCATCATCATCATCATCATCATCATCATCATCATCATCATCATCATCATCATCATCATCATCATCATCATCATCATCATCATCATCATCATCATCATCATCATCATCATCATCATCATCATCATCATCATCATCATCATCATCATCATCATCATCATCATCATCATCATCATCATCATCATCATCATCATCATCATCATCATAATTAACCTCTCATGTTACACTTTTCTTTTAAAACTTCCGGATATGCACCCTAGAGAAAGTCAGTATTATTTATTGAAAAAGTCCAATCACACGTTTATTTTCATATGAGCACAAAATAGAACAAAATCAACTATTCAATGCTACTTGATGTTTAATAACAAACTTTGTTTAATGAAGCACATCTTACTAACAAACTCAGTACAATAGATCAAAATTTACAATAAAGTATTACTATCAGAAGGGGGTTTGTGGAGATTTAGTATTTCCATAGTCGGAAGCGTGGGTCAGTTGAAGCTAGACCACCATGGAAAACCTGGAAGCACTGAACGGCCGTTCCGTCCTATTATGAGACTCCTCAGCAGTGCGCATCCACGATCCCGCTCTCGCGAGATTCGGTCCCATGACCAAAAGTCCCATAATAGAACGAAACGGCCGTCCAGTGCTTCCAGGTTTTTCATGGTGGTCTAGCTTCAATTGATTCACGCTTTCAACTATGAAAATAAAATATTAACTAAGCAAAATTATTCCATAATTTTCCTGTTTATAATTTAGTTGTATCCACTTCCTATAAATTCTATCCAACCATAGAAATTCACTCGTCAAGTTCATCATTTATGCATATTTTGTTCTTGTCCATTCGCCCGTAAATAGTCACATAAGATAATATTGTTGTCGTCTAACAGGAAATATTCAACAGTTTTATCTACTTAACTGAAATTTTCTTCAATGGTTTGTTCTTATTCTATCCAAAATGAAATTCGTTCAATAGTCAGTCATCCATCATTTTATTAGTTTTATTTCAATCAACATTAATATAATTTAATTTCATATATAATCAAGTGACTAGTTAATTAATCAGCTGATGTTTATCTTGATCAGTTTGATCCACTTTATTCTAATTTCTTTTTGTCTATTTATTCAACTATCTACATTTTAAGCAAAGATGAATAGTGGCTAGCAGTGGAATCCAGGACGCGCGTTTCGTCCTTTTTGGGAATCGTCAGCTGTTGGTGGTCACTCTGGGACTCGAACCTAGTACCGTTAAGGACTCAGCAGCTAAGTGGATAACGCAATGCCGTTTGAAGAGAAAGGTATTGGGTTCGAGTCCCAGAGTGAACATCAACTCTGAGATGCATGTACATCCAGCTGACGAGCCCCAAACAGGAAGAAACGTGCGTCCTGGATTCTACTGTTAGCCACTATCCATCTTTGCTTATAAAGCTTGTGACTTCAGACAATATCAAGGCAGTCCGCACAGGATGCACATATTCCAACAAGAGACTGATCAATTGTAGTCCTAAATAACAATGGGAAGATACAAGTGTACAACACCAAGTGAATATCTTCATTTTAAGTTATGTAAAAAATATAAAAAAACACGGCATTTAGAATACTCGAATTAGAATTTAAAGTATATAAATCAATTTAATGTTATTTTGTGTTAGCTATTTAATCTCTTAGTACACTAACTACTGAGGTCGATTGTAATTAAAATTTGAAGTATGCTTTATGATGTTGTGTTCATTAACATGATTCTTTGTAATATTCATTGAATGTTAACGATTTTTAAATTATGAGTATATCTGTTTCCGTATACATGATCAGTTAACATCTAACATTCTTGAATGGTAGGTATATCTTAGATAAATAACATCGTTTTGGTGTTAAGACAAAAGCAGGAATATTGTGCAACCATCTTCCATTATATTAGATGGGCAACTGTCCTACACTCAACGTGGAGTGGTTGAGGTTAGGAGCTCACACCGTTGGATCACGAATTACTGGTCTAGAGGTTAGGGGTTTGTGCACGAGTCCGAAGATTTTGGGTTCGTGTCCTTCGTACAGAATCGTGGATGCGCACTGTTGAGAAGTACCATAATAGGACGAAACGGCCGTTCAGTGCTTCCAGGATTTCAATGGTTGTCCAACCTTGGTCGGTTCATGATCTTTATTAGAATTCAATGATCTTCTCAACCTTACACTGATAAAGAAGTAATAACTGATGTTCTGAACATTATGAGAAAGTTAATTATACTTTATTCGATTCTTATTAATCCATAGTTACCAAAAATATGTGGAATTTACTGAAAATCAGAATAAAAGTGTTGTGACTTTAAGCTCGGCTAATTATCACATGATTTATTCTCCAATCGAAATGCGACTTATTCATTTTTAGTACTGTGCTAAACACAATGATATTCGATAGGTATGAGCAGCTTAGCGACCTTGTTGATCTTTTGTTTACTTTACCCGTTCAGCTAAATCCGGAGCCCCTATAACAGCTTCCAATATGCGAATCATTTATTTCAAATACACTCGGTTTATGTACCAGCGAAACAGACCACACCACACCACAAAATAGAAAATAACATTTGTACAAGATCAGGCTAAAAAGTGGTTCTAAACGTGGGAGACTGTAATTAATAAACGGAGTATAATTTAAGAATAGTAAACCATATCATAATAATCTATAGGTCAAAGTAAAGGTTGTAATAAGAGGAGTATAGATATATGATCTAGTTACTAAATTGTTATACAATAAGAATATACGCATAATATTTGTCCATCGATAGTTTTCAGAAGTTATCCGTAATTTAATCTTCACTAGGGTATAACAAAAAGCTTATAATGTTTAAACTGTATTTCCCCTTACTGTTTGGAAATAATTAAAAGAAAGCCTGAAGATGTACAAAAGTATGGTCAAAACAAAGAAATTCAATGAATTTAAAAAGGTAACTACTGTTATTACTCGAACTGCTATCTATGACAGTTATGATCAGAAAAAAGTCACACAAAAGTGGTGTTAATATCTTTGTATCTAAACACTAGTTGGGGTATTATTGCTACTGTCAATGTTGTAATGTGTGAATGGATTTAGTGGATTTATTTATCAAGTTTTAGGCAACGATCTGAAATTTATTCCCTGAATCTTAAGCGTCAGGTTAACTAGTAATACCTAATAATCAGAATATCTGGTATTCTTTTACTGGAAGAAACTGTTGCAAAAACGAATTTATCTATGGTTATCTCCTTGCATAACTCCGCCTGTAGCTCTTCTAGAGTTACTGCCGGTCCCAAGCCCGGGTAAAGGAGTAGGGTTGGGCATGGGGTTAGCGACCCCATCCCGTAGAAAAGCTAACTCGCTAAAAAAACGCTAACCAGAAAAAATAATTCAAACCATTTAAACTCTGCCCTGGGAGTTGAAGGAATAATGACGTCTCATGATGAAAGCCGAAATTCTTCGGAAGTCACGAGACCGATGCACCTTCTAACAACCAGGGCAACACTCTTTATAGGTACATGGAACGTCCGGACAATGTGGGAGACAGGAAAGACCAGCCAAATAGCAATGGAAATAAGGAGATATAACTTGGCAGTACTCGGAATCAGCGAAACCCATTGGACACAAACTGGATAACAAAGGCTAGGTACAGGAGAGATGCTGCTGTACTCCGGTCACGAAGGGGAAAATGCTCTACACACTCAGGGAGTTGCTCTAATGCTGTCCAAAGAAGCACGAAATGCACTTGTGGGATGGGAATCTCATGGACCCAGGATAATAAAAGCATCATTCAGAACAAAGAAGCAAGGGATCACAATGAACGTTATCCAATGTTATGCACCCACCAATGATAGCAACGACGATGATAAAGATCAGTTCTATGAAAGGCTGCAATCAATTGTAGCAAAGTGCTAACGAAAGGACCTCACCATCCTTATGGGAGATCTAAATGCTAAAGTTGGAGTGGTCAACACAGGATATGAAGATATAATCGGACGACATGGACTAGGAGAAAGAAATGAAAATGGGGAGAGACTTGCAAACCTATGTGCTTTCAACAAATTGGTTATAGGCGGCACAATATTCCCACACAAACGCATACACAAAGCTACATGGATCTCACCGGACCACACCACAGAGAACCAGATAGATCACATCTGTATCAACAAAAAATTCCGAAGATCAATGGAAGATGTGAGAACCCGGAGAGGAGCTGACATAGCTTCAGATCACCACCTGGTTGTGGCCAAGATGAGACTGAAGCTAAAGAAAGACTGGACAACTGGACAAACAGCACTACAAAGGTTCAATACAGCCTTCCTTCGAGATATTGACAAGCTCCATGAATTCAAGATAACTCTCAACAACAGGTTCCAAGCTCTACAGGATCTACTGAAAGAACAAGAAACTACTTTGGAGGACAACTGGAAAGGGATAAAAGAAGCACTAACTTCAACGTGTCAGGAGGTTCTTGGTCCTAAGAAGCATCATCACAAGGAATGGATCTCTCTGGGATCCCTGGACAAAATTCAAGAAAGGAAGAATAAGAAACTAGCAATTAACAACAGCCGAACACGAGCAGAGAAAGTCAAAGCACAAGCAGACTACGCAGAAGCAAACAGGGAAGTGAAGAAAAGCATTAAAGCCGACAAGCAGAAATACATGGGAGAACTAGCAGCGGCGGCGGAAAAAGCTGCAAGAGAAGGGAATATGAAACAACTATATGATACAACGAAGAAATTAGCAGGGAGATATAGCAAACCAGAGAGACCAGTCAAGGACAAAGAAGGAAAGACAATCACTGAGATTCAAGAATAGAGGAAAAGATGGGCAGAATACTTCGAGGAACTGCTGAATAGACCAGCCCCATTGAATCCACCGAACATCGAAGCAGCCCACACAGACCTTCCAATAGATGTTACTCCACCAACGATCGAAGAAGTCAAGATGTCCACCGGACAAATCAAAAGTGGGAAGGCGGCAGGACCTGACAATATACCAGCAGAAGCACTGAAGTCAGACATTGAAATAACTGCAAACATGCTTCACCTTCTATTCAAGAAGATTTGGGAAGAGGAACAAGTGCCAACGGACTGGAAAGAAGGATATCTCATCAAGATACCAAAGAAAGGAGATCTGAGCCAATGTGAGAACTACAGAGGCATCAGTTTGTTATCAGTACCAGGAAAAGTTTTCAACAGAGTGCTGCTGAATCGGATGAAAGACGCAGTAGACGCCGAACTAAGGGATCATCAAGCTGGATTCCGTAAGGATCGGTCATGCACAGACCAGATTGCGACACTACGGATCATCGTTGAACAGTCAGTTGAGTGGAACTCATCACTATACGTCAACTTTATTGACTATGAGAAGGCGTTTGACAGCGTGGACAGGAGAACATTATGGAAACTTCTTCGACACTATGGAGTTCCTGAAAAGATTGTCAACATTATCCAAAACTCATACGATGGATTACAGTGCAAAGTGGTGCATGGAGGACAGCTGACAGATGCATTTCCAGTAAGGATTGGAGTCAGACAAGGCTGTCTGCTCTCCCCATTCCTCTTCCTTCTAGTGATTGACTGGATTATGAAGAATTCGACATCTGAAGAGAAATACGGAATACAATGGACAGCTCAGAATCAATTAGATGATTTGGACTTCGCAGATGACCTAGCCCTCCTCTCTCATACACACGACCAAATGCAGATGAAGACAGCAAATGTAACAGCAGCCTACGCATCGATAGGTCTCCACATTCACAAAGGAAAAAGCAAGATTCTCAAATGTAACACGGAGAAAACCAACCCAATCACACTTGACGGCGAAACTCTGGAAGAGGTGGAAACATTCAAGTACCTGGGGAGCATCGTTGATAAACAAGGAGGATTGGATGCAGATGTAAAGGCGAGGATTGGCAAAGCAAGGGCAGCATTTCTACAATTGAAGAACATATGGAACTCAAAACATTTGTCAACTAATTTCAAAGTGAGAATCTTCAATACGAACGTCAAGACAGTCCTACTGTATGGAGCTGAAACGTGGAGAACTACTACGGCCATCATCAGGAAGGTACAAGTATTTATAAACAGTTGTCTAAGCAAAATACTTAAAATTCACTGGTCGGATACTATCAATAACAGCGTTTTATGGGAGAAGACAAACCAGCTTCCAGCTGAAGAGGAAATTAGGAAAAGACATTGGAAGTGGATAGGACATACATTAAGGAAGTCACCAATGCGCATTACAAGGCAAGCGCTAACTTGGAATCCGGAAGGGAAGCAGAAAAGAGGAAGGCCAAAGAACACACTACGCCGGGAAATAGAAGCCGATATGAAAAGGATGAATAGTAACTGGAAAGAACTGGAAAGGAAGGCTCAGGACAGAGTTGGATGGAGAATGCTGGTGAGCGGCCTATGCTCCTCCACAAGGGGTAACAGGCATAAGTAAGTAAGTAAGTAAGTAAGATTTTCAGTGGATTAGCTGGGTTGTGGTAACAATGAAATGTAGGATGTGGGTTTTATCCTGTTTGAGATTCCTCACGGCTGGATGTACCTACATCACAATATTGATGTGTACATCAAGACTCGAAATCAGTAACTTTCACTTCAAACGCACAATGTATTATCCACTGAACTACTGAGTCCAGATAGCCACTAGTTTCGGTTCTCGATTTCATTGCTGATCACTATCCAACTTTGCTACAAACTCGTGATTAAATAGTAATCTCGAGGTTGTCTTCTCAGGATACACATATAGCAAAAGATACTAGTCAGTTGTAGTCATTAACTTACAAACATTTACAAATGGATATATTGTTATTTTATACACTTAACAATTTTTTTTTTCAATCTTAGGTCTTATTGAACCTTATTCATCTAACTCTGTCATTCTATTAAGTTATATGACTGTTATTACATAACCATGACATTCGTATTCATTCTCTAGAAATGTATCCTCATATGTTTTAAAGTTTGATTATAGAATTGTCACAATCAGTAACATATAAACATTCATCTACTTTACCACCCAATAGTTATTCCATAACTGTTTTTGTTATTTCATTATTCTTTATTGATATGACATAAAGTATGTACGTTGGTTATAAATAATTATTACCATTCAACTTAGTATTGTTTGTTTGAATCTTCCCATCGATTTGTTAGGACTGCAACTGGTCAGTCTCTAATTGGCATATGTGCATACTGTGCGTATTACCTCGATATAGCCTTAATTCACAAGTATGGTTAGCAGAGATGGATAGTTATTATTACCATTGTCCCTAGGTTGTAAACAGATGATGAGAACCCATGAAACAAATAAATTCATCTTATTCTTGTATTATTCAAATTTACCTATGAGAAAACTTTTTCTTGAACAATAAGAGATCATTTTTGTGGTCAATAAATAAGAAATGTCAAAATGTCAAATTAAACATGTTTATATATAAATATATATTTTGTAAGTGATTGACTATATCATTCAAACTAACTATATGTGCTAGTTTCTTTAAAATACTTAACTCTCATAAATTCATTTCATCAAAAAATTATCAGTATGGTGTTTTGGTGATTATTATGTACTCGATTGAGATCATGAACCGATTGGTGTTAGACCACTGTTGAAAACTTGGAAGCACTGGACGGCTACTCCTCAGCAGTGCGTGTCCACGATCTCGCCTTACGAGATTCGAACCCAGGGCCTTCGGTCTCGCGTGCGAACGCTTAACCTCTAGACCACCGAATTGGCGTCCAACGATATTAATGTCTAACGTCAACCAATCCACGAAATCGCGCGACGATCTTCCATTGTACTGAGGTAGATACCTGTTTCTACCTGACACGGATTAGCTAATCAAAAAATGTATGTTCAATTAGATTTGATGTAGAGAGGGAGAGAGAAAGTAAAACCCTGTATTATTTCAGTTTGTTATCAGATGTCAATTGAAGAACTTAAGAAACGCAAATATATTCAAGTATACAGTGAATTTATAATAATTCACTTAGTATTAAATAGTAAATTAACTATAATATTCCGAAAATTAATAATTTTTGTTTTATTTTACTTTAAGTAAGTCCTTTTATTGGAAAAACTCTGTTTTTGATTCAAGATTATAATCAGAAGGGGGTTTTGTGGGATTTTAGTAATTTTATATAGTTGAAATCATTAGTCAATTGAAGCTAGACCACTATGGAAAACCTGAAAGCACTGGACGGCCGTTTCGTCTTATTGTGGGAATCCTCAGCATTGCGCGTCCACGATCTCGCCTCGCGAGATTCGAGGATTGGTTGAAGTTAGACATTAACACCGTTGGATACCGGCTCAGTGGTCTATCGGTTAAGTGCTCTGGAGCGAGACTGGTAGGTCCTAGGTCCGAATCTCGTGAGGCGGGATCGTGGATGCGAACTGCTGAGGAGCCCCACAATAGGATGAAACGGCCATTCAGTGCTTTCAGGTTTTCCATAGTGGTCTAGCTTCAATTGACTCATGATTACAACTATATAAGGATTATAAGGAAAAATAAATTTAGATTCAAATAAAACACAAGTGACAATGGAATTATAAAAGTTACTTTTGTTATAATATAAGTAATTAGTTGATTACATATTTACAAAGAACTTCCAATATTTGGGTCACATTTTAAACTATTATCCACCTACTTCAGTTTATACAATAGAATATATATCATTACGCCCTTAAACAAAGAAGATACAACTCAAAGTTGAACATATAAACTTATACTTAAGTATTGAGTTAGGTTTTATTCCGAGGATATATTTCAATAAAATAATACTATTGTTTTATAGAGCACTAATTTAGATTATTCAATCTTTAAAGAAATATATGTAAGCCATGTTAGATCACTGCTAAAACGTCGACGTAGTTAGCTGATGTTTTGTCCTAGTATAGGACTCTCCAGTAGTGTGAATTTACGATCTTGTACGCGGAAATCGAATTCAGGACCTTACAATCTCTCTTGAGAATACTTAACCTCTAGAACATTGAGTCGGGACCCAATGGTGTTAATTTTCAATTTCAATCAATCCACGGAATTGCGCAATAATCCCTATTGTCTTCGATAGGTAACCACCGCACATTGAACACTGATTAGCTTCACTGGTCATGGCTTCTCACTAGAACTGTGGGCATTTCCTCTCAAAGTCAATCACTAGTTATCCCATGATAATTTTCAGTATGGGTTTAATGATTTTAATGACGTACTCCGATTTCCACAACCTACACTGAAACTACAATCTATATTAAATCAAACTTTAAGTCATTGGATATCCTAGTTACTATTATACTTTCAATCCACTTGGTCAGAATTCAACGTCTTCATTTCTAACATAAAAGTTATTCTTGTCTAATATGATGATGTATATACAATAAGAATGAAAGAACATCAAAAGTTTGTGGGTTACAATTCTTGGGAGGTAAATGCAAAACTAAGTGTATAAAATGAATTTTTGATATTGTAGATTATGTAGAGGAGTAAAAGGGGAGATGTAAATTGAGATGAAGACTTAAAGTTTGTTATTGATTTCATAACTTGATGATACTTATGTAAAATTGCTTTTCTTGAAAGGAAGAATCATTTATTATTTAGGAAAAATATAATAGTGACTCTTTTAGATCAAGGTTTCCTAAAAGAGCCACCATTACATTAGGTAAAGACGTTTGATTACATCAGATAAGTGTTCAGTTAAACAAACAATCACATCTTTCCAAGAGATCATTAATAAAATTCATTGTGAATGGTAACAGTCAGTTTTATGATAACATAATATTCAAACTGTCATTTATCGAAATTTATTTAAAATAAAACATACAGTCAGCTATATTAATTTTGTTTACTGGTTACATATGTTATTCAATATTAGACTATGATTGATGACCATGATATTTGTGTACAAATAAACAGAAGTTGATCACTTATCTTAATAAGAAATACTAACAAACATTTGTTAAATCCTAGTAGTTGAGATCATGAGTCAATTGAAGTCAGACCACTATTGAAAACCTGAAAGCATTGGACGGCCGTTTCATTCTATTGTGGGACTCCTCAGCAGTGCTCATCCACTATCCCGCCTCACGAGATTCGAACCTAGAACCTATTGGTACAAAACGCAAAGTGAGTTATTTTATGGATGAATATATATTAGCATGAAAAAATGATCACATATTTTATTAACACTCGCTACTCACTTTATTGAGTATAGGTTATCTTAAAATTGTGGTATTATTTAGAGCATTTTAATATTGAGATTATAATTGCGCGACCTTAAATTATACATAAACGTGAAAATTATGTTTACGCTGTTGTCAACATGAACAGAATCTCTTAGTAGAATCTGAGAATCATACCGTAAATACTTCATTTGAAAAGTGTCAATCAATTATCTCAGAATTTGTTATCCTTTAGTTTCCATACTAACAACTTTATGTTTTCGTTTTCTTCTCTTCGAACTTATTAACCTTCTGCCTCCAGGCATTCCACTTCCGTTTGATAATACATACTACTTATATCTATCGATATCAGTAGGACACACCATAACGCAATTCCTTTCATTTGGTTATTAAAAAGCAGTTTCCACTAAAATCTTGAGCAATACATATCAAACAAACCCTAATTATGTATAAAATTACAGATGAATTTTTATTTTTATTCTTACTTGGGATAAACAAAGAAAGTCTATCAGGTTTAAGTAGTAATGTATGTGATTAGGCCTTGTAAACTGATTGGTTTATTCTAATAAACAGTTTACCATAGACAACAAAAATCATAAATAAAGAAATGTATTGACATACTACAGAACAACACCATTTGTAAACACTTTATGAATATGAAAAACAGTCTACAACTTGTATGATTGATTCTCTAGGTAAATAGATGTATACCACGAGTCATGTGAGATGTTAATTAAAATAAAACGATATTATAGGCACTATTATTATTACTACAACTAATTCTACTACTACTACTACTACTACTACTACTACTACTACTACTACTACTACTACTACTACTACTACTACTACTACTACTACTACTACTACTACTACTACTACTACTACTACTACTACTACTACTACTACTACTACTACTACTACTACTACTACTACTACTACTACTACTACTACTACTACTACTACTACTACTACTACTACTACTACTACTACTACTACTACTACTACTACTACTACTACTACTACTACTACTACTACTACTACTACTACTACTACTACTACTACTACTACTACTACTACTACTACTACTACTACTACTACTACTACTACTACTACTACTACTACTACTACTACTACTACTACTACTACTACTACTACTACTACTACTACTACTACTACTACTACTACTACTACTACTACTACTACTACTACTACTACTACTACTACTACTACTACTACTACTACTACTACTACTACTACTACTACTACTACTACTACTACTACTACTACTACTACTACTACTACTACTACTACTACTACTACTACTACTACTACTACTACTACTACTACTACTACTACTACTACTACTACTACTACTACTACTACTACTACTACTACTACTACTACTACTACTACTACTACTACTACTACTACTACTACTACTACTACTACTACTACTACTACTACTACTACTACTACTACTACTACTACTACTACTACTACTACTACTACTACTACTACTACTACTACTACTACTACTACTACTACTACTACTACTACTACCAACGATACCGTTTCTACTAAAAATAATGATGCTGAATTCAAACTAATTAAGTTTACTTACAAATATACCTTTCACTTAGGTGATTTAAACTTGCACGTGGAATAGACTAATTATCAAAATTATTTATTTGTTTTAAACAACAAAAAAACATGGCCTATTTGTTTGGATATGGTGAATTTAAAAATCAACATACATGTGAAATATGTCAGACATGTTATTAGTAAAATATGCAAAATTGAATCTTATCACTAAGCATTTGATAATGCTTGTTAGCAAATGAAAATTAACCAGTTTAATACTACTGTAGTAAGCGAAGACTTGGTGTAGATAACTAACTTATTGTTCAGTGCAAAATTACAGAGTTTTGTAGTTAAATGTAAAAACCATACATTTGATACTTCATTTGAGAATCCTCCATCAACTGTCCTTAACATTTCTCACGATTCTTCCAATTCTCATCTCCCTCATGTTTCCCCCTTCTGTATGTCGACATAAGTAGCATACATCACACTATATGTAATTTGGTCTCACAATCCATATGTATAAAGATAAATTTAAACTGTTAGATAAATTCGAATATCATCTGTGTAGTAGTTCAAAATGGTCAACGTAAGTGGTGTATGAAAACTTTCTTAACCTGAAGCTCAATTTCATTTTATTTTGTCATATACTAGTGATATAACAAGCAATAAAAGTTTTTCATTTTGTCTCGCCATCAATTGTTATGTCTTGTTTCGTGACCGTTAAATTTAGTCAGCTGATGTCAACAGTTGTGATATCGTAGTTCATATACTTATTTTGACTGTCTTTTTCTTTTACCTGATGATTAACTTTACAGTTTATAATTTGCGTAACTGATTGATAAGATTACAATGGAAGCTTTAAGATTAAACCGTTCAGCTCATAGTTCTCTATTTTAACAACATGATTTTCTTCAGTTAAAAATCTTCCCTACCATTTTCAGTGGATCCCTGTTATTCACATCAGGTAAACATTTAATAATAATAATAATAATAATAATAATATTTCACAAACAATCCAATATAAATTACTCAAGAATAATAATAAATATATTATCACGAAGAGACAATGGTAGAGTTGGAAGGGTGCAATCGGTGGTTTTTCTTCTTGCTTCGCGTATTTGTGATACATCACCTAATAGTTTATAAAAATCAATCATATCGTGTATATAATCGTGTATATCATCATCATCATCATCATCATCATCATCATCATCATCATCATCATCATCATCATCATCATCATCATCATCATCATCATCATCATCATCATCATCATCATCATCATCATCATCATCATCATCATCATCATCATCATCATCATCATCATCATCATCATCATCATCATCATCATCATCATCATCATCATCATCATCATCATCATCATCATCATCATCATCATCATCATCATCATCATCATCATCATCATCATCATCATCATCATCATCATCATCATCATCATCATCATCATCATCATCATCATCATCTCAAAACAGACGCTCACACAATACTTGGTATTTCCACGGTCAGTTAAATGAGGTCGAGCGATTTATTTCTAAATAATTGAATGCGCGACTGAATTATATACTTGTTTATATGATTACTTTCAGTAGTTTTCTAGACATCTCACTTTCGATGAACACTTCACTCGGACTTACTTAACACAATAATTCATAAGATTGAGTTGCAGATAGATGAAAACTTATTAAAATATAGGTTGAAATGAAAGGTCATTTTTAATGCTTAATAATCAATAGTTATCACTATTTCCTAGATTTTTTGTAAAGTTGATCTTTTCGTCATTTTTCATATGATTATTATCAGAATAAGGGGTTGTGGAGATTATAGTAATTTTAGTAGTTGAATTCATGAGTCAATCTAAGCTACATCAACATTGAAAACCTGGAAGCACTAAACGGTTGTTTCGTCCTAATATAAGACTCCTCAGCAATGCTCATTCACGACCCAGCATGTGGAGTTGTTGAATAACAATAGAAAGATAAACACAAGAAGTTAAATATAGATTTCAAATAAGAACACTATTTTACTAAACGGTAAATTCTCATAGTTGAAAGCGTGAGTCAATTGAAGCTAGGCCACCAGGGAAAACCTGGAAGCACTGAACGGCCGTTTCGTCCTATTGTGGGCGCGAGACTGGCAGGTTCTGGGTTCGAATCCCGCGAGGCGAGGTCGTGTGTGCGCACTGCTGAGGAGTCCCACAATAGGACGAAACGGCCATCAAACAGTGCTTCCAGATTTTCCATGGTGGTCTAGCTTCATTTGACTCACGCTTTTAACTATTAAAATACTAAATTTCAACAAAAACCCCTTCTGATAATAAACAGTAAATCTTATTTGAAATTTTTAAAGAGCCCCTGTTTCTTGAGTTATTATAGTTTTGAAGCGATAGGATATGATCAACAAAAACTAAAACTCCTAACAATTATACAATAATGACTATTTATCAATATGATGCCCATAAATTCTGGAATTCATTAATGATAAACTTTGATCAAATTCACAGATTTGTATGAACAGTTACAGTTCATATTCCTTGCTAGATCAACAGAAACTTGATCATTCAAGATCAAAAATCAAATGTTCATTTTTATCAGTTCTTTCAAATAAAATGATAAATAGGTAAACCTTAATTGATTCTGATCATTGTCAAGAGATTGTTTACCTAACTCAGACTAGACAACATGATTGACTGATATAATGTATATGTTTAAAGTTATTTTTCATCATTTATGTACACTCCCTATATGATTCATAGGGAGCATTAATTAGGTTTTATAATATGAAAATATTTTGCCTGATTTACATATACTTGATGTTAAAATGTTGTTGTTAAGATTATTTGAAATGTGTTTTTGTTTGCCTATATCAACTAATAAACATTTATTTGATAGATTGAAAATGTAATGGTGGAATTATATGTTTACAAAAGTTGTATTCAGTTAAATATCAACATTAGTTATCCAACTAAACTTACACATAAATATAAATCTATCAATCAGGGATATAAGTTCTTCAAAGATTGTATTCATAACTGAGTTTGTTGATAATAATAATAATAATAATAATAATAATAATAATAATAATAATAATAATAAATGCCCTCAAATGCCCTGGTACGGTCAAGAGTGGGGAGAGTCCGCTCTCCCTCTCTAAATGCTCTGCCCCTGCCAGGGACGTCCTACTCACTGCCTTCTCGTGGCATTATTGTTGTTTACGAAATTCAGAGGACGAAAAGTGAATGTCTGGCGCTTTAATCAGGTTGGTGAACACAGAGGATCCACTTAGGAGAGTTGGAAAACCCTGATTCCAAACCAATGGTGTACATGGGCTCAAGGATCTTGAAGGAAAAGATGGAGTATGGACCAATTGGACACCGGATACCATGGGAATGCATCTCCTCACGTTACTCCACTGTCTTATGGATTAGACCTTTAGGTTAGAGGCTCCGGTTGTGGTCTCCTAAGAAAATCACTTGCTTCGGTTTAGGCACCCGGGCAGTATCACAGCTCTCACACAAATCAAATGAGATTTGTGCGGCACATATATATCTGGTGCCCCTTTGTACCACTATTTATGTGTTTAAATAAATAACATAAATAAACTATAGTACATGAAAGATCTCATTGTGTTATTTCAATCAGTAGAAATTAAAGTTTCTGATGTTTCATTACTGTTACGTAAGCCATTTCTTCAGCTTAAATAACTAGATAATTGAACAACTTTAAATAGTGTGAAAAGACAAGCAGAATAATTAAGTTTCATCAATATCAAAATAAATCTGATTATTAAATTAAGTTAAGGTAACATATTTCATACTTTATTATTATTATAAGCAAAGATAGATAGTGGCTAGCAGTAGAATCCAGGACGCACGTTTCGCCCTATTTGGGACTCGTCATCTGGATGTACCTGTACCTCAGAGTTAATGTTCACTCTGGCACTCGAACCCAGTAACTTTCGCTTCAAACGCCATCGCGTTATCCACTCAACTACTGAGTCCTGATAGTCACTTGCTTGTGCGATGGGGTGAAGTTTAAATTTACTTAGTATTGTTTACTTGTATGTACCCATTGTTATTTTGCACTGCGATTGACCAGACTCTTATTAGCGTATGCACAGTATGCACATATGCCAATTAGGGACTGACCAGTTGTAGTCCTAAACATCAATGGGAAGATACAAACAAACAATACTAAGTAAATTTAAACTTTATTATTATTATTTTAAAGTGAACTGAATTGAATTTCCGATGATTCAAACAACATGCAAGTAAAGTATATGGAAGTTCATCATACCGGATAATCTCATTATTGTAGTACTAGGTAGATACTAAAAGTTATAAAACTGTATAATCCTAATGTTATATCGAATGAGTGCGTGCTCTGTTTAATATATATGTGAACGTGCTGATTCCCGCCAATCAGAGTACAGTGAATTATCGATCAGAGCAATGATATACAGAAGCGTATGAGCAGTCTTGAGTACTTATCAGTTTTGCTTTCTGCCTAGCAGAATCGTATAATAACACTCTATGGGTCAAAATAAAGCCTATGATAAGAGGGACACGAATAGGAATAGTTAAGTTACTTAGCAATGATACAATAGGAAATATACATATAATATTGGTCCATAAATAGTCCTCAAAGTTACCATTCATAAATCTCCTCGGGATATAACACTTAAGTCCTTACTTTGTGTTTATTTTATTCAAAATCAAACCATTTATAATTGAAAAATGAACTAACTTTATATGACCTCATTCACTTGTTTATTCGTGACTTTTTTTGCATAACAAAAATTGTTTTTTTTTAATGGTTAAACACATCAAAGTAATACAGAAAAGATTTCAAATTATCCTGTTTCGCAAGGGGGTTTTTGTGGAGATTTTAGCAATTTTATATAGTTAAGATAATGAGTCGATTGAAACTAGACCACCGTAGAAAACCTGAAAGCACTAGACGGCCGTTTCGTCCTATTGTGGGACTCCTCAGCAGTGCGCATCCACGATCCCGTCTCGCAAGATTCGAACCCAGGACGTACCAGTCTCGCTCCAGAGCACTTAACCGTTTCTAACCTTAAATTAAATAAAAGTAACCAATGATGTAATCAACTTTCTTTGTATTCAAGTTGATTATTTTTTATCCGTAAATTATGCATGAATTTGCATAAGCAGTCAAAACGTTTGAAGATTTGTGCTTTATAGCATTTTGTTTAATATATTATATGATAATTATATTCATTAGCATTTTTCATTTGTACAAATCAAACATCCTATTACTATTTATGTATTATACATTTGACGTTCATCACATGCAAATAAAGATTGATGAGTGATTAACTAAGTTAAGAAAAGCTTTATCTTCATAATTGAAATCATGAGTCAATTGAAGTCAGACCACCATCGAAAACATGGAAGCACTGGACGGCCGTTTCATCCTATTATGGGACTGTTTACTACACTGCTACTATGTTTAGTAGGGTTCCAGAATTTTCAGAAAAGCTCAAAGAATTCTAAAAATACTATAAAAACCCTATATTTTCTGTACATAAATGAACCTTTGGAGTAAAGTGTTTCTCGAATATTTTACTCCTTTTCTCTCGTGTTCAAGTCGCTGGTTTACGAGGTTAGCTTAGGATCCGAGTATAGCGTTCAATTAGCAAGACTTATCAGAGACAAACAATTCTCTTATTTAAAAGCGAGTTTATATTACATTACCATTTAGAAGTGACTCTAATAGTCTCATGTTAAGACGGAGACTAAAATTAGCCATAAATAGGACATTCTATGCAGCTCAACTTGTCATCATTGAAAAGACAAGGTCGATGTTTCACCAAAAACCTAGACAGCATATAAGCGATTGTGTCACATCCCATTGTGTATACCAATTTACATGTATGTGCGGAAACACGTACATAGGGAGGAGCAATCGTGATTTGCAAATAAGGGTGGTGGAACACATACCTAAATGGCTACAGAACCAAATGAATTCGAATAGTCAAATAAGATCACAGGACAGACAAACATCTTCCTCTATTGCGAAACATTTAGTTGAAACTGGTCATAAGGTTGACATCAAATCAGCATTTGTAGTGTTGTACAAAAGCCTTCAAGGACGTATACTAAGGTTTATTGAAGCCTTGGCTATACGGAAATTGAAACCCCCTTTATGTGTTCAAAAACAATTTGTTCTTACCCTTAACCTACCCTGGTAATGCTTATTTATTATCCAGAGTAGTCATCACTTTGTTTTTGTGTACTTTATTTATTTTCTTACCTTAACCTGTGTAGTTGACCTTTTAATTTTCATATAAAAAATGTCTTAACAAGTATATGTGTGATCAGATTGTTCGAAATGTATTGCGCTAATATATCACATAATTCTGATAATCTTCGTCTTCTCATTGCATTATCGAAATTCTCTTATTCTTGATAATTTATGTACTTGGAATAGGCTTATTAACAGTTATAAAAGAATTAAAGGATATTCTTGACTTTAAAACAATTTCATATCTATTACTAGGCTTTACTTACTTACTTACGCCTGTTACCCCTCGTCGAGGAGCATAGGCCGCTCACCAGCATTCTCCATCCAACTCTGTCCTGAGCCTTCCTTTCCAGTTCTTTCCAGTTGCTATTCATCCTTTTCATATCGGCTTCTATTTCCCGGCGTAGTGTGTTCTTTGGCCTTCCTCTTTTCCGCTTCCCTTCCGGATTCCAAGTTAGGGATTGAGTCGTGATGCACATTGGTGATTTCCTTAATGTATGTCCGATCCACTTCCAACGTCTTTTCCTCATTTCCTCTTCAGCTGGAAGCTGGTTTGTCCTCTCCCATAAAACGCTGTTGCTGATAGTATCCGGCCAATGGATGTTGAGTATTTTGCGTAGACAACTGTTTATAAATACTTGTACCTTCCTGATGATGGCCGTAGTAGTTCTCCACGTTTCAGCTCCATACAGTAGGACTGTCTTGACGTTCGTATTAAAGATTCTGACCTTGAAATTGGTTGAGAGTTGTTTTGAGTTCCATATGTTCTGCAATTGTAGAAATGCTGCCCTTGCTCTGCCAATCCTTGCCTTTACATCTGCATCCAATCCTCCTTGTTTATCAACGATGCTCCCCAGGTACTTGAATGTTTCCACCTCTTCCAGAGTTTCGCCATCAAGTGTGATTGGGTCGGTGTTCTCTGTGTTGCATTTGAGAATCTTGCTTTTTCCTTTGTGAATGTGGAGGCCTATCGATGCGTAGGCTGCTGTTACATTTGCTGTCTTCATCTGCATTTGGTCGTGTGTATGAGAGAGGAGGGCTAGGTCATCTGCGAAGTCCAAATCATCTAATTGATTCTGAGAAGTCCATTGTATTCCGTATTTCCCTTCAGATGTCGAATTCTTCATAATCCAGTCAATCACTAGAAGGAAGAGGAATGGGGAGAGCAGACAGCCTTGTCTGACTCCAATCCTTACTGGAAATGCATCTGTCAGCTGTCCTCCATGCACCACTTTGCACTGTAATCCATCGTATGAGTTTTGGATAATGTTGACGATCTTCTGAGGAACTCCATAGTGTCGAAGAAGTTTCTACAATGTTCTCCTATCCACGCTGTCAAACGCCTTCTCATAGTCGATGAAGTTGACGTATAGTGATGAGTTCCACTCAACTGATTGTTCAACGATGATCCGTAGTGTCGCAATCTGGTCTGTGCATGACCGATCCTTACGGAATCCATCCTGATGATCCCTTAGTTCGGCGTCTACTGCGTCTTTCATCCGATTCAGCAGCACTCTGTTGAAAACTTTTCCTGGTACTGATAACAAACTGATGCCTCTGTAGTTCTCACATTGGCTCAGATCTCCTTCATTTGGTATCTTGATGAGATATCCTTCTTTCCAGTCCGTTGGCACTTGTTCCTCTTCCCAAATCTTTTTGAATAGAAGGTGAAGCATGTTTGCAGTTATTTCAATGTCTGACTTCAGTGCTTCTGCTGGTATATTGTCAGGTCCTGCCGCCTTCCCACTTTTGATTTGTCTGATGGCCATCTTGACTTCTTCGATCGTTGGTGGAGTAACATCTATTGGAAGGTCAGTGTGGGCTGCTTCGATGTTCGGTGGATTCGATGGGGCTGGTCTATTCAGCAGTTCCTCGAAGTATTCTGCCCATCTTTTCCTCTATTCTTGAATCTCAGTGATTGTCTTTCCTTCTTTGTCCTTGACTGGTCTCTCTGGTTTGCTATATCTCCCTGCTAATTTCTTCGTTGTATCATATAGTTGTTTCATATTCCCTTCTCTTGCAGCTTTTTCCGCCGCCGTTGCTAGTTCTCCCATGTATTTCTGCTTGTCGGCTTTAATGCTTTTCTTCACTTCCCTGTTTGCTTCTGCGTAGTCTGCTTGTGCTTTGACTTTCTCTGCTCGTGTTCGGCTGTTGTTAATTGCTAGTTTCTTATTCTTCCTTTCTTGAATTTTGTCCAGGGATCCCAGAGAGATCCATTCCTTGTGATGATGCTTCTTAGGACCAAGAACCTCCTGACACGTTGAAGTTAGTGCTTCTTTTATCCCTTTCCAGTTGTCCTCCAAAGTAGTTTCTTGTTCTTTCAGTAGATCCTGTAGAGCTTGGAACCTGTTTTTGAGAGTTATCTTGAATTCATGGAGTTTGTCAGTATCTCGAAGGAAGGCTGTATTAAACCTTTGTAGTGCTGTTTGTCCAGTTGTCCAGTCTTTCTTTAGCTTCAGTCTCATCTTGGCCACAACCAGGTGGTGATCTGAAGCTATGTCAGCTCCTCTCCGGGTTCTCACATCTTCCATTGATCTTCGGAATTTTTTGTTGATACAGATGTGATCTATCTGGTTCTCTGTGATGTGGTCCGGTGAGATCCATGTAGCTTTGTGTATGCGTTTGTGTGGGAATATTGTGCCGCCTATAACCAATTTGTTGAAAGCACATAGGTTTGCAAGTCTCTCCCCACTTTCATTTCTCTCTCCTAGTCCATGTCGTCCAATTACATCTTCATATCCTGTGTTGTCCACTCCAACTTTAGCATTTAGATCTCCCATCAGGATGGTGAGGTCCTTTCGTGAGCACTTTGCTATAATTGATTGCAGCCTTTCATAGAACTGATCTTTATCATCGTCGTTGCTATCATTGGTGGGTGCATAACATTGGATAACATTCATTGTGATCCCTTGCTTCTTTGTTCTGAATGATGCTTTTATTATCCTGGGTCCATGAGATTCCCATCCCACAAGTGCATTTCGTGCTTCTTTGGACAGCATTAGAGCAACTCCCTGAGTGTGTGGAGCATTTTCCCCTTCGTGACCGGAGTACAGCAGCATCTCTCCTGTACCTAGCCTTTGTTGTCCAGTTTGTGTCCAATGGGTTTCGCTGATTCCGAGTACTGCCAAGTTATATCTCCTTATTTCCATTGCTATTTGGCTGGTCTTTCCTGTTTCCCACATTGTCCGGACGTTCCATGTACCTATAAAGAGTGTTGCTCTGGTTGTTAGAAGGTGCATCGGTCTCGTGACTTCCGAAGAATTTCGGCTTTCATCATGAGACGTCATTATTCCTTCAACTCCCAGGGCATAGTTTAAATGGTTTGGATTATTAGGCTTAATTGAAAAATAATTTGTTATTTCTAGTTCATTTAATGGAAAATCTGATAATCATTGACGGTTAGCGTACTTTCAATTATTTATCAATAGTCTAGCTGACTTTAAAATTCTCTACAAGACAGTAAGGATTCTGTTGTTGAAACGACAGAAGTGATAATGTCTACTCTCGTGCTTAGTCAGAACACTGTATTACTCAGATTAATAATTTTATCCCTTTTTCAAAGATATAATTCAAATATTTCATATTTAACATTCTTTTCTATAATAATCCGTATCTGAAAATCATGCTCTCAAGGGTTTCATAATTAGATTAATAATGGTCTTGGCTAAATTTATCAAGTATTTAAAAATTTATTATACAGACTGTTGACTAATATGAGTTGCAGTAGGTGACTGACATTTCAACACAGACATTTCAACTAGTAGTATAAAACACATAGATATTAATCCTTTTAGTAGAAATCATATTAACAAACAAATTATAATTCTGTTCAAATCATGAATCGACCAGTTTCAGACCTTTGAAAACCTGGTACCACTGGACGCCCATTTCGTTCTAGTATAGTACTTCTTAGATATGCACATACACAATCTTGCAAGTGGGAATCGAACCCAGGACCTTTCAGTCTCGCTTGTAAACACTTAACTTCTAAATTAGGGAATCAAGATCCAATGGAGTTAATTTTTAACATCAATCAATCACTGAACTTGAGTGATCGTCTTTCCTTTTCCTCGATGGGTAAATGTCTCATACTCTACATGTATTAGCTCCACTGGTCACGGCTTCTAACTAGAACTCTGGGGAATTTCCTCTCGAAGCTAATCGATAATGATCACGTGGTAATTTTCACATAGGAGGGTTCATGGCTCCAATCAAATTCAATAGCCTCCATAAACCCTTACCAAAAATTACAATTTATATGTTATATATTTTACTTTTAAAATAGTCGTATTTTACAGTTTAATGGGATCTAGTCCAGTCATTTTCATCTAGGACTGAGAATCATTGAAAATATTTTATTCTGAAATTCTCGAAACACAGTTTTGGACTCTCTGAAGTCAAAAAAAATTTTTTTTGAAGCTAAAATGTCTGTTTATTATTTTTAAGGATGTATATTTTCCAGTTGTTCATATTTATGATCAGCCACTGTTGGAATAAATGTATTCTGAACAGATCTATCGACACTGTCTGAGTGTTCGATTGCACTGCTAGCAGTGATCCGAAAATATATTTATATCTCCAAGTACAGACAGATCTCAAGGCATCCACTGGAGACTGGTCAAAAAATAATCTTGGATGTCAGCAACGAGGAAATATAAAATACTGATATTATGACTATTGAATAATTAATCTACATTTGGCACTAAGGACGTTACTATCGGAAGCTTAAGGCACTGAAAACCTAATTGCTGTGAATTCAAGCCATATAAGTGAAATGCCTGTGTCAAATAATATTTATACTACCATGCAGAAGTAATACTAATATATCTTAGTTATCTGTGAAAGAAAGGATAATATAAACTGCTTATTGAATAAATTTAACACTATCCAAAACCATATCAGTCTCTCATGCAAAGAGAAGAAGAACGACCAACTTCCCTTCCTAGATATGCTTCTAAACAGACGAGAAGATGGCTCAATCAAACGATCCATTTTCCGAAAACCGACGTGGAAGTGTCAATGCCTTAGTTACCATAGTTATTGCCCTGTGCAATACAAACGGAGTTTGATGAGGTGCCTATTTACTAGGTTTGATCGTATTTTCACAAACGACGCTATTGATGATGATGCTAAGTTGTTAAACAAGTCATTAATGGGGATTGGTTATCACCTAAATTTATCAATAGATAGAAAGTTCATGACACAGTGAGACCTACTGTAGCCTTGGTGGAGAAAAAGCCTGTCCTCATCACCTTACCATTTAGAGGTGATTCAAATAGACTTTTATTGAAACAAAGGCTTAAATTAATCATCAACAAAACGTATTGTGCAGCGAAGGTCATTATCAAAGGAAGAACGAGGTTCATGCTTCATTCAAAACCCAAAAGACATGAAAACGATTGTGTCATATCCCAGTGCGTTTATCACTTTAAATGTGTGTGTGGTCACACATACATAGGGAGGAGCAATCGTGATTTGAAAATTAGGGTGGGTGAACATGCACCAAAATGATTGCAAAAACAAATATTTCTTTTGTAACATCAGTTTAATATGCATTGATGATAAGAAGTACCTCAAAATGTAACAATTTGACCCTTATTAATTGAAGCATGATTTAAGCTGCGTTGTTCTCTACAGTCTTATGTACTTTAATTAGGTTTCACGCTAAAACAAACCGATAAAAACACATGATAAACATCAATAAGTGAATTTCTTGAAACCAAAACAATTAGGAAATAAATCAGACAAATCCCGGATTGTTTTCATTGCTTCATTTGGAGAGAAAAATATGGAATTTTCAATCCCGTAACATTTGTTTATTGGAATTGAAATACGTTTAGTTGATTGGTAGAATACTTTCAAACTTTCAATATCACATGTTTCTGAGTAGAAAAATAATTTGTCTAATAATCACACCATATCAGATCATTTGTTTTTATACTATAACGAAACTGATATCCACTTTAAAAATTTCTTTTCATTTAATTATATGAACTAATGAATAATGAATTAGTTGAAAGCATGAGTCAATTGAAGTTAGACCACCATCGAAAACATGGAAGCACTGGACGGCCGTTTCGTCCTATTATGGGACTCCTCACCAGTGGGCATCCACAACCTCGCCTCGTGAGATTCGAACCTAGTACCCAACAGTCTCGCGCCAGAGCACTTAACCAATAGACCACTGAGCCGGCATCCGATGGTGTTAGTGTCGAATAGGTAGGTCCTGGGTTCGAATCCCGCGAGGCCAGGTCGTGGATGCGCACTGCCCAGGAGTCTCACAATAGGACGAAACGGCCGTACAGTGCTTCCAGGTTTTTCTTGGTGATCTAGCCTTAACTGACTCATGCTTTCAACTATGAAAATACTAAATCTCCACAAAACCCCTTAATAATGAATTATTAATGTACTGGAATTTGCTAAGATTGTAAGGATTTCATAGTTTAAATCACGAACCGATCATAGCTGGGGAACAACTGAAAACTCAGAAACGCTTGACAGTCTGTTTGTAGTGAATGAGTTAACGAGTGGGGACAATCGAATGTGTTTGGATATAAATTGACAGAACATCTTAGTAAAATCTGAGAACAGTAAATAATTCATTTGCAAAACGTCAATCAATTGTCTCATACTTTATTGTTCTTCCGTTTCTGCAGCAACCATTCTTTATTATCGTTCTCTTTTCTTTGATCTTCCCAACCTTCTGCCTCCAAGTATTTCACTTTCGATTGATGATACATACTACTTATATCTGTCAACATCAGTAGCACACACCACAATTTAGTAATAGTATGGAATTCCTGAGAAGCTCAAACCTACGACTTCCCATCCTCAGTCACTGATCTATACGACTAAATAAAAACCATTTTAATTGTTGAATGTTTATACTTCAATTAAAACAAAACTCTGTATATACTGAGTGAAACGTCTTATCAATTAATAATGTATTAATGAAGAAATAACTCCTGAAAATGGTAATTCGTGTATGATCTGTGTCATTGGCTTTATCTTCCTAATTCCAGTAAATGTTTCAACATTTATATATCACTTCTAAAATAAAAGCAGAAATTTAAAATTTCGCATGAAATAATATACATCGGTCACTTGTATTGTAATTGTTGTTCAATATATTAGTAATGTTCATTTTTATCCTTTTCACTGCGTTATTGTTAATCTCTAATTGATAGATTATTTTATTAATGCCATTCAGTAAATACCTCTAATTGTCCATCAGTAGATATTATTTTTTAATGGACAATTGAAAAAGGGAAGCAATAAATATAACAAGAGACTGACCAGTTGCAGTCCAAAAACATCAATGGGAAGATTCAAACAAACAATACTAAGTGAATTTAAACTTCACCGCATTGCACAAGCAAGTGGCTATCAGGACTCAATAGCTGGTGGAGAACGCGATGGCTTTTGAAGCGATAGCTACTGAATGAGCATCAACTCTGAGATGCAGGTACATCCAGATGACGAGTCCGAACTAGGACGAAACGCGCGTCAAACTGGATTCCACTGCTAGCCACTATCCATCTTTGATAACAAGAAGATAGTTTACTTAAAAGTTATGTTCTTTCCATCTGATTTTATTCTACTAATTTGGCATACACGCTTCCCTTCTTGTAATTTAATGAGTAGAATATTTATGTTATGCAAATAGTTGAATGGATTTATTTTTTACATTTATCAAGTGAATGAAAGATAGATAACTGCGTATCTAAAGCTGAAAATTTCCTTAGTTATTATCAATGACAATCTAATATTGTGAAGAACTTGTTGATCAGTAATTAAGGTGTTTGGGATACAATTAAACATTATTACAACTTGTTCAAAGTTGAGTAAAAACGCTATGCAGTTTACTGTGTCTTCTTTCCACTATTATTAATATCATTATTAATCTTTAGATTACAGCTCAATGTTTGTTTTAATATACTAACATTCATTCAAGTATAAATTACACCAAATTATGACGAAGAAAAAGGAATCATACGTGCAATTATTGTAATAAAATAGAAGTAATATACTTATTGTTCTACAATGTTTAATTTTGATAAACTGTGGTATGAGTTTCTTGCATCAACAGAAGTAGTATATGATGATGTTCAGGCAGAGAATGTATTTCACTAGAAGATCGATAAGGAAAGAACGGAAACGAAACGCAATTGGTATGAAAATGCATGTATAATAATAATCAGAGATTATGGACTGATATTTGCAGAAGGTACAGTGAACATTGGGACAATTGATTGATAGTTTGCAAATTAGCTGTTTATCGTATAGTTGTCAGATTTTAGTGACATATTCTGTAATTTTTGTGTCAAATACATTCGATTGTCCCCAATCGTCATCTTGTTCACTACAGAACAAATAATTTTATTGATTTAGTGTAATAAAGATAACTGGTAGGTTCACTTTTTTGATGTAATCTATTAAAATCAAAAGTAACACCAATGGAGATTTTGATGATAAATATTATGTTGCTGAATTATTTACCTGTAAATGCATAGTAATAAAATAAAAGGTGATGCATAGGCTAAAGGTATTTTATCCTGTTACTATATTTTTTGTATATAACTATTGACAATAACTTGCTAATTAGATTTCAACACGTATATGCTACCCAATAGATAAATTATTGTGAATTACTTATTTTAAATCATTAGTCAATTGAAGCTAGACCACCGTAGAAAACCTGGAAGCACTGGACGGACATTTCGTCCTATTGTGGGACTCCTCAGCAGTGCACATCCACGATCATGCCTCGCAAGATTCGATGGTGGTCTAGCTTTAATTGACTCATGATTTCAAGTACAGATAAAAAATTAATAAAAATCTCCACAAACAACCCAATTACTTATTTCTTAAACTTTTTACGACTAATTTATCTATATTGTGAATTGAATACGGTTAAACTAATATTATTTAAATATGCTGAAATAAATATGAAATGACGTTAATACATAGGATGTAGTGTAAGAAAAACAAGATTGTTAACTATTATCATCTTAACTGAAGTTTCTTATCATGTAGTCAACTCCACATGTGACACTCAGAACAAAAGCCAACAATGTACGATTCGGAATATGATTAGCAACTGAAGCAACTAGTTCGTGAACTCACTCTTTATCATTTGGAACGGAGAAAATCTATTTCAAACATTCTTGTGATATTAAACAAAGCTTTCGGGTAACTTTGATTTTATATTGGAATCATGAATCGATTGGTGTTGGACTATCAATAAAAACCTGAGAGCACTGGGTGATCATTTCGTTCTAGTATAGGTCTCCTTATCAGTGCACGATCACTATAACGCGTGCGCGAACCTTCAGTCTCGCGCGAGCGCCTAACCTCTAAACCACTGAGCTGGCATCTAATAGTGTTGATATCTAAATTCCATCAGTAAACGGATTTGTTTTTTCAACATCAGCGAAAAAAGCTGTAGCATAATTTTTTCTAAATCATTATATAAGAGTTCCCATCTTTAAAAACCAATACTTCTAATTAAACATTAGTGAAAGGGAACCAGGTATCTTTAGAAAATTTATCCTGGACACAATTTGAAGCTGAATATTGTAATTAAGATTAGAGGCAAAGTTGGATGGTGATCAGCATGAAAATCTACGACGTGAGTTTCGTCCTATTTGGGGTTCGTTAGCCGGACGTACTTTCATTCCAGATTTGATATTCACTCTAAAACACGAACCCGGTACCGTTCACCTCAAATGTCACCACGTTATTCACTTAGCTACTGAGTTCGGATACCCACTAAGTTATGCAGTAAAGTGGATTTCAATTCGTTTGTGTCGGTTGTTTGAATCTTCCCACCAGTGTTCAGGGCCGCAAATGATCAGTCTTTTCTGGCATATGTGTGTATGCATCAAACCTGTTATGTGCGGATTACTCCGCACATCCAACTGATGAGTTTAGAACAGGAAAAAACGTGCTTTCAGATTCCATCTCTAGCCACCACACACATTTACACTTATAATACTTGTAACTAAAAGGAAATGTAGATGCGATTTGCACAAAATGCTTATGTGCCAAAGCAGACTTATCATTAGCAGTCCCAAACACCTATTGGAAATTTCAAACAACCATTACTATAAAGTTTATTTAACAATTAACAAACACCTTTCTATTCTAAATTGCTGATTTTTTGTAGAAATTATGGACAATATTATGTTTGTCATATTCTTTGAACAACTGAAATATATATTAATGTTATTATGATCTTTGTTCTAGTTGTCATACTACTAGTATAACTAAACAGTAATATTATATATGTTCCTTATTCGTATCGAAAAAGGACATTTATGTATTTATTTATTTGAACATATAAACAATGGTAGAAGAGGACACCAAATACATATGTGCTACACAATAACAACGAGGCCAGTGGTCATTATCATTGATTTGTTGTGACAGCTGTTATACTGCCCGGGTTCCCAAACCGAAGCAGTGGTTTTCTTAAGAAGCCACACCCGGAGCCTTTAACCTAAAGGTGTAATTCATAAGGCAGTGGAGTAACGTTAGGAGATGCAATCCCATGGTAGTCGATGACCAACAGTTGGTTCATACTCTATCTTTTCCTTCAAGATCCTTGAGCCCATGTACACCATTGGTTTGGAATCAGGGTTTTCCAACTCCTCTAGGTGGATCCTCCGTGTTCAACAACCCGGTTAAAGCGCCTGACATTCGCTTTTCGTCCTCTGAATTTCGTAAACAACAGTAATGCTATGAGAAGGAGGTGAGTAGGACTTCCCTGTTAGTGTTTTTATACGCATATTCATGTGAGAGTATTTTTAGAAGGATAGTGGACTTTCCTGACCCTCGGCCATACCAATTACAGTCATTATACTTTCGTTTTAATTCTTATAGATATATTATTCCAAGCACTCGATTAATGTTTACTTAAGAATTCAAGAATATAATTTTACCTTACTTCTTACTTAATTTATAGTATCTGTCTTACTTTGGAAAATAAAATATACAAACTGGTAATCAAATTCAAATTTACGATACACTGGATTAATTTAATTAAAATAGGCAGGTATATAATATTGTTTTTTTCTTAATTTACGTTTAACATGTCAGTGATATTGGAATTGAAGTCGATTTTCAAGTCCTTTTTCTTGTATTTTGAGGTACAGTATTTCCTGATGAAAAGGTTTTCTTCTTTATTTAAGCACATTTATTGAAATTATTGTTAGGGATATCATTTATATTCACTCTAGTATCAGATATACATCTGAAAACCCCATCCTATTCGTAAATATATGATAAAATGTTACCTAAAGCAATATTGATATAAATAGGTTTATTATATGATCACATTGATGCCTTTTATGTTTCTATTAAGGCAATTAACAGCCTAGTGTTTACCTTATACAATCAAAACTAACAGTTAAGTAACATAAATATACGTATCTACCTTTGAACATATACTTAAAGTCATTCAGGAACTCATGAGCAATCATTCTTTCCTAATTCAATAAAGTAGAAGCAAATAAGAAAAAAATTCATTAAAGGATGATTTCTATCCCAAACTAACGTCATTCCAAGAATTTTATATTTTTTCTGGAATTGAGAGTGATTAGACAAATGGTGAAAAATAAGAAACACTGAACAGCTGTTTTGTTCCGGTATGAGATTTTCACTCACTGGATATAGATCGCCTGACAAGTTACCAATCCAAGATTTTCATATTGGCCGCAAGCATTTAATCATCATATCATTGAGTCTACAATTAATAGTTTACATTCCTAACTCCAGTAAGTACGCGATAGTAAAGAATTATCTATACTAAGAAAACAGTGCGTAGTTCTTATCAATTTTTCAGCATAAAGTTATCTTTAAATAATCACCAAACTGATTTCCTTAGAAACAACATAATCACTAATGACCGTGTGTACGCTGATGACTGGTTACCGGTGGACGTAATAAGTGTCTAATAGGAAGCCGTAACTATCAAAATCAACCTATTCAAAAACGAAACAACTTTTTATCTAAATCTTTCATATATCCTCCTAACTATTAACGGGGTTTCTTTTTTTTAAAAACTCTTGTTTTAGTGATAACGTCTTCTGATATCATTGAATATCAAAAGAATTCGATCCCCTAGCAGAACTGAAACTAAATGTAAAAACGTAATCATTATACAAAATGCTTTACATGAAATGTCTCGGGTACATTTTAACCTTTTGTTACTTTGACTAATAACACAGTTTCAGACACTTAATCGTTTAGCGCTAACCACTGGGCTTACACTGACATTAAATGGTGCGAGTTTGAGTCTGTTCATCAGTTGATTGCATGATGGTAACTAATATCATGGAATGACCTTAGCTAGACAGATTGAGGATTCTTATACAACCGTCTTGTCATAGAATGAGAATTGTTAGAGGTCCCCGTTTACGACCCGCCAGGGGTTTGAACGCAAAAGAAGCCGACCCAATGGTCTTTAGATTGAATAATTCCTGGGAGATCTGGTGGTCACAAGATTGATCCTTATATGACCGTTAATGCGCATTTCCGAGAAGCTGCATGCTCGAAAAGAATACCAACCAATCCTTTCTGTTGTTTATTTCAGTTTTATTTCGTGATGTAAACTTCAAACAATAACATTATTGTTTGCTTTTTAAATATAATCAAATTTAATTAACTAGTTACCCACTGATTTTCATCGACGAACTAGGAAGTTTAGTAAAGACGGATGGTGGCTAGCAGTGGAATCCAGGATGAGCGTTTTATCTTATTTGGAACTCGTCAGCTGGATGTCAGATAGACGTATCAATCTCTGCTTATAATTTTTGTGACTTGAGCCAATATAAAAGTAATCCGCACAGAATGCATATATGCCAATAAGAGACTGGTCAACTGCAGCCCTGAACATCAATGATAAGATTCAAACAAACAATACTAAGTGAGTTTAAACTTCACCCCATTGCACAAGCAAGTGGTTATCAGGACTCAGTATTTGATTGGATAACGTGATGACATTTGAAGCGAAAGGTACTAGGTTTGAGTGCTAGAGTGAACATCAACTCTGAGTTGCATGTACACCCAGCTGACGAGTCCCAAATAGGACGAAACGCGCGTCAAACTGGATTCCGTTGCTATCCACTATCCATCTTTGCTTACATCTTGATCTTTTTTATTATAAAAGAATTGTTCAACCATATAGTGGATAGTCACTATCTTAGTTACAGAAAAATGGTGATACATCAAGAAAAATTGTGTAGACTATAAATAGATAATTCTAAAAAAAATTCCGGAAAACTTGAATTCAAGCCTAATTATCATTTAGACTTTGCTAGAGAATATATATCTGAAAAAATCCTAAACTTTTTTCAGATGAAGTAGTTGTTAAGTGAATTTTCTTGTTCAATATCTCAAGTTAGAATGAATGTAAAACTTAATAATTTATTCCCTTTAATTATACCCATTTTCTAAGTTTTGATTTATTTCTAATATCTGTTTGAGTATATCTATATGTGTATGTAAATTTCTGTAGTTACTTTTAAATCTTTATTTGATCTACAGTTTCAATCAGTCATCTACAACGTCGGATCAGGCATATATATGAATCGGTTCAAGTTGGTCTACCTCATTAGCTCAAGAAAATTAACATCAAATTCATAGAAATAGTTACTTCAATGGTAACAATATATAAAAGAAAGAGTGTGTGTAAGGATCTAATACAGAAAGAAAGAGTCAGTTCACAGGAAAGAAAAGCATAATGTAATTTTAATCTCACGGTTTAAAGGAAGACAAAGAGTGTATACACTAAGCGATTATGATCGACTCTAAGCTATGCCACCCAGAGTATCAAACCATTGGTTACAATAGTCGCGTGGACCCCCATCAAGTAGTTTGTATCTACCAACATGGCTCAGACTAGAAATTAATGACTTTGTGGACTTATGCCACATTTCGCTTTGGCTGCCCCTATCTTTCTTCCGTTCGTCCCCAACTTTTTTTTGAATTTATCAACATTGATTCACTGTTGTTTTTCTTTTTCTTTTTGATTTTCATTGACTATTTCACTTTTGTTTTTGTCTTTAAGGGCAAGAAAAAGAAAAAAAAACATTTAATGTTCAATGTTTACTGCTTTCAAAAAAAAAAAACGTTTTGTAATAAACTTAAAAGAAGAATAGATAAAGAAAAGGGTGAAATTCCTAATGATTCACGTGAACTTTTATATTCATTAAAAAAAAGTGGAGAAAAGAAAATCAGGTGAGAGTAAAATGATTTCAATATTAACCACTGATTTATTCATGTTGCTATTAACGAGTATTACAATGAAGATAAATAGACTTCTTTTCATCAGTCAACTAGTAATTCTGTCTTATGGAATTTACTGTATTTTGTATTTGACATTTGACTTTTAAAGCTGGTTATAATTATCTGAATTATATTGAATATTTACTCAAAGTATCATTTATTTCAGAAGCAATGCGCGCTTCTGAGAAGTCCCATAATAGGACGAAACGGCCTCCGGTGCTTCCAGATTTTCCATGGTGGTCTAGCTTCAATTGACTCATGATTTCAGCTATGAAAATACTGAAATCTCCACAAAACCTCTTCTGATCTATAATCATATGCTCACTAGTGACTGACTTCAAGAGATATTTCCTTGAGTTCTAGTGGGAAACAGTGACCAATGGAGTTCAACCAGGACTGTTGTGGAGATAACAACTCACTGAAGACAATTGATGAACGGTTGCTCAAACTTCGTGGATTGGTTGAAGTTAGACATTAACACCTTTGGATACAGGCCGGCCCAGTGGTCTATCACTTAAGTGCTCTGGCGCGAGACTTGTAGGTCCTGTGTTCGAATCTCGCGAGTGCGGGATCGTGGATGCACACCTATGAGGAGTCCCATAATGGGACGAAACAGCTATCCAGTGCTTCTAGGTTTTCAATGGTGGTCTAGCTTCAATTTACTCATGATTTCAACTATGAAAATATCATTTATTTCACAGAACAGATAGATTGTGGATAGTGGTGAAATAGAAAATACGTATTTCCTTTCACTTAGGACTCTTCGGTAGGATACATCTGCCTTTTAGTGTTCAGGTTTGTATTAGGTAGTCGAATTGAGAAATTTAAAATGAAATCCATCATAGCACATGTTCATTTATATTTTATACTTTAATCTTTCACTACAAAACAAACGTCTACATGAAAATCTCATAAAGTTTACTTTCATAGATGTTAATTTTCTACAAATACCCTTTAAGAATCATCTATTCGATCTGCTGTAGCATTGAAAAAACATGAATATTATGATGTTAGATATCGGCTAATATGGTTTATGTTAAGTGAGTCAGCAACTGAAGCATAAAATCTTTTAGCCATTGATGTAATCTGTAATATGTAAAAAAAAGAAGTCACTATACGTCAAATCCTAGTATAAGGGATGAAAGAACACATTTTACTGACAAAACAATAAAATAGTTTACGGTTAACCAGGTCATGATCCGACTTTACTTATCCAGTGCTTCATCTTGTAATCAAAACATCTATGATTAATATTAATTCACTACACTGATAATAATTAAATTGCATCAAATTAAATAAAGAAGACATGATATTACTATTAAATTTATTCATGGAGTTTTAGTGTTGAAAAAACTGGGATCACTTAATGCTAGAATTTCTGATGTATCATTTCAAACATTAATTTTAATTGAGCAAAAACTAGAATAACGAGTAATTGGTCTCTTACGAAAAAAGATTAATTCAAGTACCATAACTGACTAACTAGTTTGCATCAATCGGTATGATATCATACTATTGTAAATTAAAATACATGAAATAATTCACTTATCAATGAAAACATTTCAGTTAAAATCGCAGTTTTAGCAATATATCGGTGATAGGATGGTGGTTGGAGGTAGTCAACAGGAAACCCTGGACCTAGATTTCATGCCAGTTGGCACTGGTCAGCAATGTGTACCAGTAATCTTGATTGAACTGATGCTCCCTGACCGATTCCATCCCGTGTCACCCCAGCTTTACAGTCATTGATGTTGCCACTGAACTATCCGTGCCGCGACTGACCTCCTGTAGGACTGAGAAGTATTTACAGTTGATTGATAATTGGGTGGTGATCAGTGTCAATGTCAAGTAGCACGAAAAGTAGGTCCAGGGTTTCCTGTTGACTACCACCAATCACCATTTTATCTCAACATAGTGCACGCAATGTCAAGTCACCTAGACTAGTGGCCACATTGCACCAAGAAGGACCTGATATACATGATATAATATAAATAATATTTTAGTTTAGTCATGGCAATTGCGCATCAACTACTTCGGACTATTTATGTAAAATTAATTTTCCTATAAGAAACTTTTCTATATTATGCTTGTATGATTTTGTTAATTATAAATACACTAGTTGTGACTTATTGAATATAAATGTAAGGATTATGTAGAATGAGTAGAAACTTATGCAACAGCATTAGTAGATTTTATAAATTGTTTCCTTTCAATCATATATTTCAGATAACATACAATATTTCTGTATTTTTGTATTACAGCTATTTTAGCAAAGTTTTCATATCAATAAGGGTTGCGAAAGATCATGGATTTATTGAACTTAGATATTAAGACAGTTGGATGATGGCTCACTGGTCTAGAGGTTAAGGGTTTTCGCGCGAGATAGAAGGTCCTGAATTTAAGTCTCGCATGCGGGAATGTGGTGTGCGCTGCCGAGGTGTCGTATACTAGGACGAAATAGCCCTCCAGTAATTCTAGGTTTTTAATCGTGGTCTAACATTGACCCATTCATGATCTCGATTAAAATGCAAATGTTTAGAAAATAACAATCTGCATAAGATCAGGTATTCGGAATAATTTAATAAAAAGAGTTGATCAATTCTCAAATTACTTTTATTGGGTTATCTACTTCAACTAATTAGTGGTACTAATTTATAACCGTCTGGCACATTACTGAATATAATACAACTCCAATACTATCATTCTTGATACCGTCAAAGTAAATAATCTATTTAGAACTAATATTGCATAAAATTTTAGATCTTCAAATGAAGCCATCCTGAAATAACCGACAAAACGTTTCATTTTCCGCTGAATCATTCAGAAATTGAGCAATTTTATGTAAATCTCACAGATATACGGTACAACAATAGTTTATCTGTGTGTTGTTTTGGTCGGCTTATTCTTGCTCGATGTTTTTAGAAGGAAAAATGAAGAATAATAAAGAGATTAATGAGTGATTATGCTGTGTTGGTTGTTCGGACTCGTTTTTTTTCTTAGCTTTGGGATAGCCTCCGATCAATACATATCATCTTACAAACTGATGATAGATTTTTACTTATTACTCACGAACAACTTTACATCAGTAAGGATTCTTCTCTAGTTTTTTTATAAAGATAGCTTAGTTCTCATAAAATCTTTCAGTTACTTAATGAACATCATTCTTTAAAGTTTGACATTGAATATTCCATAACTTATGCATGACAACAATTCTAAGACTATTTTCCCCGTTTACAAATACATATATAAGTGACTTTTAAATATATTTCACTGTATGAAGTTAGGGATTTCGGGTACTCATTTGGATGTAACCAAAGTCAAGTAACTTAGATTTGAGCTTAGGGCATTTTTATCAGCTTAATCATTCAGAAAACAAATCTTTGTTCTTTCTTAACAAGGAAAGCAGGAATTCATTCATGGCCACAACGTTAAAGCTGTATATAATTGTATTATTCTTCCAACGGGCAATAAATCTCACAAATACATGCATCCACATTGAGATAACCTGTTAAAATATATTAATGATTTACAAGCAAACGTATTTAAAAATAATTCACTATTTTGTTGAGTTTAACATTCATGGTTAACGGAAATATTAAAGTGGATAGTAGGCACTCAGTCTATCATAGACAGTACAAGTCAGTTTATACAAAAGTTTAATACTTTAAACCCTAGTATTGTTTAGAGGACATTAACAAATGAAATATCTATTAAAATCTGGTTCGATTCCGCTTTGCACACTAAAATATTGGTGTAATATCGACTTACATCCGAAGGTACTATATAAAATCAAAGTACTTTGAGTGAACAATGATAGTAGATCACTGATAATAATACAGAGCATCAAAACTGTACAAAACAAGGCTTATTTCTGAACCTTAGTGTCATACGTGAGTAATAGACCAAGAAAAGGTCTCTGATGCATTACTGTTATATGAATAGAAGAAACCGTTAAATAACACCAGTGCTTACTTACTTATATTTCAAACCAAGCTAACGAATATCACGACATGTTTTTCTAGTGATGCTATTGTGGTGTGCGCCTCGTAAGTGGACAGATATAAGTAGTATATGAAAGCAATCTGGAGTAGAATGCTTACCGGAAGAAGATTGAAATAAAGGGACCAGGAAAGAAATTGTATAGCAGTCAGAATAACAACAGAATTAGAAAAATAATGGAGTGCGTAAAGGACAACGTAAAGAAGATATGCAAATGATGTATTTAATTTATGATTTTTACATTTTACAGAGACACTGTGTAAGTCCGCATAAAACAATAAATTGGTCTACTGTACCTGAGTTCTCGTTCACGACAGAATTCTTTAAAAAAATTTCTGGAGATAAATAAGTTACAACTGCCAGACTGAATTCACTCTGATTACATAATAGTAAAACGATGTAAAACCAATAATAAATCAGTCAGTCAGTCAGTTACAACGTAGAACTTCGTACGTACGTACATCAGTTCCAGTTGCCATACCACATTAACACAGAGATGAAGTTGTCGATTCGAATCCCATAGTGGTAGAAGTAGTAAGAGTATAAGCATTATGTGAAAGATAAGAGATTGAAGATGTTATTGAAGGAGTATAATACGGTGAAATAAATTTGGAAAGAGAAAAAGAATACAGACATGAAGAATTCAGAAGATTAGAATTTGGTAGAACACAAAGAGTGGATGCACCTTCGCCATTGCAAACGATTTTGAGCCATGTCATTCAAGGTCTCTAACCATCGATTGCTATCATCTCGCGAATCCCAACCAGGTAGTCTACACCTACCAACATGGCCCAGTCCACTTGTCAGTGACTTCATGGATTTATGCCATGTTTTGGTTTGACCGCCCCTAGCTTCTTCCAACCTACGTCTACACCATAAAGCATTGCACGTCGGGGCAGTCAGTGGTTGGCATACGTAACACATGTCCCAACCATCTCAACTGATGAAATTTCACTACTTCATCAATCGATTTGCCATCCTTACTTAGTACCCGTTTCCTAACATCTGCATTACTTACCCGGTGGTCCCAGGATATACGATAAATGCTTCGAAGACACCTATGATCTAATACTAGCAGCCTACGAATATCCTCTACTCTTATCGGCCATGTTTCACTTCCATAAAGTAGGACGGAACGGACTGCTGCACAGTAAACCCGTCCTTTTGTTGCTAGACGGATATCTCGCCTACGCCCTAAATGGCGCAAGTTGGCGAAAGCTAGACGAGCCTTCTGTATCCATTCTGAGATTTCGTCACATACCAGACCACAAGGGCTGATGAGACTCCCAAGATAAGTGTAGTGGTCTACACGCTCAACTACTTCACTCCCTATCATTAGTTCAGGTGTCGATGAAACCCAATCCTGAAGTAACATTTTGCACTTCGGGGGAGAGAATCGCATTCAGAACATGCCTGCATTGTTGCAGGAAATTGAATAGTTGGTACCTTAAGAATAATAATAATAAATGTAAAATATTCAACACAGTTTTTGTACAGAAAGTAATTTTCCGAAATTCAAATTTACCGTGAACTTGTATGAATTTGTAAAACGGAAGTTAGTTCACTAGTCACTTATCAAATATACGATAAACTGTTATAACTTGTGACTGCCTGGATGCCCCGTTAATATATGACGTGGCGATACCACCATTCAGCGAACCAGTGAATCATCGATCGGACTAATGACGCGTAAAACCCCTATGAGCAGTCTAGAGTCCTTATAGGTCCTTGCTTCCCGCCTAGCCCTGTCTGTTAAGTCTAGAACACCAATAACAGCCTCTACAATATGAGTCATTTATTTCAAACATACTGGGTTTATATACCAAACGAACTGACCACATCGTACAAATAAAATAGAAAATTTCAAAAACTTTGAAAATATCAATGTAAATAGAGTAAGCACTTAGAATTTGTAATTGATTTTAATCGTAAACACTCATTGACTATTGAAATTTACTGGTAAATTACTTAATGTTTAATTGTTACTCTCATCAACCTCCAATCGTAAATAGTGCAGCTGTATTAAAAAGACACAAAAAGAACAAAGTAGGACGAATTACAGTACAAATTAGAAATAATTAAACAGTCAAATGGTATGCAAAGACGGATAGTGGCTAGCAGTGGAATACAGGATCCGCGTTTCGTCTTATTTGAGACTCGTCATCTGAATGCACTTGCGTCTCAGAGTTGATGTTCACTCTGGCACTCGAACCCAGTAACTTTCGCTTCAAACACCATCGCGTTATCCACTCAGCTATTGAGTCCTGATGGCCACTTGCTTGTGCAATGGGATGAAGTTTAAATTCACTTAGTATTACTTGTTTGCTTACAATGCTTGTGAAATAAGGCTATATCGAGGCAATACGCACAGTATGCACATATCCCAATTAGAGACTGACCAGTTGCAGTCTTAAGCATCAATGGGAAGATTCAAACAAACAATACTAAGTGAAGTCAAATGGTATGTTTTCCTTTATAAATGTCGTTCCTGCTGCCACTGTGAATAGAACTACTAGCTACAAGAGAATGACGGATTTTTTTTCTATTAAAAGGGATATCTCATAGCCATTGTATGATCTAGGGATATTGGAAAAGTTATTTATGGTAAACTTTGGTTTTTTCATTCAAATAAGTTATAATCGAATCAATAAATCCATTATGTTTGTTCTTTGACCTCATGTAAGTAGGGGAAAATTCACGTTTTTTGGCGATTAACTTTATGTAGTATCCAGTATTAAGTTTATTATCAGGAAATTGTTTCTTTTTTGATGTCAAGTTGCGAAAAACAATGGGAAATCTTGAGATAAAAAATGTGTCCAATATTTAGATTGAATAAATTCCAATTTTATTTAATCACTTACCGATAACTAACATCTCTCACCATTATCCGAGTCACGTGTATTGTTATTATTTATCTTTCCTTTGTATGATATATGTGTTGAACAGAAAGAATATAAAGGAAATATAAAAGGAAGGATTTCAATGCTTAATTATGAGGTAAAGGTTATATGTCACGTACATTAGATATTTACATTGTAGCGAAGCACGGCACTACAACACAAATCAATGAGAAACTATGTCTTCAAATGAGTGTAGATAGTTTCAAGTATATTTAAATGACTTATTTATTAAATATTTACCATTAGGAACTGATTAACTTTGTAAATCTACTTCATTGATAATATTTTGTATACCTGAAGATTTTAGACTAAATTAAAAGAATTAATTCAATGAACTTTATGTTGTTAGTTTTTTTTCTACTTTAGTATCATTCTGAAATGAATGTTCATTTTAGAATTTCAATAGTTGAATTCATGATTCGATCTAAGTTATAACATTATTAAGAATCTGGAAGCACGGAACGGCTATTTAGATCTAGTACTGGACTCCTCGGCAGTGTGCATTCACGATCCTGCAAGCGAGACTCGAACCCAGGATCTTCGGTCTCATGCGTGAACCCTTAATCTTCAGACCACTGAGTCGTTATCTAATGTATAGATTCAATCAGTCCACGATATTGCGTAACTATCTTCCATTGTCTTCAGTGTGTAACTGCCTATATCTAGTTCAGCGCTTCCAGGTTCTCAATGGTGGTCTAACTCGAATAACCTTATGGTTTCAATAAAATTCAACAATCTCCACAACCCCTTACTGATAATTGTGTAATGATGTTGAATATACCTGGAAGTATTTCATCTATTCTGTTTCAAAATCTGATATCCTACATCTTAATAAACTGAGATTAAACCATTAGTCATACTGTAAATAAAATGATTGGTCTGAAAGAAATATGATTTTCTTTTCGGATACTTAGATAATTGTTTCACTATTAGTTTTATATCTCCATTCATTTCTGTCAAAATTTACTGATAAAGCAATCTGAGATTACTGATACACCTTTGTTACTGAATGAGCTGATAAATTATCAGGTGACATCAACATAAAAAATCCATGGAGACAGTGAAGTTCATAATAATCAAGGCTAAAAAAGCCAGATAATTGATTAAATACGAAATAAGAATATTTAAAGTGAACAAATATTTTGGCAGTATTGTTATCTAACTATATTTATGTGATTGATTTTGATTCTACACTATAATATCTTTTGTCTTTTCAAAATGCCGGTTGGTAATACTTGGTTTCATAGCTTAGTTCTTTGTACACTTACAATATATTATATCATGTCCTAAAATAGACGTATGTAGAAACGAAATGTCATATAGTAATCCAGTATCAGACTGTTGGGAGCTCTCCTTTTGAAATTAGTTGTTATTAACTTATTAGTTTCAAGGGACTAGCTTCAAACTGGATCTCCTGGAGTTCTAGTGAGAAGCCGAAGCCAGTAAAGCCCAATCGGTGTCAGGTGGACAAACTTATTTACCTTAGACAATGGATGAAGAGTTATGCAAGATTATGGATCGATTAAAGTTAGAAATTAACGCCGTTGAATGATGGCCCACTGGTCTAGAGGTTAATGATTCACATATGAAACTGAAGGTTTTGGATCTGAGTCGAATAATAGGACGGAACGGCCGTCCAGTGCTTCCATGTCTAAATTGTTGGTCTAGTTTAGATCGACTCAAGAATTCATCCGTTAAAAAAGGTAATATATTCAAAAAATAAATTTATAATACATTTTTATCCTTAATTTTCAACTGATATTAATACAAAACACAAATAAAACGTGCTAACAACTATTTTTGACAGATCTTAATCACTTCAATAGCTCATTATTATCTAGGTATACTAACACTTCATTGAATCTGAAGACAATAAATCACATGTTGTTTCGGTAAATTTCAAATCACCAGTAAATCTACATAAAATGTTTTGATCAACAGATAAAACCTATGTTACTAGTGGCTACATAGACGTAGAATTCTTACATACTCAAAAGACCGATTTGAAAAAATATACTTTAAACTTATTCAATACTCCTAAACAGGACTCGTACATCATAGATTCAGGAATCTCAGTCTGACCAGGTGAAGTTAGGATATATTAGCGAGAAACTCCATTTCAAAATGGTGGATTGTCACCCGTTTGATTACTTAGAGTGTTGTATCCCGAAGAGAATTGTGAATGGTAACTTTTGAGGACTATTTATGGACCAATGTAATATGTATTGTATAATTGTTAAGTAACTAACCTAATCGTATTCGTATTCCTCTTACCATCAGCTTTATTTTAACCTTTGAACTATTATTATATGATTCTTGAGTTATCATCAGTCTATTGATTACTTTCCACTATTCACAGCCACATTTGGCCAAATCTTGTAGAAATGTTATTTTCTATTTTATTAGTACTATGTGGTCAGTTCGTTTGGTATATAAACCCAGTATGTTTGAAATAAATGATTCATATTGTAGAGGCTGTTATTGGTGTTCTAGACTTAACAGACAGGGCTATGCAGAAAGCAGGACCGAGTAGTACTCAACACTCCTCATACAGCCTTTGTGTATCATTGCTCCGATCGATAATTCGCTCTTCTCTCATCGGCGGACATCAGCACGTTCATATATCAAATAGGGCACACGTTATGACATAGAGTTTATTATGTATCCGAGTAATAATAAGCATTAAAAAATAAAGTTTATTTGTGATTTTCGACACTTCTTGATAAAAGCAGTTTTCAGTTCCAGTCATGATTCGCAACAAATCTAAAGAAATATATTTTATGGCAAATGAAAGTAAGAAGTTTACGAAAGCTCATTTCCAGGTTACGATTGATCTAGTTTTCTTCAAGTGATTTACTACAGTGAGTGAAATGTGGAAACCTGTCCATTAGGGTAATTCACTCAGTTAAGAATTCGTTTTGGACATACCGTAAGAAGGCCTAAGAATTATTATATAATATCAAAAGCATGCTGGGTTCTACATCACTGAAATCAGTTGCAACCAACAAAGAAACGAAAGATCTGTACAATTCACTTCTTGATGATAGCAAATATTTCCAGACAGTTTCATAAAACATACTTTGGGAAATAATGTTAGGTAATAAAGAAAACTACTCCATGGTCATGATCATGATTTTCTCATTATAGTTTCTTGTCTTGTATTCTCAGTAGCTCCACTGGTAAAGTGCTATAAATGATATCTCAGAACAACTTTAAGGTAATAAAGACTAACATCATGGTATTACATTAGTTGATTAGAACACTCATTAAGATGATAATCGCTTACTTGGATCTTACAAATCTATGTTGCATATGAGTTAACGAGTTATTACACGTATTATTAACAGTGGCCTAAAACGTATATCGATCTGGTCACAAGTTTTAAAAGGTCTCTAAAGCCCCCACTCTCTATGATCAGGAACGAAATTACTATATTTGGTTTTGATCATTGTAGGAACAAACGAAAGCAATATTTATTCTCTGGTGGAAATTAATTAAAACCCTTCTTGAATTGACCGAGTGATTTATAGAAGATATGGATTCTGTGTTTAGTACGTGTTATATCAAACGTCGATTATGTTCAAGGGTTTCATTTAATGAAAGCAAATTATTTGGTAAACAGGCTATACACATATTTATGAAATTTGAAGTGAATTCTATTGCCTAGGATTTTATCATGTGACTTGGATGAAATAACTAATTACCAGTGATTCTTGGGAAGGAAATGTACTATAGTTACGCTACCTTCTTCTCATCTCTTGATTACTGTTTGATTGACAGAAATTTGTTATAGAAAGAAATAATTCAATCAAGAATATTATATGTGTTTGGTTAGGAAGGAAGGAAGAAAGCACGGAGAAACTTCGTAATTGTTTAATAACCAGATAAGTCAGAGGACGTTTAATCGATTATTCTAAACAGACACAAAGCAAAAGATGATGATGATGATGATGATGATGATGATGATGATGATGATGATGATGATGATGATGATGATGATGATGCATAAACGTGGTGAAATGAAAAAATGCTGCGAAAGAAGATAGGACAGAAAGAAATGATAATGATATTTGTGTCGATGGTGATCCAAGCCCAAGGTTTATACTAATTAGCAATTGAACTTAGAATATGTTTGGGAAAATCAAGGCTTTCATTAACAATAATCATATATATATGGAGAGAGAGCTTGAAACACGGTTAGTTTCACTTAGATTTCCACAATAATATTGATGTCTTATAAAACTAAATATACAGGAAGTGAAAATATAAACTGATAGGGTTAAGTGATTATAGTGCAAATTACGAATTGACTTGAGTTCCGAATTCGGATAGTTATATCTTAACCCATTTATTTAGATATGTGATGATACTATGACACCTATATGTTGTGGGCTTTAGGTCATGTAAAACCGTTAATGCACAGTACTGAGAAATCCCAAATTAAGACAAATAATTTACCAATTGCTCAACGGATTTACGTAATATTTCAAATGTTATCAGTTTGTGATCGAGCTAACTTCAAAATTCTGTATATATATATGCACAGCTTAGTGAACAAAATATCATTCTGAGGAATATAATCTACCTATTATCCAATCAATACTAATTAAGTTTAGGTATAAAGATAATTTGACAAGCTTTTCGCACGAATTCCCTTATGTGTTTACCATAAGTAACGTATTTACGATTTTATTGCCTAGAATAAATCCGATTAAGTCTAATCAGTAGAAATATTAAACTTAAAAGGTTATTTTATTCATAATCAATAAATGCGTTTATTTAGTAAGAATTACAACAAAACCTTTAAGTTTCATTTTCTATTTAAAATTGTGTTCCAAACTTCTGTTAAATATCTGAAACTCTTGACTGCTGTCAGGTCAAGGGTTGATTAATTACAGTTAATAATGTGAATGTTATTTATGAAGTGTAAATTGCTAAAAATTGATCAATTGGTAGTAATCTATAACTTCAGAAGGGGTTTTGTGGAGATTTAGTATTTTCATAGTTGAAAGCGTGAGTCAATTGAAGCTACAGTAACATGGAAGACCTGGAACTTCGACATTAACACCGTTGGATGTCGGCTCAGTGGTCTATTGGTTAAGTGCTCCGGCGCGAAGCCGGTAGGTCCTGGGTTCGAATCTCTCGGGTGCGGGATCGTGGATGAGCACTGGGGAGGAGTCCCATAATAAGACGAAACGGCCGTCCAGTGCTTTCAGGTTTTCCATGGTAGTGTAGCTTCAATTGACTCACGCTTTCAACTATGAAAATCCATAACTCGTTAGTTAGTTCTTCAAACCGATTCAATTCATGATATTGGCTACAAATAGGTGATATTGCGTTGCAGTTATTTCGGCCATAAAAACGATCGTGACTTTCCAAATAACTTTGGCTGTAACACTCCATTATACTGGTGGAATTCCAGTGTTAGGAATCCTGATAAGTCTTGTTGACAAATACAATCTTTCAAGAAAATAGAATCTAGGGCAATCTGATTGATTACAATCATATGAAATCTAATATGCCGATGAACGCAATCCGATATTCATTGAATTATAATCAGACAACAATCTCCACAACACTCTACTGATAATTATCATGTGCTCACTAGTGACTAGCTTCGAGAGCTATTTCTCAGATTTCTAGTGAAAAGCCATGACCAGTGGAACTAATCCTTGTCAAGTGTGAGGCAGTTACACACCGAATACAATAAGAGATGGTCGAGCAATACCGTGGATTTATTGAAGTTAGAAATTAACACCATTGGATCCCGATTTAGTGGTTTAGAGATTAAACATACGCAAGAGAGACGGAAAGGTCCTGAGTTCGATTTACACATGTGGGACTGTATATGTGCACAGCTGAGGCGTCCCACACTAGGGCGAGATGGGCATCCAGTGGCACCAGGTATTCAATGGTGGTCTATAATTGATCAATTCATGAATTGAATCAAAACTAATATTGGAATTTCCAGATGTATTGGATTACGATTGATCTTTAAGTAATTTCATTTATCCAGTTTATTTCCAATCCTTCGGTTCCTTTAAATAGCGAGTAACTTAACCAACATATTATTAAATGGCGTCATTTCAGTAAATCATACCTACTTTCGTTTTATTCTATTTTTGTTTACATGCTCAGAAAACTTTAACAACTTGTACAAGTGATTATTACAATAACAAAAGAGTAACCAAATAAATATGTATACAAATTAAGCAAATGCATGTAAAGATACAGTTTAGTATAACACTCTAGTATATGTTAATGTACTGTTTCTAAGCGGAAATGTACACTTTGCACAAGCAATTGAACACTCTTCAATTATGCAATTAAAATTAATTTATTCATTCATCAAAATTCATTATTTATTCATTTTTAATTCAATCTGTTTAAAACAGGTTTCTGATAAAATAATTTCCGTGAATTTGTACCTCATCCACTTTACAATGTTCAATATGTGTGCAATATCTAGCATTGTTCCATTAATTTATTTAGTAAATGCTACACTTACGAACATAGTTTTCACCCGGGATTTCATTTCAGGACCTAAATTTCAATTCGTTTAATTTTATCATCTGACAAGTTGGGGTGGGCTACAGTGGCATATTCAAGGAAGGGACACATTGAAATGAAGTCCGTTGTAAAAATTTATGCTCTTATTTCTAACACATCCTCTAAAAGGAAATAAGTTTGGAAATACTAGATATTGAACGTTCATTAAACAATGAAAGAAGGATGGTTATTCGTACAAGTAATTTTGGTTTTAAAAGCACCTCAAGTTAGTTGTTAGTAAGGCAAAAGTTTCAACTAAAATGTTGTTCTCATTTAAAGGAAGAAGATAATCAAGTGGATACAATTAAAACGAAATCTGACTTATTCTAGTGTACGAATAGTCCAATATCCCCACAGATTTTATTTGTCTAATGTTAGTTTATGATGAAAATCATTGTAAATTGAGTATTTTCCATAGTGGTCTAGCTTCAATTGACTCATGATCTCAACTATTGACATTACTATAATATCCACAAGAAACCTCTTCTGATTTTAATCAACGTATGCTCACTAGTGACTGGCTTCAAGAGGTATTTTCTGGAGTTCTAGTGAGAAGCAGTAGCCAGTGGAGTTCAACCACGTCTCTTATGAGATAGTAACTCATTTGAAGATAATGATGGGTGTGTCGCTCAATTTCGTGGATCGGTTAAAGTTGGACATTAACACCGTTGGATCCCTGCTCAGTGATCTAGAGGTTAAGCGCTCGCGCGAGACTGATAGGTTCCGGGTTCGAATCTCGTGAGGCAGAATCGTGGATTCGCGCTGCTGAGGAGTCCTACAATAGGACGAAACGGCCGTCCAGTGCCTCCAAGTTTTCCTTGGTGGTTTAGCTTCAATTGACCCATGATCTCAACTATGAAAATACTGAAATCTCCACAAAAACGCTTTCTGATAATAACTTGGTTAGTATATTTCCAGTGTACTATAAGTTCACTTCAGTTCTAGAGAGGAATCTCAAATATTGCGTAAAATGATTTTTTATGTACATGAGACTAACTTTGTAATAATTCCATGTTCAACTTTTAAATTCTTTGATCTAAGACTGTTGCTAAAAGTACCACTATCTCAGTTCCTATCCAGTCAATTTAGGATTGAATCAATTGTTCTGAATTCAGTTCTAAATAACTTGTTTTATGTAAACAATGAGATGGAGAAGCTTTGGAGGATGTAAAAAACTTTACATATCTGGGCAGCATCATTGATGAACACGATCGATTTGATGCAGATGTGAAGGTGCGAATCGGCAAAGCAAGAGCGGCATATACACAATCGAAGAACATCTGGAAGTCAACTCAACAATTGTCAACCAACACCAAAAACAGAATTTTCAATACAAATGTCAAGACAGTTCTACTGTATGGGGCGGAAACTTGGAGAAACACGAAAGCCATCATCCAGAAGATACAAGTATTTATTAACAGTTGTCTACGCAAGATACTTCGGATCCGATGGCTACACACTATCAGCAACAAGTTACTGTAGGAGACAACAAACCAGATTCCAGCGGAGGAAGAAATCAGGAAGAAGTGCTGGATGTGGATAGGACACACATTGAGGAAAGCACTCGACTGCGTCACAGAGCAAGCCCTTACATGGAATCCTGAAGGTCAAAGGAAAACAGGGAGACCAAAGAACACATTACACCGAGAAATGGAGATAGACATGAGAAAAAATGAACAAAAGTTGGATAAAACTAGAAAGGAATGCCCAAGATAGATTGAGTTGGAGAATGCTGGTCGGTGGCCTATGCTCCATAGGGAATAACAGAAGTAAGTAAACAATGAACTTCTGTCTGATCTGAAAGTTAGTGATGTTAAGTTGGTGTCTAAGTCAGTAGTAAATAGAAGAAGGTATGACCCTATAACACAACAGCTGTATGGGGATCGCGTTCATCAATAAGCCACAGTTAAATTTATGTTAATTACCTTCTAGGGATTTAAACTTCAGTTTAAGATTTTGGAATTTTAAAAAAATGAAATTAACTGTTGAATTGTTGCATTGATGAATTACAGATTTCGAATAAATCAGCTTTTTTTGAACTAGCAAATTATGGTTTCAATTAGCCACAAGACAGGGGAATCAAAACTAGATATGACTTTTCCAATAGTTCAGTATACTATTGTTAAAATAACAAACTTTTGTTTAACCGGATGACATTCCTATTGAATGTATAATTCATAACCATTAATACTCATCAAAATGACGTATAAATACGTTTTGGAGTATACTTGTATACTCAAATCAATAGTGCATAGCCTATGACTCATTTCAATGTGAACAGAATAAATATTGTAATGAAATACAGTCCAGAGCTATCAATCACTAAAAGTAATATTCTCTTTATTTATTGGGTAAATATAGTGTTTTCACAGTTGAAATCATGAGTCAGTTGAAGCTATACCACCATGGAAAACCTGGAAGAACTGGACGGCCGTTTCGTCCTATTATGGGACTCCTCAGCAGTGCGCATCCATGATCCCACGCTCGCGAGATTCGAACCCGGGACCTACCAGTCTCGAGCCGGAGCCCTTAACCGATAGACCACTGACCTGGCCGACATCCAATGTCTAACTTCAACCAACTTCACCAATTGTCTCCAGTGAGCTGATATCTCTACAACGGACTTGGTAGAACTCCACTGGCCACTGCTTCCCACTAGAACTCAAGGAAATATCCCTTGAAGTCAGTCACTAGTGAGCATATGATAATAGATCAGAGGGGGGTTTTGTGGAAAATTTAGTACTTTCTCAGTTGAAATCATGAGTCAGTTGAAGCTAGACCACCGCACTGCTGAGGAGTCCCATAGTAGGACGAAACGGCCGTCCAGTGCTTCCAGGTTTTCCATGGTGGTCTAGCTTCGACTGACTCATGATTTCAACTGTGAAAATACTGAAATCTCCACAAAACCCCCTCTGATAAATATAGTGTATCAGTCTACAACATAATAGGGATTTTAATATTATCTTTTTTAAGGAAATGATTCATTTGCTCTTTTTAAAATTACAGATATCGAATGAGCTCTTTTTTATCAATTAATTATATACCAGTGAAAGGAATTAATGAAAGGACTTCTACCTCACTGAAACACTGTTTGGTTTCAATTGACTACTCTTCAGGTAGAATTATCACTTCCTCTATGGAGAAAGCAACAATCTTAAATTTCATGAAGAAACATGTTATTATTGAAATAAAAATAAGAGTTGAATTTCTAACGTTCCTCAGTTTATTATTTGTCTTTTTAATTGTACTATATCAGAGAAAGTATGTACTTTCTCCATAGTCGTTTGCATAAATACCAACTAGCTATCAAACGATTATATCAATGCACAGGGGTACTTGTGGACACTCGTTCGACTAAAAAAACATCGAGATATGAGGTAGTGGTAATACAAAAAACACTAGAAAATGTTTAAGAGCTTGGGATTCAGAATAATCAATAATCAATAAATATTGAAATCCACCCAATTTATCAAGTAATAAGGTCAAGAAAAAATATAAGAACACGAATTAGGTCAAAGGGAGCAACTATCGAAACATATGGACAATGGAAGACCAATGGTTAGCAATAATCATTAAAGATTAGAGCTGACAGAACAAACTGTTAGTCATATTATAGACAATTACTAATACCTTAATTCTACATGACGTTTTTGTTGATTATGTTGCTCGGAAAATCAAGGAAAGCAATGAGAATAAGCCATTCCACTCAGAGAACGAAACTCCACGAAAAAAGACTTCAAATCTAATGACATACTAACCATTTCGTTAAGTTAACTAAGTACAAAATTTTTTTCACTGTATTCTAGGGAGTAACTTCAGTAAATTCGGTCTGGGAGTTCATTAGACAAATTGAGTCGTTAATAAATGAATGTATTATAAATCCTTAGAGTAATTGATAGATAGACTGAATAGCTAGCAATAAAAACCAATGCTTTTTTAAAATTTGTCATCAAGATTCACCGTTCATCTTGAATCTATTTTCATGTTGTGTTATAGACTTTCAACTGTTATTCGAATGGTCATTATATAAAGTTCCTAGATGGTTACACCGAACGATGCTCTTCGTGCATAACCAGTTTTTAGTTTTATTTACTAATGTGGAATTTCATCGAATAATTAATAAAAGATTAAACCAAAGATTTTATAGTACAAAACCAATTCCACCCCAAATTTTATATTAGTAAGATCATGAGTCAATTGAAGCTAGATCACCATGGAAAACCTAGAAGCACTGGACGGCCATTTCGTCCTATTGTGGGACTCGCGAGGCGGGATCGTGGATGTGCACTGGTGAGAAGTCCCATAATAGGACGAAATGGCCGTTCAGTGCTTCCAGACCTTACTTTAAAACACCCACTTGAAAGCAACCTTTCATTTTTTATCAGATAACATTCTTGTTATAAATCTCTTTTTTATTAACCTTAGAAGGAACCAAGTTATGACTAGAAATTAATTCAAAGCAACCTATAACCTTTCATCTGAATGGATAAAGAATAATATATTTGACTGTTGATTTCCCTATAGACTTCATTAGTGGAATAGTATTTGATGTAATTTTTTTATATGGCCTCATAGTTAATGTCATAAAATCATCTTGAAAGAACTTAAGTAGGGTTTCAGAAACACTTGGTTTAGAACACGAGTGGGGACAATCGAATGTATTTGACACGAAAATTACAGAATATTTTACTAAAATCTGACATCTATACAATAAACAGTTAATTTGCAAACTATCAATCAATAGTCTCATTCTTGACCATTCCTTCTGCAAATATCATTTTTCGATTTTTCTTCGATTATTATTGTACATGCATCTTTATACCGATTGCGTTTCGTCTCCGTTCTCTCCTTATCGATCTTCTAGTGAAATACATTCTCTGCTCGACCATCATTATATACTACCTATGTAAATATAAGTAGCTAACACCACAGACAGTTTCCATCTATTCATCTCTTTAAAGTTTAAAAATTATAGAAATTATACATCTGTAGAAAACCAGTTTGGCGTTAAAATGAATGACTGCCGATTTCGCTGACCATCTAATCATAGAAATCATCAAGAGTTACATGAACTAATCATGCCCAACACATGTATCTACGTCCTCAATCTTGCAGTTTTCATTTTGTAATTTTAACACAAATTACAATAAAATAATTTATGAAGTAATAATGTGCCAAAGAAATTCTAGTTACATATCAAAAAAATCTTAGTGTGTGTTTAACAGTGATTTAGATACATAATTCTGTTACATATTTACAATGTATAAATAGACAATTGTGTTAACCTGTGCAATTGTATAGTTTTAGTATTTGTATCCGTTTCACTGTTTCTGAGTGTATGAAACAGTTAACAGTTTATATCAGTAAAAAATTTAAAATAAATAATTAGAAATTGTAAAACCTTAGCGAATGAATTTGAAGTAAATCCAACGTTTCGCCTGGCAATCTAGTCCAAGCTTTTTCAAGGAATTATCAATTACAATTATGTAGAAGGAATAGTAACATGTTAATGCAACATAATTTCAATTGATCAATATTCGAAGTATATTCATAATACTATATAAGATTGAAATACAAGGATAGCGTTGACATGTTTATCCAATTTGATAGGAGTAAATAACCATATATATATTTAATAATCAATATATTTTTATATAATTGAAATTATGAGTCAATTGAAGCTAGACCACCACGGAAAACCTGGAAGCACTGATGAGGAGTCCCATAATAGGACGAAACAGCCGTCCAGTGCTTTCAGGTTTTCCATGGTGGCCTAGCTTCATTTGACTCATGATTTCAACTATATAAATTTACTAAACTTTCCACACAACCCCCTTCTGAAAATATATTTTTTGTCATATATCGATGAGTAGAAAAATTATATTTCTGATGTTTTATGACTTAATTAACTCTTTACCTAATGCTCAGTGTACTTGGAACTATCAAACCTAACCTTGGCATTGGTACCTATAAAAGGATATATATATATCTGAAAAAGGGTATTTGTTTATTAAGACTAGTATTACTCGATAAGTGTTTACTGTAAATCAGAATACGTTAATGCTAATCTATTTGAAAATACTGTGATATTTGATAGAAGAGAACAAATAGTTCATTGCTACTATAATCATTATTAAAAACAAAATGAATTCACATTGAAAGCAAATAGTCTCTTCGATAATTTTGGATAGTGTAACAAGAAGGCAGATGTAAGGGCAAGGATCGGCAAAGCAAGAGCACCATATTTACAACTGAAGAACTTCTGGAAGTCAACTCAACAATTGTCAACCAACACCAAAAACAGAATTTTCAATACAAATGTCAAGACAGTTCTACTGTATGGAAAGGAAACCTGGAGAACTACGAAAGCCATCATCCAGAAGATACATGTATTTATTAACAGTTGTCTACGCAAAATACTTCGGATCCGTTGGCCAGACACTATCAACAACAACCTACTGTGGAAGAGAACAAACCAGATTACGGTGGAGGAAGAAATCAGGAAGACGTGCTGGAAGTGGTAAGGACACACATTGAGGAAATCACCCAACTGCGTCACAGAGCAAGCCCCTAACAGAGTGTGTTAGAGAACGCTGATCGGCGTCCTAAGCTCGTTTGGGGGTAACCGGAGTAAGTAAGCAAGGAAGGAAGTAAGCAAGTAATAAAGAGACGAAAATTATCAGAACTATGTGATATATTAACGCAATAGATTCCGAACAATCTGATCACACATGTACTTGTTAAGAACATTTATATAATAAAAATAAAAAGGTTAACTAGACTAGAAATGGATGGTATTAGGAAACAAAGAAAATAAGGGAAATAATATAAAACTAATCGCTCCGGATAATAAACTGATATTATCGGGGTAGGTTTAAGGTGAAAACAAACTGTATTTGAATTCAGATTGCCAATAATTACTGAATATTACAAACTTATCAGAACTATTAAAACAGTTACTAAATATGATGAGTTTTATATATTTTAATACATAAAAATGAATGCTATCAGTTAATTGATACACTTAGTGTGTGTGTTTCTATCTGGAAGAGTCAGTCATCATTATTATTTCCTCTTTCTCATACACTTAATATAGCACAAACTGAAACTATGATTAATGAAAAAGTGATTAAATTATACATATGAAGACAGACTTAGTTATGAACAAACATTAATTGAGGAATTCATGAAAACTAAACTACTGTTTAATTGTTTGTGGAACATGAGACTTCAAGATCACTAAATTGATATCCATGGCTCCAAACTTCCTTAAACTATTTAGACTAATATTCATCACTTTAGAGTCTGAAAGTATAGATATTAGACTACAAAAGCATGGGAGTATCTCATACTGTACAAGATTATGAAATATGAATAATACTTATGTAAACCTTGAGAATTCATTACTTTCGTCCAAACGGTTGGTTTTATTATTTAAAAATAATGTTTATCATGTAAACATGTATGTACAAAAAGAAATGAAACCTTTAGTCTTTTATTAATGATGCTACAACATGGGATTTTTTCTCGCTCATTGTTGAAGTTTTAATTTCGATAAACAATTCCATATTAAATGTTGAATAGTGAATAAAAGAAAACTTATGATGAATGATACAATTACCGAATTTTCACTACTTAACTGAATACTACAAAATACATAAATTGATTTATACATATGATGAATGTGAGAATTAGTGTCAATTTAGTTAGTTAGTTTTAGTTTTATACAAATGAATAAATCATATAAGTTTCAAAAATTACTTACTTACTTACTTAAACCTGTTACCCCTCGTGGAGGAGCATAGACCACCCACCAGTTCTGGTTAGCGTTTTCTCAGCGAGTTAGTTTTCTACGGGATGGAATCGCTAACCCCATGCACAACCCTTCTCCTTAACCCGGGCTTGGGACCGGCAGTAACTCTATAATAGCTACAGGTGGAGTTATTTCTTCTGTATGGTACTTATAAATTATATATAATTGATGTACACTAATCAAATAGTGATAATGTTACACTCACCTTCTATTAAATTGATCGTTCATGTAAACTGGTGTACAGTATGGAATTGTTTACAGAACTCTCTATTATTATATAGTTTCATGATGAGATGAAACAAGAAAATATTCTATGCTTGTCACCACGTAAATTATCATTCAACCCAAATAACAGTTAATGATATGCATCACAATGAACTGTTAAAACATCTTAATTTGGTAGTGATATATAAAAAGAAAGTCAACATATAACTACAATTTAACCTAAATACTTATCTACAAAAAACACAAAAATCGTGTGTATTTCATTTAACAAACGGATATATACAGAAAGAGACCCATATTAGACACACACACACACACTATTTCATAATCAAACAGGTTACAAAAATATAGATTGACTGATTTTCCATTGCTCAATATTTTACTAGAATCAATCAATCTATAAGTCCACATTATAATAGGAAACATACAAACATTTACATAAATAAAATGGGGAAAGAGGAATTGAATTTTATTGTTTTATGATTAGAATTGTATGTTTTTCTTTATGTATTTACCACTGGTAATCAATGTAGACAATTTTTAATAAATATAGTTATTAAGAAAAGTTTTATCAGTGAGTAGCAACGAAAACTAGGATGTGCGTTTCTTCTCACTCGGGACTCATCAGCTGTAAGTGACTGTACACCGATGTTGATGTTCACACCAAGACTTGAATCCAATACCTTTTGCTTCAAGCGCTCAATGTGTGAACCACTGACAAAATGAGTACATATAGCCAATTGCTTCCGTAACGGGCAGATTCAAGGACTTACAAGTGACGATAATAATTAATATTAATGCTTTTATTTTCAGGTGAATTATAACAAAACGTAAGATGTAAATGCATAATGCAACTGTCACTCATCTGATTGAAGAACTTTATCGAGCCACTCTGAACATATATAGATCTTCACTGTTTGTCTGGAGAAGAATAAAAGTTAAAAGCATGAGTTCAACTATGAAACATACTAAATCTCCACAAAACCCCTTCTGATAAGAATAAAAGTAAAAAATGACATCTCATGAAAATACATTAGTATTTCACCAAGTCCTAGCAATATAAAATCTAAAATATATTGAGAACTCTATTTTTTGTGATTTTTTAAGCCAAACTTTTATCGACATCAACAGCGATAGATTAGATGCGGAAAAGCATCCAAAGTTTGATCAACGATTCAAATGTAACGTTATTTTACAATTCTGAACAAGTGAACTTTCATATTCCTTGTTCTTTGATAATCTCTCTGCTTCTTGAAATGTTTTTCATCACCTATTTTCATTCTACTATACTCATTTAAGCTTATTGTACTGCCTGGATGTGATATATACTGAACAGTTGTACATGTTCACAAACTCAGAACAAATTACTTGTCAGCTGACTATCACCTTTCCCATCGAGTCACCAGCAAATGCAACTCGTTACCTCAACACGTGAATTGGAGCTCCATCTTTTGAAGAACCAAAAAGAAGGTTGAATCAACTGTAAGACGAACATTGCCATGACTAACACAAGCCATTCAGTCTCTTCTTCTTCACTGCTATCATTGATGGGTGTATAACACTGGATGACATTGATCGTGATTCCCTTCTTGTTCCCCCTGAAGGATTCTTTGATGATCCTGGATAAATGAGATTCTCATCCTATAAGTGGATTTCTTGAGTCTTTGGACAGCACTAGAGAGAATTTCTGAGTGTGTGGAGCATTTTTCTCCTCATGATCAGTGTACAGAAGCATACTTACCGAATCGACCCTCTTCTGTCCTGCTTGTGTTCAATGTGTTTTACTGATTCTGAGGACCACCATTTTGTATCTCCTCATGTCCACAGCTATTTGGTTGGTCCTTCCGGTCTACCACATTGTCCGTACATCCCATGTACCTATATAAATTGTTGCTGTGGCTGTTAGAAGGGGCACCGACCTCGTGAATTTCGAAGAATCTCAGCTTTCTTCATGAGGTGTCATAATTCTTCTTTGAACTCCTAGGGCAGAGTTTGAATTACTTTTTCTGTTTAACGTATTTTTAGCAAGGTTATTTTCTACAGGATGGGGTTGCCGACCCATTTCCCGAACCTCCTCCTTTGTAGGGCTTCGGACGGTCAGTAACTGTAGAAGGGCTATAGGTGAAGTTGACAGCATTTCATAAATAAATCTAGATATAACTATTTAAACTATAAGACAAAGGTTCAGAGAAATCTTTTAGAGAGGTGGTTCCCGATGTTTTAGTGATATTCGGTAACCAGTGAAGTCAAACACGGTGACATTTTAACATAGTTCAGCAATATCGTGAACTGATTAAAGTTAAGCATTTATACCAATGTCAAATCCGCATTTTGAAAAAAAACATTACAACTACTCTGCAGGAAGTCTTGCTTTTTATTATTGGCCTAACTGACAGGTTCGTAAAAGTGTTTTTATGAATTGTTTCTTCTTTCAACAAGAAAATTTCAACAATCGAAGTTTCAATGGGGTTATGTAGGTAATACATACTTTTGCGTTCGTATGTGTGTATATCAACATACTGAGCTAATTTCCTAATAGTTCTGTTGTGTTAAATCTACTGAACTTCCTCATTTATATTTTATTTGATGAAACGAATGTAAGTTTAAAATAAACACATTCAGAAACATGCACGCATGTTGAATGAAATGGTTGAAAAAAAGCATTTGACTTAAGCAAAACTAAAACTGAACATTGGTAAACGTATAGATTTAAATTTCAAATTAGAATGTGAAAATTATTCTCCGTTTTGTTTTAATGCAAACTATGAAGCTTTACAATCGATTAGTCACTGGGTGGTGATCATTGCAACTTGGTCGATAGGGTTCGATCTTCACTAAGAAGGACCTGACATACATGACATTGGTCGCCACCCAGTGATCAATCAATTGTAAATACAACTCAGTCGTACAGGAGATCAGTCGCAGCCCAGTGGTAACGTCTCTGACTGTGAAGCTTGTTGACATGGGATCAAATCGGTCAAGGAGCATCGGTCCCCTCAAGATTACAGGTACACCTTGCTATTGAGTGCCAACTAGCACGAAACCTAAGCCTAGAGTTTTCTGTTGACTACCTTCAACCACCATTTTAAGTTATGAGGCCTCACAATGTTTGCAAAGTTTTATGCTGAAAACTCCACTTTAAATTAACCAAATATACAGTTTAAATTATATTTTTTATGTTAACAGAGATGTATAGTGGCTAGCAGTGGAATCCAGGATACACGTTTCGTACTATTTGGGACTCTTCAGATGAATTTGTCTGCATCCCAGAGTCACTGTCCACTCTGGGACTCGAACCCAGTACCGTTCGCTTCAAACGTCATCATGTTATCCACTCAGCTACTGAGTTCTAATAGCCACCTGTTTGTGGGATGGGGTGAAGTTTAATTCACTTGGTATTGTTTGCTTGTGTCTTTCCATTGTTGTTTAGGACTGCAATTGACTAGTCTCTTGTTGGCATATGTGCATCCTATGCGGACTGTTTCGATATTGCCTTAAGTCACAAGCTTTATGAGCAAAAATGAGTAGTGGCTAGCAGTAGAATTCAGGAAGCACATTTAGTCCTAATTGCACAAACAGGTGGCTATCAGGACTCAGTAGCTGAATGGATAACGTGATGACGTTTGAAGCGAGCGGTACTGGGTTCGAGTCTCTGAGTGAACATCATCTCTGAGATGCAAACACATCCACTGCTAGCCACTATCCGTCTTTGCTTATAAAGATTGTGAATTTAGACACTATCGAGGCAATCCGCACAGGATGCACATATGCCAACAAGAAACTGATAAATTGCAGTCCTAAGTAACAATAGGAAGTTACAAGCAAACAACACCAAGTGTATTTTCTTATGTATTTAAAATAATCATTTATTTAAGAATTTAAAATTTATTCCTGACTAACGTTGTGTTCGGACTTTAGCATGACAGACTTTCCAGAGTAGAGATAGGCATTTACTGCTTATTATGTTATCTGGTTTTGATTATAGTATTGCTTTGCATGTTATAATTCTAATATATTAGTCTAAATTGATTGAAGAGTAAGAGAGGTACTTATAACAGGCACAAATTTTCCATTCAAAACATATTCACATTGACATTTGTTTAACTGAGCTATCATTTTGGAACTCTTTTTTTAAATAAAGTCGATAAATAAAAATGTTACTTCATATGTAAGATCTTTGATAAATCGAAAATCAAACTGTGTAACTGAGATACTATGGAGTTGTGTTTCATAAACTTATACACTGTTCATGTCGTTATATAATATCGATGTTAAATTACAAAACATAAAATCACAATGATTCTCACAATTTACTTTTTTTGAGAAATTATAAGCACAAAACGTAAAATGGTGACTATCAGCTTAGACTAGATATAGTAATGGATTTGTCTACTGACTTATTTACCTTCTAGTAGAATGAAGAGATATGAATTGACATTATCACTTGCATTGTTTTGTCGGTCTTAACCCTTTATTATACAGCTGATATTGAAAGTAAATAAGTAGAATATGTTGTCGAAGTATATGTTTTATTTAATTAACAAACTTTGTAGACATTTGAAAGAATTGTTCTTTATTTTTAACATTCATTAAGTTTCATATAATTGTAAGTTGAATTCATGAGCTCACCTAAGCTAGAACACCATTGAAGACCTAGGATCACTGGACAGCCGTTTCGTCCTAGTATGGGACTTCTCAACAGTGCTCATCCATGATCATGCACGCGTGACCCGAATTCAGGAGCTTCGGTTTCGTGTGGAGATTTACATTTTTCCGCCTAGTTTATTGGCATAATCAGACGAAGAGATCTAGACAGCAGGCCGGGTTTTAACTCGATAAACTATGAGTTACTTCATACAAAAATTATCGATTGTTTTGTGAAATGAAGTTGTCGATAATATATGATAGTGTGGACTTGAGTTAAGGAAAAAAAGCAGCCATTGCACGTGGCAGTTTGTTTGATTTCTGTAAAAAATCATTACTCTGACGCATTTTACGATCAATTACTAACCAACAATCTGATGATCACGTTGTACTGATGTAAAAAATAATACACTATGATGAATGATTGACTTTTCCAACCATAACGACATAAGGAATAATATCTGGAGCTGAAAATTTAAAATCAAGAATAATTAACACTAATAATTAACAATAATTAACACAAGATGTTTGTGATTTTTACGATTGATTATATTTTTCTACGAAGTATAGACCAGTGTACTCGGTTTTCAATAAATGCTAGTGATGCCATCCGATTAGTCAAACCGAGGTGAATGAAGTGAGACTGAAACTTGTAATGGTTGAAAGTTGAACCCATTAACCAGTACTCCATTACTTCACTACATAACTTTAACTAGAATCCCGACGATAACTAGAAGTTACTCACAGGATTCTATTTGTGAATTAATGATAATTTCCATATTAGTTTATCGTTTTGATTAGTTATTCTGCATAATTGATTCTGTGATGCAAGCTACTGAGAAAACCGATGAATTTATTATGATTTTATGAAAGATTATTTTTTCTCTGTTCACTCTTTTTTTTCCAATCAATTTCGTTCGCTTTGATTTCTTACACCAATTAAAAAAAAAGAAACTGATTGACAGTAGTCATTTTTGCTAAGAGCAACTTATTGATTATTAGTCTTAGTACGGAAAAAGTCATGCTCGTACATTGAATCATAATATATCATGATTTAGATTCACTAAACAGAGATGACAATAAAATATGTTCTTCTGTTAAATTTCATCCTGATATGAAAAATAATGAATGTAAAAAATATCATCATTATTACAATAGAATTACAATTCTTTTATTCATCATCTGTTGTACACAGAACACTAAAAATGATGATAAATAAGTAGTGTCTATATTAAGGAGGAATAATAATAATGAGAATCAATAATAACACAGATTCCAAGTAAATTGACAGAAAAGACCGAAAAGATAGGTTAGAGAAACAAAACAGTATCACTTTTTTCTGTGAATAAACAAAGAGAGGATTAAAAAAGAAACTCTATCCAAGACAACGTAGTAGTTTGTTCCAAGATTCGTCGTAATCAACAAAGAAAGTTACCACACAACCACCATCCATTTTGTGTGTGAATGATTGAAATATCCACTAGACAGATATACCCATTACTGTGAGAGATATGGTTGAATAATTATCAATCGATTATTAGACATTAGTCAAAATGATTTCAATGATTTTTTCTATGGATTTACCATTCAAGCTTTTGTTCTTTTAGAATAGATAGATCATCATCAACAACCGGTTGTATATTTCAATCGTAACAATAAAGACGATCGATGAGCGCAAATTTCAAATGTTTTTTTTTCTGTATAAACAGAACGAAAATCTCTGTTTCTGAGCATTATTTATAGAATATATTAATAATATAGTAAAAATTGACTTGACACGTTTACACCAATGATTTTCGATGTTGTGGTAATTAGCGGTCTATGGAGAACTTGAAAAAGAAGCAGAATATGAACTAGAAGTTTAGAGAGAGAGAAAGTTGTCTCGTATGAGTGGTGTGATTATTAACTCTAAGAAAACATTGGAACTACCAAAAAGTGCAAAGAAAATTTAGTTTGTTCACTTCAATGGTATAAGTTGTTGAAGTACTATTATTTGTAGTAGTAGTAGTAGTAGTAGTAGACAAAAATATATACCTTTTGGTTTAAATGAATAATAATAATCTCTTTATAGAAATAGTAAACTAATAGTTAATTACAGACAATAGATGGACTGAACACCAGATAAACATACAAACAGACATTAGTCAACTTAGTATTGAAATAACTAAGTCTGAATTAAAATTACAGTACCTTAATGCAGTTCATTAATGCAAAAAAAAGCTAAACAGTAGACGAAACATTAGAATTGGGCAGAACAAAACAGATTAGATAGGAACAGAGAAAAAATTCTACAAGAACTAAGTAAAGAATATAGAGAAAGCAGTAACACGAGAGTAACAACCTAAAAAAGAAGAAAGAAAAATATGAAACAAGGCACATTTATAATGGCAGAATAAAAACTATAACTTGAACAAATATGGAACGTTATATGTTATTGTCCAAGGAATGCAATTTAGAAGAAACACGGGAATGTAGTATACATTAAAATGGTTGCAAGTTAACGATAATTAGTACTCCAAAGGATAATTTAGAATACAGGAGAACAACAAACAGAATTGAATGGAACAACAATCAACAACCAAGAACTTTCATCTTAACAGTCCAATTACACTGTACATATTCAAAAACAATATTTCTTCCATTTTAAAGAATAATTCAATTCAGAAAAGAGAGAAGAAATACAAACATTCGTGTAAACAGAGGAAAAAAGGTAAGCAGAAAAAGAAAGGAGACAAAAGAAACAAATAAAAGGGAGCCATAAAGATTGGACAACGAAAATGTTATGAAACACAATACAACAGAATGATGATTATATAATAAGGAGTTCATAGAAAGACAAAAGGTATATTTTTTAAAGTGGTATACAGAATAACCAAACCCTTTTAAAACGACATTGATAATTTTAATTATACGAAAAGATCTTTCACAAAAATAACCAAAAGAAAAGAAACAAAACTGTGAGAAATATGAGTGATTAGGTACAAAGATGTAAAGATACGAAACACTAGTTATATGCATATATATACGTGACGAGGGGAACGGAGGTGGAAATAGGTGATACAATATGTAATCAATGAAGAATTAACTCATTATGTTGAAGAGTTATTCTTTATTCCAGTTAAACCGGACACCATACTACTTCTAGATGATAAGGCAGTTTGATGACGTTGAGATTTTTGTTGTTGATATAATTGACGATCTAATATTCGATCATTATTTGTCCAACCATCAAATGCTTTATAAGTATAATTTATAAAAGCTAAGTTTTTCTGATAACTTTTCATAGGATCTGTAACATTAGCTAAATACATTTAGAAAATAAATCAAGGAATTGAAAAAAGAGAAAGAAAAGAGATTATTAACTTCAATAGAAAATATTTCAATATAATAACGGTAATAATAATAATAGTAAGCAGAGATCTGCTTATAATGCTTGAGAATCAAGGTAATGTCAAGACAATACGTACAGCGTTCACATATGCCAATAAAAGACTGATCAATTGCAGTCCTAAACATCGATGCAAAGATTCAAACAACCAATGTTAAAATCAATTAAAACTTCATCGTACTGCATAAGCCAATGGGTGACTGGACTCAGTAGTTAGGTGGATAACGTGGTGTTTGGAAAAGTACTGGGGTTTGAGTCCCAGTGAGAACATCAACGATGTGATGTAGGTACATCCATCTGATGAGTCCCGAATAGAACAAAATGTGTGTCCTGGATTTCAATACTAGCCACTACACAACTTTGTGACTTAAGGCAATATCGAAACAGTCTATACAGAATGAACATATGCAGTCCAGAACATCAATGAAATGATTCAAACAACAAATACAAAAATGAATTAATGATGATATCAACTTATTGGACATTATTAATTAAATTTAATAAATCAAAAAGATCTATTCATGAACACGAACAGTATATACACTAGACGTAGAAGATAGAAGTATTTGCATCATTACTTATATAAAGGTAGTGAATGGAACAAATTTAAATCTGATCAAATGACTGTACGATGAGATGAAGTTAATAAGGTGTAAAGTGCACGTAACCGTGATGATAATGATGCTGAACAAGACTAAAACATTGAGAATAAACACGATAAATTATGGAGTATACCTAGTGAGGGAAAAACTAATCTACAATCATATCAGTATACATTTTTATGCTGAAAATATTTTCATTGTAGAATTAGAATATAAATTCCAAAATTATACAAATGTGAATAAATTCTTTAGAAAGATTGCGCAAATTTGCATTTCATTAACTATTAACTAATAGTATGGGGATTTGTGGAGACTGTAGTATTTTCATAGTTAAAACCAAGGGTCCATCTAAGCTAGATAACCATTGAAAACCTGAAAGCAATAGACGGTCGTCTCGTCCTAGTACGCCACTCCTCACCAGCGTTTATCCACGGTTCCGTATGAGAGACTCGAACCCATAAAGTTTGGTCTCGTGCAAGTACCTTTAACCTCTAAATTACTGAACCGTCATTCGATCATGTTAATATTTAACTTCAATCAATCCATGACATCGCGTAATCCCAATAGATTTTTAATTAATTCTACCGATGTATTGAATAACTAGTAAATTGTATAAAACCCTTAGGACTAATTAACAAAATTGGTTCAAATTCACCACCATAGAAATTATATTTTGAACACATTTAACATTGTAATTGTAACGAAGAAAAAACATGAGTTTCAGTGACTAACAAATATGTTGGGCATAATAATAATAATAATAATAATAATAATAATAATAATAATAATAATAATAATAAAACTAGGAGTTACCTTCTCTTAAATATATACACAAAAGAGGATAATCACTATCTTAATAAGATCGATCATAGGATACTAGACAATATTAGTCATATATATATAGAAATAGATGTGTTTTTCTAGTAAAGTGTCTTGTGTTAAACATGATATTTAAATGAGTCATACATTGTTATTTGAACAGTTTTATATGTATATATTTTAGGAAAAACAACATCATTCATTGAAACAGAATACATTGAAATTTTTCGATTGAGATCATGAATCGATTGGTGTTAGACCACCATTGAAAACCTGGAAGCATTGGACAGTCGTTTCGTCTTAGTGTGGGGCTCCTCAACAGTGCACAACCACTATCCCGCTCTCGGGCTTCGAATCCAGGACCTTCGGTTTCGCGCGCCAATGCTTAGTCTCTAGAACGGTGAGCCGGTATCCAACGGTGTTAGTGTCTAACTTCAACTAATCCACGATATTGCGGGATCATGGATGCGCACTGTTGAGGAGTCCCGTACTAGGACGAAACGACTGTCCAGTTCTTCCAGGCTTTCAATGGCGGTCTAACATCAATCGATTCCTGATCTCAACCAAACACTTAACAATCTCCACAAACCCATACTGATACATCGAGACTGTTGATAAACCACACTCATAGGTGAATTATAAACTAATGCATAGAAAATAAATCAACCAGGATTAACATCTAACATTAAGGAAAGAGAAAAATATAATCATTTTTTGTAAGAGTAATAATTTTAAATTTTAATCTAATTTGATAGGAGGACAGTTATTTGAACCAATAATATAATTAGCGTAAACAATACTCGATTATAATCTTTACTACAAGTTAAATACATTTAAATGTAACGTTAGATCATAATATTTTGTACAGAATGACAAAGTTAACTTGTTATGAAGTGTAAACACTTACAGAAAAGCAAGTTCTGTTACAATGCAATAAACAATCTAACACACATTGACAATTTCTTTATTTGGAGTGCACTTTGCACACATTTTGTTACGTTCTAGGAACAACAACACTATTACAAACACATCAAAAACATATACACACGCTTAAGCTGATCATGTGGTTTTTGTGGACAGAAAAGGTAGAAATTTGAGCCACATGATGCATTAAATCCGTACAGCCATAATTTTAGTTGTTTTCTTTATGTTATGTGCATAGATTTTAAGTGTTATTGATTTTGTGCTTATTGTACAACTTACAGTAAACTATGCGCATTTAACATTATTTAACGACAGACCATAGTTTATAGGTGATATAATCAGATTTAAGATAGATACTTTTGGAATAATCGATGAAATTTATTCATTAATATGACTAAAGAGCATTGTGATATTATAGCTCAAACAGTTCGTGGTGGAAACTTCTATTTCTTTTGAAACTCTAACTCATCATCTTAATCCCTCATAGTAGCCTTATTTAGACTCTATTAAGTGGTCGGAGTTTCTCAAGACCACATCAGTGGATAGGACATACATTGAGGGAATCATCAAACTGCATCACAAGGCAAGCACTAACTTGGAATCATGAAGGGAAAAGAAAAAGAGGAAGACCAAGGAATACATCAAGCCAGTAATCGGGAGCAAACTTCAAAAGAATGAATAACAACTGGAAATGATTGCTTAGGACAGAGTTAGATGAAGAACGATGGTGGGTGGTCTAGGCTCCTCCATGAGGGGTAACAAGAATAAGTAACTAAGTAAAAAAGTATTTCCGTTGCGATAACAATATACTAATACGAAACTATAAGCGTTAAATCCTTTCATGCTTAACTTATATATATAGACGAAATTAATTGAAATTAGAAGAAATATAGAAATGAATGAATATTTTCTATATTTATATTTTAATTAATGAGACATTATCAATCATATTCAGAAACAGAATATTAAATTATTTTTGTAAATCCTTTCAATGTTCACACGTACATTGATACTTATAATTTATATGATGGATTAATCTTATTAAGGAAATTATTCGAGACCAAGAAGCGTTGAACAGATGTTTGAGCCTATTATGGAAATCCATGGCAGTGATCATTAACGACTGCACCAAACACTCAACTCAGGATCTTCAGGTTACACACAAGGGTTTTACCTTTAGAACAATGCGTACTCATTACTAACTCCAACCAAATCGGGATATTGAGTAACCAAATTCCGATATCGTTGTCTATTAATAGCTGTTTAACTAAAGTCAATCCATGACATGAACTTTAAAATTCAACAATTTCCACAAACGTCCTATACTATGAAATGAATTATTTATCTTAATTTTGCTAGGGAATTACATGTTTTTAGTGATTTTATGAAGACGTTATCATACGTTATGCGATTTCGACTTTTGGTGTATTGTCGAATCAAGTCAAAATACATATATACATTTCTAAAGAGAAATCAAACTAATTCAAAGAACAAGGCGATCACTCCAGTTAGAGCATGTGTACAACATTTGATATTCAATGAGATTACTTGTTCCAAATTTTAATTATGATCAATTAGATGATTGAACAACCAGTCAGCCATGTTTCTACTATATAAATTTCTAAATTATATGAGATCTGTTGGCTATCTCAAGTGGTTGTAATATTTTTTTCATTAAAGCAAAACAGTATTAAATAGCATTGAAATTTGAAATGGCTCTTTACGTAGGTGGTAAGGATTCAACAAAACAAGAAACATACACACTCAACTTACGCCAACTTAAATCAGCATTGGGGAATTCGTCGAAGTTACTAGTATCATCAATTGAACGTATATTCACTGGAATCGCTGCAGGTCGTTCACGTATATGCTCCCAGTCAACTGCATGGAAAAATGGTTGTTTTCGTATATCTTCAATACTCGATAAACGTGTTTCTGCTCCACAACATAAAGATTGTATTAAGTTTCTTGAATGATTACTAATAGGCATTTCAGGTGGAAAAAATAATGCCTCTTTCCAATTCATAATTTTTTTATACGTTTCTTGTGGTGTAGCTGAGCAAAACGGTGGGTAACCTGTGAATGATAATATGAAAATCTTACAGAAAAAGAATAAAATGACTTAATTGTTGTTGATTGTCTCTGTTAAAACTATCTCGGCATAAATATGTTATTAAAGTATTTTAAATTTACAAAAACAAACTGTTTTTCTAAAGAATAAAAACGGTAATAGGTAATCAATCAATCGTATTGTTCATGAAACCCAGGGAACAAAATCATACTTCATTTCATCTGGTTTTCTAGAATCTATACAACGGGTAATATAATAATCACAGAAGGTTTGAGGAATTTACATAAATTGTCAGTATCCGTTTAGTCAAAATGACAGGTGAGTGAATAGATAATTTTAAAGTGAACAAAATAAAAATTGAGATCATGAACTGAACTAAGCTAGACCACCGTTGAGAACCTGGAAGCACTGGATGGCCAAGTCATCCTAGTATGGGACTCCTTAGCAATGAGCATCCACAACCACACGCACGAGATTCGAGTTCAAGATCTTCGATGAGGCGCGAGAACGCTTAACGTCTAGACCACTGAACCCCCAAATCTTGGTACTGTCGATGGTGTGTAAAGTCCACTCTTTCTATCGAAATGTATTCACATGCCCAAGTGTATACATCCACCAATAGGTAAGTCGTACTCACGGCCTTCTCGTGGCATTACTGTTTGTTTACGAAATTTAGAGGACGAAAAGCAAATATCCAATGCTTTAACCAGGTTGGTGGATATGGAAGATCCACTTAGGGGAGTTGGAAAACCTTGATTCTAAATCAGTGGTGCACATGAGCTCAAGTATCCTGAGGGAGAAAATGGAGTAAGAACCTATTGTTGGTTACCGACTACCATGGGACTGCATCTCCTAACGTTACTCCACTGCCTTGTGAATAAGACATTTAGGTTAAGGGTTCCGTGTGTGGTCCCTTAGGAAAACCACCTGCTTTGGTCTGGGCACTTGGGCAGTGTCCAAGCCCCCACACAAACCAATGACAAATGCTACTGGCATCATTGTTATTGTGTGGCACATATGTATTTGGTGCCCCCTTATACCAATGTTCATATGTCCAAATAAATAAATCAATAGAACACTGAGCGAGCGTTCAACGGTGTTAATGTCCAATTTCAACCAATCTATGATATTGCGCGACCATCCTCCATTATTTTTGATGAGTAATTGCCTCATACCTGAAACAGTTGAGCTCCATAGGTCACAACTTCTCACTAGAACTCCGAGAATTATCTCTGGAAGCTAGTCATTAGTGAGTACATAATAATAATTAGTATAGGGTTGTGGAGATCGTTCAGTTTTAATTGAGATCCAGTGCTTTCAGGTTTTCGATGGTGGTCTGATCAGCTCATTGATCTCAATTAAAACTCAACAATCACCACAACTTATACTGACAAATAGCAAGTAGTTAAGTGAAGAGAGAATAACAAAATTCTGAACTAATCTATCACAAATGAAACAGTTGTTTGCATTTCAAAGTATTATTATTATTATTGTCTCACATCATCTATATATTATACTTGTGAATTAACGCAAGCATTATCAAGTAGTATAAATGAATTATTTCAAGAAAGTGAATACCCTTCAAAATAAAATGAGTCTTTAATAAAGGGGATTCATATATGATGGTATATGGTAAGATAGTTATTCAGTGGGCAGTAGTATCTGAATAATTATCTCTTATCACAGAATTATCTTGTTATCAATTCAAGCTTGTAAAGCATTTTGTAATATCATTTAATCTAATGACTATGATCAACTATGAATATAGTTTACATAGGAATTGGATGTTCAGGATTTTCGACTACAGCCGAATAATAAAAAAACAAATACACATGATCATCTCTTCAATACGATTTATGAAAAATTAACAACTATCGCATATCTCTATAGGTTATTGTTTTGCACTTTAAAAAGTCCATTTTAAAGCTAGCAATTAATAAGCCCATAGATTATTAAGCGATTTTGTGAACATTAATATTTAGTTATGACTTTATGTAGGGGGATGAGGTCATGACTACATTGTTTCGATGAATAACAAACGAAACTCAAGACAGCTATCATTTAATAAACACTAGGTCTATGGGTAATAGGAATCAATAAAAGGAAAATTAGTTTTCACACATCATCAAATGGAATGAATAAAACGAGAAGTCGACGTTATTTACAAATCAAGCAAGGCATAGTGATAAAACTCTTTGTTCTAGTTAGTTAAGATAAACACAAACACACGCACATAAACACACTGTCTCTATGTCTAATTAAAGTTGTTGTTGTTAGTGCCTTTTTATTTCAAGTTGAAAATCATGCTGTTAAAGTTAATTATTGTCAAGGTAACATCAAATTTAATTAGGATTAAATTTAAATAAATATATACAAGTTTTTTTAATTTTAATGTTAACTATACTCTTATACATCGTACCATAAAAACGGAATCCATAGAATTTTGACTATTTAAAAAAATAAATATATAATTGACAGAACAAACTTGTTTGTATCCCGAAGAGAATTGTGAATGGTAACTTTTGAGGACTATTTGTGGACCAATATAATATATTTCCTATTGTATAATTGTTAGGTAATTAACTTAATCATATTCGTGTTCCTCTTATCACTAACTTTATTTTGACCTTTGAACTATTATTATACGATTCTTGAGTTATCATCAGTTTATTGATAACTATTCACAGCCACATTCGGCTAAATATTGTACAAATGTTATTTTCTATTTTATGGTACGATGTGGTCTGTTTGGTTGGTATATAAACTCAGTATGTTTGTGAATAATGATTCATGTCACAGAGGTTGTTATTGGTGTTCTGGACTTAACTGGCTGGGCTAGGCAGATCGCAGGATCGATTAACACTCTAGACTGCTTGTACGGGTTTCGTGTGTCACTGTTCCAACCGATAATTCGCTGCTCCTGATTAGCGGTGTTATCAAATCATACATTAACTAGGCATCCATTCGACCACAAGATATAACAAAACTATCCATAATTAATATGCTATTGTCGGTTTTTCCAAGTTCTCTAAGTATTCGGTTATTATACTAAAGGGAAAAGACCAAAGAATAAATTGCGTTGGAAATCGGAGACCGACATCAAAAGAATGAATAGCAACTGGTAACAAGTGGAAAGGATTGTCAAGGACAGAGTTTGATGGGAATACTGGTCGGAAGCCTATGCTCCTCCACGAGCAGTAACATGTGTAAGTAAGTAATTAGTAAGAGGTTAACGGAGACTGTTCAGTATGATAGATCTTCAATAGTATGACCAATCATGACTCCGAGATACATTGAATTTGAAATATTTTAAGTCTTATGACATTAACTTGAATTCGTTAGTTCACCCTAGAAATTGAAACTTCGTGAATAAAAATAATACCTATCAATGTACACAACAATAATTGAAGCACAAATCAAAACTATTTAATTACCTATAAGCATTTCATACATAATAACTCCAAGTGACCACCAATCACAAGAATTTGTATAACCATGATGTTGAAATACTTCAGGTGCAATGTAATCCGGTGTTCCAACAGTAGAATAAGCCTACAGTCACATAACAGAGCCAAAAAAAGACAACAGATGATACAAATGTAGTTCACGTAAGAAAATAAACGTAACACTCTGGACTAATTTACCTTAAAATTGAGTGGATTCAGTAGAGTAATTCACATTACTTATCCAGACCGTATATAACAACAACTACTGATGTATCCTCTACTGGGCTACGGTAGAATACGGCACACAACCATGGGCACTCGGACATGTAGAACCCCAAAGTTGCAAACCAAAAGATGTAAGAATACATGAGAAATGATTATTGGGTAAGAATCAAAAATAGACAGAAAAACGAGTATTCATAGTCATTAGCATTGACTATACCATCATTATAATTAAGTCAGTCTGCAAGAAGACAAGTTATGAAATTGTCCAATCGTAGCATGCTACATTGATTGGATGGGATCTCTTGGATTCCTTTGCAACCTTTGAAGACTTTGTCGTACTTTTTGAAACCATCTCAACAACTACCATGCCAAAGTTAATCTAGCTTTAGCGAAAAGCTCCATTGATGATAGTGTAATCATACTAACTATTATTGGGCTAGTGAAGAATATCACGGAAACGACAAGAATAAAATCAATCAATCAAAAAAATGAACAGAATTCCACTGACTGATTGCGTGACTGTAAAATATTTTAATCAAATTAATTGATCAGTCAAAATAATCCAGAAAGATAAAAACAGTTTTGATGCAACAATAACAAACGAAAAAATATCTGAAAGGAAAGATATGTAACTGGTTATAATTGAAAGACTGAAGGATAGATTTTAGATGTTAGAAATTTATTTTATCCCTTATACTTTCCAGTCACATAGAAAACAATGACTAGAATGTAGATGTATTAAAACAATCAGGTGTAAAACATGTTTATCTTTTGAAGGAACTAGCAAAATTTTTCAGTTTAATATCAAGTATAAAACCAACATTTTTCCTGAAAACTATTCAATATACAAATTAATACACCATAATAATATTTGGTAACTCCGCCTGTTGCTCCTCCGGGGGCTAGTGCCGGTCCCAAGCCCTGGTAAATGAGGAGGGTTGGGCATGCGGTTAGCGACCCCATCCCGTAGAAAACCAACTCGCTAAAAAACGCTAACCAGAAAAAAATATTCAAACAATTTAAACTCTGCCCTGGGAGTAGAAGGAATAATTATGACGTCTCATGATGAAACCCGAGTTCTTTCGGAAGTCATGAGGCTAATGCACCTTCTAACAACCAGAGCAACAATTTTTATTAGTAGGCCCACGACAGAGTGGGTTGGAGAATGCTGGTCGCCGGCCTATGCTGCATTGGAAGTAACGGGCGTAAGTAAGTAATAATATTTAGTACAGAGTATTTTTTATGTCTTGTTATTGGGGTTCAGTAAAGCCAACGATATCACGGGTGTAGGAACGAAAACGATTGAGCTTCACTAATACGATCGATTCTTTTCGGAACTGACAACAGTCAATTATGCTCAATACACCAAAGCCCGACGGCTAGAACAAGAAGACGGAATTGCAGGTAACTTGATATTTGTGGTAGAACAAGCAAACAAAATCGGTACAAAAGTTGTTACTATAGCAGCAGGATATCACCTTCGAGCCTGTACCAGTTTAGCGAACTAAAAAATCATGACAACCAATCAGAGGGCAAAAGTCATGCAGAGAACCGAATTGGTAGAAAGTATGCGGGCGGTTATCGTTCCAAAAGTGATCCAAGACATTCCAATAAAATCTGACTATTCATATAACCGCCTTAGCAGTATTTGAACAATGTAATTATTAAAATTAACAACACTAAAAATAATCATTACATGTATATGTATATGGAACACTTAATTTTAAAGTTTATTTATATTAAAACACATATGTAGTTCTAAATTTATCAATATTTGCATACACCTCACTGACAAGTGTCAACTACGTATATATATATTCATAACAATGCACCATTGTCCTTTTATCAAATCGTTTACGTTTTATCAAATGCAGACTTATTTACAAATGTGATAATAAGAATTCGTTTTCTATCAACAATATTACTGTCGATTACATAATCCACGAATTAAAGAAAAGAATGGTGGAATGACTTTTGTGGAGAATTTAGTACTTTCATAGTTGAAATGATGAGTCAATTGAAGCTAGATCACCATGGAAGCACTGGACGGCCGTTTCTTCTTATTGTGGGACTCCTCAGCAGTGCGCATCCACGATCCCGCCTAGTGAAATTCGAACCCAGGACCTACCAGTCTCGCGCCGGAGCACTTAACCGATGGACCACTGAGCCGCGGGATCGTGGATGCACACTGCTGAGGAGTTCCATAATAGGACGAAACGGCCGTTCAGTGCTTCCAGGTTTTCCATGGTGGTCTAGATTCAATTGACTCATGATTTCAACTATGAAATCACTTTTAACGTTATCATTAAGAAAGTAAATAGAGATTAATAGTAATGATGTTAATCTATTTATAGGATAAAATCTGACTAAAATTGTTCGTAACATTTATATGTACAGCTGCGGTACACATTAACGTTTATTGGGTACATTATGAAATTTTATAAAGCGATACATTTATCAAGTACACGACCAAACATTAACATTTCACAATAGAAGTATATGATATGATTATGAGACCTTGTTATCAAACAGCTGAATGTCTAATGCCTTAATGACTAAGCAAATATATATACATATATAGAAATATAAGATAGATTTTAACTATTATCCAGAAACCAGTTTTTTAAGAAATATAAATGACCGAAAAAAAAATTATTTAAATTTTGTACAAAGATAGGGTACACTGACTTTATTCTTATTTAAATGAATAGAATAAAAGACAAGACGAAAAATTCATTGTACTAAATATCTAGTTACAGAATAGAAAGATGAACATGTCCAAATCCCAACAAACTGTTCCGGTCGATTACATCATCATAAACAATCATGACCTGAATATATACACAAGATTACAACACTATTATTTAATGATCCAAAAGTATTAGATGGAATAGCTTTTAAAATATTATCCTTAAAGGTGAATAAATGACAAAATTACTACTGAATAGAATACACGTCAATAGTTTATTTGATTATATATTAAAAATAATATAACTGTATAATCTGTATGTATGAAACAATGTACACAATAAATCGTACAATGTAAATATGACTGAAGGAATTATTCATGAACAACAGTTAGATTATATAAAGAAGGTTTATAGGACAGGGCTTAATTATATAACAACAGATAATTGAAAAACTAACGCTTTAACACCAATTAATCACTATTATCTATGATATCAGTAATTAAGACATAATCATATATATATATATATATATATATATATATATATATATATATATATACATACATATATACATATAATCATATATATATACTTAAAATCAGGAGTCAATTGAAGTTAGACCACCATAGAAAACCTGGAAGCACTGGACGGCCGTTTCGTCCTATTGTGGAACTCCTCAGCAGTGAGCATCCACGATCCCGCCTCGCGAGATTCGAACCCAGGACCCACCGGTCTCGCGCCAGAGTACTTGACCGATAGACCACATAATCATTTTATTAATATTTTCATAACTCTTAATAAAAATGAAATATATCTAGCATATTTTGAGTGGAGTAGTGACTCAATGGTCTGAATTCCACACCAAGCCATTTTACTTTGGAAAACCGAGTAGTACTGTAGTAATCGAGGACTTGATGAAAGTATTCAAATTATTGCTTAGTGCAAAATTACAGAATGCTTTCCTAAAATATTAAAAACTATACATTAAATACATTATTTCCACACCTTCCTTCAGTCGTCCTTAACATGATTCATGGTTCTTTTAATTTTAGTTTTATTACAATTGCTCTCTGTTTCTCGTCAATAGAATCTTCTGCTGGCAGGTATTCCACTTCCGATTAGTGTTATATACTACTTACAGCATTCACCTCAGTACTGTTAACGTTCATATTTAAAGTATGGCTCGATAACACGTACACAAACCTTTAACTGATAGTTAGTTAACAATAATAATATCATATTTTAATGTGGCTATTGTTAATAGCCTATAATTAAACACTAGAAAATCAGCGAAATATTATTTGCTCTATTTCACAAAATTTTAACTAGTTGATAGCCTGTTGACCTTCGACAGACAACTATCAGACAATTTTAACTAAACGCAACCAAAATTTGCACAAAACTCAAAAATTAAAAGTCTACAAGTGGGAACATTAAGTCTATCAGTAGTATAACGGTTAGTTAATAACAACATAAACACTATTGTGATATATTTTAGCAATAATCTTACGACAAAAAAATCATAGAAACTATTCAATGAAAAGTATTTTATTAATTAACATCGCTGGTGCCTCACCAACCACTTGAATCAATGCATAAACATGTAGTATCAGGTTGATGGTGTAACTATGTATTCTAGAACTCTATTACCATAAGTTGACATATTCTCCCAAAATCTAAATATAACTGTGATCACGTTATCTAAAATAATCAAAAAACAGTTTCCGATCAGCTATTTATTTTGATTTTAAGGTTAACAAACACACAACATTACGATTTGTGCAAGGAGATGAATTTCGTCACATATGAAATCATTTAAACAGTCAATGAAAACATGAGAATATTGTAATAATTGCCGATAATGTAGTGATAAAACAAGTCAATGGTACATTGATTATGAATATACAATGCATTTTATATGAAGAGTGTTTTACATTATTTGATGTTAAAATGACATTTTTTTCAAACAAATACATTAAATAATGTAGAAGAAAGCAAACAGTTCCGGATTATTTAAAAATTGACAGTTCCTAGTGACGAGCTGTATCAAAATTAAGCTTGAAACACAAATGTTGTCAGACTGACAACTTACTGTTGTATGAAAGTTAATTAGGGTTATATTCTGAAAGTTGTAATGAAGCAACAGATAACTTCATTTAAATTTAATTGATTACATAGAGAAGTACAGCAGTATTAAGTTTTGCAAGAGTGATGAAATAAAACTTTAGCCGTTGTATGTATGTTCATTTTATCAAATGAATTATCCAATCCTAGGTGAGTGATAGATGGTTCTTTTGTGCATAAATGATTTGTATATTTATAAGTAGAAATAATATATTTATAATATCCCAATGAGTAGAAAAATTAGATTTTCTGACTGCTAAATAATAACTCAAGTGAAATACCATGGATTGGTACTGCAATTTTACCATATCGTCATGGTACAACATAACTTTAAAGAACTTTAAAACAACACAGAATTAAAGTATATTACAAAACAACGAACACACTTCGAAATATTTTAGTTCGCTTAAAAGAAAAATCCCATTCATGTCTACAAATTAGGATGTGTCGGTTATGATGCCTCCTATATTGGAGAATAATCTCGCGAAATCTCGACTCGAGCCAAAGAACATATTAGGTACACAAGGAAACCGCCTAATAATCCCATTAGAACTGTACAGACTTCAAATTAAATGGGCAATAGCACTTTAAGCCATGTTCAACAACCATCAAAATGTTACAAAAAGGTGTTTCCAACTACAAAGAAAGGAGAGTAGCTGAAGCTTTCTATATAATGCTTAATCCTACTGCTCTGAATAGAAAAGGCCTTACTATGCATCTGACTTGGAGTATCTGTCTGATATTATTCACATTTCACACTATTATCGTACATATAAATTAAACTCTATCCTTTCTCACCGTAGAGGTCACATTTTTCCATGCCTGACCTTGAACACATACACATACAAATTTACATACATGTCTCTTATAAATCACCTTGACCGAAATGACATGACATCGATTTATTCAGACCTGTTTTTTGATTGATCTCACATAATATTTTGTGTTGTTCCTTTGTACTATTTAAACTTGGATTAATTTTGATTTGGTTATTTATTCTCTGAAGAAGAGGCTTACACTGAGTCACGAAACGTCATAAAATCTAATTTTTCTACTCATTGGGATAATACAAATATATTATTTATTTATAACAATCTACCCAATGCTCAATTTATTCAAAATTATCAGGTCAAACCTTGGTAATGATTCCTACGACTGGTATATTTGTCTTGTATTCACTAGTTTGTTGAAAATCATTTCATTTGTATAACATTCCTATGAATTTTCTGGAAGCCTTTTGTACGCTTGTCACAACCATTTTTTCTACTTCCACCGTGACCAGTCAAAGTTATATATATGATAGCCCACGTGTAAAGAGATAAGCGATAACTTTATGTTATTTACCCAATGACTGGGGTGATGAATAGTAATAGTGCCAATTGTATTTATTGCATTCATTAGGAAATACATATATGTATAATATGCTTTTCATGTAAAGAATATAATATTTCATGCAAGACAATTGGTAACGATTTCACTAATCTCTATTACCGTGAGAATATATAACATAACATAAGTTTATTTACTGAAATGGTAAGGATACGTGTTGTGTGTATTTAACCACCGGTCTATCTCGATGAGAGACGTTATCTAATATAATAATAAGTTGAAAGGATAGTGAGAGGTGATCAATCTAAAGTTTAGATTCAGTCCGCAAAGTTAATGACAGCTAGTTTGAGCTACGTTTGTAGATGCAAACAACCTAGTTACAGCACGCAAATAAACCGCAGTCATTGGCTCGAGAAGTTGACCTACGACACGGATAATAATCGGTTGCAATGGAACAAATGAATTTACTTCTTGTTTTATTCCAGATCTTGAGTTTTATTATTCCTTCAATGCACATGTTTGCATTCGGTCTTTTCGAATCATATTCGCAGTATTCAGTATTCCACAATATCATAGCTTCTACATCATTTCGATTCCTTTAACATTCATCTTGTTATATTCACCTCGTGGTAACGTAGTATGGTAAACTTGGACGAACTCATTTACATACCACGCTGTACGTAGATTATGATTGCGTGACTGATTGTGCACAGAAGAATGAAGATTGCTCTGTGGCTAGATTCGTCAATACACTCATTTCGATAGAGAAAATGATCTAAACATTGAGTATGAACCAGTTGTCGACATAACTCATTCAAAAGACTAATATACTCTTTTCGATGAATTCTCTTCAGGTTCTACAATTATATATCCCAATTAATAGTCCGAAAAAATGTCTAGGTACATGGTTTAAAGCATGTAAATTTAGGATTGTCAAACCAAATAGAATAAAATTGTTAATGTTGATATGATTCATATAGAATGTTAACTTGAATCTGTTAAGTGAAAATTTAAGATTTGTGATCAGAATAAATATGGGTCAGATAGGGTGAGAGAGATATGATAGTGCAATTACAATTCAATCGAGTGGACGACTAAATTGTGTGAAAAATTAGTAAGGCGGGATCAATACAAAGTTTTATTTATTTATTTGAACACATAAATATTGGTACAAAGGAGCACCAGATATATATGCGCCGCACAAATTTCATTTGATTTGTGTAAGGGCTGTGATACTACCCGGGTGCCCAAACTGAGGCAGGTGGTTTTCTTAGGGGACCACATCCGGAGCCTTTGACATAAAGGAAAACAAGCAACACTTTTTACAAGTTCCCTTTATGAATTTAAATAGTGTTATCAGGTTGGTTATTACAATTTGGTTTAATATTTGATTCATTTTATATTGTAATTCTTCTACAGATATAAATTTAAAACGTTTCAATTTGTGTTCTACTGATCGAAACAGTAGACAATAAGTTTGATTTTGATTCTTTCTTTTTCGAAACAAGTAAAGAAGCAACTGGGTAAATCCTTATGTTTGATTTTTGATATTAAAAAAAGAAGTAAACACTAATATTGCGGTAACTTAACAACAAAAACGTAAACTAAGAACAAAATTCTGTAATAGTGAAAAAGCTCAGTAACCAAGTGAATTTATGTACACGCAAAGTAAAGGACTAACTAACTAACAAATTAATCAACAAACCATCTGTTCATATACACTTATCGATGATATTGAGAAGAGACGAAATATTTTGACAGTGTTGGAGACGGATGGTAGAAAGTTAGGGGTGGCCAAACCAAAACATAGTATCAGTCCACAAACTCATTAACTTCTAGTCTGAGCCATGTTGGTAGGTGCAGACTACTTGGTTGGGATCTGAGCGACTGTCGTAACCAATGGTTGGAGACTCTGGGTGACATGGCTTAGAGTCGATCACAATGGTGTAGGTGAATACACTCTTTGACATCCCTTAGACTGTGAGATTAAAAGTACTCTATACACTTATTTCTAAGTTTTATTCTTTCTTCCTGTATCATATTCTTATATGCAATCTTTCTTTTATATATTACTACCATTGAAGTAACTACTTCTATGAATTTGGTGTTCATCTTGTTGTGTTAACGAGGTATGGAAACTTGGACCGATGCATAAATGTGCCTGGTCCTATGTTGTAGCTAACTGACTGAATGAATGAGTGATTAGCTAGATAGAATGTGAAAATATCTACTAGTCAATTGAGTAATAAGCTTCTACAACACTTAGATTAAAATATCAAACAAATACTATGATAGACCATCTATGGCACCATAAAAATTCAAGTAATTCAATCTTTTTTTCACTGACTACTGATTCTATCAGAAAACGTACTAAAATATTATATGAGTCGAAAAAACAATAACACAACAAATAAATAATAATGAATAAATATCTGATTTAGCTCGTTAGATCAAACGCTTTGAATTCCACACTCTTCTAACGCAATGCAAGCATTTAGTTTACATTACTTTTCATATAGTGAACACAAAACTAATTTACTAAGTCACGACAATCAATTTAATATATTCAACTGAATTAATTCTATTAATTTTGGAAAATCAGTAGGCAAAACATATATACACTTAAAGAAATGAAAATAGTTTGAAATTAGTCGTGCTTTTTATTTACTATTGGCTTTAAGTATACATTATAGACAAGAACATTATAGTTATGACTTAGAACATGGAGAAACTTCTAGCCCCCCCTCATAGCTGACTATTATTGTTTAGTTCATTTGAGATTGTTTACATTCACCATTTTATTGAACAATGCCAAAATGTTTTTCGTTAAATCTGCTATTCTTAATTGAAGTTATTTTCTACATTTTTTTTAAGGTTAATGATAATAATATGAAGAAGAACTATAGACATTTTTACTAATTGCAATAACCCATTTATATAATTCTACAATTTATTCATTTCATTGGTTAGCAATAGAATGTCAACGAATCAGTTAGTTTCATATCAGATTAAAATCAAGAATTTTATAGAATGAGAATATAATTCGAAATAAACATTTTACAGCAGGAGCAGGATGTTAATACTACTAATCATAATAAAAGTAATAGCTACATTTATTGCAATACATCATTTCAAGTGATCAAAACTCCACTTTTTTGATTGGGAAACTTGACCTAGAAATTTAGTGACGGACAAAATAATATAAGTAATATGTTTCAAGTTTAATCGCATACAAATGTACACGTAGTAAGACAGTCTAATACAGCCAGTCAACAAAAGTTAGTTATCCAAGCATTGTATTGGTTAGAAGTGATCACACGAGGAGCAGAACACCACAGCTCCGTCAAAACAAAACCCAGGGATTCACAAATTCAGCCTTTTTATGGCGCAGATACACTGAAACTCGATGTTGTAGATTAGTTACTGTCCGAATCAGTTAGCACCACAGATAATGCATTCACGTATATTGTTGACCTATGAACGCTTTTTAGCAGTTTAAAAAGTATTACTGGAATGATATTTCCCTTCTTTTTATTGCAAACACATTATTAAGTGCCGATAGTTGATAAACAAAACCCATTAGCAAACACAACAAAATATAGTCACCTATGTTTTCAATATCGCTTGTTTTGCGTTCACATTTGCTTTTGCAAATCATCTTAGTTTATCTTCAAAATTCGAAAGGAAAAAATTTCAAAAAGCTTTTCATTCTACATCAATATTGGTGGGTTTTTATTTGGTCATACATAATTTATACTGTTGAAAAATTAATTTTATTTAAAAATCCTTTATTTATTATTTAAGCTTTTTGTCAACATACAGGAGTATCCATGCATTCTTTCCTTAAAAAAAGATTTCCACGAATTATTGATAATCTCTAGTGACTAAATTCTGTCTTAGTTTTATTCACTAATTCTACGGTTAAAAGGAGATAACAATGAATCAAGAAAATAACAATCATTTTTTATAATTTAATAACTGTCTACAGTTAATTTAGATGCAAAAATCGATATCTGATCAAGTGTTAGTTTATAAACTGATGCCTCATTTAAACATGTCTATTGAGAATAGAAATCATTGATTTGTAAGGTAAAACTATCGAATAAATTACGATCACTTCTTACCATCAGAATGTCACAAGTAGTTTTGCGACAAAACTATAATAGTTGAAATCATGAGTCAATTGAAGCTAGACCACCATGGAAAACCTGGAAGTACTAGTGACTGACTTCAAGAGATATTTCCTTGAGTTCTAGTGGGAAGCAGAAAACTATAATAAATCATCATTGTTTGCTCACTAAGCTCGGATTCTGAACAATAAAAAACATTTCAAGCTTAGTTCGTTAGTAATAAATATATTTTTGTCATATACTAAAGAGTAGAAAAACTGTATTTCTGACGTTTCGTGACTTAATGAAAGCCACTTCATCAGAGTAAATTAATAACTGAGATTAAATTAACACAAGTTTAGTTCATTAGAATTTATATAGCGGATAACAGTTGAAACTCTCTCTCATAACTAACGATATTTAAAGCTGATAAAGAGTGTGAAGTTAAGATGCTTAGATCAGACTTTTAAGAGAAATACAAAAAAAGTTCAATTTTGGCCAAATTTGTAGGAAATATAATTCAGCTTTTGATAACATGTATAATACATAAGGTAAAACAAAATACATATATAATCAGTCGGTGGGGTTTGACTTAGGCTATATCATGTAAGTAAGTACAATTAAGAATTTTGTAAATTATTTATATCATTGAATGAAAAGCCCTTTTAAAGTATATATATATGACCTGAAATAGCGTGATCATTAGTCGGACCACTTTATTTTCACACGTAAAACATGTGACAATTATCAAAATTACAATCAAGCAATCAATAAAGTACATACTTAGGTTAAACAACAAAGATATGTTGAGAATTCAAAATGTTTACCACCCAGAAAAAGCTACATTCAAGTTATCTACGATTTATGTGAATTCATTAGTTTAAAACTTTGTTCCGATAGATTTTCGTTTAGGAAAATTTGAGTGAATTTTCACAGACTGTTATATTGTGAGACTCTAACACTGTATTTTCAGCTTAATTCAGGTTTATTGAGTGCAATATAGATGAGTTAGTGAATAAGAGTGATATAAAAATGCCAGAAAATTAGACCAAGAGATGAAGTTGAAGCCTAAACAACAGCACATCACCTAATATTATTAATTCCTAACAACACAAAATGACTCAAAGTAGAAATTCACGAAAGAACAGTAATTGTTGAACAATAATAGCTCAGACGTAAGCACACAAAAATCTAAAATTTAAACATCCGTAGGATGAAATATGTGCAGTGCCCAAAGAATTCTTAACCAAGTTAATGACAACTGGCAGCCAATGGTACTGTCCAATATCTAAATTCAACTAATTCACAGTATAGTGCAGCAATCTTTCAATGCCGGTGGTAGTTTACATACGCTATAGTTAAACTACGCTTTATGATGTTATGGGATAGTTCAATCCGTAAATGTACTTGGACGGAACGTAAGATGTACTATGGTTACAGTAATTCATTTTTCATTTTTGAAAAAAACAACCCTAGGAGTGAATATATACAAACGAGTTTATATTATATTGGAAAAACAAAACATATTTGTTAGAAATTTCATCAGTTAAACCATACATGAAGAAGCCCTACAGAAGTGAACACAATGTAAAAAATGTCTACAAATAATCGATCTCCATAGTTGAGATCAGAAAACATTAAAAACCTAGAAGCACTAGATGATCGTTTCGTCCTGCGATGAGACCCACCAGCAGCACGCGCCCACGATGTCGCACGCTGGAATCGAACCCAGAACCTTCAGTCTCGCGCGCAAACCCTTAATCTATAGGTTATTGGGTCGGCATCCAAAGGTGTTAATGTATAACTTCAATCAATCCAGGATCTTGCGCAACCATTCTTTATTATCTTCAATGAGTAACTGCTAATCCTTTGGTGTTTCTAATAGTGGCGTAGCTTAGATCGAATTTAACTGTAAAATCACTACAATCTCTGGAAATCCTCATACTGAAAATAACTTATTCACAAGCGATCATATAGAAGTAAATGGGCGGATGTGATAAGGTGGAAGGAGTAGACTTTGCTTTTCACGCAATAAGAAAAGACAGATTCTATGAACAAAGTAATAACCCAAGAAAAATATTTCACTCAATTCAAATTTAAAATCATCAATCACTTATGACCAAAAACTTCTTAAAATCATTAGTGTTTGAAATGATGAAGACAATTATTACCTCAACTACACTTTTTAATGATATTGTGCCCACTAAATTGTTTGAATTAATTCCTTGGCTCTAATTCTCTTCTGTAGTCTATTTTGGTTTTTTTTTGAATTAGCGTCTTGTAATTTTGAGCCATAATCAGTTATTATTATCCCTTAACGATTTTTTGTGATTATTATTTGGTTATTATTATGACTTTTATGTTTTCCATTTTTCTTCATATCTGTCAAGCGGACAATTATTATTCATTGTTTTGATACGTAAATTATTTTCATCTTTATATTCTTTCCTAACCCAATTATTATTACGTAACCTTATTTGATAATTGTAGTCTCGAATCACTTTATTACGCAATCTTATTTGAATTAATTCTGGAGGATTCGCTTTCAGTCTAGACGGCATTATCATCTTTGCTTATTATTATTATTATTATTATTATTATTATTATTAATGGCTTTATTCAAAATTATATTTTTGGTACAATATGGAATTATCAGTACATAACATTTCTACAAGTTTGCGTTTCTTATTTCGTGATCGATCCTGATGACAGATATCGAGTGATCACGAATCGAAATCTGAATAATATTTATTCTCATCAATGCGCAATGCCAGCCACCACAATGTCTCTGATTGTACGTTTTTGTAACTTGTACAGAGAATGGTCGTAAACCTTTTACAAACACGCATGAACAGTCTATATGATTAATAGACATAACAATGTTAAAATAAACAAAACAGATAACTTGTTGAAATGTCCAGATGACAAGAACAGGTAACCCAGATAATCAAGCAGACTAACCCTGAAAGTTAACATAACATAAAACATTAGATTGATTGCTATCGGTGGTAGATGATGAGTTAGTACGTTTGAACGACTTGGTTTACAAACAACCAAAGTTTGTAAACTTTGTATCATGGACAACTTAATCTGATAGACAGTAAAACTAGTCTCCAAAAAAAGGAAAAATTTAATCCAAAGGTCAGTAAAAACGCTTGCGCCGGGTTAGTAAGTTACGTTATTATCATTATTATCAGATTGTTAAAAGTATTACTAAAATTAGTATACTACTTTATTTTATGTTAAAACAACTTATAAACGTCAAAATTGTGTGTGAATGAGCAGTAATCAAATAGTCCAGTTCCCCTATCTGTGATTCCCACATTCTATTCAAATGATTGAATACATTTTTTTAATGTAAAAACAATGTAACAAAAAATCCAGTCATTCTAATCTAAACTTTAAATTTGCACTGAATTACTGTACACTACAATACTACACATAGTACAGAAGTAATCACTGGTAAAATAAAACGAGTAAGGAGTCTATCAAGTGCATAAATTATAGTAGAAGAGGACATTTTAAACAATAACCACATAAAATTTTAGAATGCTAATGATTTATTATACTAAAAAAAGGGATCAATATAAAACTTTGACAAGTGAAGAAGAGAAAATGAATGAGTTTAAATAGAGAGAAATACTTCAGAAGGGGTTTTGTGGAGATTTGGTATTTTCATAGTTGAAAGCACAAGTCAATTGAACCCAGACCACCAAGGAAAACCTGGAAGCACTGGACGGCCGTTTCGTCCTATTGTGAGAATCTTCAGCATTGCGCGTCCACGATCTCGCCTCGCGAGATTCGAGGATTGGTTGAAGTCAGACAGTAACACCACCGGATGCCGGCTCAGTGGTCTATCGGTTAAGTGCTCTGGCGGGAGACTGGTAGGACCTAGGTTTGAATCTCGTGAGGCGGGATCGTGGATGCGCACTCCTGAGGAGTCCCACAATGGGACGAAGCGGCCGTCCAGTGCTTCCAGGATTTCCGTGGTGGTCTAGCTTCAACTGACTCGTGTTTTCAACCAACAAATACTTCAGACAATTACGAGAAGGATATAAATGTTATACTAATTGCATAATCATTGAAATGTAACAGTATAACTTGGTCCCGTTCGATTTATGAAATAAAAGTAGCATCATTAAATGTATTGGATGAAAAGTTCGATTAAATAGAATTGACAAAAAAAAATAACAATGACCAAAGAAAGAAGTCTTTAATCAACGCTTACTAATCTTCGTCGTTTCTTATTCCAACCTTCAGCTCTTCTCCTGGAATCAGCACGACCAGAGGCTGTTACAATGAAATTATGAATAGAAAAATAATCATATATTTTAAAAGGATAGTGATGATTGTTCTCATAAAAGACTTTAACTGTTATTAGACTTCATTTTATGGAACATTTTTTAACAAGACATGAGAAATAATTAAGATTTATTAGTGGAAATCGTAAAACCCATGAGATATAAGATAAATAAATCATACATTAAAAGTTTCTTTAAACATTTAATCATATCATTAGAGATCAATATTTGTTGAATCATCCGTGGAAATAAAACAGTAGTCTGTAATTACTATGAATATTAAGAAATTTGTGGTATACACTGTTTAAGTCAACTGTGAAAACACTACAATCTCCACAAATCCTCATACTGATAATAATCATATGCTCACCAAAGACCAGCTTCAAGATGGTCTTCTTGGAGTTCCAGTGAGAAGTTGTGACCAGTAGAGTTAAGTCCGTGTCGTATGTGAGACAGTTACCCATTTTAGACAATGGATGGAGAGTTACACACGATCGTGGATCGATTGAAGTTAGACATTGACACCGTCTGATGCCGGCTCAGTAGTCTAGAGGGTAAACTCATGTTCACAAAACTGGGGGTCCTGGGTTCAAGTCCCGCATACAGGATTATAAATGCTCACTGTTGGGGAGTTTTATACTAGGAAGAAACCACCGTTTAGTGTTCCTAGGTTTTTAATGGTGGTCTAGCCTAGATGGACTCATGAATTCAACTGTGGAAATAATGAAACAGTGGGGTTTTTATAATAATTTCAAATTTTTACTCATTTATTGTCACTAAAGTGTGTTACATTTAATTTAATAATTAAGATTCAATTCATTACTAAATAACGATTAGAATAAGTAAGGAGAATTGATATTAATGGACTTATTTTAATCGACATAGATAAAGTCATATATCAAATCAACAACTTCATCATTGAATATTGAAAATTAAATTCAAGGAGAATCATATTCATTTTGAGTATATTTACAAGTATCGTTACATTTTAAACAAAACAATTGAATAGAACTGAAATATACTACTTATATTTTACATCGAACTGTATATACAACAGGATTAAATAATATTGCTGAATAGCTTCAATATTTTTAATTGTGTCATCTGAATGTTGATGTATTTTTTACAAGATTAATTTCGGGAAGTAGAAAGTCGTGGAAACATTGAATAAATCAATAATGAATACTCTATATAAATGTTATCAGATATTTTAAGGTCAATCAATAATTTATTAGGGAGATGAATTTGATGATTATTTAAAAAAACCAACAGTTACGTAACCATTGTAATTTATATACATAATTGACTCATTATAATCATAACAATTAAATAAGTATTTTCATAGTTGAAATCATGAGTCAATTGAAGCTAGACTACCATGGAAAACCTGGAAGCACTAAACGGCAAAATAAGTAATGGGAAACAATGGTATGAAACATCATGATTCAGCCATCCTTCATTTTGGTATACATATACAACAGACTTCCATTCAGCTTACTTCTTCAGTCAGTTATGCACAATGCAGAAGTGGCACATATGTGCAACGAATCACAATTACTACATTGCATCAGTACAGTGAAATGTTGAAATATTATAAAAAGTAACAGTATTACTGATAAATTAGTGAACGAGAACACAGGCGGAACAATCAAATTGCAGAGTCCTTTAGTATTATCTGAGAACCATACAGTAAATACTTCAATTGCAGGATATAAATCAATTGTCTCAGACTTGACTGTTCCTTCGTTTCTACACCAATCATTCTCTGTTCTTGTTCTCTTCTTTCAATCTTCTTACCACCAGATATTTCACTTTCGATTGGTGATACACGCTAATTATATCTGTGGACATCACTAGCAGACATCACAATAGTAATAAAAATATTTTTGTTATATTCCAATGAGTAGAAAATTTTACTTCTGACGTTTAGTGACTTAACGCAAGACACTCCTTCAGAGCAAATCAATAACCGAAATAAAATTAATACAAGTTAAAATAGTTAAAAGGAAACAACGATTATTTTTAGTACAATAAAAACCATAATATTAAATCATAATGTGATGTATGCTACTTGTGTTTGTAGATATGAGTAGTATGTAACACAATTCGGAAGTGAAATGTCTGCAAGCACAAGGTTGAGAACATTAAAATGAAAAGAAAGGAGACTGAAAACAATCAAACTAGCAACAGGATGAAGGAACAATGAAGATTTTAAGAGGCAATTCAAAGATGGGCAAATGGTATATTATTTTCACATCTTACTAAATCACTGTGTGATTGTGCATTAAACAATAAATTGGTCTTCCCCACCTGAGTGTTCGTTCACTACAATAGTATCAGTGATAGTAGCAAAGATCAGGCGTAAAAAAAATATGATTTGGGGAGAAATCATGAACCCGTTGCATAAGAAAACTCCAAGATAACCAAGATATTGACGATCTAAAGAAAGAGCGAATTCATCTGTCTTATTAGTAGTAATTCTAAGCCATGCCATGAAATCTCTAGCTACGATGAGTACGATAATCGTGCAAACATCAATCACATATTCTATTATCTGACCCATAAATTATTTTCTTTCTTACCCCTTGATTAGTACGTCACCTCATTTGTTATTTATTGTCGAATCAATTTTGTAATGCAATCTTTTCTAGCCTCCTATAGACATATATTTTCCATATTAATATATATACGAATGTACAGCTTAAGTAAATGATTTCGTCGAAAAGAAAATTTTCTTCGCTGAATTCTCTTTTTCTTATTCTATACTTAACTTTATATCAATCAGACCAACAATCACTGACATTAGAGACTGATTCTACGATTTAGTTAAGCTAGCTATGGAGATTTTCAACCTATTCTTATTTGCTTTTCAAAAACAAATCATATTAATCATTATTAGTGTCTTTATTTCTATGTATTTCTTAATAATTTCTTAATATATGGATTATGAAAATGAACTTTCTTTCTCTTATATACTTTCAAATATTATTATGTATTTATTTGAACTTTTGTATATTTGACCTTCATTAATTTTCATATTATAAACGCCATGACATATGCAAAAATGTGACCAGTCTATTCGAAATATGTTGTATAGATGCTTTATATATACACTTTTCAGTTCCATTCCATGTTCACATAACACAAACGATGTTTACCAAAACGCATTCACCGTTATAAAGCGGTCATAATATCTAAGCTTAGTAAATGCATTCCGGAACTAGTTAATCAATCCATCATAAATAGAGAACAACCTGACACAAAAGCGAATAAAGTGAAACAGTTTGAATAACAATAATCTTAATGTGCAGTCAAGATCTATAACAGTGGAATGTAGTTCAAAAGAGGCAGATGAAACTAACGATTTATATAAACATACAAAACAAATACAACTGTAGCACTCCTGAGAGATACGATTAGCAAATGTTTCAACATTAAAAATGAAATATCGAGAATTCTTGGCGGAAACAACGCTCTTAATAATAATAATAACAATAATAATAGTATTAAAATGAAGTAAAACAAAATCCCTTAAGTAAAAGTAGGAGTGAAATATAAAAGAAAAGATATGAAGCAAATAGATCACAGCATGAACTAAGGCCATGATAAAGAAAAGGATATTACATATTCTATTGAACATTATTCGTTGTCCTATAGTACATTACGCATAAAATTACATATCTATGTATATATATTCGTTAGTGTTGATATATTGTACGATCATCTGAAGCCTAAAAAGTAACCTAAAACACAAATGTAACACTAGCGACCATAACCTAAAGAAACAACACCAGACAACAAATCACAACGAAACCTTTCAAGTTAGCATTGTACACTTTTGATGGAGACTCAAGAGATTATCAAGAAAACAACTACTCAATGCTTCCTAGCTTTTACTAACCTTTCATCATCTAATATCAGTCCTTATAAAGAACAGGTTTTTAAGGTTGAACACATTTTCACAACCGACTGAACTAAGTAAACTTATGATAAGTATTGAAATGATGTAAACACTAACAAGTCCGATCATATAACAATATTGATATGCGTATCTATCGAATATTTATTTACAAAATGAACCCAGCATGATTTCAGATTAAGTGAAGATAAGTAACCAATAGAAATGAGGAATGAAGCAATTATATATATAAGATCTTTTTCTGTTTGTTCAAAATTAGTTACAACTGGCAAATATTAAAAAAGAAAGAAGAAGAGAAGTGAGGAAAAAAATATTTAATCAAGATCAATCATAGTTTTTTTTTGTTTACTTCTTAAACGATATATTTATTGTATACAGAAGAAATCGATCAGAATTGAAAAATGAATCATTGTATTTAGAAACTCTATGGTTTTAGGCAGGGTAAGTTGTATTGTAAAATCCAAAAAAGTGTTAGGTTCATGCGAAGGTAAAAAAATCTTTTTGCGGTCAATTACAAATCAACTGATACTGATCATGAAAAGATTGGTATTTATTAAAAAAACAAACATGTGTGGACTTGAACATAACACTCAACTTCTAATTGTAAAATTAACTCCAAATATAATAGTACTGAATTAAATAATCATTAAAAAACAAATATTGAAAAATAGGTTATATTAGAAAATTAATAACTGATCTAAGTAAGACCATCACTGAAAAACTGGAAGCGAAAGATGGCTGTTTCATTCAAGTATGAGACTACTCAACAGTGTGTATTTACTAACCCATAAGCAGGAATCGAACGTAAGACCTTCGGGTTTCGCGCACGAACACTTAGTCTCTAAACTACTGAAACGGAATCCAACGTTGCAATATTTTTAACTTCAATCAATTCACGATATAGCCCGACTATATTTTATTTTCTTTGGTGTGTAACTAGATCGCACCTATCACGGTTTAGTTCCATGATCACAACATGCGACTAGAACTCGAGAAAATTTCCTATCGAAGCTAGTCACTAGTGACCACGTGATAATTGTCAGTAATAAGTGCAACAATCTCCACGATCCCATACTGTTAATTATTTTTTTGTCTGATCAATAACAAAAATTAACTGGATTGACTAATAGTGTGATTATTTATTAAATGAAGATTAAATAATTTATCATGTTCAAGATTTTTACGCAACACATAATTAGCGAGTTGTTAAAATTAAATTTTTAAGGAATTTAAGTTATTATTAGTAGTAATCAATATTCTTTGTCTCTAATCAGTCATTGATTATGATGTAGATAGGGATTTTTTCGAAACTATTCCACATAGATTTCAGGTTACTCAGGTATATACCGTTAAGTCAACGATTAGATGATACTATCTAGATTTCTCACGACATATGTTCACTATCGAATGTATTCAATAATAATATGATTAACTTTGAAAGAGGTCAGTATTTATCGATTAACCCTGTCAATAACTATGTGGATCAAAACACGTTAGAATATTTCGTTTCATTTAGACCTGATTTTTTTCTCTACTATGATACAATATAGTTGTACCCATTGAATTATCCAATCTTTGATATTTCATATGAGTATAATTAATGACATGACTTAGCAAGAAATCGACCAATGTTACACAATATTCAATAATTGCATGGATTCTTTGAAGTTAAGTATCATCTCAATGGTCTAACTGTCTAAAGTTAGCAGCGAGATCTGAAGTTCATAGGCTCAATCTTCAATGAGATCATGCATGGACTTGGTTGAGTCTCAAATACTAAGACGCAACCGTCCTTACGATTCTCCTAGTTTGGTAATGATATACGAACTGAAGTAAATCTATTACGAACACCGCTACAAATTAAATCGATCACCATAAAGCCACTTCATTTATTGGATTAAACTTGGAAAAATAGCCTACCAACTAAACGAAGCTCACTTATGGACACATACACATACATAACATATATGGAATACCAAAAAAACGAAGAAATAAAAGCTTATTTTTAAATTAACATATAAGCTCACAGAATGAATATTTATTCATCCATTCAATTATGTCACTCGCCTATCGAATATACATATATATAATTTATTCAGAGTACTACTGTGGTGTGGTCTACTTATGTCCATATAAGTAGTATATGGTGTGGGTCAGACATAGAATGTATTTTCGCAGAAGACCGATGAGGAAAGAACTGAAATGAAGCGCAATCGTTTGGAAAATGCATGAGCAATGGAATTAGAGAAGAAACAGTGAAGATTGAAACAATTGGTTGTTAATTTGCAAATTGACTGTTCATTGTTTGGTTATCAGAATTTACTGAGATAGTCTGTAATGTTTGCTTAAATACATTCCATTGTCCCCAACCAGTGTTCCGTTCACTACACTACTACTATCTAATACTTTAAATTAGTCAACTATCAAAAAAGAACCTAATTCATCTTAAATCAAAAGATTCCGAATAGAAATGAAACTGATTTAGAGTATAGTTAACATTGTTTGTAGTAGTAATAATAACAATAATGATTTTGTTTTTGCTGTTCCCTACGTAAACCATAGAAGTGGATTATAATAATACAGTAAATTATCCAATTTATCAATGGACTGAATTAGAAGACAACAATAAATAAATAAGTAAATAATATATATAAGAAGACAACAGATTTGAAGGACATGCTTAAGTATTGAATTAAGATAAGGATTCCATTGAATAAATTACATACAAACTAATAAATTATCTTCATGACACACACACACCCGTACATAGAAATATATCAAGATGAGAAAGAATAATAAAAAACAATAAATAACTGCTTTTATATACTGTCCGATATAATCGTTACTGAATATATACTCAAAATATGTGGGGAACAATTAAGAATTTATTATTAAAGTATAGATACTATAAAATGATGACATTATTAGAAGGGGGGTTTTTGTGGAGATTTAGTATTTTCATAGTTGATAACAGTTAATTTAACCACAATTATATGGACGGATGAGTAAATATATATGATGTGTGGGCGAGAATGATAATGATCGGTTGTTTTGCTGAGTCAGACATGTAGATAATGTGACAGGTGTTATATGTGTTATATATTCCCCTAGCCTTATTATTATTATTGATTAACTGTTCCTTGTTGTTGGATTGTGTCAGATTTGGTGTGGAATTACATTGAAGTTATTAGTCAAGCTAATCTCGTGTTCTTGATCTGAGTTGTGTTGAAGTCCTATAGAATTAGACATGTGTTACGTATGCCCAACCACCGACGTGCAATGCTTTATAGTGTAGGAGTAGGTTGGAAGAAAGCTAGGGGTGGCCACACCAAAACATGGCATAAATCCATGAAGTCACTGACAAGTGGACTGGGCCATGTTGGTAGGTGTAGACTACCTGGTTGGGATTCGCGAGATGATAGCAATCGATGGTTAGAGACCTTGAATGACATGGCTCAAAATCGTTTGCAATGGCGAAGGTGCATCCACTCTTTGTATTCTGCCAAATTCTAATCTTCTGAATTCTTCGTGTCCCTATCCTTTTTCTCTTTCCAAATTTATTTCACTGTATTATACTCCTTCAATAACATCTTCAAACCCTAATCTTTCCGATTACTGCTTATATTCTTACTACTTCTACCAATATGGGATTTGAATCGACAACTTCATCTCTGTGCTAATGTGGTATGGCAACTCGAACTGATGTATGTACGTACGAAGTTCTACGTTGTAACTGACTGACTGACTGATAGAATTAGACACTGGGAGGGAATCGAGTGTATATATTCGTCTAAGGTAAATTAACGTCCCACATACGTGTAAAAAGTGAAAGGACTGTTATAACAAGAAATCCTAGCGTTATAACAAGTATCCTACCGTTTATAACAATATATGTGTATATATATGTTCTAACAGTTGAAATTTATTTACAACTGTGAATTATTCAGTATTGAATAGTTCATTGAATGTGTTTCTTGCTATTACATGTTATTTATATGAGAATAATGTGCTCTAGAGTTTGATGTAATGAATGATATTACCTGATTCGAATCCTACTTCGAACATTTTAAGTATATAACATTAACTGGGGTTTTTCAACCATGAGTAAGGCATACTATTTCACTAACTGAAACGAATTCCATCAAAAATCTTTACATTTGGAGGTCAACTTACTGCTGTACATTTCATCAAGTTGAAATTAGGAAATCAAATAAATAATACTATTCTATGGCGTCATTATTACTCAATAAAATAAACAAAACAATTTATGATTACAGCACACTAATGACAAATAAAACTATAAGCACAGATGGATGATGGTTAGCTTGAGATCTATAAAGTGCATTTCACCCTAATTAAGACTCATCAACTACATGTACTGCACCCTTGAGTTGATGTTCACGCCGGGACTCAAACCAAGTATCGACTGCTTAAAACGTCATAGCATTATCCACTTAGTTTTTGAGTGCAGGTAGCCACTAGCTTATGTAATAAATAAATGTTCATATTTTGATTCTTATCATTGACAAAGTGATAATTTCAACGATGGTGATGAAGTAAATTCTACTTTTATTAATAAATAATGTATGTCAATATACAGATTGAAAACATTTTGGTGTGTACATATGTAAGGCTTACCTGACATAGTATTTTTAAAAGAAAGCACTAAATTATTTCTGATTCATCTCGATTTCGTCGGAAAACCGATATTTATAGTAACCATAATAATAAAAGCAATAACAATAAAAAAAACAACTTATGGTGAAATTATTGTTGATAGAAACAAAAAAAACGGAACAACAACACATACTTACAAAAGTCACTTGGTTTAGCTTGAGATAAATCTTTGTAGAAATCTGTTCGATGCGCTTTTTTCAAACCTGTACATAAGCCAAAATCACTCAATTTAATATGGCCCTATGGACCATTCCAGAGAATATGGTACAGTTGTAGTTGTGATTATGTTACATTGATAAATGCAAACGCATGAACGATGAGTCAGATGATTGAGTTGTGAGAGGGAAAAAAAAGGAAAATTATTATGACATTAATAGAATGTTAATAAGTGATGTTTTAATCTAGAGGCAATTAGTAGAGATGGTGGAATTTTAAATTACTTTCATTCACGAATTGATCTTAACTAGACAACTAGTTAAGACGTGAAAGAACTAGACAGCCGTTTAATCCTAGTATGAGGCTACTAAACAGTGAGGATTCACGAACTTGCATCCGGGAATCGAATCAGGTCTCAGTGGTGATTTGGCTAAGATCAATACGTGAGTCAAACAATGAAAATCTACAATCTCTTCAATTCTCTTTATACTAATAATAATCATGTGGTCATCAGAAATTAGCTCCAACCTTCAGTGAGAAGTAGTGACCAGTGGAGTTAAAGTAATGAAAGAGGATTGCGCAATATTATGAATTGATATGTACACTGAAAGATCCCCGCCTAGTGGTCTAGAGGTTGGCGGTTTGTGTGCGAGACCGAAGGTTCTGAGTTCCATTCCCAGATGCAGGGTCGTGGATGCGCACTTTTGAAGAATCTCATACCAAGACCAAATGCCCGTCCAGCGCTTCCAAGTTTTCAAAAATAGTTTAGTTGAGATTAGTTTGTGTTCTAAGTCATGAAAATGTTATTTAGAAAACGCAAAGACGTTGATTTAAACAAGGAAATAAGAAACAAGAAATGAGAAACATCTGTTTATAAACACTAGCTTTGTGTATCGCATATATTAGAACAAAGCATTGTTTAACGAAAAGGAAGCAAGATGAAAAATACGTAAAGAAATAGGACGACAAAGAGAAAAGGCTTTCATTCTTGTTTTCTACTAAAAGTTGAAGTCAAATTAGGATGTATTTTTCTTTGTTTTTTAAAAAAAAAAGGAATAATAGGTATATGCATTGACCTAATCATTTTATTAGCAGTATTAACATAACAAATAATTGAATTTAAATCAAAAATATCAAATAATTTGCACCAAAATACAACATTAACTTTAGTACTGTTGTATCCGGAAGAGAATTGTGAATGGTAACTTTAGAGGACTATTTATTGGTCAATGTAATATGCATATTTCCTATAGTAATTAACCTAATCATATTCGTGTTCCTCTTATCATTAGCTTTATTTTGACCTTTGAACTATTATTGTACGATTCTTGAGTTATCATCAGTTTATTGATTACTATTCACAGCCACATTCGGCTAAATATTGTGCAAATGTTATTATCTATTTTATGGGTCGATATGGTCTGTTTGGTTGGTATATAAACTCAAGATGTTTGAAATAAAATGATTCATACCACTGAGGCTGTTATTGGTGTTCTGGACTTAACTGACTGGGCTAAGCAGATCGCAGGACCGGTTGGCACTCTAGTCTGCTCGTACGGGTTTCGTGTCACTGTTCCAGTCTATAATTCGCTGCTCCCTGATTGGCGGTTCTATCGTGTCACACATTAGCAAATCATCCACTCGGCTACAAGATATAACACTTAATAATATTATTTAATCAGTCGATTAAGTCGAAAAACGGATTTATAAATAACAGCTGAGGTTGTATAGTCAACAATTACACATCTTTAAACTACAGTCTGCTCTAATGTATGATGTCGGTTGAAGTAGGACCATGGTAAAACAATATCAAAGATTGACGAATTGATACCATGACACTAATTGATGAAGTTAACGACTGTCTATTTATGTTATGAATTTAGGTGGAATTTTCTTTAACGACTTCTAGAGGCTGATGAGAAGAAAGGCTTAGGGCTTCTAATCGACAACCGATTATGATAGAAAAGTCTTCGACAGGATTGGAGAATAAGGATTAAATCATCACAACATCGGTTGGCAAAAGACTCATCATGGCAGTCTTTGATGAAGAGAATTTTTATCAAGAAGGTCGAAGATATGTTTGAAGACTACAATGATAGCGCAATAAGAAGCGAATGAGACTGAGTACGTACAATAAGAGCTAAACCTATCCTACAGAATTCTCACTCCACAAAACTTGAAGACAGCCATCATATATTTATTATTCCAAGGAATAGCTACCCTCATAACTTTCTAAAAGATGTCACAGCAAAACCGTCATTAGGAACCGAAAGATCTTTTATTATTATTATTATTATTATTAATGGCTTTATTCAATATTATAATCTGATACAATATAGAATAAGAAATAAACAAAATTTTGAAATCCTTGGAAATTAGCATTACTCAAAAAAGGAACACAATAACTTGTTTGTAATTTATACATAATAAAAAAAGAAACAGTGAATAACAAATATCAATTACAAGACGACCTGCTTCTATTGAGACAGATATTATACTGAAAAAAGTGAAAGTATTCTTCATTTAGGTATTAACGAACACAGACAACGACTAGAAAACAACGAATATAGATTTGACCGAGAAAGGGTCAAAATTGTATGTCGAAGATACCTTAAAAACCTCGATCGATTTCTTAAAGTCAGACAATGAAGTCATTGTGCCACATATAGACACATCGCGACAGATTCAAACCACTTACTGATGAAAGCTAGGTCAGTGAATCACGTGACCAGAGGTCACCTAAGAATAGAATCTAGTGTGAATGAATTTGTATAACGGCAATCGAAATGGATAGATTCAGAAAATATTCTCCTCTGTTTGATGAGACAGTTGACGGTGTTATCCGAAATAACAGATAAAGCTTTGTAATTGAATCCTCCAGTTAAATCTATTAATATCAAATTCATTCATTCCCTAGATTTCTTAAAGGTCTCAACAATGTATTATCTTTGGAGGAGCTTCGCTTTTAGACTAGTATATTACTTTTTTATTCCTTCCATTTTCATTAATTTTCTCCATTTGAGACAGTTTTAAACTATGCAGTTTATGCTGTGCCCTGCACTGGAACTAGGCGGTTGAAGGCCAATGTAAAGGTGTTTTGGAACCACGTATTGTAGTAGTTAGCGCCTGTCATTGAGAAATATTCGAGATCTCAAAGGGATTGACCCTCTCTGAGGCATTAAAATCTAAACCAATTCATGTTGTATGCACAGATGTATTTTGACTGCGACTGACTTCTTATAAGACTGGTTACTTATTAATAATCAATATGATGTATGGTCCTTAGTGTAGTATCAATCCCGTCAATAAAGCTTCGGTTAACCTACAATTGTTCTACACACGAATACATCTGTCATTATTACAACTGCTCAGAGCCAACGAAACTGCAATTTGTTCTTTTATTAAATTATGACGAACGGTACCATATAGAACTATAGAAATAATAACCGAATATTCCAAAATCAGGATTACTTAAACACACATATATGAACACAAAAGCATAACTACCTTTGCATCAAGTAATAAATTGTCCGGTTTAATATCACGATGAATAAAACCCATTTTATGTATTGAATCTATTGCTAAAACGGTTTCTGCTATATAAAATTGAGTTTGAGATTCTGTCAATGTATCACGTTTCATCAACAATGTCATCATATCACCTAGATGAGAACAGAAAAAAAGGAAATCATCAAAAAAAACATCGAGATAGACAGAAACGAACTAGATAAGGTAAACACTTTTTGTTATCAAAATTAAGAACATTGTTGTGAATAAAGATAAGTTACAGTGAAATTAAACATTATTCCGCCTAGTTTGGCCTAATTTATTTATCAACCATACACCTAAGAGAAGTTTATAGTCATCCGAGTTGCAGCGTTATTTAGTATAAACATGATTTTTTCTCTTGAAAAGGATTTGGAAATAAATGTTGGTAAAAAGAATGTGGATACATTTTACACTATCACTGGGTATTTTTTTAACTTCATCTTAGTAAAGAAATAGTAGTATTGAATGAGTCATAGCTACGTGAACTAAAACGACTGAAGTGATCCGGGAACCTGTAACTTATGCTGTTTAAATCGCTCGACTAGCGTTCCCGACCATAACAACTACTTAAGATACACTTATCATGGATGCCTTGAAAAGATATAACAAAACCTAGTTACAACTAAAGGTTCATAATTGATAACTGGCAAGTTATATATTTCAATATTATTTGTAAAAATTATATTTGAAATAATATCAGAGATTAAAATAGTTCCAATGTTTGCTGAATGAAATGCTAATCATTCAGATTATTTCAATTATAATTTTTACAAATCATGCCTTCTATATACTCAGCAACTGATTTCTGTCAAACTATTCGTTCAAATATTGACAGATGCTCCTTTGTTATTCCTATAAAATATTTCGTAAGAAAACAAATCCGAAAATTTAAAAAATGACCAAACAAGATTGAGGATTCACTTTCAACAGTGTGTTAACATATATTCAGTTGTATTATGATCTTTTTTTTATAATTACTTAGACAGGGATTGAAATGAACTTGATTTTCTACTTCATTCAAATAAATAAATAAATAGTAAAATCAAAACAATAACGATAGAATGAGAACCGGTTGACTGACGTGATGACAATCAATTGTAGTTGAAACGATTGAAAATGCAAAAACAATTTTGTGATTTTATTTGTTTTATTTTGAAAACCAAAAGAAAAAGAATTCGATACTTCCCAAAACCTAAGTTATCGACAACGACAATACATTATCACGTGAATCAAATGGTAAAACGGATGAGGAGGAAATCGGTTTGAAAATAGTACGTACAAAATATTCACCTATTTACTCCAACTCTATACAAGTGTCACTGATGACCATGTTACGTCCTCTGATTGATAGTCGACGAAATACGTTATACACATAACGGCACTCGAACGTGAAGAATTTCACAGTCGAAAGTGAGAAGAGGCAAGGAAAATATTAGCGTTACCTATAACATCATTATAATTCAGCCGATCCGCAAGGAGGCAAGTTATGCTACCGTCCAATCGTAGCACGCCATGTTGGTATTCTAGGAAGCTCTCTCAGATTCTAATCGGACGGAAGCTCTTTGGCTCCTTTAGAGCCTCTGGAGGTTTCGTTGTGCTCCTCAAAAGCCGTCTCAACAGAGCAAAGTAGGTTAGAAACGATGAATATTTTAAAATTAATTCATCATAATAATTTTACGAATAACTCATTTACATTTTAGTTATCGTATGGCATATTTTTTTCAAAGGATTTATATATATGTCTTCTATCCTTTTTCACCGTTTATTCACTTATAACAGAGTAAATGGAAAATAGAAGAGCTATATTTTTATTTGTTGTAAAACAAGACTGGTTTTTTCTTATTAATAGCAAAGGTTTGATTTATTCCGTTATTGAAAATCAAAACTAAATTTTGATGGATCTATATTGGCATACTTACAACCTGCTGTATGGACTGCCTCAATATACCCATCATCTTATTTATTTATTGTCATTAGTATTTACTTATTGACAATAGATTAATTAAGGGTAGCACTGAAATTCAAGATGCCCATTTCGTCCTATTTAGGATTTATCACCTGATTGTGAATATTCATACTGGCAAAACCAGGTGGTGAGTCTCAAACACGACAAAACGCGAGTTCTAGATCCTACAATTATGCAGGAGCTATTTCTTCTAAACTTTTGGTTTCGTTTAGTTTAAACAGAGTATTGATGATATAGTAGAATAAACATAAAAGACGGTATTAAAAACACAAAAAACTAAAATTACTGAAGTATACAGGTCACGGGGGCATACAAATATGCATACACACTTAGTATAATATAAAGATGACGGGTAATATCATTCTACTTGAACTGAAGTAACCTGAAATTTATCAATTAAAACCAAGTATACTAGTTTAGAAATACAAACTGATGACTACACTTGTGTATGTATGCGTATAATCAATGAAAAGGATCATGACCTACAAGATGTTAGTCGATTACAAAACGATTCGAAAGGTAGGATTCAAGAGGAGTAGAAGAAAGACTAAACATTAGTACTTGTCACTTATATTTAGACGTACGTATATAAGAGTGCTTGTGAAGCTTAACTTTTCAAGGTCAAGGACATGTTTGCACTGTTAGCATACGATCACTGATATTCCGCAGGTGTTCCTCTTTTATTTTTTTAACCATCTAGAAGAAATGTAGAAGTTAAAAGTAAATCTCTAAGCATAGACACCAAAACAGTTTGTGAGATTGAAAGCATCAATTTACTATGTAGTTGGAAAATTCGTTATCTACATAGAGCCTACAATGACAAGCTAAGCTAGATAACATACAAGTAAATTGGTAAAATAAAGATGGAAGACAATACCATAACATGATATCAGCCCATAAAATCAAATGACGGTCTATCTAAATATAGTTATTTATTTATTTATTTATTTGAACACATGAATATTGGTAGAAAGGGGCACCAGATGCATATGTGCCACACAAATCTCATTTGATTTGTGTGAGAGCTGTGATACTGCCCAGGTGCCCAAACCGAAACAGGTGGTTTTCTCAGGGAACCACACCCGGAGCCTTTGATATAAAGATCTGATCCACAAGGCAGTGGAACATCGTAAGGAGATACAGTCCCATGGTAGCCGGTGACCAAAGATTGATTCATACGCCATTTGTTCCGTCAGGATACTGGAGCCCATATGCACCATTGGTTTGGAATCAGGGTTTTCCAACTTCCCTAGGTGGACTTTCTGTGTCCACCAACCCGGTTAAAGTGCCGGACATTCGCTTTTCGTCCTCTCAATTTCGTAAATAACACCCCTGCCACGAGAAGGCAGTGAGTAGGACTTCCCTGGCAGAGGCTATCAACACGTGACCATATGAGAGCATTTCGAGAGGGAGAGAGGACTTTCCCCACTTTTAGCCGTACCAGGGCATTCGGGGGCTAAATATAGTTAAGATTCGTGTGAATAATCGAATATTCTGGTTAGAGAAGTTAGACAGTAGACAATAATAAGGAAACTATTTATTTTCTACTGAATTTTAAATGAAAATATTATGTAGTGTTCTTCATTTTCTTATCGTACTATTTGAGATATGATGGATCAACAGCATCTCAATGATCACATTAAATTTATATCAGTCAAGCATTGATATACTCCTAATATCTTTTATCAGTTCATAAAACTGATTGTATTTTATTGTATTGGTACTCATCTATCACCATGTGAATCAGTTAAATGAAGTCGAATAAACTGAATTATTCGATCAGTTCATGCTTTCAATAACAAAACTGTATATAAATAATTAAATTTGTCATGGAAATTATCTTATCATTCCACTGATAACATACTAATTCTAAACAAGTAATAATTGTAAACAAAGATTTTATTCAAAAACAAATAAATTTTATGAAAAAAACACTCAAAATAAAATTATTATTTATTATTTTCATAGTTGAAATCATGAGTCAATTGAAGCTAGACCACCATCAAAAACCTGGAAGCACTGAACGGCCGTTCCGTTCTATTATGGGACTCCTCAGCAGTGCGCATCCACGATCCCGCACTCACGATATTCGGACCCAGGACCTACCAGTCTTTATTAAGATTTTACACATGATCTGTAATAATAAAATTCATGTTATTATAAACTATGAAGGTCCACTATGGGATTTGAATCGACAACTGCATCTCTGTGTTAATGTGGTATGGCAACTCGAACTGATGTAGGTACGTACGAAGTTCTACGTTGTGACTGACTGAAGGTCCAAGTCAAAAAGAATAATGGTAGTCTGTGTGAGAATTTTGAAAAATTTTGTAAGTGCTCTGTACTAAAAGTATTATCTGATTCGATTAGAAAAACCCCAAAACAGAAAATGAACACCTAATATGTGTATAGTTGAAGAGAGGAGAAAGAAAAAAGAAAACGAAAGAAAATGTCAAACAGATCTCGTTTCAATGGCTTTACTTTTGATTAGAAGTAGTAATTAGACAAAAACAGCAATAACGAGAGAACAAAAAAAGCCAAATATGCATTAAAGCATAAATCACATATTAGATAATAATAATAAAACAATGTTGATATATTTTAGTTTTCAATGTTTATTGAGATCAAGTGATAGAAAATAATCACAATATCAAAATTAATCAGCAATGAAAATGGATTACAAGTGGTTTCGTGGTGATTGGTTAATGTCATAATTCACATCAGAGATTAATATTAGTTAAACAATCACTGAGTGGTAATTCACTGAAGTGTGGTTAGAAATAGTAACCAGTAGTGTACAACTATATCGGAGGTGTAGGGAGTTACTCATCAAAGAAAATGGAAGATAATTGTGCAATATCACGAATTGATTGAAATTAAACAATGTGAACCGTTAGATCTCGACTAAGTAGTCAAAAGGTTAGGCGCTCGGTACAACATATGAACTTTGATTCAGTAGCCGGTGGGGTCATGAGCACTGATGAAGATTTCAATGCCAGGACAAAACAGCTGTTCAATGTCTACGCAACTAAAATCAGTCCATGATACAAACTGTGAAATAAAATTAAATGCATGAAACATTTAACGACTGATATTGGAAAAAAGTTTGATGCTACGTTTTATACTTGTTAGTCAAGTTTGTTTATTGTAGTGTAGCGAAGTATAAAAGAATATATTCAATGATTCACATTATCGCGTATATTGTGTATAGATATTAGCATATGGTCTTGGTAGGATCGAGGGTATAAAGATTCTACTCTCCCTCTAGAAATACTCTCACACGGCCACGCTTATATAACCACTAAAACGGAAGTCCTACTCACTGACTTATCGTGGCATTACTGTTGTTTACGAAATTCTGAGGACAAAAAGTCAATGTCCAGAGCTTTAACCGGGTTGATGGATATGGAGGATCCATATGGGGAGTAAGAAAACTCTGATTTCAAACCAATGGTGCACATGGGCTCTAGAATCCTGAGGTAAAAAATGGAGTATGACCCTATTGTTGGTCACCAGCTACCACAAGACTGCATCTCCTGACATTGCTTCACCGTCTTGTGGATTAGACTTCTAGATCATAGGCTCGATGAGTGATTTTCTAAGAAAACCACCTGTTTCAGTTTGGGAGCCCAGGCAATATTTCAGCCCGCAAACAAATAGAATAACAAAGTGTAGTACATACATATTTGGTGCTTCATTGTACCAATCTTTATGTGTTTAAATAAATAAATAGGATATCTCGCTGTATCACTGGTGTGAATAGTTTAACCATCTAGTAAAAAAGAATATGTCACTCCTTTTTGTAATTATTTTGCACGAAATATCTACCACGATTAAATGCATTTATATCACGTTAAGGTGAATAAGAAAAAAACCCTGATGACAGTTAATACAAATCAACCGAAGTGCACTATCCAGAAGTTATCCTTCAAGGAAGTTGACTACTATCTTATGTAAAACAAAATGTCCATTAATTTAATCACTGATAGTACACAAGTCAAATAAGTACTAACGTTTTTTGTAAAATTTAGAAAATGCATAGATTTTCAATCTTCTGATTTAAAATAATCAAAATTCTGAAATCTTAGACTTAGATATCAACTAATTGATAGTTGTTATGAATAGTAGTATCAAGTACATTATATTATATTATTATATATTATATTATATTGTTTACAAGGTAATGAAAAGTGACCAGATGAAAATTATATTTTTATGATAAATCCACACCAGTCTATATCATCATGAGAGAATAGGAAACAATCCCAACACATCTGATAATTGTTATCATATCGTGCTCTCTCTCTCTCACACTGTTTTTTCATACCTCATTCGCTTAATGTAGGCAAACAAACAAAAAATATATTACTACCATAGTAACAATATCGTTATAATAATGATTATTAAATTTATTTTCCATAAAATATTCTATTGTTTCCCACTCTGTTTTGTTATATTTTATGAAAGAATTGCATTGTAATGTATGCATAGGCATTATAGAAATAGAAAATGAAGTATAGATTAATTGTTCAGTAATATTTTCAAATAATTCTTTCTATAGCTTTAATTCCCAGAAAAAGGAAAAAGAAATGAAAAGTAATAGACTAGAATAAAGAAGGACTGAGACTGCGTCATAATGTTGACGTTAGATGAAAATCATAATGTCACAGATTGATTGGACTTAGGCATTTAGATCACTAGGATTTCGAACACAATGGTTGAAAGGTGTGGTGATCCCAGCGAGAACAGATGTCAGATTTGCATTAATAATGAAATAAAAAAGCTTGTGGACTTAATAGTCACATTGTTTATATGAATCCATATATCAGTCTGTATTCGGTTTGTGAATCACAAAGACTCAATTTGTTAAACGCTTTAACCCAGCTTCATCTACATTGATTTTGACCATCGAATGGTATCATCGTTAGCCTTTACACAAACAGTGAGGCTCAGAGTTGAGTACATAAACCTAAACTTTTTAAATGAGTTATAATAAAACATTGATTAACGTGTTGTTAAAAGTCATGATGATGCCTTATGGAAAATATGATTCACGTAAACTGGTTAGTTTTAGTTACACTGATTATTTGGTTTTAATCTTAATTTTATATTACGCTTCAGTAAATCTATACATGTGTTTACTAAAACCTATCCTTGAAAATTCAGCAATAGTAAAGGATAGAATTAACAGTAAAAATAAACTTAAATATATATAGATCTATGTTTTAGGACCAATTCAACAATGATATAGACTAAATCAAGAACATATTAATTGAACTTACCACCTGGAAGGAACTCCATAACTAAATACAGATTGACTGAATCTTGAAATGAATAAAACATTTTCACAACCCAAGGATTATCAGCTTTGACTAGAATATCACGTTCAGCTCTTACATGAGCCACCTAATAATTAGAAAACAAATGAAATATTCGAAAAATCAGAATATATTTTCAGGTTTTGAAAAGGTTGAAATTTATTACTTTACACTCAACTCAAACACCTACAATTGAAAATAGAAAACTAGCCTTAATTATGTCATTTTTGTTTTGCGTTACACAGACTTGGCATTTTTCTCGAAATAATGATTAAACAATGATTTCATAGCTGGTGGGATCGTGGATGTGCACTGCTGAGGATTCTTATGCTAGGATGAAACAGGTGTTCAATGTTTCCTTGATTCCAGTGATTATCTTTGAGTAAAGTCAGCTCATAATCTAAAACTATGAATTCAATTATAATTCCTGTATGAAACAACCTATACTGGTGCTTTACTCTAATTAGCGATGGAAATTCATAAACAGATTGACAGAAATCAACGCTGGAAGATAATTATATACAGCTATTTAATGAATAACACTTTAGTTCACAAATATACATAGTACTTTATTAGGAGATTTATGAAGATTTATCTTAATAGGCATTCCACATTATGGAATTTATTCAGTTCGAAAACTGTTAGAAAGTAGAGAGCAAAGATCTGTTGGAACCATGTACAGAATTCATGAGTAATCTGAATTCGTAGACTCAATTAGAACTGACGGCTTTCAGATACTGTAGCGAGTTCTTTATTATTAGACTAGATTCTTGTCGTTTACATCTACAATAGACATTTAGATAGAGAGTGAGCAACCTGAAACTGGATATCGATAACCAGTTTTAACCACATTTTTTGTTTTACAAATGACAGTGATTCAAGTAAACAACACAACTTTTGTAATCAATGAGATTTTTGTTATCTTATAATCACGAAAAGAATGAAAGGAATTCAAGCAAAAACAAACTCAACAAATGCCTTTGCACACATGTTGATGAATATAATGATAACATGCATGTGAAAGAAAAACGCGGGATCAATAAGCGTAGAAACCCATACCAATAACAATACTACTACTAGTAGTAATAATATTAACATCACTTTCAGTATTATAAACGTGATAATTTAAATGTATCTGAAAACAAAATCAATACAAACGGTGAGTGTATCTATGTCTTTTATATGTGTGTACTTGTGAATAAGATTAATGGTCAATTTAGCTATTGTATTCATGTGCACTACATTTTTATAGTTGTAATGTATAGCTCTTATGTTTCAGTGAGTAATTTATGCGTAGGACTACAATTACGCAAATATTTACAAACACAGTTACAATGGGAAAACAACAAGAAAACATGTATTGTAATGAGTGTAAGTAAGCCGTTTTTTCCTATGTAAATAAAATCAATTTTTGTTTTTTTGTAACTCTATAGGCGAAAGAAAAATGTATTACGAGTAGAAATGCAAAATAACAACATTTCTGAATGAATGGTATAGAAGCTGATAAATATATTCAAACACTTTACAATTCGATGGACTACATGACAATGATCAGTAATGCATATATAGTTTTTGACAAAACATTCGTGAAGAAATTGCAGTGTGTAATTATTTCATAAACTATTCAGTCAATAATCAAACCGAGTTAATGAAGTTTTATCTACTTAAGATTTGTACAATAAGCACGAAACAATGTTCAGTATTTATTGTTAATTACTAATTGATTGTCCTCACCACAGCCAAAATTATCAAGTAAATGCGACATATGTTTGCGTTCAAGCAATCTTACAACTACCTACTGTTGCCAAACAACCAAAAGAGTGTCTACGTAAACTCTCTCTACTCATAATGAAGTTAAAAAAGCTGTAATTTATCTAAAGCGAGGAAAGCAAGCAGGCTATAGTGAACTAACATCGGAAATCTTTAAGAATGATGGTCTAGTTTAAGCAGCTACATTGACTGAGATATTAACCGGAGTCTCAAGACTAGGCTTAATCTAATATGACTGGTATCAATAACATCGTAGTATTCGTCATGGTTATTAGCTTCCTCTAAATTTATTTAACTTTTCCATAAACATTTAACTAGAGGAAGCATTCCCATCGTCTGAATTTTTAGGAACTCATCTCCCATCAGGATATATTCACCCCTTGGCATAGAATACGTAGATGACATATTCCTGTTTGATTAACATGCAGACAAAATGCAGTATTCTAAACACTTTAAGCAACAATGCAAACATGTTTGAAATGCTAATCTCTACAACTGAACGCAAAAATGTTGCTACTCCAATTGCATTTTCTATGCCGATGTGTATATATATTGTCAGATTCTAGGCTGCACATGACTCACTAACTGACGAACTCGTTCACTGTTTCATGGTCATTTCTTTTTCATCTGTATCTAAAGTATATACCCCGAGGATAACAATAAAAGCTTCACAGTTAGATCATTTAGCTCGGAAAACGCGACACATCCAAATACACCCTGTCATTATTGATCAATTATATGATCAACATTAGCATTTCTTAACGAAAGGAGTATTGTGAAGATTTTTAGTGATTTTATAGTTGAAATCATAAGTTAATTGAAGCTAGACTACCATGGAAAACCTGGAAGCACTGAACGGCAGTTTTTATCGAGGTTGTAACTTGTTTTATTCCTAATATATTCGTATTGAAAGTAAAGTATTTTTGGGAAAATCTAAAGCACAATTGCTTGGAACTTTTGAATCCTAATTAAAATAACCACTTATTCGTTACATTTTCAAATTTAAGGCTTCTCTTTGGATCACTTTTAATTCATCTCGACATTGCCAAACAATTTTTAAACATAATTGAAATTTGAGTATGAAATTTGATGGGTCTGCGTTGATATATTCACATCTTATGCAGATTGCTTTGATAAAGTCACTTTGTCACCGATTTTCTGTAATGAATAGATTGTAGCTAGTAGTACAACACAGAACGAGCGTCTTGTTCTATGATTATATCGAGACAATCTGCACAGGATGCAAACATTTGAACAAGGATTGATCTTATCCAAATCAAGAGTATCGACATCAAGATAAATAGGACACATATCATTAACATCATTATGACCAAAAACGTTAGTGGCTAGCTGGACTCAGTGACTCAATACATAACATACTGGTGTTTGAAAAGATAGATACTAGGGTTCAAGTCTCAACGTGAGCATCATTACTCGGATGATATAGGTTTATGCGAATAATGGAACACCTATCCTATATTCTACCGCTAGCCATAAAATTTATCTGTTCTCTATAACCATTAGAATTCTTAAACTTTTAACAGTTTAAGAATAAAAATAAGGATGTGTTTTATAAAAAACAGAAAATATTGTCATACTCTGAAGAGGTGAATTCAACATTAATTAAATTAGAAACTAAACAAGATGAAATTAACAATCATTGTTCCAATATATACCGAATAATATCAATTATGGTTAATTGTGACAAGATTAATATTAAGCACTTACTTGGTCCTTTTGTAGCATATCTGCTTTATGCAAAATCTTCATAGCATAAATATAGCCATTGTCTTGTTTTTGAACTAATCTTACCTATCAAACATGTTGTATAAAGAGAAAGAAAGAGTGAGAGACAGAAAAAATTATAGTAAAAATTTTATCGTGAGGAGAAAAACAGTGAAAAAGTAATAAATTGTGAAAATAAAGCTTTTTATAAAGTTTTATACCTGCAATGAAAACAACTTCCACCTTCTTGTTAAGTAACTTACAGTAAAATATGAATTATCAGTGTAAGAGTTACAGAGACAATTATTCAATAGCTAACGTGATATAATGCGTTTTTACTAATAGCTAAAGCACACACACGGAGAGATATTTCTTCTACAAACGTCTGTAAAATGATTGATATCCTGTGTTACTAATAATTATTGATGAATAAACGATAAATAAGACGGACTTCATGTAATTCCACCTAAATTCCTAACAGTCGAACCCAAGAAACCAAAAGTATTTTCTTCCAGAAGGGGACAAATGCATATATGCATTAGGTTTTATTTTGTTTATAACTGGCTAAAAACATAGTTCAATATCTGAAAAATCATTAAAACCAATTAACAAAAAGATGAAGTGCATAAAAGTTCGGTATTAAGATCATCGAGAGCAAAAATATACAACTTAATGGCACTCATGAAAGAAGTGCTTTAGAAAACCTTCGTCATCATTAAGTGATGTAAACATATTTCATTTATTTTTACAATTTAGTCCTGTGATAATTAAGATTCATTAAAAATCTACAAAAAAAGACAGTCACATGTTAAACTCTTTTATTTTTATTATTTGTATTCAAAATAAATCTGTGAACTTTGATTTTGACCCATAGCCGGTTTAATAATCATCCAAAACGAAGATAAAAGAAGAAAACAATTAACTGAGCGTAATCGATTTCACAAGTCAATCTACGTTAAATGATCACTGAAAATCAGGAAATGTGCATCCATGACCCCGTAGGAAATAGAACTGAGGACTATGCGGTTTTCCACAGCTGCTGACCATAAAAGTAAACGGTCTCCAAAAAATCCCTATATTGTAATTGCTGAAGTTCTAATGAGAAGCCAGAACCAGTGGAGTTCGACCACATTCAGTGTCAGGCAGTTAATCAGCGACGGTGTAGGAAGATGATTGCACAACATTACGAACCAACTGACGTTAGAAGCATAAACTATTGGATGCTGACTAAGAAGTTTAAAAGTTAGGCGTTCCGGTTCGATTACTGGAGCAGACGTGAATGGGCAAGCTCGTGAGCTGCTGTACCTGAATAAAAAAGCTACCGAGTGTTTCCTGGATATAATTGGTTGTCTTAGGTTGGTCTATGATCTCAATAACATTTGATTACGCTTGTACAGAAATTATTTAGCCGTTTAAGTGAGAATGACAACTTAGCAAAAATAATTATAATATTCAGGTTAGTTGATAATTGTCCCCAAATTCTATGACACTGTATGGTCCTTGTGATATCTAATATGCGATGGAGATAGTCACGACAAACTTATTTTGTAGTTAGTTTTTGATACTATTTTTATTTCTTTTGTTAGCTCTCATAATTTGTACATTTACTACAAATGACTGTAGTTGTTTAAAATTGCTAGACCTTGACTACTTCCTCTTCCATTTGGAATCCTACATAGCACGACACACTGATAACCGCTAATAAATACACTGCTACACACACGTCTCCCGTTCTCATTTGTCTGTTGTTATGATAACTGAACTCTAAAATATTTATTATCTACATTTATAGACTACAACTATACTTCCATTATATACTCTATCTGGATAAACCGCTCGAATTATAACAATCTTTATTGGAATTATTAATTACCTATAATTTTGAATTATTATACCAAATGCAACTCAAACACGCCAAGTTCTAACAATTTAAGAAGTATTTAGTAAATTTTTCTATATATATATATGGATAATCAGACTGCAACGCACCTCAAATAAACAGCCATACTCTAGATATAACCAAGCGATAAGTGACAGAAAATGAAGCAAACAATGAGTAATTAGTGTGTGATAATTAAGGAATGGTAACACTTGCAGTATTAGTTACTGTGTCCAAAAGAACTTTGGAAAAACATTGAATATGGAAATATGATAACCCAGTTTATTTAACAATCATACAACAAAAGTATGTTAATGATTAGTAAAACAGTTCCACAAGTTACTTCTCCAACATTCGCCCTGTTAGAACGTTAAGCATCTTTTTAACACGTAATTACACATTTTAGATTTGAATTACAATGATAAACTAAGGAGCATATCATTAAGAACCAAAATAACCTGAATAATTGACAAAGGAATGTGATCTTTTGAAGTTATATACAATCTGAAGAACCGTCAAATATTTCGATTAGTTTAAACACGATGACTAATTTATGAGTTATACGTTGAATAACTGATATGAAGAACAATTCATTTATGATCTATTAAAGTCAATTTCCCATTTTACTTTACTGTTAAATGACAAAATATTAATGGATTCATACAAATCCATTTACTTATTGAACCAAATGAATTATTAATTATATTTTTAAAAATAGCAACATCCCAAATCAGCAGAGACAAAGAAAAAGAGCACAGTAAAATCTTACAGGACAAGACCACCAACAGTTGATTACTTAGATTCCAGTCAATGAGTATGTGAATAGCATTCAGACATAAATTTATTTCTAGAGTTGTTAAATAGGTGAGAATTTATGAAGGAAATAATAAGTAAACCAGTAAAAATAGGTATACATAGACGAACAAAATAACAGGAAAATATAGTCAACAAGAATATCGCTCGATGAGTCACATTCTTTCCCATATATATGTAATCGAATCCTACAACTAGCATTTGCCTTGATTCGGTTTGATTATAAATTTCCCTCTGTATTCACTTGCATACACACATTCGCTACTCTGCTTCAAATTCGTTTGATGTGTTTATATCTTTGTTGTCTGTGCTATCCTCGAATAAACTGTAGTCACCGCTTCTTCAGATTTCAAGCACCGTTGGGATTTATACAATAATGGTTATCAAGTTGATCAATTAACGAAGCTAAGCCACTACATATTTAGCCTAATCAAGTGGAAGAACTGATGATTTCGATGTCGGTTACTCTTTTAGGTTCATCTATTTTAACTGTTTATTGAGCTGACAAGGAACATCAACAACAGTAAAAAATGAAGGAATATTTGCCACAGAATTTCACGGTTGCGATTCACAGAAACAATGTTCACTTATTCGTGAAGTAATGATCTAAGTCCATGTAACTCTTAATAACCTCTTAATCGGTGTTGCTTCTACTTTATTTCAAAGTTAGTATATATTTTACGTTTGTTAATAATTGAAATTCAAGGAAAATGTGTATTAAATGTTGGTTGCCTAATATATTTGCAGAATGTTTGTCGAAAAGACAAAAGAAACATGTCAATACTGAATAACTAGTTCAATAACAGATTTTTTTAGATAGTTATAGCTCTTGGATTTAACAACAAATTATCAAAGTAACATGAACAAGGTACATAAAAGGGTGCGACTATAACTTGTGGACGGCTATTGGGCGACGTCGAAGAGTGACCTTGAGAATATCCACCTACTAACTAGAACTAAATGCGGTTTATAAACCAGTGTAAGGAATTACAGTTATAGTTCGCAGTTGATTGTTAGGATTAGGAATTAGATTTAGTGTTTTCATTACAAACTGACATCAGCTATAATGCCAAAACGCTATTAGGCCAAATGTATGAATGAATTTCGCGTCAAAATTCAAGACTTGTTATTTTATGTCTGATTGGTTCATTCATAAATTATAGTCTCGCTCATTAAAGTTTTAGATTTCTATAGAAATGGATGTTATAATTGATCAGATAACAAAAAGTATTCAATACTTTTCTTTGTAAAATTTCATATAACAAACCTATTTGGTTGGGCAACTAATGAAGAACAAGGAGCACTGAGCAGTCATTTCTTTCCAATATGGGACTTCTCAGAAGTACATGTCAACAACCACACCGAAGGTCGAACATCGGATCTGTTAAGTCACACAGAGAGCGTTCACATGCACTGCTGAGGAGATTCAAACTAGGACGAAACAGCTGCCCAGTGCGTATTAGTTATTAATCGTTATCTAATCAAAGTCAATCAGTGATGTGAGGTTTCATATTCAACAATCTTTACAATACCCTGCAATAATAAATTACTGAGAGTATACGTACTTCATGAGATGCACAAAATACTGAATAACACGATCGCTTACAATATATGTATATGAATATACAGGACGTTGCTAGCAGTCTACCATCGATAATAGTGGTATTCACCCGGCCGTTCATGCTAGCTTGAAGTGGTGGTCAGATTTGTCTATCGTAACGAGTCAATCGAGCTTTACTGGCTGGGACAATCGTTCCTCAACGTCCTACCATGCCAGACAGGTCGGTTGAAGAGTGGTAAGATTAAAAGCAGCAAACCCAAGGTTCAAGGGTGAAGTCGTACTGCTGACTGTACAGAGGTGTGATGGCAGTAAGATGTTTCCTTCAGACAAGGAAGGTGTGAGGTTAGAAAAGGTTGAACCTAAAAATACACACCTCGCCTTATCCCACAGATTTTCGTCTTTGGCGTAAGGTCCTAACGAGTACGGAACTAACACGAGAACTTCTCGCAAAAAGGTTGTGTGTGACCGACCTCAAGCAGTTGTCCCTTGAGCATTACGGTCATGTTCTCAGTTCATCAAGAACAACTCTAACCCAGTCACCTTTTCAGGTACTTACAGAAAAATCCTTCCATAGAGTGGGTAACGGGGAAGAAATGACCACCCTCATACGTCTAACAGCACTCAAGATCACTATATTCATAATCAATCTCTCTCTTAGTAGTATTTGACACAAGAGCAACAATAATGTTAATTACTAATTTATTGTTCAATTACTAACTCTACAGAAAATGTTATATCATATCGTTTTAAGGATAACACGATAGATATGTGCATAAGTTAATGTTTTTTATTTATTTAATCACATATATATTGGTACAAAGGGCACCGGATACATATGCGCCACACAGAATAATGAGAATGGGAGAAGGAAGATGTGTATATATAAAAGAAGGAAAAAAAAGAAAAGGAGAAGAGTAATGATGGGGGGAACTGAATGTACAACCAGAAGAGCTCTATCAGTTAGGAAAGTTATAGCCACTCTTTATGAAGAAAGTAGAAGAAGGTTACAGCAGGATCGCCACTGGCTTCTATTCTGAGCCATATCTGATAACATCTCTAGCCACTGTGTTCCACCATCTCTCGGACCCCAACCAGGGAGTCGTGAAGGTTCAACAAAAGCTAGCCTTTGCAGCTCTCTTTCATGCCACGACACCATGTCATACACTGACCTCCTCTCCGCTTTCTCCAACCAGTCCCAGAGTCGGCAAATATTGCACGACGTGGAAGCCTCTGGGACGACATTCGTAAAACATGTCCAAGCCACCGAAGTCGGTGTTTCAAGATGGTGACACCAATTGAATTATCGTCTCTGCGCCCCAACACACGATACCGAACCTCTGCATTACTAACATGGTGTTGCCACTGAATGTCAGCAATCCTTCGGAGACAACGATGATCGAACACAGAGAGACGTCTAACATCCTCAACTCGGAGAGACCACATAAGTTAATGTTCAATAAGTGTGTGCCAACGACAACTTATTTCCTGTTTCTATACAATACATAAATACGAGTAATGGAAAACAAAATCTGACCAACTAAACAAGCGATTCCAATAATTATCAGTATTGATTACATGATGGAAATCTACCTTTTTATCTTTGTAAAGTATCCATAGGTTAGTGATTTTTAAACAGTGAAAACGATGTTGAATGTAGTACATTGTACGTCAGATTGTTTGATAAGAAATATCGGTGCTTTGGTTAAGGCCTGATTTCGTAGCCGCTTCTAATATACCCTAGACTAAATCTACGCGACAGCTTGAAAACAGAAGTAAAGGTGCGAAGTTTTTGTGCAGTAAATCAAGGGTATTAATAGAATTACACAAAACCTTGAGCTTCTGTAATCATACTAAATAGAGTATCAGTATAGTTAAATATAAAGTTAGAAATGTGACACGTAGCTCTTCCCTTTTTTGATGTTTGTGAGAAGCTTCTATTTAACGCTGATCAGATAAAGGGTTTTTGAACGTTTTCTTAGCCCTTACGGACTTTTCCAAGAAACATTTTGTGACCTCTCACAAATATCTTTGGAGATAGACTTTAGAATCGATCCCACATTTACTTCTATATTCAAACTTGTCCATAAATCTTGAGTTAGAAAGAATGATAAAACTAGTGAAAAGCAAATAATGCAAATCTCGAAACTGTTCATTATTTTTGTAGATCAAAATTTTCAAAGAAATAATTCATTTATCCTAGCACTTTAATGCCTCTTTGAGAAGTGGTCGCATTTTATTAATCTGGATTGTAGGTTATTAATGTAAAGTATCAATTTCGAGCTAATAACCTTTAGGGAGATATTGCTTTTACATCTTTGAAAGATAAAACTAAATAATCCTCGTTTATGCTCTATTGTTTTCCGTTGTTGTGTTTAACGTTCTCCATGAGAAGAAATAAAATTTGAAGATTCAACAACTCGTTTTCGGTTTTATAGAAGAATATTGCTTACATTTTGAAATAACTCAAGATTTTCAGTGAGTCTCCTCTTTTTCCAAAGAGAGCAATCAATCGCTGATGGTTTAGACAACAAAGTAACATAATAGTCTGTCTTAGTAATTCATTTCACCATAATCTCACTTTGTTATCACCTCGTTTTTATCATCTATAATCAGACTATAAGCCTAGGCAAAATCTGGAAGGTTTTCATCTTTAAATAGAAATTTTCCACATCCAGCCATAATATTAGATTAGATATTGAGTCTACAAACATTTATACCTAAGGGGTTAATCAATAAAAGCGAATTCTGAGCATTACAATATGTTACATATTCAGACAAGTAACATTGGAGTGGATTATAATTCCTATTCACTTAATAAAGCCATATTGTGATGATTAACTGAAAGAGCATATCCTTACTTCCAGTTCGATTTACAATAATGTTGATAATGTATGTACCCTTTTCGTATTACGTGTCCCAGTTACTGATTAAAAGTTATACCTTTGATTGAAACTTCGTATGTAAAATACCGTTGATATTGTCGAAGGAGAATAATGAACCGAAACTTATAAAGTTTGGATTACTATTGATGATGATAGTTTAATGTACGACACTTGAATCACTCTAAATAAATCTTAAGTGATGACTAATTTTATTGTTTTTTTTAATCAAGAAATCTAGTTTTTTTGTATCACGTATCATCATGTAATGTACATCCATAGTATGCGAATACATTATTATATATATATGTGTGTGCTTGTATGTGTTGTACATAAGAAAGTATCTATGTATCTAGGATACACTTAGACATTTTTTTACATATCCTGATAAATAATTTTTAATTAGATTTTATTAAATCAAACAGAATGATTCATCAAACACTTGCTATATGGACCCCCTTTGTGTATGTATGTGTGTGTGTGTGTTTAATTTAGTTATTTATTTGTCTGTTTGACAAATCTTTTGAAATCATGTACAAAAGTATTGTGAACACATATTTGGACGAAATTCAAACAAAATGAAAATAATATTACCGTACTACTTCATGGTTCATTCTTTTCTCGAATGATCATTATGTTATGTAGGTAGAAATAACTGGATTACACTAAACCTACTATACATATGAAAAGACAATGAAATATGTGTTATATTAAAAAAAAACTCAGACTATATAGACTGTAAATGTCATGTTTACATGTTGATTCATCGGTAGTTTTGTAATTTACAATACTCGTTTGTTTCTTTATTACGATATAAAGTGACTGGGTTGATTTCGACACAAAAATCAATTGCGTATATATTAGAATGCTACAATTGAGCTCGGTGATTTAATAAATGGATAATATTTTTGGCATGTTATATCCCGATATCCATTGGAACACTTAGTCGATTCAAAACATAACGTAGAATTTACAAGAGCAAAGAATTCAGAATGATGTTGATGGAAGTGGTGACCCCTTAAACATACGAAATATATTCCTTAAGAAGTCGATGACATTGGCGAGTAAAAATTTACAAATAATATTCTAACTCAAGATTTATGGACAAGTTTGAATATAGAAGTAAATGTGGGATCGATTCTAAAGTCTATCTCCAAAGATATTTGTGAGAGGTCACAAAATGTTTCTTGGAAAAGTCCGTAAGGGCTAAGAAAACGTTCAAAAACCCTTTATCTGATCAGCGTTAAATAGAAGCTTCTCACAAACATCAAAAAAGGGAAGAGCTACGTGTCACATTTCTAACTTTATATTTAACTATACTGATACTCTATTTAGTATGATTACAGAAGCTCAAGGTTTTGTGTAATTCTATTACGAATCCTAATATTATCTTGAGTGCAAATTAAACACATAATTCAGTGGTTTGAAAGCAGATGGTGTAGTCCATAAACCATCATCACTCTATAAACTTCAGTCGGGTAAAGATGTATTTTTTACTGACATTCATTCAAATATATGAAATGATCCTAATACCAAGATTTAAAAAATTTCGAATGAATATAATTGCAATTTTAATAGTTGAGTTCATGAGTCAATTGAAGCTAGACCACCATGGAAAACCTGGAAGTATTGGACGGCCGTTTCGTCCTATTGCGGGACTCCTCAGCAGTGCGCATCCACTATCCCGCACTCGAGAGATTCGAACCCAGGATCTATCAGTTTCGCGCGCGAGCGCTCAACCACTAGACCAATGAGCCGGCATCCAACGGTGTTAATATTTCGTGGATGCGTACTGCTGAGGAGTCCCATAATAGGACGAAACGGCCGTCCAATGCTTCCAGGTTTTCCATGGTGGTCTAGCTTCAATTGATTCATGATTTCAACTATTAAAATTACTATAATATCCACAAAACCCCTTCTTATAAGAATATAATTGTATCATTTTGATTAATTCTAGGCAACACCATTTAACATTACAAAACAGAGGTTAAGATTATTCCAAAGGAGTTCTAACCTAGATCTCTGTATCTCCCAATGTGGTTAATTTTAACAATTAGTGGAGTTATAAACAAACTGACGTCAACAAATCATTATTCGTAAAAAAGAATATATCAACTAAGGCATAGAAAACTAGAATTTATACTTTAGAAAGCAACAAACAATATATGATATCATTGTCATTTTGTGTATAGAAAATAAGCAAAGAAATTTGATGAGTGAATGACCTTTTTAATTATTTAAAAGAATTGATAAACCTATTGTGAAATGTATACTTTACTCAATATATGTTTCCCACCTAATAAACATATATATACACACACACACACATAAATTAACTTGTACAACAACAAACATACAAGATCTTGTCATAAAACAGGTTACATAAAATAAACAAATCGATTTTTTAACTGCTCAACATTTCAATGAAATCAATCAATTTACAATAAAGACTAAAAGAATAAAAAGAAGGAGGAAAAGATAAACATTTTCATAAACATAAATGAAAATGTTAAATTGTAGTTTACTATTTTATGATTTAGAAAAGCGTTTATCATTAGAGACTACAATTGATAAGAAATCTCATCCATTAATTATGAGTATTATTATTATTCATTATAAGCAAATATGAATGGCGGCTAGCAGTGGAATCTCGAACGCGTTTCGTTCTATTTAGGATTCACCAGCTGGCACAGGTACATCCAGCTGACGAGTCCTGAGTGGGACGAAACGCGCGTTCTGGATTCCGTTGCTAGCCACCATTCATCTATGCATATAACGCTCGTAACTTAAGGCAATATCGAGGCAATCCGCACCAATGAGAGACTGACCAACTGAAGTTCTGAATGTCAATGGGAAGATACAAACAATCAATGCCAAAATGAATTATTATAATTCCTGTTTTCATTTTCTAATGAATTACAAAAAGTACTGATAAAAATCGAATGAGTAACTAACTTTTACATTTTTGGCCAATTATAAATCTAAACAAAGGAAGAACTATAGGGTCCGATGACGATGTTGGATTTAGGGGGAAGCACACAACTACTACTACTTATATCGGCAAAAGTAGTATAAGCTTCACCACATGCTTGTCTTAAACGTCATTCACGTGTTTTTCTTACATTAAACGTCTTACTAAATGCTTGTGAATGTAGTAAAATATCAAGATTTCAAACCATTTCCCACATAATTAGTCAATTGAATGAAAAGGAAATTGTATATTCATACACACACATACACGAAGAAGGAATAACATTCAAAGAAAAAACTTACTTCACCAAATGCTCCTTTACCAATTATTTTAAGAGGTAGAAAATCATCAACTGTGAGTCGTGCTCGTTTAAGTCGAAGAAATTCACTTTCTTTGAGAGCATGCTGTGTACGTTTGATTTGTTTCTACAAAACAATGTGTATGCAACAAGATATGAGTGTAGACAAAATGAATATTATTGAGATGCAAAACACGAGGCAATAATCATTTCAAACGTGAAAAGATAAAATTCCATCTCGTTTGTTTATTTATTTACTAATTATTGATAATGATCGAGTTAGAACAATCGAGTTAGATAATTGATACTTATTAAAACAAATTAAAAAAAATTATATCGACAATTTCAAGGAAAATATAGCGCCTTTTTAAAACTTTAACATTGTAGCTTTGTTTATTTACTTCATTTTAATGACTCCCCTACTTATTCACTGTATTGTTGATGTGATTATGGCACAAGATAAGAAATTGTCATTTAGTATTGTTTGTTTGAATCTTCCCATCGATGTGTTAGGACTGCAACTGGTCAGTCTCTAATTGGCATATGTGCATACTGTGCGTATTGCCTCGATATAGCCTTACCATATATATCTCTTACCTAGAAAAAAAAACGATTTCTAACTCATAGGATATGGCTAATGTTCGGTAAATTTGAACTTTATTTGATCATATCAAGTAACATGAGCCAATTTTTTTTTAAAGGTTTGAAATGTATGAATTCAGTTGGAATAGAAAGTTTGCAACAAAAATGTCGATGACATGATAAATAAACGACTGAAAACTTCATGATGATGTAATACAGAATATCAATATGAACAAAGTATTTTCTTTTCGTAAATTGATATTTAAACTTTTTAAATGACAATTTAAATTACAACTTCAAAGTGAACTTTAAAACTACAGGGAATTCATAATTTCTGCGTTATTCAATACACGGTTGAGAGACGTTGGTTGATGCTGCAATATTAAAACTACAGTTCACCATTTATACGATTAGATTCAGTACAGATGTGGGTAACTAAATGATAAATAATTATTTATTACTTAGCTGTGGAATCCAGATAGCTACAGGCTTGCGAAATGAGGTGAAGTTTAACTAGTCTTGTATTGGTTATTTGAATCTGCCCATTGATGTTTAGGACTGTAATTGATCAGTTTCATATTGTCATGCACACATCCTGTGCAACCTCTGTTTATGATGCTTGTAAATTAAGGTAATCTGCATGGGATGCACATATGCCAACAAGAGAGTGATCAATTGAAGTCCTGAACGTCCATGTGAAAATTCAAACAACTAATATAAGATGAATTTATTTTTTTCTAACTAGTTTTTATTTTGTTTTATATTTTTCCAAAGTAAGTAAAACATGAATTTACTATAATCTACAAAAATCATTTGACAGAAAAACATGTTTGTAAGGAAGTAACAAATATATATAGAGACCTTATCAAATAGAGGAAAAAATGCTATATATGTTGTTTATGAGAAATCTGTAAGGTTGATAAAATAAGTTTTGAAATCCCGAACATTTTATTTTGTTTCAGTGACTCGTTATTATTGCTGGAACTTCCTATAGATTCTGGACTCTGCAGTAACAAATATAATTACGAAGAGTCAAGCCTTGCAGAGCGGAAACATTTATAATTGGTTGATCACTGGTTAATGACTAATGTCATGTGTGTCAGGTCCTTCTTCGTGGAGGTAGAATTTTATAGACCAAGATGCAACATGGCCACTTCTATGTGACTCGACATCAATCAATTGTAAATACATCCCAGTTTTATAGGAGATCAGTCGCAACCCAGATAGCACAATGGTAGCATCTCTGACTGTGAACCTGAGTTACGCGGAATTGTATCTGTCAGGAAGCATCAGTCCCTTCAACATTGCAGGTACACATTACTGATGACGGTCAAATCGCACGAAGGCAAGGTCCAGGGCTTCCTGTCGACTACCTTCAACCACCACTTTACAGGAAACACGAGTTTTAAGTATACATTTTTATACGCTAGTAGTAGTATCTCAAGTGGTATGAATTGGTGTTTATGAAAAAGCCTAAGTAATTATGTACTTTCGAACTAGTTAAAAAATCTATAAACAACCGAGAAAATACCGAGCTTATTAATGGGGAAAACCAATCAACATTAAAAATGCCAATATAGACCAGTAAAAAGAAACACAACACACGTAACATAATTTTTTTCGACTTGGAAATAATTGATTAGACTTAGCTGTCTAATGCAGAAAAATAAATATTTATATAGACAAATATTTCTCTATGTTAATCATATAGTACTAAGAGATATGTGCGAGGAGAAATGATAAAATACCAGGAAAATAGGTTTGAGGAGCGAGGCAATAATAACATAAGACAGTCAGGTAGTTATTAGGAACGTAGAACCTTGTATATATCTCTGTAGGTTCACGTTCCCATACTACTATAGAAATGACATGAGTGAGGAGTCAGTCATGTAAGATGAATTCAACAAGCTCTTATTATTTCCTAGTAGATAGTGATTATTCACGATGAAAAAAAGACTATATGGAATGATTAACACTGACTTCAATTATGATTTATGTCTGAATTGATATGAGTATCAAGAATTCCCGAATTTCACTCAAGAAACACGTTAAAGTCTTATTCCGTGATATTACGTCATAATGTAACCAGTTACTCAATTTCTTTAATCAATATTAGAACTTTCAGACGAGGTAATCGAAAACTAATGTTTAAAGACTAGATCAATCCTACTCGAATTCTTAGAGGTCACACGGAAGCTTATATAACATGAATAACAAAAATGGTAAACCCAGAGGAGTAATATTTGAACAAAGATAACTGTTCAACATTCTGAGCCTTAAAAGATCATGTCTCAGGATCAGAAGAGAATTGTGATTATTGAAAGGTTTTACGGTCAGACAAATGTAACGATGAATAAAGGTGATACCACTTGAAGCACCTACTTCACAGTTTTCATTTCTCTACCCCACATCTTCCTCTTGCCGTCAAACTTTAGAGCTATGTTAATACAATATGTAACAACTTGGATCGATACATATTTGTTATCGTAGTTTTATGTTGTTTATGAAAACCAGGAAACAACCAAACAGAAGTGTTCGCAAGTACAAACAACTAAGAGCTTCGAGAAAAGCTGACAGAGAAACAAATTGACAAACAATTACCTTCAACTAGTTTAAATGAATTAATAGGTACAATCATCTCTATATATAGGTGTGTGATCTTAATATATTGAGTTCTCATAAGACTAAATTATTAATGTAAGTCCCTAAACGGACAGATATCTGAAGGAAACAAAGATGCTTGATTACAAAAGACTAACGAGGATACATACTCAAAATCGTGTACAAAAATAAAGATGATGAAAAGTCAGCCAAAGGATAAAGGATTAAAACATATGGATTTAGAGAGTTCCTTTAGTGCCAACAAAATCATGATTTAACTATCAGGTTCTAATGCTTGCCCAAGATATCACAGGTTCATCGAAATAAAGTTACTTGTAGGTTTTACTACAAGTAATACTTTAAAAAAATTATCATATTACATATTATGACAGTTGGAAACTATTTATACATGACGGATCACATTAACTATTAATCTATAATTATTCTGCACTCTTATATATCATTCTTCGTATTTCGTTTAAAATTTATAATGTACTATGCCCAATATTCTAATTTACCCAATTGTAATGAATATTCTCATTGATTTAGTTAATATAAACGTTCCGTGTTTTAAACTATTAATCAATACAAATTGTGTAGATAGCTATATCAATTTTTATTCAAATGAACCAAAAAAAATTGTTTACATTTTGTGATTATGTTAGGTCATTTAGTTGTTTACTTATAAACACAAACACAAAAACATGTGAGTACAACTTAAATATATCTTCTTTGATGGATTTCTGTATGAGAGTAAAATAGGAATAACGATTAAAATAAAATCAGAAGGGATTTTGTGGAGATTTCAGTATTTTTCATAGTTGCAATCATGAGTCAATTGAAGCTAGACCACCATAGAAAACCTGGAAGTACTGGAAGGCCTTTTCGTCCTATTATGGGACTCCTCACCAGTGAGCATCCACAATCCCGCACTCGCGAGATTTGAACCCAAGACTTACCAGTCTCGCGCCAGAGCACTTAACCGATAGACCACTGAGCTAGCATCCAACGGTGTTAATGTCTAACTTCAACCAATCCATGAAGTTTGAGCAACCGTTCACCAATTGTCTTCAGTGAGTTGTTATCTAACAACAGACGTGGTTGAACTCCACTGGTCATTGCTTCTCACTAGAACTCCAGGACATATATCTTGAAGTCAGTCACTAGTGGGCATATGATTATAATTAGAAAGGGTCCTGGGTTCGAATCTCGTGAGGCGGGATCGTGGATGTGCACTGCTGAGGAGTCCCATAATAGGACGAAACGGCCGTCCAGTGCTTCCAGGTTTTCCATGGTGGTCTAGCTGTAATTGACTCATGATCTCAACTATGAAAGATTAAAATATACGGTGTTGTTTATATGTATATAGTTCAAGGTAATTTTTCAAGCAACTACATTTGATAATAAAAACAATTGTTGAAATATGAAATTTATCCAGAACAGGAAACTACAGGTGATTCGACAAAATCTTTAGAAAAATATAAATACATACGACTGTATTCATGAAACTCAGTAACCGAACATGGCTTCTAGAGCTTATCTTTGAATTACACTCTTTGTATTAGTGCTAATAACAATACTATCTGGTTTCCTAAACAAGGTTGTAAGTGGAGCCAGAGTCAAATTCACAACCCCGTCGTCGAAATTTAAGGAATTTAATTAGTAAGCTATCATTCCATCAAAACTTTTATACAATCAGCAATCAAAATTAAAGGTCACAGGTTTAATTTATATGCTGCTAGCATTGTGTAGGTTTATCGTAGACGGAAGCTATAAGTATGTACAGAATATCTTTAAAGTGAAATTCATTGTTAATAAATAAGTAACATTGGTCCCAGTTTCATTGAACATGATAACTCTTGTTTTCTTAATTTAAGATTATTAACATGAGTTAAATGAAATCTTGTTCGGGAAGATAAAATATTTGACTGCTAAACCAGTAGCTATTTCGTATGCACTCGAAAATCAACGAACTGGTCAAATCTGATAAAATAAAAACGAAGGGAAAACCAAGTGAAGGACAACACACAATGTATTACCTTCAAATATATGATTTCTTTAAAATATCCCAGATGAAAGTTATGCTAGTTATCATTTGAGACTGTTAAATGAAGATCTATATATCGTAGTAGGTTACAATTGTAACAAACTATCATCAATACATATATGTATTGAAACTAATATGATCATTTAAAGTATTCAGCCGAAATTGCAGGTGAAATCAAGAACAGATTGATACGTATTTTAGAACAAACTATAAAATGCCTTACATAACGCAGCAGGTAGAATATTTTATCCCTTTGATGAAACCTCATATTTTATCGGTTAAAAAAATAAAGCTTTGTTATCGGTAAATGCTGGAATATAGTAAAATTTTTATAAAACCAAAAAATGCCTACTTGTTCTTCTGTTAAGCCTTCACTTTCCATCATTGACTCTAAAATCTTGTACCTGTTAGTAAGAAATAATGAAAAAAAGAGAAATATTAACAGTATTGTACTGAGAGCAGAAAATGCCACTTTCCATGATAAATACTACACTAATATGAAAACCAGTTATATTAAATGCCTATTAGGTTGGTAGTTCTATTCTAATTTCACTTATGAAAAAGTATAGAGATTAAGATAGTATCCCTAGTGTTCACATGTAAATTATGGCTCACTGACAAGTATCCGAATTTTTACTTTATGAGGCGGTAATATTGGCCTATCAATCATTAGCATTTATTACCCAGATTTGTATTAATCTGTCTAAAACAGTGAACTTTTCAAACAGTATGAGTAGGGGCTGAACTATGTGTTGGATGAAATAAACAAAGGAAAACAAAATTCGTAGTCGTCATGATTAAAAAGTGATGGAAAATCACAAAAGTATATGTTTATAAAAACACTTAGTGATCAGATTTTACGCAGAAAGCAAAAACAAATTTAGGGACCATCATTCGTTTGAATGATCGGCTGACATGTTGGTTAAGTCAGTCAAACAGACATATATATATATATATATATATATATATATATATATATCGGTCCAAGTTTCCACACCTCATTAGCACAAGATCAACACCGAATTCATAAAGCAGTTACTTCAATCGTAGTGATATATAAAAAAAAATTGTGTATAAGGATACGATACAGGAAGAGAGAATTAGTTCGTAGAAATAAAAGCATAAAGTAATTTTAATCTCACTCTTTAAAAGAAGACAAAGTGTATACACCTACTCCATTGTGATCGATTCTGGACCATGTTACACAGAGTCTCCAACCATTGGTTACAACAGTCGCACGGACCCCAACCAAGTAGTCTGCATCTACCAACATGGCTCAGACTAGAAGTGAGTGACTTCAAACCCTGATTCCACATTTCAGTTTGGCCGCCCCTAACCTTTCATCTGTCTCTAACACTAGTCAGCATTGCGCGACGTGCTAATCGGTGTTCAGGCGTACGTAACATGTGGCCCAACCATCTCAGTCAGTGGAGATTTACGACCTCATCAACTGATTTATCATCACATACTAATATCCTGTGTCTAATCTGACTATTACTTTCCCGATGATCACAGAAGATGCTGGTAATATTTCTAAGAAATATATGATCTTAGTGGCCACGGTTCGCAGTCGTGGAGTAGAACAGAACGAACTGCCGCAAAGTATGATCGTCCTCTATTAATTGATAGACGGACATCTCGCCTTCGCCATAGGTCACGTAAGTTGGCAGAAGCCGAATGAGCTTTTCGAATCCGTGCACAGACACCAACCCATTAGGGCTGACCAAGCTCCCAAGAATAGTGAAGTTGTCGACGCATTCGACCACTTCACTCCCTATCCTTAGTTCAGATGTTGATGTAGGCCAGTCCTGAAGCAACAATTCGCATTCGGAAGAGGGAGAAACGCCATAGGCTCTGAATCGACTAGTAGTGTTCGAGTAAAGAGCGTTCACAAGGTTGTAAGTAATGCAGATGTTAGGAAACGGGTGTTAGGTAAGGATGGCAAATCGATTGATGAAGTAGTGAAAATTCATCATCTGCCAGGGAAGTCCTACTCACTGCCTTCTCGTGGCGGGGGTGTTGTTTACGAAAGTGAGAGGACGAAAAGCGAATGTCCGGCCCTTTAACCGGGTTGGTGGACATGGAGGGTCCACCTAGGGGAGTTGGAAAACCCTGATTCCAAACCAGTGGTGAACATGGGCTCCAGTATCCTGAGGGAACAGATGGCGTACGAATCAACCGTTGATCACCGACTACCATGGGACTGCATCTCCTCACGATGTTCCACTGCCTTGTGGATCAGGTCAAAGGCTCCGGTTGTGGCCCCCTAAGAAAACCACCTGCTTCAGTCTGGGCGCCTGAGCAGTATCACAGCCCTCACACAAATCGAATGAGATTTGTGAGGCGCATATTTATCTGGTGCTTCCTTGTACCATTATTTATGCGTTTAAATAAATAAATCAGTTGAGATGGCTGGGACATGTGTTACGTATGCCCGACCACCGACTGCCCCGACGTGCAATGCTTTATGGTGTAGGAGCAGGTTGGAAGAAAGCTAGGGGTGGCCAGACCAAAACATGGCATAAATCCATGAGGTCACTGACAAGTGGACTGGGCCATGTTGGTAGGTGTAGACTACCTGGTTGGGATTCATGAGATGATAGCAACCGATGGTTAGAGACCTTGAATGACATGGCTCAAAATCGTTTGCAATGACGAAGGTGCATCCACTCTTTGTGTTCTACCAAATTCTAATCTTCTGAATTCTTCATGTCTGTATCCTTTTTCTCTTTCCAAATTTATTTCATTGTATTATACTCCTTCAATAACATCTTCAAACCCTAATCTTTCCGATTACTGCTTATACTCTTACTACTTCTACCATTATGGGATTTGAATCGACAACTTCATCACTGTGCTAATGTGGTATGGCAACTCGAACTGATGTACGTACGTACGAAGTTCTACGTTGTATCTGACTGACTGACTGTTCACAAGGTTTATGTACTTCTCAGGTACAACTTTCAATGACAAACTGCCACAGAGCCCCTCGGTCTACAGAGTCAAATGCTGCTTTCATTTCAAGAAAACTATCATTGTGGGACGCCAATAAGCATGCCTGTGTTCCAAAACCTAACGAATGGTGAATATGTGGTCGATACAGCCACGACAAGGTCTGGAGTCTGACTGATTTTCTCGTGTTGGCAGTTTACGAGTCTTATTTAGGCGCCCGATACTTATTGAGGCTAGTATTTTAGATGCTATGTTAGTCAAACTAATCCCTCTATGGTTATCACAGGATCATTTTGACCCCTTCTTATAAGTGATTGTGACCAGTCAGATGGACTTACGTCCAACTCCCAGATTTTAGCCAAAATATTAGTCAACCTAATCGCTAAAACCGGACCACTATCCTGAAAGACCTCTGGAGCCAATCATTCAGGACTAGCTGTTCTTCCTTGTTTCATACTAGTTAATTAATGAAACATAAGCATTTAATATTCCATAGCATTTAACGTTTGAGAATGTCAGCCTTCTCCAACTTATTTTAGAGACATAGGGGAGTGTTATGTTAGCTAAATGTAAACAAATTACATGGGCCTATGTAATTTGGTCACATTGAGAAAATTTAAATAGCAGTCAGAAGATTCATATGTAAATGATTGGAATTTTTAGAGATGGGTCAAAGGGATTCGTTTTTTTTAAATGTGCAAATGTATGGATCATTTTCACAAGACAAAACATTTTGCACCGTATGATAAATTCACATTTTATTTTTCACCACAGGAAATTACTTTATTAGTGTTTCTACATCTTAGTGACTAATAGATACAGTAGAGAGGATTTTTCACTCAAAACAAGATTTGAATCCTTTTAGACTTTAAACGCTATAAGTGAACATATTTAAGATTACGGTTCGTCAGCATAGTGATGACTAACTATCTAACATCAAACAAAGTACACCACGTGTTATATCTGGTTGTCGCCGGAATCGCTTATCATTTATACTTGTAAAACGTGGAACCACTGCAATCCCACGACGCGAAAGCAAGAACGCGAAGACTGGTACAAGTGAAAACTTATTAACCTCAAAACATGATCACGACCCTAGTCAAAAATATACGCATTTATATATTGAATTGTACACCCATTTTGATTAATAATTAGGATGAGGTCACGTGTACAAAAAATACTTAGCTATAACAATTCATATGCTGAGTGTCATGCTGAGCATAGTTCATGTTAATTTAATACAACAATATCGTATCTTGAAAAAAAATCACAGTGAATAAAAGGATGTAATTCCGCTTTTTAATTCTATCATATCACTACGACAACCAGTGGCCTAGACTAGTGGTCGCACTGCGGCCAGATCGTTAGGAATCTGTCAGAACTATGGATTGAACATGAAAACAGTAAATAGTTCATGGCCAACCAGTGTCAATATATCAACTTTACAGGGTTTTAGACTCTAACTTAAGTTCATAGGCTTGGATTGTAGGGTAAACATAGGTTTCATCTAGATAAGCCTTGTTCATGAATCCCGAATAGTACGAAATCCAGGTTTAGAGCTTCTGGTCGATTGCCTTCAACCACCTGACATAATACATAGATCAACTTGATTATTACAGTATAGTGATAACATTAAGTATACTTTTTCGAAATCTAATAATTTAGAAAATTGAACAGACACTATATTAACACCCCTAGGTATGAAATTATTACCTTAGAAATAAAATTACGTGTACACATATAACTACTGTAATAGTATAGTCATTGCTGTTATTTCATTTATTCACACATTACATCCGAATTTATAGCAGATGCATAAAATAATTTAGTAATTACACGTAAGTTTATATTTTAAGCAAAACGTTACATTTATTTTATGATGGTTTGCAATTTTTCGTAATCGCTGCAACAAAGCAAGGTGGAATGGAGTTTGAAATGTTGATCTAGTGAATGAAAAATGAAAGAATGGACTACTGAGTCGTAAATCCATCTAACTAATTGTTACAATGTATCAATTTACTTTTAAATATTACTTTAAGACGAACTCACCTATTTTGACGTTCTCGATATTGAACAATTAAATTGTCATAGTAATATTCCAATGTAACTTTTGCAACTTTTACTTTATCCAATGTATGACTACTAACATTCAATGAATTTATGGAGGGATTTGTACGATTTAATGATGTGGTAGAAGATGATGATGTCAAATCACCACCGCCACCGTTTATAACTTGACTATTTTTTGACATTGAAATAATATCAGGTTTCATTAATGTAGTAAGGGGATCGGTTGTTAAACTGAGATTACTATAAGGATGTGAACTTGCGGTTGACATGGTTTTTTGAAATTATTTTCACCGTTTCACTTTTAGCAAAATTACATTTAACCTCATTGATAGACAACGGTTGCTTGAGTAAGGAAAAACAAAAGAACCACAACATTCGGAACTTTACAATTGAATGCAACACGATAATAGTAAATCATTACTTTAAAATTACATACATAACTTATTTGTCCCGTAAACTTACGCTGATGCAATACATAGCTGCTTTCGAATTCCATTAGCTACTCATAGTTAAATGTTGTTAATTTATAGCCAGTTTTATGAGTAGCTCCGCCTGGAGCCCTTCCCGAGTTACTACTACTAGTCCCATGTCCAGGCAAGAGAGGGTACTATTAGTGATTTGTTTTAACTAACCTGGTTTTAACATAAATTATCACTATACAATAAGAGATCCTGAATTTACTGTCAGCTTTTGTTATGAGAAGTTAATGGTATTGGCAAATTTACGGATCTGTATTTACAAAGAATATTACAAGAGAAAATGCTTACTGAGTGCTTTGCTTAAAATCTTCATAAGACTCATTAACAATTACGTTATGTAAAACGGAGGCTTGATGGGTAGAACTCGTTTACTTAATTTATAATACCTAGTGAATATTACCACCAGTGTATCATTTCGCCAAACACGGCGTTACATAGAAATGACATAGAACAATGATACTAAAATGTTACGAAATAAAGTGGTCGATTGCAGTTTATTGAGGAAAATAAAAACAGTTTATGGTGTTTGTAAAACAGACCTGTTATTAAACCTTTTAAGCGAATAACTAAGAATTTCAGGACTAAAACTACAAATCACTACCTCAAGTACCAGGGAACATTATTTTACCAAGTTACAAATGTTTGTTGGTGCTTATTTGGAACAATACAATAATAAATTCAGAATGGTTGTTGAGTGACACTAACTAATCTAACTTGATGGTGAAGTAAAAAGCTTTTGGTCTACAGGCTCATGTAATGTTGATAAATACATTAAAATCACGAAAATGGTGGCGACAATTAAGATATCCAACATACGTATATGAATGCTGGGTACGAAGTCTAATGACCATCAATGCGTGTGAGTGACTGGTAATTTGATGAAACGAAAGATGATCACTACAATGAGGTGTACCTTTGCAGCTTTTGCTTGAACAGGTGAAAGTTGAGTGACGTATTTAAATTATGTACGCTTCGAAAAAGAGACGGAAATAAGACGAAGTAAAAAGCAAAATCCTTTCAGAAGACTAGATTCAAATTACCAGTCAACCACAGCAAGTGAAAGAGACCCTTTGAAATATGAAAACACGTCTGTACGTTGATATATGTTTTTAATTTTTGTACTGATTTTGAACGATCTGAGTGTGTCTGTGACCTATATATTCAACCACCCTTCATTTGAAAACGAGTTAATATATCGAATTTGATCGGTGTCATCTCACCACAGATATCTTAGCACTACTGTAACGCCTATATTCAGAAAACGACGAATACAGAACTACCATAGCCCACTGGGCAGTGCTCATAACCTACTACATTTAATCGAGAACACAACAATTAAAGTTCATAATCAACAGAGGCTTTTATACTTCAATCTTTATAACATTATACAGATAGCACACTTATTTTTCCGATGTAGAGCTGCATCACCTCAACAGCTTAAGAAATATGGGCAGGGGGTCCACCTGACATGGAACTTTAATTTTTGAGAAAAAGTTTTCATTTCAATAAATTCAAATGAGTATGGATGAGTGACGTGAGAACCTTACGCGTACAATTATTTCCTAACTCTACACGTGAGGATTACGATTTTCGTTGTATATGACTGAAAGATAATAACCTATGATTCCCAGAACCGAGAAACATGTTCCGACAGATGGTCTATTATTTGAACACCAGCTTACTGGTACAAACCTTTACGAAGAAGAAACAGGTGTACAAAATGACCTTAACATAAGCGCTTTGAGGATTGAAGGTCCCTTAGTTCTAATTCATGTATAAAAACAATGTTGCAATTATAAGCACGCTATTGGGACTGAAATTTAAAATGGCTATAAAGACAGGTAACAGTAATGTTTTTCATTCCTACAAATCCCTTTTGTACAATGTTTCATTAAAATGCAATTCTCTGACACTGAATATCTGCCAGCCAAACAGTTGTTTTAGTTTACGATTTTTTCTTATATAAATGTATATAGGCGGGAATCACCATTAGTTGTCAGTGGGGCATACTACTATGTAGGTCAGTATACAGTAGACCTTTAGTCTCTCATATAATATATCAAAGATGAACAATTCGATCATCCGTAAAAGGGATTGAGGATACCACTAGCATTGTAGTTTAATAACTATTAACCAGTGTCACCTTCAATAATTGAATCGAACTCACCCAGTTAAAATCAGAAGTCAAAAGCGAAGAGGTTGGAAGATATATTTGATGCTTTGTCAATATATCAAGAAGCGATTGATCTAATCTGGCCGTTTATCGTAGGAGTTGTTTCCCTCGCTGTGGTGTAACGTGATCTGGTGTGGATGTATCACCGAACGCCTTCAGCTAAACAAGTCCACTTAAACTAATGTGGTCAGCATCCAATTTCGAGCACTTAAAATGCTAATAATTTCAGGGAATTTTATACAGCTACAGGATCTTTTCGGAACAAGTCGTATAACTGATAATTTCGGCTCCTCCTTTTGTGGAAGTTACTATGTTCCTACATTTTAAAAATGACTGGGTATAGCCCATATTTTTCTATCTCAAGTTAGACCAGACAAGGCAGTGAAAATGCAAACGGATGTTCTAGTTTTACAACTAGCTACCAGTAGCACCTTCTATATTCGATCGTTCCCAGTCAGATAGAAATCAGAAGTCAGACGAGAAGAGGCAGGAAAGATATATTTGATGCGTTACCAATATATCGAGGACCTTTTCTATGAGCTGGCTAATGAAACGTAGGGGCTGTGTACCACACCGAATTGAAACGTGATCTGGTACGGATGCATGACCGAAAGCCTTCAGTTAAACAAGTCCACTTAAACAACATGGTCAGCATCCAATGTCGAACACTTAATGAGCTATTGATTTTGGGGAATTATTTACAGCTACAGCAGTAAAGAGACTATTGACCGCTATCGAAACACTGACTCCTACACAACTAAATGTCTTCCGAAATGAGATTAGGTTTCCGTTTCATTTCAGCTTGGAAAGGTCAGGAGACTACGTGGCCTGTGTTAGTCATGGCAATGATGGTCTGTTATTTGGTCTAACCTTACTTTTAAAACGCTAACAGATGGAGCTTTCATCCATCGATGATTCGATGGGAAAGTCGATAGTCTGCTGATAAGTGATTAGACCTTGGCCTGGGAACATATTTTAGTGTCCGTGTAAATACTGTGTTTTGGATGACATGAAAAACAAGTAAACAACAGATTTAAATTTGTCACCAAGTAGTTTAAAAATTGTGACCAAGTGACCTTTGGTTCGTATACATCACAATTGAAATATGCTTTTTTTCAGACAGTCGAGCATCATGCGGCAGGTTTGCTACTCCGGTAATCAGCTTGATTTTAGGACGAACGAGTACTGTGTACCAAATTAAAATGTTTTTGATGTCGATATAGCTAAGGGCCTCAAGTATTGACCACGGGGTTGTAAAACCTCTGGCAACTATCGCAAGGCGGTGTACAGTAGTTTTTATGTCTTGGCTAACGATAGCTTCCAAGTCGTTGTGTGTCTGGACATCAGGAAGCACAATGTTCTATATTACGTATGTTTCTGTACCTTGGAACCATTTGCCGATGACTGCAAAATTCAAGACTACCGAGAAAAGATTTCCATGCCATTTCGAAGCTCAAAATTATCACCTTTATTTATTATTGTTCTCCATGTATATTGACATTGTCAGTGTAAAACTGGACCGATGATGATAAGAGACTAGGAAGGTTATTTATAAACTAGAGTGACAACACCTTCAACAAAACTTTGCAATGAGGCACTCCAATAAGCATAGTTTCCCCGCTAAACTTTGAGTTTACCTGTATTATTTGTTGGATCCCAATTAGAAAGCCTTTTACTCACATCAATAAATTGTCAGCCAGCGCGAGAGTCAGAATTTTCACCGCTAACTTTATACACTCCTACGGTACGAACCTGAAAGTTTGAGACATACCGCAGCCATCACAAAAGAAGTGAAAACACTTACGGAAAGGTGCTTGCACAACGTACTGCAAACTGAATGGCCAGACACTGATGACAACCGATAACTCTTCTATGGGATGAACCATTTGTCAGTAACTACGAAAAGGATAAAACATACTTAACCAAACCATATCACAATGCAAATCGGAACTTGGAATTCTCATTGCACATGAAATGAGACAGATCAAGCTACATATGGTATCGAGAATTGAGTCACATATAAACTAATCAATAGTATATTAGATCAACAAGAAAGAGAGGTCCATGATAGAATTTCTAGAAAATTACTTGTCTATGTGTTCGAGGAGTAAGAGATCTATATAGACAAGCACGGCAACCGTTAAAACTTGAAAAACCATAATGGCAGAAAGGTTTTCAGCGTCTTATGAAATAATGTGCTTCACTTAGTGGCACTACGACTAACACATTGCATTTGGTTTCCTAAGGTGATGAAATTTGTCTATCTGTGTATAAACAGATAAATTAGTCCTGTTGGATGTTTAAAACGTATATCTATAAAATGCCTTTTGCATGTCATTCTGTGAGCATTTGTTAAGATCCTCCCATACATACTTCTTTTGAGGCAATTTCATTGTCTCGCTTTGTTTTATACATTTATTTCATTGTTGTTCGTCCTCATGTACAAATGGAATGTGATAATAACGCTGCTTATCACTCTGAATATAACGTTGTTAGTTTTTGATAAATTAAGAGACAGCTATATAGCTACGTTTTTCGTTCTTGTTGATAGAACTTACCAAACTATGTTACCGTTTAATGATGACCTTTTTGGTATCCAGCTCTGCTAACTCACGTTCACCTGCCTGTGGTACTGTAGTGAGCAAAACACTAGTTGGGGACAATCGAATGTATTTAAGCAAACATTACAGACTATCTCAGTAAATTCTGATTACCAAACAATGAACAGTCAATTTGCAAATTAACAACCAATTGTTTCAATCTTCACTGTTTCTTCTCTAATTCCATTGCTCATGCATTTTCCAAACGATTGCGCTTCATTTCAGTTCTTTCCTCATCGGTCTTCTGCGAAAATACATTCTATGTCTGACCCACACCATATACTACTTATATAGATATAAGTAGACCACACCACAGTACCACCCAAATATATTGTTTCTATATATTTTTATGGTCTGTTTTCTTGTTTGTCTTCAGGATACAAAAATGGTTAAGTTCTGATAGCAATAATATATTGTCTGTTGCATAGGGTCTATCTTCAAATGGAAATAGCATTTTTCTAGAGCCAATGGGCCCTTTTTACCCCATGAGATATCGGATCAAGTCAGGTTTGATATTGTTCTGTAAATAGTTTCATTTTTTTTATACATATCCGGTTGAAAAAGCTTTCGATGCATACAGTTTTTGTGATAATCAACTTTTGTCTTACCATCTACTGTTGTGACCTTGAATTTCCAAATCGCATTTTCTTTGTAGTTTGTAGTTTGTAGTTTTCACAGACGAGATTAATTTTGTTTTTATTCGATCTTTAACACAGGCGGCTGCTATCTTGATTTTTCACTATCTGATTTGTGCCTTTTGAACTCGTCAGCCTAACCTGCTTCGGAAATGATGGAATACTGTTACCTGATCAACAATGACTCCTACTTTTTTCTTCGACTGCCAATATTTGGTGTCTTTTACCCCTTTAGTTACCTTATATATCGTAGAACTGATTGTTTAATCACAAAGAAAAACAACGCCATCTATGAAACTGAGAACTGCTGTTCTTTTAAGTGGTACCGTTAAGTCATGAATGACATTTTTTTTATAGGGATTACTTACTGAACAATTGTGTTTTGGGTTCGCTTGAAAGAAAAGATAGGTATTTAAAGTTTCATTAGTGTGTAGATGGCGTCGATTTGCGATTGACTATGATCAACACTACAATAAGATTACGTGCCAGATATCGATTTGAATCTCTCGGTAGGCCAAAAACCAGAAGGCTGTTAGTGGATCTGATAAGATATATTTATCGGCGATCTCGTAGTATCAAAAGAATACCGAGACGTTCCAAAGATTGCAGGCAAAATGGCAGAGTGGTTGAGCGTTCGCACAAGCAAGTTTGACAGCGGAACGAACAGTGCTTTTGCTATAGTTAAATAAACAAGTACAGAAAACAATCACTTATACGATTGGTTATAATGATTGGTTCCATTACACCAATCGCGTTCTAGTCGTATAAGTAGGTCACTACAAGTGCTATCCAGAATTCAGGTGCTTCAGCTTGTAATTTAAAGCTGGTATGATTATTGTAGAAGCAAAGTAATCAAACAACTGAATATCAAGCTATCGAAACTACTGTCACTGTTTCGTCATCTTTAATATCTTTGCGACCATGGATTGAGTTACGAATAAACTTTTGTGTTCTTTGAAATCAACATTCCGTAAACCAACATCTGGTTGCTAAATATGGGTTCCATTTTGAAGCAAGTTGTGATATGTTAGAACACAGTTTATGTTTGACGAATGGGAAATTTTATATTCGTCCACCATGAAGTTCATCGGCTCGTCCTCAAAGATATGAAAATCCATTTGCGCACCTAAATATTTTGTTAAAGAATCTAAATAATGGGCATGTTCATGCATGAGAATCGGACATATACTTAGCTGTAGGCGCTTAATCAATGATTCGCGCTTGGTCGAAGTCAGGTACACCATGACGCATATCTCCTACGACGGCTAGTTATCTTAGATCTCATGATGTCAGCAATGTTCTTGGTTTATATAGATCATTATGGTCTAATGATGAATTATTATTACTATTATCATTGGCTTTATTCAATATTATATTTTTCGTACAATATAGAATTCTCAGCACAAAGTACTTCAACAGATTTCCGTTTCTTATTTATTCGTCCTTCCTGATGATAAAAATTGAGTGATAGCCAGTTAGAAGTTAGCGCCTCAGTCAATCGACTTCTGGATAATGTATATTCTTCTCGTTGCTTATTGCCAGCAACCACGATATCTCTGATTAGGCCTTCTGTAACCTTTAGAGCGAAAGGTCTTCTACTTTTCAGAAGCGCACCTGAATAGGTTGTGCGATTAATGGGCAAAATGATGTATTAAAACAAATGAAATTAGAAAAATTGTTGAAATATCCAGATGACAGGAACAGGTAGCTCAGATGTTTAAACAGGCCGCCCATGAAGTGGCCTTCTAGCTCACATCAAAGTCGCACCTCATGATTAATACCCCGCATGAACTACTAGTTCGTGGTGGATAATAGGTGTGCAAACTATGCAGGCCATAGTTTTCCCTCAGAGATTTCTGAGAATGATAAAATTCAAGTTATTCATCTTTAATCTTGTTAAATAATTTGGCGATGTTTCAGAGATATTTCATCGACTTTACTCTGAATATAAGGTCTTCTGGGTTAATTTAAATTAGAATAACTATCTATTTTTGCTCTTCAATTTATATGGCGTTTAAACTGACCATTTGAGCTATTTGTTAGAATTAATGCATAGAAATGACCTTATTCAAAAGTGTAAACAAGTTGTTCGTGCTATTATTCTGTTGTTCGGGCATAGGAAATTCAGCCTTAAAATATGATGAAGTTCAACTTTTATGACCCAAGCTTGATTTCGAACAATGCTAAGGATGAACAGACAAATAACTTGCACCCTGTCGATGCTAAGTGTTCTATTTTAAATGGTGATTTGGCCACTATGATGATCGAAAAAGAAAGAAGACATGCGTATGTTCGCAGTTTTATTGTATTTTTGACGTATTTGTGTATTGTTTATGTTGGAGATTTCTTTTGAGAGACAAAACAAATTGTGTAGGAGCCTACACAATGTTTGCCATCCACAGAACACTAGTTAATTTTGTGTCTAATTTCCTTCTTCCGAGATAACGTCAAACTTTTGCAAAAAGTCATTATAAAACTGGGGACTGCCCTCAAGTTTGTTCTTGTTGTAGGTATAGGAATTCAAAACAAGTATGTATCGTTGACAATGTAAGCATACGTCTTTTTAATATGTCTGTCATGTAATATTTATGATTCACATTTACTTCTTGATTGAACAGCTGTAAAGACCTGTGTTATTTATTCTTTATTGAACCCTCAAACCCTGTCCTCTTCGAAAAGTCAATTGTAGGCTTTAACACCATTTCTTTCGACAGTTAAACACCAAACTTGATTGCACAGTGAGGAAACTTGTATATTGATGATGCAACGGATATTCTAGTTTTACAACTGGATACCAGTAGCACCTTCTATGTTCGGTCGTTCCCAGTCAGATAGAAATCAGAAGTCAGACGAGAGGAGGCAGGAAAGATATATTTGATTCGTTACCAATATATCGAGGACCTTTTCTATGAGCTGGCTAATGAAAACGTAGGAGCTGTGTCCCACGCAGTATTGAAACGTGATCTGGTGCGGATGCATGACCGAAAGCCTTCAGCTAAACAAGTCCACTTAAACAACGTGGTCAGCATCCAATGTCGAACACTTAATGAGCTATTGATTTTGGGGAATTATTTACAGCTACAGATCACTCCCCCCCTAGTGAGGTAGTGATGCCCCTAAGACGTGACCAGCCAGAAGTTTAAACCCAACGAATTTGTCGTTGGTAAACACTCTTCTGATAGCTTGCTTCGTTTAGCAGCGTCTGGTCGTCGGGCTCACCAATGATGATGCAACGGATATTCTAGTTTTACAACTGGATACCAGTAGCACCTTCTATGTTCGGTCGTTCCCAGTCAGATAGAAATCAGAAGTCAGACGAGAGGAGGCAGGAAAGATATATTTGATTCGTTACCAATATATCGAGGACCTTTTCTATGAGCTGGCTAATGAAAACGTAGGAGCTGTGTCCCACGCAGTATTGAAACGTGATGTGGTGCGGATGCATGACCGAAAGCCTTCAGCTAAACAAGTCCACTTAAACAACGTGGTCAGCATCCAATGTCGAACACTTAATGAGCTATTGATTTTGGGGAATTATTTACAGCTACAGATCACTCCCCCCCTAGTGAGGTAGTGATGCCCCTAAGACGTGACCAGCCAGAAGTTTAAACCCAACGAATTTGTCGTTGGTAAACACTCTTCTGATAGCTTGCTTCGTTTAGCAGCGTCTGGTCGTCGGGCTCACCAATGATGATGCAACGGATATTCTAGTTTTACAACTGGATACCAGTAGCACCTTCTATGTTCGGTCGTTCCCAGTCAGATAGAAATCAGAAGTCAGACGAGAGGAGGCAGGAAAGATATATTTGATTCGTTACCAATATATCGAGGACCTTTTCTATGAGCTGGCTAATGAAAACGTAGGAGCTGTGTCCCACGCAGTATTGAAACGTGATGTGGTGCGGATGCATGACCGAAAGCCTTCAGCTAAACAAGTCCACTTAAACAACGTGGTCAGCATCCAATGTCGAACACTTAATGAGCTATTGATTTTGGGGAATTATTTACAGCTACAATATCATGATAAATCTATCCGTCCTTGAATCGTGTTTTCGCTTTCCACATCATGTCAGTTTTCCATGTCAAGATAGGGAGAAAAAGATATTTCATGTTTAAAATCACTTGGTATCCAGCATACGATAATTTAGTCTTCTAAACTTACTTTTTAATGCACATATCTTATGGTAAGCCAGACTTTGTCAACATTGTATGGATAGTGGCCTTTTTGCATACTTTTGAAGGGATCCAAGTGATCTATTAAACTGTGGCTTACATCATAAACATAAGTTTCTGATTTGGGCATTTTTATGTAAACCGTGATGAGTACGATTCCGTATATTTGAAAGTTCGTCTTAAAAGAGCCCTTCAAATACAATCAAGCCACAGGTTGACTTAATGTGCTTTCTACATTATTGAAAATGAACAAAATGACAAGGATGCTTCATTACCTCTGCAGTTTACCCTGCTTGCTTATATGATCACCTTAGAAACAAAATTGGCTTGATTGATTGGGATTTATCACGTTTGATATCATTTAATCATGACACCGGAGTCATTTGTGGGTGCAATTGCACCCACCATCTGTTACTTTCAGCTATGTTTTGACTTCAGTGTAAAGTAGCGTTTGCGTCTTAGCTATGCATATTAGCTCGCCGATATAAATGGTAGGAAATTTTTTATGCACGTCCATGTGCCAGGTCTAAAAAGTGGCAGTAGATTAAGGGAAAATTTGACACTGAAAAGGTTTGTACATTTATACATTTGTTTGACGAGAATATTAGTTTCTGGATAGTTTTTTGTCCATAATTTACTATGCCGTCTCCCCGAATTCTTTTCATACAGAGATAAATCTACAACTTGACAGATCAGCAATGTCTTTAACATGATGCTGGTGACCCCTTTAGTGATAGAGATCATTGAAATTTTGAAAGTCTTAGTAATGAGAACGTTTTTATGACAATGTATACGATAATACTAAAACATCTGCTTTTCAGATCAATGTTCGGCATTGTTTAGCTAAGAGTAAAAGTATCGGTATGTGCTGTCCTAGCATCTTTATAGGTCGCGTGAAATACTTCCCACCCACTCACCAGTGATGATTGAGTCCAACTATCAGTAAACAGGAAAACTTCCGGAATGATAAGCTATCGAGGCGAGACGTTCAAATATATATTAACATGATCAGAAACTGTAGTATTTACTACTATGTACTTTTTTGATTTCGTAGATATGGTCTATTCATGTTTAGTACTTATATCTTTGAGTTTTATTTATTATACTGGTTTTCTACCTACAGATGAAACGGTAAGTTTACATTTTTATTTAATTAAGTGCAATTCTGCTGCCAATAATAAATGATTAATTGTAGCTAGTTTTGGTTACAAAGTAAATAGTCACTCTAAAGCTTTAGTTTCTCTCATTTATTAAACTCAAAGAGTTTCTGTTATCATGATATTTTATGATATTTTAGTTGTTATGGTATGTAAGTACAATAAATGAGTATGCTAATACAGCGTCTGGTAATTGTTTACCGACCAAAATTTGGTATAAGTAATTTTAAAGTGTATAGCAGGTTTGTAAGGTTTAGCAGTAGTGAAATTGATTAGCCTCGGCTGAAAAGACTGAAAGTAAATGTAAATGTCTACCAAATAGTTTCAGTGTTCATCTTAGTGTATGATAAGTGCGTGAAATGATTCTGTTCCACAAAGAAATAGACGCACATACGAATCTTTTGTTAAATTTGCTCTGTTACGTAAATACTTATCATTCCCCGAATAGTCTTTTGTCTAGTATTTATTAAAAAACAGTATCAAATTTGTTTTAGAAATTTTTTATTTGTAATGTTACGAAACGCAGTAACTTTAACTGATAAATAGTTGTATAAATAAAATTCACTTCACTTCAGACATTAAAGGTTCTTAAGAAATAATTCTGGACTAAGAATAGCCCCTTGGAATTCCTCTAGATGATTTTTTTCTTGAGGTACCTCTTTTAACCCATAATCACTTGTCTTTAATTCCTCCGTAAAAAGCTATACACTTTAATTAACTTTATGTTTAATGTTTGTTTATAACTTGATTACAGATTCAAAGGATTTAAAAATGTCTAATTATTCTTAATTTTTGTTGACAATTTAAGGACAATGAATGATCATATTGTATTAGTAGGCATAAGTGACACCTGAAGGTACTTCCGATTTTAGTCAGTTGATAATTAAATCCTATACTCAATGCCTTAAAACAATAGTGATTAAATTCATAGTGGATTAGATTTGAACAGTGCTTCGATGGTTAGAAAAAAAGCGATGCACTGTCTGTGTGGTAAATTAACAAATTTAGTTGATACTGTGTTTTTTATAAATTGTCTAGCTTGATAATAGGGTTTACAACAGCTTACCTGACTCCATAATTACTAATAAAAGTCATTTTATCAAGTAAAACTGTACCACAAAGCTCCAGTTTAGTCACTGAGTATTTTGTAATTAGAATGAATAAAAATTAGATATCGGTAAGTTATAGTAAAATTAGTTTTAATGAGCCACACATTAACTAGGTAGAATTATTTTGTATATAGCGGAAACAAGTGATATTATAATACGAATAAGTAGTTACTAGTCGGTCAATGTACTGATTGATAAAGGTATTAGTTTGCATTTTAGATATCAATCACAATTTATTAGCCGTGTGAAATGTAGACTTAGACTGAATCAAATGTTGCCTGACAGATAGCAAGGTACAATTATGTAACTGAAATTTGATCATTTGAATCTTTTTGTCGTTTTTTCATTGAAATACACTAGTCTTATTTAAACATAAGCAAATCATTGATTTCTTTTAATTCATATAATAGTATTAAATTTAAAATTATATCCTTCTATCAAACAATTTTTACGAGTGAGGAATATATCTACTTACTTCTTTGTTATATATTATAAATTTTTCTCAGAGCTGAATTGAATTGCGAAATGTTGCTACAGGAACTTGAGTCAAGAGAAACATATCTTCAAGATTTGAAAAATTCGCTTTTTAAACGTATGGAAGTAGCAGAGTATCAAATGAACAAACTTATTTGTTTAAGAAATGAAGAAACAGAAGAGGCTCAAAAAGCCAGTGAAATATTACGTTCTAGCATAACCAAATTAAGAGAACGCTATATAGTTGATAAAAAAGAGCTTGAAAGCAAGGTATGTTATGTAGTTGTTCCTTTGAGCAGTAGTCATAACAACATTGACTTTATTCACTACCTATGTGTGCGTAAAATAAACACATGAAATCAAATAAAATGAAATAAAAATTTTTCAAGACATTGTGAATCTAGACAACAGCAGACTAGCAATAGGCCTAAGACTATAAATTTTAGGTTAGGTCATCCCGTACAACGTTCTCTTCGCATAGTACATATATGAAGTACGGTATTCCAGAGCTTTTTTAATTTTGTTCATGTTCATATAGTCTAGTATGTCTGCTCTGTTAGAAAACATATAAAGGGAAAATGTGAATAAAGTCGATGTCCAGTTCATTACTTGTCTGACATAACATAGCACAAAGGAAACGATAATTTGAAGACTTAAGTTAAATAAACGTTGTTGGTTAATCTAATCCAGATGTTTTAGCGAACTAGCTTCATTAATAACGTTTTAAAATACGGTCAGTCCTGCTTGATTTAAAAGTCATCGAATGGATATTTCCAATATGATTTTTGTAACGAAACGTACACATCTTGAAAAGTAGATTTTAAACTGTTAAAAACTTGATTTTCAAAAATCTCTAGTTATTATTAGCGTCCTACTATTAATTACCCCTAACGTTTCTACGTCTAAATGCTTACATGGATGTCTTCTATGTATCTTTAGTTGTATCTTGAAGATGTAAAAAAATACAGTTTCAAATATATTTGTTATTTACTTACTAATCTTTAAATTATGATGAATTCTTCTAGGTGTGTACTAGAGTAAAGAGACGAGAACGTGCGTTTATTTTTGCAACACAAAGCTCATTTGTACAGTCTAAGGAACTCGCCATTGTTGTCTGGTGTTAGATAATTCGGTGTTTATATTATGTTTAAGAATACAAAATACTGACTCAATAAACCTGTGATTGCTAGTTCACATCCTACTTGAGTATAGGTTCCTCTTTACTTAAATTTATTATTTTTCTAGATATAAAAATAACAGTACCTTCATTGTGTCAACAATGGTTAGTATCATGTAGGATTTTCTTCAGTTGAACATCACCCATACTTCATTTCTAATCTTTTATATTTTATTTAAAGATATGCTCCATTCAAGACACGTACGAGGGCCGGATCACAGAACTGAATAATATATTAAGACAATCAGAGAAAAATCGTGAAAATTTGTTAGCAAAATGTAAAACATCGGAATTCACAATTCAAGTGGGTTTAGATCTCGATATATTATCGTTTAAAATTCATCCGTGTTTAAAATCCCTAGTTTTTTGAACAATATTATTGTAAGGTGTGCTTGTGAAAACACATCCTTGGTTAATTATGGTATGAAGATACTCTTGAAGTCAAGTTAAAAACCGATATCCAAGGTATTAAAATCAACAATTAGTCAGCATTAAGTACATAAGAAAAAATGATCAGTTCTATACGATGGAACAAATATAATTTGCTTTAAGATGTTAGACAAGATTATTAGATCAGGAGAGTGACTTTGTTAATGTTTAACTATATTTTTAACTATATTTTTCGATTTTGAAGTTTTCATTTTCCTTCCAAATGACTTATTATTAACCAAGAATACAAACTAGACTAATAAATAAAAATAATAAAAACGGAAAACTTGCACTGAAATATAGAATACTCATAAATAGTATGGTTAGAAAATAATAGGATAAGTCTGTAGAGTTTATTACTGTCCATATTTGCAGTGTGATTACCTTCATAGATACTTCTGCGATAGAATGGAACTTTCAATAACATCTGATAGCTTATAAGGACATCAGCGCAAATTTTACTGTCGAGATTTCACAACTTTTTAAAATTTTTTTACAGATTATGTTATCCAGGAAGATGACGTAAGTTGCATACTCAAAGCATTTGTTTCAAGGCTCTTACTATCTGAAGAAGTCATTTATCCCTAAGTTAAAATTCTACTAGTTAGTCATACAACTGTAATGCTCATCTGTTATATACGAACTATGTTTGTAAGTGTATTCGCTTTCCAAAATGTATATATCAAGGTAAAAATGTTTTCTTAATAAAACTAACATAATTTATTTTACTACGGAGGTCAGTTCAACGTATGTTTTTATTACGTACGAACCATGGATTACTGGACACCTGTTTTGGTCCTAGATCAGGACTCTTAATCTGTGTGCAAGCATAACCAGACAGGGATAGGATACAAAAAAACTATCTAAAAGCAAACTATACTTAACAATGGCTTCTTGATAATTGAAGACTTATGCCATCATTCCTACTTATCGTTTAAACATTTGATACACAAAAGTCAAGTCAAACAGTAAAAACTCAGAAGTGAACTGTAAATTATCCACCGATCCAGCACATGTTTTAATCATAATGCATAAAATTAACTCCCTAATTACTTTTTATCTGTAAATAAATTTGTCTAAGACATCTATCTACTAATGACAGTTAAATTAAGTATTTCTTTTCATGGTTGCTTAAGGTGTTGCATGCTTATTGTTGAGAAGCGGAAGGAATTGAGAGATGAAACAGCTAAGCCATACTGATTAGTTTATTGTGATTTTGTTTAGCAACTGATAGTAATTCATGCTTGGATTTATTTTATTATCTATCAGTTCATGTTAAACTCAATCAATTTGATGCGTATTTTATTTTTTTGGCTTTTGAGCATCTTATTGTTCATTAACATTATCGTTTAATTCTTCAGAAGTTAAATAAAGAAATTGCAAATGGTAAGAGTGAATTAAATGACTCAATGCGTCGCATTGCTCATCTTCAACAGATTAATTGTGACCTATCCAACGAGTTGGCCAAGTTCAAGTTAACTGTCCAGAAAACTTCAGCTCGTGCGGAGAACTTGGCAAAACAATACAATGAGTTACGATGCAAAACTGAACAAGGTGTTTAATACTGTATTTTATTATGGCTAATTTGCGAATCCATTTTTTAGTTGTTATACTTTACGCTCAGATACCACCTTCTTTAAGTAGTCTATTTTAGTATTTTGATGTAATCATGGAGTCGCAAAATCTTGTCTACGAACTCCGTATTCGGTTACTGAGTTACATCAATGGAATTGATAATATCTATTCTAACGATAATGATCTACTAATTACTACTTTAAGCGGCAGCCTAATTGGTGTAACTAATTTCATTGATTACAACTGAATGTGATAATTGAAAATGTAGTCCCTATTATTAAGTTCAGTGTTCTACAACAGTAATCCCCATGTTTAAGTGAAATCCAACTGGTTAACTTTACGACTGGTACCTTTCTTAATTTTATTGTGCCTTAACAGCTACAGATCATTACTAATTTTACAGACTATCAGTTTTGGATGTAGTAGGTTCTGATGACTTTTCCTACAGCGATGATGAAAGCACCACTATTAAACTATTTATCTAAGGAAAAATAACACCAATAATTAACGTTGATGTACATAATTTGTCTTCTTTACCGTTATAGTACGATTTCTTTTAAAATCATTGAGTTTCCGTATATTAAAAAGTTATTATAGCCGTCATAAAACTGTTAAATATTTCATAATGTCGTTCTTATACCACCTTGCTCTATAACGACAACTCATTTGAAACCATCGACAATTTTATAACAGCATAGTAGGGATTTAGTGATAAAAAAACCCACAACGTGTGAAGTTGTTGAATCTTGTAGAACTATCAATAAGTGCCAGTTTCTGGGATAAGACAGTAGATAAATTAGCTAATCGGTTGCTAAGTATTAAGATGACAAACATGTATGTTCTTTTATAGATCACTGTGGAATATTTTAAATGAATGTTAGTCTGTCAATATTACGTTTTTTTTATTATATCTTGGTAGAAAGGGAAGATATGTAACAACTTACACCATTGGTTCCCAAAATGTTGTTTTCTTAAAAAAGAAACGTATACTACATAGTGCACTGAAAAAACAACTATTCCAAAAGTCTTGATTAGTATAGAAGCTTCATTTGCCTAAAATTGTATTTCAATATTTTAAAAATAAGAAATAAGTTACGAAACAGTATCATGCATTCGTGTATAGTGTATTTAAATATTGTGAACGTTTTTGAAGGAAACTTGATTTTTTAGTTTTTATTCGAGAGGATGACATCAACTACCTACTTTTTACAATATCCAGTTACCATTTATATGCAAAGTAAATAGTATAACATATACTACCTAAACATTAATTCTATAGCCACAAAACCCATTCAACTATGTTATAACGGTTGGATTACTGACAAAATACTTTAAGGCGTTCCTGAGGTTATAGCACGAAGTCGTTATCGGAGTTTACTTATGTTGGAAGGAAACCAATTGCTATCAACGACACTGAATGATTTTCATGCTATATCTCCAATTCAGTCAGTCAGTCAGTTGCAACGTAGAACTTCATACATACGTACATCAGTTCGAGTTGCCATACCACATTAGCACAGAGATGAAGTTGTTGATTCAGATCCCATATTGGTAGAAGTAGTAAGAGTATAGGCAGTAATCGGAAAGATTAGGGTTTGGAGATGTTATTAAAGGAGTATAATACAATGAAATAAATTTGGAAAGAGAAAAAGGATACAGACATGAAGAATTCAGAAGATTAAAATTTGGTAGAACACAAAGAGTGGATGCACCTTCGTCATTGCAAACGATTTTGAGCCATGTCATTCAAGGTCTCTAACCATCGGTTGCTATAATCTCATGAATCCCAACCAGGTAGTCTACACCTACCAACATGGCCCAGTCCACTTGTCAGTGACCTCATGGATTTATGCCATGTTTTGGTCTGGCCACCCCTAGCTTTCTTCCAACCTGCTCCTACACCATAAAGCATTGCACGTCGGGGCAGTCGGTGGTTGGCACACATAACACATGTCCCAGCCATCTCAACTGATGAAGTTTCACTACTTCATCAATCGATTTGCCATCCTTGCCTAGTACCCGTTTCCTAACATCTGCATTACTTACCCGGTGGTCCCAGGATATATGAGCAATGCGTCGAAGACACCTATGATCGAATACTAGTAGCCTACGAATATCCTCTACTCTTATCGGCCATGTTTCACTTCCATAAAGCAGGACGGAACGGACTGCTGCACAGTAAACCCGTCCTTTTGTTGCTAGACGGATCTCTCGCCTACGCCCTAAATGGCGCAAGTTGGCGAAAGCTAGACGAGCCTTTTGTATCCGTGCTGAGATTTCGTCACACACCAGACCACAAGGGCTGATGAGACTCCCAAGATAAGTGAAGTGGTCTACACGCTCAACTACTTCACTCCCTATCATTAGTTCAGGTGTCGATGCATTCCAGTCCTGAAGTAACATTTTGCTCTTCGAGGGAGAGAATCGCATCCCGAACATGCCTGCATAGTTGCTTATAGTGGTCAGAAAACTCTGCATGTTGTCAGCGTCTTCACCGAGTAAAACTATGTCGTCGGCGTATTCTAAGTCAACAAGTGAGCCTCCTGGTAAAAGTTCAACTCCTGGAGGTTTAGCTGATGAAAGTGATACCTCTAAAAGCATGTCAACGACAAAGTTGAACAAGAATGGGGAGAGATATCTCCAATTAGTTTGAGTTGAAATTATTCCGTACGGCATCACTGTAATGGTGAAGTGTTTCCTACGAGATCCTGAGTTCCTGAGCTTAATCCATAATAGGGTCGTTGGCTAACACTATTTATGATGCCCCATATTAGAATAAAACAGCTTTCTAGTGTTTACTAGTTCTCATTGGCACCAACGGAGATTATTTTATGAAGAATACTGCTTTGGTTGACCCAGAGTATTTCTTTACTCTGCACTCGAATGTGAATTTAATTTCTTTTTTATCTTGCGTGAAACGTTTACAAATTAAATAACTTCTATTTGTGTGTTTTCAGAACCAAACTGTGTTATAGTCACTTCAATTTTTAATAACAACTGTGATTTTACAACAAAAAATTAATCCCCACCATTTTTTAATTGTTGTGTTGTTAGATTATGGCACAGAGTCAATGCAGTGATTACAAAATCGTGATGGAGTCGTTATTCTTTATAATTTATAGACATATTAGGTGAACGATTTTTTTATTGGAATCAAAAGTATATCTTCGATGCAAGTATTACCCATTAACACTCTAAAAACATATATTAGACGTTTAATTCGTTTTTAGTTTTTGAGGTCAATTAACGGATAGATCTGAACTTAGACTTATAGAATATCTGATACTTGTTTATTAAGTAGATCTACACCATCCAGAAAACTGGTGTTCTGTTCGGTTATCAAAGCAATACTATTCGGTAAATATTATTACTAAGCTATTCAGGCCATGTCTGACCCATGCAAGAGCTCAGTTACCAGTATAACTGAAAGATTACGATTACTGTTTAAGGTTTTGATGAGTCATTGTTTAGCATTTGAAAGTCAATATATTAACATTCTTAGGATTTTTGCATTTGTTCACTGTACTCCAAAAATTTCATGACTATTCTAACATGTTTTTATGGTTAGCAAATGCTAATTTAACTCAAAATGAAAAAGCTGTACGAACTGCGTCTGAAAGACGTTCATCGGCCGAAAACGCATTAGTTGCTGCACATCACCGAGCTGATAATCTATGTACACGTAATACACAATTGGAAAAAGAATTGACCACTATTAAGGTTCGTGCTGAAGAACAAGCAAAAGTGAATGATATAACTGTGACAAAACTCAAACGTCGTTTACTTGCTATTCAAAGTGAAGCTTCAAGATGGAAACGATCTTATCAGGAGGAAAAAGTAAATGAATTTCAGTTTCATAAAAATGATTAGTCTGGATGTGAATTTCTTGATTAATTACTATTATGCTTGTTTTATATAATCTTTCTTGAGTGTATTCGACATGTGATTTTCGTTAATTAACACGTTTTACTAAACTCCTTTCTGACAATTCAGATAATGTTATTAAAATTTGTTCCTAGATTTTCCCGATCAATGTTTTATGTTCCGATTACAGACAGCGTTATTAGCTTAGTGAAGAAGCAATTTTTCTGTCTGACAGTGGAAAATTTCATGTATCATATAAGGGTTAATCATATAAAACCAAATTTTAAAAATAATACAAAGATACTGAACAAGTAAACCATCTTTTCTAAAAGGATATTATATGTATTCAAGTATTTCCTTACAATCTAAAATTTTCATGATTACCGGAGATAAAGAATGTTTAGATTAAAGAATTTTTGTACTAACACTAGCAAAGTGGTCACCAATTTTATGATAGTTGGATTTGATTTATTGAAAAACAAATTTAATCACGTTTCCATGGGGTGAGACAATATAGCCTTTCAGTGTTCCTTAATTTCCATGGCTGTTCAAGCAATACCATCTTTTGTGCTGTGGTTTGCTTTCAATCGATATAAAATATTTTGGGAATCAATTTCATTTATCCGATATCTATGAATTGCCTCGAAGAATTGTTTATTAGTTATGTTGTTATTAGCTTATTTGTGTTGGCCAAACCATATACAACTCTCAGATATCAACATTCTTAAAATGAACGATGTTTAAAGTTTCTGTTTTGCAATCAAAGTAATGAAACATTAATTATTTTCTTATATATATATCAGTCATGGAGATAAGAGAGTTATTAGGAGGTGTAGGATTTGAATGTGACCACCTTGGTCTCGTGTGCAGTTACGGGTATGAGGGCTTATATTACTTCCCGGCTGCCCACACCGTGGAAGGGTATTTTTTGAGGGACCTGAAAAGGAAGTTGGATGAGTGTTGGTCTTAATGACCAGGGAGTGTGACCGCAGTGCCCAAGGGACAACTGCTTAAGGCCGGTCAAGCACGGCCTTTTTGGGGGGACTTTTGACGTGTTAGCTCCATTTTTAAAAGGACCTTACCGCGGGAGATGGATATCCGTGGGATAAGGCGAGGTGTGCATTTTTAGGGTCGAACTTTTCTGACCTCACCCCTCCTTGTGGGAAGGCAGCATCTCTGTTATGCTGGTTGTCTGAAGGAAACATCTTACTGCCGTCACACCTCTGTACAGTCATCAGTACGACTTCGCTTTCGGATGTTGGGTTTGCTGCTTTTAGTCTCATCGCTCTTCAACCGACTTGTCTGGCATGGTAGGACTATGTGGAACGATTGTTCCAGCCAGTATAGCTCGATTGATTCGTTACGATAGACAAACCCGACCACCACGTCAAGGTGTATATATTTATTTATTTATTTTGAATACCTAGTGCCTTCAAATGTTATCCAAATTGATTCTTTTAAAAATTAGATTCATATGCTAAAGTCAATTATTCTGTGTGAATAGGTATCCCCAAAGTCGAAGTACTGATCCATAATAAGTCATGTTTATCCTAAAATCACTAATACCTTGTAAACAAGAAATGCTTGAAAATATTTGCAGATTGGCAGAGCCAGTCGTTTATTTTGAAAATATTCAGATATGGTAACCTTACAGAAAGCTTTTTATACTAAGCGAGAGACTGTCTACTGTCTACTTATCTATGAGAGTAGAGTTATTGAAGATATTGTGTTATGTCTCAACTTATAACCAAACTAATATGTTAATATTCAGTGGATATATATACAGTTAAATTTCCGTTAGTAAAATTGAACTGTGGCATGGAGTGGAGTTCATAAAGTGCACTTCGTTATATTTCAGACTTGTCAGTTAGATGGACCTGAATTCAGAATTAATGTCCATACTGGATGAATACCAATATTGAGGTATCTTACTCAGCATCCACATATACTTCGAAATAATGACTAATTTTATTCTCATAGTTGAAATCATGAGTCAATTGAAGCCAGACCACCATGGAAAACCTGGGAGCACTGGACGACCGTTTCGTCTTATTATGGGACTCCTCAGCAGTGCGCATCCACGATCCTGCACCTGCGAGACTCGAACCCAGGACCTACCAGCTTCGCGCCGGAGCACTTAACCTATTGGCCGTCCAGTGCTTCCAGGTTTTCCATGGTGGTCTAGCCTGAATTGACTCATGATTTCACTTATGAAAATACTGAAATATCCACAGAAACCCCTTCTAATTTTATTCTTATCACTAAGCTGAGAAAGATGCAGTCTCTTTTTTGTACTAAAAATACATCTAAATAATCATTAATTGTTGTTTTATAAATTACTTTCTTCATATAGAATAATCGTGATTTAGATTCACAAAAAACAAATGAATTCATTCAAACTATTTTAGATGAACGTAATTATTTAGAAAAAGAATTAAATTCAACAAAAAATAATATGAAAGAACATATTTTATTAATTGAACATTTACAAAAACAAGCTGCTTTTGACGCATCTAATGCATCAACACGTTTATTAGCTGCTTTATCAACTGGTGAAGAAGGTGTAGCTACAGCATTAGAATTAAAACAATGCATTGAACAACATTTACAACCGGAATTAAAATGTTTAGTAGAAAAATGTAAACATTTAGAGTCTGAACTCATGGTTAGTAAGTCTTATTATTATTCCGTCCTATCTGTTATTCATTCTATTGCCACTTATTTCATTAAATATAATTATCTTCTTCTTAGAAATACTCATTCTTATGTACTTAACTCGTCCGCACATCAATATACTGTAGAATAGTTTTATCAATTCGGTGTAAGCCCTTAGCTCAACAGGCTATTTAGGCCAACCTTGGGGATAGCAATGCAGGGGTCCGGTTGTGACTAAACGGCCCTGAAGGCAGAGCGATGAAAAATATTCTATCACTTGGTGGGCTAGCAAACGAGGGTGAGAGAGAGGATGAATCGGCTGGAGTGCTACTCGATGTAGTTATGATTCAGATTAACTCGCAGAAGGACATGAAGTAATATATAACTAGCAAGATCATAACTCACAAAGAATTATAAAAATGTAATTATTTGTAAACTAGAGCATTAGGGTAAAAAAGAAGTACTAAAGGTTACGTTTCAACTGCAGTAATTTTGGAGTAGAAAATAGTATGGCACTGACTCATGAATAAAACGGAAACTTATAATTTGCATTATAAAATGGAGACAAAACTATATATTAGTGATTTAACGACTTTGAATTAAGTGAGACAATGTTTCTAAAAAAAAGCTTCCGCTATTCATCATTGGTTCTTTGTTTCTTTCTTCACATCACTCAGAAGATTCTGCATTTTGTCTTTAGAATACTTGTTGTTGATTTCACGCTCCAAAATTCCATCAAGAAGTTGAAATGTGTATTCTTTTCGATGAACTATGCTTGTTTCTTTCCAGCTATATTACCTCTTATTATGTAAAACATCCGTATAATCGGGTTATACAATAATATTATTTTTATTGTAGAAATTTTAAAAGATCTCTTGTTAAATATCAATCTTTCCTTGTAGAAAGCGTGTGTTTAAAACTGTTGAAGTGTTCTTGGCTCATGGATCGTTGGGTATCACAAAACTAGTATAATATAAACTGTTAGAATTAATCCATTGACTCATAGGATATCGCATTATTTTTTCTGTAATGACATTTAAAATCGAGATAATTATACTGACTACTGTAATATTGTTAAATCCCTACGAGAATTATGAATGATAACTTTCAAGAACTATTTATGGACCAACAACATACATACATTTTTATTGTGTAGTTGTTAAGTAACTAAACTATGCATATTCATATTCCTCTCATTATAAGCTTCATTTTGACTTATAGGCTATTATTATACGATTTACCGTTCTTGACTTATGTCTAGTCTATTAATTACAGTCTCTCACATTCACGGTCACTTTTGGCTAGATCTTGTACAATTGTTGTTTTATATTTTATGGTAAGATGTGGTCTGTTTGGATTGTGTATACACTCAGTAAGTTTGAAATACATGATTCATATCACGGAGCATGAGAGTGGTGTTTTGGACTCTACAGGTAGGGCTAAACAGGAAGAAGGACTTATAATGACTCTAGACTGTTCTTACGAGTTTATGCATCATTGATCCATTCGCTAAATCATTGTTATCTAGTTAGCGGTACCATTACGCTATATATTAATAAGGCACAAGGCCACAAGTCATAACATATATAATGAAAGTATTTAATAAGTGAAAGTGTAAATGCACCAAAACGTCAAGTAAAGTCACATTAATACTAACGTAAATGACCTAAAAGTTTTGGTATGAAGTACTTTTAATATGTTAACAAATACTCTTATGGAAAAAATGACATTGTTACATTTGACAACATACTTTTCTCAGGTTATAAATGTATTTACAAAAATTATGAAATAAAAATAGCCACATAAAATTTGTAATATATATTTTAATATAGTTGAAATTATGAGTCAACTGAATCTAGACCACCATGGTCTATCGGTTAAATGCTCACGGGCGAGACTGATAGGTCCTGAATTCGAATCTCGCGAGGCGGAATCATAGATGCGCACTGCTGAATAGCCCCACAATAAGAGGAAACTGCCGTCCAGTGCATCCAAGCTTTCCATGGTGGTCTATCTTCAATTGACTCATGATCTCAACTATATAAAATTACTAAAATCTCCACAAAACCCCCTTCTGATATCTTTCATTTTGAAATTATTATTAGGTATCATTCATTACAATCTTATCAATAGTTTATTTATTTAAATAATTTATCTAGGAATCAAATAGTAAAAATAAAAAATTACAAGAAGATTTAAATAAAGCCAATGAAATTATTGAAAAAACAAAATTAAATTTAAACAAACAAAATGATAATTTTATAAATGAATTAAATTTATTGAAAGAGAAAATTTCAGAAGCAAATGAACAAATAAATATTAAATCAAAATTATTAGAAAAATCAGAAAACCAGGTAAATAAACAAGATTGATCATGATTGTATATTATTTGTTTAAACTGATATGAATTAACTTTTTGTTTTAATATTTAATTATTACAAAAATTATCAGAATTGGGTTTTGTGGAGATTTTAGTAATTTTATATAGTTGAGATCATGAGTCAATTGAAGCTAGACCACCATGGAAAACCTGAAAGCGATGGACGGCCGTTTCTTCATATTGTGTGACTCCTCAGCAGTGCGCATCCATGATCCCGCCTCGCGAGATTCGAACTCAGGACCTACCAGTCCCACGCCACAGCTTCAATCGACTCATGATCTCAACTGTATGAAATTGCTAAAATCTCTACAAAACCCCTTCTGATAATGATCATGTACTCACTAGTGACTGGCTCCATGAGGTATTTCCTGGAGTTCTAGTGCGAAATAGTAACCAGTGTAGTCCAAGCAGGTTTGTTGGGAGACTGAAGACATTGGTGAGTGTTAGCTTAATTTCGTGGATTGGTTGAAGTTAGACATTACCACTGTTGGATGCCGGCTCAGTGGTCTAGAAGTTAAGCGTTCGCCCATGAGACCGAAGGTCCTGGGTTGGAATCTCGCGAGGAGGTGTCGTGGACGCTCATTGCTGAGGAGACCCACAATAAGACGAAACGGCCGTCCAGTGCTTCCAGGTTTTCCATGGTGGTCTAGCTTCAATTGACTCATAATCTCAACTATATAATAATATAAAAATTGATAATTAATGTAGGTAGAATGATCGAATCAGATATATTGAGAATTTCTCTATTACTGATATCACAAAAGACAATTATAAATGGTTAAAGATAATTGATTTTTAGAAAGTGAACTGGTTTTGTGATATCCTACAGAAATTTCTGAGTCTTGATTTTTCAAAAAAAATGTACCTACGAGCTTACTTAAATCATTGTGTCACTGAATGTTTAAAGTTTATTTTTTATGAACTGTCACTTCTTATCAATACAAGATCATCTATACTGCTTTACTACTTAATGGTCTACTTTAATTTAGATTGGAACTTGATTATTTTAAATACGATCTAACCTTATTATTCATAAATCGTATTGTTGTCGAATTCTTTGTTTGAAAATTGAATAGAAATGTGTTTTGTTTTAGTTTAGGATTTTGACATTTTATACGAATTATTGGTTCGTTATTACTGTTTATATGATTATAATCATAGTATAAGATGTTTTCTTGTTTATTCGTTTCTATAGTCGAATAAGTTACTTTTCTTGATTTCAAGAAATTGATCAACGAAATTTGAAAAAAAAGCATTCAAATAATTACTTAAGATTATATTGAATGATTCGGTTGTAGCTAGTAATTAATTTTGTTTACTTTTGAACAGTAATTCGTATTTTATTCAGGTAAATTATATTGCTTCTATCTAACTTTTTTCAATTCTCCAGAAATCGGTTTTACTACTTAAAGATGGGTATGTATTTCACACTTTTTTAGAAAACGCACCTTATTACGAATAATTTAATGCACATATTTCTTTGAGTTAAATATCGGATGAAATGTGGTTCGCTGACATATTCTATTTATTTATCGACTAAAGTAGGGGAACATGTATTACGTATTGTCAACGAACGTCTACATTGAAATGGGATTTTAGTTTATGTAGGAATGGGCTAGAACAAAGCTGAATGTGGATAAACCATGATCCACTATCAGTCCATGGATCAGTGAAAGCTAAGCTGAGCCGTGTCTTAGATGGGTGCGATTATTGGGACTAATGGTTGGAGACGTGTGGCATTATCCAAAATCTATCTCAGTAGATAGATTTTTTGTTTTGTGATTTTTATTCCGTTAATTCATTCTGTCTTTTTGAATCATATTCACAATGCCTTATAATTTTTTATTCAACTGATACTATTGCTTTTACTGTTTTGGCTTTCAACTTGTTGATTTCATCTCGCTGGACAGATATGCTATGACAACTTGTGTGCACGTTGATTTTTATCAGTTTTTAATTTGCTTGTGTCTGATTAAGATAACAAGCGTAATGTAAACACCTATTCTATCCATCATCAAACACTTCGTTCGATACCGAGTAGTCTTTTTTTAAATTTTAAATAGATATTCTTTTATTTATGGTTTCAATAACAATCATATCTTATCATGGATGCACTAAAATGATGTTTTAATTTATATATATATTTCTCTTCTATGCACCTCATTTTTAATAGACTGTACATATAAGATACCTGCATAATAATTTTGAAGTACCATTGACTCAACTCATGGGCGAGACTATAATTTATGGACGACATTTGAGCGAATCTTAAGTGACCTTTAGAAATGTCAGCCAATCAGTAAACAGTCAGCATAGAGTTAACATATATTATACAAAACCAAATAATTAAAGTGGATACACTTTTTTTATATGGTCCAAACACTTGTCAAGGTTAGAAAAAGATTCAAAAGTTTTAAAATCGTAATGCATAACGTACAGGAACTCATCCATATGGCTCCATAATAGTTGGTCTCTGAAGCCATGATAAAGTCATAAAAACCTACTCAGACTCGACCGAATAGCTTCATTATTGTTTGTTTGTACTCCGGTTGTGTAAGTTTATCATTTTTTATGAATATCTCCCTACAATACTCATACTACTGAACAGCCGAAGCTTCAGTAACATCTGCGATTATTGAAGCCAATGTCACTGGTGCTTTTTTTATGCAGTTCGAGGCAATTTTTATAATATGCCTTAGTCTCAATATGGATCGAGCAATAAAGGTTTCTATTCTAGGAAACGTCTTCCTTCAGCATATATTACATCGAAGGGCAACATCACGGTAGTCCGCACAAGGTCTACAAGTCACCTAATTAGAATAATCACAAATACAGGAATTTCTTAGTATTCTCATTTGTCATAGCCGCTTAATTGTCAAGTCTTCTCTAAAATTTTCTGTAAACCGATCGTACATGAGCATCATGTACTGAAATTGGCACTATGACCCTGAAATCCCTCAAACGCTTTTGATTGGCTCGTCCATAAATTATAGTCTTGTCAACTCATGCTACAATTGATGTTTCATGTATCTTCTTTATTTCTATCATAATTATCATTATGACTATTTTTTCCTTTACATTCAAGATAGAACAATATCAATTAGAATTGAATAATTTACATACATCTAAAGTTAATTTCAATGAATCAACGGCAGAAGAATTAAAAAATTTAACCAAAGAATTAAATGATTTAAAATTAACCCATACTATTGTACAAAAACAATTACATACTAATCAACGTATAATTAATAAATTAAAATTAACTAAAAATACAGCATTAATTAATTTAGATAAATTAAAAATTGAATTAAAAGAGAAATGTGATAATTATGAAAAACAATTAAATGATAAATCTAATGAAATCCAACATATACGTCAAAAATTAAAACAAACTGAAATTAAATTAAAAGAAGCTAATAATAAAGTGAGTTACTTTTTCAAATATAGTTGAAAGCGTGAATCAATTGAAGCTAGATGACCAAGGAAAACCTGGAAGCACTGGACGGCTGTTTCGTCCTATTATGGGACTCCTCAGCAGTGCGCATCCACGACTTCGTCTCGCGAGATTCGAACCCAGGACCCACCAGTCTCGCGCCAGAGCATTTAAACGATAGGCCACTGAGCTGGCCGGCATCCGATGGTGTTAATGTCTAACTTCAACCAATCCAAGAAGTTGAGCAACCATTCACCGATTGTTTTCAATGAGTTCCTATCTCATAACAGACGTGCTTTGAACTCCACTGGTCACTTCTTCTCACTAGAACTCCAGGATTTATCTCTCGAAGTCAGTCACTAGTGAGCATATGATTAATAGCTTCAATTGACTTGCGCTTTCGACTATGGGGATACTAAATCTTCACAAAACCCTTTCTCATAGACATATTTACTACATGATAAATATAAAATTATTTTGCTATCTATTATTGTACTATTCAGTTTCTGTGTTTATTTGTTAACTAGAAGCTAACAAAATTCCTTATTGGTTGGTGGTGCTATAATCTACACTTTTCTGGCCAACTTGAACTTGTCGGTTTTTCTTCATTTGTGTGTAGTGTTGATTATTTAACACTGATTCATTCATATGTATTTTTATACTTTTCATCTTATTTACTTTGGTTTATTCTAATATTTTAACCAGCTATTAAAACAACCTTTCGGTATATTTTTGTCCAGTGATTACAACTACCTTTCAATAACATCGGAAAAGTAAAACACATAAAAATGAGGTGATAATGATATACAAAATGAAAACACTGTTGAATAAAGATTTTAAGGATATGACTAGTAAATGCATTTATGATTTTCTGACGAGTTAAAATCTGCGGATCACTAACCACTGATTAGTGACATTGAGATGACCTGATCATAATGGAATGGATCCTTTAACATCTCAGAAATTCATAGTTAGTGACTTCGTGAACTAGTACCGCATAACTTTTTATTCAACAACTGTATGATTCAGCTAATATTTGCATAGAGTTGTTTGTTCCATGTAAAACGTAGATCAATAACTTCAGTTACAATTTAATTGACCAATTTTGAACTCAAATTCAAGAGCTTTCTGCCATATGGTATCAGTGATTCGAAAATAAGAAGTCGAATACTTGTAATATGTGTATATTGCTCTTTATTGACCATATTTAATACATTGGTTTGCTATGCAGGATACTGGACTGTTAAATAGGGATTTGAATTTGATACTGTTAGTAATTTGTGTGGGTGTGTAATATTTTACAGGCTGGATAGCTTAATCTTGAAGGCCTTTTAGAGGCACGAGATCTAACTCCGATATGATTGATTGAATGTATATGCCATGAAAATAAATCGGTCGTTCAATCCCGAATATTATGTCTGGACTAATCCTGTTTGAGCGACGGCACTAATGAGAAACCAAATACGAATTAATTTAGATGAATTTATTTCATGCATACTTAAATAGACGTTAAGGTGTAAAGCGAAGCAAAACTCAGAAGGCAAGCGTATCTGTGTTATACATTTTTTCCTTTTATTAAACAATCGAAATTTGAGTATCTGGGCACATGTGATTCAATCGACTCCACATTATAACACAATCCTAAATTATCTGAAACTATGATGAAAGAATTATATAGTGTTTTTGATATGTGAGCGAGAATGACAATGATTGGGTGTTTTGCTGAGTCAGGCATTAGATAGAATGACAGGTGTTATATGTGTTATATATATTCCCCTATCCTTATTATGTATTGACTGCTATTGATTGACTGTTCCTTGTTGTTGGATTGTGTCGGATTTTGGTGTGAAAATATATTGATATTCTAGTCAGGCTAATCTCGTGTTCTTGATCTGAGTTATGTTGAAGTCCTGTATAATAGACAATGGGTGAGAAATCTAGTGTAGATATTCGTCTAAGGTAAATTAACGTCCCACATACGTGTAAAAAGTGAAAGGACTGTTATAACAAGAAACCCTAGCGTTATAACAAGTATCCTACCGTTTATAACAGTTTTTTTAGTAACCAAGCTAATCTCAAGCTGTTTACAACATCCTTAGAAATAAAACAATTACCTGAATCAACGTTATTATTATTCTTATCCTTTTTTCTTATCAGTATGAAAATCTTATGGAAGAATCTAATAATCAATTATGTTTTAGTCAAAATATTATTAAACAATTAGAAAATACAACAATGAATCAAACTAATCAAATAACAAAAATAAATGAAATGGAATTAAAAATAACTGAATTAAATAATTTATTAAAAGAATCTGAATTACGTTTAAAATCTGTTAATACAACAAAAGAATTAAATGATCAACGTTATATAGAATTAGAAAATTGTTTTAATCAATTAAAAATTAAATTAAATGAACGTGAAAATTTAATTCAATTTTTAGAAAATGAAATACAAAATAAAACTAATTTATTAAATGAAAAATTAAAAGAATATGAATTACTTAAAGTAAGTATTGAATAAGTAGTCTTTCTTTTCATGTTTTTATAAATAAGTAATTTATCTTTTTCTGATGGGTTATATTGTGTCTAAACTATGAACTATTTGAAGATTCTCGTAATACGACAAAAAGATATACACTAACTAGATAGACGGCCCCCAAATGCCCTGGTATGGCCGAGAGTTGGGAGAGTTTGTTCTCCCTCTCGAAATACTCTCAAATGGTCATGCGTAATATAGCCTCTGCCAGGAAAGTCCTACTTACTGCCTTCTCGTGGCCGGGGTGTTGTTTACGAAAGTGAGAGAACGAAAAGCGAATGTCCGGCACTTTAACCGGGTTGGTGGACACGGATAGTCCACCTAGGGGAGTTGGAAAACCCTGATTCCAAACCAATGGTGAACATGGGCTCCAGTATCCTGAGGAAACGAATGGCGTATGAACCTATTTTTGGTCACCGGCTACCATGGGACTGCATCTCCTCACGATGCTCCACTGCCTTGTGGATCAGGCTCCGGGTGTGGTCCCCTTAGAAAACCACCTTCTTCCGTTTGGACACCTTGGCAGTGTCACAGCCCTCACACAAATCGAATGAGATTTGTGCGGCGCTTATGTATCTGATGCTTCCTTGTACCAATATTTATGTGTATAAATAAATAAACTAGATAGACTTTATCAGTGACATACTTTTAGAGAATACACTTTCATCAGCTAAACCTCCAGGAGTTGAACTTTTACCAGGAGGCTCACTTGTTGACTTAGAATACGCCGACGACATAGTTTTACTCGGTGAAGACGCTGACAACATGCAGAGTCTTCTGACCACTATAAGCAACTATGCAGGCATGTTCTGAATGCGATTCTCTCCCTCGAAGAGCAAAATGTTACTTCAGGACTGGAATGCATCGACACCTGAACTAATGATAGGGAGTGAAGTAGTTGAGCGTGTAGACCACTTCACTTATCTTGGGAGTCTCATCAGCCCTTGTGGTCTGGTGTGTGACGAAATCTCAGCACGGATACAGAAGGCTCGTCTAGCTTTCGCCAACTTGCGCCATTTAGGGCGTAGGCGAGATATCCGTCTAGCAACAAAAGGACGGGTTTACTGTGCAGCAGTCCGTTCCGTCCTGCTTTATGGAAGTGAAACATGGCCGATAAGAGTAGAGGATATTCGTAGGCTACTAGTATTCGATCATAGGTGTCTTCGACGCATTGCTCATATATCCTGGGACCACCGGGTAAGTAATGCAGATGTTAGGAAACGGGTACTAGGCAAGGATGGCAAATCGATTGATGAAGTAGTGAAACTTCATCAGTTGAGATGGCTGGGACATGTGTTATGTGTGCCAACCACCGACTGCCCCGACGTGCAATGCTTTATGGTGTAGGAGCAGGTTGGAAGAAAGCTAGGGGTGGCCAGACCAAAACATGGCATAAATCCATGGGGTCACTGACAAGTGGACTGGGCCATGTTGGTAGGTGTAGACTACCTGGTTGGGATTCACGAGATGATAGCAACCGATGGTTAGAGACCTTGAATGACATGGCTCAAAATCGTTTGCAATGACGAAGGTGCATCCACTCTTTGTGTTCTACCAAATTCTAATCTTCTGAATTCTTCATGTCTTTATCTTTTTCTCTTTCCAAATTTATTTCATTGTATTATACTCCTTCAATAACATCTTCAAACCCTAATCTTTCCGATTACTGCCTATACTCTTACTACTTCTACCAATATGGGATCTGAATCGACAACTTCATCTCTGTGCTAATGTGGTATGGCAACTCGAACTGATGTACGTACGTACGAAGTTCTACGTTATGACTGACTGACTGACTGAGATAGACTAGAGACTGAATGCACAACTTTTCAACTATAACCTCATAAACGGTTAAAGAAAGAAGTTAAGAACTTTGATAAAACCTGATATTTTACATAGCCGAAGCCATCTGGATCAACTCCAGAAAATCAAACTTATGCATCCAGAAAAGGTATATCCAGCCTCTAAGTTTACCTTGGCCTACGATTGGATCACCGGATACCTAAACTAAATATTATAAACCTCCCCCTTTTTTTTCTTTCTTTCCTTTTTTGTTGTTGATCACCTCTATCTTAATCTTCACATCCATCATTCCCAATTCGTTTATCATAATTGCCTTAATAACTCCCCCTTTTATTACATATTATATTAACACAACAATCTTATTATTATTACTATTACTAGTTATCATTATTATCTCAATTAACAAGATGAAATTCTCCTACTATGCATTTTATTCACACAATATTTTTACATTTTCATTTTTCCTATATTACTATTACACTGACAGTGACTGGACACTTTATTGCATGAAGTTGACAGAAATCAGTCTTTTAAAGTTATTTATCGTATTCCTACTAGTTTTCCTTATGGGGTTCGATCTCGTCTCTTACACATAGCAGAAGCTATAGGAATTTGATCCAACAACCCAAGTCTTTGTGTTCATAAGAAATTTGTAACACCCTTATCTCTCCCTTGGCCTTAATAAATAATTTTATTTTCTATACTCTTCGTTTATTTTTCTTCACCCCCCTACCAATTATTTACTTATTATTTTTTCTAATATTCGCTCCGCTGTCCAATTATGTGAACATTTCTTATTACATCTCTTATAATTTTTATGAATTTCGTTTCAGTGTCTATATTTTTCTAATCATTGACCTATTTTCCTATTATGTAACATTGATTCAAGCCTTTTATTATTCTTATGACCTGTCATTACACTACCAATTTGTACTTTTCACTTATTATTTTTAGTTATGTAATCTATTCCACTGTTATCAATGACACATAAAGTACTTTGATTGGTTTAATAATTTCGTATATGGATATAAATATTACTGTATATTAAAGCCTGATGAGGACCTAATCGAAAACAATATTGTTCGCTTATTTATATTGTTCTAAATCACAATATGGGAACTTTTCAAATTCTCCTAATAATCATTTTTGTATTATTCTGGTAAACAGTTGCATTAACATAAGGCGATCAGCAATGTAGTATCATTCTAAGTTTATGGACATAGTGACACAGTTAACCAAATCAGTATGATAATTCTTCGAGTCTAAAAATGAGCAGGAATGTATAATATTTTTATGCAAAACATTTTGATAAATTTGATTATACATTCATTTTTCAAGTCATTTTATTATGAAAATTAAAGAAGGTCAAGAAGATACAAAACGTTAAATGAAAATATTGGAAAAATGAGTAGTAGTAATAAAGTGTTATATCGATTGATTGAGTGCCCTGTTGATATATGATGTGATATGACTCCCAATTGGAGAGCAGTGATTTATCGATCGGACCAATAATACACAAAAGCCGTGTGAGCAGTCTTCAGTACTTATCAGTCCTGCTTTTTGCTTAGACCAGCCAGTTAAGTCCAGAACACCAATAACAGCCTCTGCAATATGAATCATTATTCTCAAACATACTGGGGTTTATATACCAAACAAACAGACCACATCATACCATAAAGTAGAAAATAACATTTGTAAAAGATTTGGCCAAATGTGGCTGTGAACAGGGGGAACAGTAATTAATGGACTGGGGATAACTCAAGAATGGTAAATCGTATAATAATAGTTCGTGGGTCAAAATAAAGCTTATAATAAGAGGGACATGAATATGAATAGTTTAGTTACTTAGCAATTATACAATAAGAAAGATATATATCACATTGGTCCATAAATAGTCCTCAAAGTTACGATTCATAAGTCTCCACGTGTTACAACATACAGACGTAATAAAAAATTGTCATACTATTCATGAGACGGTACTATCACAATCAGAACAAACTGTTTCTGGATGTGTAAAGGTTTCTAACTTTTATTAATAGATAGGATTTCATACGTCTTTTATAGTTGTAACAATCATATCTCATTGTAGCTCTAATCTTCACATTAAACGTTTAATCAGAACATCAGAAAACCAGATCAATGCTCGTAATCACCTTTACTTTATAGTTATAAATTCTGTGATATCAAATGTGAAGTTGTATTACCAAAACTCACCACAATTTATAAATCATAATAGATACACCAGTTAAACATTTCCAATACTGATATGACGAGATGTAAAATGTAAAATTACGTTCTTTTACTAATTGTGACTTCCTGTTCAACATTAATTCCCCTTTTATTTCTATACGATGATTATTCAGTGAAGTGTTTGTTTTTGTTTTCCAGTGTGATATTTTATTCAGTATAAAATTAATTTATTTGGGTGTGATGTTATTTCAAGATACGATATTCTTGCATTATATTAACGTAAATTATGCACAACATGACACGCAGCAAATGGTTTGTTATAACTCTTGGTATTTTTTATAAACGTGATTTTATTCCAGTTAATAATCAAAACGAGTGTACAATCAATGCATAAATGAATGTATTGTCTACTAGAATCTTCGTTGTGTTTTTAGGGGTAAATAAATCTCTATTTGTACCAGTATTCCATGTTCTTACTTCGCGTCGAGGGAATTGTAGTGGTTCCTCGTTTCAAGTATAAGGAATAAGCAACACGGATAAAAACAGAAAAAAACTTGTATAATAAATTTATAATTGACTGTAATTTACGGATTGTAAAAGATATGACAAGAATTATTGAATCGAAGGACAGCTTTTAATAAAGACTATATGGAGATTACAAAAACAAGTATTTAATTAAAAAAATTTATGAAAATATACGGGTTAATGTACTAAAGAATTCCTACCCAAATTTTACATTTCTCAAACCTGATCTTTTCCTGATAACCATTAAATTTATCAAACGATGGACAATACTACATTTGGCTTGTGGCTAACATTAGAATTCAAGATAAGCGTTTGGGCTTATTTCAAGCTCTTCAGCTAGGTATAAACTTATCACACTGTTCACGTTGAGACTCTAATTGAGTGCTTTTTGCTTCAAATGTCAAATGGGTTATCCACTGAACACAAATAGCTACTAACTTGATCAACAAGTATGAAGGCTTGTATTCTCCCCTTGTCGATATTTAGGACTGTCTCCGTTCTCAGATCTGGATCATCAGTGGAATACCTTGATAGAGAGTCACACGACGTTTTTTTGTTTCGTATCCCCCTAACAATGTAATTTAGGATAACAGTTTTTTCAGTTGGTGAAACGGCGTTTTGTTGTTATGTTGTAATTTAAAATGTGAATCTATTTGTATAATTATATTACACTTGTTATTATTATCATCAATCAGGCAACGGTTGACCAACAACTTGCTAATTCAAATAAAACAGTAGAATTTTCAACCAATTTACATAAAGAAAGTGAAATACAAAAGTCTAAACTGGAAGAACATATTAGTCAACTTCAACAAGAATTGTTAGAAGTTCAAAAAATGAATCGACAGTTACAATTAGATATTCGGGATTTAGAACGTAAGGTAGGTGAAGATTATCCAATTTTTTTTTCATTTCATGTATTTAACAAATAAAACTTAAATATTTTCTTGTCCAGTCAGATTCCATAATTGATATATAATTTATTGATTGGATTTAACATGATAAGGTGTTTGTCAGGATTCCCCAAGTAATTGGTTCCATTAAGAGGGAGAAATATAGGTTAGATTTTGATCGCGTCCCAATTTTAACTTCGATGATTTCTAACAATATAAATCCTACACATAGTCAACTGAAAAGAAACGCTGTGACAAACGGTATTCACCTCACATATTACTCAATATATCATTCATAACTTTCAGTTATATTCTTGATTACTAATTTGCTTTTTCTTCTTGTTACTATTTCGTTTATTCAAATATATGATAAATGTTACGACTTTTGTCATGGAATACTCTAATTCGATGTTGAATAATGTTGATAAACTACTTGATATCGTTTCGCCAATTTCTTTATGGGTTTCATTGGGTAGAACTTTAATTGTGATCCTAGATTTAGAACAAACTACTTTCTAATAACAATGAACAAATGATTGTGTTATTTATTGGTATGAATTAACTGATGTAATACAATAATAAAAAATAGGTATGTCACGATAACACAAGCTTCGACAACCAATATGATTGGTAACCGATAACCTTATATCTCTCTGAGACATGGAATTGTGAAAAAAAGCCTGACTTGAAAGAAATCACACTTTTCATATACATTTTCAAGACACTTAGATCTGTAACAAATAAGTGATTAATTTCTTTAAGGTGACTGGTTCAACAACAGTACAGGACTGTCCAATAAGTTTTTTCGGCCATTTAGCAGCTAAAATCAATTTCCAAAGTAAAATGATTTCTACTTCAGTGACCTAAAATAGTGGTTCCAAACTCGGAGTTCATGAAATCAGCTTTCACGTTACTTTTTTAAAGACTTTTCGCTAATTAACCTGCTTTAAGAAGATAGATTTTTCCTTAAAGCTTAATAAAACATCAGTTAGTATGTATTTCAGAAGTTTTAACATTGTATAGGCTGATTAAATTTGGAATTATTGCTTCAAATTCATGGTTGTTTACGTTTGATTATATTGGTTTGTAGTTATTGGAACAAAATCATGATCATACGAATCAAATATCTGCGTATAATGAAATCAAATACCAATTAAAAGTGCTAACCGAGAAGCATAATACACAAACAAAACAGTTGGATGATACAAAATTAAATGTTGAAACGTTAACTAAAGAGAATCAGTTACTTCTTGAACAAATTGAACAGGATAAACAAAAACGTAGACAAGTATGTTTGTAGATAATATGTATTTTACCTCATGGAAAATTTAAAAAGGAATTGTATTTTTGTTGGTCATGCGTTCCTCACAAGAGCTAACGGTCTTGATTTGGACCCCCTGTTAAAGTAGTCGTAATTATGCAGTAATCACAAATCACTACATTGACCTCATCATATCAGTAGTTACTAGTAAAATATTATCCACCTGCTTTTAAAAATTCTTTACGGCAAACTTGATAGAAAACTTCGGAAACTCAGTAAGTTTATATGCTGTCTTTGTATCTTTGCATGTTTTCAAATGAGGAAGGTGACCTACTTTTACATAGGACACACAAAACAAGCCCTTTCAGAAAGCATCTCTGGACACTACTCCGCCAGACTTTCTAAAGGATTAAGGAACTCAATCAAAAGCTGAAGCTTGGAGCAATTAGTTAATTGTTGTCACTCTGCTTCACCAGAAGCTCCTCTCAAAATCATACATCCATTCAGAAGAGTCATCTCAAGAGGACTGCGAACAAAAAACCTATATGCAACAGGGGCTATTGCTGTCCACTGGTCTAAGCTTAAGCTTCACGTACAAATACAGTGCATTCATTCCATCATTCTTCCATGATCTTAACCTTTCTTGATATCTTCCATGATCTATCGTTTTTAACTATTATTTCTACTACTTTCCAATTATTTCCACAATTATTAATTTAGCTATTATGACAACTTTTAATTATTCTGTCCTTGATAGTTATCGAGTCGACAATTATCTTCACATTAGCACTTTTCATCAGCCGATTATTATACAACTACCTTTCAGTATCTGATTTTCTTAAACAATTCATTATAAAAAACCACTGCAAGTTTTTTTAATTATTCGACACCATTATGTTTTACCCTAGACTAACAAATGAAATTAACAATAAATACGATTGTACAGCTTGTGTAAATGAAACCATCGGCACATTCAGCCGACAAGTCCCAAACGCACTTTCTAGGTTCCACTACTAGCTACCTCCCAGATTCACCAAAAGCCTGTGACTAAATGACTGTATTGAGGCAGATTGTTTACAATGCTCATATACTAAAAGAGAACGGTCAATGTTAATCTTAGTTTCAAATAACTGGGGAATACAAACCCTCATAAATAAGATTTATATTCATTGCAAAACCTGTATGAACTCAGTAGCTCATTTTATAACACTTTGAACATCTTAAGCGAAGCTTACTGGAACACCCAACAGATCAGTCTCAAGTGGGACAAATTTTCAACCTATATTCCACTGCTGGCATTATCTAATTTCACTAAAGACTTATGATAATTTTCTTTATTTATTTATAGTTTGTGTTCATAAAACCTGTAATGTGTATCATATCATCTTAACCATAGTATTGTTTTCATCCAAATTTTAGTTAGAGCAACGAATTCAGAATGAATCGAAATCACATGAAGAATCAAAAACTATTCTTACTAATCAAATTTCAGATTTGAATACAAAGTTAAACAACACTGAAAAACGACTACATGAAACCGAGAATCAATTTTATTTAGCTGAACAAAAAGCGGAATTAGCTTGTCAAAAAGTTAAACAATTAACTATTGAAGCAGCAGCTGTTAAAAATCTTCCTCATTTGGCAAATTATTCTGTACATGCTGATGAACATAATGATATTGTTTTAGATTCCAACTTACATCATAATAATGGTTTACACTTAGTTGATAATCAGAAAAATAGATCCAAATCAATTTCACATCAACTTCACAGTCGTAATCCTTCATCTGTAAAATTGTTAGTGGAAGATAACGCATTTTCGAATTCAGGTCTAAGTAACTACAAATTAACGGCCTCAAATCGATCTTCTATGAATTTTGCGCCATCCTCTCTCATCGATAATTTAGGGAACGTAAGACGATCTATGGAGAATTCATCAGATCCTGGTAAGTTGATATCAGTTGACTGAGATAATAAACCACCTCGAGTCAACCTTTGAGAACCAAGACACCACTGAAGAGTCCCGTACGAGAACTAAAATGCGGTGTCAAAGGCTTTATAGTTTTCAATGATTATCTAACTTAGGTCGATTCGTGAACACGCTAACATTCAGCAATCCCCACAAACCTCCATACTAGTAGATATTAAGTTTGATGTTTTTGTAACAATAATTTTTGTTGTCATTTTCTATAGTTGTTCTGATTTAGGAACATTATGAAAAATTATACCAATTTTTAAATATTCTAATAGTAGTTCACTTTTATTTTAGAATGATACATATAAGTAAACGATGCTGTTCGAAATTTTACGTTTATGAAGCTATAATAATGTCTATTTTCATTCTAATATGAAACGGAGTGATTCAATCGAAATTAGTATTAACAGTTAAACAGGTTCACTGGTAGTAATAAGCACAGAAAAAGTCTAAATAAACATGTCAATATGGGAGTTCGGTCAAGGCCTGTGAAAATAAATTCATTAAAATGACAATAATTAAATTTGGCGCAATAAAAGGGTATATGAAGAATCATTTTAAATATACAAAGACTGAAAAAGAGACACCGAAAAAATGAAGGACTAAAAAAAACAATAACCAATAAGTGACTGAAAGAAATAAGTGAAATCTTTTATTAAGTCTTAAACGGCTAAGGGGAAGAAAGTGATATGTGTTATTGTTCACTAAATAGTGGTATTTTACTTTTGCATATCACTGGATGGATTAATGTAACCAAAAGAAATGAATTTCATTGAACAAGGTGAATTTTATTTAGAAAAGTGCGATTCATCTAATAAGTTTTCTTTTGTCTCATCAAACAGTAAAAAAATTAAGAAATAACACAAGTTGGGGTATCGAAAGAAAGATACTTCTATAGTTATTAGGGTCCGATCTTAAACCTTTATTTTTGTATATACATATCACATCTTCATCTAGCCAGTGGTCTGGCATAGTGCATGAATTTCTCCATATCTTATTCATTATATTTAGTAGTATGTCAGTTAGTTTATATCCCCCATGCTTTATCATTTCAGTTGTTTTACCATTATTATAGGGAGTAGTTTGATTTTTCATGTTTTTTAAACCGAGTTTTATTTCATGTAAAGTGAGTTCAGGATCCTGGGTAGCTCTTATAGGCAGTTGATTATTATTTTGGTTTAATTCGGCATGATATAGGTTTTGATAGTGATATTGAAGATCACTATCTTTAACTTGATTTGTTTTTTTAGCCCTATACGGGTGACTCCATACAGTAGCCAGTATATCACCTAGCATTTTATATGTTAAGTGTAAGTCAGGTCATCCACAATACAATCTAACCAAAACTGGAGCTAAAACTAAAATAAATAAAAATAACTCTCAAAACGGCCAAAATAAATGTCCATACCCTGGTTGCAGTATGACACTTACAACTAAAAAAGGTATAATTAATTATTGCTATGTAGTACATAGGTGGTCAGCAATTACCGGACAAGATAAAAAATAATGCAAAAACAACTATTAAGTCCCGGTTGTTGTACCGTGCTTCAATGTAGCCTCTTCTCCAGAAGGGTCTACTAGGCTTTACCAACTTGTTTGACTGGAAGGGGCAGTAAAGAATAAGTATACAAGTCATTATAAAAAACTTTTAATCAAATTAATTTTATAATTGCATGTATACTGATTTCTCCGATAATACAACAAAACAGTGTATTAAAAGTAAACAAACCTATAGCATGAATAAAGATATGTAATATGGGAGACTGTTACCTCATTGTTCTTCAGTGTGAAATATTGAAGTCCAATCAAGATACGTCTCATCGTTTCTTTCAGATTATAAACGATCCATACTTTCTTATTGATTTCTATCTTGTTTTATTTATTTTGTTTTATTTTATCTTGTTTTATTCTACATGAATTCATCTAATTAATAATGTTACGTCTTGCCGATTGTGAACGCTATATTCAGATTCTAAGCTAGTTCCGTACCCCCGAGCTAGAACTATACACCGACTTGAAGACCATAGAAAAGGCACAAAGTGTGAAGGAAGCACTTTACTACAGGGTTCATTCATGTACAGAAAATATAGGGATTTTATAGTAATTTAAGAGTCCTTGAGTTTTACTGAAAGTTCTAGAATACTGTTAAACATAGTAGCAGTAATCAGCCAATCAATATCTCCACATGTGACTTCCATTTTCGTTATTTTAGTAACATAAATTCACATAACTTCTAATTAATCGCTGATTGGTTGAAATGCTCCTTGATTACCCCTGAGCTTGTCATGTCGCTTGCGAGAAAAATGCAGGGTCATCCCGACACATAATATATTGAATTACAATCATATTGTACAGTAAATAATTTCATTTTGTTTATAGTTTGAAAATCAAATAAATGTACTTTTTGTAATGGAATAAACTAACAGAAAAGTATATAAATTAAATGTTAAATAAATATGTTAACATTTTGATTTTCATAGTTGCAATCATTAGTTAATTGAAGCTAGATCACCATTGAAAACCTGGAAGCACTGGATGGCCGTTTTGTCCTATTATGAGACTCCTCAGCAGTGCGCATCCACGATCCCGCATTTCGAGTCTCACAATAGGACGAAACGGCCGTTCATTGCTTCTAGGTTTTCCATGGTAGTCTTAGCTTCAATTGACTAATGATTTCGACTATGAAAATACTGAAATCTCCATAAAACCCCCTCTGATTTTGATTATATTTTTCAGTTTAATTTAAATGGAATTATTTCTTCTTCTTCTTCAATGAATTATCTTGATTATCATTATTCATAGTAAACCATTGGAAATAAGTTGTGCAGGATTTTTTAAATCCGAAATAGTTGTATTTCAAAACATTTTAGTTTCTCTTCTTTTCGTAGATTTAAGATCAAAATATTTATTACATTTTCTCACTTTTGTTGACTTTCTAGCTTAAATTTAATGGTTAAATGAAAATTTCAGTCTTGAATTAACACATTGGTTCATCGTCTAAATTTAAGCTGAATTTAACAATGATCTATGGAAACTGTTTTTTCTTTATTTTACATCTTCTTAAAATACATTTATGAATAACCTTTTTATCTGTAGCTCATTATTTTCTATTCCATTGAAGATGGACTGAATTGTTTCCCATATCACGATACAGTTAGTCTTAGAACTCTTTAAAAGTAGTGCGTTATCAAATCTGCACAGTCGCATATATATATATATATATATATATATATATATATTACAGTACGTAAGCTATAGTATTTCATGAGAACTAAATTTATTGGTTTATCTTTTTTATGATGAACATTTCCTTGGCTAATAATTAGTTTATTATTGTTTTCTCAATATATGGGATCAGTTTATGTATGTTTTAAAAAAGTTTGTTCATCTTGGAGATAAGTTTCAATTATAATGTACTTCAATGACAGTAGGATTTATCATGTATCACAAATCGAAATGAATCCCAGAATGGAAGTCATTAATCTGATTTAATATGCTTGTTTGGTTGTTATTCTCCATTCTAAGTAACCGATTGACCTGATAAAGGACTGATTTGCATTAAAACATAAAAATCTCAATGTCATAGTTAGTCACTACTAAGTATGCTTTTAATATTTCATTAGATTTTGTGTGATGTGTGTATAAACTGTTGATATGTTCCAAGTTAAGATGAAGTTTATTTACTGATGCTATATCCCGTGCAGATTTATGAATGGTAACCTTGAGAACTATTTACGGACCAATGTGATATGTATATTTCGTATTGTATAATTGTTAAGTGACTAAACTATTCATATTCGTATCCCTCTTATTATAAGCTTCATTTTGACCCACGAACTATTATTACCATTCTTGAGTTCTACCCAGTCTATTGATTACTGTTCCCCCTATTCACAGCCACATATGGCCAAATCTTTTACAAACGTTATTTTCTATTTTATGGTATGATGTGGTCTGTTTGATTGGTATATAAATCCAGTATGTTTGAGAATAATGATTCATATTGCAGAGGCTGTTATTGGTGTTCTGGACTTAACTGGCTGGTCTAAGCAAAAAGCAGGACTGATAAGTACTGAAGACTGCTCACACGGCTTTTGTGTATAATTGCTGTGATCGATAATTCACTGTTCAATCGAGTTAATCGATATAAAAACTGACTCTTAATTCCCAATGCTTATTCAATGAGTACCATTTTCTAATGGAATTTACCACATAAGTTGTTTTTAAATTATAATTTTATTTCATCGTAATTGTATTTATATAAATTAGAATTGATCCATTGAAATTATTCTTTTCTCTTTTTTTCCAAATTTTTCATTCTTTTAAAGCTGGTGATTTAGAAACTTTAATCCGTCAAGTTACAAACAAATTAGATCAACAAGAGCGAAGTTGATTTACATCTCAGTTTTTTTAATAGTTTAACTATATTTACTTTCATTGATATGATTAAGGGTTATAATGAGTATAATTACTTTATGATGCTATTAGTTTACAATATGATTTTGTTACTTTTCATAACAAAAACTAAATATTGAACTACAATACTATACATATTTCTTATGAATTGAAACAACATAAGCCGTTAATAAAACAAGATTGTTCTCTTGAACACTATGTTTTACTGGGCTGCAAAAATATCAGATAACAAAAGTGTTGTGACTTTATAAGAAAATAATATAAAGGACGTACGCTAATTCGTTATTGATTTTTATGTTCGGCTTTTATCATGTGAATTATCCACCAATCAAAATACGACTCGTCTAATCTTAACACTGTGACAAATCAATGACGTTCGACCAGTATGAGTAGTCTAGCGTCCTTAATGGTCCCTTGTGTGCCTAGCCCTTCCAATTGAGTCCAGAACACCAATTACAGCTTCAGCTATGCGAATCATTTATTTCAAGCTTACTTGGTTTATATACCAGATAGACAGACCACATCACATCATAAAATAGAAAATAATATTTGTACAAGATCAAGCCAAATGTGGCTGTGGACATGGGGGCAGAGTAATCAATAAACTGAATATAACTTAGGGACAGTAATTCGGATAGTAATAATCCATTGGTCAAAATGAAGCTTAGAATAAAATGAATAAAGATATACACAATCTAGTTACTCAATAGTTAGACAATAAGAATATATATAGAATGATCGTCCATTAATAGGTCCCGGAAGTTACACGTACTTGTTTTCTTACTAGGATATAACAAAAAGTAATTGTAATTTCCGTGTTTGTATGAAACAATTATATATCTGAGTGTAAATGGCTATCGAAAAATATATTAATAATGGATTCTAGACAAGTATGTCTTTATTTTATTTTGTCCTAATAATAATAATGTTAATAATAAGGGTCCTAAATATATACAATATTTTGTTTTGATAAATAAACAATATATAATTACTGCTTTATTGACAACATAATGGTGAAGAGGCAGAAAAATATCCTTAGATTTGTGTATATATATTTTTGACATTTACTAAAGATGAAATTTTTAGTTTAGTTAGTAAGAGCCAGTAAATCAGTTTAATTGTATAATTCTTAACCCAATAAAAACACTTTGAAAGGAAGTTTTCTCACAAAATAATGTTTAGTGGAAAATTATCGAAAATCATAAAACATCTTACGGTTGTTTTGTGTTTGTTTCTAGGTCCTTAGCAGTATTAACTTTTGACAGTGTATGTTTAAATGTAAACTTATATGTCTCACGTCTGATATTTTCTATTTAGATCAATGAGTTGAAATTTTTAACTTCAGTTTGTTTGGGTTATAATAAGATTTTTTATTCAATGGTCGCATAACTGAAATCAGGGTCGCTTTCAATTCGTTATGCAAGTGTGTGTTTTGAAATCATCTATCGGCTAAAGGTGTGAATGAAACATAAAAATCATCTTAGGAGCTATGAGTACTACTACTACTTCGTTCAGAGTAAGATAATATAACCCTCCCAGTTGTTCTATTCCAACAATGGAGTTAGTTAAGATTGCCCAATCAATTCAAATTCGTCACTGATGATATCCTTGTAGCAGCAGTGGTGGTGTAGATCTGTTACTTGGAGAACGGGATTAGATCTTAAGTATGTCGTTAATGTTATCTTACCATTTGATGATAAACGTTATACGGAAATGAAATGGAAATCAGTATCAGCAAGTACGCTACGCACTGAGCGAATTGAAACATTGACTTTAGTATTGAGGATGTGTTTTGCGAATTTCATATCATTCGTTTTCATATCACTACATTTTCCGATGACTGGGTGGGATTAGAATAGCAAGAATGTGGCCTACGCACGATTTTGGACCTTGATGAGAATGTCTCAATATGACTGATACATCGGATCATCAAGACACCGTCTTCGAGATATTAGAAACCATATAGATTTTAGTGTTATCGAACATTTTTGAGAAAAGGAATTGATGACGATCCTCGTTTAGTTTTCTACTAAGTTATTTAAAAAAGGGAGATAAATTTTACTGAAGCGCAATAAATATTTTCATGCTGTCTTTCTGAATAAATTGTAATTATTTTATGCAGTTTTCCTCCTGGTCCTCTTTAGTTCTCCGATTCATAGCTTCACTTGCGTTTTGCATGACTTTAAACTTATTGTGAACCAGAGTGTATTTACTTTAAAAATGTTGTAGTAGATGCCATTAAAAAAACATTCGATTAACAAAGGCTCCTCTGCGCAGGTTTCTCCAACGGTATAACGCGAAACATAAGCCTGAAAGCGATGTTAATTAGTAATCTATGCCTAAAAGAATTTTATAACACCAATTTAAATTTTATTTACAGGCTGTGACCAGTAAAAGTGGAAGAATAGACGACGGAAATTGTATTTATTTGAATCTCAACCCTAGCATGTGTACTAATCAGCTAATTAATAATGCCCGTCTTACAGATAAATAGTAAATATTGGATATAAATGTGGTTATACAAAAATTGTCGCAAATAATGAGGAGATTCGATTTTTACTTTGTCATTGCAAACGTTTCTAAATATAAATGTTTATTCAGAGGAAATCTACTGAAAATGTACTCGGACTAAACATACATTCTGTTGAGCTCTCATGAAATCGCTTAGCTTACAATCTATGTGGCACAGAAGTAGTGAAATTTTGATCAAGGTGCATCATTTTGCTCATGACTCTCCATCTGAATAGATCATAGGTATGTCTCTATAGTCACAATTGAGAGAGCATGCACTAAAGACGGAACATACAGAATTTACAAAAAATCCGTGTGGAAATTTTTTTCAGTGAAGGAAGGAATGCCATATGATGGGTGTAAGAAGTGGTCTCACAAGGAGTGTACCCATTTACGTCTCACCGCATAAAAAAGCCCGACGCCTAACTTCAATTGGCATCGTGTTTAATATTGTTTGTGTAAAAGTTGCTGATCTTGGAGGCGATCAGACTTCTGGCTTCGGTCACCAAGACAGTTATTGATAGCTGCACTGGTAACATGAAAACTGACAACGAAGAATATTCCATCGTAGGACTTAGAATCATGAGATGAGAAAACCTCTTAAAACAAACGAAGAGTAAAATAATACTGGATAACAGTGGTGACTATCCTAAAGTAGTACTTTAAGATTTGGATTAAACCGTCCCCGTCTCAAGTTGTCCAGACATGACTGACCTGTGTGGCAGCAAATGAACGACCGTGAGGAGGAAATGAATGGAAAGTAAAAAGTCATAAATTATACCTTTAGTGAACTGGGATAAATACGATTAGATTTATGTAACAGTATACAGAGTGAAACCAGGTATTAGTATAAACGTTTGTTCGGTTGATATGTCCATTTTATATATCCTTTCTGCATTACAGAATATACCGAAAAATTCCCGAAATAGAACTCAAATTACCCTAGTGTGTCTGATAAAAACGTGATTTCACCAAGTATTACTGTAATTCGCTATAAACAAACTACAGTGATTCGGAAATTAGACACACGCGTGATTTGGTAAAGGTTGAAGCAATTATCCGTAGCATCTCATCAGATTACTCTGCAGGATTACAGGGCATAAAGTTGACAAGAATAGGTCAGGGCATCGACGAGCATGTTAAACCTCAAACATACAAAGTCAGTAGTATAAACATCCTTTCCTTCGTTTTAAGTCCAATGAAAGATGGACTTGTGGGGTCATTATCTGTGAACTCACTGTTGAATATTGTATTTTTACACTCGGCGTCATCTATCATAGATCCTCCTGTTTAGCTGATTACTTTATTTTGGAGCACATTCAGCTGTGGTGCAAAAGTAACTAATGTACGATATTAGGAGATTTTATGCACCTGATATTAGTTGGATAAAGATAGTCACTGTGAAATGTGAAGACCTTTTCAATGGTAAGCTCCTGATAACGGTAATGGAGAATGCTTAGGCGCTCAGTGTATTCGAACGCTTTCGTTTTGGTTCAAACCAAGGGACTCTTTGTTAGACTTCGAAATCACTCATGCAATGGAAGATATTGTCTAAATATCCTTCCAACGTTGGCGAATAGTGGAGTTTTGTCATTATTGTAAAGTGCTTGTAACATAACACACGATCAGGTCAAGCCTCTCCCAAATGTATGGAAATTAAAATTATTGGCGATTCAGGGGTGTGCTGAGACTACGGACTGGGCAGAAAATGCTAACTTATAGCGATAAATAAATCCCAAAAATCAATAGCTCTGTTAATTTTCGACATTATATGCTGACTGTAAGATCCATTTAGAAGGTTTTGTGTACGAAAGTTCCTCCATACATACTTTTGCAACTTATTTCTGTTAGTTTCCTTGAGTATACATTTTGTTAGTCTTTATGATGCCATTTGAAATGGTAATATTTTATTTTATTATAGTTTTTCTCATTTTTCCTTCGCCTTTTTTGAGTTTCTATGTTCCTCCCCGAGCTGTATTTATATCGTTTTAGTTGATACTTAATATTGGTGGCAGCCATATTAATTGTTTCCCCCTTTGATTGTGCTGCTTGAGTTGACTTGGATTGTGCATTTTGATTGTGAATTGAAGCACTTTTCCGGAATTGGAAACACTTTGTGTTATAAAGCAAAAAACTATTATCTTTTGAACAGATTTTTACTTGATAGAATAACACATCTTCTGGCGCGCTCGGTAATTTTCTTGCATTCCTTATCGATCTGTCTATTTATTGTAATTTAGATCGATTATTGAGGGAACAATTATTGGTTGAATAACTGAGCGGTAATATTTGTTTAAGTATTAATTTAAATTTGTATTTATAATGAAAGTTATTATTATTATTATTCACAAACATCTTATGGGTACATAAGTGCTGTGAAGAAACCATTTCGGGTTTCTTCGAAAATGTAATAATACACAATTTTCAATAATGTTAGCATTACATTTGCCATGTTTGAGAAAGGAAGGAAAAATAAAATATTAATAATAGAATAGTAATAAGAATTCAGGTTCTGCATAATTGGCAAGAATTTTGAATTGGTTTTGAAGGAGGAAAGGAAGAAACTAAGGAATTAGAAATAAAGGAGTCGCGGAATACGTAAATATCTTAACGCAGAACAAGAATAAACAACTATGTATGTATCGCAAAATGAGTAATAAAAATAAAACAGAATAAATTAATAAGTAAATAACTTATTATTGCGGTAAGATATGACGTCAGAATAAGTGTTTGTTAGAACCGTTATTTTCTCAATCCCCCTGTTTTGATTTCAACTAGGTGATAACGTGTGTTTAAACTTCCTAGAAAATTATTCTTTAGCCAAAACTTAATTTAGAACTTACACTGAACACATAAAGTTTAATGGACGCACCTAGCTGAAGGAGCTGGGTCATGCATCCACACCAAATCACGAGTGGTAACGCCGTCCTCAACTTCTACTGCGATCACCAGCCAGTTTAGATTAGTCACTCCTCGATATATTGATAACCTATCAAATATATATTCGAACCACCTCGCTCCTGACTTTTGATTTCACTGGGTGGGTACGATTAAATTAATGGTGTTGCTGGCTAAACCATTGTCAAATCACAAACTCCTGTGTCATCATCAAGCTCATAAATTCAAGAAGCAGGGTGTAAATTAAAGAATAATAAATAAAGAAGAATAAACATTCCCCGTTATGATACGATAGCTAACATAAAGACGAGAAATCCGTCCATTATGGACAACTAAACAGGCAAAAAATATCATAGATGTAGCATAATTCAAAAGTGTTAATCTCTACAAGCACTCAAGAAACGGATCCGTTCATTGTAAGACTACGGATGCTTGCAAAGCTTTGATAGGAAAATCTAGACATTCATGTGTAAAACAATTGGTTAGGCGTTATGAAAATAGTCCGAAAAGGTTAATTTCGTATATAAAAAGATGGAATCCCGCCACTTTTCCTACAACAAATTTTTTGGTGTTAGCAGGAAATGATGTTGCGAAGGCTGAAGCCTTCTCAAAATATCTTAGAAGTATTTTCTGCCGACGAATACGAAAGTCAACTTCACCAGGATTTCTGACAAGCACAAATCTTTACACGTTAATCCCATGATCTAACATCAACTTCTTGCACTGATATACTTGAAGATTTATAGAACGTTTCCAAATCTTGTTGACAAGGCTACAACGAGAAAACACATTTCCTAGTTTATTCATACTACGCACAAGTGATGACCTTTAGTGCTCAAGATTTGTTGATTATGTAAACTATGGAATTTTGGCACAACATTTTGGCGTCAACAAAGATTACGAACAAACTCAATGTTGTCTGATACTGTTAAAATCTGCTTTCAAAAGATTCCGCCTTCAGACAATCGACGGAGATATTCGCGCACTCTCTGTTCACTTAAAAAAGCTTTCATCAAGTGTGTAGCACACTTCGCTGTGGGCTGGATACAAAGTTCAGTTAACTCAACTAAATGAATCTTGCTTGCAATACGTGCTAAGCTTTCTGTTGTCCAGACACACAACAACCTGGAAGTTATCGTTAGCCAAGAATTAAAGACTACTGCACACCACGATATTTGCCAGAGGTTTTGCAACCCTATGGTCAATATTTAAGGCCTTTGGTAGTACAGACTCCAAAAACATTTTAGTTTGGCACACAGTATATGAATTTTACCGGAATAGCGAACTTGCCGCATGGTGCTCGACTGTCTGAAGTAAACCTATTTCCATTGTAATGTAGAAGAATCAGAGGCGACTTGATCACAATTTTTAAACTACTTAGTAATAAATTTTAATCTGTTATTTCCATATTTTTCATATCTTCCGAAACTCAGCATTTAAACGGACACTCAACAGTGTTCCTGGGCTCAGGTTTAATCACATGTCAGCAGACTGTCGACTTTCCCATCGAATCATCGACGAATGGAATTCATTCTCTAACAATTTGTCGACGTTTTCAAAAGAAGGTTGGATCGAATAAGAGAACATCACTGCCACGACTAACACATGCTACTAAGTCTCTTTTTCGAGCTGAACTGGAACGGAAACCTACTCTCAATTTGGATGAACTTTAGTTGTGTAGGAATCATAGTTTCGATAGCTATCAATAGTCTTGTAGCTGTAAATAATTCCCCAAAATCAATAGCTCATTAAGTGTTCGACATTGGATGCTGACCATGTTGTTTAAGTGGACTTGTTTAGCTGAAGGCTTTCGGTCATGCATCCGTACCAGATCACGTTTCAACTCGGTGTGGGACACAGCTCCTACGTTTCATTAGCCAGCTCATAGAAAAGGTCCTCGATATATTGGTAACGAATCAAATATATCTTTCCTGCCTCTTCTCGTCTGACTTCTGATTTCTATCTGACTGGGAACGATCGAATATAGAAGGTGCACTGGTAGCTAGTTGTAAAACTAGAACATCCGTTGCATCATCATTGGTGAGACCGACGTGATCTGGTACACCAAGTCAATATACTGTGAGTCTGTTCCATTTTGGAATATTATTATTCATAGTTATTCTTTATTTGAATTTTATATATTGTGATATACTTTTTTCGCGAATTTTTTTTCACGGATATATTTTAATTAGACATTTTTCGTTATCTATATTACTATGACGGAACACTCTCCTAAGGTTCTTAAATTAAAGTCTATTCCCCCTATTTCGATTCAGTTAACGCCATTTTGGCCCGACAATATCAATTCCTGGTTCCGCTATGCAGAAGCCGATTTTTGCATGCACGGAATCACGGACTCGCGCACACGTTTCCACGCGGTAGTTAAGGCGTTACCGCGCGAGTTTAACAGGTACGTAACAGCTAGTATGTTTACTAGTGATGTTCCCGAACCTTTGGAAACGCTTAAGCTATCGATTTCAAAACGTGGAGACCTAACTGATCGACAACGGTCAGACCAACGCCTTAACAATATCGACTTGCGACATGGTTCTGCGACGGACATGTTGCTTAGAATGAGAGAAGTCATCGGCCGACGAACTTTCGATGATGGCCTATTTAGACGACTTTTCTTGTCTAAACTCCCTCAACAGGTGCAGGCAGTGCTTGTTTCATTTCAAAACAATGCCATAGATGAACTAGCTGCATCTGCCGATCGAATCTTGGAAATCACTAGATCTTCTAAGGCCGAGGTTTTTTCCGTCAAAGAAAAACCCCAATCGACCTCGACTGACATGGCCGAACTATGTCACACGCTACACGATATCTTAGAGTTCGCAATGACCGTAGTCGGTCAAAAACCCCGCGTAGAAGCGCCTCACGTAAGCGATCTGGCTCTCGACCACGAGAGACAGACAATCCCGACTGGTGCTGGTATCATAACCGGTACGGTAAATACTCCAGAAAATTCAGGAAGCCCTGCAATTACCCGAAGTCTAAGGCGACTGTCACGAATAAGATTTCGGGAAACTTCCCAGCCGGCACGCGTTAACGGCAACCGTAGCCAGCGAACACAGCCGCCTCTTATATGTCACGGATGTGACTACGAAAGTTCGCTACCTCGTCGACACCGGCGCAGAAGTTAACGTTCTTCCAGAGAATTCCAACGACAGACTTCGCGAGTCTGTTTTAAGTTTACAGGCGGCAAACGGAAAACCGATCGCTACTTACGGTAAAAGGTACGTCTACCTTAACGTGGGTTAACGCAAACCCATACACTGGATTTTCGTGGTTGCAGATGTCTCTATGCCAATCATTGGTATAGACCTGTTACAACACCACAATCTACTCATCGACACACGCTCACGAAGGTTAATAGACGGAAACACTAAGTTATCTGTTTGCGTAACTCCTTGTTCTGGTTGCAGGTTATCCCCAGTCACGATTAAGCACACCATAGACCCCTTGTACCAATCAGTACTCGACAAATACCCCGGGATATACCAATCGCAATCGAAATTGCCTTGTGTAACCAGCAATGTTACACATCACATCTCGACTACAGGACCACCTGTATTTTCGAAAGCTCGAAGACTCGCTCCCGAGAAGCTTAAGTTAGCTAAAAACGAATTCGACCACATGATGGACCTAGGGATAATACGACCATCGAATAGTCCATGGGCATCCCCATTGCACATGGTCCCTAAAAAGGACAGCAATGATTGGTGGCCAACTGGTGATTATCGGCGTCTGAATGCTAAAACCATTCCCGATCGTTACCCGCTGCCTCATATTCACGATTTGACAGCTACCTTGAAAGGTACAACTGTCTTTTCAAAAATCGACTTGGTTAAAGCTTATAACCAAATCCCGATGGCACCTGACGACGTTCCTAAAACCGCCATCATCACTCTCTTCGGTCTTTACGAATTTCTACGAATGCCTTTTGGTTTAAGAAATGTGGCTCAAACCTTCCAAAGCTTTATAGACGACGTCTTCCGAGGTCTCAACTTCGTACATGCGTATGTTGATGACTGTCTAATAGCAAGTCCGGACAGAGAATCGCATCTCAAGCATCTGGACATTGTTTTCGATCGACTTCAAAGGCATGGCATTACTGTCAACATACAGAAATGCCAAATCGGAACAAACTCCTTAGACTTCCTAGGACACACCATTGATGCCCAAGGCATCCGACCACTTAGGAGCAAAGTGGCGGCCATTCTGGATTACCCATAACCGACCACGATCAAGCACTTACGAACTTTCAACAGACTTGTAAGTTTCTATAGACAGTTCATACCCATATGCGCATCCCTTATGAAACCGTTAACCGATCAGCTTCGTGGAAATGCGAAATCAATCAGTTTAGACGACATAGCCCGTAAAGCATTTTTCACAGTTAAGGAACACATCGCTAAAGCAACCTTGCTTGCTCATCAGGACACTCAAGCGCCCATTAGTATCGCCGTAGACGCATCCGACTCAGCAATCGGAGGAGTCTTACAACAATGGGTTAACAACTCTTGGCAACCTTTAGGATTTTTCTCCAGACGGTTGTTAGACGCGGAATCTAGGTACAGCACGTTCGGTAGGGAACTCCTAGCTATGTATTGTGCTGTACGGCATTTTCAACATTCCATCGAAGGAAGAGAATTCACGCTTTTTACCGGTCACAAACCTCTTACCTTCTCTTTAAGTTCATCTTCAGACAAGTACTCACCGCGAGAGTCTCGACAACTCGACTACATTTCGCAGTTTACTTCAGACATACAACATATTTCTGGAGCTAACAATGTAGTCGCAGACGACTTGTTTCGAATAAGTTCCTTGAACAGTTTCCAAGGAATCGACCTTCTTAAACTCGCTCAGCTTCAAAAAGAAGACATTGATCTTCAGCATGGGTTATCCTCGACAACTCTAAAACTAAGTATTAAGCAGATGGGAACAGGTAAGGAAACCTTACTCTGTGACACATCTACAGGTAGGGATCGTCCAATTGTACCAAAACATTATGGCCGCAACGACTTCAATACGTTGCACAATCTTTCTCATCCAGGTGCTCGTGCAATCGTCAAACTTATAGCCGAACGCTTTTGTTGGCCTGGTATGAATAAAGACGTGAGTGAGTGGGCACGCTCCTGTGTAAGCTGTCAGAAATCTAAGGTAATCAGACACAACAAATGTCCCTTAGGTTCTTTCAAAACCCCTGACGCTCGTTTCGACCACGTCCATCTAGATTTGGTAGGACCCTTACCCGACTCGAACGGATACTCATATCTCTTAACATGCTTAGACCGTTTCACTCGATGGCCAGAAGCAGTACCGATTAAGGACATTACTGCTGAAATAGTGGCCCGCGCTTTCGTCGAACGATGGGTAGCAAATTTCGGCTGCCCTTCCACAATCACTACAGACCGCGGACGCCAATTAGAATCTGGACTTTTCCGTTGTCTCACCTCACTATTAGGAATCACGCGCTTCCGAACGACCGCCTACCACCCACAAGCAAACAGGTTGGTAGAACGTTTTCATCGACAACTAAAAGCTTCATTATCAGCTTCAAACGTTTCACAGTGGACAGACGCTCTTCCACTCGTCTTGCTAGGTATCCGCAATGCAGTGAAAGCTGACATTGGATACACGGCATCTCGACTCGTTTACGGAACGACGCTCCGACTCCCAGAAGAATTCGTGGATCCTTCAGCTTCTTCATTGAACATGGATCTAAACTCTTACACGAGTAGGCTTACAAACGCTATGCGTTCAGTTAAACCTGCTCACACTCGACCTCAATCAACTGATGTTTTCGTTCAACCCGAATTACGACATAGTACACACGTCTTCGTTCGTCGTGACTCACATCGACGACCCCTCGAATCAGCATACGAAGGACCCTTCAAAGTTCTTCAACGCGAACCTAAGTACTATGTAGTGGATAAGAACGGTACGAACGATAGCATCAGTATCGATCGACACAAAGCAGCGTACTTAGAAGGAAACCCTAGCTACGTCGATTTTCCTTCGGTACAAGCAAACGACACAGCCACTACACTCGTAGTACCCTACACGACAACCGACACACAACTTGATACTTCGTCAACATCGATAAATAAACCTAAAACAACGCGTTGTGGAAGTCGAGTAAGATTTCCAGAACATCTTAACGAATATTGCACGTAGGACATAAGCTTTATCTTGAATTACCTTTTCATAGTTAATTATAAAATTTTTTTGATATGCTCATTTTTTTATTTATATAAAAAAAAACAAAATAAAACATTTTTATTTTTTTTTCCAGCGTATATATATATATTTCCCGATCACTTTTAAGCTGTTTCTAAGGGCATTAGTTTATTTCTTTTTCCGCTCATCTTGTGTCCTTACGCAAGTACGAGTGTATTTTCGACATGCACTCACACGTTTTACTTTTCCTCTTTTCCAGGACGGCTGGAAAAGAACGACGAAGTTTCGCAAGGAACAGAAATTTTCATTGTACTATATTTCTTCATTGCTATGTTGTACATTTTAGTCCCATAGCTTAAGGAAAGACGACCAGACGCTGCTAAACGAAGTAAGCTATCAGAAGAGTGTTTACCAACGACAAACTCATTGGGTTTAAACTTCTGGCTGGTCACGTCTTAGGGGCATCACTACCTCACTAGGGGGGAGTGATCTGTAGCTGTAAATAATTCTCCAAAATCAATAGCTCATTAAGTGTTCGACATTGGATGCTGACCACGTTGTTTAAGTGGACTTGTTTAGCTGAAGGCTTTCGGTCATGCATCCGTACCAGATCACGTTTCAACTCGGTGTGGGACACAGCTCCTACGTTTCATTAGCCAGCTCATAGAAAAGGTCCTCGATATATTGGTAACGAATCAAATATATCTTTCCTGCCTCTTCTCGTCTGACTTCTGATTTCTATCTGACTGGGAACGATCGAACATAGAAGGTGCTACTGGTAACTAGTTGTAAAATTAGAACATCCGTTACATCCTCAGTCTCCTTACTGCTCTGTTTGGTACAACATCCCTTAAATATCCTAGATGTTGCATGCTGTATGTCAATCTTCACAGTAAATATATTTTCCCCTCGAAAATTGTATGGTAAAAGCTCAAACAGCGCAGTAAAATTAGAATTCAGATGTGAAAGTGTTCGAAGATATACTCCGAAGGCTATCGATGTGTTGATAAGAGTTTTGTCTAGGATGGCTGACAATTTAATGGGATGCGTAGTATGGATAACCGACTTGATACCTCTTGCAGATGCATGACCAAGAGCATTCATCTAGATGGGTTCGACAACACTAATGAGGTCAGCAGCAATGTCGAAGTCTGACAAAACTATTTATTTTGAAGATATATTTGCCGCTAAAACCTCAGGACGTGGTCAAAGCTCCATCTGTTGACGCTCTCCAAAAGGCTGGATCATTTGAGAGACTAATACTGTTAAGAAAAACATGGGCTACCCAACCTCCTGTCTTCTCAAAAGTGAAACTCAGGCTAAAGTATTAAATTTTGCCGAGACTCGAGAAAGTCAGAGGAAACACAAACAGGACGAATCAAGCCGATGACTGTCGCATATAAAGATTGCGAAAGTGATAGTTCCAGTTTTCTTCTACTTGATCTTCAAGTAGACTGACGAAGTTGCGAAAATGAGTTTAGTTTAGTTCAAATCTTGGACACTGAAGGTCATCACTTGTGCGTAGTATGAATAAACTAGGAAATGTGTTTTCTCGTTGTAGCCTTGTCAACAAGATTTGGAAACGTTCTATAAATCTTCAAGAATATCAGTGCAAGAAGTTGATGTTAGATCATGGGATTAACGTGCAAAGATTTGTGCTTGTCAGAAATTCTGGTGAAGTGGATACGACAAAGCACAATTTCAGAGTAGACTGTTATATGTTGTAAATGTCAAACTTACAGGTCAAAGAGTATGTTATAAAAGCTCAGATACCGGCAGGTGGTAGAGGAATGGGCGTTTTTCGTGATGGGTTTAAAGGTGGCGTTCATCTTACGAAGGATCCAGATGAAATGGCACTCATAGTGTCGAAGATGCTTGGGAACCACCTTATCACCAAGCAAACGACATCCTCTGGTATCCTTGTCAGCCAAGTAAGCTTACGCATTGAGTTTTAATCGGGAGTTTTGGGTCAGCTGTAGTTTTTACGGACAACAATATTGTCTAATAGACTGGATGTAATACAGGTGGCATGAGAATTGCTTTTATTAGTTTCTTGATAGCATTGGAGTTTAGAAATTTCCATCTACTTGTTCTGACTCCGTAGGCTCAGCATGTGTTGTCAACGCAAAAGTGTTCCAGCTCAAGAACCTGTAGCACTTTTACCCATTAAAGTTATTTCCAGTCTCCAGCAGTAAGGTTAATAGTTCTACCGATCTATATTAATTATTGAAATCTACAGTACTGTAAATGTCCGATCTCACTTCCAATGTATTAACAACAGGTTCTGATACCATTTGTTTTGGTACATAATTTCAGAGGAACGCGACTTCAGACGGACGATTTGATCTTGGTTTTCGGGCTTTCTTAGAATGTCCTCAGTCTTAGTGATCATCGTTAAGTGTATGATAAACCAGTATTAGACCACCACATAAGCTGAGTTAAGATAACGGGAACATGTTGAGGCGTCTCCGTGTGATACCTTTTGAGATACCTTTTGCCATTTTGGCCCCTGAATTTTGAAGTTGTTCTAGCATATCCGTCTCATACTTTGAGCAATAACTCACTGCTTGAATCCCATATTTTCAATTCGCTCTGAAAAACGTCAGGTAAAATACCCTAAACATTTCTTCGTCCAAGTAGTGAGATGACTTGTGAAAAGCCGGTAAGACCCTGAAGCTTTTGGCTACGGTAACCTTGTAGTTATTAGTAGTTTCGCGGTTTCTGCTTATTGTGACTCCTAGATCCATGTTGTCCAATTGGCAGATTAATCAGGCATTATCGGGTTTCCCTAGAACCAGGTTGTTCTCTGGATGTTAGGTAATGCCCTTTCATAAAGTTTTATATAGCTCCCGGTATAATCTTTTCCATTAGCTTGCCAACTACATTTGCTAGACTATCATTTCGATTATTGCTGACTAATTCTTTACTTATCGCTTTATAAAATGGATTGATTATTGCGTCTTTCCAGTCCCTTATGAAATAGGACTGCTGTTACATCAAGTCCAACAGTGCTGCCAGAGGCTCGACAGTTACACCCCTAAGCCTTCATAATCCTTGGATGAATACTATCAGTACCACTCAACGTCTCTTACTTTTTCTGTTAGTGATTGTTTTGAACTTTCTTCAGAATGTGCGTGAACATTTCTTCATTGAGTTACAAGACTTTTATCCATTATGGAAGTTTTCGTTGAATATTTTGGATGAATTGGTTAGAAGGTTTCACGTCATGATTTGTTTAACCATGTGTTAGTTCTTGCTTGTAATGATTATTCAGAGTAAAGTTATTTTTGAACCATTGCTTTTGCATGACCTTTGATATTTTCCGTCTGGTTGCTACTAATAGTTTCCTCATCTTCCTGTCTCAACGTTGTGCTTGTTTACTATACATAGAGTTGTTGAACTTTAATTTCTTTTAGTTGATTGTCAATTTTTCTTCCGCATTACTGCCTTCATTTTGAATCCTGTCGTTGAATTTTATTGTTGAAGATTTGTTTGTGGCAGTTGTTGCATTCTCGGGTTCTAAATTGATTTCATTGTATTGAAACAATCTTGATTGTTTGTAATTAAAAATTACCGTAAGGAGAAGCTAAACCTAGTCGTAATCGTTCATCATGATACAACAAATTTCAACTTCGAGCGCATCAGTTGAAGGTATAAGTATTTCCACCCCTCTAATGGAGCTGACATTTAACAACTAATTCTCATCTTTGGTTACACTCTTATGGATGAAAGTCAGTTATTTTAGGGTCATATCTTTGTTAAAGTTATAAATTAGGCAGTTTTTGGTAGATGATACACAATGATACTCCTTGGTTAACAGATCATGCTCGTGTAATCTAATTATTGCGACAAGGCTCCATATGAACTGATATCGATGTGTGACACGATTGAACGGAATAAATTTCATTTTTATTAAATGACACGAAATTTTAGTACACAAATGATCTTGGTCAAATATCGTTTCAAATTAAGCGAGTATATGATGAGTTTTCTAGCTGACCTATCTGTTGGTGAAATTAAATGAATATCAGGCTTTGTTCTTGCTCACCGTGAATTTTTCGCAGTAATTCACTGGTGTCACACGTTTCCTTACAACGTTGATAAAATCCAAAACCCTTTGTTGATTGATTATTTTTCATCCATTTCAGCAGTCAATTTTTATTTCGGTTAGTATAAAAATTCCAGGTAGTTTGCTAATATATATAAGAACCATAAAAACTTAATTTGACTACAATTAACATGTCTGCCATTAAGTTCTTTATCTAAGCTTAGAATCGTCCTTTTAGTATTTTTATTTAATTCAAATAATTTTATAAGCCTCAAATCATCTACGAACCTCCATTAACCACAATCAGTTTTTGTCACTTCAAAACATAAATGTCAAATTTCTTGATATATACAGACTGATTATGAAGTTTATTATAAATATGAGAAGAATCAGCATATCCACTTATTATTATTAAATCCCTTCGTATTTGTAAGTTATCGCAGCAGTTATTTTTTCTCAAGCATGTTATTATGAATTTCTTCAGGTCATGGTAGCAGAGGCACTTGATATTCACCGCGAAACATATTTTGCTATTTTAATGGATCGAACATCTAACTCCCCAATCATGGTAGCATGTAGCAAAGGTGGAATGGATATTGAAGAACTAGCCAAACGTTGCCCATCTGAAATTATCAAAGAACCTATTGATGTAACTGTCGGGGTAACTGGTTAGTATATGAAAATTACTTTCCTTTCTATATATTCACTAAAGTATTCAGCTTATACTTGTCGAATACTCTTAAGTGACATTCAAACATTTTCAACTCAATGGTATGAAACTGAAACTCACTGAAGAGGCGATTAGCTTTTTTTAAATGCTAGTTTATTGGAATTACCACTAATATATATATATATATATATATATATATATATATATATATATATATATAACACTTGATAACTCATTAATACACATCAATATTAGTAGAAATCTGTTCATTCGTTTAAAATTTTACTGGAATAGTGAAGTAGATGAACTGTGAAGTTTGACTAGTAAACGAGCTAAAATTAGATTCTTTTTAATGTTATGAAGTGTGTGGTCAACATGTTTGCTTCAGGTAAGTACAGATATCGAGAAAATGTGTTTCTTATCAGTCACATGAGATGCCTATTTTGAGTACTGTAAGATGTACCCAGCAGAAATTTTAGGAAACACTATATATACTATCATTGTCCACTTTTTAACTAATCAAATAGTTTTTCTATTTTGTAGAAGACCAGGCATCAAGGTTTGCCACAGCTCTGGAGTTCAATCCACATACTCAGTTGTATGAACAAACCTGCAAACAAATTCAAAAACTGTACAAAATGTTCACAGCTTTAGATTGCGTTCAGGTTAGTCATATGGAGATAAACGCTTGATATACCGATAGACTGAAAACTGGCTAACCAATCTTTTAGTGTACACTCAAACTAGATAATCCTATTCAGTCTTTTGACAACTAGCCAGAATTCCTGATAAGTGTTTGTAATTAGATTTGTTTTCTAAAAACCACTGATGCCTACTAATATATTGCTTATGGTTACATCATGAATTTCGTGTCACGATTTGTAGTTCTAACTAAAATGAAAATGTTCAGCGATTACATTAGATGTTATTCTCGATATTCTATATCAGCTGAGATAATAGAATGTATACCTATTGACTAGAAAGTAGGCATGCTCATCATAAGACGTTAAGACCGTGGATTCAGTTCTCTTTTCATGCTCTGGGTGTTCATATTATTTATTTATTTATTTAAACACATAAATATTGGTACAAGGAAGCACCAGATAAATATGCGCCTCACAAATCTCATTCGATTTGTGTGAGGGCTGTGATACTGCCCAGATGCCCAGACTGAAGCAGGCTAGGTGTTCATAACTAGGACAAGGTAACTCTTAGTCTCACTCTTGTTTTTATTTGATAAAGACTCATTCAAAACAAAGTAAAATAAACCAAGCTACCTTTTATCATTACAGTAATGATCTAATTATATTATCCTTATACTATAAACGTTTGTAAAAGCACCCATCAGTTTGAGAGTTAGATCATTTGTTTAATTTAGTTTTGAATGACTTGCGGTGCTATGACCTAGCATCCCAACTTTTCACCACACAATTTTGTTATTACATATTCTGAGAAGTATTTTTTAAGAAACTCGAATTTGCAGGCAATTTTAGTGGTGATTGACAACTAACTTAATTCCTTAGTGATCTACACTGTTTACGTTTTATGATCCAAAGAATGCGATCTTAACAGCAGTCCAGTTGACATTCAACTGTTCATGTTTAGTTGCTTTGAGCTAGTGAGTAAGTTTTCAAACCGTTACTCATTGTTTCAGCTGTTCTAGATTGTTTAAAATTCATTTCATCAAGAATTGTTTTCAAATTAGTTAGGAACTGTTAAACTAGTCAAAATGAAACTTTTTGTTTTATAAATTCTCTGTTTTTGACAGGTTGAAGTTAATCCTTTCGGTGAAACAAAGGATGGTCAGATTGTATGTTTTGATGCTAAATTAACTTTCGATCAGAATGCAATATACCGCCAACCAGAAGTTCATAAAATGGCCTTGGAAGTTGAAGCTGTTGAAGTGGCTGCTTCTGGTCCGAAGAGTGCAGCAGCCTTAGAAGCAGATGCTACACACAATGGCTTAAACTATATCGGTCTAGATGATGGGAATATTGGCTGTATTGTAAATGGAGCTGGATTGGCTATGGCTACTATGGATTTGATTCATTATCATCATGGTAAACCTGCTAATTTTCTTGATCTGGGGGGAAGTGTCACTACGTCTCAAGTTGAAAAAGCATTTCACATACTTGCCAGTAAGTAAATTACAGGTACCTCATTCTGTTCTTTTTATTAAGCCCATTTATGAACTATTGTCACTTTGGTCCTCAAATTTTCAAGCAATTACTATCAATTAAGTAATGCAATTTAGATGCCTCAGTAAGAGTTCTGCGACTGTAATGGACCATAACACAACTTTTATGTATTTGCTCTCTTCAATCTTATAGTTTAAACGTACTATCGACCTTTATTTTCGTGACGTATGCATACCAACCATTGATTTAGGACTTATTAAGCGTTTAGTTTCAAAACTTAGAAAGTATATCTCCCTCAGTCTAAATAAATTATCATGAAAATCCCTATAACAGATAGTAAGCTGTTTTACAAGCTCATGACTTCCATTGGCATATCTTAGTTGGTGAGAATTTATGTTGGAATGTGGTTCGAACTTGTTACTGTTAAAATCTCGTTGATGTCCTTTGTTTTTATTTTTGGAAATAGATGATAGGTGGTGCCAATCTATAAGAAAGGACAAAAGTCCTCCTGTGACAATCACAGAGGGGTCAGTTTGACTAATATAGTGTTTAAAATATTAGCTTCAATAATACTTCGACGCCTAACCAAAGCTCGTGAAAAGCAGACTAGATAAAACCAGACTGGTTTAGACCAGATATTCACTCCACGTCAGGTCTTAGAACATAGACACACATTCAGACGCCACACAATCATAGCATTTTTTGACCTTAAGGCGGCACTTGACTCCGTGGATCGTGATGTCCTGTGGCAGTGTTTGTCACTGAAAGAAGTACCAAAGAAGTACATTAACCTTATACAGGTTCTCTGCTCGAACACAATTGGTCGAGTTAGAGCTTATGGCAAACTGTCATCAGAATTGCTTACCTCAAGTGGTATTCGTCAAGGCTGTCCACTCTCTCCATTCTTGTTTAACTTTATGGTAGACGTGCTTTTAGGAATAACACTTTCCCCATGCAGATTTAGAGGTGTTGAACTTCTGCCAGGAAACTCACTTGTTGACTTAAAACATGCCGGTGACAGTTCTATTTGGTGAAGACTCTGACAAAATGCAGTCTTCTGACCACTATGAGCAACAATGCAAGCATGTTTGGGATGCTATTTTCCCCTTCAAAACACAAAATCTCACTTCAGGATTGGGTTGCGTGGACACCCGAACTAATGATAGGGAGTGAAGTATTTGAGCGCGTTGACCTCTTCACTTATCTTGGGAGTGTCATCAGCCCTTGTGGTGTAGTGTGTGACGAAATCTCAGCACGGTTACAGAAGGCTCGTCTGGCTTTTGCAAACTAGTGTAATTTATGGCGTAGGCGAGATATCCGTCTAGCAACCAAGTGATGGGTTTACTGTGCAACAGTTTGTTCCATCCTACTATGAGATTCGCATCGGCAACTGTATCTTTGTGCTAATGTGGTATGGCGACTCGAACTGATGTACATATGTACGAAGTTCTACGTTGTGACTGACTGACTGTGTGAGAGTTGATATATAAGTCATAAAAATATTTCGTCTCGTACAAGTATTTTATTACAAAAAAATCTAAATTATGTGAGTGAAAATCATACTCTCAAATACTTTGAAGAATCACTGATTTCTGTTTTGAATGTGTAGATCATTGATTTGTTATTCTTCTAAGATATACACCATAAATAAACTTTTCATTACCCCCCCCCTGAAGAAGTCCAGACAAGTTTGCTAATTAATTAAATTTCAATCTCTGAGATTATTTCAAATATAATTTTCACTTATAATGAATTCTTTATACTCGGCGCCCAGATTTTGTCAGACTATTCGTTCTAATATTAGCGAATATTCGTATAAAGTTATAATAATTACTATTCGTGACTAGTATCATTTTATATTTCTTCGACTTATACTGTGCAACAAATTTTACCGATATGTTGTAACTATTATCTTATCTTTTTATTTTAACATTCTATTTCATTATCTGACTTCCTTCTCTTCTGTTGATGATCGTGCTTTCTCACTACTTGTTTGGTTTTACACGTTATTTAGTAAACACCAACTATAGGTGCTAGCCACATGTTTTCCTTACATTATTTATGACACTTCATTCATATTCTTCAGATCACACCGTTTACTTATGTTTTCCTTTATATGCATAGTCACTATCTGGATACTTTGTAACTCGAAGCACATAGATTTCTTTGAGTTTCTTGTATCTCAGGTCAGGTCAGCTACAACGTAGGACCAGGCACATATATGCATCGGTCCAAGTTGCCATACCTCGTTAGCACAACAAGAGGAACACCGGATTCATAGTAGTTAATCTAGTGTTGGTAGTAGTATATAAATTATAGGTTGTATATAAGGATATAGTACAGGAAGGAAGAGAGATATGAAGCAATTTTAGTCTCAAGGTTTAAGGGAAGATAAAGAGTGTATACACCTACGCCATTGTGACCGATTCTGAGCCATGTCACCTAGAGTCTCCAACCATTGGTTACGATAGTCACGCGGACCCCAACCAGGTAGTCTGCATCTGCCAACATGGCTCAGGCTAGAAGTTAGTGACTTCAAACACTGATGCCATGTTTTGGTTTGGCCGCCCCTAACTCTCTTCCGACCGTCCCCAATACTAGTCATCATAGCGCGTCGTGGTAATCGGTGTTCAGGCATACGTAACACATGGCCCAACCATCTCAGTCGATGAAGATTCATGACCTCATCAACTGATTTACCATCGTTCCCTAATACCCTGCGTCTAACCTCACTATTACTTACCCGGTGCGAGCAATATTTCTAAGGCATCTGTGGTCAAATACTAGTAACCTACGAGTATCTTCTACTCTTAATGGCCATGTTTCACAAACATAAAGTAGAACAGAGCGAACTGATGCGCAGTATACTCGTCCTTTAATTGATAGACGGATATCTCGTCTTCGCCATAGGTGACGTAAGTTGGCAAAAGCCAAACGAGCTTTTCGAATCCGTGCTGAGATTTCGTCAGACACCAACCCATTAGGGCTGATCAGACTTCCAAGATAAGTGAAGTTGTCGACGCGTTCGACTACTTCACTTCCTATCCTTAGTTCGAGTGTTGACGCAGGCCAGTCCTGGAGTAACAATTTACATTTGGATGGGGAGAAACGCATCCCAAACATCCTGGCATTATTACTGAGTTCCAACAGAAGACTCTGCATTTTGCCAGCGTCTTCACCAAACAGGACTATGTCATCTGCGTATTCTAAGTCGCTTAGTGGTCCCCCTGGTAGGAGATCAATTCCTGAGAATTCAGTCGATGAGAGTGTTATTTCCAGCAACAGGTCTATAATGAAGTTAAACAAAAATGGGGATAGTGGACAGCCTTGACGGACACCACTTGAGGTTGTAAAATCATATGACAGTTCGCCATAAGCTCTCACTCGACTAATAGTGTTCGAGTAAAGAGCCTTCACAAGGTTTATGTACTTCTCAGGTACACCTTTCAATGACAGACACTGCCACAGAACCTCTCGGTCTACAGAGTCAAATGCTGCTTTCAAGTCAAGAAAAACTATCATTGTCGGACGCCGATAAGCGTGTCTGTGCTCTAAAACTTGACGAATGGTGAATATGTGGTCGATACAGCCACGACCAGGTCTGAAGCCAGCCTGATTTTCTCGTGTTTGCAGTTCACGAGTCTTAGTTAGGCGCCCGATAATTATTGAGGCTAGTATTTTAGATGCTATGTTAGTCAGACTAATCCCTCTATGGTTATCGCAGCACACAGGCGACTGTTAACGGGGATCCATTCTAATAGTGCCTGTTCTGCCCTTGTACTTAGTGCTATGCCTACACCTGCAAGTCCGCGAGAACTAGCCAACGGGTCGCCAGATACACGGAGGGTGTATTTCGTCGGCTGTCCATTTTGGCGAGGTGAGGTCAAGTGAATGACCACACTGGGATCCTGTATGCGTGTTTCGGAGACACAGCATACATCAATGGTACGAGATTCTAGGGTTTTAGCTAAGGAGGCCTGTTGACCGATTTGGCATAGGGTGCGTACGTTGAAGGCTCCAATGTGTAGTTTGGAGCGAGGTTTAAGTAGACCTGGGACAGCGTTTCGCGCACTAGAATCGTTGGCCATGGTGACACTTGAGGAGGAAACCGAGAGAGGAAGTTTAGTGTTGAAAGTCAAGGTAGAGGGAATAGTAGGAATTGAAGAAGAAGATTGATTATGAATACAGTGGTCTTGAGTGCTGTTAGAGGTATGAGGGCAGTTATCACTTCCCGGTTGCCCACACCGTGGAAGGATTCTTCTAAAGGTACCTGAAAAGGAAATTGGGTATCTAGTGTATCTAGTGCTGCCTTATATTTATACAAATGTTCCTCTTTGAATTATATTTAAATTTTTCATTCTAAATTTACAAATACTTTGGTCAATAAAATTCTATTATTTACTTAACATATGTATCATCAAGTTTGGGGTTTGTTCAGTATATCTAATGTACTTTTCAAAAAACATGTTGAATTTAAATTTTATGTCAAATTGTTTTCTACTCTACTGAATTTTTTATCCGATTTCCTCCTCTGTAGGAGACTCACGAATTGATTGCATTCTGGTGAATATATTTGGTGGGATTGTTAACTGCAAAACAATTGCTGAAGGTCTTATATCAGCCTTAAAGAATGGCATCGTTAATATACCGGTTGTTGTTAGGCTTCAGGGTAATAATGCTGTAGAAGCTCAGTCCCTTATTTCTAACAGCGGTTTAGAGTTAATCGCCGTCGACAGCTTGGAAGAAGCAGCGTCACTTGCAGTCTGGAAAGCAGCATGTATACGTCATAACTCCTTGGCCTGTGATTCAGTTGCTTAATTTTATGTATATATGTATGTTTAATATGCATCTCAGTTTCCTCTGTTCTTCTATCTAATCATTCAAAGTTGTATCTATTTGGCGACGTCGTTGAGTGCTTTTCGTTCTAACATTACTTGTTACTTTAGGAAGGAAATCAATCCAATGTATTTACATAGACAAGTAAAAGTTTCAAATGGATATACTATCTTACTTCCAACTCTTTTACTTTGTTCACTATAAATCTTATCTCCGAAATAAAGTTTTAGCCATATTTTGTGAAGCTAACGTTTTCAATATGATTGTAAACGATTTTTCTTTTCATGTTTTTGTCATGCGACACAGTTGAGTTCGTTTTACTTTCTCCGTTTATCATGCTTCCTGCATGTCAACAGTTTGGAAAACATCTTTTTCAATATGACTGGATTGTTTGATGAGAACTAATTTTTTAACGTCTCATGCATAATTTAACCTTTTCAAATTGCTCCTTATTAGGTATTACGAAACCTCACGACAAGAAGTATTTTGAAATGTACTGTGAAACAAAAAGTTTTAGGACTGTTTGATGCTTTATTATAGACATTTGACTACGTAATACTCAAGGTCTTTACGTTGAAGGTTTTTTTCGAACCACCTAGGGAATTCTCAGTTTCTCCATTTAGGATGTAGAGTTTTACTCTATCCAACGAGATAATTTTCACGCTTGTGGTTAAGTTATCAGTTATGTTTAGCACGACTACACTTTTTCAATCGACAAAACCCGGTTTCGTGAACGACTTTCGATACAATGAACCATGTGAAGGCTTTTCAGTCAAACACTGTCAATTAAGTCCATTTATGGTTAACTTCTATCAGTACAGGTCTCTGTCGATTTCTATGTTCGCACGTTTTAGAAACGTCTTAGTGATTCGTCATCCTGGAAACTCATCCCGCTATCTGGTGGGAAATCCCGTTGGAAGCATTCATTAATGATGGAAAATGTCTTTGGTTCGACTCTCTTTTTTGGAATCCAAAATGCTGCCTCGTAACTTTTCTATGTAGAAGTCTAAAGTGGTCATATGAAATAACGTTATTACGGATGGTGGTCGCTTATACTAGCCTATAACACCCGCCAGGCCTGTAGAGACCTTGATGCGGATGAAAAAGCCTTCGGGTTCGTCCAGTTTTACCCTAGACAGGATATCAACACACTAAAAGCCGAGTTCGCAAAGCGGCAATCGGCTCTTCGCTACTCCATAGTTGTATAATAAGGTCTGCAGAAGTAGGGACGTGGGTAGACTGTGTGCTTTTGATCATAAGCATTGTGAGGTAAGAAAGAATGCAGGTTGCCAAGTGAAGCGTTCAGTCAACTTTGAAACTTCACAACTAAAGTAGTCAGAAGAAGGTTAGGGCAGTCATACCGAGGAATGTTATCCGTCCATGAAATTAGCTACCGAAATCGATATTATGGATGGCACTGTTAACGTGCCTTTTTGTCAGCCTGATTGACAATATGGTTAAGAACGCTAAATATACCGGCCTAAAGTCAGTCTGATATAAATTCACTGCATCTGCTTCTGAATATTGATCTCTAAAATCATTTCACCATTTACAGTACGGATTCTCTCCAAAATTTTCTATTTACGTTATCCTACTATCACTAATTCAATTCTACGTAACTGAACATTAATCTGTATGGTTCTATATCATTACCCGGTCGGACGTCGATGAACATCTGTTCATAGTGTCCGAGTTGTTTGTTACTATCTGACTACTAACTATAAATCTATGGTGTTTATATCTTGCCACGTTATCCGCAGTCCATGAGGATTACAATGAATTTCAGATGTGGTGGTCTCGTTGTACTTCAATTTTCCCATGACATGTTATCATATGTCTTTCATTTTTTGAGGAAATCGATCTAAACTGTCAGATAGATCAGAATGTTCAAGTCAAGTCGTATCAGCGTGATAAATAAATTTTCAAAACTGGTAGTCCTCTATGTCTTTGACAACTAACCTACACTCAGTAGTTTTACTGGACGCACCTCAACTGAAAGCGCTCGATCAAAAATCTACAGCGGATCACCGAAATGTTTGCTGTTCTAGCCATACTTATGTCTATGACCAACCTGCCGATCTCGAAGCTGGGCGTCTACTGAAGCTTTCATCATGTTCCAGGGGTATTGCGAACAGAAGCATTGTCAATCTGTGAATAGCCATTGAGTATTTGATATAGTATATGAACTTGTTGCTTACAGAAGAGAGTCGTTGAGAATGTACATTATAATTGCTTACTCATTAAATTTCGAAGTAGGTCCGGGTGGATTTCTACGTGAATCAAAATATATTAGTCTAAAAATACAACTTGATTGGATGAAATGTACCAAAGTCTTTCCAATTAGCACTATTGAACATTTAAGTCCACAAAACTTCTGTACAGAAGTTTCGGATTACGTTTAAAATATGTATTTGAAGTGATATGGCTATTCATGCTTGACAACGCTTTCGTCCTAACGAACTTTATATTCGAAAGATCCCAAACACAGTCAAATCAGAAGTCAAGAATGAAAGTGTTGAAGTGTGTGCAATAAAATAATGAGGTCTGCATCAGTGCCAAAGACTCAAGAAAATAAATGACTTTCCCATATACAAACAGTGATTGCTGTAAGAGTAGAACTAGATAAAATCAGACATATAATATCCTCAGCAGCATAATTGCGGAAGAAACATACTCCATAGGATTTCCAAGGTACGTTTCTAATCTTCTGTTTAGTCATTCACATGACGGCATACATTGTCCAGTAGCTGAACTAGACCAAACTCAGAGGGAAGATCTCCATACTACTATGTCCTGCGGGATGTATAAAGGATTCAGAATTATTCCGATAACAATTTTTCTTGTGACTTATATTAATAGCCTTTGTATTGTCAGTTGCATTGAAACTTTGTTTCTGTGTCATAATTAATTTACTAAAATAATGTTATATATGTTAATGACGAAACTCATGATCTATTCAAGAAACCTAAATAACACCATTTGTTTGGATAGTTACGTCTCACAAGACATTGTGGTATTAAACATAAAATAATACATTAGATTTCACTATCAAGTCTATAGTAATGTAATTGTCCAAGCTGGCTGACTGTAAAATGTCATGTCCTTAGCTGATCTCATTTTGGAAGCTGAAAAGATGAATTACTTCAGTCGCAAAGTTACTGCACGTAAAAATAATTACACACGGCATTCATATGGCTTCGTAGCACGAGGCGGATTCAGAATATTTTTCAAGTGACCATTATTTTATTTACGGTTATTTGTTCCTTTATTATTCAATCACTTCAACCGTTGGGTGGTTTTGTTGACTCGTCTCCCGACTATTTTCAAGCCTTAAGACTACTGAATGAACGACGTTGTGTATAAGCTGCATAACACGATACTAGAGCATCTTGATTGTTTAACTACTTAATCTTATTTCACTTTGTGCGCAGTAAGTCGCCTAATGCTGTATGGAGCGGTTTTCAAAGTTGGTACTCCTGAATAGTCAGCCTTCCTGTTTGTTTCAAGATAATAACTTACTTGATCTACTACACGATGTACAAATTTCGGACAATTTAGAATTTTTTCAAGCAAGAGATGTAGTTATATGTGTGGGAAATGCTATCAGCAGCTGTCCGGATAATGCACTTCAGCAAAAAGATTTATTACTTTCTATTTCCGGTATGTTGGTCCCATTTTGTCCATTGTATCAGAACTTCTCTTCAAAAGATCATGTGATTTTAAAGAAAGCTCGTCAGAAACTCTTCTAAAGATGGTTTTGGATGGAATCTTTGTGGTATTTTTCTTATACTTAAAATATTTAATCATCGTACTTTTCTAGCCACTTGCCAAACTGTCTAATTCAAGTAGGCTTTCGTATTATTTTCAAATGATGTAGCTGCTTGCGACGTTTTGCAAAAGTTTTTGGTTCGTATGCTGGGAATAGTTCTGAATAATAATTCTGATTTGGTTGGACGTTTCGATGTAAGTTTCATAACAAGTGATGAAACTGAGTAATGATGTTCAATGAACACGTGATTCCTGGCGTGCACGTGTTACTTATCGTTTTAGCATCTTGAACATGACGGTTCAGTCATCGTCGTCCATTGTTACTTCTGATTATTGTGATCATAAATATACCCCACATCAATGTTACTATAATTGATTCAGTCTTTCGATATTTTGTAGATTGTATTAAACAACATTTTTATTTATGAATTCCCGTCACTGAGTGAAACTATAACACATCATTTCTGTTGTCTTTTTCCTTACCATAGCCATTTTTTAGCTTGAAAAGTACTGTCCTAATAAGTATGTCAAATGTTTATGTATATTCAGCTTAAATAAACTTACTGGGTAATTATAGGTGTGAAGATGCTTAAGGTATTTGTAATTTGACATTGCTTCATTCAGAAACCCCTTTAATCGAATCGTACCCACCCAGTGAGATCAAAAGTCATAAGCGAGGAGGTTCGAATATATATTTGATAGGTTATCAATATTTCGAGGAGTGACTAATCTAAACTGGCTAGTGATCACAGGAGAAGTTGAGGATTGCGGTTCCACTCGTGATTCGGTGTGAATGTATGACCGAGCACCTTAGGCTAGGTGAGTCCATTAAAACTAATGTGGTCAGCATCAAATGTCGAAGACTAACAGAGCTATTGATTCTGGAGACTTATTTACCTCTACAGGTGCGTTACGTTTGATAATATGGGTTGTAACGACTAAAGGTATTAACTTATCACCAAGCCCATGTCTCCTAGTTCAAATCTTATAAATTTCAAACACTTAATTCGTAACTTATATAGACATATAATATTTTGCGTAGGATCACATTCTATCTCACCATCTGTGATCTACTTCTGTTTTTCTTGAATGGTATGAGAACGAGTTCTCATGAGCATTTTGTTGATGTACGAAGTCAATAACATTTCATAAGGTATCTAATTAAATAACATAGGAATGATGATTAGAAGAAACTTGCACGACCGTAGTTTTGATATTTTTCTTTTTAAGACGTTTGTATTCAGTTATCTGGTGACGGATTATTGATTTATAAAATCTATTCACTTCAATTATCGCTCAAAAATATGTTAGTTTGTATGACCTGAAATCAATGTTTGCCCGTCTAAATATGTGATTTGTGAATTATAATAAATGGTGTTTATTGGTGTGAGTATGAGTTCATGTATTCGGTTGAAATCTATCAATTATTGTGCCGTTATATTGAATACTGAGTCATTAAACCCTACATAAGCATAACTTCTACTTATTACTGTAAAGTTTTTCCCTAGAAAGTGACATTTCAAAAACAATTTTCAGGTCCTTACTTCATTAAATTCCATGCTTTCGGGTATTCCAAGTACTAAAAGGAACTGCCTTTGGAACGATCGCAAACTAAGAACAGCTATGTAAGTTTCGTCTCTTTTGTTCAGTGAATCAAAATAACCTTTACATCAATTATTCGTATTAATAGCTCCAATTTTGGAGCTGGTTTGCGCGATTTGGGTGATTTTGATCTTCAAGCCCATTCTTCAGCCCTCCTGCTCAGACTTGTTCCCCGAGAAATCCAGAGACAATTCGCATCAACTTATATCATTCGAGAGTTTCCAACGATCGCTCAAGAGTTCTCAAATATTGGAGGCGTAAATTTTGAATTTGTAAGTGTAAATGCACGTGATCGCTTAGTTACTATTGGTTTACGAGCTAAAGGTTTTTAGAATATTTTTTGTCTCAATTTTTAGTGACTAGTTATAGTGTTTGAAAAAACCATAGATGTCAGCTAAGTTACGTAGTCATCTAGAGAATCGAGACATTTCAAGGACTGGTTTTTATGATTCTATATAACCTCCGAATGCAAATTCAGAAGTGGTTTTTTAAAATTCGTTTTTAAAACGTTGCTATCAGAGTGCTATTATGGCGCTATTATTTATCATACACCCGCTCTCTTGCTCTTAAACGTGTATCACGTTTGCTTCCTTAAGAGCTATATGTGGCTTGGTAACAATCACACTGAATTTCCAGTTGTTTTTGTAACTTTTATGCTCATATAACGAACCTGATTACTCGGTTGCTTGGATTTTGGTACCGATTAAACGCCTTGAGAAATAAAACGAATCATATTTGTATATATGTATATGGTTGAGAAACTTTATAAGTTAAGATTCACGAAAGTGACTACTTTCTTAATGCAAAGTTTTCTTTTAGTCAGTCACAATGTGGAACTTCATACATACGTACATCAGTTCGAGTTGCCATACCACATTAGCACAGAGATGCAGTTGTCCATTTAAATCCCATAGTGATAGAAGTAGTAAGAGTATAAGCAGTATTCGGAAATATTAGGATTTGAAGATGTTGTTCAAGGAATATAATCCAGTGAAATAAATTTGAAAAGTGAAAAAAGATAGGAACATGAAGAATTCAGAAGATTAGAATTCGGGAGAACAAAAAGACTGGATGAATCTTAAAGTTTTCTTTAATGATGATCAGCTTAAAATATATTGACCTGAATCCTTGTTTCCTAAGGTCTCATAGCGTCGCAAAATGTTGATTAAATTGCAGTAAGTAGCCTTAGTCTTTGGTGTAATTCAAATAAGTCACAATAGCTTTTTATTCAATGTTTGAGGCCGTTATATTGACTCCATAAGTGTTTAGGAATAGTAATATGCTTGTATACTGAAATATTCGTACTGCGAACTGTTACTACTTTACTACATATCAACTATCCAGACGTACAAAACAATAAGATTTGGCTTTCTAAGCTTTTTCTTTAGCTTACTTTTGAAGTTTTTAATCATTTGGGGATAGGAAGAAATATAATCAACCAAAGATCCATGGCCTTAAGTTTTGAATGTACGTTATATTTTTAAACAGTCTGAGAAATTCAGAAGTTTGATGTTTCATCCAACTACTCTTTTCCATATTTCAAGACTTTAGGATTCGGATCGTACGAAGGAATCGATTTCTTTTTTTCTGTGAAGTTTTAGTTATGGTGTGAGAGTAAATTTTGAACGGCCGTTAGCAGTTGGGAACACTGTGTTTTATTAGATAGCTTGATAAAAATCAAAAGATGGCAATATATATTTGTGCATATGTATTTTATAAAAGTAAAACACGAACTATGAAAGTCTATTTCGTCTCTCTCTAAAGATGGAACATGCAGGTCGTGGTGTAGATAGTCGTGAATATTTGTACGCATTTATTTAAATCATTGATAACTGTTAACAAGTTAAATTAAGTGACATTATAAAGTTATTCATGATTGTTATTTGTGCCGCTTTACAAGCTTGTGAATAAGTTTCTGTCCTAACTTACATACTTTTTATCTTTCAAGGAAGTTCGGTCGTTCCTAAACACAGTAAATGGTGTAAAAAATGTTGATCCAAAGTTTGAATGTTTCCTATTTGATTATAATCTCCAACACTTCTAGAATCATCTCTTTGCCATGTGAGGCTTTGAAGCTATGTGATTTATCGGTAAGTTTTTAATCATTGACATTATAATAATGTTACGAGGAAAAATTATGGGATTTCACCTGGTATTTATAACATATACACTAAGAAAATTGTCCTATTTACAAGAGTACAAATTCTTCACATGGTTGTAGACAAGAAGTGAATGAATTCACCGATCTCGTTATTATACATCGGAACTGAGGAAAGATGAACATCCTCATTTTATCTTTTAAGTTTGTTTCATTGTACAAACTATATTACCGATCCTAACCATTCCAATCTTCATAAAATTTACTGTTGTTAACTATATGTCATGTATGTCCGGAAACCTTAAATACCGTGATTTGTTAGTGATCTCAGTGGAACTTATGTATTCATTATATTCGTCTAGATGTTGGGTTTTGTTATTTTCTCATACCAATACTGCGTTTCCTGTTTCTAAATTATGTTTCTTAATCTCGGTTTTCCTACATTTTTGTTGTGGTGATATGGAGCATGACAATATAGCTCAATGGACGCTTATATCAGATTCCGCGCTGCATAAGACTGCGTGTTTGTATTTGATTCTCCACTCGATATTTTCTCCACAATATTGATTAATTAACTGCTACTTTCAGAAAGAGATTGAAGTAGTTTTGTAGATTTGTTCTTATACTTTTTGACCTTACAGCGTCAAGTGGAACAAGAGGAGCTCCTGAAAACTGTACTTAACCTAGAGACCTCCACGATATCCTAGTTTGTTTATTTGTACGTTTTTTTACTGTTAGTATGATAAATATTAGTCAAAATAAAATTTGTTAATGATTTCGGTCATATACAGACGTTTTTTTCTCCTAAGGTAACTAAATACACAATTATAGCTAACAGTTTCGTCTAATTCAAGTAAATCTCCAATTTTTTTATTATTACGATTTGAAAATATTTATGCAGTTTTACAGCTAAAATAACTAATCTGCTAGTCGTCTGTCGTACTCTGTTTGTTTTAAGCTGAGGTATCCCGAAACCCCTAATGTCAAAGGGGATGTTTTCTGGTTAGACTTCAATCTGGGTACCAACCGAATCACATCATATTGCTTGGCGCCTCTTAACCAAGCTTCACAAATCTCGGTATGTTTTTTGCCCTTAGTTTTATTGCTTCCGCGAAATGTCTACTCTTTTTATACTGCACCTGTTAATACTAGCCAGTTTTCTATGTGTTTCTGGAAATTTTAATTTTCGTATAGTTGCTTTATTAAATATAGTTTTCATTAATATCATTGTTCTATGTTGTGTTATAGTATAGTTGAAGGTGAACAGTCTCTTCTGTTTTAATTTCCTTTTTCAACCAATGATGATGGTGCTATGTATTATTTATATCAATATGGAATAGAATTAACTATTCCAAACCTAATTCATTTTATCTTTTTTTTAATTAGACAGTGTAATTTTCAATAGAATCTCCATCAATAAGTATGTTGTTCCCTCTGCTTTCATTTCTAATGAAGTGTTAGTGATTTATGCATACTAATGTCATATACAAAGATTTGAATTCACTTAGTATTGTTTGTTTGGATTTGCTTTATTGTTCTGTTTTGTGTATATCATTTTACAGGATTGCCCATCCCAAAGTTCGTATACATGGGAAATTTTGACAATCTATCCAGAACTACTTGATTGTTTGGATATTAAGCGTAAGTTAATGGATAATTACTTTCTCTCTGATCTATTTGTATTTTTCTAAACATGAGTGAGGAAATAAGTTTATTTGTGTAATTGCATTATTTCTTGACATTTATCGAAATTGCCTCCTTTTTGTACTCTGTTTATTTGCATAATCTTTAGATTCTTCATTATTCTACAATTAACTCCACATATTCTTTAGTCGAATTTTTCTTATAAAGACACTTGATCGCAAATAGCAATAAATAAACTAATGGAGAGGTGTCTGTTGAAAAAAGCATCTAACAGTTAATGTGTTAAAAATAAGTGAACAAATTAGTCACTGTTTTTTGGGGTCTTGAAAACATATTTGCATCGATGTATAACTTTTAAACCTTAACAGTACATGTTTTACATACGTTGTAAATACCTCACAAATGCAGTGTCTACGATTTGATAACTTGTATGTAAATAAAGCACCTTTTGTTTAAGTTTACAAATAAAAAAACAACCTCTTACTGGAAATCGGAAAGTTACGCTTTATGAACATTTCTATGACTTTTAGAAGAATAAATCTAATATGGAAGTGTATCAACTCAAATGACCTGTATACATTAGTCTACTTCACCGCAAAAATCTGGAGTTCTCTAAATGATTGAAGTTTTACTCATATGAGTACGTATATTTTCTAACCGCTCTCAACATTTATTTGCTGTTCTAGCCAGCGCTTTTTGCAGATGCTAATTACTAACCTGATTACCCACCTGTATTGAAATATAATACCTATTGATAAAAACTATATTTCCTATAACAGTTTAAACAGTTGTCTACACTTGTAGGATTTCATAAATAGGTAATTGACAACAACATAGTAGCATACGGTTTTTCTGCTTATAATTTTATTTTCTCAATGAAGCGACCACACTGGAACTTAGTTTTTCTAACTAGAACCTGGCAATTTAATAAAATAGTACTTTTACAAATTTAGGTCCTTGGTCATAACTAGGTGTTTGTTAAATTCTGACTTACATTTCCTAGATATGTCGATGGTGATGCATTAATAGGCGATATGGATAGATTAAACAGATAACCAACATTCCTACAAACTCTGCTCAGACGACTTAGATGCACAAAAATAAGTTTGAGAAGGGGGAAATTTTACCACATGAACTAATCTCATGAAGCGTAAATTACTACCTTAAACACATTCCACTAATTACTTTGAAACCCAAGTATTTCCACATCAAAGCATAATTTTCCTGTCATAATACTCCCATTTGTTGTTAGCAGGTTTAGCTGTCTACATGTATTTTGATTTCAATCATTCACAGTATTTTACATGGTTAATTTGAAAATTCCATGGAGTTATATTTATTAGTGTGGTACAATACTTTTAAAGTCTTGAATTTTTTGAATGGAACTGATATTATAGCAGTGAAAATAAGCATCAATGTCGTTGGTTTCTTTTGTTATTTGAAATAAGGTACAAAGAGACATAAAAATACTGTTCTCTGCACAACTAGTATTCGTATGCGAGCCTGTTTTTACCCGTGGGTACAAATCGAAGCATATGGTTTTCTAAGGGGACCGCTCCCTCAACTTTTGAACTATGGGTTTGATCTATAAGGCAGCAGTGAGATGTCAGGAGACCTTATCTCATTTTAGCCTGCGGCCATAATTAGTTCATACGTTATTCAATCGCTTAGGATCCTGAAGCCTCTGCATACCATTGATTTGGGGTCAGGGTTTTCCAAATCCACTAGCTGGTATCCTCTTCACCCACTAACATTCCGGATATTCTCTTTTCCTACTCTCATTTTCGTAAGCAATACCACTGGTGCATGAAAGCAGTAAGTGAGATATCCCTGTGATAGGCTTCTAAATCACGGCCCTATGAGAACATTATGAGAGAGCGAGTAGATTCTCCCAACTTGCTGGCTTCCCAGTGGATTCAAAGGCGGAATACATGGTCGATCAGATTGTCAAACATAAATGCATCAAATTTTTGGCTATTTGCTTTTATTCTTGAGACTGATGCCGCGTTTTTAGTTTGATTGAGAGAGCGTCTTTCTTTTAATGATGTTGGTTTTTGGATTAAGACTTGATGTCGGTTGGCCAGAAAGTGAATCTGCCAACTGTAGCAGTCCAAAGTCACTATAACTATTTGAAAGTTTTGACCTTTATTTATATTAAAACACAATCATATAATTGTGTTTTAATATGATGGGAATATTTCAGCGATTAAAAACTTTATTTATATGCAAATCCAATGATAGCTTTCTAAACAACTTACGTCCAAATTAGGAACTGATCAAAATATGTTCAATGAGCTACAGTGATTGTTCAAACTATTAATTCCAGGTACTTTTATTCTTATTGATAGTGGAACAAAAAGTACAAGCTTACTGTTCTAAACGTGCACAGATTCACGATAATGCTTAATTACACGTGTAATTAAATTCGATAGGACGAATAGGTCTGTCTTCAGGTGGCTTTATATACATAATCTTTTAGGGCGATATTTTTTACTAAATATTTTCTCTTCTATATATGTTCTTTGGCTGAGTTTTATTCTTACTTTTGCGGTCAAGTAACATTTTTGGATGCTCTTCATAAAGTGTATATGTTTCATTTTGATTAAAACTACTTAAAACCGATTCCTAGTTGAAACGGGCGTTATTGTTGTACGTTTCACAATGACTGAACCGATCAAAGATTTATGTGAGTGGGCAAAATCAATTTCTGGATATGTCATTGAAGCAAGAATCATAATGAGTGCTTTGAGTAAGAATTTCTTCCAGCTAAAGTTCACATCATCAATTGCTGTTGACGACAGTGAAGAGGCCAATTTGATTTGTATTTTGAGACGTTTACAGTCTTTGCGTCAGGTATGTTAACATTTTTGTGTTATTATTACCTCGTTTGATGACGCTTCAGTATCATTATTCATTCTGGAAAGTATTTTTAAAGCCTGCGCTGTTAGAGTCAATTTGATAATCTTTTGATGTTGCAGAATTTTATGTTTTTTTTCTTAAGACACCATGTCTAGTATTTGTAGTTATTTGTTATACCTGAAGATGTGCATTATTAAAAATGATTTATATCGAGATACTTTGCAAGAAATTTATATTGATATTTAGTTTTGAAGACTGGAACTCAGTGTTTATTGTTTAGCGTAATATGGCCTTCTCTGAATTTGAAGACTTATAGGAACATAATTAACATTTGAAGGGTTGCATATATTATGTTATGTAGTATATGCTGTTTTGTCGTAAACGCGCTGTACTATGTACGGGAGGTCATAAAATAAGGTCAACTGGAGTAGACATTGATTTTATGTATGGAAGTTTGATTATGGTTGATTCTCAGGTTTTCTATACCTGGCAAACAAATTCTTCACATATGTGTACTCTTTTCTGCTTCACTATTGAGAATAAGTACATAATTTTCTAATAAATCCTACTTAAGCATGTGCTTGATAGAGCTCTTTTAATAATTTTTGTTTAGAAAATAAGTGCAGTAGAGAAACGTTAATGAAATCAATGACCAACCGGTTTTGCCAGTAACTGTAGTAGAGGATAGTAGACCGATGGTGTTGTTAAGATATAAATGCATAATTGCATTAATACCACATTTGATCACAAAAAGAACAATATTTGGTAGAAACTGTACAAAAAAACACTTCTGATTAGTTTCACTCAGGGGTTTATTCTAAACATTCGAGTTTCAACAACCTTGAGCGAACTCTAACTTCGCTTTATGAGATTTATCTACGTTGGGTCCGTGTTGTTTGATAAAAGATATATGAAATAAATTAACTACTTTATTTGATCGTGTCTTTCATTTGAAAGCTGTGTAGCGAGTATATGTGAATCAACTAATTTTCTTTAAGCATTCATGTCAGGGATTATGTTTATTGATCTGTCAAAGTCATCAAAAGTTGAAGTATTAATTTATTTAGAAGTTACGGGTAGTGTAAAACAAATTAGAATAATGTATTTGTAACGAAGGAATGTCGGAATCCGTTTTCATTTAACAAGTTATTAGTAGTAGTATTTCCTAGCGTCTTTCAATATAGTTATTTATCAGGTACCTTTTGTTTTATTGTTGAGTATTCGCAAATTTTACATAAAAAACTATAGTACATAATTATCATACTAGTTCAATGATAAAAACATAACATGCTTCTGATGTTTTAATTGTAAATAACGTTGTTTAACAATTCATTAAAGTTACAAGGTTTTTCGTGTTAAGTAAATTAGTCAGAGAGAGCTAAATTACCCTTCAGTTTGAAGTTAAAATAAGTTCAATTCTTAATAATGGTATCCAGCATGAATAACTGATCGCTAATCTTAATGAAAGATGCCTGAAAAAAAGTCAAGCAAGGAGTTATTTTTTCCTTTGAGATATGCCTTTATAGCTTTATGCTAATATGTAGACAATAAAATCAATACGGTTCAAAAGTTAATGATATTTATAAGTTTACAGTTTTACATGAAAATGGTAATGAATAATTGACTACAAAGTTCAAAGGTTTGTTGATTTATAAATAAAAAGTTGTCAAAAGATTGCGTAATAGCCAATAAAAGAGAGTTTTAATGTTTAGTAATCAAAGAAATTAATTCAGTATATTCAACTTAATTACGAACTTTGGTATATATTTCCAAAATTCTTGATTTGTTTCCTTAATATATTATTGCCGTTTGATTAGTATTGATTTTATTACCAGTTGTAAAACGTTAATGCATTATTATAATGTTATAATAAGAAGCAAATTGAGAAGAAATTTCGACATGTTTAATCTTTTTAATGTCGAAATAGGAGTATAAAATACATTTGTGAGATACATTATTCTGTTCGTGGATTGGTTGAAGTTAGACATTAATACCGTTGGATACCGGATCAATGGTCTAGGGGTTAAGCGCTCACGAGCAAGACCGACAGGTCCTGGGTTCGAACCTCGTAGGGCGGGATTGTGGGTGCGCATTGCTGAGGAGTCCCACACTAGGACGAATCGGCCGTCTAGTGCTTCCAGGTTTTCCATAGTGGTCTAGCTTCAATCAATTCATGAATTCAATTTTAAAATTACTAAAATCTCCACAAAATCCCTTCTGATTACATTATTCTATTCATTCAAAAGTTTCAGAAGTATAGACAATACTTCTCTCATTCCATCATTCTGTTCCGTGGTCATTCTCATGTTTATTATTAAAAACGCCTTATCTAATTTTTATTGACATATATCTTAACTGCACCTTGTGTTTAAAATATTTTTTGTTAATATATCACATAGATCATGCAAAATCATGATCAAGTTATTAGTTACCTTCCAACTAGAATTTGAATTCATCACGTTTTTCAGTCAGTCAAATTTAAAGTAAGATCTGTTACGAACATTGAAGTTGTCTAAAAGCTAACAGTATGAAGTACTTGAATACCGCAACATTTGTTTGAGTTTAATTTATGGTCACTAAGACAACCTTCTTTTGACCAGATAAAATTGTGCTTCAAAGTTGTTTATGGTGTATTTTAAGCGTTTGTTTATTTCTCGTTCGCTGTTTAAATGTATTTTTTTTCGTCCAGTGCCAAAACATCTCTTTTTGTTACAAACTAGAAGAAATCTGTACCTTCACTAATTATTGATGTTTAACTTGCAAAAGTCATAAAAAACTTTTCTCGTGGAGATTCTTTTGAGTTTATATGGAGTTCAGTTTATAGAATTAGTTTTATTATCCTTTAAACTTTAGATTTAAAATATTGCTTTTATATGAATTTATATTACAGTTCCTTAAATATATCTGTAATTATACATTGTGTATTTCCAGTTTTTCGATTTTGAAACTTTCGAGAAAACCACTCATTCGAAATCACAACCACTTGTTAATAATCAGTCTTTTGGTTCAATTGCTAACTCACCTGTAAATGTCGACTTCATTAAACGAGAAAGTTTGACTCGAAGTAAACCGTTGCCGAAACTGATGGAGGTAATTTTTGAAAATATTTCTATGACGTTGTAAATGCTTATCTTGTGCTGTAGATGTGTACACCAAAACTGCTAAACAAATCAAGTACATCATACCAGTCATCTATTGCGTGTTCTCCTATTGTATACAATAGTAAATTTTACCCTGTGGTTACAAATGATGGAGATTCACAAACACATTTGTATAATAAAAAAGACAAAGCACTACCAGGAGTTGGTGTTGTTCCTATGGAAGGTACTCTCACAGCAGTTACTTCAGTGCACAAATCTGACATTTCAACTGAAAATTCTGAGACAGGTGAACCTTATTTCCAAAATGTTTCGGATGAGGAAATTCACGAAAAATCATTTCATGCTAACTTTACTGTTAATAATAGGGCATTAGATGTTGATCTGGATAAATCTACACCAGAAATACCTCGTAAAGTGTAAGTTCTTACCTAATTTATTTCACTAATTTCAGTCTTTTGTAAGCTAAGATAATCGTCCTTTTTCATTCTATATGCTAGAGTACTTTATATTAATTGTTTAATTCTTTTACTTTGTCATAGTTACTGGAATTTATTAAGCTTGATGTTTAGTGATTTTTAATCCTTATGGATTATTATCAAGTTTTACATAAGGCCACTTGTCAATTCAATTTTTATTCATAACATTAAAAATAGTTTTCTCTAATTTAAATTTCAGATTTTCGGAAACTTCACCAGTAGTTTGTTTAAACGTGTTAGAACCTCAAATCAAAACAGATCTTAATGAGTTTGATGTAAAAACACCTGAGGATATCAGATTAAATTACGTTGAAGGTAAATGATAACTTTTTTGTTTGGAATGAATTATATTTTAGTTGTTGTATAAGTTATACTACCTACCATATCCAGTACTTTTGATAAACCAGGAAAGAAGCTCGCTTGAAATAATTCATCTATTGGTTTTTGAATTTTCCCTTTGTTGATATTAAGGGTTAGAACTAACCAGCCTTTTTTGGTATACGTATATCCTGAGCTGATCGTCTCGATATATCCAATAAGTCACAATTATTTTGAGCAAAGTTTGTTTGTGGCTTGGAGTGGAATTGAAGATGTGCGTTTTGTCCTATACGCGACTCGTCAGCTGGATGTTCGTGCACCCGCGTCATTGTTCACACTGGGACTCCACTCCAGTACTTTTCGCTTATAGCGTCAAATGCGCACATATGCCATAAGAGACCAGTCAATCACAGTTCCTAAAATCAACAGAGGGAATATTGAAGTTCTTAATAAGTTAAAATTCGTCGCTGTTGCGCACACCGGTAACTATCTTAATTCAGTAGCTAACGCGTTAGGCGTTCAAAAAAAGAGCTGGGTTCGAGTTTCAGTATAAACATTAACGCTGGAGCTTAAGTTTAGTTGACGAGCCCCAAATAAAATGGAATTCATTTCCTGAATTTAAATTCTACCTGCTGCTAAACTTTTGTTAAAGTAAGTTAGTATCATACTGTTGGATACCAGAAATGATAAAGTTTGAACTTCTTGTTACAAACTATTTCTAATTTACAGGACACAGCAATTTAATGTCTACCGCTTCAGTTTCTTCTTTTTAAAAGGCACCAGTATATTGCCGTTCATAATAATTCATATACCCTATAATTTCACCCATATCTTGTCTGTTTCTCTTGTCTTTTCGAACTAAATATAATTGTTTATACGTCCATTGTCAGTCATATATTAACCCGAAAATTGCTACTTTCTACCTTTCCCATTTTATTCGCTGTAAAATTATATCACATTTTTTTGTGCATAACCGCCACAAGATCAACCTTTAGTCGCTTTTTAAGAATAACTCCAAATGTAAAACACTTCATTTAAAGGTTGTTCATCACATCATGAACCTGCGAACAAATTGCATTTGTTTAGTCCTTTCTGTAAACTGAAAACACCTTGAATCATAGGTTTGCCACTGGTATAGGAATCGAAGTAAAATCTGCTTAATTTGCTATGGTTTATTTAAAGTTAAGCTGTGTAAAGTAACTGAAAAGTTACTCTTCGTGTAGCTCACTTGGTGTGAGTTGGCAGACAAGTTGTTTCCTTATTTTTGGTAAGACGGTGTAACCTTTGTCTGTATTAACCAAATATAGTATCACTAAGACCTTATTTCCGTCATTAAACTTTAGGTTTACAGCAGTGTGGTGTGAATCGTTTTACTTCATACGGGTGAACACTGGTTCCTTCAATTCGATTATGTTTGGCGTCTCTCTGTATTCACTCGTAGTGTTAATAATGCTGAGGTACTGCAGCGTTTGCTTGTGCATAATAAAGTCCTTAGCTTGATGTCTGTTTCTACTTTGAAATACTGACTTCACAAACTTGGACACGTCTTATGGCCACCGTTTCACTGGTTTACATACGTTCATTGTTCACTAACATTAGTATTAATTAGTGAGTGGATAAACTTTCATTTTCGAACTTGATATCTTAGATATCATACTACTCTCATTAGTTTCGTTGTATAATCTTGATGTTCTGAATAAATCACATAAGACGACAAATTCTTACCTTTTGTCTATCTAAATATTTATCTTTTACTTTTGAAAATCAAATACCGATCCAAATATATATAACTTTAATTATTCTAGACTTGCTTTTGTTTTATGAATAAAATATAAAATAACGTTCATCATAGTATCAGTAATCTGATGTACGCTTTATTCTTCAATTTTTGTAGCTAATGTTAGCACAAATGTTCGCGAAGAATTTGTGGACAACTTGTCGTCAGTGTCATCTTCTAAAGTTGTTTACAAATTAACAGAAGTTGACAAGAGTGTGAAACAGCTTGCTAAGATTACTAAAGAACCACAAGTTCTTAAAGAAAACTTTGACTTCAATATTTTGAAAATTCCTAACTTAGCTAAATCACCTAAATCTAATTCTGATCCAATAATAGTAGTAAGTGTTATTTTATTCAGATCGTTGACCACTTTGTGTATTTTTTTGTAATTATCCAGTGTTTTTGAATAACCCAAACGGACATTATTTTGGTTTCTTTCACTTCATCTATTTTATTTATAATCGCCGTATACGCATTTTAATTTCACGTCAATGAGTTGATCTTTGTTAATATGGGGTTGTGGGGATTGTTGAATTTCATTGAAATCATAAACTGATCAACGTCAGACAAACACTGAAAACCTTGAAGCACTGGACGGCCATTTCTTCCTAGTATAAGACTCTTCGGCAGTGCGCATCCACTAACCCGCGCGCGAAATTCTAACCCACGACCTTCAGTCTCGCTCCCAAAACCCTATATTAAAGACAACTGAGCCAGCCTTCAACACCGTTAATGACTAACTTCAATCAATCCATGACATTTGGCGACCATCTTTCATTTCCTTTGACGGATAAATGCCTCACACCTGACATGCATTACATCCACTAGTCACGGTTTCTCAATGGAAGTACGAAAACTTTCTCTCGAAGCTAGTCACTATTATCCACATGATGGCTTTTTTCATGATAATTAAAATATTTATCACTTATACAGTTACTGAATATCTTCAGCCGTTAAATATCATTCGCTATCATATTTAAGCAAATGAGCTGTTCAAATTTACTCCTGCTAAATGATCGCAATAGTATTATTGTTCGAATTTCTCATAGGGACGTAATGGGTACTACACTCATATAGAAAACAACAACTTAGCATAGAAATATGTCAAGTGTTATGAGTTATGTGGTAGAAACACCATCTTAAGTTATGAAAGCGTGTTTTTTAATCTTTTTAAATGGAATACAATGGGATGCCAACAATAAATAAGTAGACTGAAGTCAGAATTCTAATATACATTGAATGTGGTCTCTACCTCCTGATTTCAAAAACTACTCATGCTTTTCTCCATCTGTTGCTTCTTTTACAATACAAATATGAGAAAGCTTTCTAAAAAATAGATCTGTACAGAATGTTTTTCAATAAACACAATGGAGAGTTTCATTTAGGTGTAACTTAAGGTTGTATTTGGTAAAGACCAATGTTGTAGTACAGGAAGACTGTTTTTTTCACTTTTGGGACCAATCAAGAAAACAATTTTTCAGCTACATGGTCGCGTTCCCAATATAACACAAATCTGGAACATTCAATACAAACATGTAATCATTGTCTGCTGGGTTTTTTGTGACTTCGATGATAATCTCCTGTTCAAGTTGTACCCAACTTTTTGGGTATTATAGTTCACTTTGTTGTTTAGGTAGATTTTATAGTTGGTTTCTGTTATATGCTGTTATCTCTTCCAGTATGTTTAGCTACAAAGAAGCTGAAGAATTTAATATTTTTTTCTTATTGAGTATGATTTATTCATCATATCTTTTAAGCTGGATTCTTAACAAAAGTCAACAAATTGTAAAAACATTTCTAAAACATTTTCTTTTTTAACAGATTTCTGGAAAACAAGATGATTCGAACTTATGCACTCGAGAGTCTGAGGTCCCAGAACCTGATACCTCTCTATCACTATCATCATTGGTGGGAGATGACTCTCCAATTCATAATGTTCTTCCTACCTCTTCCTACTTAAAACATATCACTTCTAAAACCAAATGCAAAGGTTCACTATCAACTGGTGGAAGCTTCTGTGCACCTGCAAACCAGTCTTTATCCATTTCGACGAAAAAGCTTTGTAACATATCAGCTTCTTATCTTCTGGATATTTCACCTGAGGGAGTTCGTTGTCCACTTACTCCTGAGGAATATACAGGTAATACTAATGGCATTTTATTGTTCTAAAATCTTTGAAAAATAGAAATGTTCTGTCAGTCAGTCTTTTATTCACTGTACGAAATACTTTGATCCCATTACTCTGTGGCTTCAGACTGTAGCTAATAACTATAAGTGAAGTTATTATAGTAAGACAGTTTACTTTATTATGTAGCTCAGGTTATACGTTCATCTTTTCAAGCTACGTGTTCTAGTAATATGTAGCGATCAATCATTTTTGAAGTGATATAATGCTTGACTGAATGAAGTGGTATGCTTGCTTAGATTGTTAATTGTAATTGAAATGAATTATTTCCGATTAACAGAACTTGGAGTTAGTTTTTAATTTGCCTCCTACTCCTTGAAGTAGGCTCTGATGTTATCGAGAAGTTTAAAGAAGGTTTTATTAATAAAATGACTAGCTCTGAGAACACAACGCTATAAAATGCATTCACCTAGGCTACAAATTCCAGTAAATTCGTAAGTATTTTATGTATTTATACCGTACTATTTATTTAGACAATAATTAGGCTAGTGTTCTTTGGAACCATTAACTAAACTTTTCATACCATTTATCTGATTCTATTCTAAAATGGTAGTTCTAGAAATGCTTCGAGTCTTGAAAAATAAGTACAACATACTCACCTCTGTCTGAACCTATCTGATTTAGTTATAAGTTTCATAAATTATTATTCTTAGAAGCTCTGTGCAGCTTCTGCCTATGTCCTATATTTACTTTATTTTAGTTAATAAGATTTTGTTTAGAATAATAAAGCTATTTTCTTCAGTTTTAGACAAAAAATCGCTTTTTTATCTCATAAAAACAGAATTTTGTCAATTTTGAAGACTGATTTACTACATTGATTGCTTCCGATTATTCTTATAGTTGTATCATTACCCAAACTATCTACACAAGTTACATTGAAAGGAAGAACACGAAGAGGTTCCAAACAAATAACTAATAAGCGGAAGATCGGTAAGCTTTAGTCAGTTATACCTAATTGTGTAAACTATTGTATATAAATTTACATAATCATGAATTATGTTCATAATGTGTTTTTTAAATTTAATTAACTCTCATGCTTTATTTGGTACGTTATTTAACTGCAAATATTTGTGCAAAAATTAGGTAAAAAGTGAGTAATCTATAAAAAAATGAAATGAGTGTATATATATATTTGGCAAATACGTTTTTGCTCATTTATTTCTCAACTGTATGAGTTCCCCGTCTCCTACTTCTTCACAATATGATTATTATTCTTCCAGTTTCAATACTACAAAGATAAGTATAAATTTTCAATGAAATACTACTGAAATCTGATGCCCAATCCCTGGCAGAAACCAAGAAGATAAGATACAGTTTTATGAGCTGTTTAGAGTCTACAGATATCCTTCGAAAAAGTTTCTAAAAAACTAGAAAGGGATGAAAATGTTTTATTTAATCAGCATTGAATAAAGGCTTCTCAGAAACATCTAGAAAATGAAGGATAATGTGTCACTTCAGACGTTGTTATCATTATTAAGTATGTTTCTAGAAGTTTCTAGGACATCAAAATCATCCGGAAACTTATTAATAGATTAACCATGAAGTAAAATTGCTACTTTTATTTTATACCTTTCCTCTGTTGTTCGAGTTCACGTTTGGAAAGTGGTCTGGAGATGTAAAAAATGGATAGAAAGTCAGAATATTTATGATATATGCTAAATAGTTGCTGAACTAAAATTTAATTCTTTTTCATTTCCGAATCATTAGTGACAATCGTATTACATTTAAAATGTAACTTGTGTAACATTTAATGTATTTTTCTGAGATTTACATGATATATTAATGAATGTTATTGTCTATAACTTCAAATCATTTAATTATATTCAGTCTTCGTTTGTAATTGCTTATCACTTATTGCTTTGATTTTTAATAAAAATTTATTAAACGTATATTGTCTCCAGGTAAGTAAAATCTTTTCATAATAATTCATTTTAATGACCAGTTTAGTAGTTACCTGTGAATGTTACTGACTAAAAAATTCTGTTTATTTTTTTTACAGATAATCAAATAAAAAAGCAAGTATTGCATGAACTTGATAAATCTTCATCATCGACAAAAACTATACTCACATCCTCCTTGGAATCAAATAATTCTTCAGATATAGATTATCAACCACTTCGCGTTCGACTTAATTCATTTAATTCAACTGAAAGAAGAAGAAGTGCACGATTGTTGAATAAAAGTCAAAATAATTTGGAAACTATTACTCAATTGGAGATAAACTCTTCACAATTAAAAAATGATATCGTATCCCCGAATCTTTCACAAACACGATTATCATCTATGTCTGATACATTGACAGAAACACCTATAAATATTCATAAAATAATAAAACCAGTGTCTACATTTAAAAAGAAAAAATTCTTTTCTACTACTCGTTCAGAAAGATTTGATAAAGAAAAACAACGATTTCAAGAAGCATGTGAAATTTCGAATGTGAACAAAAAAACATTGAAGTCAAAGAAAAAGTCTTCGAAAGATGAAAATCAGAAAAAGTTGAAAGTAACAGATAATCATCAAAGAAATCAACAATGTTGGTTTTCTCAAACATACATTTTTATGTGTCATTTACACTTTTTATGCTGTTTTTGATCATGTGCAGTTCACATGATTTTGAAAACTTGACAGTTACATAAATATTAGTGCTTTTAATCAATAAATGCATTAATCTTCAATAATATCCGTGCCCGGTACACTTCCATAGGTAGCATATATAAATATTAGAAGATTATCGTCAAGATTATCATGAATTAACTGGAGCGGAAAATAAGGACCGATAATACTGACTTTAAATGATGCATTAACAAAGAGTCTCAAACTGCAATAAAGTAACTGTATAGTTTTCAGCAGTTCAACCAACTTTAAATTAAAAAGTCTCCACAAAGTTTCTATCGAATAACTTTAATGTTTAGATTTTGTTTATTTGGAAAGTTATTTAAATTTAATAATTAGCTTTAAAATCTTGCCATTAATTTTAGTGTATCATAGAACTGGTTAAAGCTAACATTTGCTTCTAGAATTTTTCTTTCATCTTGGTTGATCTTTATGTGTGAAAATGTCCTGTAATCTAAATATGACTTACTAATCGAAAACCGTTATTTTAATGTTCAGCAATCTAGAGAATTAATGTTAATCTGTATTTTTTTATGACACGTTAATCCCATAAGTCCGTCAATCAAACGCAATGTGGAATCTGGCATGTGCGTATATCGGTTCAAGTTGCCAAACCTCATTGGCACAGCGGATTCGATCCCTTGTCACTTGGCTTCATAATTTTAGATGTTTCCATTACGTTTTTTGGGCAGCGACTGACCTTCTGTAGGACTGATGTTTATTATCAGCTGGTTAACCACGGAGTAATGACCAATGCCATGTTTGTCTAGTCATCATAGTGCAAAATTCTTGATAACGTTCTATCAACACTAAAAGAACCAGCCAAACATCAGATCGATCACTACTCGGTATTTAATCAGTTGTGAGGTAAATTGCGTGTGATGTAGATAACGATGATTTAATAATGGTCTTGATGTGTTAAATAAGATATAATTGTTCATTGAGTGAAGTTAGACATCCAAGTATGCTAAATGTGTCAAATACTATATGATATTGTAAACGCTTTGCCTCTGGTGACTAATTGGAGATTTTTACTAACACAAAACTATGCTTGACGTCTTGTACTTTAAATGAATAGACTATTCTGTACCTTTAATTTATTTCTCAATTGTAAGTCGAATATTGTGTGTGCCGTGTGATGTAGTGTGTACAGTTATGATTTTGAATATTATCGTATTATCTACGATTTCATTTTAAAGGGCCAATCTTTATATTTACTATAATAATAAGTATTTTGCTAATAGTTTGCAAACATGTATTCCTTTTGTGCCACTGCTTTCATACTTAATATAGTGCTATATATTTGTATATCGGTTAAACCTTATTCCTTTATTCGTCAGTGTTTTGAAACTCAATAATTTCTGTCTTTTAAACAGTAAACATATTTCTTCTGTATTTACCTGATGTTTGTGCTTGGAAAAAATTAACAAGAACATTTTAAATTTTTGCAGGCAATTGTTTTTTCCGATACCCTTTTATTTGAAATTCAATGATTTTTCAACTTTTCATTTTAGCAAACAAGTCTACATCTAATCATTTTCCAACAATGAAAGAGGCAGTTCAAACAGCAATTTTGCCTCATTCAATGCCAGTTGATAGGTATGTAATAAATATTTTTGTACCATAATTTACAACATGGTGGTAATAAAATTTATGACATTATTTGTAGGTTGTCATTACTCATTTATGGAAATCGTGTTTCGTGACCTTTATACCAGTATGGTTCATACATTACTCTAAGAAACAGTTCTTTACTACTTAATAAATATGCTTTATTCTATTTTAAAAATTTTCCATTTATTATGAACCAAGAGATTCATCTAAATTTATACTTAACGAGAAATCAGTAGTTGTAGTATTTTTTAATGGTCTATTCTTTTGTACTATGCCAGGCTGTTAATTCATTTAAATCATTCAATGAAAGGATAAAGATCATCAGAATGATGTGATATATTTGTGCAAAGCCTTACGAACAATCTAATCATCAGTCGGACATTTATATCTGAAATATTGAAGAAAAATATCTAAACAAATTTTTACAAAAAAGTGTTTTTCTCCTCATGACTTGACTTCAAAAAACGTTCCATAAATTGATAATCTCTTAGATCTTATCGAGATTTTATTTCGAAAATTAGGCGTATGTTCTATCCTTTCTTTTTCAAATATCTAATTTAATACCCTTGATAGTATAAAATCATTTACCATCTTTAATATTGTATTGAAAGCTCTCAATAGGTTTATCTAACGACAATATTTACTGTATTTTAAAAATTATACCTTGTATTTTTTGATCGATGTTAATTGACGGGAGTTGGAGAATGAACATTAAATATAAACTAATAAATCCATTTCTTCTCTTAACTTGTTGATTAGAAAACAATTGTTACGTAATTTATACGGTATAGAACACTAGGAAATAGTAAGATTTTTATAAAATAGATAAACTTTACTATATTATTAGTGATTAGCAGTTAACTAATACAATAAAAAACATGTGAGTCTATAAACCTATATCAATAAAATGTAGAGTAAGTGGATAATTAAATCTTGATATTTGCACTTACCAACTACATGAATATATATATATTAGGAGTCTGATCTTGCACCCAGTAAAACCCACAAAATTGTACCTTCGTTGATCATGTTAAGGATTCAGTCAATAGAAACAGACGTTCACGTTTGTCAGACTATTAGTTTTGTAAGATGATTTTCTAACATTAGAATAATATTATCTAAGGTATTTTGTCCTTTTTTTATAAGTACTAGACAGTATGACGTAAATTTCTACCATGTGACTACTTAGTGTAAACATCTGTATCTTATGAAAGATTAACCATGACTTGAGTAAATTAAAGTTAGCGTCTCTGAACTCTGCACTAATGAACTAGGTTTTGGATGTCTTGTGAGAATATAATTTGCCTTGGAATCTTACATACACCGTACCAATTATTGCCAACTGGCACGTAACATAAATGTAATATTTAGTACTGAATACTTCTCAACATTTAACACAAAAAGCTTTAATAGAAGTTCCATTTATTTAGAAGCAATCACCAAACATTTTTACAGTGCCTTTATATAGCAGGAAAATAATTTAGTTCACATAAAATTTATGGTGCTCAGGTGGCGTAGGAACTCTGGAAATATTTCAAATTTGCAATTCCATTCCAAATAAAAATTTATTTTGCATAATTATGATTGTAGTGATCAGGATTTCAATGTGGAGATTGTGGATCCAGATGATGAAATCGTCGACTCAAACGATGATGATATTATGTCTCGTTCATGGAAACCAACTAAATTGTCTGATAAACTTAGGCGATTATGTGACAAAAAGTCTTCACTAGTTTTGCTTAGTCCATATACTGAATTAGAGAAAAAGGATTCAAATACCTATTCATCTCAATTCAGCGATACTTCAAGTGCTGCAAGTTTGTTTGCGATGACTCCTCCAAAACATTTTTCCAAATATTTTGAAACGGGAAAACGAACTAAAGTTATTCCACTTACTATCTTCACATCAATTAATCAGACCAATGAAGAGAACTTTAAATCAACTGACGAAAAACATGTAAGCTAATTTATTATATTAATTGCGCATGATATAACCTGCTATCTTTATAACATTATCCTCTTTCAAATATCTTGTAATCGCCTTTAATTACTGTTAGGTATATTTACTGCTGTTTTTATGATTTGTGAATTCTGTGCTTTTGGTCACGTTTTAGAAAATAGTGTAATTATAAATAAACAATTTCTCTTAATACTGAACATTTATCAAACTACTCGATTGTTTGTGTCATGTGGGGATTGTTATAGTATTTATTACTTTTGTCTCATCGAAGAGTTTACTAAGAAGAGCTAAATTATTATCCACGCATTTACAAAATAACGTAGTCATGATATGCACTTTACTACAATCTGGAAAGCATATGACGATAGTGCTTTGCCAAATCCTTGTCTAATTTATTTGTAAGTTCACTTCCACTTTTATTTGATTCATTTCGGTAATAACCGTTTGTGCATGATTTATTTATTTATACCGTTGAATTGATATGAACTATATTTAAGTTAAATAATTCTTACATCAATCTATTAAGTCGAAGTCTATATGCGAATGTTTTGGATAAAACATCAGTGTAATTCCTGGTCTTTCTAAACACTAACAGAACCATTCGAACAGACTAGTTGATTAGCGGTCATTACATGGAACTCAGTGAAGAATTACAGTTAGTGCTTTCGTAATTATTACTGAATGTTGTCTTGTAATTAGTTTGAAACTTGCTATCGAATACATCCAATGATTTAAGTTGTGCAATCCAAAAAATGGTTGTGTAACTACTTATTTGTTAATCCACGGAACATTGGTTGATACGTTTATTTATAACATTTAACTAGATTTCATTTTTCAGGTTTAGTCTAAAGGCTGTTAAATATGTCATTTATAGAAATTAGATTTATGATATAACAGTTTTCACTCTTTAGATTACTTTCACAAACAACTTGTATATTGTTGTAAAACGTTTGAGTTAGTTTAGGTGTTTGGAACAGCTTGATACAAACACTGAGAAATAATTTAAAGGTGTTTGTGTGATTGAGATTGGACTCGTCTATTAATAGAAATATCAGGGTATCCTGTGGTCATTATTTTAGATATTTTCAAAAATACTCAAGCAATGTGAAATATCATTGGTTAATAAGTCAAAAATATTTCCTGTCAATCCCTTAAATAGCTTAAGCGGATTCATATGAAATAGACTTTCATCCAATTATTGAAAACTTTAACGAAAATACATGTCTTCAGGCTTGTTTATGTTGTTTTTGAAATAATTATATCCATTTTTCTATCGAACATTACTATATCCAAAGGCCAAATCTGCCCGGGCGAAAACAAGAGAAATATCTTTCAGTAGACTAATTATTGAAAATATTATCAACTCTGAAAAGTTTTGAAGCTACGCGCTACACTGCTTTTAATTTCCGCCTCATATAAATTTACCACAAGTTTCTTAAACTACTTTTGATCTTGCTGCTTACCAATCGTCTTTCTTGGTTTTGACGAAACATCCAAGTAAACTCTGTTTAATTAGTACACATTATAGATTATCTCACTAGAAGCAAGCTTAATATACCAAGTGTTTGTTGTAGCTGCGTACACCAAGGTCGATGATCACTTGAGTTCAAAAGTACTAAATTAAGTGAAATAACCCTTTTTGCAGGTTTATTCAAAAGTGATAAGTTCATCCAATAACGAAAGTCATAATTTTCCAAGTTTCATTTTCAGTTTGTGTTCTCTTTCCAGACATAAATTTATCTCGGCATTTTTTAAATTCCACCTCGCTTGTGTGGAATATTTTTTCATAAGCTAAGGGCTACAAACTATTGTATAAGTTTAATGGTCTTATTCCTGCTTCTTTATTCTTACTTATTACCCTCAAGGTTATAGGTGAAATTGATATTTTCTAACATAGCTTACATTGTTTACCTGAAAGTTATCATTAGTGGACACTTGTCTACGTATTTCATCATTATTCTGAGACCATTGGTTTATTCACTCATCTTCCAGAAACATATTAGCATCAAATTATTTATTAATTTCATTTACTGTCATATTCTTATTACTAATCTCATAAATAAGGTTTGATTTATTATGCAAGTTCCATTGAATGTTTCTCATAATATTAACGTCGAAAAAATACATTAATTACCTTAAATATTTATTAACTAATGAGTTATCCATTGGCACTGTCATCAAATAGATTCTAGAAGAAAATTCATGTGATAAGAATTTGTCAGTTTTCAACATCATTGAATTACAATCGGATAAACCAAATGCTCTAAACGATGAATTGAATGGAACTATAGGACAGTTCAATCGAAATTCGTTTGATCGATCTCCTCTACCTGACGATTTGTATGATGTAAGTAATAGTATTTAAGGTTTACAATTTCAGCATTATTCAAAATATTCTAAACATATATTTTCGTCGACTTTTTCGATTTGAATATATTCTATTCATGATACTTTTCAATTTATTGATCGTATTAAGGAACTTAATACTTCCGGAAAACACATGTTCTCGCTTGATGTTAATTCTTTATTCACTAGTGTACCGATAACGGAAACTATGTTATATTTGTAGCTCTATAATTAAACACCTAATCGACTGTAATCATTCTACGGATCCACAGTCTGATCTTAAGGTTGTTTATATGATTCATTCAAATCTACCCAGATTTCTTCGGATCAAACTCTTAAAAAATCCATGAGCTCAAACCAGAACTATGCGTACAAAAGAAGTGCGTCTTATCATTATCGTTACCATGGCCTTAATATTATTATTATCATTTTATTATTATTATTATTATTATTACTCCATTTCCCCTTTACTTATATCTTATATTCTCATTATTTTATTCATGAATACTCATCAGATCATCTTATTTATTTTTACACCTCTATGACCTTTAATTATTGTATCCAAAACGTTTTGTTCATTCTAATCATCTTATTATAATCTTGGTTATTAGTGTTAACATTTCCTCACGGAATTAGTACTTTAATAAAACATTTTCATATATATACGATTGTACAGCTTGATAATAAATTCGTTGAAAAGAGATCCCTTCGCTGAACTCCGTGTTTTAATTTTAATGTTTAAATGGGAATTATATACCAATATTTTACAGAGTTAATTGTATTTTGTAATTTTTTTCTATTTTAGGGTAGCTTGAAAGAATTGGAAGTATGTTCACCTATGAAGTAAGTTAGTGATTTTTCTCTCATTTCATTTATTGAGATAAAGTGCAAGTTAATTGGATTTGAATAAATTTGGTAGTATATTTCCTGATCTCAGTGAAATCTTTAAAATGACTTATATCGATCATGAGATTTCATTTAGCCGTTACATTTGTATGAAAGGTAACATGACATAGAGAAGTAAGGTGATAAATTACTTAATATTTAAACGTACAGAATGACCGTGTTTGTTTTTACGCTGTTATACTGATGCGATACTTTGGGTCACTTATCGTAAAAACTTTTGTTTATCAGGTTCACAGTGGAGAAAGCATTTCATTTGGATGGAGTTGAGACCAAAACTTTCCAAGTTTTCATATGTGTTCTGTATCAGCTTCAACACACACGTGCTACATTGCTTATAGCTGTCAAACTTGTTGTGTTTTAAAAGTTGAGAGAGAATTCTCATATATATAAGCAACATTTATGAGAATATGATGGTAGTTTTTATTACTTTACTTTCGCATCGTCGTTTTACTAGCTATTGTTATTCAGTAATCAGTCAAAAGTGATAATTCTAATTTAGTCAAATGTTTAAATTTTTATAGTTAGATATCTATTTTGTTACATAGTTTCCTTCTATCATGTACCTCGAAGTAAAGTGAAATGAACAACCAATATGAGAAGTTTGTACATCTTGAAAATTACGTCATTCTTTATAGTTATTTAATGGTAACATCTTAAAATGATCATAGAAAATCCTTATACAATTCACCAAATTATGAGAGTGTTGATAAATTTTACAATATCACTCGTATATCTAGCAATTGTTACTTATTACTCATTTTCATCAATTTTCCCATAAACACATTGTTCTATTCTGTTGGAATATCTTTTAAATAAAAGCTATGCCTAGTTTCATTCATGATTACTAGTGATCAATTTTCAATGTTTAACTTACTTAGATTCTTAATCTTATTTATTAAATTTTAATAAATTCATTTTATCTTTATGATTAATTAGCGAGACTATAATTTCTAGACGAACCAGTCAATTTTAGGATGGCAATTCTTGAAATTCATTCATTTATATACACTATGTTGAATATGAGCATACCCATGTAAAATAATAACTATTCCACAGTTTGCATAAATAAATAAGTTGGCGGTAGTTTTCATCAGAAGTCTTTTGTGCATTGAATTATTATTATAAATCATAAAGTACATACTGGATAAACTTTTCTTTCCTTGATTTGCAAAATGTTTTACAATTCTGTCACATGAAAATCATTTGTAAACACAGAAGTAAAACTTAAAAACCTTCTAGTTTGTTAGGAAGCAATCTTAACTTTGAAAGCGTAAATATATTCTGAAAAAATAACACTTTTAGATAAATTGAAATAATGATAGTTTGACATATAGTCTAGTGTCTTACTTATTATAATCGTCTGAATTTACTCAAAGAATTCAGTTAGTTGTGATTCAAATGATAAATATGATGTTTGTTTCATTATATTTCACTCTTCATAGTTAATGAATCATTGATTTTTTTTGACATCTCTAACCGATAAAAATCAGGATGAATTGTTACCATCCCTTTGAATAGCTGTTTTTTCCATCCATAAGTTTAATTGTAAAAAATGCAATGAACACAATCGTATTATTCATTTGCATCTGTCGTAATCTTGATTCTCTCATGAGGTGTACTATTCAGAGGCATATTTTTTCATGTTCATTTCCTATTGAAGTTGGTTAAAATTAGATTCACCTGCATTAACCTATACAATTATTTTATTTATACATGTTAATCTATTCAGAGAAAGAATAAATTTTCCAGCCCATTGAAAATAGTTATTATTGAATACTATCAGTGTATTTTATTTGCATTCACTGATTCATAATTTCAGATCAAGTAATCAATTTTTAATTAAACTAATTCAATAACATTTTTAATCTTCTGATTTAAACAACTAAAACCAAATACTTTTCGTTGAATTAATCCACTACGAAAAATATGTCATTTATATAATGTATAATTTCAAAGAAAAAGTGTTTTTGATTGGTGTCTTGCACTTGCATCTTCCCATCGTTATTTAGGACTGCAGTTGATCAGTTTCTTGTTGGCATATATGTAACCTGTGAGGACTGCCTCGATATTGCCTTTAGTCCCAAGCTCCATAAACAAAAATGAATAGTAGCTAGCAGTGGAATCCAGGACTCAGTAGCTAAGTGGTTATTGCGATGGCATTTGAAGCAAACGGTACTGGGATCGAGTCCCAGAGTAAACATCAACTTTGAGGTACAGCTACATCCGACTGACGCGTCCCAAGTAGGATGAAACGCGCGTCCTGGATTCCACTGTTAGACACTATCCATCTTTGTTTGCAAAAGTGTTTCTCATTTTGAAAAAAATGTATATTGTACTTATTTATATTTCAAATTTCAGTTTTGAAACCTTTTTACGACATATAACATTAATCTGTACAAAAGTTAATGAAAATATACTAGCTGTAAGTTCATTATTATTGTCATAACATCATTCGATTATTTTCAATCATAATCATTGACCATTAACTTTTTTTCTTTAACGAATATTTTAACGTTAATTAATTGTATAAAGGAATAAATATTTCCCTTGAATAATCAATTTAATTTTCACTATTGATCATTCATAAAAATAATGAAACGATTACTACATTAATCATACAGATATGTATGATGTAATGTTTACCCTAATTTAAAGAATTCAAAGATTTCATTCCAAACAATTAGTTTAAACAATAATTACAGGGAAACAAAAAAAAGAGAAGGTAGATTTAATTCTTTCTAATTTGACACGATAGCTTACTAATTAAGGAATCTAATTTTCTGCTATTAGGTTATAGATTCGAATCATGTCCCAATGAATTCAGTTTATACAATCAGGTAGTAGTATCATTAACCCATATAGTTGAAAAATGACCCAGACACGAGCATCACCATCAGATTTTATCTTTCCAGTTCAGTATATTCATTAAGAAATTCAACTAAAGTGATAAAGAAATGAGAGCAAAATGATATACAATCATAAAATTCATTTATTTGAATGACTTATATCATTATGTTACTCTTACTTATGATTTTCAATTCTAATTGTTCACACTAAAATCATAATAATTGTTATTAATGATGTTATTCTACTTATTTGTTTATGATGACAGCATCAAGAACTTGAACAAAGGTAATGATAATTTTTTCATCGTTATATATATATATATATATTATGGGGATTGTATTTTGATGAAGTTTCCTTTTTTTTATCTAGATGGTTAAACTTGTCTGATCCATCTAGCTCAGGAAAAGTGACTCCACAAAAAATAATCCACCTGAGCTATAAATCTTCTTCATGGCACTTTTGTGTCTGTATTGTGTATACTTTTACTGCAATTATTATTTTTAATAATTAAATGAATACACTGGCTTAATCGTTGTTTAAAAACTGTTGTGTAAATGTGTGTTTACCATTTGGAAATGAAGAGTAGGGATGATGAACAATATTATCCTATTTGTATGATCTTCACTATACATATATAGTACATGATAATAAGTAATAGAATTTTGTTTCCAGTAACAATACAAATGTTATAAATTACTTTGAAGCATATAAATTATTTAATAGAAATGATAGTTACTACAGTAACTGTGAATAACTCTTCTAAGAAGTCCTAAGCGGCTTCATCTAATTTGTAACTTTAGTCTAGCAAATGTGATTCTTTTGAAAGTTTAATATTTTCACCAAACAATAATAATTCATATCAATTACAATCATTAATTTTAAGCTTTGTAACTGTAGTACAAATTAAGTGATATATAACTATTAAGTGTTATATTATCACCTACTTAATTTTCACTTTTGAAATTTATACAAACGATTACAAATAACTTTTAGTGTTATAGTTTCTGTCTATGCCTTTCATTTCGACAATATTCAACACGGAGAAGCCAAAGGACTTAAGTCTACATCTTCGAATCATTTCAGTTTATTATTGGTAAAAAAGTTCAATATATTAGATATAAGGTACTGAAAATTGCCTTCACTAGTGTTCTACATTGAACGACACCTAACATTGATATCTTATCCATTTTGTTTTATTTAAATATTTATCTATATCAACTTGTTCAGTGATATTATTATTATCTTTTTAGTCCAGCTGATGGTTTTTAATATAATATCACTTTTCTTTTAGATGGATCTCACTTCAAAAAGAACTTTCAGATCTAAAATTAAACATTCAAGAAACAGTCAATAAGGATTCATAGCAGAATTATATCAGTTTTACAAATCTAGATTGTTTGTCTTTTATATGAACAAGTTATACAGTTCTGTTATTTTTTTTCAGTAGTTCAGTTTTAGTCTTTCAGTTGAATTATTATTTTTGTGATGAATTATTAATATTGACAGTTTAGATTACTATCAATAATATTATTAACTTTGTTTGAAATTTTAAGAAAAAACTTATCATGATTCTTACAGATTGAATGTAATACCGTTTTCTTCAGTTGAACTTAACTTTTGAAGTATTATATTCAGTGTTATTTATTTTTTGAATAACAAGTCGTTGAAACTGAGTTAGTTTGTATTTATTCTTCTATCCAATAGTAATGTTATTATTTTGGATTTGACTAAATAAATTTTTAGAGAGATTTATTTAATTAGAACCTGACTTGTTACGCTAAAAATAATTTCCTCTAATGGAAAGTTGACCAAAGGAATAAATTGCTAATAGCAAAAAATTAGGATTGCATATGAATAAAAAAATGCAAAGAAATGTATACTATATTCAAGATTTCTCAAAAGAGTTGTAAATATATTTGTACTAGTGCTAGTTCTGTTTGACATTTTCATCCAATTATTAGCATCCAAGCTGGGAGACACCCTTTTCCAAAGGATAACTAGACTTTGGTTTCATAAATGCATTCCATTTTCTTTTTCTCAGGTATCACTTGTAGGTTAAAGCAATGGATCTTTAAACACCGAGTCACAGGTCCGAACGTTAATTATTCTACTATGGTTCGAATAGCCAGGTAGTATCATTAACCCTCACACAAATTTGTGACTTGGTACATTAACCTATACTTGACACAAGTTAAATTTAATTTAACACTTTTCTTGTTGATTTACTTTATGTACTTACCCTTGCTGGAATGCCCATTAACGGGAGCTACCTCATGTGTTATTAAGGAACTTTGTTGAGATCTTCAGAGATACTGAAACAGAAATATATGTTATTGCCCTGAAAGACACTGTGGTCTGAGATCTTGCTTGTGGTTTTCAGTGAATTCTAATGCCTTCGGTATTTAGACGAATTATAACAAGTGGTGGTTTTGGAGAGTATCATAAAATGAAGAGTAGTTTGCCTCCGTGACATAAATTAGTGAATCAAGACCTATGTAGAGATTCACTAATTTATGCTAACTAGCATTTCACATACCTCCATTCATAATCGGAAATCAATAATATTGATAGTCACTCCATAGTTTTCTTTTAGTCAAAAGTAGTTTAGAAGCAGTAAAATTTATTGTCTGTTACCCTTCATGGAAGCATAGGCCAACCACAACGACTCTCCAATCTACTCTGTCCTGAGCTATCATTACCACTTCTTTCCAAGTTTTATTCATTCCTTTGATGTTTGCTTCCCATTCCCAACACACTGTCTTCTTCCACTCTTCCTTTCCACATTCCAAGTTGGGACTTGTCTTGTGATGAGGCTTAAAGATTCCCAGCATCATTTACTGATTTACACTTCATCTGAAAGCTGGTTTATATTCTGTCACAGTAAGCTTTTGCTGATCGTATCCTGCCAACTTATCTGGGGCATATTGAGTAGACAACTGTTTATAAATACCTGTACCATTTCGTTGATGGTTGTAGTAGTTCTCTGAGTTTCAGCTCATTACAATGGAACTATCCTAGTGTTTGTATTGAAAACTGTGACTGTGGTGTTGGGTGATGATTGTTTTGGATTGGAGGTGTTCTTTGGTTGTAGGAATGTGGTGATCGCTTTATCAACCCGTCCTATCACACCTGGGTTTTACCGTATCTTTCATCCTGTTCAACAACACTGTTGAAAATTTGCTGGTACTGACAGTGTGGTAAACGAGAACTTAGATTTTTAGGACTAATTTATTGTTTAATACAAAACTACGGAATATCTTCGTAAAATATGAAGCCATAGATTAGATAGATCATTTGCACATCTTCCATCAATTATTCTCTACATACTACATGATTCTTCTAATTCTGTTGTTACTACGATTGCTCTCTGTTTCCCTTCCTTTTCAATCCAATCTTCCATTGGAGGGCATTCAATATCCGACTTCTGCTACATACTACTTATATCTGTCAACATTCACCACAATAGTAATGTGATGTCTCAGTAGTTCTCACATTTGCTAAGATCTCCTTTCTCCGGTTTCTTGATTAAATATCCTTTCTTCCAGTCTTTTGAAACTTATTCTTCCTAAATATCTTTGAAAAGAATGAAACATTTCTGTTGTTAATTCTCTGTATGACTTTAGTGCATCAGTTGGCATGAAGTATTGTTTTGCTGCTTACCACTTGATTTGTCTGATGGTCATGCTAATTTTTGTCGATTGTTGGTGCGGTGAAAGTCTATGTCTGGTGCTTCTATATAAGTTGGGTTAATTGTGGCTTATCTGCTCCAGAGTTGTTGAGATTATCAACTAAGCTTATCCAGTAAACTTTAATTTTACTTTCATTATATTATTGCAATTACAAGTTAGTGCACCAAACACTTCCGGATGCTTTTATTTTCTTAATAACGAAACTACGCTTTCCAGAAAGCTCCGTCGGATTCTCAATCGAATTATTTGCTGTCGAGGAATCCAAGGAAGAATTTGCTGATGGAATCGAGTCCGATTGACTATGATCACCATTCGGAACAATCTGTTTAGGCCATTTGTTTGAGATCTTGGTAATTTAGTTTCTCATAAATCATCAATTGATATTCTTGTTGAAGACGTGGATTTTTATTGCATTAACTATATATATATATTCATAACTGATAATTGATGTATCATAACATTTAAATTTGAACGTAATAACTCTATTGTTATTTCTGAGTGACTATATTTTGGGGTCCGCCACAGCTTTTCCCGCTCTTTTTTGTCTGTTGTCAATTTATGTCTTATTCTTCCTTTTCTTAACCCTATACAGGGTTTCCACAGAAATCCATTCCTTACGATGATGCTTTGGTAGACCAGCACTTCCTGGTGTGCTGAAAACTATTCATCTCATCCAGTTGTTTTCTATATTAGGTTCCCTTCTTTCAAAAAAATTTCCCAAGGTTAGGAACCTGTCGCTGAAAGCTAACTTTAATTCATTGAGTTTATCAGTATTGCGAAGAGAGGCTGAACTGTGATTCGCAATGTTTTTCCTCAAGTTTCCAATACTTTCAAGCTTTACTTTGATCTTGGACCAAAAATTATATGAACTCAAAAATGAAAATAAAGTTATTACATCCGAAATTAATGTTAGAATACATCAATTATAATTTATAAACACAAAGAAGAGTTATGTGACGTTACTTAAGTCGGTAGGCTTTGGCGTGTTCGAGCTGCGTTTGGAACCATAATCCACAATTATAGGTAATTAATAATTCTAATGGGGTTGTTGTAATTCCAGAGATATAGCCAAATGTATTATATAATGGAAATATGGTTGTAGTCTATAAATATAGGTAATAGCTATTTTATGGTTCAATTATCATAAAAACAGTCAGTTGAGAACAAGAGACGTATATGTAAAAGTGTATATACGAGCTGTTGACAACGTGTATCATGTCATGCGCGATTCAAAACAGTAGACAGGGAGAGTTCAAGGTCATGCGGTTAAACAACATTGGCATTCATTTGTGGTGAATGTACAAACTATGAAGTTTAACAAAAAACAATGAAAATAACATTGAAAATTATTTACAAAATAAGTTTGTCGTGCCTATCTCCACATCATCACTAAGTGTGATCTTCAGCTTAACCAGCTCCTCACTTTGTTAACACATCTCTACAGATATCTTGAGCATCTTTCACCTATAACCATTTTTCTGAAAGATCATAGATTTGCAAATCTCACGGCTTGCGCTGCTTTCTCTCAGTTCATGTCGTCCCATGATATCTGTATGCACTGTTACCGATTTCAACCTTGGTGTTGAGGTCTATCAAATTAAATGATAAAAAAGATCTTATCCCAATAAGTCTAAAAATTTAACAAGACACTGTAAAGACTTGACGTTCGAACTATGAAATACGAGATTGCATTGTATTACTATGATATGTTGAAACAAATTAAATTTTTATCTGTATATCAAGCGTGTTGACTATTTACCACAGGTTTTCATCAGAATGGTCATGTCGTTTCCTGAATCACTCCTCTACAATAGACTGCAGTTCCCCGTAAGACTGATTTTTGTCATCGTTGTTACCATTGGTGGGTGGTAGCACTGAATTTACGTTCATGGTAATCCTTTTCTTCCTTGTTCGGAGGATGCTTTGATAATTTTTGATCCATGAGTTTCTGATATATTCGTTGTCTTTATACTTGGCGATCGGAGACAAATGAATAATTTGAGAACTAGAGTACAAATGCTATATATATATATATCAATATAAGTAAGTGAATTAACTAGTATTTGCAGTAATAATCAACAATGAGATTATAATTGAGTTGAATGAAGACAGCTAGACTAGGATGATGGTAGTATTGGATAAATATCAGAAGCAGAACTTTTTGTTTTCGAATTTAATTTACATTGACACTTCGAATCTGTATCATCTTGAAGTGACCTACATTTATGACGAGAGCGCGATTGGTATAATGGAAACAATTATTGTTATAACCAAATGTCCCAGTGATTATTTTACTGTACTTGCTTGTTTAACTGTATCAAAAACACATTACCTTTCGTTGCCTGTGACCTTGCACGAACCCCCTTACGCTCTGCAGTCCCGCCTGTAAGCTTTGGCACGTCTCGGTATTATTTCGATACCACTAGATCGCCAACAAATATATCTTATTGCAACTTTTAAGTGTCTTCTAGTTTTTGGCCTACCGAGGGATCCACGTCGATACCTGGCACGAAATCTTCCTGTCGTGGTGATCATAATTAATTGCGACTCAACACCATCTAACATCTGTTTCATCATGGAGATAAAATTGGCAATAGAAATTCAGCAAATATGTTGTATTGAAATATATCTAGAACTGTACTAGGCTAGTTTCTTTCATGATAATGAAACGAATAGAAACTATCTTGCATGTCAATTACAAAGCATATCTCAAATGATAATGTATCAATGAAAAGCAGAATACGATCAACGAATAGACAGATAGGCTATTTGACATTATAATTCCTTTGAATAGAAACCTTTTAACTCTTGGGAGAGGGTTTGAATTATTTACATTATATATTCTGGTTAACGCTCTATAGCAGGTTTGTTATTGAAGGGATGGGACCGATGCTTAACGGCCTAAGCTGAGGACCTATGGTAATACTACAAAATGGAAGGATGAGCTGTCTTCTGATATAGATTACGCTTTTTTGTCCACAACGATTTAAGTTTGATGTTTCAGTTCAGTCTTCTTTTGAAGCTCGTTTTAGATCTGATTTCCGAGGATTCTTTAATTTAAGATTTAGATACTACATTTTTAACGTTGGAAGTTTCACAATCTTGGTTTAGGAACATATAGGAAACAGCGTAAGATTTCTTACGTCTGAAGTTAGACTGACTTACTTAACCCTCTTGCTAACATTAGGCATTCTCTGATCCATTCTTAGCTATTAGAGCAAACTCAAAACGAAAAGATAGACCGCTGTATTGCGAAGTCCAATCACGTCTTAAAGTCATCCCAATGTGAAGATTTTCGGAAGCCTTTTAAACGGTATATAATTCGATTTATCTGTGCAATGATGACGATAAAAATAAGAGTAAATACGTGTGTGCTGCTGGAAGAAATGGGAACATTCTTTGTCTTTCAATGGGTAGTGTTTATTTGTTTATTCAAGCTTCAACAGTGATTCAGTCTCAAACCATATGCTGCAGAATCTTAACAACTTTCTATTTTCTCAATAACTTAATTCAGTTTTAGAGAACACTCACTGAATTGTGAATCTGATGTCAAGCTTGTATGGTTTTCGAACTAACTCAAGCCTAGGGACATACAGTTCAAGTAGTGCACTCAAGCTCTTCATCGATTCTAGAGTGGAAAGCTCTCTAATGCCTCGAAGTGATCAAAATATTTTTCACGTTTAAATATTTTGCTAATCAATTCAGAGTACGGTTTTACTACTGCATCAAGTTGATTGATTCAATCATTGTATTAAAAACAATTAACAGAAAGCTGTTTTTCGTAATATCTGAACCATACACGTAACATGTAGTCGATGTCTCGAATGGTATTTTACTATCCAAAGTTTTTCTACTACTTAAGATCTGTGCTTTTTTCTCAGAACCAGATATAACAGTGCAGGGTCGGTGAAATGTCACTGAATATCGAACAGATCATCGATCCCTGTCAAGGTCAACGCGCACCAGTAAAATATACGCCATGGACTGGCCCACGCGGCAGTGGTTGTACTTTCGCTTCTGTACTTTCGTGGTTGTACTTTAACTAATATATTCTTGTGATAACGTCCTTTGTGTTGTACAGTCTCCATAGCATCCATGGAACCTTGTTACGTCGATGGGGGCAATCCACGTAAGGTGCTGGTCGCGAGGTGTGACTTCAGAGTTAGTTGGTTCGTCACCATTCTCGTCTAACTCTAGTAGGTCCCCAATAATTTCGACATACACCATCAACGTTGATGATTTTACACTGGTGAGCAAGACTTCGAATAACACAACCTATCATTATGATCTTCTTTATTGCATTCTATACTTATTACTTTTCACTTTTAACTTCGGCTATCTTTATCAGTTTCTGTGAACATTCGTTGCTTCATATCAATGTTGATTAGTATTTCAACTGAAATAATTAGTTCAATCGATATAACTAACCAACCAACTATGACTATAATCGACTATCGTGGTTCTTTAACAAGCATTAGCAGCATGTAAATGCTCCTTTGTAATATGTCTGTTAAAATATCAACCACTCGTAAGTATAGTCTCAAGGCAACACGAAAGCTTATCTGTTTGCAACTTATCCACTTGTATAACCAGTACAAGATAAACTGTCAATTATAAATTCATCTTTCTGCTTAATCACTATCAACTACCTACTATCAAAAACTATCTACTAGAATATTTTACTTTCTTGACCACTGCATGCCTAATTTCCAATTTCTGAGTTCAATGGCGAATCAGAGGATACAAATGCTAGAAATTTACGGTGAGTTTGAACTATAAATTCCTTGCAATGTTAGATCTTGTTTAGACTGTTTCGCCAGGCAATGCTGCGTGTTTGGCTCAAATTAAATTTGGACGTATACCAATTGAGTCTACAACACTTCGTTAGTCTACGAATTTAATCAACAAATTTCAATTACTCTGGAGCAAGAGTAACCCAGGCGAGTTTCATAACTGTGTTAAATAATTTCGTATAATGTTTATGATGTCTAATAACATTTCGAGACTACTTTCACTTAGAGTAGTCATACATTCTGTCACTGCCGTCACGCTTTAGTCGCAACTATGTACATTTATGACTCGTAAGTCAACATGCTGTAGAAAAACGTATTACGTGTACACGAGCAATCTTAGTCCATGTCCTTACCAGACACTCATCGTATTTAATATGTCACTTAACGCTAGATAATAGGCCATTTTACGAAACGATCACGTTATCTGAATCTAAACTTTAGTTACATTGGTGGTTGCCATTTAAATTAATGTTTACTATGCGCTTTGTATTTGCTGTTATCTCACACAGTAAATCATGGCTCGATTTCCTTATTGCACGAAAGTCACTTTAATTCCGTCTTCGGCTTATTCACATGCAATACGGGTTTAGAAAATATCTAAACGACCTCTGAAATTCTCCACGAACCCCACGATAGTCTTCGTATATGTTTGCTTTTACACATCCAATTGCTACATTAGTAATGCCCAAACGAACGTTCAGTACAATTGTCAGTATACGAAATGATGTTACTTCGATGTGACATTACAACACATCCGAACTATTGTAATTATTCAATTTCGACGTCGTATTTTTTTTCATCCTATGAAGTATTGTTTCCGCGTAGCTGTTATCTAATAGATGATTTCGATAAATCAATCGGCTATTCAACTACTCGACGATCTAAAGCCTGACCAGTTCAATTGGTGGTTTGACGACACATTTACACGAATCTTTAGTTTACGCAGTCGAGCGAATCTCCTGCAAACTGACAACGATATTGTCGTCTCGACCCCAACAGTGACAGCATTTTTCACCGATATCACTGACATGAGTCCAGAGTGACACTCTTGGTTTCTTATGTTCTTTTCGACATTTTTCGGTTCACTCATCAAACACATGTGCAGCACTCACCGTTTATCATCTTTTAGAGATTTCATCGAGCCACCTTTCGCTCTCGCTCTGTATTCTTCGACCCATATTGATTTTCACAGCAGTTATCAACCACTTGTCAGAGCTATCTTTTTCAACGCGACTTGATAAAACTCTAAAATGTCATGTTTCTTTTTCTATTATTTCTATGGTTGATCGCTTAACATTCAACCAACGTCCTTGTTACGTGTTATTACTCGTAGTTTCCCGATCAGTTTCTTCAGCCTTCTTTCCATTTCTCTTACAGCTCGGCAATACCCGGAAGATTCATATTGATCGTCTGGCAACCTCCGGCGCGCGACTACTCCCAACATGTTTGGTATCGATTCAAACGGCCGTTGAATCTGGTGGGGGATTATTGTAGGGTCGGTGAAATGTCACTGAATATCGAACAGATCATCGATCCCTGTCAAGGTCAACGCGCACCAGTAAAATATACGCCATGGACTGGCCCACGCGGCAGTGGTTGTACTTTCGCTTCTGTACTTTCGTGGTTGTACTTTAACTAATATATTCTTGTGATAACGTCCTTTGTGTTGTACAGTCTCCATAGCATCCATGGAACCTTGTTACGTCGATGGGGGCAATCCACGTAAGGTGCTGGTCGCGAGGTGTGACTTCAGAGTTAGTTGGTTCGTCACCATTCTCGTCTAACTCTAGTAGGTCCCCAATAATTTCGACATAAACCATCAACGTTGATGATTTTACAACAGAAACCTTTTTATTGTTGCTCACTGAACTTTTAACAACTAGAGTACAGGCATCTTAGAGGTGATTTTCCAGTGAATTAAACCATCCTGAGCACTTCTTTACATCTCCTTAAATACCTACCTGAGTTTAGTCGCAACACAAAACTTGGAGGTAACATCCAGAAACTAGAGACACAACACAGAAGAATGAAACAAAGTTACACCTCCTGCTCCTTGTAATTATTAAAATGCTAGATATTCCTTACGACTGATCCAGTCCGAACGACTTTACAGCAGTCCTTTGAGAAGGAATTTGACATTTTCTAGGGGCGTTGAAAATTCCACAGGTATTTGTAATTTGACAACGCTTTACCCAGTAACATCTATTATGAATCGTATCCACTCAGTGAAATCAAAAGTCAGAAGCGAGGACATTCGAAGAGATATTTGATCGGTCATCAATATATCGTGGGTCGACTTATCTAATCTTGCTAGCGATTGCAGGGGATGTTGGGGACGCCGTTTCCAATCACGATCTAGTGTGGACGCATGACCGAGCACCTTTAGCTAGGCGAGTCTTTTAAAACTACCAGGTCAACATGAAATATCGAAGACTTACAGAGTTATATTTTGGGACGTCTCCGCCAAAACTGAACGTCTCAAGTATCGTGCGAAAATCAATTGATGCTTTGTCTGCACAGTCTACCCCCAAGACTGTCCGCCCGGTCATCACTGAGCCCAGGAATCGAAAACGCGCCTCGACATCCAAACAACAAGATACCAAACCTAGACGCCCTGGAAAACCTGGGAAATCAATTGCGGTTCGTAACGACTCTGTCATAATCATGAACCTTATTGACAACCCCGACCGTCCTCTCAGTTTGCAGGACAAAAATGATAGGATGCTCTGGGGAGAATTAAACAAGAGGCTTGAACTCCCTAGATTAGAGCCTTTTACGGTCACATGGCTCACTCGGGGGAAGGACTCTAACCACCTAAACCACCCGAGGCTGCTCCGTGTTACACTTAAGAATGCCTCCGACGTAGAGGATGTCCTGCTAGCCAGTCACTTACTGAAATCCGATGGGAACGTAAGAATACTGCCCGACATATCGTATTCTGAACGAAATCTCATCCGGAACATCACTAAGGAATCTCGCGAGGCGTTTTTCCGTGGACGAAATATCATTGTGCAAGGTGTGCCGGAAAATATGGACCCAACTCAAGCAAACTCTGATATTCGGGAATGCAAATTCATCAAGCATTCCTTAAAACTCAAGAACATATTGACCCAACAGGTAATGCGACTAGCCAAGAGAGACGGAGACTCTAGGCCCCGGCTGCTGAAGATAACCTTCCCCTCCTCCCACATGGCGGCTGCAACTCTGGAAGCATTTCGTGCCAATAGACGTCGGTTGCCAACTGGCATCCATATGCATCCGGATAGGCCCCACGACAGCAGGATCAAGCACAAACGAAAGCTAGAGCTGACAATTCCACTCGTAGACTGTCTTGATCATAGAAAAAAACGTGTAAAGGACAGGGACTACCAACTCGATAAACATCGTATAGGTAGGCTACCTGTCCACTCACACACGGCTCATATAGACAAACAAGAAGAGGCTCACGCGTTCCAAATTGAAAGCATAAAGTACCTATACACGAACGCCGCGAGCTTGCCAAACAAAATGGATGAGCTACGTGAACTTAGCAACGCTAATGATGCCCATCTGATAGGAATATCCGAAACTTGGATAACGTATTAGTTTACGGACCAGGAGTTAGCAATAACTGAGATGTCTTTAACGACAGAAAAACAGGAATGGGGGGTGGGGTAGCACTATACATACGGTCATGCCTGGATGCGCACCAACTTCACAACCAAGAGTTTCACAGTCTTGATGAGTCAGTATGGTGCTCAGTAAGATTGTCTACCACCTCGAGGTGTCTAGTTGGGGTCATCTACAGGGAGCCCACTGCCGACATCGAGTATGACAAATGTCTGCTGGAGGGATTAACTCGCTCTACGCGCCTCGGATTCTCTCATATCCTGATTCTAGGGGAGTTCAATCTCCCTAGAATCAACTTCGTGGAACATACATACATTGGTGGTGCCAACTCTACTGAAGCTCTGTTCTTCAACCTTATCGGCGACCTGGGATTATATGAAAATGTGAAGTCGGCAACCCGTTGGAGAAACAGTCAGACGCCGTCGCGCTTAGACTGAGTATTCACAAATGAGGAATTTCTAGTTGACGACCTCTCAATCCTGGCTCCCCTGGGGAAAAGTGATCACGCCGTCTTATCATTCAGCTTTGTCAGCAAAACGGAGCTACGATATCCTACTAGCAACAAGCGCTGGAACTTCAAACGGTTGAATGTGTTAGCTTTACAGGACTATCTACAACAGGCAGATTGGGATGTTCACTCTCAAATTGAAGTGGATGCTCATTGGGATTTTGTACTGCACACGATCTTATGTGCTACTGAGCATTCAGTTCCTAAAATGGTCCCAAAAAGCTACAAGCAACCTGCAATCATCAAGAACCGCACTCGTCGTTTGCTAAGCGGCAAAAGGCACTGTTGGGCTGAATATAAACGAACAGAGAACAACGGCGCGTACAGGCAATACAAACATATAAGGAACATATGCACAAAGGCAATAAGAGAAGACAGGCTTCAGTTCCAGACCAAGCTTACTGATAGATTCGTCTCCAATCCGAAAAGCTTGTTCAGTTAAGCAGCTTCTCTTCGACAAGGCAAAACTGGAGTTTCCCGACTACTTGGTCCTAATGGCCCGACCAATAACGACAGTGATGCCGCTAACCTTTTGGCTGAACAATACTCCCGGACATTCCAGCTGATCCACATCAACCATGCTGACGAAAGCCTCACCTGCACCTGTACAAGACTTTCCGAAGTGGACCTGAGTGCTGACCTGTTGCTTTGTAAACTGCAGCACCTAAGAAAAGACACTTCTCCTGCTCCGGACATGGCTCATTCCGCCGTATTGAGGGAAGCAGCTTCAATCCTGGCGACACCACTTAGCGTGATGTTTGCACGCTCGCTAAGCAGAGGTAAACTACCGGAAATATGGAAGCTGGCCCACATCATACCAATTTTCAAAGGAGGTCGACGCAGTGAACCCTCAAGCTACCGACCGGTGGCCCTTCTCTCTATACCTTCCAAAGTTATGGAATCCCTAATATACGACGGCATACTAGAATACTTATCATCCTCAAAGTTCTTCTCACCTCAACAGCATGGTTTCAGAAAAGGTCGTTCTTGCATGACCAACCTGCTGACTGCGGTGGATAGATGGACAACCATCCTTGATCGCAAAGGAATGGTTGACGTCATCTACCTGGACTTCTCAAATGCTTTTGATAGGGTCAACCACATATGTCTTATCAAGAGGCTTAGACGATTGGGTATAAAACCCCCTTTGATTGATTAGCTCTCTTCATATTTAGAAAACCGACACTTTAAGTTCAGGGTTAACTTCACTCTCTCTCAGGCTATGGAATGTCCTAGTGGGGTCCCCCAGGGTTCAATACTAGGACCTCTTCTCTTCTTGATTTATATTAACGATCTTCCTCAACAAGTTTCATCTGACTTATTGCTTTTTGCTGATGATGTGTAACTTTGGAGAGAGATACGTAATCATAATGATATACTAGTTCTTCAGGAGGACCCGACTTCAAAGTTGGGCAGACGACAACGGACTTACCTTCAACACTTCAAAGTGTAAGGTAGTCCATCTGAGACATGTTGCAGACTATAGTTATAACTTAGGTAACTCCCCTCTAGAAGTTTCCCAAGTTGAAAAAGATTTAGGAGTATTGGTACCCTACGACCTTAAATCATATGCAAACTGTGACAAAAACGCCTCTCAAGCAAACCTTGTTTATGATAACATTTAAGCGCATTTTTGGCCAGTTTGACGGTAGAACTTTCCATATAATCTTCAACAGTTTTATTCGTCCCCATTTAGAGTAAGGAAACATAGTATTTCCTCCCTCCCCCCTCCAAAAGGATAAGGACACTCTGGAACGTACACAACGTCGAGCCACGAAATCAGTTCGGGGACTCAAATTCAAACCTTCAAATCCTTAATACTTCTGATCATCCCCTTAAACATCTTCTTAAGCTTAGTCATAACACTAACCTAAGAGATAACACCCAGAAATTGGAGACTCTACATAGCAGAACAGACTGCAGACACAACTTCTACTCCGTTAGAGTTGTCAAATGCTGGAATTCGCTGCCGACTGAGCTAGTCCAAACGACCTCCCGGGAGTTCTTTAAGAGGAAACTTGACTTATTTTTAAGGATTAAGGATAATATATTATTATGATTTACCAAATTCTTTTTTTCCTCTATTGTCGTTTATATACCTAGGTTCTTACCTGGAGGTATTGGTGATCCACTGCTACCAGACAAGGAAGCCCGTTAAGCGAAAGCTTCTTCTATTTCGTCCTCAACCATTTGAACCATTTGAACCATTTACCACTACTGCGGTTACTCGATATAATTTACTAACTTTATTCCCTATTTTTTCGTTAAAAGTGATAAGATTTTTGTCGGAAGACATCGCTGATTCATTTCTACTGAATACGGAAGCCCGCTAATTAAAACTTTCCATTCCTTACAGATCTGTTTGAAACACAACAACGTGAGTGCTAAAAAATAGACGTGTTTAAACTAGCTTCTTATAAAGATGTTGTGTCCCATATACCTAGTCTAATATATTGCTCCGAGTTTTACAAAGGTTATACGACCCTATCCTTCAAAATTCAGCACTGTTTGAACTGTTCTTGTTTTAACCCGTCACTAAAACATGTCAAGGTCATCTTCAAGCGACTTCATAGGTTCCATGTGTTTGACAAATGATAGCTCGTTCCAATCGACTGCATTTTTGAATATCATTCAATCTAACATCTTAGATGGCTTTAGGTGGCGATCTTGAGGAAGCTCTTTCGGTATTTGAAGAATTACGAAGAGGCCCCAAAGCTGAATACTATTTTAAATGGTCTGTTCTCAGCTTTGGTTGCTGTTTAACGATCCATCACATTATCAGCCCTTGGATATTCACGCGATATAATAAGTTGTATCGCAGTTTACCTCGGCCTCATAGGATGGAATGGGATTCACGGTAAGTCATCGTAACTAATATACGTTAGGCCTACTGACCTAGTCATGTGTCACGCACAAATATAATCGTCGATACTAATGTAACTACACAATTAAATGTGGCGAATATACGTAGAATTAAACTGTACTACCGACCTTTGAACGAATCTTAAATGACTGAGAAATATTAGCCAATCAGAAGACAGTGTACAGTAAAAATTTATTATGCAAAACCAAGGAATTAAATTGGAAACATTTCTTTTACATGAGTCAAAAACTTCTCAAGGTCAGATATAGGTTCAGAAGTTCTAAAATCATAGTGCATACAGTACAGGAACACATCCATATGGCTACATAGTAGTCGACCTCTGAAACCGTGATAAGGTCTCAAAAATTCTTTTAGCTTCGACCACATAGCTTCAGGAATCAGTCTCTTTCCCTAAACAGCGGTAATCGGTAGTACAGGATTAGGTTGAAAAAAGTGATAAGTACTCTCAAATTCAAATGTAACGTCAGGCGATTAAGCTATTGCCTGTTGGTCTGAAGCAAGTAGGTAGGTGCAGACTACTTGGTTAAGGTCTGAGTGATAACTGTCATCAGTAGTTGGAGATGTTCAATGACATGGCTCGAAATTTTAAATTTTCTTAAAATCTTATGGATCTTGGATTCTATTATCCCTCCATACATACCTTCCAATTATCTATTCAAACCATATTCCTAAGGTCTTACCACTTTTTTTACTACATCTGGTACGTTATTTCTGTCTCAGAATAGTATTGAACATTAGTTTATTCTGCTTATTTTTTCTTTGTTAACTAGTTCATTTTTGGAAGTCTTAAGTATGTGTGCAATCAGATTGTGTACAGTTATTAACTGTCTAATGTAGAAGTAAAACGGTTGTTATATGTACTGGTCTGTTTCACAAACTCGGAATACACTATAGATTTCCTACTTTATACATTTTGACGCTTTTTGGTGTGAGATAATCGAAAACCAGTTCTAAAGAATACTAATTTATTATATTTCAAATATAAATAATTTCACTGTTTTTCTTCTTGGTTTCAGTGTAGTATCGTCAATACATGCGACTATTGTTAGCATTCTGTGTGTCACAGCGCTAGTAACTAATGCTGATCTGTGGTATAATCCAGCTATGTAAGTAATTTGTGTCTTTTACAGTCGTTTCGATTTTTCGTTTGTATTTGATTATTATTGTTTATTAACGTTTAAAATTTACTTAAGAAAGTTTACCGAATGAAAATAACTTGCACTTTTGCCCATACTACATTTTACTGTTCTGCAATACAAAATCTGTTTAGCTCTTTCGTGTGAACATTTCGATTGACAAATACATGTAACTACATCGTATGCTACTTAGAGTTTCTTGCATTATATTGATGCCATAATTTCTGTTCTTGTTCATATCTAATAAGTCATCTTATTCGCATCACTTCGCGTCATAGGACTTGATAATATGGCTACACTTAAAAATAATTAAAAGACAAGAAGCACCTGTTTATGGAAAATCTGCGTAGGAAACCTCAGTGTTTAAAAAGTTAACTAGTTAGTCACCATTAACTTTCTTATTCATCGTTACCAAGTTTTGATTTGATAATTTTGAATAAATTGAGCATTGGGTAGATTGTTATAAATAAATTAATATATTTGTAATATCCCAATGAGTAGAAAAATGAGATTTTCTGACTTTTCGTGACTCAGTGTAAGCCACTTCTTCAGAGAATAAATAACCAAATTCAAAATAATCCAAGTTTAAATAGTACAACGGAACAACCCGAATATTAGGTGATCAATCAAAAAACAGGTCTACCATGGGACTGCATCTCCTCACGATGCTCCACTGCATGTGGGTTAGACCTTTAGGTAAAAGGCTCGGAATGTGGCCCCCTAAGAAAACCACCTGCTTCAGTCTGGGCACCTGGGCAGTATCACAGCCCTCACACAAATCGAATGAGATTTGTAAGGCGCATATGTATCTGGTGCTTCCTTGTACCAATATTTATGTGCTTAAATAAAATAAATAAAAAAGTCGACCTGAATAGCAAGTTAATGTAAATCCTGCAGCTCTTTACGAGGTTGGAAAAGCCATAGTAAATCTGAAGCGATGGAAAGCAGCATGCCCTGACAGGTTTACCACTGAGATTTTTAAGGATGATGGTCCAGTACTAGCAGCGATATTGACTGAGGTCTTAGGTAGGATCTGGGAACTGGACGTAATTCCATCTGACTGGTCCCAATCACTTATTATGCCAGTCTACAAGAAAGGACAAAAGTCCTCTTGTGACAATCACAGAGGGATCGGTTTGACTAATATAGTGTCTAAAATATTAGCTTCAATAATACTTCGACGCCTAACCAAAGCTCGTGAAAATCAGAGGGGTTGAACTTCTGCCAGGAGACTCACTTGTTGACTTAGAATATACCGATGACAGTTCTATTTGGTGAAGACACTGACAAAATGCATAGTCTTCTGACCACTGTGAGCAACAATGCAGGCATGTTCGGGATGCGATTCTCCCCTTCAAAATACAAAATGTCACTTCAGGATTGGGTTGCATGAACACCCGAACTAATGATAGGGAGTGAAGTAGTTGAGCTCTTTGACCTCTTGGGAGTCTCATCATCCCTTGTGTTCTGGTGTATGACGAAATCTCAGCACGGATACAGAAGGCCCGTCTAGCTTTCACCAACTTGCGTCATCTATGGCGTAGGCGAGATATCCGTCTAGCAACAAAAGGACGGGTTTACTGTGCAGCAGTTCGTTCCGTCCTACTTTATGGCAGTGAAATATGGCCGATAAGAGTAGAGGATATTCGTAGGCTGCTAGTATTCGATCATAGGTGTCTTCAAAGCATTGTTCGTATATCCTGGGACCACCGGGTAAGTAATGCAGATGTTAGGAAACGGGTACTAAGTAAGGATGGCAAATCGATTGATGAAGTAGTGAAACTTCATCAGTTGAGATGGCTGGAACATGTGTTACGTATGCCCAACTACCGACTGCCTCGACGTGCAATGTTTTATGGTGTAGGAGTAGGTTGGAAGAAAGCTAGGGGCGGTCAGACCAAAACGTGGCACAAATCCATGAAGTCGCTGACAAGTGGACTGGGCCGTGTTGGTAGGTGTAGACTACCTGGTTGGGATTCACGAGATGATAGCAACCGATGGTTAGAGACCTTGAATGACATGGTTCAAAATCGTTTGCAATGGCGAAGGTGCATGCACTCTTTGTGTTCTACCAAATTCTAATCTTCTGAATTCTTCATGTCTGTATCCTTTTTCTCTTTCCAAATTTATTTCACCGTATTATACTACTTCAATAACATCTTCAAACCCTTATCTTTCACATAATACTTATACTCTTACTACTTCTACCAATATGGGATTTGAATCGACAACTGCATCTTTGTGCTAATGTGGTATGGCAACTCGAACTGATGTACGTATGTTTGAAGTTGTACGTTGTGACCGACTGAACTGATTGGCACATCGTGAAAATAACAACAGAAATAGAAATAATGTACTAGATGTAGTAAAAAAGGTGGTAAGACCTTAGGAATATGGTTTGAATAGATAATTGGAAGGTATGTATGGAGGGATAATAGAATCCAAGATCCATAAGATTTTAAGAAAATTTAAAATTTCGAGCCATGTCATTGAACGTCTCTAACTACTGATGACAATTATCACTCAGACCTTAACCAAGTAGTCTGCACCTACCTACTTGCTTCAGACCAACAAGCAATAGCTTCGTTGGCTGACATCATATTTAGATTTCCACTCACTTAGTCTTCTTTCAATAGAAAACGTTGCTTGTCGAGGTGAATGACAGTGAGCCATAATTACCACCTCAGTTAATGAAAATTTCTTGCCTTGATAATCTCGTTGCTGCCTTTGCCAAGTACCTCATGCCTAATCTCAACATTCTTATCTGTCATCAAAAACCTTCAGCCTACGCACATCTACTTTCATAGAAATTGTTTCACAGCCATTAGAATAGAGCCGACTGCTGCGCTATTTCTTTTGGAGACGGACATCTCACCAACGCCACAGGTGGTACAAGGTTTCCATCTACTAACTGGGCTTTTGGAATCCATCTCAGCTAAATGTCTGGAGTCAAAGTCAACAGTAATCATCTTCAGTTTGACTTCATTCGTAAATTATATAAATTTGGCGACAATTGGTATCTCTAATGAATAGAATCATATATTGTTAGTCTAAAAATTTTTTTCTGCATTGGTTGTTCGAGAGACACTTGTACAACGTGCGATCAGTATAGCTTAAAATTTCACCCAACTTCTTGTTTATTAGACTAGATTGATTAACAAATAGTGTCATCCTTGTCTGTAAATGGGATTGTTGTTTCATTTTTTCGACGTAGCTGTTAAGACATAACTACTTAACATTACTCCTTAATTATCAAACACATTGTTGATTTAATAACGATTTTCCCCAGTTCGTTTACTAAATGTTTCTTTCAGACAACATAGTTACCTTATGTGATTTAATCACTTAATTACTTTATTGGTATGTATTTTACTGTTGACCGTACAATATCTACTTCTGTGGTGTGTGGAAAATTTTACCAATGTGTATATGTATTAGGTTCCGAGTGACTAAATTAGCGGTCATGATAATAGTCATGACGAGGAGTTGGTTAGGAAGAAGCCTGATTTCGCCCAAGTTACTCTTAAATTTCATATATATCGTAAAACTGAGTGAAATAAAACAGTAGGAAATGGAATGGAGAAATATATTATTCACTTTTTCTTATCATAAAGATACTTTTTACATGTATTTCATTTCTCATATTCCCTTCAAAAGAAGTGTAACTCATTCTGGTCTTATGGCACTCTCGATTTCCATTGGCTACTTTTTATGTGGTAAGTTCGAAGTTTTATTTGAAGAATATCTTTTCAGTAAAATTAATTTATGCCCTGCTAGAAAATGAGGCATATAAATTTAACGGAGTGGGTGATAACCTTGTCTCCATACCATATAGTAGGCTTAAATACTCATTATTAATGACCGATTTGAAGTTCAATTTATTGGGCTAAACTGTCATTATGTGACAAATTTGGGTGTTTCACACGCATAAAATCTTGAACACCCATACCTTTATCTGCCACATCTATTTTCATAACAAATGTTTATGATAAAGGCTATGGGCATGCATTTTGAGTATGCTATTAAGCCGATATTCTAAATCCCATCAACACTTTTCTGCAACGTTAAAATTACTGCAATAATAAGGACAATCCTCTAAGATTCACGCAAACTAATCAGGTCTCAGAGGTAGTAATAGTATCAGAGGTAACGGAAAAAAATTAGGCCTCGAAGATACGACACGAAAAGAAAACTTAGCGAAATAAAAACAAAAAGGTTATTAAGAAATTTATAATTTCGATGAGGACAAAGAATTGGTGCACTTGTGTTATTACAAACGATTTCGAGCCATGTCAAAGTCTCCAATCATTGGTTACAATATCACGTGGACCCGAACCAGGTAGTGTACACCTGTTAAGATGGCTTGGTCCCATTGTCAGTGACTTCATAGACTGATGTCATGTTTTGTTTTGGCCGCCTCTAGCTTTTTTCCGGCTTACTCCTGCGCCAAAAAACATCGCTCGTCGAGGTAGATAATGGTTGGGCATACGTAACACATGTCCCAACCACTTCAGTTAATGAAGATTTACTACCTCATCAAGCAACTTCTCATCTTTACCCAGCACTCTGTTCCTAACCGAAGCATTGGTTACTCCGTGATCCTAAAATACATCAGCAATGCTTCGAAGACACCTATGATGGAATAATATTAACCTACAAAGACTCTACTTCAAATAGCCATATTTCACATCCATAAAGTGGAGCTGAGTGAACTGCTGTGCAGTGAACTCGTTCTTTGGTTGGAAGACGGATATTTCGCCTACTCCGTTCCGAGATTTCGTCAGACACCAGATTATTAGTAGTGATGAGACTCTCAAGATGAGTGAAGCAGTCGATGCGTTGAACTACTTTACTCCGTATCACTAATTCAGGTGGTGACATAAGCCAATCCTGAAGTAACATTTTACATTTGGATGGAGAGGACCGAATCCCAAACATGCCTGCGTTGTAGCTCAAGGTGGTCAGAAAACATTTCATTTTGTCATTGTCTTCACTGGACAGAACTGTATCGTCTGTGTATTCTAAGCCAACAAGTAGATCAATTCGTGAAAGGTCAGACGATGGAAGTGTTGTCTCTAAAAGCATGTTTGTGACAACGTTAAATACAAATGGGGAAATCGTACGACCCTGGCAAACACCACTTGAATTAAGCAATTCCGACGGCAGTTCGGCATAAGGTCAGTTTCGATTAGTAGTGTTCGAGTAAAGAGCCTGCACAAGGTTAGTGTACTTTGGTACGCAGTACGATATCAAACACTGCCACAAAACTTTATTTGGGGGCCCCAAATGCCCTGGTACGGCCGAGAGTGGGGAGAGTTCGCTCTCCCTCTCAAAATGGTCTCACATGGCCACGCGTATATAACCCCTGCCAGGGAAGTCCTACTCACTGCCTTCTCGTGGCGGGGGGTGTTGTTCACAAAAGTGAGAGGACAAAAAGCGAATGTCCGGCGCTATAACCGGGTTGGTGGATATGAAGGATCCACCTAGGGGAGTTTGAAAACCCTGATTCCAAACCAATGGTTCACATGGGCTCCAGTATCCTGAAGGAACAAATGGCGTATGAACCAATTGTTGGTCACTGGCTACCATGGGACTGCATCTCCTCACGATGCTCCACTGCCTTGTGGGTTAGACCTCTAGATCAAAGGCTTGGGGTGTGGCCCCCTAAGAAAACCACCTGCTTCGGTTTGGGCACCCGGGCAGTATCACAGCCCACACACAAATGACATGAAATGACGCACTACACTAACTACACTGCTCTCGTTCGTAATAGAAAAAAGACAATTTACATTATCATTATTATTACCATTATTATTATTATTATTATTATTATTATTATTATTATTATTATTATTATTATTATTATTATTATTATTATTATTATTATTTACTACATCGCTTTTTCACTCCCTTTATTCCCAAATTGTGTATCCTTCCTTTCCAACTTATGCAGTAGCTCGTCCATGGTGGAAGCTCTGTCCTACCTAAACGATCTCCAGTCACTGTCTGGTTGAAAGTGAATGCTTCCACCGATTACGAATATTGAACCAGTATTTCTGAAACCACGTACGCCGTTCAAGCTGGCTTCCTTCAACGTTCGCACACTAATGCAGATCGGACAACAGATGGGGCTGGCTATGTCTTTAGAAAGTCTTAATATTGATGTTTGCTGTCCATCTGAGACCCGTATTCAAGACTCTAGTGAAGTACTACAAATTCGTTCTCCATCTGTCGATTCGAAAAGCTTGTTTCACGTGCGCTTATACGGGGACTCTGTGGCATCTTCGTCCGGTCTTGCTGGCTTTGGTTTTGCACTAAGCGCTAGAGCTGAGGCAGCACTAATCGATTGGTTCCCCATTAACAGTCGGTTATGTGCTGTTAGATTAGAAAGTTCCATCAAAGTGAGAAGAAACCGGCGTGAGAAACGGTGTCTTTTCGTCATCTCCTCCTATGCCCCGACAGATTGCAGCCCGGATGCATTCAAGGATGAGTTTTACCACCAGTTAACAGTTCTTCTCCAGAAAGCGCGTTCGACAGATATTGTAGTATTAGTCAGTTTGTCAGTTACAACGTAGAACTTCGTACGTACGTACATCAGTTCGAGTTGCCATACCACATTAGTACAGAGATGAAGTTGTCGATTCAAATCCCATATTGGTAGAAGTAGTAAGAGTATAAGTATTATGTGAAAGATAAGGGTTTGAAGATGTTATTGAAGTAGTATAATACGGTGAAATAAATTTGGAAAGAGAAAAAGGATACAGACATGAAGAATTCAGAAGATTAGAATTTGGTAGAACACAAAGAGTGCATGCACCTTCGCCATTGCAAACGATTTTGAACCATGTCATTCAAGGTCTCTAACCATCGGTTGCTATCATCTCGTGAATCCCAACCAGGTAGTCTACACCTACCAACACGGCCCAGTCCACTTGTCAGCGACTTCATGGATTTGTGCCACGTTTTGGTCTGACCGCCCCTAGCTTTCTTCCAACCTACTCCTACACCATAAAACATTGCACGTCGAGGCAGTCGGTAGTTGGGCATACGTAACACATGTTCCAGCCATCTCAACTGATGAAGTTTCACTACTTCATCAATCGATTTGCCATCCTTACTTAGTACCCGTTTCCTAACATCTGCATTACTTACCCGGTGGTCCCAGGATATACGAACAATGCTTTGAAGACACCTATGATCGAATACTAGCAGCCTACGAATATCCTCTACTCTTATCGGCCATATTTCACTGCCATAAAGTAGGACGGAACGAACTGCTGCACAGTAAACCCGTCCTTTTGTTGCTAGACGGATATCTCGCCTACGCCATAGATGACGCAAGTTGGTGAAAGCTAGACGGGCCTTCTGTATCCGTGCTGAGATTTCGTCATACACCAGAACACAAGGGATGATGAGACTCCCAAGAGGTCAAAGAGCTCAACTACTTCACTCCCTATCATTAGTTCGGGTGTTCATGCAACCCAATCCTGAAGTGACATTTTGTATTTTGAAGGGGAGAATCGCATCCCGAACATGCCTGCATTGTTGCTCACAGTGGTCAGAAGACTATGCATTTTGTCAGTGTCTTCACCAAATAGAACTGTCATCGATATATTCTAAGTCAACAAGTGAATCTCCCGGTAAAAGTTCATTTCCAAGAGATTGAGATGATGAAAGTGATATCTCTAAAAGCATGTCAACGACAAAGTTAAACATGAATGGGTAGAGTGGACAGCATTGATGAACACCACTTGAGGTAACCACTTCTGATGACAGTTCGCCATAGGCTCTAACTCGACCAGTTGTGTTCGAGTAGAGAGCTTTTATGAGGTTAATGTGCTTCTTTGGTACTCCTTTCACTGACAAACGCTGCCATAGAACCTCACGATCAACGGAGTCAAATGCCGCCTTAAGGTCAAGAAATACTACTATTGTGGGATGTCTGAATGTATGTCTATGTTCTAGGACCTGACGTAGAGTGAATATCTGGTCTATGCAACCACGTCCAGGTCGGAAACCAGCCTGGTTTTCTCTAGTCTGCTCTTCACGAGCTTTGATTAGGCGTTCAAGTATTATTGAAGCTAATATTTTAGACACTATATTAGTCAAACTGATCCGTCTGTGATTGTCACAAGAGGACTTTGGTCCTTTCTTGTAGACTGGCATAATAAGTGATTGGGACCAGTCAGATGGAATTACGTCCAGTTCCCAGATCCTACCTAAGACCTCAGTCAATCTCGTTGCTAGTACTGGACCACTATCCTTAAAAATCTCAGGGGTAAACCTGTCAGGGCCTGCTGCTCTCCCTCGCTTTAGATTTCCTATAGCTTTTTCAACCTCGTAAAGAGTTTGAGGACTTACCTCAATTTGCCATTCAGGACGACTGGGGATCGTGGGTAACTGAAATGTGGCTGAAGGCCAGTTGAACTGATCCCTAAAGTGTTCTGCCCATCGATCCAATCTCCTGGATTGAGAATGAATGAGATGCCCATCTTTGTCTGAGATAGTTTCGCTAATAGTTGGGTTCCTAATGCCGGTTTCTTTAATAAATCTGAATAGCTGTCTGCTGTTACCTATTGCCGCTGCCTTTTCCATCTCTCTTGCTTTCGCTACCCACAACTGTTCACGATCATTGCGTAGGCTTCTTATTAGCCTTCGCTTAAGCTGACTCCGCTCTTCGTTATGTTCAGAGCCAGGTGGGATGAGTTTTCGAGCATCTATCAGTGTGGTAGATGCTGCCGAGATCCATTGTTTCTCCCTGACCTTATGGCTTACCTTATTAGCGGATATCACTGCTGTTTCCACAGCTTTTCGGATGTCATTCCACGCTGCTTCGGGGTGGTCACAACTTGCATGGCTGCCTGTTTTTCTAGTTGTTCCTGTAATATATTCCTAGCTTGCCTATCATTGAGTAGAACCCTAAGAAACTTCTTTGCAGCGTCTTTCCTACGTCCAGTAAAACGCAGACAGATACGTGCTCGCACTAGAGCATGATCTGAGTCTAAACATGTGCTCCAGAATGAGCGACAGTCTTCTATGGAGCCCCTCCATCGATGGCTGATAGCGATGTGATCTTATTGGGTCCAACGTTGGGACGAATTCGGGGGTCGCCATGTCAAAAGATGTTTTTCCTTATGCTTAAAGTTAGTATTTGCAAGAAATAGGCGGTTATCTGAGCACAGCTGCAACAGACGGTCGCCATTATCTGTTCTTTTAGCCATGACACCGTAAGATCCACCCAGGTGTCTTTCCACTTCACTTAGTTTACCTACTCGAGCATTAAAGTCACCAGCCACTATTACTACATCAGAACGCCTAGCTTTTCGGAGAAGGTCAGAAAGTTTCCTGTAAAACTCATTTTTTATATCGTCTGAGCTACAGTCAGTGGGAGAGTAGGTAGAGACGACGAAGAGGCAACGGCGAGTTTCCCTATCTTTCCGAGTCCTTACTGATCCGTTTAGTCGGACAGCGCATAGACGACTGTCTACTGGGATCCAGTCTAAAAGAGCTAGTTCTGCCCTACGACTTAATGCTATACCTACTCCAGCGAGGCCACGGGAAGCAGCATCAGGGCTTCCAGATACACGAAGCGTGTATCGAGATGGTTCTTTATTTTGATTAGGTGAGGTCAAATGAATGACTCTACTGGGATATTTTATGCGCGTTTCGGAGACGCAGCACACATCGATGGTGTAAGATTCTATAGTCCTAGCTAAGGAAGCCTGTTGTCCTATTTGTCACAATGTTCGGACATTAAAAGTTCCTATATGTGGTTTAGAGCGTCGTTTCAGGAGACCAGGAATAACGTTCGGTGTACTTGAATCGTTTGCCCTAGCGGTGCGAGGTGATAAAAGGACGTTGGAAGGGTTAGTCGTGGAGATAAGAGAGTTATTAGGAGGTGTAGGAAGGATTTGAAAGTGACCAACTTGTTCTCGTGTGCAGTTACGGGTATGAGGGCTAATATCACTTCCCGGCTGCCCACACCGTGGTAGGGTATTTCTTGAGGGATCTGAAAAAGAAGTCGGATTAGTGTTGGTCTTAACGACCTGGGAGCGTGACCGCAGTGCCCGAGGGACAGCTGCTTGAGGCCGGTCACGCACGGTCTTTTTGTGGGGGATTTTTGACGTGTTAGCTCCGTTCTTCAAAGGACCTTACCGCCGGAGACGAAAATCCGTGGGATAAGGCGAGGTGTGTATTTTTAGGGTCGACCTTTTCTAACCCCACCCCTCCTTGTGGGAAGGCAGCATCGCTATCATGCTGGTTGTCTGAAGGAAACACCTTACTGCCGTCACACCTCTGTACAGTCGGCAGTACGACTTCGCCTTCGGACTTTGAGTTTGCTGCTTTTGGTCTTACCGCTCTCCAACCGACCTGTCTGGCATGGTAGGACTATGTGGAACGATTGTTCCAGCCAGCATATCTCGATTGGATCATCACGATAGGTAAGCCCGACCACCACGTCAAGGTAGCAGCAACGGTCGGATTGTAGTATTAGCCGGAGACTTGAATGCACAGGTCGGACGTCTAGGCACAGAAGAGAGTCGTTTAGATGGCCGATGGGGACTTGTTGGTCGCAGGACAGATAACGGGGACCGTTTGCTGCAACTGTGCACAGACTACAACCTGTTTCTGGCCAGCACTAACTTCCGACACAGTCATCGCCGGTGTGCCACCTGGCGTCCTCCCTCTGCATCTCAAGCCTGGACTCAGATTGATCACATCGTGATCAGCTACCGCTGGCGTGGTTGTGTACAAGACTACCGCTCCTTTTGGAGTACCTATCTGTACTCTGATCATGCCCTTGTTTTCGCTAATCTTACCTTACTTTTCAGTGGCCGAAGGATTGACCGCCATCAACGGATCAATGTTAGTAAACTGGCTGCAACTTCTTTTGCAAGTAAGTATCGAGGGGAGCTGGCTTCTAGGCTAGCTACTATCCCACCGAAAAGTATAGATGAGCATTGGTTGCATGTTCATGACGCCATGAAAATGGCGAGTAAAGCCGCTTGCGGCTTCGCGAAACGTCCCGCTTACCAGCACTGGGTTTCTTCTGGCTCCTTACAACTGATGGGAGCCCGTCGGTCTACTCCGGGTGACCGTGAGTTTGACCACAAACGAAGGTTGTTACGTAGTGAAATTGGGCAAAGCTTGCATAAGGACCGAGAAGCCTGGTGGTCGGAGCGTGCTAATGAGATGGAAGCAGCAGCTGCATCTGGTAACTGCCGGAAGCTCTTTCAACTCATCCGAGCCACTGGCAGCAAGAAGTCTGGTGTGAGTGAAACAATCTACGAGGATGACGGAATGCCAATCACTAACATCTCTCGATGTCTTGGACGATGGGCGGAATTTTCCGAAGGGCAGTTCAACTGGCCTGCTGCTCCGGCAACATCAACCAGTTTGTCCTGCCCCACATGGCCGGTGACGACTGATCCACCAAACGAGGCGGAAGTCCGCAAGGAACTCCAACTCTTGAAGCGCTACAAATCACCTGGCCCAGATGACTTACCTCCGGCTCTTTTTAAAGATGGTGGTGACTTTATGACTAAGGAATTGACTGTGTTGTTTGAAAAGGTTTGAGAGTTGGAGAGTGTTCCGACATCGTGGAATGAGTTGATAGTTGTCCCTATATTTAAAAAGGGTTCACGTTGTTACTGTAATAACTATCAGGGGATAAGTCTACTTCCGATTGCGTCCAAACTATTGGCTTCTATCATTCTTCGTAGGTTGTTTAAAACCCGAGAACGATTGACTCGCGAGGAGCAGGCTGGTTTTCGTTCTGGTCGAGGATGCATTGATCACATCTTCACCCTCCGCTAAATGTTAGAACACCGTCATACTTATCGCAGGCCAACAATCGTAGTGTTTCTTGATATCAGGGCTGCCTTCGATTCGTTGGACAGGACTGTTCTCTGGGATTGTCTATTGAAGAAGGGTGTGCCTGAGAAGTTCATTAACATCTTAGGCAGGGTTGCCCAGTCTCACCATTCCTCTTCAACTTTGCCATCGACGACATCCTGGAAACAGCTCTGATGGATGCAAGTAATGGCGGTGTGGATCTGCTGTCTGAAGAAAGACTTCTCGACCTTGAGTATGCGGATGATATTGTCTTACTGTGCGATAATGCCCAAGGCATGCAATCCGCACTTAATCAGTTGGCAATCAGTGTCCGCAGGTACGGCATGTGCTTTGCACCCTCCAAGTGCAAAGTACTCCTACAAGACTGGCAGGATTCTCATCCTGTACTCACCCTGGATGGTGAGCAGATTGAAGTAGTTTAGAAGTTCGTCTATCTAGGTAGCTACATAAGTGCTGGTGGTGGCGTGAGTGATGAGATTGATTTACGTATAATGAAAGCCAGAGCGGTTTATGCCAATCTGGGCCATCTTTGGCGCCTTCGTGATGTTAGTCTGGCTGTAAAAGGTCGGATCTGCAACGCGTTGTTATCTCCGAAGGATTGCTGATATCCAGTGGCAACACCATGTTAGTAATGCAGAGGTTCGGCATCGTGTGTTCGGGTACATTGACAATAATTCAATTGGTGTCACCATCTTGAAACATCGACTTCGGTGGCTTGGATATGTTTTACGAATGTCGTTCCAGAGAATTCCACGTCGTGCATTGTTTGCCGACTCTGGGACTGGTTGGAAAAAGCGGAGAGGAGGTCAGTGTATGACATGGTGTCGTGGCATGAAAGAAAGCTGCAAAGGGCTAGTTTCTGTTGGTCCTTCACGACTCCCTGGCTGGGGTCCGAGAGATGGTGCAACACAGTGGCTAGAGACGTTATCAGATATGGCTCAGAATAGAAGCCAGTGGCGATCCTGCTGTAACCTTCTTTAACTTTCTTCATAAAGAGTGGTTATAACTTTCTTAACTAAGAGAGCTCTTCTGGTTGTACATTTCAGTTCCCCCCATCGTTACTCTTCTCTTTTTTTCCCTTCTTTTATATATACACATCTTCCTTCTCCTCTCATTCTCATTATTTTGTGTGGCGCATATGTATCTGGTGCCCTTTGTACCAATATATATATGATTAAATAGAATAAAATAAAAAACGAGACCTTATGATCAACAGAGTCGAACTCCATCTCAAGGTCAAGGAATATAACTATAGTCGGACATTGAAAAGTATGTCTATGCTCCAGATTCTGCCGAAAGGTGAGTATTTGGTTAATACATCAACATCCAGGTAAGAAACCAGCCTGGTTTTTAGGGATTTGCAATTCACAAGCTGTAGTTATACGTCCAAGTATTATTGGGGCTATTATTTTAGATACTACATTAGTTAAACTGATTCCTCTATGATTATGATTGGCCTTTCTCATTGTTATATCGTGAAATTATTGCGTTGCTAAATATTGCCTATTGCGATAGGACTACACGAAATTCTACCGATTGACAAAATTCAGATATCCTAGTACGACCCCAATACTGTTCCCCAACCTCCAGTAAATCAGAACACAGCCGTTAAATGAGAATTGTTTATGGGGTCAGAAGCAGATCGAAAATGATTTACAGACAAGGCATATTTATACAGTTAAGATAACTATGAACAGTAACGAATGGAAAGAAAGGACACGTAAAGGTTATAATTAGGACAACTCAAAATTGACCAATAGGAAAACGACACGTGAAAGTCATAGTTAGGTCAACTATAAATAATGACCAATAGGAAATAACATGTGAAATATGTGGAAAGTCTGAAAACATATCACTTTACGTTCGAGATAATTTTTGGGATATTCCTGTGAATATCCTAACACTCATAGACTGCGACAATCAGTGATAGAGACCAGTCAGATGGAATTAAGTCCAGTTCTCAGATTTTATCTAACTGCTAAAACCACTATCCTTAAAAATCTCAGCAGTTAGTCCATCAGGTTCTACTACTCTCCCTCGTTTTAGATTGCTTATAGCGTTTTCAACCTCACTAAGATTTAGAGGACCTACATCAGTTTTCCATTCAAGTTGCTTGGAGATGGTGAGTGACTAAAGTGTTTTGTTAAAGGACACAAACTGTTCCCTTATATGTTATGCCCATCAGCCCCCCCCCGAATTCCCTGGTACGGCCGAAAGTAGGGACGGCCCGCACTAGTCTTTCTTGGTCTTATGAAAATTTTCGGAGGATTATTATCCGAGTTTATTGTAGAAAATGCAGAAATGTTGTCCTGTCAATCGATTAAGTTTACAAAACGACTGAAGAATGATGATAGTTTTTTTTTTACTGTACATGAAAATTATTATATCTGTTCAGGTGTCATTAGATTTTAATTATGATATTCACTTTCTTGATAGCCAGTAAAAGAGAACTTTTAGTAGCTTAATGAACAAATTCTTATGTGTATATATGTCACTGACGTCACTGCTGTAAGTTGTTGTCTATTGATTTCTGTTAAATCAACCAACGATAACATTATTTTAACAAAATACGTATTATGTGATTCTAATCTGCGATTCAAAATTAAACTACTAGAGCTCGAACAAATTTTACTATTTGCAAATAAGTCCGCCCATTATTTACAGTTTTTCAGCATGTATAATCATATTCTTTAGTTGTATTAATGTTTAAAAAAAAATTGTCAACTACTTCTTTTTAGATGCTATTTCTATGCCATTCTACTGGAAAAATTATCAGTTAATCATATTTATTCTGCATCATTCAGCCGCATGTTTAGCATTTTTCTATGTTGTGGTAAATCAACAATGTTATCATTTTTGTTATTAGTGTTATTAATTATAAATACAATTTATTTTGTCTCTTGGTTAGTTGCTTTTCCTAGAAAGTAAACCATTTACTATTATTATCAGAAGAGTTTTTTTGTGGAGATTTAGTATTTTCATAGTTGAAAGCGTGAGTCAATCGAAGCTAGACCACCATCGAAAACATGGAAGCACTGGACGGCCGTTTCGTTCTATTGTGGGACTCCTCAGCAGTGCGCATCCACGACCTCGCCTCACGAGATTCGAACCGATAGACCACTGAGCCGGCATCCTATAGTGTTTATGTCTTACTCCGACCAATCCACGGTTAAGTGCTCTGGCGCGAGACTGATAGGTCCTGGGTTCGAATCTCGCGAGGCGAGGTCGTTGATGCGCACTGCTGAGGAGTCCCACAATAGAACGAAACGGCCATCCAGTGCTTCCAGGTTTTCCGTGGTGGTCTAGCTTCAATTGACTCACATTTACTATTATTATTACTACCTCTTGACAAAGGTTGATAAGTGTAAGACCTACTTTGAAAGCCTTCTGTGAGTAAGCACTATGTTAATATATATGAAATGCAATGCACCACTATTCCGAATTTACTTATCTTTCAAACCATACTTCAGTCTTAATTACCAGTGAGTTCAGTCATTGATGTTATATGTGCTCTTCTCATTTGGAGTTCTGTCAATTTCATTGACATCTAGTTAATTTTTTATTATTCGACTAAATAAAACTTTATTTTTTCTCTTTTTTAGCGATATCGAACTTGCGTATTTTTCGGTGTTTATCGACTTACAACTGAGTTATCTACACCTTTCGTCAACCAAAGGTATCTTATATCATTTCATTCTGTTTTACTCAATGTCGAATATAAGTCATATTTGTAAGATTCGTAATCTGTAATAGGGAAGACAACAGTTAAGAAATATCCGATTATGAATTCCCGTTAAAATGTAAAACATTCAAACACAAGGTTGGTCAAGATTCAGTCCTGGATATCAACAACAAGCAAGTGCCAAACCTTTACTAGTGATAATGTCTAATTTCTTTACTGTTATCAAGCATATGAAGGATAAAGTTATGTTATGTGAATGATAGTAGTAGTAACCGCTGTTAATTGTTACTTTCTGAATCTTATATATTTTGTATTACTTTATGAATCCACTACTTATCCAGTGTGATATACCACTATACATCTATTATTATTAAATTTTTTAGCAAGTCTTTCTTTAAGAAAGAAAATTCTAACTGAATTTAAAGTCTTTAGTCTGTTATATAATTATATGTAACACATTCATGCTGCACATATTTGTGTTCTAGGCTTCTTTGCGTCGTATTTGTTTTGTGAGAGTTAGTAATACTACCTGAATATCCAAACCAACTTACTTAAAGTAAAGTCCGATTCTCCATTCCCCTAGTTTGAGATCATGCATTTAACCATTATACTGTCACTTCACATTGGTTTCTACTTCGTACAACACAGTACCTTTAATAAAATGTACACAATACTGTCTCAAAAAACTCCACATATATTTGTGGTTAAAGATTTGAATTTAGTGAATGAATTCAATTTACTATTGATCTATTCAGTTTTATAAACGAAATATTGTTAGTCCTTTTCAATAGTGTTGATCCAAAGTATTTTTTATGTTTTGCGTATCACGATTTTTGACTGAAGTTTCCTTGGTAAAACCTGCTTTTCATTTTAGAATCTTTACTTCTATTATCATTGAAAAATGGGAATATATTTGCAGTGAACAAACTATGCGAGCTAATAAAATATTTCAGATTGATTTTTAACAAAAATCCTCGATTTATATATATATATATATATATTCGATACCAAACTACGTAGAACTACAAAAAGCCCATACGTTTTCGCACACCCAAACTCAGTTGCTGTTCAAAAGTTGTTGATTATTAAACGCCTAACTTATCCAAGTTCTACCCATGTCTTTTGCGAGGAATTCTGCTTAGTCATATGTAGTATTTTGAAGCAATATTGATATAATCTGATTGTATACAAGTTCTGTAGTCATATCTTTTTGTTCCCCATTTGCCTTCAGCTTTCACTGCGTTAATGATCAGTTCACCAACTGAATTTTAAAGACTGATAAGACGATTTGATAACAACCTTTCTAATTAGGTGCGGTTTACACATGTAAGCTGTCACTTACATTTAAGTGCTTTAACCAAATGGATACAACTTCATATTTTGTTCCTCTTACCACATCAGTACATACTTATCAAGGATCCCTGTCTTAGTAATTAGTTGAAATTCTTTCTCTACAAATAATATGGAAAAATTTTCTAGATGGTTAGTTATTGCATCAATTATTTGAACATTCCTTTCAGTAATTCATAACAATAATAACCAACCTTTAAGATTTAATCATATTTTGAAATTATCTTTGTAGGTGGTTCTATCGTACTATTGGTTACAAACCAGATCGCCGAAGAGTTGCATGCGTGACTTTAATATTTGCAATCTTTTTTATCGTAACACGTAATATAATGATTCTACCGTTTTGGTTTGTGACCTATATATCTTACGGATCTGATGCTTACAAAATTTGTGCTAGATATGTTCCACTTATTGTTCCTGTTTTCGTCTTAAGTTGCGGATTACTTGATTGTTTAAATATCCATTGGGCCTTTCGTACTTGTCGTCTTGGCTATAAAGCTGCTAAACTATTATGGACTGCAGATTGGCAAAGTGATATTTGTAAAGCTCGGACACATTTACACAAACGTTTACGTAATCTCCAACAACGTGTTGCGTTTAAAGCTAAAAGTGATATGAGTTTAAAACCAACATTGACAGAAGACCATCAAAGTAATTCTTCTTTGAGTGAACGAATCAGCAGTGGACCGTCCTCATCAAACTATTCTACTTCTGATAGTGAACTGGAGTCGATTCATTCAGATTTAGATTTTAAAGTATCTCCTAAAAATGATTTGAATAATTCTAATTCTATTTATCCAAATTCATCACAAAATCTTATTGATGATGACATTAAATTAGTTCATCGATCGTAAAAATAATAATAATAAGTTCAAGATTCTTTAATTTGATTTTATACATAAACTACTTGCCAGTTTTACTACTTAAACTCAAGATCCAGCTAGTTATTACATAACATAACGAAAAGCGAAATTCTTCAATAATCATTTTGTATAGTTCATATAGATTATTTTTAAATCACTATCGAAAGTATCATCTTTTATTTTGTATAAAAAAGTAACTAATTTTTTAATTACTATTCACTTTTACAGTTGTAATAATTCATATTATTTTTTAAATAAAAAATAAGTGAAATATGGGTGATCATTAATACCAGTTCTTATTAAATAATTTACTTACGCCTGTTACTCCCAACGGAGCATAGGCCGCCGATCAGCATTCTCCAACCCACTCTGTCCTGGGCCTTCTTTTCTAGTTATTAAATAATTATCATAACTTAATTATATTGAAATTGCTTTCTTGGCGTTAGCTTACTTTCCCTCATGAGTAAAAACAATCACAAATTCATGAGACTCTTTTCTTTCCCTTTCAATATAAAACATCTTGTCAAGAATTAGTTCGCGTCAACTTCTAGTTTAATCATAGGAAATTAAAGAGTTGAGCGCACTAGCCACATCACTTTTGATGGTTTCATTGGTTCTAAGTGATCGGTACTTTGATACATACGAAGGTTGATTCAGCTTTTGTCCATTCCTGTCACCTGTTGAGCAGGTGATATGTTCGTCTGCTCATCATAAAGGTAGTGTATAGCGTAGAAGTCCTTTCTATATCGATACAGTCGTGAAAAATTATCTATGAAACAAGAAGAAATGTGTTGTCTGTTTGTGCTTAACCATAAAACACTAGATCGTTTTTGTATATGATGGAGCTGCGGAGTAAATAATGATAACATTACTTAGTAGAAATGATAAGGTTGCGAGTTTTTATTAATAGTTGTTGTTGGTACATGTTAAATATCTAACTGTGCGTTATTTTGATGTGCAGTGGTACCAATATAAACGTAAACGCGACATTTATCTATGGATTTATTGACTTCTAAACTTAGGTGCATCGATAAATACCTAGTTCTTTGTTCAAATTCATAAAACAATCTCCAGTTTGAGATAGTAAATGCATTGACTGGAGATCGTTTTTAGTTACATTTGTGTTCTTATTCTCTCTACATCTCTAATTCGATTATTAGTTCTCAATTCTTATTTTCCTGTTTTATTTACTCATTTCGGAATATGTTTCTGATGTAGTAATTCAAAAATCGACTAACAGAACTCATAATGTTATTGGGCGTTCTTTTCTGTTTCTAAAGGTTCACAAATCTTACACTCCTGTCACAATCTTTGAGTTTTGCAGTAATTCGCTACTGATCGACGATTATCTGATTGTAAGGAAAATATTATGTAAGATGTGGTGTGATTGTAGTTAATAAATTTGGAATTAAGAAATATAATTCCTATTCATTTAAATGGTTCATCTCAAACAAGAGAATTGCTAGTGCTGTTTAATGTATGAGAGTGGTCTTCACTTCCTGGCTGCCCACACCGCAGAAAGATATTTCTTGTTGGGGGGTCTAAGAAGAATAATCTTTAATTAGCGGATGTAGTGACTTGGGAGCGTGACTGTAGGTACCTTTACTCTTTGTCTTCCCAAACGCAAATTTCTAAATCATCCATAAGTCCTCGTGATTATATCACTTCTCGAAGGGTATATTTGATGGCTAATCTTTCCTATTACCACTAATACTGTTACTACTTCTGCTACTCTGGGTTTTGCGCTTACAGTTTCATCTCCCTGCGGTAATGGTTCATCCCAGCTTTAGCCTATGTCCATACGTACTAGGTTGTACATTATATTTGACTAGCCGAGGTGGCTTACCATTTTTCAAGGGGTCGAATAAGGTTGCGGTTGAACAAACTTTAGTCGAATTTCCTGTTGCTTACTGTAGCAGCATTAACAGATTTTTAGTTTATTGAAAAGGTATGGAAAGATGTTAAATATATTGCCGGCCGATGAAATTATTTAATTTTTGTAAACTATCGATTGATGGTATTTGATCACCTGATTACATTAAAGTCTATTCAGCCTGAATTGGACGTTAAACTATTTAGTTTTTGCATTTTTATGTATACAAGCTTTGTAGGTCACTCCAACCATTCTTAAAAATTATTTTCAAGTCAATTTAAATCGATTGATAATGATGATAGGTTGTATGAAACTCATGTCTAATGGAGATAACTATAATATTGGCAACTGTACTCAAATATCCGGAAATTCATGAAGTTTGCTCTAAGGCTGTAATCCTAGTTTATGACATATGCAGCATTTAGTAACTAGTCTCTAAAAATGTAATAGGTTATGATAGCGAAATGTCCAAACTAATAAATATAATCAGAAAGTACACTAAGGCTATTCAATCAATGATGAACAGTAGGATTATTATTCATTGATCGCTACTGAGTAGTTACCAATATCATGCTTGTCCAGTGCTTTTACTTTTATTTCTATCGATAAACTCCAATTTAGTCACTAATCTTTGACTCACCGTTGCGTGCATTATGTTGAGATGTTAGATGGTCGGAAATAGCCGACAGGATACCCTAACCTTGGGTTTCATGCTATTCAGGACTCCTCCAGGGAACAGCAGTTCCCTAAAGAATACATGTACACCTTGCTGACGAATGCCAACTCGTACAAGATCTATGTCTATGGTTTCCTATTTACTACCTTTAAGCAGCTAGCAGAATTACTATAACTTGCCAGTTGTACATTAAGCTTGACTTTCTGAAGTAATGTTTTTTAGTGAATTAGAAGTTACTTTATACAGTAAGAAAAATAACTTATACAATTATGGAAGAATTTGGTATGTAGTTCAACAAAGGAGGATAAAATAACTGTAATGAAGGGGCAGATATTTAAGAAATGAACAGGATTTTGTCGTGTACTGTATGTAGATTATGAGTAGCTTTACAGATTTATCTCTCAAATATGCAAATGTGGCAAGTGGTTGTAGATTCAAATGGAACATATAAAGTAAAATGATAAGATGGTACTGTTGCGAATTCTGATAATCCTGTGTGATGTTCTTTTCAGCCATATGGGTTAGTAAATCCGATTGGCTTATCCGGAGACACTCATAGTTGAAATAGTACAAATACTGGGCGCAGTAGCTGTTGCTGTCTTACACTTTCTTGGCCATGTTTGCTGTTCAGTGATTCCCGACCATTTATCGACTATATAGCAGTGGTTGATTATTCCTTGTCGTGGGTAACACCTGACATCCATTTTATGATCAGTGATTCATTTCTGTATTGTCTTTCTGTTCATTGTTTTTGTATGCCAAGTTTGTTTTAGCCAGAGAATTTTGTTCCAAGTCCAAATCCGCTGTGATGTTACCATCGTCTTAGACCCGTGATCCTTTCTAAGATGACGGTTCATCTCTTTAACTGTGCCAAATATTCGTTTACAGTTCTCAGAATTTTTCCATTTGTGTTTTTATATATGCTTATTACGTCAGTATCAACCCAGTGTCTCGATTTTCCTTCTAACTTCATCGTTTCTGTCATTCCATCACCATCATGTGTTTCGTTGTTTTTCATTTTTAGTATATCCTGTTCAAACTCGCCCAATGTATAGGGAGTATCAGGTTTGTTAGTTTGTCTTTCTTTGCATGTCATGTAGCTAATCACATTAAGCAGTTTTCGATAATATTCTTTTAGCACACCTTAACTTGTTGGTTGTTTCTTTCAATAATTATTATAACTTCTTTTTTGTTTGATGTTGGTTCTTTTGTTGGAATAGTGTTTCGAACCCCCCCCCATTGTTTTTTATATATACTTTTACTTTATTTTTTAATCATTTTATTAGCTTTATTTCTCTTTGCATTATATAATTTACGATTGTGGTCTGTTAACCGATTTAGTCAGCACTTTCGCAGTGGTTTCCTTCTTATTTCCTCTCTTAATTGATGGTTCACTATCTTCTGGCATTCGTTGTTTGTTAGCTTTTTACTAATTTGTTTCGAGTTTTCATTTGTAGCGTTTACGATGGCCTGTTCTGTTTGGTTCAAATCGAAATCTTTTAAATCTCCCGCTAGGCCTTTAATATACTCTTCTGCGTCAATTTCTAACTTCCTCCCTTTCTTGAGCTTTTTAACTTTCCAATTTATCCATTATACTCACTTTTCATTCGCTATGACTAGATAGTGATTGGTATTCACTTCAGCAGACCTTTTGTATATGTCATGAATCATGAAGTCCTCTCTCAGATAATACCCTGTTTACCATAGAACTTCTATTTGTACCTGAGTGTATCTACATATTCTTTCTGCACTGTTCTTTAGAAATTACATGTAAGTGTTCTCATATTACTGTTATCACAGAACTCAATCAGTCTGATATCAGTTGATTTATTTGTTCCCTCTTATCTTCGGAAGTCTGTTCCTAAAGAACAGCTAAGATCTCTCAGGATGGCTATCGGAACTTTACTTCTTTTCAGTTTCCTAACTGTTCGTTTCGGAACTTAACAGAACTACCCTTTGTTTTCATTGCCTGAGGCTTCTGCTGAAGCATAGCATCGAGCTATGTTCAAATTCATATTTGTGTTGTCGCATTTTATTTCAGTTGTAGCCATCCTGCTCTTAATGTGATTATAGTTTACAGCACTCATCCCTACTTTTTCATTGATTGCAAATCTTACCTTTTATGTTTTTATGGCCATTTAGGTCTGGATTATTGTTGTAGTATATTACTGCTTTCTCAACTTCTGATATGATTGATAGCGATTTTGTTTTTGCCAGCACTGTTACGTTGTATTCGCGCTTCACAATTTGTACTACTATTTGGTTCGATTTATTGTACTGGTTGCAGCCACAAACATTTCACGTGCCAAACTCTAGTTTTTCGTAATCAGTAAATTCTGATGGAGTAGGTGACTAACCTTATTTGCTCCTAGCCGTTCACGTTGGTTCATGGGACCAAGTTCCATCATCCCCAGTGTATCTCGAGGAGGTGTGAGTCAGACTTCCAATCATTCTTAAACACTCACAACGATCGTAGTATAGAAGGGAATAATATGTCCAAAAATAAATTATCGATGTATTGGTTGTTGCAGAACCAACGACACAAGTTGAAACATTTATCCGTAGCTACTCGAATATCAATACTTTGTGGGTTCACTTTTATAAAACAGTCAACCTACACACCTATTAAAACTTTATATACTACTTAAAACAATACTGAAGAATGTTACTACTTTTCACTTCACATGTCTTCTAAATTGAACAAAATCTTGTTAAAATTGTATTATACAAATATAGGAAATCGGATAAATATCCGTTTTATGAAATTCTACTAGTATTCCATCGTAGCCTAATAAGTAAGTTAATTTTTTTACTTAATCTTCTATTTTGAAATAATTTTCATTGTTATAAGCTCAAATCAGTTTGAGTAATGCTGTAAACTAGAAGCTATTGGACAATTTCTTTGTTCTAATTTATAATTGCTGTTTCAAGCTCAACTAGAACACCTTTAGGAATGGTATTTTACATTTTCATATACCTTAATAAGTTAATTATAATTTAGCCAGTGGATTTAAACCTAGCGATGCTGGCATATTTACTTCAATCAATTCATGAATATATTGTGGCCATCATTAGATGTTACCAGTTCTACCTGTTTGACTCATTTAACAGTTGAGTCCCATCTGTCGTAACTTTACACTAAATCCTCAGGAATTTATCTCATAGTTACACATTCAATAAAAACGCGATTATTGTCGCAGTTGAGTCGTGAATATTCGCTCTTTGTCTTCATTAAAAAATGAAGTAATCCAAAGTGATATTAATGATAATATTCTGTTTTACAGCTCAATCGATTGACAAATACTAACCTGTTTGTCAACTGTAAGATTAAAGTAGAATACAAATTAACGTATAGTTTGCACCAATAAGCGATTCCTAATTCAATTCATCACATCATTTTGCATAGATTAATTACTTACGCCTATTACTCCTCATGAAGTAGCATGGGCCGCCCACTAGCATTCTCCATCCAACTCTGTTCTGGGAAATCCTTTCAACTTGTTTCCAGTTGCTATTCATCCTTTTCATGTCTGTTTCCTATTCCCGACGTAATGTGTTTTTTGGCCTTCCTACTTCCATTCAGGATTCCAAGTTAGCACTTCCCTCGTGATTCAGTGTGACGATTTCTTCAATGTGTGTCCTATCCACTTCCAACGTCTTTTCCTAATTTCCTCTTTATCTGAAAGCTGATTTGTTCTATCCCACAGTAGGTTGTTATATGAACTAGTTGGGTTTTTCGGCTAGACTATAATTTATGAACGAACCACTCAGATTTAAGATAACAGGTCTTGAATTTCGGTTCAAGATTCATTTATTCATTTGGTTATATAGTGTTTTGGCACTTAAGTTAATATCACTTCGTGATGAAAACCGTAAATCTAGTTTCTAACCTTAACTATTAACTGTAATTTATAATCTTTGTTTTTTACACAGGTTTATAACTCTCATTATGCTTTACTAAATTGATGGCCATTCTGATTTTAGAATCGTTCAATAGTCGTCCATAAATCATAGTCTCACGGGTTGTTTGTTTGTGATAACCATTCTGGATAATAATGATTGAAGTTTTACACCAGGTAACTAAATATTAAATCATTCAGCACGGCACTACAATATCTTTGATTATTTTTTTAAAACTTAATTCGAATATTGTAAGTTATGATGCGTTTTTTTGTTTTCTTTACGAGGATGTGTATATTATTTACATACCAAATATTTTAGTAACCATTTAACTGACCTTTCTTATTATTGAATCATATAGCTTTATAAATTACAATAACTACTGATGTACTAATTCATACCAGATAAAATTTATTTAAGAAAAAAAAAGAAACAACCTTTACTATATTATAAGCAAAGATGGATATTGGCTAGCAGTAGAATCCACGACGCGCGTTTCGTTCTATTTTGGACTCGTCAGCTGGATGTACCTGCATCTCAGAGTTGATATTCTCTCTGAGATTCGAACCCTGTACCTTTCGCTTCAAATGCCATCCCGTTATCCACTCAACTACTGAGTTCTGATAGCCACTTGCTTGCGCAATGGAGTGAAGTTTAAATTCACTTAGTATTGTTTGTTTGAATCTTCTCATTGATGTTTAGGACTGCAACTGGTCAGTCTCTTATTGGCATATGTACATACTGTGCGTATTGCTTCGATATTGCCTTTGGTATATTGTTAAGATAATAATTAGTTGTAGACTATTCATAAATCAATTTAGATTTAATGTATGATAATCATTAAAGGAATTTTGATATTGTAGAGTAGAAAATCAATTACAGTTTGTTATGAATTCAGATGTAACTACTTTAATCAAAACAAAAAAAATGGAACAAATTTTGGTTGATTGACGTATATGTTTTGAAAAGAACTAGACCATTCTTATCTGATATTTAACTATTTTGTTACTGTTTTCAATCACAACTCATCTACTTAAACATATGCGTCGTATTAGTTGGTTATAAAACTAATTCACACTTGAAAATTTCAACTCAAACCTACACTTGATCCATTAAGTTGAATTAGAATTTATCATTATTGTTATCTACTATGATTAACAAAGGATTGATAAAGTGATGCGTAACTAGTGACACTAAAATATGATCGGTCGTTGAGCATGGACAAATAGCTACGGACTATTAAATATATGATTCTACTTATCATTGATTTCCACTTTGGACTTACTGTATATGATTGCTTATAAGCAGTTTTATTGAATAGAGTATACGTTAGTGTTAATCTGATTCTCTATTTTGGATCTCCAATCCTGTTTCTGGTATAATGTGATTAGTCTTAGTAACGTAACATCGTAATATACGTGTAACAGAAGAAAATATTGTAAATCATTCGTTGTATAAGGAAACTGTTAAGTAATTAGTTGATCAGTTTATTTTTCATTAAATCAGTCAATTTAGTTCTAAAATTATTAACAAAAGGTAATGATCATCCATAATAACAATTAACTTGACTGATTTCTACACTAAAATTATCAAATAACAAAATTTTTCATTAGAACGGGGATTTTGTGGAGATTTTAGTAATTTAATAGTTGAATTCATGAGTCAATTAAAGGTAGATCATTATGGAAAACCTAGAAGCATTAGACGACCATTTTGTCCTGACATGGGACACCTCAGAAGTTCTCATCCATGATTCCTGCTGGGGTGATCCAGAAAATTTCTCGCAATAGACAGGAAAGGCTCAGGAAACATTAAGAAGCATTTTATCCAATCAGCGTTTGACTAGAAGTTTTGCTGAAAACATTACGAACGTGAAAAGTCACATGTAGAGGTTTTGATTGGCTGATTAATATACTGCTACAATGTTTTGTAGTATTCCAGAATTTTCAGGAAAACCGAAAGACTTCTAAAATACCCTTGGAATAAAGTGCTTCTCGTATATTTTGCTCCTTTTCTCTCGTGTTCAAGCCGCTGTGTAGTTCTAGCTTAGGGTTTACTAGACTACCTTAGGATCCGATTATATCGTTCAATTAGAAAGACTTACCAATTCCGCAGGCGGGACTAAAACGTAGGACCTTTGGTCTCGCGCAAACACTAAACCTATGATCCACTAAGCCCCTATTCAACAGTGTTCATGTCTAACTTTAATCAATCCACGATATTGTGAAACCATCTTCGATTGTATTCAGTGGGTAAATGCCGCACGCCACTGATGCGAATCGCTAAGAAGCCCCATACTAAGACAAAACAGTGGTTTAGTGCTTCTAGGATTTCAATGGTGGCCCAATCTTGTTCAGTTCATGATCTCAATAAAAGCTCAACAATCTCCACAACCCTATGCTGTGAAATGCTTTCTGTTTAATACAAATTTACAATTAGTTTGGTCGTTCCGATTCTTAATTTTGGCCTATAAACTTTCATAACTGAGTGTAAATCGCTACTGACTATTTAGTTATATTTAACTTTCTTGATCAGTTTAAATCTTCAAACTTGGAAACATTTGGTAAAATAGGATTTTTTTGTGTCACTTACAAGTTGATTTATTCTCAAAAACAAAAGTATTTGTATATGACAGTTCAAACACCCATACCTAAGTCAAAAGTTCCTTTTTATTAAATGTAAAAATTATATCTGAATAATCTCAGTGATTGAGATTTAAATCATTCCAATATTTCATTAGACAAACTAGTTCAAATTATTTCAGGCGGGAATATAATCTAAATCAACATTATCAAACAATATATATGTGATGTTCAAAGTACAAAATCACACTAGACTAGTGTCGGATTATATCCAGTTTGTTTACATTAATGTCCTAAGAAAACTTGATGAGACAAATGGTTAACCATGTGAAAAATGTATGTGAATAATTATTTGTATACAATGGTAATTAGAAAACAGTAAGTAAATAATTTATCTCATATTAGTTGTTTGAATCTTCCCATCAACGTTTTGGACTGCAAATGATCGATCTCTTATCGGTATATATGCATCTTTTACGGATTGCCCTAAGTTACAAGCATTACATGTAGAAATGGATGGTGGTCAGCAGTGGAATCCAGGACACGAGTTTCGTCTTATTTGGTTTAAGAAGGTTTTTTATCCATGTCTAAGGTCGATTGATTGTTCATTATAAATCTGAAAGCATATATATTGGATTAAATAAACCAGTTCAAGTACGCATAGAATCGGATAATTTACACAGTTAGTTGTGATGCTAAAATTAAATTATAATAATGATAATTATAGGTAAATCAAAAAGACTTAAGAAACGTCCTTTTTTGTTGGTACCAGTGTTCAGGCAGTGGATGTTAAGGTCCTTGTATTTTTCTGTTCATCATCACTTGTCATGAAGTAACTCTATCCTGTCTCTGTTGTTAATATTATTTCGGTTCGCACAAAAAGCTTCCGTTGTCGGTCTCTCTTTAGGAGTACCAAAACGTTTTTGAAATACTTCCATTCTTTCAAAATTGATCGTATGCCTCGTTTCTAATTCGTATGTTAGCCAATGAATATCTATTTTTAAGCATTTCGAATGAAACCTAAAATATGAGATGTTCCAAACTTTGATTTTGTTCTTTCACTATGACATTCAACTGTCTGAATATTTCCCCCACATACACAACGCTACACTCATAATACTTGATTGTATAGACACAATCTTATTGTTCCTATTTTATTATACTAGCTTTTACTTTCAGTAATTCCTATCTATCGGTATTACTAACTCTATAATTTGCTTTCACAACATGTTTATATAAAATCCTTTTTATTTCTTTTGAATTTACAATTTTCAGTGACTATTCTGTTTGTCCGCTTTTTCGGTAAATGTTCTAGCCACTATCCATCTCTGCTTACCATGCTTGTGAATTGAGGCAATACGCACAGTATGCACATATGCCAATTAGAGACTGACCAGTTGCAGTCCTAACAAATCGATGGGAAGATTCAAACAAGCAATACTCAACGAGTTCTAATTTGTTTTTCTTTTCATTTTTAATAATCCTTTTACAGATACTTCTAGGGTAATTATATGCCCTAAGTGTAGATAAGACTAATTTCCTTCAATTTGTTTAGCTTCTGTTTCTATAACATCGTTATTACTTTCATATAACAGATCTCTAGTAATTATGACCTTTAAAAAAAGTGTGGTGATTTTCAACCTCGATATCTCTCACACTGTATTCATTTCCCAAATATATTAGGTTTTACACTATTTTTATGTCTTCTTTCAATAAAACAATCGAGAAATGTTAGTTCATGGTCCACAGGTTCGATTTCTTTGATCTGTTTCATTCTATTCGACATGTTGTTAACCAGTTTTAACATTTACTGTTATCCATCCCGTGTGATTACAGCAGAAATGTCATCTACATGTAACTAGATTTTGGATGGACACCTACCTCTCATAATCGGATGATTTTCTAGAGCGCGCATGAATAAATTTGTTAACGTGTTATCTTAGTATTCATCAATAATATCTAGCGCTTGTTCAATGAATGAATTCGCTAATAAAGAAGATACATCAACACTTGTCAGTATTCGATCTTCTTTGCTATTGATTGCACTGATCTTGTTCTTGAACTCAAATGAATTTTCAGTCTCATGATTTACGATTTTACGTATGGTTTAAGGACTGTAGCTAGGTATATCGCCAGATTTTATATTTTGATTTCGTAAAGTCAGCTATTTCTCTATGTTGTATATTATCCTTATAAATCTTTGATAGTTCATAAAATCTACAATGATTACAGATTTTTGGTAATAATATAGACCATAAAGATGGTCCTAGTTTTGTTTCAGTCATTTATAAAGCTCGCTGGTTTTAGCCCTAGTTTTGTTGAGTGTAGCATGTTCTTTCATGGCTTTGATCTCTTAAATCCCATGTTGGATATTTTTTTTAGCTTCTCATGATTCATTTTAGTTATTACGACTGTCATAGTTCCTTCATCTGCCTTCTCAATAACAATAGTTTTATATTCCCATAATTGTTTGAATACGTATATTTCATCCTTAGATAAGTTAGAAATGTGAGGATTTCGGTATAATAACCTAGATGAAAATTTCTTCCTCATAACACTTACCTATTGAGAAAGGAATTTCCAACCTGCTTCCTTTGACGTTATAATTTCAAAAATGGTCAATTCATGTTATGATTTTAACTCCTTTAATGTAATAATGATTCATAGCTATCTAGGACTTCCTCTGATAAATTAGTTGCTACTTTACTAGTGTTTATATTGTTAAAGAAGTCTCCATCCTGGTGATATTTGTGGTTAGTGGTATGTTAGGGATTTTTTTCAAACTTCCTTCTCCGTTTTTATTGTGAAGTTTGATAATAACGCTATACATTTTATTTAGAGAAGTCATTTAAACTTAATCCCTCAGATGTGACCGTAATGAAAAGGAACACAGGCGGGGACAACCGATATATCGTAACGCAAAATTACACAGTTCTTTCATTAAATGTGAAAACCATACCTTTCATACTTCATTTGCGAATCCTACATCAACTGTCTCAAACTTCATCTTCCCTTCATCTCCACAACAATTGATTTCTGCTCCCGCTCTCTGCTATTCGATCTTCATAACTTTCTGCTGCCAGGCCCTTCCCCTTCTGATTAGTGTTATATACTACTTATGTAGATATAAGTAGCATACACCACATAGCTAAGGCTAGAACTTCATCAATATTATTAGCCTGTGTGTGTAATGATTCTAAACTCATAATAGCTCTATCTATACGTTCTCAAGAAAATCCATGTAGCTGTGATTACAGCTTCGACTGAACGAGCAAAACAATCACATTATTTGACCATTACAAAATTAGTATAGACATTGTGTTTTGAACAACACTGATGAAAAATTCGTTGATTGTTCCAGTTATATATAAACTATCAATTTTCCTTAAATATAAACAAAAACAAAATTAATTCATTGTTTTCTAATTACCATTATATACAAATAATTATTCACATACATTTTTCACATGGTTAACCATTTGTCTCATCAAGTTTTCTTAGGACATTAATATAAACAAACTGGATATAATCCGACACTAGTCTAGTGTGATTTTGTACTTTAAACATCACATATATATTGTTTGATAATGTTGATTTAGATTATATTCCCGCCTGAAATAATTTGAACTAGTTTGTCTAATGAAATATTGGATATTGAATATTCAGGTATAACCTTGACGTTCAATATCGTTTATACACTCAACAAGCATTTCTTGTTATATTATTCGTTAGAAATTTGACGATTATTGATGTAAATTTATTATTATTATCATTGTATTTAGAAATGACCATAGATTCCTAAAATCCTACTGAATTTACTGTTCATTTAAGCAATTAGTCAATTAGATCGGTATTATGGAGAGGTTTAAAATATATGATTGAATACATCTTCTTGCCTTAATTTGAGGGAGATTTATTAAGGTTTTCATAACGTTAAGTGCTTTATTTTATTAACCTTCACAGTGGTCTTTTTCCGTGATTTACATTATAATTACCTTATTGTTTATTTTAAGATCTAACCATCAAGTTGTTCCTTGGATCCTGTTTGGTTAATGTGTTAAATTTACACCTACGTGATATTAATTTTAATAGTTGAGATCATGAATCAGTTGAAGCTAGACCACCATAGAAAACCTGGAAGCACCGGACGGCCGTTTTGTCCTATCGTGGAACTCCTCAGCAGTGCGCATCCATGATCTCGCCTGGCGAGATTCGAACCCAGGACCAATCAGTTTCGTGATAATTGATTTTTCTGATGTTTCATCAATATAAATATTTACATTTTACTAGTCAGATTCATATTCATATTTTTATTTAATCTGACTGTTATCAATGAATATATGGTATATCCTTAATCTACAAACTGGTATTTATCAAACAAAGTACACTACTATACCCAGTCAAGTAAGTTTGTTGTCATACAGTAAACATGAGCAATATAATTCAATACTGTTATGACTCGTATAACAATCGTTATTGTATATGAAACGTGCAATGATACAGAAAATACGTACGAGCAGTCTTGATTGCTATTCGGTCCTTCCTAACTGCCTAGCCCAGCCAGTTGAGTCCAGAACACAAATAACAGCCTCGGAAATATGAATCATTATTCACAAGCACACTGGGTTATATATACTAACCAAACAGACCCAATTATACCAAAAAATAGAAAAATAACATTTGTACAGTAATTGGCCAATGTGGCTGTAGCTAGGGGGAAAGTAATCAATAATAATAGTTCCAAGGTCAAAACAAAGGTTGTGATAAGAGGAACACGGAAACGATTAGGTCACTTATTTAACAACTATCCAATAGGGAATGGGCATATTGTATTTGTCCATAAATAGACATCAGATTTAGGTTACTCATTTAACAACTATCCAATAGGAATAGGCGTATTACATTTGTCCATAAATGGACATCAGATTTATGATTCATAATTCGCCAGGGGATACAACAAATACGTACTTGGATCTATTCAAGATAACATTCGATACAATTTATTAACTGAAACATTTGATATTCGACGTCTTGGAATGCACTTCTGAGAACTTTATGATTTTCCAATGGTTTCCTCTACTTGAACCGCGAATAGAAGACAGAAGGGTGAAAGTATTGAACGAAGGTTTGCTTCCAAAGTTAATCTAGTTACAGAAAACAAGGATATGTATAATTTTCTGTGATTTTGACAATCCATGGATTCCTGAGAACATACAAAGATCAGTTCGTCAAGATAATATATAATCAATTATTTTCCTAGAACTCTTACATAAATCTATATTGAATGCTAATGAAATATTTTTCAACCTTTTCTCAGCTTCCAAAGACTTTCCAAGGAATTCTCAAGAGCTCCTATCATTAGTTCATTTTATTTAGTATTGACTAAATTAATAAAATTATAAGGTTTCAGTTTGTCACGTAAATACAACAGTCAAGTTTGAGACAATGGATTGATATTTTACAAATAAAGTATTTACTGTATGATTTTCAGATTTTAGTGAGAAATTCTGCAATTTCGTGTTCCTATATATTCGATTGTTCCCACTTTTTCTCTCGTTCACTACACTAGTAAAAACCTTACATACAAATGGAAGGCATTTCACTATGATTTGTACAAAATTTTTATCATAAAATTCTATTTTGGTCCCAATAAATATTAGATAACCATTGAACAAAAAGTATTTAACATTGTGAATGGGCAAACATTATGGAAACTTCTTTCAAACTGTGGTGTGCCCCAGAAGGCTGTCACAAGTCTTCGACAGAATATTGTTGAACCGAATGAAAGATTCAGTAAACACACAACTTCCAGATCACTAAGCTGCATCCTTTACAATAGATAATGTGCTGACCAAATCTCAATAATACATATCAATGTTTAACAATCAATTGCATGTAACTCGTCACTAAACATAAGCTTTCTAAACTATGAAAAACTAATTGATACAGTGGACAAGACAAACTTATGCAAATTTCTTCAACATTACAATGTAACTGAGACCGTAATCACTGTTTTAAGGTATTCTCACGACAAACTACAATCCAACGTCGTGCATGGAGGATGACTCACAAATAAATTCCGAGTGATGACCGGTTTCACACAGGGATGCTTACTCTCACCCTTTCTCTTTCTCATAGTGGTTGAGTGGATTATGAGGACCTACACATCTAAGAAGAAGCACGGAATACAATGAACAGCTTGGATGCAGTCAAATGATATGTATGTGACAGATGACCTAGATCATCTACCTCATACACAACAAAAAATGCAAGTGAAGACAAACAATATAGCAGCAGCCTCTACAACAGCAGACATAAACACACACAAGGGAAATAACAAGATCATGAAACACACCACAGAGTGCACCAACACAATCACACTGGATGGAGAAGTTCTGGAAGAGGTGGAAGGTTTGACAGACCTGGATACTATCGTTGATAAATTAGGAGGATCTGGTGCAAGTGTGAAGGCACGGATCGGAAAAGTGAGCACCACATTCCTACAATTGAAGAATACCTCCAACTCAAAACAACCATCACCCAACACCATAGTCACAGTTTTTGATACGAACACTAGGACAGTTCCATTGTATCATCTAATCACAGGTTTGTACAGTTAGTAACCAATAAGTCAAATAAAAGCTTATAATAAAGGGAATATAAATATACATATAATATGGTTACTTAATAACTACTCAATAATGTAATAATAGTTCACAAACAATTCCTATCAGTTACTATTCATTTACTTTTCATTAGGATATAAACAGGGATTACCTACCTTCGTGGTTAGGAAAGGTATTGTCAAGGCGATATGCATCTCCGTTCTCTCACACTTGATCGATAGCGGTCATGAAGTAGATAGAAATAGGTTATTTAAAGTGGTCTATCATATTCTTACTAGTTTACCTTATGAGGTTCGATCTTATCTCTTACAAAGAGAAGAAGCCATGGGATTCGAGCGAACAATCCAAGTCTCTGTTTTCATGATAAATTTGTAATAGCTTTATCACATCTTTGGCCGAATTAGCCCTTATAAAAGATTTTATTATTTTTCATACTCTTTGTTCGTTTATATTTTTTTTGCACCCTCCACCCCTTTTTTCAAATATACGCTTCATTTCCCAACTATATGAACACTCCTTATTACATAATTTTATAGTTTTTATGAATGTTACTTCAGCATCTATATTTTTTCATGTCACTGACCTATTTCGCATTATAAAACATGGATTCAAGCCATTGTTACTCTTATCACAACTAGTAAATCTCTCACCAGATTATCATCGTGTACTTTTTACCTACTACGTAATCTATTCCACTGTTATCCCTAACTCATAAACTGCCTTGATTGGTTTAATAACTTCATATATGTATATAAACATTACTATATATTTCAGTAAAGCCTGATGAGGGTCTAATTGAAAACAATATTGTTCACTTATATATGATGTTCTAATTCACAATATGGCAATTTTTCAAATTCCAAAATCAAAATTGTTTGTTATTGAGTTCAGGCACAACAATATCATTACATATCCTGTTCGCCAACAAACTTGTATGCTATAAATTAGATTCATAATCGAGACATTAGTGGAAACTGTTGAACAATCCGAAATTAGGATAATAAATAGCTGTCTGGTACGTCTGGATTTGGAGAACTACGGAAGCCACCATCCAGAAGATACAAGTGTTTATTAACAGCTGTCTACGCAAAATACTTCGAATCCGATGGTCAGACACTATCAGCAACAGCCTACTGTGGTAGAAAAAAAACCAAATTCCAGCGGAGGAAGAAGCGCTGGAAGTGGATAGGACACACATTGAGGAAATCACGCAACTGCGTCACAAGGCAAGCCCTCACATGGAATCCTGAGGGTCAGAGGAGAAGAGGAAGACCAAAGAGCACATTATGCTGAGAAATGGAGACAGACATGAGAAGAATGAACAAAAGTTTGATAGAACTAATAAAAGGATGGCCCAGGATAGAGTGGGTTGAAGAATGCTGGTCGGTGGCCTATACTCCATTGGAAGTAATAGGCGTAATTAATTAAGTACGTCTGGATAGTTCTTTATGGTTCTCTTGTTGATTTCAGTTTATTCTGAATACTAATTTCGAAATGGAACTAATCTTTAAAAACCTCACGTCCTAATTAATACAGAAAAGAACTGACTAAATCTTTTATTTGTATCTAAGCTTTAATATTATCATTTCGGTGATATAGCCCTTTATTACACTTACATGGAACATAATTTAATTGAAATTCGTGTAAATCTATTGTTTGTTATATTTCATAAATTGATTCGTTTATAATTAATTCAACAATTTTTCATCATCTGTAATTCAATATTAAACAAACTATTAACAACTTAGTTGATATTTCAATTTCCTTCTTCAAGACTTTAATTTCATAAAAAAATTTTTATTATGACTATTAATTAGACCCTAGTTACAACAAACCTCTTAAAATATCATTCTATTGATTGGGTATAACAATAAATGTAAACACCAAATCAACAAGAATAATACACCATAGACCTATGCATATGTTTATCGATATATATATATATATATATACTGAGAGAAGGCCTTAGGAAAACACAAGTTCTTGAATAGTCTTCAAAAATAAATAAATCTTTATTCATAATGCTAATAGTATAATATCAGTCAGTCAGTCACAACGTAGAACTTCGTACGTACGTACATCAGTTTGAGTTGCCATATCAAGTGAGTATACATTTTTGTTACGCGTTCGCATCTCGGGCTAACCAATATGTGTAGTCCCGTGCTTCAATAATAGTTCACTTCGATAACCGTTATTATATCAATCTGAACGGTGTATAATATTAGAAGACAAAGGGAAGCGGCAACTACACTTTTATTGACGAATAACATAGGCTAGAAGGCAGTGAACACATAAGCATATGTTAGTGAGCGAAGTAAAAATGACATGCATGGGAGATGGCTGGTAAGCCAACTCACTATTAGCAAGCATTACTCAATATTTATAATCAGACAGAAATGAATGGTGAATAAGTTACGAAGTGTGCACATATACACTCCTATAAAAATATAGTCAAGGCTAATAAGCGAATAATGAACAAGATCAAAATATGACTCATTACAGGCGAATTGGCTTGGCCAGTAACTAGAATAAAGTATTTGGGCTTAACATATAAACTGATACTACAACATCATAATTGAATACTTAATGTAATTCTAATTATTAAAAATTTCACTTGATAGTAATTTCACCATTACATATTTTTTTTATTCGAAACTTTTTTCATTCATTTCAATCAGTGTAATGTATACAAATTACTTTATTGATTCATGAAACTTCTATTATAGTGAATGAGATCATAAAACTAGTTTGATCATTTAGTTACTTTAATTGTCATGTAAAGAACCTACACAATTCCTGTGATTCTTCACCGCTAATTATAATTTCAAATTTACTGATGATGATTCACTGTTTTTTTCTTGGAGCGCATCATACTCCTTTTTCAAATAAGAAACAGATTCTGCTTTCTTAAATATTCAATGTTGAATTGTGTATGAACAAAAAAAGAAAATATAAAAAGTATTAATTGAAATCATCAAGTAGGCTAAGTGAATCATATCATGTGTACTCTCATTTTGATGGCAGTGCTTTATTTCAGTTTATAAATATGTATTATTACTTCTCTGACTGTCAGAATTCATGTACATTACGTTTATCTTTTAATGCATCTGAAATTACAATTTTTGATCTTAATCAACTCCACGATATCGCTTAGTTTTTTATTTATTGATTGATTACGTTAAATTTGTTTAACTAAACATTCTATTCTGTGTGAAATTGTTTTAAACTCGTTCTCTTTGTTTTGATCTACCATTTAGAGGGTAGAATTACATTATCTGTTTGTTAGAAATGTTTACTGCTGTTGAAAATTTCGATCATTAGCTTGTGAATTGATCTATTCATTGGGGAACAGGACTACGTTCATTGTTTGTCGGAAATCTTTTTTTCTACTTTGAAAAATGCATTTTATAGAGTTCCGTGAAGTTTACTCTTCACATGTAAGTAAACTGAGATTATCAAAATAAAACATGAACATATTGATATGAAGTAACAACATTAATCAATATGGAGTTTTGTAGTGTTTATGGTAATTTATAATTTCTTTGTACATTATTCTGTGCCTATTTCGAATTCTGAATGTAATACATTCAGTTCTGTCTGATTTGAACTGGACAATTCTGGGAATCCTTAGTTACGATATCAATTTAACTATTTCTAATTATCATAATTTGATCTGTCTTTAGCTGTATCTTGGATGTTTCTTTCAGTAGGAATAAGTGGAAGCAAAAAGTGTTTAAATTTTTAATCATACAGTTAATTGTGTTGACTATAATGAAGTCTAGTGGCTGTTTAGAAATTTTGTTACACTGAAAGGTATTTTGTAAGACGCTCTCATGTCCTTTAATGTTGAATTGTGAACTAATGATCATTGAACAACAAATGATGAGAGTTATTTTGAAATAGTAAAGTCTCTACAAAATTATTAAACTTAATCATAACTGTGTCTTCAGTAACGATATGCTTCGTGATGGATTTTTATAAGTGTTTATGGGAAAATTAAACCTTCAGAGTAAATCAAATCAAAACAGTCATCCTTTCTTTCCACGCTTTCAATGGTGATCCAACATTGATCGGTTCATGATTCCGATAAAAGAATAAAACTTAATTATACATGGCAATGACTAAAAATCACCTGATTACAAAAGTTGTCGATGGTTAAAAAATGTCAACCTTCAGATTCCAACTTACTGGTGTATAAGTAGTGTTCGAAAAAATGGTTTTTTGAAATTGTATAAGGCTATAAAATATAAAGGATTGCAAAAATTAATATGTAATCGTTGTAGTTGACTGAAATCAAACTTATTATTATGGCTTATCTTAGTCTTTGAAATGTGACGTTTCCAAATAAATACCAGTCATTTTTATCGGTTACTTTCTATTGTAAAATACTGTTTCATTTTCTTTGGACATAAACTCTTTCTTATAAAGCCTCCGCTTATGCCTTCTTACTCATGTGAAGATAAATGTATCTGTAAAGCGTTTACTTACTTACGCCTGTTACCCCTCGTCGAGGAGCATAGGCCGCTCACCAGCATTCTCCATCCAACTCTGTCCTGAGCCTTCCTTTCCAGTTCTTTCTAGTTGTTATTCATCCTTTTCATATCGGCTTCTATTTCCCGGCGTAGTGTGTTCTTTGGTCTTCCTCTTTTCCGCTTCCCTTCCGGATTCCAAGTTAGGGGTTGAGTCGTGATGCACATTGGTGATTTCCTTAATGTATGTCCGATCCACTTCCAACGTCTTTTCCTAATTTCCTCTTGAGCTGGAAGCTGGTTTGTCCTCTCCCATAAAACTCTGTTGCTGATAGTATCCGGCCAATGGATGTTCAGTATTTTGCGTAGACAACTATCTATAAATACTTGTACCTTCCTGATGATAGTTGTAGTAGTTCTCCACGTTTCAGCTCCATACAGTAGGACTGTCTTGACGTTCGTATTAAAACTTCTGACCTTGAAGTTGGTTGAGAGTTGTTTTGAGTTCCATATGTTCTTCAATTGTAAAAATGCTGCCCTTGCTTTGCCAATCCTCGCCTTTACATCTGCATCCGATCCTCCTTGTTTATCAACGATGCTCCCCAGGTACTTGAATGTTTCCACCTCTTCCAGAGTTTCGCCATCAAGTGTGATTGGGTTGGTGTTCTCCGTGTTGCATTTGAGAATCTTGCTTTTTCCTTTGTGAATGTGCAGGCCTATCGATTAGTAGGCTGCTGCTACATTTGCGATCTTCATCTGCATTTGTTCGTGTGTATGAGAGAGGAGGGCTAGGTCATCTGCGAAGTTCAAATCATCTAATTGATTCTGAGAAGTTCATTGTATTCCGTATTTCCATTCAGATGTCGAATTCTTCATAATCCAGTCAATCACTAGAAGGAAGAGGAATGAGGAGAGTAGACAGCCTTGTCTGACTCCGTTCCTTACTAGAAATGCATCTGTCAGCTGTCCTCCATGCATGACTTTGCACTGTAGTCCATCGTATGAGTTTTGGGTAATGTTAACAATCTTTTCAGGAACTCCATAGTGTCGAAGAAGTTTCCATAATGTTCTCCTGTCCACGCTGTCAAACGCCTTCTCATAGTCAATGAAGTTGACGTATAGTGATGAGTTCCACTCGACTGATTGTTCAACGATGATCCGTAGTGTCGCAGTCTGGTCTGTGCACGACCGATCCTTACGGAATCCAGCCTGTTGATCCCTAAGTTCGGCGTCTACTGCGTCTTTCATCCAATTCAGCAGCACTCTGTTGAAAACTTTTCCTGGTACTGATAACAAACTGATGCCTCTGCAGTTCTCGCATTTGCTCAGATCTCCTTTCTTTGGTATCCTAATGAGATATCCTTCTTTCCAGTCCATTGGCACTTGTTCCTCTTCCCAAATCTTCTTGAATAGAAGGTGAAGCATGTTTGCAGTTATTTCAATGTCTGACTTCAGTGCTTCTGCTGGTATATTGTTAGGTCCTGCCGCCTTCCCACTTTTGATTTGTCTGATGGCCATCTTGACTTCTTCGATCGTTGGTGGAGTGACATCTATTGGAAGGTCAGTGTGGGCTGCTTCGATGTTCGGTGGATTCAATGGGGCTGGTCTATTCAGCAGTTCCTCGAAGTATTCTGCCCATCTTTTCCTCTGTTCTTGAATCTCAGTGATTGTCTTTCCTTCTTTGTCCTTGACTGGTCTCTCTCGTTTGCTATATCTCCCTGCCAATTTCTTCGTTGTATCATATAGTTGTTTCATATTCCCTTCTCTTGCAGCTTTTTCCGCCGCCGTTGCTAGTTCTCCCATATATTTCTGCTTGTCGGCTTTAATGCTTTTCTTTACTTCCCTGTTTGCTTCTGCGTAATCTGCTTGTGCTTTGACTTTCTCTGCTTGTGTTTGACTGTCGTTAATTGCTAGTTTCTTGTCCTTCCTTTCTTGAATTTTGTCCAGGGTTCCCATAGAGATCCATTCCTTGTGATGATGCTTCTTAGGACCAAGAACCTCCTGGCACTTTGAAGTTAGGGCTTCTTTTATCCCTTTCCAGTTGTCCTCCAAAGTAGTTTCTTGTTTATTCAGTAGGTTTGTAGAGCCTGGAACCTGTTGTTGAGAGTTATCTTGAATTCATGGAGCTTGTCAATATCTCGAAGGAAGGCTGTATTGAACCTTTGTAGTGCTGTTTGTTCAGTGTTTCTTTAGCTTCAGTCTCATCTTGGCCACAACCAGGTGGTGATCTGAAGCTATGTCAGCTCCTCTCCGGGTTCTCACATCTTCCATTGGTCTTCGGAATTTTTTGTTGATGCAGATGTGATCTATCTGGTTCTCTGTGGTTTGGTCCGGTGAGATCCATGTAGCTTTGTGTATGCGCTTGTGTGGGAATGTTGTGCCGCCTATAACCAATTTGTTGAATGCACATAGGTTTGCAAGTCTCTCCCTATTTTCATTTCTCTCTCCTAGTCCATGTCATCCAATTACATCTTCATATCCTGTGTTGTTCACTCCAACTTTAGCATTTAGATCTCCCATCAGGATGGTGAGGTCCTTTCGTGAGCACTTCCCTATAAATGATTGCAGCCTTTCATAGAACTGATCTTTATCATCGTCGTTGCTATCATTGTTGGGTGCATAACATTGGATAACGTTCACTGTGATCCCTTGCTTCTTTGTTCTGAATGATGCTTTGATTATCCTGGGTCCATGAGATTCCTATCCCACAAGTGCATTTCGTGCTTCTTTGGAAAGCATTAGAGCAACTCCCTGAGTGTGTAGAGCATTTTCCCCTTCGTGACCGGAGTACAGCAGCATCTCTCCTGTACCTAGCCTTTGTTGTCCAGTTTGTGTCCAATGGGTTTCGCTGATTCCGAGTACTGCAAGTTGTATCTCCTCATTTCCATTGCTATTTGACTGGTCTTTCCTGTCCCCCACATTGTCCGGACGTTCCATGTACCTATAAAGAATGTTGCTCTGGTTGTTAGAAGGTGCATCGGTCTCGTGACTTCCGAAGAATTCCGGCTTTCATCATGAAACGTCATAATTATTCCTTCAACTTGGATGACAGAGTTTAAATGGTTTGAATTATTTTTTCTGGTTAGCGTTTTTTTTAGCGAGTTAGCTTTTCTATGGGATGGGGTCGCTAACCCCATGCCCAACTCTCCGCCTTTACCCGGGCTTGGGACCGGCAGTAACTCTAGAAGAGCTACAGGCGTTTACTAGTTCAGTGATATTTGAATGACATCTCTCAAATCAGTTAGATAATTAAATGTAATTTACCGTAGTAGATTTCCGTCTCTTACTGTATAACTATAATCTAATACCCTTTAGAGTACTTGCTGAAATCGAAACTAGATGGTTCAGAAAGATGTTCATAAATGTAATTCATGAATAGTTATTACAAGTATTGTGATTATTACAAATAATAGATTATTCATTTTTATATTTTGTCACAAATTTCAATAAAGAAGGAATTAGTCGAGCGAAGAAATTTCTTTTCAATTAGTTTTTCATCATGGCTCAACACTAATATATATATATATATATATATATATATATATATATATATATATATATATATATATATATATATATATATAAGGACGTTGGAAGTGGATCGGACATACATTAAGGAAATCACCAATGTGCATCACGACTCAACCCCTAACTTGGAATCCGGAAGGGAAGCGGAAAAGAGGAAGGCCAAAGAACACATTACACCGGGAAATAGAAGCCGATATGAAAAGGATGAATGTTAACTGAAAAGAACTGGAAAGGATTGTCTAGAACAAAGTTGAATGGAGAATGTTAATGAGCGGCCTATACTCCTTCATGAGGGGTAACAGGCGTAAATAAATAAGTAATGAAAACAATCAACAACAATAAAAATTACATAGAACGCCTTACATACTTATATAAAAAACAGAGTTATCTTTTTGTTGCTAATTTATTTAAATAAAAATGGTTGATTATTTTCAAGTTTCTAATCATTTTAAACATGATCATCGTGAGTGAATTGAAACTTGTTTCCAAGTCATTTCTAGTCTAATTTATTGATTAACACTAAATTTAAAAAATGCACAAAATTTGTAGTTTCTTTGTAAGTTTTTTTCTGTTTATTTACATATGATAAGTTGTGTAATGCGTAATATTATTATTTATTACTATTATAAGTAGAATATATATGTTAATTAAATCGTTTTTGTTTGATAAACAAGGTTTGTATCTATGATAGCTTTCTTATTTATATTGATCAATAATATGATAAACATCTTTCAATATTTATCTAAATTGATCTTTTATTTTTTTATTATTATCTGAATGTTTTTATCTTTGGGAAGTTTGAAGAAAAGTATCTCATAAAGTAAGATAGTTATTGTTATTAAATTTCAGATTTCTAATGAAGTTTAACGCTAAGATCGTGGATGCTCACTACTGATGAGCATCATACTAGGATGAAATGGCCGTCCAGTGCTTCCATGGTTTTCACGGTGGTCTAGCTTTAATCGACTAAACCACTAAACACCTTAAGAGGAAAGTATGTTTGTAAAAATTTCAGCGATTTGAAAATAAAAGTAATTCTAAGTAATTCCATTTGAGGGTATGATCTGATGGCTGAAATTTTGTACAAATATTATTCCTTTTTTAACATCTTACATACACTCAATATCCAAATGTTTTGAGAGTATCATTCATATTTAAACGAAATTTCCTGCAACAAAAAACACTTAACAGAAGGGGTTTTGTGGAGATTTTAGCATTTTTATATAGTTGAGATCATGAATTAATTGAAGCTAGACCACCATGGAAAACCTGGAAGCACTGGAAGGCCGTTTTGTCCTATTGTGGAGCTCCTCAGCAGTGCGCATCCACGATCCCGCCTCACGAGATTTGAACCCAGGACCTATTAGTCTCGTTCACGAGCACTTTACCGATAGACCACTGAGCTTATCTTATCTACTTAATTTTCATTATTGTGAATCATGTTAGTTAAAATATTAATTTCACGATATTATAGATTGATTTCTCGGCCCATTATTTGTTTTCTTCAATACTTTTAAGATAGTTGAAAGTAATTATATAATGTAAATTAAACATACAATTTTGTTTATTCAAATCAGTTTTTAAAAATAATTACAAGTCAAAATATAAACACTTAATGGAGAGAATGAATGTTAATGATTTCTAATATTTATGAATATACTAGATAATCATTACACCAAGGTAATTAGGATTGGTTAACATTATATCGGTAAACAATGGATATAGTTGAAACAAATCAAGAAGGACAGTCGCTTTACAATATGATTTATTTATTCTATCAAATTAATCAAACACTAAACTAAGATATAAAAAGCACTTTCACGGCTGTGAAATCGATTACTCTGTTGTGGAGATATGACCGACAAGCTTATTTTGTAAATAGTTTTTAATATTATTTGTATTTGTAAGCAGAGATGGATAGTGGCTAGCAGTGGAATCCAGGATGCGCGTTTCGTCCTATTTGGGACTCGTCAGCTGGATGTACCTACATCTCAGAGTTGATGTTCACTCTGGTACTCGAACCCAGTACCCTCGCTTCAAACGCCATCGCGTTATCCACTCGGCCACTGAGTCCTGATAGCCACTTGCTTGTGCGATGGGGTGAAGTTTGAATTCACTTAATATTGTTTGTTTGGATCTTCCCATCGATGTGTTTAGGACTGCAACTGTTCAGTCTCTAATTGGCATATGCACAGCATGCACATATGCCAATTAGAGACTGACCAGTTGCAGTCCTAAACACATCGATGGGAAGATCCAAACAAACAATACTAAGTGAATTATTTGTATTTGTTTTGTCAATTTTTCACTGTATGTACATTCATCATTAAATGACTGTACATGTTGTTTTAGTCAATGACCTTGAAGATACTTTCCGTTGTGATTCCAACATAGCGTGACATATTCTTTCTGGCTACCAAATACATTAATACTCACACATCCCTCGTTCTGTTTTCATTCGAGATTGAGTTAACTTAGTTCTAAAACAAATATTATTTACATTCATAGACTGAGAAAGTGAATACATCATATCTTACTGTGGATTACAATACTGGGGAGATCATCGATACGTTTAGAATTAATAAGCATCTATAATTGTGGATTTATTGTACCAGATCAAAGTCGAACACGCACCATTTCGGGTGAACTTAAGTAAAGTCCCATTATTTATTGTATTCGTAACATTTAACTTATATATTTTAATATTACTATTGGTTGTTATTAACTTTGTTGATATCTTTTGCTTCTATATATTGTCTGGTCCACCACACTGTGTACAACATTATCCTCAATGAGGTAAACAATGGTAGACACATGTTCGTTATGTACCACATCCAATTTTATATACTAGTTTCGTGTACATGCAAAAAGTATGTACATTAAGAGGACAGAAAGATGGGTTCCAATTCGTTTTATGAAGCATATATTTCAAAAACTCTGTCTTGGAGGATAAAACTACCTTCATAGTATGGTGGACAGCCACCTTCTAGACAGAGACTACAAAGTGAATACAATGGGTTTTTCTAACGTTATCAATAAAAAGTTCAACTTCATCTTATTAAAATTCTCAGAAGCCGTGGCAATTATAAAACTTGAACCCGACCACTGAGTTTAAGAAGTACAAATATGTGACCTCCAACAACCTTGGCAGCATATTTTTTCATCTCTTTTCTTTACTTGATGATAAATCAAATCTAATTACGTAAACTAACATGGCCTTTTTTCTACCTATACTACCTATCCGAATCAATTATAAAAGATCCATTTTAAGAATAATTATTAATTTCTTTGAAACTAAGTGTAACCTATTTGTTAATGATTGACATTTCATTTCCCAACAACGTTTTTGAAATTCGAAATGATTAACCATATTAATTCATATACACTAGTCGTTTGGATCTTTCTATAAATGTTTAGGACTGCAGGTACGTCGAGTTGATGGACCCCAAATAGGACGAAATACTCGTCCCGAATTCCACTGCTAGCCACTATCGATTTCTGCTGAAGAAGAAACAACAGAAGTAAATGAAATTTTCGTATTCTGCAAATATTGTTGTTTTCGCTTTTTTAATCTTATGAAGCCATTTGTATGAAAGAATATGATTTCACACCATTATTAAAATAATCTTTAGATCAGATAAATCTTTGAAAGACATTTGACTAAATGTGTATGAACTCAAAGAATATTGTGTTCGGAAAATCATCAAGTAGGCTTCAGTGATTATCCTGTTATTTTTTCATTTTATTTGTTTGTGGATAAAATAATCTGTTACTAAAACCAAGTACATCACAGTGGCACATATAGATCAAGATTAATTATTAAATTAGGGGTGTTCTGGTGACGTTTTACAGTTTGAAGACAGTTTTCTCTTTATGGTGTGTTTAAACTGAAGGGGTGGGAAGCCAACGTTTCAAATTTCTCATCTTCAGTCAACTGGCCTGTTATATCTTGTGGCCTGCGTGCCCTTCAAACGTATAACGTGATAATACCGCAAATTAGAGAGCAGTGAATTATCAATCGGACCAATGATACACGGAACCCGTACGAACAGTCTAGAGTACTTGTCGGTCCTGCTTTCTATCCAGCCCAGTCTATTAAGTCCAGAACACCAATATCAGCCTCTGCAATATGAATCATTTATTCCAAACTGTTATGACTCGCAAGTTGAACGTTTTATTCGGATCCTAGCTATTCGGATAACCCCAGGCTAGCACTACTCAGCGACTTGGAAGACCAGAGAGAAGACACGAGTATCAGAGAAGCACTTTACTACAAGGTTCAATTATGTACAGAAAAACAGAGGTTTTATAGTAGCTAAAAGACCTTGAGATCCCATAGTAACAGTATGTTAACAGCCAATCAGGACCTTGTTATTTTAGTAGCATAGCTTCTAACTAATCGCTGATTGGTTGGTCTCTTTATGAGCCTCTCTGGAGGCTCTGATAGAGTTTATTGTAAGCCGATCTAACACAAACATACTGGGTTTATATAACGACCAAACAGACCACATCGTACCATAAAATAGGAAACAATATTTGTACAAGATTTAGCCAAATGTGGCTGTGAATAAGGAAGATAGTAATTGATAGTTTGGGGATAACTCAAAAATGGTAAGTCGTATAACGATAGTTCATAGGTCAAAATAAAGCTTATAATAAGAGGGATGCGAATATGATTAGTTTAGCTAGTTAACAATTATACAATAAAAACATATGTATGTTATTGGTCCATAAACAGTTCTCAAAAGGTACTATTCATAATTATTTTCGGGATATAACATGGCGCTATAGCACGACCGATGTCTAATTTAATTAGTGTCTGACCTCTCCATTTAGTCGACGTTGCAAGTCACTGATTCCCACAAAAATTATGATCTTAGGTTTGGTCTCGATAAAAGACTAGAATGAGCACTGATATGTTTAAATTCAACTAGAAAGAAAAAGCTGTTGATTATTTTCTGATGTTACTTAGATCTAAATTCCTGCTATGTCGGTGTAGGAAACTAACATTTTTATCACAGCTAGTTGTTATTCATTTGTTTCAAATTCACCCATCACTATGATCGACCAAAAGTCTTCCGACTGAAAATATGCAAAGAAGATAAGAAAGAAGTGCAGTCTAAACTAATGCTACTTATTACTGCCTCACTAACTTGCTTACTTAATTACTTATGCCTGTTGGTCCTCATGAAAGCGTGTGTCACCACAGTGACCCTCCAATCTACTCTGTCTTGAGCTATCTTTACCACTTCTTTCGAAGTACTATTCATTCCTTTGATGTCTGCTTCCAATTACCAGCACACTGTCTTCTTCAGACTTTAGTTCACTCTTCCTTTCCACATTCCAAGTTAGGACCTGTTTCGTGATGCGTTTCGATGGTTCTCAGCATCCTTTACTGATTTACACTTCATTTGAAAACTGGTTTATCTTCTGTCACAGTAAGTTGTTGCTGGTCGTATCCTGCCAACCTATCTGGGGCATATTGAGTAGACAACTGTTTATAAATACCTATACCGTTTTGCTGATGGTTATAGTGATTCTCTGAGTGCGAGATCATTACAATGGAACTATCTTAACTTTGTATTGAAAAGTGTGACTATGGTGTTGGGTGATGGTTGTTTTGAGTTGGAGGTATTCTTCAATTGTAGGAATGTGGTGCTCACTTTTCCGATCCGTGCCTTCACACTTGCACCAGATCCTCCTAATTTATCAACGATAGTATCCAGGTCTGTCAAACCTTCCACCTCTTCCAGAACTTCTCCATCCAGTGTGATTGTGTTGGTGCACTCTGTGGTGTGTTTCATGATCTTGTTATTTCCCTTGTGTGTGTTTATGTCTGCTGTTGTAGAGGCTGCTGCTATATTGTTTGTCTTCATTTGCATTTGTTGTTGTGTATGAGGTAGATGATCTAGGTCATCTGTCACATCCATATCATTTGACTGCATCCAAGCTGTTCATTGTATTCCGTGCTTCTTCTTAGATGTGTAGGTCATCATAATCCACTCAACCACTATGAGAAAGAGAAAGGGTGAGAGTAAGCATCCCTGTGTGAAACCGGTCATCACTCGGAATTTATTTGTGAGTCATCCTCCATGCACGATGTTGGATTGTAGTTCGTCGTGAGAATACCTTAAAACAGTGATTACGGTCTCAGTTACATTGTAATGTTGAAGAAATTTGCATAAGTTTGTCTTGTCCGCTGTATCAAATGGTTTTTCATAGTTCAGAAAGCTGATGTTTAGTGACGAGTTGATATGTATGGATATGTATTATCGCGATTCGTTCAGTACATTATGTATTATAAAAGATGCAGCTTAGTGATCTGGAAGTTGTGTGTTTACTGAATCTTTCATTCAGTTCAACAACACTCGGTTGAAAACTCCCTGTTACTGAGTGCGGTGTGAGGCTCTCATAGCTTTCACACTTGCTGAGGTTTATTTTCGATGCTTAGACATGTTTTCCATCTTTCCAGTCCTTTGGAACTCCTTTTTCTTGCCTGAGTCTTTTTGAAGATAATGTTATGCATCGTTTCAGTTACTGCAATATATGACTTCAGTTTACCAGCTGACATATGTGTTATGCTGTTGCCACAGCTTAGTAAAACATTTGACGTTTTCAGATAGGCCTATTTCACTCCCTTATGAATCTTGGAAAAAGAATTACTACTAAGTCATGTTAAGTGCATAAAATTTGAATGTTGTGAAAGAGTGAAAATTCGTAAAACGATTCGTCAGAATTACCAGGAGGTTGGAGATTTTATCCTTTAATTAAAGAAACAAGCCACCAAGTGTAATTACACTGATCAATTTCGTTTACACATGAATGATCGGTTAATTACTGGAATAAATAAACCAGAGCTGGAAAGGGAGCTTATACATACGCCGGCATGTTCCTTTCAAGATTCGGCATGTTATTCATGTAGTAAGCTTCATTCACTTAATAATATGCATTTCGCCATGCCATAAGCCTCAAGTATGGTAACACTGGACACATCAGGCTCATGGATTAAACTTCTGTTCATTACCCAACTAGTGATTACAAGTTATGTCATCGTGATCCTGTTAATTTTGATGAATCACATGCTATCAGTATTCACAACTTTGGGTGCAAATGGTTCTTGGCGGAATGGAGCAAGATTTCGCTTATTAGGTTTCGGTATTTTGTATCAGTGGGTACGCCGTGTTACTCATCTCCCACAACCGTTAGCCACCCTAGATTAAACTCTTCTAGACATATCGATGGCTTTTAGAATATATCTTCTAGCCTCTTCACTCCTGACTTCTGATTTGAATAGGTTGACATACGTCAGTATAACCTTCTTATGTTTAAAGCTGTTGTCGAACCCCGGATACCTGTGACATTTTTACTAGGTACATTTTACGACAAGAGGAGAAATATCAATAAATTATGGTGAGATACAGCCCTGAGGTCATAACACTGTACCAACTTTTCTCTCGAAAGGAATCCTAGGAAGTTTGTTTTTCCACTTCAGTCGTCAGCGATTTTCAGGTTCCGACTACTCATGAAGAGTAACAACTGTGCCTACTGTTCATTCTGCCGTGTTTTGCTTCGCATTTCTTGGTGTTACTACCAATCTTCGCGTTAATATTGAGCTCAAGTAGATGTTTAAGAAGGTGCTCACTGGTGTCTAGGATGATATCAATCATTAGAAATCCAATTACTTTAATGAGTTAAAATCCAGTGATTTTAGCCGTTTCGTATAAGGCTTGAATTTGAGTCCTCGAAATGGTCTCGTGATTTACCTCTGGATACAATTTGTTGTGTTTTATTCTTTCGGAATGAATTGTGAAACAATATATTTCCACACTTCAAATGCTCTCAAATAAAACTACGAAATATTAATTGAAACATTTTACAATAAAGTTGCTTCAACGTTACCGATGCAAAGTCTGCTCGCGAAGTTCCGGTAATAAGCTCCTGGAGGAATCTCTCAGGACATTGTGTGACCTGAGAAAAAGTGAAGTTTGCCCTGGCCTAAATATGTCGATTATTTAGATACAAAGTAATACAATCACTTATCGTTGCCCTGATACCTAACTGTTTGAGCCTATTGATGAAACATATACGACTGACCCTACTTATAGCTTTTGAGGAGTCAAGGTATATAACATTAAACTTACCCCTTTGTTCAAGGACGGTTCACCATAATTTCAGGGGTGACCATTCCTGAAACCATGCTGTTGAGGTGAAATGAAGTTAGTTGATAAAAAGTAGCCACACAGACCGTCACATAGAAAACTCCATTGCTTTTGACGGTACTGAGAGAAGTGCTACCAGATGTCAGCTTGAAGGTTCACTGAATTTACCCCCCTAGAAAAATGTCGCGATATGCTCTACACTCCAATTATCTGTGCCCGTGCATTGACTGGACGGATTTGAAAACATCATACTAAGCTGCCTATGTCCAGATTGAAGCCGCTTTTCTCAGTATAGCAGAATGAATCATATCCGGGCTAGAAGTGTTCTTATTTCGATGGTGCTGGTTTTGAAAAATCAGTTTAACGATCCTGTTCACTTCTGAAAATCCTTCTGAGTGGCAGATGAAGCTCTTTGATGTAGTTAGTTTAGGATGGTTGAAATTTTGGTGGCATCACCTTTACTATTAGTCGAGCAATCAGGACCAGACAACTAAAAAACTTCGGCTTGGCTTGTCGAAGAAAGTCTGCATGACATGATACGTTTTCGAATAGGAGACAAATTTGCTGACTAGTTTTATTTGATACTGAAACCTTTCTTCACTTGTCGACTTCAGATATTGGTTCATAACTTCTTCGAACTGCCTATGAGTGCATTCATCACTTGTTCCTTTATGTTCCGTATTGAAGTATCGTTTGAGTTTTTGTGATGTTTAAATAAATCAATGACTTCTTAGTATTGATGACTGTTGTAATTTTGAATTCCAAATACAATACATTCGTTCGAGTTCATCTGATACTTCTTGATTAAATTGCGTTATTCCTGGGATTACTAGTTCATACTACAATTCAAATACTTCTAATTATCATATTATCGTCGCGACTGAGCCTGTGATGGAACGGTTAAATATAAATTCAGATTTTAATGCTTTTGAGGAGTACATGGAAAGGTTCGAAATCTGGGCTATGACCAAGGAAGATGATGATGATTTTAATATTGTGGCCCATTTCCTTACATTCATTGGGAAAGAAGCATACAGCCTTATAAAGATTTTGGCACTTCCAGACAAACCGATTTCACTCCCCTATGCAACTCTCAAGCAACTTCTGTTGGATCATGTAAAGTATACAAATTCCGAATGCGGTAAGAAAGGAAAATCCGATAAAATGACTCGTCAGAACATCAGGAATTCCACTTATTCAAACAGTCGTCGTAGTTCGATGCGTAATCAAATTTATTCAGATAATACTTCATTGAGTTGTGAAACAGTCCATGATGATGAGCACAAGTTTAGTAAATGCATGTTCTGCGGCAAGTTTCACCCATGTAATTCATGTATATTTCGTAATTCTAAATGCTTTAAATGTGGTATAACTGGACATATTCAGTCAGTTTGTAATACCATGGTTCATTTCGCTGAAAGTAATGCTAAAATGGATGCTTCTAATGATCAGTTATCTTTATTTAGAAGTGGTATAACGTCACATAGCAGTCCAAAGTTAACTGAAACTCAGAATCATTGTGAGACAAAAAATTTTAACCAACAAACTTATCGGATTTCTCATGATATTGAACCAGATATGGTTTGTCGTAATAATTCACATACTTCTGATGGAATTTCTTACAACTCTGAGAATAGAATGTTAAATGAGTCAAATTATGATCAAAAACCAGATTCAGTCTTGGTAGATGCTGAATTCCCTGTTGATTCATTATTCTTTAATGAAACTCTTAATCCATTTGAGGAAAATATTTCAGAGAAATCAAATTCTGATATCATATCAAGTGTCAGTGGTCCTCACAATGAATTTATCTCTAATGATATTCCTCATGAATGTGAAAAATATGTTTCTTATGAGTTGAATTCTAGTCATATTTCTGATGTTATTGTGTCATATGTTGGATACTCTCACGAACAATGCATGTTGAATAGAATCCCTAGTCAGGGGTATAATGATACAGAGGGGATAGCAAAATTTTCCGAAGCAACCAGAGAACCAGTTTGCCCAGAAGTGAAGTTTGCACAGACAGAGAATCCAAATCAAGTCCAAGATTATCCTAATGAATATGAGGCAGATGAATGTTTTCTATCCGATTGTTTCGCAGGTAAATCAAGCCTAATTGAATCACGTGTGTTAATTACATATATCAATGTATATCCATCTGTGTATTCTAATATGAATAACAAAAAGAATATGTATCATGATTTTTATTCAAGTCAAAGTCACATGATGGAATACCTCAAATTATATATCAGTGTTTATTCCCAAATACTCACATACAGTAGTCGGTGCGTAAGATTTGAGATAATGCAAATTGGGAACGTCATATTGGCTAAAACATTGCGAATCAAGGACCCAACATTATTTCGTGGGGGATGATATTGTTGGAAAGTCCATGATGCAAATTCTAAATATCAATGGTTTCACTACACAACCGACATGCTGATTGTATACAATTCTAGAACCCAGATAATACAGAGTGTACATTCAATACACCACCGGACAGATGTAGGATGAACTTAAGAAGAAGACAAACAATCGATTACAGACACTTACACTTCAATTCGATCTGTGGTGGATGTGATGTTTAAATAAATCAATGACTTCTTAGTATTGATGACTGTTGTAATTTTGAATTCCAAATACAATACATTCGTTCGAGTTCATCTGATACTTCTTGATTAAATTGCGTTATTCCTGGGATTACTAGTTCATACTACAATTCAAATACTTCTAATTATCATAGTTTTATCAACCGAAGAATGCTATTGCCTATGACTACATTTTACCTTCAGTTTTTGGCCACCCCTTGGGGGTAAACTGATTTGCAACACGTACGTTCGTGTAATTCATTTCATATTCAAGAACAATAATGATCATCTAGGGGTTGGCTTCACGGTTTTATTTTTACCACTAGTAGTATCATATTTATCATGCTAATTGGAAGGCTGAAATCATTGAATCTCAACACTATAATCAAACCTGTTATGATTTCAATTTTGAATATTACCAGGCACAAGCTTCATGTTTTTGCGTGTTGTAATTTGATGATTGGAAATGATAAATTTCCAATCATAACCTGTGAACTTACTATCACTGATTCTGTGTAATCTACTCTGCGTCCAGAAAATTTAAGTGTTTAAAGGACGATCTTCATTACTGCCCACTGAAGACTGCTTTAATGAAATGCTCGATAGTTCATTGACTACACCATTCAAGTAAGCAGATTCGGCAAAACCCTAAAGCTTTTATTTTGGTGGTCATGTTGGAAATCTTAAGAACTGGGAAGCATCCGTTAATTCTGTTGCTGCTGCGAAGTTCAAAAACCCGAAAATGAGATCAAATAGTCTTTCAATGAAGAATTACCACATCATATACAGAAGAAGCATGGATAAATTGTTTAAACAAGAAAATGCCCATTCAAATATGGAACATTTACAGATTGCTGACTTTACGTGTTATCGGAAACTGATTTTTACCAACCTTCGGACGATTTGCTGAACAGGGTTGATAAATCTGTGGTTCGTATGCAAGTCAGTCGCAAAATATGAGTAAGTTACAAGGACCTATGTGAGTCCTTTCTAATATCTGTAATACATTCTAATACTGATGGGCTTTTTGTAGAAAGTAATAAATATAACTTTAAAAGATAGTCTGAGATACATTCAACAAAGTTGTCTTAAAGAGATACGGGGAACAACAAATAATCAATCATTAATTTCAGCTGTGATGATTGCAGTGTTTACATCAATTAATGGCACTTTCCACTGAGTTGTGAAATTATTGCGAATTTCGAATATAAGTTGTACACCTATAGTTCTACCTGCCTTCAAATGGACTATTGCGTGAAGTGTTAGCACGTTAACCGAAACACTTTTAATTATCCTACATTTCCAGCTGGCTCCTTCACTGTGTCATATAGTTGTCCCATGTTTCTTTCTCTTGGATACTTCTCTGCTGTCGTTGTTAGATATTCCACATATTTCAGCCTGTCTGCTCCAACTTTCGTCTTGCGGTTTGGCTTTATCTGCTCTTGTTCTGTTGTTACTAACTACTGTCTTGTTTTTTCCTAAATCTAGTTCAGTGTATCGATAGGGATCTATTCCTTTTGAAGAGAGGGAGTGCAGTGGCATTTTTAACTTCAAGGTGAGGCTGTGTGTTTGTTTTATACAGTGTAAGGAATAACTCTGTGAGTATTGCGCCAAGTTTTCTTCGCATAAAATGAAAAGTTGCGTTTGCCTTGACTGCATACATTATTTGGTTTGAGTTTGTATCTGAGGTTTCTGTGGTTACAAGTTCGAGATCATGCTCTGAGGATTTAGTGAAGGGTGTAATTTTTTTATGAGCAGAATGCTCATGACATGTCATTTCTACAGATAAAGTTTTGATCCATTATCTACGTCTCATTCTTCTGTTTCCGTATGATCCTTTTGAAGCTCAAGTGAGTCATTTTTATTTTTATGGACCGTAAATTTACGTCGTCTACACAGATCAGCACCATTGAGCAGATATTATTTAACATATCAATAATAAGGATCAAGGAGAGAAGGGGATCTATGGTTTTTTCTTGTGAAACTTCTGATATTGAGGCCTACCAACTCGTTTGGTTTTTGTTTACTTTAGAACGGAACATCCTGCTCCTTAGGCGGTTTCGCAGCCACGATAAAAGGGGTGAATTTAATGAGTGCCTGAATAGGTCATAAACTGAGGTACTGACGGCATCTGTGCACTGTTCCAGGAATATGGATAGGAAGTTGTCAAGTCCTCGTAACTTTTCTGAGTGCGTGGGTTTTTAGCCTCTCAGACTCTTAACTGGCACTGGAGTTGAGGACTGTTCGAAACTGCTGGCTTGGCCTGAAAACATCTATCTCTGTGTACTTCGAAGCCTCATCTATTTCTCAACACTAGACAAAAGCTATGATAAGAATCCATTGAGGGCTCTTAACGCCTGTTCAAGGCTCTACGTTTGCCCTGTAGCAGGCGTTCTGTGCATGGCCTAACCAAGAATCTTCTCCTTTTGGTTGTGTGCTTACTGTGAGGTAAATTGTTTTGAAACGCGTTCTCAAGGATGTATCTCACAATCTTCCAGTTGACATCCGCTGTTGGCCCCTACTACTCTCTCGACCTTTTGGCATACCAAGGATTCGCCACCTTTGTCGTATAATCTGCCCTGGTGAAACTAAAGTAAGGAGCATTCTGGTCCCTCTGAAATATTTTGTTTTCGGTCACGTTGAAAATAACTGTAAAACAGCCATTAACATCCAATGGTGCCTGTATGTGGACATCATCGACTAGGTGCTGATCATTTGTCAGTAAATAATCTAGGTTTGAGTGTTTTCCGTCCCTGTTCCATATTGTGGTGCTACCCACATGTGCAGTAGGTCCTGAATATTTAATGGCTGTGGCAGGTAGTCTATGGGACCGCCTTGTAGGGGTTGTATCCTGCTTGCTGAGACTTAAGAATGTATGTTGAAGCCTCCAACTAGTAACATTTGGCCATACACAGATATGGTAGTTGTATTTTTGCCCGTATTATCTCATCTTTTCGGGTGTTGTGACCTTTGGAGGCAAGTATATTCCTCCAGTCATACATTTTGTGCCTTTCACATTGAAGCAACACCAGTATAATTTTGTCGATTAAGCTAATGCGATTCTATGTAATGTAACGGCTTTGAGGTGACCCCCTTTGTATATCGCCACTGCACTTCCTGTTTTATGTACTTTATCTTATTTTAAAAGTGCCATGCCTTATAAGCTCACTTCTTCACACGTAATGTCAGTCAATCGCCATATTTCAGTTGTGAATAAGGTCTTTAGAATTAAGTGAAAGCATATGTTTCTGATTTCTCTGAAGTTGAATCTTGGTCCTCTGACTTTGGTGTAGAGGCACTTGATGGTTTGTCTCATCATCTGATGCCACTCTACAGCAGCATCTCCTGATTTTTAAACACATTGTCGTTGGCTATTTCCTAATGAAATGACTTCCGTAGGTGTTTGACTGTATAGCGTGCTCTGTCGGCGAACAGTGGTCTTGTATTGGTATTGGTCCTAATCACACAATCCTCAACGCTGACATGAGATAACTGGAAAAATTCATATCCAATAGAAGGTCAACAATGGAGAGGGCGGGAACAATCAATGGAACTCATTTGGATAGAATGACTCAGCCTTATAATAATAATTTATTCTCAACTAACAGTTTGTTACATTAGGCATGCCGGTTTACAGACAAGATCAAATTGTTACAGAAGTTACAATTTTCACTTTGGAAAATTATTCAGCCGGGTCGACATTTTACTATATATGAGTGTAAATGGATTTCGTAAGAAACATATTGTCAATACCACTTTTGGCGCACTTTATGAAGGTAGCGTTGCAACATACAGTTGGTGGTCGACAATAGAAACGTGCAAAGTTGGGAGCTTTTAGAAGCTTCGACCTTATATCCCTCCGGAATATCTGAAGCTTTAATAACGGTGTAGGACGAATTCACCTGTGCTATATCTGTTTTCGGTGGAGGTATCTCTAGGGGGCTGAAAAAGGTGTAAGAAAAAGGAAGGACGAAGAGCAGAGCACACAATATTCATGTAGGAATATTGAAGGTATAACCATTTAGTCTAGTTGTCTGTTACTGAAGTACTTATTAGGCAAGAACATGCTAATTTGTTAAAGAAAAATAAGTGTGAACAAGGTATGAGTGGATAAGGAACTGTATGAATGAAGGTAGTCTAGAAAGAAGTATGGAATTATGTATAATTATAAAATAAAGTGCTGGAAACAGTATTTCGATACAAATGGCTGTTTCACTTTTTTCGAAGCTATTTGAAATCTTTTTTTGTTTTTAGATTTTATGGGGTATGGAGTGGGCTTCGTTTTTAGCCAATTGTCCAGCTTGCTTGTGATAGGATTACTCGGTAGGAAGTGGAACCAATTCAGCATTCTAAACACGATTTATATCAGTTATCTCTTATTCATATTAGATAAATTGATCTATCCCCAGCCTAAATGTGTTCTTTAGAAACGCCAAATGTTGTCTTGCAGACTGTTGCGACACGACGAGTCAGAATAGCGAATGATATGGCCTACATATAAAATCTTTTAGATTAGTAGTTTTATCATGATAAATAACAATTTTAGAATTATGTCAATGATTACAGCGGCACTAGTAACGAACTGGACCATAATTCCAAAGTCTTTCTTCAGTGCCGTGGGTTGCTAATCAAGGTCAATCGACACCAAAGTATATTTTATTAGGAGTCTCGTTGTCGGCCTTCATAACATCTGGCGTGACTGAATAGGTTCTTTTACGATCTCAGTCTCGTTTCAGTCCTCTCACCTCCTGAAATTCACAGACATCAGACCCGGAAAACTGATGGTCGTGGTGTGTAACAATTACTCCCCATATCAATCAAAAGACATAGTCTAAGCTGCGAAAACTGAAAAGGATGTACTATATATCAAAAGACTTCAGTGCCCTGCACCAAGTTTTCTTTTTACTTGAAGGAGTGCAAAGTCACCACAATAAAAAAAATACAGGTAGAGGAATGTACTGCACTCACTACTGCATCTAAATCCCAAAACATATGTCTCCTACTTGAAAAAAGCATAAGAAAGGACGCAGATCACAAAATTCACTCCACACTGCACGATGGTGTGACGTATTATGATCAGGCCGTCATAAGTGGACTGTCAAATGATTGGTTTTCCCACAATGAGAATATATTTCATGCCTCAGATATCAGCAACAAGTGCATCAGCAAAAATTATCTTCTTATCATTGACTTTGATCATCGTAGTATACACATCACCAACGAAACACTTAAGCTGAATGCAAGTTCTGGTGCCGATGACATCCCATCACTTCTTTATAAAATGTCTAAACCGGACATATAAACGCCACTACACAATATGTCCATATTATCTTTAGAGGCAAGTACATATCCAGAAGCTTGGAAGGTAACGTATGTTGTCCGCAAACGCAAAACAGGACCGAAAAACCTGGCCAAAAACCATAGACCTATGAATGTCACCACTGTTAGATCATGCATAATGGAAAACGTGATACAAAGTCAACTGTCTGATCACCTACTGAGGGGAAGATTTAATAGGCCCGTCACAACACAGCTTTATTAGATCAAGGTCCTGCAGTACATGTCTGAAGACTTACTTAACGGGGTTACCTGCATACATGACCAAGAGAAGCTAGTAGTTAAACAATATTTCGATATTAAGAAAGCTCTTGATAAGGCGCCCCATAACCCCCTAATCAACAGACCTCAGTCGGTTGGGATTACAAACTTCTTATTTCAATGGATTAGGTCCTTTCTCACAAACAGATAACAAATAACCAAAATTCACTATATAACATCTACACCTCGACCAGTATCCAGTGGTGCCGTGGAGGGTAGTGTCTCGAGTTCATAGCGTTTTACAATCTACATCAATAATATATGCAGGTGTTTTGACATAGGTGAGACCTGTCTTTACGATGATGACTTAAAAGTCAACTATACCGCTAAAATTCACGATGTGCTTAGTACTATACTAACAATACAGCATGAACTCAACAAGGTAGACAATTGGTAGGAGCTCAACACAGCGAAAGGCCGCTGGCTATGTATGGGAGACACGTCTCTTAAAATAAAACTAACACTTAGCAAGAATGCACTGCCAAAACAAACATCAGTGACTGACCCAAGGGTGCATTACTTACAGAGTCTTAATTTCTTCGAACAAATTTCCACAAAAGCATCTAAAATGCGGAAATCGCTTCGCGTCATTCTTCCTGACTTACTCCAAAATAAATTTCATCTCGTTGTTCACAAGGTATGTGTAAGACCTATTGCTGAATACTTTTCCTTCTCATTTTCCAACATAAGCCTATCCGATATACTTAAGGTAGAGCGAATACAACGGGATTTAACCCCTCGAAATACTTGTGACCGACTCATTCATTGGCTATAATTCCAGATGCCATCCAAATCATAGGACTACAACCCTTTTGGAAAAGAAGGTTTGGGTGGAATTTCATTTTCTACTTCAAACTCCTCAAAACCTTACCTACTCCACACGTAGTACTATTCTTACCCAAGACCCATATGGATACGACCTTAAAGACAAAGTACATACGCTCAAAGTTGAAAAATACAGAATAAAAACTCGGGAAAACTTCTTCCTTATCAAGTATGCATTATTATGGAACAGTCTTTCCTCTGAAATACGCATGGCAGATGGATTACATACGTTTGTTAAGCTTCTTGATGAAGTCTTTCCCTGCACAGATCTAATACGATCGAACACATCTGCGTCCCATCTAGACATCATAGGCCCTCTACATGTACAGACCAAATTGAATTCCAAGTTCAATTTACCATACTTTCCTACTTTGCAGTTGTGTTACGTATTCATCCCCCCTTGACTTTTTACTTGAAATAGATTGGTAACTCACTGAACCTATCGATGCTGCTCAACTATAGTCGATCGCTAAGGGACACTCACTACTGTCCTTAAAAGTTGCCAAGAGAACAACACAATCCACTGCCTACTACCAGTGGTCTTGCGTCTATAGAGTTTTAAACTCATCACCCGGTTAGGATAGCAAAAAATTACATCAGCACCAAGTTGATGTGAGTTTCTTCTTGTTTCTTTCTTTATCAGCTTTCTACTCTCCCGTACATTATGTTGACTTACCATTGACATTATTTCACCACCCATTGCCTTATCTATAACAAATATATTCCTATACTTTTCCACCTACTTCGGTGAACAACTGTATTCCATTATAACCTTCTTAATGCTCAAACTTTGGTCGACAACCTATAGTTTATACTATGGTAATTTAAAGCACTGTATCGACGCCCTACTCACAGCTCATAATTTGTAGCTGCCTGATAAGTTTGTAAGCCGTTACTTATGGAAATAATGTTTTCCAACAGGATGTGAAACAAAGAGCATCATGTGAGGTATGATATATATCCAAAAATAAGCTTAAATGAGCAAAAAATTACAAAAGGAGGGAGGGTAGAGTTACTGACTGGTAAGCATTGATGGTGAGGGTGATGACCCAATCCGCCATGTTTGTGGGGCAGAACATTTTGTTTGTTTCAGACTCTTTATGATAGAGAACGAGTCAATCGATCAATGATATTGAGGTTGTTCTCCTGTGCTCACCATTTGACTCATGTTTCCAATTTTATACTGAATTAGCCGTTCTACTAAGACAATCTACAACATGAGAATTCGGACTTTTACACTAGGACTATGTGGCTGGCATCAGATGAACAAATGTCAGACAATGAAATATAGAGTTATTAATTTCCTTAACACTTTACTCTCTTGATGCACTTTTACATTTAATAAACAGTCTTCCATATACTAACTTCGACTTCTTCCCATCATTCGAACCTACTACACCTTGTTAGATATCACAATCCATTGTTCTTTATTACTAACTTCTCTCATCTGGAGGCTCTTATCACATTTTACTCTGGCAGCAAGTGCTAGTATGAATTTAATCTACTAATTCATCATACGTCTGTCTATTCCACCACAAAATATTAAACATTGTTTAACCCTCATATCCCAATGCATTGCTGCTCCTTGGTTTTTTTCTGAATCTTGTCTCCGAGGGCACAGCTATGGAGTTTCTGATGAGTGGAACAAACTTGACGTATGCGCTTTCTCAAGGTCATAATTCACACCAAGAGCTCTACAAATTTACTTTATAGCAACTATAAACTCAAAAGTTGTATTTCATAAATATTTAGCACGGCCAGAATTCTAACACAATCATATCAGGCTTGGATCTGATGTGTAACGTGGACGCGATGTCACTTTGGAAAATTATTTTAAGAACGAGTCAAACCTACTCATTAACTCACTCAGACATCTGCACGAGTGTACTATCATTTAATTTTATTGATTCCATCTATTTTTGACGCTACTTGGGAAGTCTGCTGCAAGCAAACTAATGTTGTGATTTGTAGATTATGCCTGTAATAACGGCGTGTATGTGCCCTGGGGGAAACATATTTTTATTATAAGAAATGGGGTAGTGACGTATGACTCGATGCTCACCCCTAGAAAAGCTTCTGGATTCTTTGGCTGTTTGGTAAATGTTAACGATTCATCAGTTCACGTCTTAAAATGGTGTAGGGTTGTGACGAAGGAGAACTTCTCTGACAACTAAAGGAGGAAGCATAGAGCATGAATTTCATTATCGAACTCCCTCAGATTGGATATTTTGACTAGTAAAGGAGTGTCGAAGTCCAGAAAACCACAACTCATGGTCACTGATATCAAGTTCTGAGAATCAGTGATTCGTAGCCGCAACCATGTTCATCTATACAGGCGACAAGTTATACTTATATTGTTGGCTTTCACTCTACATTCAGTCTGACATTTAGTGATATATAAGAAACATTTACGTGCAATATAAACGAGTAAAAATAAATCTAATGGCAAATATACGAAATAAAAAGACATAAACTTAAATCAAATAAAAATCAGTGACTTTAGTTTATCGGAAGATCAAACTGCTAATGAGTATATATATAAAAGGATTATTTTGTCCAAAACAAGGACTCACTAATCATTAACCCTATGTCCGCCCGTCGCAGTATAAAGACAGAGAAAACTTCACTGTGATTGTGATAGGTTTTCCTTACCTCCAGGTGAATTCCTAATTATAACGGATCAATCTTTAAACATTCAAGGCAAGATAGTAGGAAACATGTGCCTACACAAAGTAAGGAGGTAAATAAAATCTCTACGCATTTCGTATTGATATTGACGGGAGGTTTTCGGCTAAGTCTAAATAGTTTAGACTATTGCATCAGCCACATCCTAGAATCTACTCCCATGTGGATGTAGATATGATCAATTTATTAAATGAAAGGATGTCAGTTCACTGCTCTCGTAAAAAATCAGGCATTAAAAGGAAGTGTACATTTCGGAGTAATAAATGTTCGCTTTCACGTAAATGTTTGGTATCTCAGAATGTACTCGTAATCTACAAGGAAATAGACTAGTTGTAAACATCTAGGAAATTAAAGTGTTTTAAAACAGAATGTGTCTTAAAAGTTAAAAATCTTATGGACCCGCTGGAAGTTGGATTCCTCGATTATTTCTGTTGCAGTTTTATTATGTTTTCGGGTAACTCTTAACCATCCAACTTAAGCGGTTACAGATCCACAACACAGCGTACTGAATGTAAAGTGATTCGGATGATCGACCGAGCCCCCTTCATAAAAAGGTGCTGCTAGACATACGAAGCTATTTGTTTTGGGGTTTGTTGACTGCCACAGATTTTACTGATTTCATGCACATTCAAGTTTTATATTCTCGCTTCCATCATATTTGGACGAACCTCCTGTCCTCCCATATTGTCAGGACATTTTATATTACTCTGGTTTAGAAGTAACACCTGCCTCAGCACTTCGAAAGAATCTCAGCTCCAACCATGAGTTGTTGTGAACTTTCTACATGAAGATTTTTCAAATCCCAGTGTCGGGTTTAATAGGATTAATTGGTTTACCGTAGTTGTCGATTTTATATCTAGCTTCTCTTTCACGAAGTGGTGTCGCTAACCCTATGTCTAACTAGCAGCTTTTGTCGGTCCCTGAAACTGTTAGTAACCCTACGGTAAATGAATATACATTTTTCTACACTTGTTTTCGTACAACTAGGTGATTTGATTAAAAATATTAATGTTCAAAATACAATAGTTGGACACAAAGGCAAAATTGGGAGAAATACCCCAAAAAGACAAACATTAATGGCAATTAATGATCAAATAATAATAGGTTATACGAAAGAATGTAGCTTTGGGGAATGTTCGTCTGGGTGAACACCATAAATAGGTTATCAATCAATGGGTCAATGTTCTGCTGGATGCTCTTAGTCTACGATATGACAGAAAATATAAATTACACAGCGCTTGAGAGTAAGAAAGATTGATTTTCACACCAATTTTAACTGGGCCTAAAACGCATACAGAATTGCTATATCATATAATCAACTTTCGGGGTTTATTAAGGAGCAATTGATAATGACAGATGTAGAACTACATTTACCACACAGTATAGCAGTAAACTGATATGGTGAAAGCGGATGGCATTCAGAGTTAATGCACAAAAATTACACTTATTTGATGAAAACATGAATGGTTATACAATGCCAAGAAAATAAGGAAGATATTTTATTTTATCAGATGAAAATTATTGACTTTCTTCGTCACTGTGTCGCTTATTAGTTGGATCGATTGTCTTTTGGAGCAATAAACAAAGAGATATTCAGAATAGTGTACCAATGTCTCTTCCATGATGACTTAAAGCTTTTTGATCGCTTCAAAGTGAAAACCGTTTTATTCTTTCAAATGGTCAATATATGGTTGCGCGCGCTTAGGTCGGTTGGACTGACTTATGATTTTTACAGTGCTAACTATATTATGATCAGTTTGTATACTCATAGCTGGTTAAGTTAGCTAAAACTCGTCATTTTCTCCTGCAAAGTATGACTGAAGTCAGGAATGATTTTAACGAAGTGAGTTTTGTACAGATCTAGTTATGCTGTAGAAATCTGTGGATGACTTAGGTAAAGATGATTTAATCCGACTGTTTGCTTACCTGGAAGGGGAGCTGGAAGCAAGAGACATAGCACTTGCTGCTCTAAGGGTGGGTTGTTTTTCAGTGAATTACTTTCAGTCTGAACATGTAAATACGGCCAATCTAAGGGCGAAGTATGGTATTGTGGTAAACGACCAACAGAGTGTCAGAGACTTAAAGGATCCTTTTCAGGCATTACGAAGAGATTCAGTAAGTTTGGTTTGTACTGCCTTCATTCTTAGCTGTGCTCACCTCGATGCGATAGTGAATCTGCTTTAAAGCCATTGTATGATAGCCAGTTATTACAGCTAGAGAATCTCATATCATCTCAAAGGTATGCTCAGAACAAAATGCGAGACCAACTAGTCCTAATGGAGAAAAGATATGTCAAGGCAAGTCATATGTTTACATCCGTAATTGTTTTACAGGCGTGTGAAGAGTTAGAGGAGGAACGTCGAAAACACGAAAGAGATGCTGCTCAAGGTGACGACGTCTTAGTAATGCTTGAAAAGGAGCGTGAGAGACTTAAGTCAGAGGTACTTCCTGTTTTTTTGCTTAATTTTCAGGTTGAGTATGAAAAACTGCAGAACAAAAAGCTTACCCGTGACTTGAGGCGTGTAATTCTCAGTTGGAGGGAACAAAATGTTCTATGTAATAAGCAAAAGTTTGCTGCTGTTACTCTCATAAAAGAGCGCAAACGTCTTTCTAATGAACTTGCTAACGAGCAGAAACGTGTGATTGAGCTGGAGCGATCATTGCAACAGAATAGCCTCAATACGAAATCATTTAGTTCAGAATGTAACAACTCTGATAACAAGATGACTGAAACAGTTGGTTCAGATAATAACGTGTGCTGTAGCCGTCAGTGTGAGTTGTTACGACAAAAGTTGGCCGAGGAAACGGAGAATCGTAAAGCGATTGAGTGTAGTTTCGAAAGGTAATTTAGTCTTTAGCTCTGATAAACTATATGTTATCTCATAATTTTGTGATACCTTTTTGTATTCTTTGAGTTTTCAAAAATGATGTATCATCTAGTGTCATTTTACTTTTGTAAGATTTATTGCTTTTTTACATCTCGTCAATATACCAGTCATGTTCTTAGAGAAGGGACTGTATGAACTCGGTTTGTAGAAAATATTTTTCCTTACGTGTATGAACTTGTCATATTATTTCATTATGAGTAGTAAAAGCAAATTAGTAAGCGTGAAGCCTGTCATTATTACGGCAACAATTGGTTTCAAGCTCTTGGGGATCTAATCAGTTTTGATTGCTCAGGAAGGTATTATTATTATTATTACTTGAACACATGAATATTGGTACAAAGAGGCACAGAATACATTTACTCTACACAAGTCCCTTGATTTGTGTGTGCGATGTGATACTACTCGGGTGTCACACTAGGAACCTTCGACCTAAAGGTCTGATCCACAAGGCAGTAGAGCAACGTCAGTAGATAAAGTTCCATGGTAGCCGGTGACCGACAACTGGTTCATACGCCTAATGTTCCCTCAGAATCCTGGAGTTCACCTTCACCATTAGTTTGGAATCAGGGTTTTCTAACTTCCCTAGGTGGACCCTCTATATTCACTGACCAGATTAAAGCGCCAGACATTCGCTTTTCGTCCTCTCGATTTCATAAACAACAGCAATACCGCGAGAAGGCAATGAGTAGAACTTGTTTGGTAGTGACTGTACACGCGTGGCTATGTGAGAGCATTTCGATAGGGAAAGCGGACTCTCTTCACCCTCGGCCGTACCAGGGCGTTCGGGGGCAAAATCCAGGAAGGAGTCGTTTTTTACTTAGAAGTAATGTGAATTGCACAAGCGTCAATCAGTTTTGTTTGCCCCACCTTAATATAGTAAGGTAAATTTTACAAAGTGAATACCGTACGCATCTGAATAATAGTATCCATGATGGAAGATAAACGAACAGAAAATCAATTCATAGAATAAAAAGTTATGACCGATTGTGGAAACTCCATTTCTGTTAGAAAGTAGGGGATGATTACCCCTTTACCACTGCAATCAATTTCAAACCACATCACTTAAACTTTCCAGTCCTTGGTCACGATTGTTTCATGGACCATGACTACGTAGTCTAAATTTTCCTAAGTAGTTTGAACCATAAGATAGTAACTTTTTGACCTGATGCCACTATTCGATTTAGTTGCTCGCGGATTTTATTCCAACCTACTCCAATCACCGTTACACATCTTAAGGGGCGTATGTAACAAATGTCTTGGCCACCTGAGTAAATGGATGGATATTCAGTTCAATTGATTGTTTATGCTTAACTACTACTACCCTTCGTCTCTACTTGATTGTCCCACCGAACTCCATGTCAATATTTCATCGACCAACAACCCACCGACGCTGACATTACTGTCAAGATAGTTGGTGGTCATCACTTTAAAGTGTTGGAGAGCACTCAAAGAACCAACTTTACAGTAAATTATGTTCCGGTGAATTAGGTTATTCAGTACCGTTTTTTCACAAGCATCACAAACACAATTTAAGCACGACAAGGTATCTCTCGCTTAAAGCCATCGGAGGTACTCGTCTGCTTCAATAACATTTAGTAAAGAATATTTCTAATCTGCTATCCAACGATTATTATTTGTCTTTTCTCGTTCAGTAGTTTACTTTCTGGATAAAGCCAGTTAAATACTCATTTGCTTAAGTGATCTTTGTTTATCTGCTTGCTGGTCATACTAAAAGTACGTCAAATAAATCGTGGTATTGTTTGGTCGGGGTAGAGTTTTTTAGTAAAACTCATCTTACATGGTTTATGGCAAACGAATGTGATCATTGTTCAAGAGTGGTGGCTTAACAAATTCCTATGAGAGTGTAGTTGTTTGACTTAACATCACATGAGAGATCATTTTTCAGGTTTCAATAAATGCAAACTCAGCTCACAAACATTGAGATACTGTCCACCCTAAAATACCCTTATCCCGGAGTAGGAGAAGTAGACTCATCTTTTTGGAGTAATTTCTTTCATCCTAACTTATCATTTTGGTTAAGCATTGCGAATAATTAAGTGTTCGGACATCAAAACGGTTGTATACTTGCTCTCAAGAAGTTACTGGTTAATTCAACATTAATGTGGCAACAGTGGGATATGCCAGCCTAATTTACCTTAAGTATCACCAGAAGGTTAGCCTGACTAAAATGTCAAATATACGACTCTTTGTCGCTAGCAGTTTTTTTATTGCTTTAATCTGGCCTCATGATGACGAGATTATACGATATTCCTGTTTTCGATCTCCACTACTTAAATAGTATTTTCTTTATTTTGAATAATGCTTAGGCCATAAAATGTATTTGGATATTGTTAACAATGTTATTTATTGCATAAAATTATCTAAAAGTATCAATTTCAGTTACTCGAACATATTTTACGTAATTCATTTGAGCCGCATTTACATCGTAGGTATTGGAGCTTTATATAAGAACTTTGTATAGTCATTGTGCGATAAAATAGTTATTTTAGAATTTCTATTGGGACATTGGAATTTTCTGGGTTTTCGGGAAGTACAACATCGCCATGGATAAAACAAAATTGTCAGATTTTTCTTAGTACTTCAGGACTTCGAACTTTTATTTTTATAAGTTTAGTAACAGAACATGAATTATAGTAGGATGGTCATTAATTATGTTTTGGTTACTTCTGGGATTCACGTAGACGTCTCGTAATACGAACCTTTTTACCGTTTCATGTTTTATACGGATGATATTAGTTAATAGAATTTATAAAATAACTGGCAGGTCTTGGATGTTTCATCTGCTAATATACGCTTAGTACTTCCACATTACAACTGATTATTTAATGAAAATGTCACATTTATTTTTATGAATGTGACTATGTTGCTTCTCTGTGTGAATTATTTGGACAAAAAAGGAGTGTCGTGGTATATTAAAAACTTTATTCCCAAATATTCGTACATATTTCCTAATATATTACTGTTTTTTATATTTTCTTTGCTGTATCTTTGTATTTCAGACTTAAGGCAGATTATCAAAGACTGGTATCCGAATCTTATTCCAAGGATACTACAGCCAATCGTCCTCCAGAAGATTCAGTTGGTGTTAGTGTCTCATTGGTTAACGGTCCATGGATTTCTACTGAAAATTATAGTAGTCCTGAGTCCGTCACTGCAAATTCTTCAATCAGATTCAAACCGAATCCTCCTCAAAGACGATCATCTGATATGCCTACTTCTGTTTCACCCACCTCTAATATAATTTCATCCGGATCGATTCAAATTTCTAACAGTTCAAACCATACAGGAACTACTACTTCTGGCTCTTCTCAAACAGTTGTTGAACAATGTTCATCTAGATCTCCCTCTGGTAATGTTGGTGACAAATCGATCAGTCAGTTGTCCGTTGTCCCTCCATCAACTACATCACCACCTTCTAGATCGTCCACACCATCACCACCCCCACCACCACCCCCTATGCAGTTACATTACCCTTATCCTGGGATGCAGGGACACTTAAACCATACTCCAAGAAGTCATAGCGGTCCTCCACCTTTCCTTCCAAGCACAAATAATAATCGCCCTATACCGAATTCAGTGTCTCATACAGCTATTGTACAGTCCTCTAAATCTAGAAACCTAGCTTCTCACCAATCAAGTCCTCCTTACCAACCGGCATATTCTTCTCCGAATCACACTGTGGTTATCCCTGGTAGAGCTGTTAATAATTCCATTTATTCAACACGTGGAGGGTCACGTAAACCTATGTCTGTGAATGTTCAGCATGCCAATTTTCATCACAATCCTCACTCATCTCCTTGCCCTGTTTCCCCTTTTATCCAACTTCAGTCTAAACCTGCCTCAGTTGCTGTCCAATTCTCTCAACATAGTAGTTTAGCACCAAATAATACTTCACATCCTTCCATTGGTGGGCATCATTTTCCCACTCATTCGTTGCATCGTTCTCATCCTTCTATTGCTAATCCTATACCATCAAATGTTAGACCACGAAATCCAATCCAGAATAGTCAATCAGGACTTACTGTAGCAGTATCACTCATGGGAGGTGGGCACGTATGTGTAAATGGAAAATAATTTAGAACTTTCTGTCTATATTTAGATATATTTCTAGTGTTTTTTTAAGAGGAATTCATTTCTAGTTCTATGTTTTTAAGTATCAATGACAAGAATGACAATTACAGCGTATATATTTTTTTATAAAACTAGTCAATACGTGTACAGCTGAATACATACTACTTATTATATAATCTAATTGTCATTGTAAGCAAAGTAATGCGGTTTTCAAAAATTCTAGTCAGAAGTCTTAAATGTTTACATCTAACCATCAGTTTCGGATAAAAAAAATATGTATACATTTTTAAAAAATATTTTTGTGACATAATTAACCCAATAAATATTCTGAAGTAATGTGCAATTTTCCATTTCTAGTTTTTCATTAATTATTACAGTGTGCAGGTACTGCTGATATAAGTATTATCATTATTACTATTAATCTATCTAATTTTGTTTCCAGTTTATTCATTCTTTTTTGTTTATTGAATGAATGGTTCACTGTATTTACTTAGCAAAAGTTTGTGATTCCTTATTTTTTGCTTTTATATTTTTAGTTCAGTATTTAGATAATTTAATCCTTCTTGGGATAATTTTTACCAATGAATTAATTTAATTGTGGAATAATATGCATTTTACTATGATAGTGAAACAGAAGTAATCGTTGAATATTTTATGTTTACCATAATTTACTATCTTTGTATCCCTGTGTTTTGTTCAGTAGTTTGTCTCTTTTCAATCAACACAACGCAGTGCGTTGTTTACTGATAATATCAGAATTCATTTATGAACTTAAGTTAAATTACATAATGTGTAAATTAATTAACTTTGAACAATTTTTTTATTGATAGCCAAATATCAATGGACAATTGTGTATAAAATCAAATTTATGATCATCATTAGGGTTCATGAAGTTTCATATTTATATTTCAGCTGTTAATATAACAAATACAAAATTTCTTTCAGTGATATTGTTCTGGTGTGTTTTATTGATTGAATGAAAGTTCAGTTAATAGGTTTAACAAGTCTCGGCAGGAACTTTAATATATCGTTCAGGTAAACATCCAGTTTTTTTTACATGAATAGTTTCATGCAATTTTCTATAGTCAATCAAGAAACTTTCAACGGTTTTCTAAAAAGATTTTCCAATGAGTTGTTTAGGATTGTTAGACTTGTCTGTAGATCTGAAAGATTGACTGCAATAGGTATAAAAAACTTGAACGTTCACTAGTTTTCGAAGTTATTTGTTCAAGAACTGTATGGACCCGAATTTAAGTTATCATCAAGCACAATTTGCATTTATTTATACGAATGTTAGATGTTTAGCATTGAAAATGTTGCTTTGTGATTGCAGCATTTAGCTGGGTGAGTTATATTATTGCTGTTGATCTAATTTGAACTGCACAAGCTTTATTTCATTTCGATGGAAAAGTGTTATAAGTGAATTGAAGAGTGATAAAATCTTTATTAGCACGAAGCAATACAAATATAGTCTAGTTATACATGCTGCTTAAATAATAATTTGGACCAACTAAGCAATGAGTGATAAAGTTTCAAGAGTTCTGCATAGGAATAAAATGTTTTCAACTGTCACATATTTGTCTTATCATACTAAGATTTCTGATATCTTAGGGTTCCCCTAGGCATGTAGGTTGATCCGAGAATGAAATCCCAGCTACTTTTCGTTACATGAATGCATTCATAATTTAACGCTCACCTACTGAGTACCCAGATGTAGGGAATTATCATTCTTACAAACCACGGACACATTCTTATTTTTGAGATTAGCTGGTATTTTTAGCTTGGTAATGGCTGTAACGTTGGCAGCTATTCTTGATAAATTGGTGGGTTAGTTCGTATAAATTCATTCGGACTTGATGCCATCTGTTTAGTAATTCGTGTATCATTGCTAATAGCACGTTGATACCCGCTGTCATTTTGATTTTTTAGTCTAGAAGATTCAGTAATGGATTTCTGATAGTAGAGAACGTGGAGGGTCGGAGTTTATTTGCTAGAATCGACTACTTGATTTGGTTACCAACCATGTTTGCAAGGTCATGACGTTCATATGCGGTTAAAAATATCGACGTGAAGAATCATCCCACATTTCTTAGTCTTCAGGTGATGAATGATCACCACACTTGCACTAATAACTTGCTTGAATCAAGTTCTAGCACTTTTTCCAAACAGAGAGACATATATTATGTAATAGCGACTGGGTCTTCCAGGTATCGTTTTGGGAGTCAAGTTGATCATAAATACAGTTTCGGGCTGCAACCAGGCATCAAATGTGATGTTTTCTTTTGGATCGTTTGTAGATTGTTAAATTTAGTTGACGGTACTATTGGTTGAAGTCACTTTCTTTGATAATAGTGTATCATTTCTGTTGACAAACATATCCATCAATTTTTTAATTGCTGTCCTAATAAATATTCACTTTTTCCAGGTCCAGTTACCATTTACTAACTCTTATAACCATTATTTAGTTCTGACGAACGAATAAACAGCAAGAAATAAACAAAATTAAGCAATATAAACTGCATGTTTGACGGAGATACCTCAATAGTTACAGATTGAATGTAACTACATACAACTATTTCCTAACGAGTCCCCAAACACTTGATAGTCGTAAGAAGTCCCTTTTTAAGTATAAAGCCATACTGTTTCGGGCTATATTGTTACAAGAACAGTTGTATACTTACTCAGCCGCATATTCCCTTAGTCGTATTAATCATCTAATAGAATGCCCTACTCAAATGACCACTTTTGTATAATTGTTTAAAACAATAATTATGAATTTCCAAGTATTTCTTGTCATGCTTATCGACAAATGTTTTAGGGTAAATCATATAACTAATGACTATAAATGTCTTCTCATTCCATTTCTTTTGTTAAATCTCAAGAATACATCGAATAGTCAGGTCTATGAATTGGTTATTTTAAAGAATATAGTTTTTCTTGAGCTAAGTATGTCTACGATAAATGTTTTTTTTCCGTCAAGTTTAATAGATGCATTAAGAAAAGTACTCTATACAAAACCACTTGGTAACTCTTAAAATATTATTCATTGTTTGTTTCAAAATTTTTGATTTGTTTTACCTATGTGAAAATAAACTGAAGAATAAATAACTGATGTCAAGAAAAGGGATTAATAATATTGATGTTTACGGGAAAATGGTTGTTGTTCATAGATTTCTTAAGCTTTGTTCTAGACTTGTAATCAATGAATTTAATTATCGTTTCCAACCTAAGCGGAGAAGTGGTCAGTGTATGACATGTATGTCGTGGTATGAAAAAAAGCTGCAAAGGGCTGGCTTCTATCGGTCCTTCACGACACCCTGGCTGGGATCCAAGAGATGGTGCAACACAGTGGCTAGAGATATGACTCAGAATAGAAGCCAGTGGCGATCCTACTGTAACCTTTTACTTTCTTCATAAAGTGTGGTTATAACTTTCCTAACTGAAAGAGTCTCCTGGTTGTGCATTTCAGCCCCCCCATCATTACTCTTCTCTTTTTTTCTTTTATATATACGCATCTTCATTTTTTCTCTTCCCATTCTCATTGTTTTGTGTGGCGCATATGTATCTGGTGCCCCTTTGTACCAATATGTATGTGTTTAATTGCAACCGAAATGTATTACTTTCTTAAGAATTCGATTAATACATTCTACCCGAATTCGGTTCTGATGATGTCGTTCAGAAGGACGATGAAATCTCCACGACTGTATTTAAATATTCCTACTCTTTGATAATCGACTATTTTACGTTGAACTTTCATTGTAATCCATTTTGTTTTATACACAATGATTATTACTGTAAAGCTTGAATAGACTACAGCAAGATTTATCTTCAGTTTTATAGAAAATCACTTTTAATATTTATACTGGTTTGTCGTAGCAATGTGATGATAACCTTGTTTATATGTCTGATTTACTTATGCATCGATCGGTATTTGGCTGATGAATACTATCATCTGATTGGTTATTGAAAATGAATGACTTATATTCATGTGGGCCATATAATTCGAATGACATTTTAAATGTACATAGTCATTCAATAAAAAAAGATGAATAAATGGTGATGTAACTAGTAACCACTTTCTGTCACCTGCTAAAAAATGTTTTTCAAAGTTTTATAAGTCAATTGGCTCACATGTAAATAAGTTATCACTATGTTCTGTGAACTATGCTTTCTTACTAAACATTACTATTATGCTAAGCAAAGATGAATAGTGGCTAGCAGTGGAATCCAGGACGCGCGTTTCGTCCTATTTGAGAATAAAAGCGATATCATTCAAAACATTATAAAGTACTAAGCATCTGTAAAGTCCTAGCTCGGATATTTATTAGTGATTTATTCATCCTATTCTTTTTATGTCTAAAGTCAACATCATAAACATGTCAGAGGTTACGTAACATTTATTATTTAAGATTCCAAAGAACACAACTAAGTGATAAATTTGCTTTATTGGGATAAATCTACAACTGTGTTAATTCAAGTTAATAAAAGTTATCATATCTTAATCAAGAAAAATTCATTTTCCTACACGTTTTGGTTTGATCAGTCTTGCTCGTATTTTAACTCTATTGGATAAACGGAGTACAACACAAGGTGATTAAACTTACTTGACTAAGTCACTCAAAAAGGCTTCACAATCTCATCGATTTAAAGTATTCCTTTACAGTTTATAAAAGCAAAGCTCACTTAATGTAGATAATTCTTTGAAGGCTCCTAATGACTGACTAACTTTAGACTATACATTTCAAATAATTTCACATTCGATATCATCGCCTGCTTAAACTGTCAGTGTATAATAGACAACAGGAATGAATCTGTTTATCGTCTAATCTGAAATCAAATAGGTGATCTATTTTTCGTTGATGTAGTTTATTAATTCGCTTTCGCGATAAGCACAGGCAAACATCTATGCCTGTTTAAAAATGTTTCCACCTGCCTCTATTCTTCTATCTATCTCAGCTTTTCGTCATTGCATATATCTCCGTAAGTCTGTGTTAACACGAAATAAATTGGCAGTAAAATGTTTTATACTGAGAATCCCATATTGTACTAAACATAATACTGAATGAAGCCACTGTTATAACTTCATTACACTAAAGATTTGAAACTTTTTGTTTTGCCGTTCACAATTAGGCGCTGTATTTGGTAATTTTTCGAATAACAAGTAGTTCAGTTATTGTTGTAAAATGAAAAATGCTGTGGCTATTAGTTAAAAACTGGGGCCACAACTGGCTTTTTGCTTCTAGCCCCCAAATGCCCTGGTACGGCCGAGAATGGGGAGAGTCTACTATCCCTCTCGAAATGCTCTCACATGGCCACACGTATATAGCCTCTCCCAGGGAAGTCCTACTCACTGCCTTCTCGTAGCGAGGGTGTTGTTTACGAAATCGAGAGGACGAAAAGCGAATGTTAGGCGCTTTAACCTGGTAGGTGGACACGGAAAGTTTATCTAGATGAGTTGGAAAACCCTGATTCCAAACCAAAGGTGCTCATGAGCTCCTGTTTCCTGATGGAACAAATGGCGTATGAATCAATCGTTGGTCACCGGCTACCTTGGGACTGCATCTCCTCACGATGCTCCACTGTCTTGTTGATCAGGCCTTTAGGTCAAAGGCTCCGGTTGTGTCCCCCTAAGAAAATCATCTGCTTCGGTCTGGGCACCTGGGCAGTATCTCAGCCGTCACACAAATCGAATAAGATTTGTGTGGCGCATATATATCTGGTGCTCTTTTGTACCAATATTTATGTGTTTAAATAAATAATACTGTATAACTGAACAAATACTGATATGGTTTAGTGCAAGGAAAAAAGCAATACTAGAGATAAACATTTTATGATAAACTTATAATAAATCTGCAACTGACTAACTGTTACGTCAAAAATACACTGAGTTATATCACATAGATTTATCTAGTAAATGGTCATTTTTCGATATATCGAACTGTGGTAGTAACCATCGATTAATCAATAATTTAATATATGTTTACAATTTGCAATATCAATAATTTGACTGACTTAACTAACGGATTGAACTAAATTATTGAGTTACATATTTACTCTTTCCTAAAATTCATTAGCTTGATTTGGTCTTTGATGATGGTGACAAACCAGTAGAGGTAATAGCCACGGTAGGGACTGTAAGTTACATTAGTTAATATCCCCATTTGTCACTTACTAGTTATTTCACAGAATCAATGATGTAATCTGACGTATTTTATGAATGTTATCATTATGTTTATTGAAACTACACCATATACTGTAGGGGGACACTGTATTCGGAAGCGTGGTATTCGATTTAATATGATTTATCAGTTAATTATGCATCTGATGAACACTTTATGAGGTGTACTTTAGTCATTTAGCTTGGACAAAACTAACTTTCAGACTTGAAATATCTTTATTGATATATCTCTAAAAGAACTGTAATATCTTCAGTGCTCCCACATGTTTTATGACAAATATGAATGTTGAAGATGAGTACAATTCACATAAACTGGTTTAAGTTCCAAACAGCTAAGCACAACTGAAATGATAACCACTATGAATACCTGAAAAAGAAACATAAATAGTTTACTGAAAGAATATATTCAATATTCTTGAATCGCGATAGTTGTTGAAAATGATCGGATTACCCAATGTTGTTTTATCAAATGTCTATTTTGTTATAATGCCTCATTTCCTTATTATGAAATCCTTAATAAATTTGAAGGAAATATTTCAAATGGAACGGATTCTGATAAAATTTCTGATGACGTTATATCAGATGTCAAGTAAAGTCCCTAATTAATGCTTCGATTATTCAACTGACATAACAAGAGTTCCCGAAGCAGTATAAGAACCAAAATAACTATGCATGATATCGTCTCCATATCCGGAAAATCCAAATTAAGTCCGCGAGTCTGAGATTCAGGGTAAGGTTCAATACATGGTATGGCAGAAATGAAGGTTAAATTGCCTGAACCAGAAATTATTTCAAAGTTCATGTTCACCTCAGAAAGTTTAAGATACAAACTATCTCGAATTCATCATTCCGAAACTTTAGATGTAGTTAATTTTCAAAAAATCACTCAGTGTTTTTAGAAACGTGTTTGACAAGCAGACGTTACTTTACAGTATTCATTATATTTATCTGTGGTCACCAAACTAATCTGATTATATTTATAGTTATCCTACAGAGTGAATGGTTCATGTACACAGGTAAACCTGGTCTCAATAAATCAAAATCATTTTACTTGCAATATACCTGTATGCATTAAATAGCCATCTACTGAATATGAAGCACATGCGAATATTCTATTAAAATACTTATGAGGAGAGAAAGGTTTATATGAGTCACATGCTTTGTTAACTATAAGCAGAAATGCGAAATGTGCTCTTTGTATTATAACAGGAATAATGGCATCGTATGGTACCATATGAAAGGTATTAAATGGACCACATACCATATTATCTTTACAAGTCAAGATTGCATAGAGGGTTCATCCAAGCCCTATGTATACCCACGAATTCCAATGGTCACATATAATGAAGATGCGAGTAATGTGAAGACATTTCGGTCAATAAAGTCCAATTATTTATAAAGTGGGTGTATAAAGATCCTCCACTGAATGAAAGAACAGGAAATAGAAGCCATAAGGCTAAGTCGGTTTTTCCACATGAAACTGAAAAACCTGCCCACTTATTCAGCTAAAAGAGTGGGAGGTGGAATTGCAGTTAAAAAAGATCACATTATTCAGGTCAATATTTTTTGTATCATTTCATTATGAATTTCAATCAAAGTGGTAGGTGAGAGATTCGTTCACTGTGACAATTATATTCTGTGTATCAGTTCAAGTGAACTATATTTAGTGTATATGCTCTTACAGCAACTATATGTATTTCTCACCTGATATTATTGTGTGTAAAAATTCGTATATAAATGATTGTATTTCGGTTTAATGGCGATATGATTTTGGGCGGACGTGATTTTTGAAATTTGTTTGGGGATGTGTTTCTGGAGAGTCATCAGTTTTTCATGTTTTAACTTTGCATCATGGAACTCTCAGTAGTTTTCGATTGTCAAGTATAAGCAGTAAGACTGAGAGCCCAACATAATCAACAGCTAGATCAATAGGAACGATACGCCCAGATGAAATTTCTCTCTTGTTTGATGATTATAGTAATTATGTGACATCATTCTGACAAGGAAGCTATATTCTATAAAAGTTGTCTACTTCCAGTCTTATTTCATTCGTACAGTCATTGAAATTTCTTAATTACACTATTCTTTACCACTATTGACCGATAACAAGTTTCGTGTTGATTTCTTCGGATTTCAGATTCATTTTTTTTCCAAATGTCAATGTTGATTGCCTACAAATAATAATTTGTTGATCTACTTAGTTGTAGCTGTTTGTAAGAATGTTGGATGGTTTCAGATAACCAGGAGTAACTTTTGAATTCAGGTTATTTGACGACTGACACTCACTACTAAATTATAACTTGAGGGATATAATACTCTACACCCAGCGACTCAGAAACTTGATCAATTAATCATTTTGATCACAGTCAACCTCTTATGAGAAGTTTTAAAACTTTTTAAAATGAAGCACCTATATTTGACCGTCAGTATTTATTTTACAATTAGTGTTATTCAATCAGATATGTTTCCGATCATATGAAAGTCATATGATATGTGTATTCAAGAATAAAATCTAACTTTATTCTATACTTGGATTATTGATTCATAAATATTAAAGTTCTACGAAGAATATAACAGAATCTGTCGATAAAGTGTATATATACATCATCAACGTAGATGATCTATGTCGAATGATTTGAGGCCTACTAAAGTTAGACGGGAATCATGTGATCAACAGCTAACTTCGAAATTACACGTCACCGTCTGCAAAAAACATGGGTTACCCCTTCGTCGTATCAAGGTATTATGGCTGCTTTGAAGACCACATAATACAAAAGAAGTTATTACAAAAATGTATTAGTAAAATTAGGTAAAAGTTGCAAGCACCACCTCATGAACCGGTCCATGGCGTGCAATTAATTGATGCGCATTGGTTGTCCTTGAACTTGACGAGAATCGGTGAACATTTAGTAACCCAAATACCGGGCCCAGCGGTATTTCACTTGCCCTATATATATATATATATATATATATATATATATATATATATATATATATATATATCCTACAGTGGCATCTCAACAGAGATTGAGCATTTCCTAATTCAGTTAAATCAATAATTATATGATTCCTTACATTAAACGGAATAAAATCACTTGATTCTATGAAAAAGTACAGTTGCTTTCTTGAATTGTCCAACTTGGGTGATTTATTCAGTGACAGCAGTTTCAAAGATGGGATGAAAACATATTAGGTTAGTAGAGGATGCTATGATAAGATTGAACACCTAAACACATTTTTAAATTATAAAATGATAACCTAAAATGATTGGTATCATAGATTTTACCTTATTTCGAAAGTATAGAACTACTTATTATGCTACTTATAAACTTGATCGATATATACTTCTCAATCCAATCATATGATATATCGAACTGTAGGGGATCATAAAAATAAATAAGATCTCATAATTAAATTCATGGTTCTAGTTACATAATCATACATTGTGTTTCATATTAGAATATAGTAGACAAATTTAGTTAAGTAATCACTTAATTACTTTGAGAATTCATTTCCACTTCATTTTAATGTAAAAGTTTCCTGGTAAACAAAAATACAATACTGTCAGCTGATTTAATGTGTTATAATATTTAGATTATATTTCTATTCATTTCTGTCATTAAATTAGGAAGAAGTTTATTTAGTTTCATCAACAAATTTACTTTTCATAGTTGAAATCATGAGTCAATTGAAGCTAGACCGCCATGGAAAACCTTGAAGCACTGGAAAGCCGTTTCGTTCTGTTGTGGGACTTCTCAACAGTGCGCATCCACGATCCCACCTCGCCAGATTCGAACCCAAGACCTAGCAGTCTCGCACCAGAGCGCTTAACCACTAGACCACTCAGCTGGCATCACATGGTGTCAATGTCTAACTTCAACCAATCCATGAAGTTGAGCAACCGTTCACCAATTGTCCTCAGTGAGTTCCTATCTCACAACAGACCTGGTTGAACTCCACTGGTCACTGCTTCTCACTAGAACTCCAGGAAATATCTCTTGAAGTCAGTCTCCAGTGAGCGTATGATTATAATGAGAAGGTTTTTTTTTTGGAGATTTCAGTATTTTCATAGTTGAAATCATGAGTCAATTGAAGCTAGACCACCATGGAAAACTTGGAAGCACTGGGCGGTCGTTTCGTTCTTTTCACATAGTTTTTTTTAGTATCTATCAATTGTTTTTATATTACTTGAGTTAAATGTATATAAAATACTATGAAAATTTAATCTATCCATTTAGTAGCTATTACGTAATTAAAATTCTGATATTTATTAGAAATGCAATTGATTTCATCTTATCTAGATAAAAATCGTCTGTTTGTGTACAGGTATTTTACTGATGATAATTTCATTCAAAATTAAACTGGTATAATGGAAAGATTCAAACAAACAATAGTAAATGAATTTAAACCTCACCCCATTGCACAAGCAAGTGGCTATCAGGACTCATTGGCCGAGCGGATAACGCGACGGCGTTTGAAGCGAAAGGTACTGGGTTCAAGTCTCAGAGTGAACATCAACTCTGAGATGCAGGTACATCCAGCTGACCAGTCCCAAATAGGACGAGACGAGCGTCCTATATTCCACTGCTAGCCGCTATCCATCTTTGCTTACCATGCTTGTGAATTTAGACTATATCAAGGCAATACACACTTGACAATTAGAGACTGACCAATTGCAGTCCTAAACATCAATGGGAAGATTTAAACAAACAATACTAAGTGAATTTAGTATAATGAGATATTTATTGGATTCAAGTCTTTTGAAGAATAGCATGAAAAGGAAATCAGGTACTTCTAACTAGTAAGTTACAAAGAAGATGAAATGTACTTCTTTAATTCCACAACTACCTATTATTTAACGTAAAATCAGTTTGTGAATAATGATAGATCCATGAAAGCAACTTACATGTCAATAGAAATTGATTATCTATCTATCTATCTATCTATCTATATATATATATATATATATATATATATATATATATATATATATATATATATATATATATAGGAATCTATCTTCGGGAATTAATCATTCAAGTTTATCTTGAGAAATAATACAAAACTAACAGCGAATACCATTCTTATTGGTTCGACCGAGAGTGAGGAGAGTCCATTCCCCGTCTCCAAATGCTCTCACATGGCCACACGTATATAGCCTCTCCCAGGGAAGTCCTACTCACTGCCTTCTCGTAGCGAGGGTGTTGTTTACGAAATCGAGAGGACGAAAAGCGAATGTTAGGCGCTTTAACCTGGTAGGTGGACACGGAAAGTTTATCTAGATGAGTTGGAAAACCCTGATTCCAAACCAAAGGTGCTCATGAGCTCCTGTTTCCTGATGGAACAAATGGCGTATGAATCAATCGTTGGTCACCGGCTACCTTGGGACTGCATCTCCTCACGATGCTCCACTGTCTTGTTGATCAGGCCTTTAGGTCAAAGGCTCCGGTTGTGTCCCCCTAAGAAAATCATCTGCTTCGGTCTGGGCACCTGGGCAGTATCTCAGCCGTCACACAAATCGAATAAGATTTGTGTGGCGCATATATATCTGGTGCTCTTTTGTACCAATATTTATGTGTTTAAATAAACAAATAAATAGTTTAATGAGTTAATCAATAATAATCTCTAGACGAATGATTTATAGTTGTATTGTGGTGTATGCTACTGATGTCAACAGATATAAATTATATGTAACACGAATCGAAAGCAAAATGCCTGATAGCAGAAAGGTGGTATGAAAACGAAGGAACAATAAAGTATGAGACAATTGATTGACATTTTGCAAATGAAGTATTTACTTCTCAGATTTTACCAAGATATTCTATAATGTTGTATTAAAATGTATTTGATCATCTCCACTGATTTCCTTGTTCAGTACAGTATTACATGAAATGAACGGTCGTTAAAAGATCTTATATTTCAATTTGTAATACATTAAATATTGATATTTCATTGAAAAAGCTTGGACCCAATTGCCAGGCGAAACGATGGATTTACTTCAAATTCATTCGCTGAGATTTTACAAAGACATTCTTCCTATTATAATGTCTTACATCAACTCGGCTCTCAAATACTGTGAAACTATTCGCTCTAATTTAGACAAAAAATCTTATATAATTTGTAATATTTAATTGATATACCCTTGGACACTTTATTAACATGTTCTACTTATTTGCTGATTGAACATGTGAGATTTTAAATATTATCATTATTAATAATCTATATAAATGTAATTGGAGCATGGCAACTAAATGATTGAAAAAAGTAGCTTAGCGATAATTGATTTACTAAAGAATCGTGTTATATCAGAAGTCGATTGTTTTGCCATAATGTGGTGTTGTGTTAGATGATGATTTATTTGTGATTGACTGAGTGCTTACTACGAATTCCAAATATAACACGTTCACTCATGTTCATCTAGTTCCACCCGACTCGAATGTATATCTTCGAACCTCTTCACTTCTGATTTGATCGGGTTGGCATATTTCGATTATAAAGGCTTCACGTGTTATGGCGATGCAAACACCGAATACCTGTGGCATCTTTAAGCCTATTTCACTTCCTTATGAATCTCGCAAAAAAAAACTACTACTAAGTCATGTTAAGTGCACAAACTTCGAATGCCATGAAAGAGTGAAAATTCGCAAAATCATTCGTAAGAATTACCAGGTTGGAGATTTTATCCTTAAATTTAAGAAACAAACCACCAAGTGTAATTTTCCTGATCAACTTCATTTACACATGTGTGATCGATTAAATACGAGAATAAATAAACCAGATCTGGAAAGAGACCTTAAACAAACCTCGATATGTTCCTTCCAAGATTCTGCATATATTAATTATTAGAAAGTGCATGAAATCGAATACTAGGATATCAATAATTCCACTACATTTTAAATATTAATTATGATTATGAATGTAATTGAAGCATGGCAACTAAGTAATTTTAAAAAAAAGTACCATAAAGATAATTGATTTACTAAAGAATTTTTATGAGTCATTTATTGACATAATTTTAGAAATTATTTCAATGAATCTTTTTATCATCAATAGATTAATCTAAAATAAGTAATAAGTAGATAAATAAGTTACCATAAATTTTATCATTGTAATTTAGATTAGATTCACTTTATTATTGAAATAAATTTATGATAACAAAATTTTTTTTATTATTATCAGAAGGGGTTTTTGTGAAGTTTTCAGTATTTTCATAGTTGAAAGCGTGCGCCAATTGAAGCTAGACCACTATGGAAAACCTGGAAGCACTGGACGGCCGTTTCGTCCTATTCTGGGACTCCTAAGCAGTGCTCATCCACGACCTCGCCTAGCAAGATTCAAACTCAGGACCTTCCAGTCTCTGCTGAGGAGTCGCACAACAGGACGAAACGGCCGCCCAGTGCTTCCAAGTTTTCCATGGTGGTCTAGCTTCAATTGACTCATGATTTCAACTATGAAAATACTGAAATCTCCAAAAAAAAAACCTTCTCATTATAATCATACGCTCACTGGAGACTGACTTCAAGAGATATTTCCTGGAGTTCTAGTGAGAAGCAGTGACCAGTGGAGTTCAACCAGGTCTGTTGTGAGATAGGAACTCACTGAGGACAATTGGTGAACGGTTGCTCAACTTCATGGATTGGTTGAAGTTAGACATTGACACCATGTGATGCCAGCTGAGTGGTCTAGTGGTTAAGCGCTCTGGTGCGAGACTGCTAGGTCTTGGGTTCGAATCTGGCGAGGTGGGATCGTGGATGCGCACTGTTGAGAAGTCCCACAACAGAACGAAACGGCTTTCCAGTGCTTCCAGGTTTTTTTGTTAGTTAATTTTTGTGATGGATAAGATTTGTTGGCAAGATTATAATTTCTAGATGAATTAATCAGATTCACAATTATAGATCTTGTATTTCAGAGCAAAATTCTTAATTCATTTGATTAAATAGTCTCTTGATATTTTAGCTGATATCTATTCGTGATGAAAATACTGACTATGATTTCTAACCTTATCATTCAACTGTAAATCATAATCCATATCTTTCACATTGGTTTAAAATCCTCATTTAACCCTAATCAGTAGGTGGGCATTTTCATGGCCATTTTAGAGTTGCACAAAGGTTGTCCATAAATTAAAGTCTCACAGATTTGTCATTAATAATTTAGACTTGAGGTAAATCTTATATATATATATTAGAGATTTTTCAGTTTGAATTAAGACAGAAATCACAGATGGCATTAGATAATGGTCCTACTAATATCATAGATTGGTTGGAACGGCAGGAATATTTGTAACTCGTATGTGGAAGTAGTGATAAGATGTTCAGCGTACGTGATTGATGTTAACCTATTCATGTTAGATATACATATTGCATTGTTGGAACAAAACACATAAATGAACAAGATTAACTTACATTAGATCCTCATCAAACTTTAATATATGTAAAATATATAGATACATATATGAAAAACGTTAAGTCAGTCAAGGCAATTTTTGAGCCACTAGTGACAAAGAAAAAATATTACATGACCAATAATGATAAAGAATATGAATTAACAGTAAGATGACAGGTGTATGAGCAGTGATAGGAACAGTAATTAATGACTTAAATAAATATTTCAGCTTAGGAAATAGATTACAACTTGGAGAAATAAACTTAATAAAATGATAATCCTAAAAATAGTTACACAATATGGAGTGTGTAAATTGTCAGAAGAGAAAGGAAAAAGGTAAAGAAAAGAAGCGTGAATCAAGCTTTGGCAAAATTGTTTATTAAGTTTTATCAGGTCAAGAAGGAGAAAGAGATGTTACTAAATTTTTTCTAAACGCAACAACTATGAACATTGTTAAATCCCTACAGCTTCTGTTATGTGCGAGAGGCGAGATAAAACCTTTTTTCAGGAAACTGTGGTAGTGTATTTTCCACGTCACCATCACTGACCTTGTAGGAAAAAATAAAATTAGTTATTTGGTCTTTCCAAACTCCAGGGAAATGCTCAATAGCTCGCTGGCTAAGTTGTCCGCTCTACACGAACTTCTACATTAAAGCAGGTAAATTGGTAAATATACATGGGTGAAACAAAAGCAGAAAACCTATATTTGTTTGAGTACATACCATATGTATTTAAAAAAATATGACAACAGCGATCAATAATAATATCGCTAGTTAATTGTCCACTGAATTGTACTTTCAAGAAAAGATAAATAATGAGTAATCAAACAAGAAGTATGCCGAAGTTATTTAATTTTTATACTTTACATCACGGATTAATCTTAGAAAACAAGGAAGGACTAAATAATCGTTTAGTCCTAACATGTGACTCCTCAGCAGAGCACATTCACGACCTCACAAATAAGGATTAAACTCAGGAATTCCAGTCTGGAGTGTGTGAGCTTAACATGTAGACCATTGGGACAGCATCTATGGCACACATTTTTAAATTAAATAGATTCGCTCTATAATGCTACCGCCTTCCTTTACCAACGTTGGATAACTTTCTCTTTCTTAACATAAGTGAACTCCACCAGTCACATACTAGGTAAAACAACTGTACTAGGCTTACTGATGTACAATAGTTATCTAGTTCATTTCAGTTTATGATGTAAACTACATAAATAAACAATCCCCACAAACTATTTATACTAAAAGTAATAGATCAGCATTCATTTAATTAAACTAGAAAACATTGAAATTTTTATAAATTTGGTATCCTCTTCAATTCTGTATTATAAATGTCACAACAGGAAAAAATGTTTATCTATCTCACACTGTTCTCAGTTAGGGGTCTTTATAAAGTAATAATTATTATGATAATAATAGTAATTTGAGTAAATCATTTAATTTATTTAAAATACTGTAAATATAAAGCAGTATAAACTGTGGAAAAAAAAGATGGTTACAAATCATGTCTACCCTACATTTTAATTGGAAACCAAGATAATAAATGAACGTTTTTCATTATAATGATAATAATAAGCTGAGTTTTTTAAACAATAAAATCTTATATATATCAATATATCAGTCAGTCACAACGTAGAACTTCGTATGTATGTACATCAGTTCGAGCTGTCATACCACATTAGCACAGAGATTCAGTTGTCCATTCAAATCCCATAGTGGTAGAAATAGTAAGAGTATAATCAGTATATATATATATATATATATATATATATATGCTTGTATATTTGCAGCTAATTGTAAACTAATGGAAAGCTATGAGTGAAGCAAATGACTTGTATATGATAGAACAACATTAGCTGGTTGTCTGCAAGATTTCAATATCAGTATTAGGCGGCCTGCTTGAATATCTAGGCTACGTGTTTTTGCCATCTAGATATTTCAACAAGTTATTTGTTTTCTTGTTTGTTTTAACACATCATTATGCTTATTAGTGTCATAACCTATTCCGGTGTGTTTGAGAAGTTTACGACATTTCGCTGTACGAGTTATGAATGAACTTAATCAGAGACATCGTGGTTGCTGTCAATATGCATCGAAAAAAATATACATTATTCAGATGTCGATTCATGGACGGCTAACATCTAACTGGTGATCACTCAATATTTATTGCAAGGATCGATCAAGAAATAAGAAAGGGAAACTTGTTGAAATACTTTTGTTGTGAGAATTCTATATGGTACCAAAAATATAATATTTAAGAAATCCACTGATAATAAATAAATAAACAAGATCATATACAAAAACTTTTTTAAAGTTGACAATTTAAGCTGTTAACAGCCTTTGCAGTCTAGAAAAGGTTGAATAAGGAGATAAGATATATGTAAAATTTGATATAAATTAATTGATAAACCACGCCAATAAATATTGGATGGTGTTAGAAAAATTAATTGTACGATGGGAGGCAGAACCCGACTCACACGTCCTCGTCGTGCCTCCTGGATCATGGCACTGATCCCATATACTAACGGGTGGTGGAGATCGACTTAATCAACCACTCTACCTATACCCACCAATGATTACGATTGCTACAAAGAATCATTGCATAATTATTGTTCGTTCAAAAGGAGAGAAATAATGAATCTGCCCAAAAAAATAATGATGCAATGGTTCTGCCTAAGCAATACAAAAACAGCTATTGAGCTACAATAGTTGTGCCGTGCTTCGATGTAGCACTTCTCCAGAAGGGCCTCCTAGGGTTCACCGTGCTCCTATGGCTGGAAGGGATAATTGCACGGTAAATTTTTTGACATGATAAAAAGGTACGCAAAAACTAAAAGATATCCGGAAAAAAACTTACAGTAAGATAAATAATCATTAATATGATTAGTATAATCTTATTATCAATTATACAAAAGTCAGAATTTATAATTTAATAAGCGCGTTAGTCATTTTTACAAAATTCTTGTAATTGTTGTTTTATAATTGGAAAACAGATAAAAAAACGTAGTGGATGATAAAGTCACTTAGTATTGTTTGTTTGAATCTTCCCACTGATGTTTAGGACTGCAACTGGTCAGTCTCTAATTGGCCGCGTCCTGGATTCCACTGCTAGCCACTATCCATCTTTGCTTATAATGCTTGTGAATTAAAGCTATATCGAGATAATACGCACAGTATGCACATATGGCCAATAAGAGACTGACCAGTTGCAGTCCTAAGCATCAATGGGAAGATTCTAGCAAACAATACTAAGTGAGTTTATCTATTTACTATTTATTTAATATTATGATTCAAGTCCTTTTGTAAGAATAGTTCACTCAACTCATTTTATCTATTCTGTTAAATTTTGTTATATTATTATTACAAAGATTCCTAAAATATTTATTCATGAAAGAGTATAGATATTTTTAGGACCTTTCTCATAATGTTTTATGTAATAAAAAGTGTGAAATAATGAACAGTTCTTTTTCAAGAAGATTATGAAGTTTTAATAAACTTTCAATGTGTTTTCATAGTTGAAATCATGAGTCAATTGAAGCTAGACCACCATGCTGAGGAGTCCCTCAACAGAACGAAACGACCGTCTAGTGCTTCCAGGTTTTTCATGGTGGCCTAGCTTCAATTGACTGATGATTTCAACTATGAAAATACTGAAATCTCCACAAAACCCCTTCTGATTAAAACTTTCAATGGTCAAGATTTACTGAACCATTAAATGGATATCTGTGAATATTCACAATAGTCTAAAAATATCATCCGTCAGTTTAAAAAGTGCTACAGTCATGAAAAAAAGAAATTCATTCTAGTAAAATTAAAATACTTACAGAAAAACTAGTAATAAATCATTAAAAATTCTGATACTACTTATCACTAAAGAAGTAATCATGATTCATACATATAGCAAAAAGTATGGATCAAGGCATACGATGAAAAAATCAGGTACAGAGAGATCCTACAAGTAGCGGATATTTGATGTTAAATATTTTACATTGAAAGACAGTTATGTAAACATAACATATCTATCATGGTTATTCTATTTCCAATTTTTAAAAGGGGTTTGAAAAGAATATATAAATATATTCACGGTGTATTTAAATGCTTAATTCTGTGTATTTATGCTGAATCATCAATTCAGGCAACCACTTTTCTCACAGCATAAGTCACTAACAAGGGGTTATCAATGAACTATATGCTTGTCTTTTTAAGGTTGTTGTCAAATGCTATTCATAGTCTTGATGTCTACAGCCAACTCTATAACTGTCAATACATGCATACCATTGGTATTTATACATATAATTATGCAGTGTGAACTCTGTTTATGTAATTGCAATACATTTTTACAATGATTTATGTCCTATACAGAGGCCAGTTCGTAAATTCTAATCAATGTGAGTCGATATATAATCAAAGACAAAATTCGTTTTTTATCGATCATGATGGGGCAGATATTAATAAAGCTTCAATTACTCAACCAGTTATTTTATTTTCGTTAGTGGGCTCGAGTACTACTCACTGCCTTCTCGTACCAGGGTGTTTTTTTACGAAATTGAGAGGACGAAAAGCGAATGTCCGGCGCTTTAACCGGGTTGGTGGACACGGAGAGTCCACCTAGGGGAGTTGGAAAACCCTGATTCCAAACCAATGGTGCACATGGGCTCCAGTATCCTGATGGAACGAATGGCGGACGAACCTGTCATTGGTCAACGGCTACCTTGGGACTGCATCTCCTCACGATGCTCCACTGCCTTGTGGATCAGACCTTTTGGTCAAAGGCTCGGGGTGTGGCCCCCTAAGAAAACCACCTGCTTCGGTTTGGGCACCCGGGCAGTATCACAGCCCACACACAAATAAACGAAATGATGAATTCTATTGACGATACTATCCCTGCTGATACTAGAAGCAAGACAATTTACATTATTATTATTATTATTATTATTACTTACCATATCGCTAATTCACCCCCTTTTATCCCCAATTTGTGTAACCTTACTCTTCAACTTATGCAGCAGCTCGCCCATGGTGGAAAATCTGTCCGATCTAAACGATCTCCAGTCACTGTGTGGTTGAAAGTGAATGCTTCCACCGATTATGAATACTGAAGCAGTCTTTCTGAAACCACGTACGCCGTTCAAGCTGGCTTCCTTCAACGTTCGCACACTAATGCATATCAGACAAAAGATAGGGCTGGCTATGTCTTTGGAAGGTCTTAATGTTGATGTTTGTTGTCTATCCGAGACCCGTATTCAAGACTCTAGTGAAGTACTACAAATCCGCTCTCCATCTGTCGCCTCGAAAAGCTTGTTCCACGTGCGCTTATCCGGGGACCCTGTGGCATCTTCGTCTGGTCTTGCTGGCGTTGGTGTCGCACTAAGCACTAGAGCTGAGGCAGCACTAATCGATTGGATCCCCATTAACAGTCGGTTATGTGCTGTTAGATTAGAAAGTTCCATCAAAGTGAGAAGAAATCGGCGTGAGAAACGGTGTCTTTTTGTCATCTCCGCCTATGCCCTGACAGATTTCAGCCCGGATGCAATCAATGATGAGTTTTACCATTAGTTAACAGTTCTTCTCCAGAAAGCGCGTTCGACAGATATTGTAGTACTAGCCGGAGACTTGAATACACAGGTCGGACGTCTAGGCACAGAAGAGAGTCGTCTAGGTGGCCGATGGGGACTTGTTGGTCGCAGGACAGATAACGGGGACCGTTTGCTACAACTGCGCACAGACCACAACCTGTTTCTGGCCAGCACTAACTTCCGGCACAGTCATCACCGGTGTGCCACCTGGCGTCCTCCCTCTGCATCCCAAGCCTGGACTCAGATTGATCACATCGCGATCAGCTACCGCTGGCGTGGTTGTGTACAAGACTGCCGCTCCTTTTGGAGTACCTGTCTGGAGTCTGATCATGCCCTGGTCTGCGCCAATCTCACTTTACTTTTCAGTGGCCGAAGGATTGACCGCCATCAACGGATCGATGTTATTAAACTGGCTGCAACTTCTGTTGCAAGTAAGTATCGAGGGGAGCTGGCTTCTAGGCTAGCTGCCACCCCACCGAAAAGTATAGATGAGCATTGGTTGCTTCTTCATGAGCCTAGAGGTTCCATCAGGATACTGGAGCCCATGTGCACCATTGGTTTGGAATCAGGGTTTTCCAACTCCCCTAGGTGGACTCTCCGTGTCCACCAACCCGGTTAAAGCGCCGGACATTCGCTTTTCGTCCTCTCAATTTCGTAAAAAACACCCTGGTACGAGAAGGCAGTGAGTAGGACTTTCCTGGCAGAGGCTATATATTCGCTGGCCATGTGAGAGCATTTCGAGAGGGATAGTAGACTCTCCCCACTCTCGGCCGTACCAGGGCATTTGGGGGCGAGTAGAATACATGTACTATCCTGTAATATAGCAAGCTAGCATTCAGAAGCGAAATGCACAAATTCTGGCTTATTCTGCAGAGCTTGGTAATTCCACATTACATAGGATACTGAACACCTAATTACTTTCTAAGTCATTCAAAAGTTGGCTTGCATATTTTTTAAAAGTCACGTGAATATATATATATATAACTTTACCTAGACTACAGATTTTAGGAATTTTCCTGATGTGGAGTTGAGAATAAACATATATTTATTTTTTAATTTTTTGGGGTCTCTGAGATCGGACCTTAATACATGACGGCAGTTGTAGTGACCTAGTCCGTGTATTCATTAACTCCCTTACACTTTCTGTCTACTACCAGTGACCTTTCGCTTTACAATGACACGATAGATGTGAGATAACAACTAAGAGTAAAACCAAATAACTATTATTTCAAGATACAGTTTACCACACTCGTTCGTCCGATAGCCAGATTGGAGAACAACTAAGCAAGCTGACAACTAATAAAACGATTCGAATTTGTAAATCACTGGTACAATAATATAGAGCAAAATCGTGAAGAGCAGGACCGAATGATAGGTCTTTAATAAATGAAAAATAATTAAGGAAAGGTAAAGCACGAAACGATGACTTATCAAACAAATACTTACAAGTAGGGGATTGCAGAAATCTATATATCCGTTTCATCTATGGCGGTTGTCGTATTTGCGCTGACGTAATTTATTTGTACGCTTATTCCATGTTTATAACGAATTCCAAATATAATTAGTTCATTTATTCTCACTGAGTTCTATCGAACTTAAGCTGGATATCTCTGGGAGTTCTTGGTTAAAATATAAATTCGGAAAAGTTCGAGTGTCATACTAGTTTGTTGGGTTGAACTCTGATTATATAGTTAATCGATCTTTCACTATTAAATGCTAAGTTAAATCTCTATCGTAATCTACATGGATTACACATTCGTTTGAATATGATGGTTAAAGGAATTCTGTTGAATTCTTTGACTTTTCTGAATCCAGAATTCTGACTTTCAATTTAATTTTTATAAGATAATTATAGAGCACAATTTTACGTAATGTAGGTAATGATAATGTTGAGAACAATCCTGAATGCTTCGCTACGAAACAGTCCTTCTTCTAGTATCCTGTCCTCAGCACTGCTCCATAGGTCATTCACTGACGCAGTTTTATAGATAATTTACATAGTTTTCAAGCAATTCTTGACGGGTTGGTTTTAGTTTCTCTAACTTAATTGAATTTACATTCCATGACCGTAAATTAAGGAAACTCATCTCGAAGTTATTAACGAGTACTACTATTACTAGATTATCTAAGGAGGCGTTGTAAAAAATGAAAGTAGTTTTGACTCTAAAACCACTCAGGATTCTTGGATTGACGATAACTCTGTAGATGGAAATTTGTTTACGAAAAGCATACTTAAACGAAGTACTTATAAGGTTTACTTGCTCTTTATGCGTATCAAAATGTTAGCAATTGAACTTTTGTGTTCACATCGTAGATTTCTTTATATGATAACGGTCAGTGTAGATTGAGTTGCATCGATATTCGGCCTTAGACAAAAATATGGAATATTGAATTTTGAGTTATTAGTACCCAGAAAAAAAAGAGGATTATGTTTTATCCTTTGTGGGGTGATGTATATGCTGGTAATGAGTTCTAACATAAGCGAAAAAGCTTTCTAATACATTTTGAATTTAAATGGCCCTTTGGGACTATCAGCATAGGTTCAATAGTCAAACAACTGACAAGGTTTGACTGTTCAAAAAGCATTTTTCTGTGAAATGATACAATAAAATTTTGGCAGACGGACTGCAATTATCAATTAGACATACTAACACAGGTTATATGCGTTTTATCGACAAATTTATCGTGTTTGGTAACCAACACATGTTCGTTTCTTCAACATGGCTTACTAACGATATACGAACGAAACGATGAGGATATATTCATTAAAGAAATTCTAAAATAGATTATGTTAGTGAGCTAAGTGAATAGTTGATGGTATGTAACAGGTTAACAGCTGCAGGATGAAGAAACGGGCAAATACAAAATGAGTACTCAGCCATGGAGGACATTTTTCTATCTTTGTGAGGCTTCCTAATTAGTTACTAATTTACCACGTATAAATTGCTGTTCTATTATAATAATATGACATTGCTAAAAACAGTAAATATTATCCTAAACTTTACTTTAACAAGAAATGTTTGAATCAATAATAAAATAAAAAATAGTGTTCATATGTAAAGCACTTGAAGGTGCCATTGTAGTGAACAAGAACACGAGTGGGGACAATCGAATGTATTTGACATGAAAATTACAGACTATCTCACTAAAATCTTACAACCATACAGCAAAAAGTTAATTTGTAAACTATCTATTCATTATCTCAATCTTGACCGTTCCTTCTGCAAATATCAGTCCATAGTCTTCAATCATTATTGTTCGTTTATTTTCATAGTAATTGTGTTTCGTTTCCGTTCGATCGCCCAGTAAAATACATTCCTCGTTTGACCATCGTCATATACTACTAAAGTGGATGTAAGCAACCCACACCACACTATTACTAAGATTTGGATAATTCAGAAACTTGCTATCTGTAAAATTTGGTGTCTTTATATAACAGTCCCATATCAATTGTGGAGTCTCAGCCTGCAGTGTAAACATATTATGAGTATCTTCCAAGTATACTCAATTGATTTTCTTAGTTATGGAGAACTTATTGAGCTTTCGGTTAATAAGGAGCATCAAAAAAAGAGAGTAAACGATAACAGTACTACTACTGAGCAGTCTTTTTTGAAGTTACATGGATAAACTAAACATAATTCTTCAAAAACATTAGCACTACACAGTCGAAGGCTTTTATTAAGAGAGTGGACTCACATGAGCCGACGTGCAATCTGACTACAAATAACCATCTTTAGGTAAATCTAGTACAATAATTAGGTACTTGGTTGTTATAAACGTATATCAATGAGACAATTTCATTAGTCGTTGGGTTGCCCGACGGAACAATAACCTTGGTGACCATATTGCATGCATGAGTAGACCACTCACGGATGGGTTTTATCCATACTAATTATCATCTTCCAGGTCAGTATATGAATAGGTTTAAATAAGTGATATATAGTTTACTACTGATGGCTTTGGACCAGTCATATATTTTGAATAATTCAACAAATTTGCTCACAGATACTGCCTTTTGTCATTCTGCATTATGACACGTTGACGATCAATTAGTTTGAAAGAGACTATAGAAACCTGATAGTTCTCCCCACCTTTGAATGGCATGTTTTAAATGTGTTCAGTCAGAAGCATCACAGAACTTGGTACGCGGCTACATCGGTTCAAGTCGCTATACCCCATTAGCAAAGAGAGATGAAATTGTAGGGGAAAACCAGCTTCCAGCCAGAGTGAAAATTAGGAAAAGACGTCGAAGGTGGATAGGACACATTGTGTAAATCATCAAACTGTATCGAGGCAAACACAGGCTTGGAATCCTCATACTAAAAGAAAGAGAACAAAAAAACAATTTCCTGGGAATTGGAGGTAGACGCCAATAGAATTCCACTTGGAAACAACTAAGAGAATCCAGTATAGAATTGGTTAGGAAATCCTAGTCGACAGCCTATGCTCTATGAAGAGTAACAGGCAATAACGAGTGAGCAAGTGATTGCCATTAAGTTGAACCACATACGGCTAATATCTTCTTAGGCCCAGTCCCTCAGGCTACCACAAGAAAGAGAATTAGGTAGACTCTAATTAGCGGTCCAAAGCAAAGTAACTGACGTTAACGCTAACATAATATGTTACAAAAAAGTACAGTCCAATAAACATACTACCCAATTTTATTTACTTAAAGGTTTCATAATGACCACTGATAGTTCCGGTCTGTTGACCTCGCTCAGATCAGAAAGACACGGCATAGGAAATGCATTAATAAGTCTATATAATACTCACTCCATATAATCAACATAAGAATTAGAATGTATGGGAGTTGCATACGAAAAGTACGATCATAAATCATAATCGAACTATTGTAGCGAAAACTTGTAAGCTGTACGGTAGATAGGTATAGTACTACCATTTGATTACCTTGAGGCTAAATATTATGTTAAAGTCAATGAACATTTAGGAGATAACTATTCCCACTTATTTTATTCTGTTAGGTACTGATAATAGAGTTTTGTCTATTAATCTTTTTACAAGACAGTGATATAAAGATCAGCTGTTATACTACAAACGGGAATCCTGAATCCTTTATCTGATATTACTGCCCGACCAAGTTTGGGAAGTGTGAAACTATTGTCAACGCATTTAGTGGAACCTGGGTAGCACTTGGCGTTTTTCAGAATTATAGGTTTTACAAGGATTCCAAGTCAAAACTTTATACAGAATTAGCGAGTATAAATAAAAAAATGTCGACTTATTTTCGACATTCATGTCTAACTAACCATAAAATTTTCATGGACAAGAATTCTATTAATGGACACAACTAGAAATATAATATCAAGTGACTTTCTATTTATAAAAAAACCGCACTGAGAGGTAAAAGAAATTACAGGAAGCAATTATTTACAATCATAAAAGCCACAAGTCACAGTACAAAATGAATTAAACGGGAAAAGGAATGTTTATATACTGCCTACTACAGTAGGAGAAACCAAAATGCGTCGATGGCAAATTTTTGATATGTCGTTACTCATGTTTCCGTCCTACAGCAGGAGTGTGGGGTTTTGTCTCTGAAAATGCGACAACGATAAAGCCTAACAGCACAAAATGGACGACGATGATGGAGACTACTGCAGCCCCAATGTAAGCAGACGAAGATTCCATGTGAAAGAAATCTTCAATATAGCATAGAATTTAAAAATTACCTGACAATACGAATTTTGACAGAAATAGTGATGAAAGTGGTAATGCGATGATGAGGATACTGAACAAGACTAACAATTTAGACGCTCTCGGGTCAATAAGTTCACTCATATCTGTTACTCATAAGCTCAAATGTACCGCACAAAGTACGGCTTCTTTGAATGCATTGTTTTCAAGATATGCCGAAATAAGTCACGCTCGTTTTGTTCTGAATTCTGTTTGATCAATTCTTATGTTAGCTGTAACGGTAAATAAATCACCGAACTAAGTAGTTCTGTTAGTCATCGACTTTAATGCAGACCTCACTGGTTTTACAAGCACTCGGTCACGCATCTAGATCGCGAATGAGTGCGCCGTGTTACGCATGTATTTCAACTGCTAGCTGACTCACACCAATTCTCTAAGTGTTTTGAACTATCAAAAAACTACTGGTAAATATCTATCAAATCAAAGATTTTACAAACATTTAGTACCCATTTCAAAACACAACTAAACGAAGTGTTTGCGTAAGTGGGTAACGCTATCCTCATAATACCTGCAGATAGATAAAATCAACTTCTAGGATGGAAGTTATGATGTTGGAGTCCTTGTATCCATGACTGTATCAATATCCATCTCATAGTCTTGAAGCAGTATTTAGATATCACATCAATATTAGTGTGCAATATGTACAGGAAATGAGAATCCCAGAAACTCCCGAGAGAATGGAATGCTCTCATGTTCCCTACAGTCTTCAAAGGTGTAGATCAGATCTATGTTACTTTTCCTAATATTGTAATAGGTTACAGAATGACTAATGAGCAACTAGACGAGTGAGCGCAGACACAACAATATATGTTGGGAAGTCAGGCAAAGAATGTCGTGCATGTGAAGGATTGAGGACACAACGGATATTCTAGTTTTACAACTAGCAACCAGTAGTATAATCTATAATCGTTCGTTCCCAGTCAAATAGAAACCAGAAGTCAGACGAGAAGAGACAGGAAAGATATATTTGATTCGTTACCAATATATCGAGAGACTTTGTTATTAACTGGCTATTGAAACGTAGGAGCTGTGTCCCACGCCGTGTTGCAACGTGATCTGGTACGGATGCATGACCGAAAGCTTTCAGTTAAACAAGTTTACTTAAACAACGTAGTCAGCATCCAATGTCGAACACTTAAAGAGCTATTGATTTTGGGGAATTATTTACAACTACATGATAATCGAACAACCTCCCAGGAATAATGTCTACCTTTCAATTTGAAGTTTTTTTACTTTGCCAAATCGTTTGATATTGCGTCACATTCATTGAACTTAAGGAAGGTCGCGATTATGGGTCTCATTGTTTTGCTTTTCTTCCGACATCAAAATCATCTGGCAAATCAAACACTTCGTTGTAGAATGAAGAGAATGAACGAGGAGTAGAGGGCCTAAAAATCCAAGGTCTTATGTATAACTATTCTCAGATACCTTGTCAGTGCTGGCTTTATGAAAACCCAGATTGCTCTACACACCCAGTAAAGAGAATACATAAGATTCTTCTGGACATTTTGAAGTATATGATGCTCGATCATAAACTTCATGCTATTATTAACACCATCAATTAACAATAACTGATGCTGAAATAAAAAATACATACTTTTTATCACAGTGATTATATTAAGATCTAGCAATAGCGTAATGGGAAATAGAAATTGTATTTTGATGTATCAACTTTCTACACTGGTTTCGTTTCCTACCAAATAGTATTTAGTAACGTCAAAAACAAACCAACGTCCAAATTGGAGCAAGTCAGTGTTTTACGTCATTTAAGGCAGTTTATTACAAATAATGAAGCTTCAATAGTCCGAACAGCTCACCTTTCTTGAGGAATGGTCTGTTTTTGACACTCCACTGCCTCCTATCTCCTCTGAAGGGGCCTTTAAAGTGCGTGGAATATTGAATTAAACTTTAAAAATTTATGATTTAGTAGTTTCTGGTTTGATAGTGAAGATACGACTGGTATTGTAGTTTGGCAACTATAAACCAGTTACACCTATATTCGAAGCGTCCCCAATTAGATAAAACCAGAAGTCAGATGTGAAGAGGTAGAAAAAATATATTTGATGCCTTATCAATATATCGAGAAGCGTTTGCTCTAATGTGGCTAGTGAACGTAGGAGCTGTGTCCCACGCTGGTTCGTAACGTGATCTGGTACGGATACATGACCGAAAGCCTTCAGTTAAACAAGTCCACTTAAAACAATGTGGTCAGCATCCCATGTCGAACACTTAAAGAGCTATTGATTTTGGGGAATTATTTACAGCAACAACAGCATCGGTATAAAGCAAGACTAACAAACTTACATTTTTAGAGGGTTATCCAAACTAAGAGGAAAAGAAGATTTAAGATGGCTCCTGAGAGCATACTGGATTTCAATAGATCTGTAAAATCGGGCTATGCTTTTTGGCACAGAAACCTGATTTTTCTATTCCCATGAATCTATATTGGTTAAATCTGGTTATATCGATTACCGCGACTGGTAATTAAGAGAATTAGAATTATTGTACTAACTAGGAATTCCCTTAATAGTGCAATTTACTGTGAGTAGAGCTAAATGAGCACATTTGAGCGTATTGTATTTGGAATCAGCCAGTAATGAAGTACAAGAGAGTCAACTTTTCTTACAAATAACTATGATAATTAGAAGTATTTGAATTGTAGTATAAACTAGTAATCCCAGGAATAACGCAATGTAATCAAGAAGTATTAGATGAGCACGAACGAATGCACTGTATTTGAAACTCGAAATAAAAACAATCATCAATGCAAAGAAGTCATTGATTCATTCAAACATCACAATACCACAAATCCCAAAGTTTAAATGAGAATCAAAATTTCCGCAATTGAGTGTACTTCTCCCTAGGTACATCGTGCGTCAGTCTGATTATGTATTGGATGTAGACTCTGTATAATCCAGAATATACGCATTAGTATTGGAAGTAACAACCGAAATTGGAACTGACTTACGTGGGTCCTTGTAACGTATTCAGCTGTTGCGACAAGCTTGTATATGAATCATAGATTTATTAACCTGTTTTAGCAGACTTTTCGTAGATACTGAAGAAGGGGTTCTTTTGCGATTTCTTTGTTTAAACAATTCCATCATTGTTATTTCTGTGCTCAAGCTAGTAGTTCTGCACTAATGGACTTTTTCCACTCTCCTCTCATGTCTTTCAACTTTGCAGTGGTAGTAAAAGTGACGTTTGTTTTCAGGGTTTTTAAATTTCTTTCTTGCACATGAGAATTAGGGGCTTTGGAGTCGTGCCTTATTTTCAATACTTAGATTCCGTAGTTAGAAAGTTAATAAGAACATCATTAGAACAATTTTCAGTGGTCAGTAAGGAAAGCTGACACTGAAGTCTTCTTAAATTTTCTAGACCTAGTGTAGACGGTCCACAATCTGTTATAAGAAATTCAAAATTTATAATTGAAGATTTATCATCTCTGACTAACAAATTACAGCATGTTCAATATTACTGGAAATAGGAACTCTGATAGGTATAATCATTTCATCAGGATTTAATGACTTCAACTTTCCAACCGAAGTGATGGACTTGATACTGCCAATGTCAACAATAAAATCGAGAAAAACACCACTGGACAGATATAATAGATTTGAATACAAGGTGAATTATTGGAAGTTGTAAATAAGAGTAATATATGACCATTAGAATCATCCAAATAATAGGATCCGGATTACAAAGTTTAGTATTACTTGCAGCGAAATGGCCAAAGGCCTAAATTCACCAAACTTGTGCTCACCTTTGTGACCTGCTTTGCAACTTCTCAATGGATTGTTATCTGCATGACCTTGAGCATGCATTGGACTGGGATAACTAAGTAATGTAGAATTCTTGATATCCTGGAAATCAACTTAATGCACTACTTCATAACTAATTCGCGCAGTTCTAGCATCTTGAAACGAACACTTGGGTGTTTGCGTAAGTCCTCTTTCTAGATTTTACACGCTAATCGCTGCAATCGATCGATCACTCATCTGGACATTAAGTCGATCACTAAAATTACACTTGTTTCTGCAATTGAACGATAAATCCTCTTACCTTTTGGCCATTCTGATGTATAATTTTATGGCGATTGCTGTCAACAAATTTGTAACCTGATTTGTTATTTGTTCTATTTTCTAGTATTTCTCTGGCATTCTAGTCTATTTTCGTTTCTCTGATCTCAGTCTTGAACATGTTTCACTTTCTTTAATTGTTTCTCATTTTCCATGAATTTATCCATGATTGTTCTTGATATAACTTCATTTCATTAAAATTCCTCTAGTACCTTCAGTTATTGTAATGAAAAATTTTGATTATTTTATTTTTCATTCAAGTTAAAATTCGTCGTTAGCTTATTACTTTTACACACCCTTCTATTTGCTGACATATAGTTTTTCATTGGCATAATTTACACTTTGTGATCTATTATAACTACCTTTTGATTAAGTCATCATGTTTGTTCATTGTTCAATCTTGCTTCCGGGATTAATTTGTAAAATTTGTATGATATTGTGTACATGTGTACAGCCTAGTAACAAATTCGTTGAAAGAGATCTCTTCAGCGAATTTCCTGTTTCAGCGTTTAAATAAGAATTAAACTATTTCCATTTTTAGTGCTTGACAGTTTGGTCACCAAACATATATCTTAATATAACATTCCAAAATAAAATCCTTCTAATTATTTAGTCAAACTAAGACTGCATAAAAGGAACAAGTGCTCATTAGAAGAAAAACAAAAATCTCATCCCTAATCTTATTGAAGTTCAGTGAAACTTTGAAAGTTATTTAAAAAGGAGGGAACAAAAAGAAAAATAATCGGAAGTAGTAGATCATTTTGTTTTAATTAGACTACCTAATTGACATAAAATACTGATGAAAACAGAATGAATGGAATTTATTGTGTAATTAATTCAAATTTACTTGATATAGTTTAATCAAGATCTTTTCTATTAAAATAAATCATATTTAATATGAGTATGTTGAATTGGAGAAAAGATATCACTCGATATAAAAAAACATGATATGAGTATCATTGAATTCTGTAATAAAAACCAATAAGTTAATAATATTGAGGTGTATGCTACTTATGTTGACAGATATAAGTAGTATGTGAAATCAATCAAAAGTGGAATGCCTGAGTGCAGAAAATTAGGAAGATTATAAAGAAGAGGAGAGAGAAAACTTGAAGTAATCAAAATAACAACAGGAACGAAGGGATGATGAAGTTCTTAAGAAACAACTGATGGAAGCTGTGAAAACGATGTATTTATGGTACGGCTTCTATATTTTACGAAGACACTCTGTAATTTTGCATTGAACAATTAATTGAACTTTTCAACCTGAGTTCTCATTTAGTACAAAAGTACAATGGAAAAGTTTCATACATTTTAAACTACAATTAGGGAGTAGGTATCATTACCAAGACTTGATTTGATAATTTTGAATAAATTGATTAGGGAGTTCTAAATTTTAGGTGACTTTATTAAGTGATAGATAGTATCATCTTGAAAATCTAGTTTTTCTACAAAAGTGATTAATGAGTTCAGTGAATAGAATAGTACAACCAAAAAATTGATGTGAATAATTTAATAGTTGAATCCATGAGTTAATTAAAGCTAGACCACCATGGAAAATTGCTAAAATCTCTAGAAAACCCCTTTCTGATAATTAATGTGAATAATTTATAATAAACCTTCATATAAGTTGAAAATATACTATTCTTTCATTATCAGAAGGGATTTTGTGGAGATTTTAGTAATTTTATAGTTGAAATTATGAATCATATGAAGCTAGACTACCATGGAAAACCTGTAAGCATAGATTTTTATGATGGCCGTTTCGTCTTATTGTGGAACTCCTCAACAGTACGCATCCACGATCCCGCCTCGCGAGATTCAAACTCAGGACTTATCAATCTCGCGCAAGAGCGCTTAATCACTATCTGTCTGTCGTTACAATAATAATAGTAATAATAATAAAAAATTGCAATAAATTATAGTAAAACAAGATAACATAAATGGATTGCTTTTCAAGCAGTATGAAGTGTGTTGTATCCCGAAAAGAATTACGAATGGTAACTTTTGAGGACTATTTATTGGTCAATATAATATGTATATTTCCTATTGTAATTAACCTCTTATCACAAACTTTATTTTGACCTTTGAACTATTATTATACGATTCTTGAGTTATCATCAGTTTATTGATTACCATTCACAGCCACATTCGGCTAAATATTGTACAAATGTTATTGTCTATTTTATGGGTCGATATGGTCTGTTTGGTTGGTATATAAACTCAGTATGTTTGAAATAAAATGATTCATACTACTGAGGCTGTTATTGGTGTTCTGGACTTAACTGGCTGGGCTAGGCAGATCGCAGGGCCGGTTAGCACTCTAGTCTGCTCGTACGGTTTCGTATGTCACTGTTCCAGTCGATAAGTTGCTGCTCTCTAACTGGCGGTCTCATCACTTCACCCATCAACTAATCATCCACTCGGCCACAAGTATAACAAAGTGTCAGTTAGTTGCATATCAAATAAGTAACAAACAAATTATCTTGTCATGGGAAAACATTATTAAGATCAAATTCACTTAGTATTGATTGTTTGAATCTTCACATTGATGTTTTTGGACTGCAACTGGTCAGTCTCTAATTGGCATATGTACATACTATGCGTATTGCCTCGATATAGCCTTGATTCACAAGCATTGTAAGCAAAGATGGATAGTGGCTAGCAGTGGAATCTAGGACGCTGAGTGGATATAATCTTTAATTTAAGCAGGTTTCTCAAGTAATTAAGAAACTTGTTCATATCTGTTGATTTTAATAAAAAAATGATTACTGAACTAAGATGATGTAGTACCGAGTTTGACAATCATGAAAAATTGCAGTCCTAAAAATCAATGGGAAGATTCAAACAAACAATACTGAGTGAATATGAACACTAAGTTATTAAACTATAGTTTTGAGGAAAGAAGATATGTGAAGAATGGTCATTTTAAAAATACTTAACATTACAGAGGTTACTTTTTTGAGACAATGTGGTGTTTATATGAATCAATGATTTCTTTGTATTGATGACTGTTTTGATTTTGAATTACAAATACAGTACATTCGTTCGTGTTCATCTAATACTTCTTGATTAAATTTCGTTGTTTCTGATATTACTAGTTTATACTATAATTCCAATACTTCAAACCATCACAAATAAGCACTGGAAAGAATGAAGGAATATGCAGTTGTTTTTATATAGAATAAGATACATTATCAGTGGACAGTTGTGACCACATTAGTGATCGATTAAATAACGTCCAGGTTAAGCATCGAAATGTGTGTACTTATAGCACACAATCAATATTATTTGCATGAATTCCCAAAAGTCTGATGCTACTAATATAAACTCTTACTGTCAAACTAGACAAACATTGTTTAATTTTTCAAATTTTTTTAAATTGAATTTTCTCAATTTTTATCAAATAAAAACTACCGTACATCCATATAAGAACAGTCACAATGTGAAATGTATGAGTGAAAAAAAAGCAAGTTCAGGGTTTTTTTGAAAAAAGAAACTGTTTTCAAACTTAACACTTGTTTATCCTAATGTATGAGATGAAATGTTCTTGAGATATACATTATTTTATGAAAGTCAATTAATCACATTACGTAATTGTCTATTACGTAAGTCTACTGGAACTGTTGAAGCCATACAACTGAAAATAAATTTCCTGTTATTATGATTAGAAATACATTGCCCATGTTATACATAGATATAAATGAATTAATCACAATAATTGATCAGAGATTGATATGTTATAAATCAGATTTTCAGTGTTTTATCATCCCTATTCTGTTTGTTTTATACTTTGTATGTCTTTTATACTTGAAACATATGCTAAAATATCTACTCATGAGTAATTTGGAAAGATTTAACATGGTATTGCTTATATTATTCTGATATAAATATATAATTGGTCTCATTATTATTTAAAAACTCTTTATTATTCAACTTAGATCTTATTTATACTTATTAAATAATGAGGGCAATGTCATTCTCGTAACAGAAAGTACTGACTATAAGATATGCTAAAAAACCTTTTACTTTATTATTGTTATTACAAATGGGGAAACTTGGTGAACTACGAAAGCCATCATCCAGAAGATACAAGCGTTTATTAACAGTTGTCTACGCGAAATACGTTTCCCAGACACTATCAACAACAATCTACTGAGAGAGAGAACAAACCAGATTTCAGTGAAGGGAGAAATCAGGAAGAAGCGCTGGAAGTGGATAGAACGCACACTGAGGAAATCACCCAACTGCGTAACAGGGCAAGCCTTCACTCGGAGTCCTAAGAGCCAAAGGAGAAGAGGAAGACCAAAGAACACAACACGACTAGAAATGGAGACAGATATGAGAAGAATGAACAACAACTGGATATAACTAGAAAGGAAGGCCCAGAACAGATTGGCTTGGACAATGCTGGTCGGCGGCCTATTCTCAATTAGAGGTAACAGGCGTAAGTAATTAAGTAAGTAACAGATGCAAAATTTGATGAGCAAAGATATTCGTCTAATAAGTAGGTTAATTAATTTTTTTTACGACTGAAGATCTCAACAACAATCTACCTTACCTAATAATAAACTATTCTGTTTTTACCCCACTCATTTAGTTTTTTACATTATTATTCTATTTCATCCTAGTCAAAGTAGGTAGTTGGCAAATATTATATATAATTAAGGTTTTCACTAATACAGATCATATATCTTAATCTAATAATGCCATTTTGTCGACGTGTAAGCCAATGTTGACTTTAAAATTGTGAAAATTGAGTAATTTAAGATGATGTTTAGTAATGAACTCATCACTATTTGTGATCTTCTTTTAGGTGGTCGAAAACTAAAACTGATGGTCTCGAAACTAAAAACAACAATAAAAACTTATATATTTGTAGCAAAGGAATCTAAAATTGATTTTCATTGTAACATTTTAAATGTTTATCTCCACTTTCTTTAAACTATGGGAGTGTACATACATGTATAGATAAGTGTAGCATTACTGTAACTCCGCCTGTAGCTCCTCTGGGGGTTAATGCTAATCCCAAGCCTGGATAAAGGAGAAGGGTTTGCCATGTGGTTAGTGACCCAATCCCGTAGAAAACCAACTCGCTAAAAAAAAACGCTAAGCCGTAAGTATGTATCATTACTGTGATTATGATTATTATAAAATTAGTGAATGATCCATTTTATTTCTAAATAGTTTGTTTACATATTGACCTACTTATAATCTCAGTTTTGAAAAATAAATAAATCAACGCTTGAATGGTTTGTTATGGATAAATTTTGTTTCCGTGATCACTTTACTTTGTAATGATGTGATTTTGAGCTAATGAACAATCTTTTTTTGTTGTTGTTGTTGTTGACAAAATATATCAAATATTTATTCAAAGGTAAATAAAGTTTGTCAATGAACAATATTTCTTTTTTTTGGTCAACTTGTTTAATCAAATCATATGAGTTAAATGACATGGAACTTTTAGGTTTTTAAGATGAAAATATAGTCTAGTGTTTATATAATTTAAAAATTTTAAGTTTTAATGTAATTTATAAATAAATATTATATAGTTGAAATTTGTACAAAACCCCCCTTCTGATAATCATCATATGCTCACTAGTGACTGGCTCCATGGGGTATTTATTGGAGTTCTAGTGAGAAACAGTAACCAGTGGAGTTTAACCAGGTCTGTTGAGAGATATCAACTCACTGAAGACAATTGGTGAATGGTTGCTGAATTTCGTGGATTGGTTGAAGTTAGACATTAACACCGTCGGATGCTGGCTCAGTGGTCTAGTGGTTAAGTACGCGCGCGCGTGACTAATAGGTCCTGGGTTTGAATCTTGCGAGGTGGGATCGTGGATGCGCACTGCTTAGGAGTCCCATAATGGAACGAAACGGCCGTCATAAAAATCAGTGCTCTCAGGTTTTCCACAGTGGTCTAGCTTCCATTGATTGATGATTTCAACTATATGAAGTTACTAAAATCTTAACAAAACCCCCTTCTTATAAATAAATAATAAATATGATGTAATATAACTTATGTCTTTCACATTTCATTAGTCTCGGATGCACACTGTTGAAGAATTCTATACTAGGGCAAAACAAATGTTTAATATTACTTAGTTTTCAGTGGTTTATTTAGCTAAGTTTATCAATGGTATCATGTGTAAAGAATGAACATCCTTCACTAATTTTTCAAAATGCTAAGCCAATTCTATTCTATTACGAATATCATTTTGTAATTAATTAAGCAACAATTAAAAATAATCACATTTTTATGGTTATTATATTATTAACCATTACCTTGAAATTGAATACAACTAAAGTTTACTTCCCATTTACTAATTAAAACAAATATTCAGAATACAAAGATCATAGCCTTTGATAAATCTTAATTCTGATTATAAACATTTTCTAGTTTATCTCGATTGAGTTATGTTTTTCACTTTAAGTGATTTAATCATGAAATTTTCGATAATTAGTTTCTATAGATAATGCTGTGAAAAAGAGATTATCGAATTCTTGTAGTTTTTCATCATAGAAACTACTCTTTCAAGTTACAAGCTCACTTTTCTACTTACAGTTTGTTAATGTTAAGTCGGTGGTGTTCAAGTCGCTGAGTAGTTCAAGCCTGTGGGTTACCAGAATAGCTTAGGAAATGAATATAGCGTTCAAATTGACGAGACGTATCAGTTAACATTAAAATTTTATTCATGCTATATCATTTGGTGTTGAATAAAATATAACTAATCGTTTTGTACCTTGATTCTTGCTTATTTAATCTTTGTTACAAGTCATTTTTTGGGTTTTTTTCATTATTACTATGAGTTTTATTACTTAAGATTTGGTTTTTCAATGAATTTCTACTATTTATTCTTGTCTCAACTTCTATTATAAAAGCTCTCAGAATGGGGACTTGTAGAGATTGTCATAATTTTAACAGCTTGATTCCTAATTCGCTCTTAGCTAGACCACCACTGAAAACTTGGAAGTACTTGATAACCGTTTAGTCTTAGTATGAGACTCCTCAACAATGCGCATCCATGATAATGCACGCGGTACCCAAACCCATGACCCTTGTTTTTGTGTGCGTACGCTTAACCTCTAGACCACTGAGCCGGAGTCCATCGGTGTTTATGTCCAACTTAAATCTATTCACGATCTTGCGGAGTCTTTCATGAATTGTCTGAGGTGGATAACTGTCTTCACACGACACGGATTGTATTTCACTGATCACAGCTTTTCACTAGAATTCCAGGAAATCCATCTTGAAGCTAGTCACTAGTGAGCATGTGATTAGTATCAGTATTGGAATATGTGGAGATCGTAGTATTTTAACAGTTGAATTCATGATATAATAGTTCTAATGTTTATTCTTTCTGTCTCTTAATAAACAGTCTATTAACAAGATCTTATAATAAATGATTTTCAGTGTTATATTATGTTATTAGCTTGTGAACAGTTAATGCAAAACTCATGAGATAAAAATGAATTCAACAAATTATTTCTTTATCTTATATTTCACCCAAGGGAGTATATTTTTTGATATTTTAAAAATAGTTCAGACATTTCGTTAACAGTTAATTATGATAATAGATTAGAAGAAATTTTGTTTTAGTTTTAAGTATACTCATTTTCGTTTTAAGCAAATTACAATTATTATTAATTATATTATTTTCTCTAATGAAACCGTATATATTTCAAGAAATAATACACTACTTTCTATGTATGCCGTCCGTCTCGTTCTAGTATGAGACTCCTCAGAAATGCGCACACATAATCCCACTTCGCGAGATTCGAACCCAGGACCTATCAGTCTCGCGTGCAAACGCTTAGCCTCTAGACCACTCAGCTGGCATTCAATAGTGTTAATGTTTAACTTCAACCAATCCACAAAATTGATCCACCGTCCACCCTTGTCTTCAGTGATTTACTATCTCACGACAGACCTGGTTGAACTCCACTGGTTACTGCTTCTCACTAGAATTCCAAGAAATACCTCTTGAAGTCAGTCACTAGTGATAACATGATTACTACAATCTCGCTTTAATTGACTCATGATTTCAACTATTACATTAAATTTCTCCACAAAATCCCATTCCGATAGGAAACCTAAGTATTTAAAGCAATTAGTCCCTTTGATAAATTTCGATAATGTAATAAGAAGACGAAGATTATCAGAACTATGTGACATATTAGCGCAATACATTTCGAACAATCTGATCACACATATACTTGTTAAGAACATTTATATATAAAAATAAAAGGTCAACTAGACGGGTAATAAGGTTAAGAAATAGACAAGGATAATAATGATAAAATAATGTGAAAACAACTTGACACCTAATCACTCTGGATAATAGGCATTTATTACCAGGGTAGGTTTAAGGAGAGGACAAACTGTTTTTGAATACACAAAGGGGGTTTGAATTTTCGTATGGCTAAGGCTTCAATAAACCTCAGTATACGCCCTTTTACACTTTTAAACAACACAACAAAAGCTGAGTTAAGATCAATCTTATGACCTGTTTCGATTATGTGTTTAGCAACAGAGGATGATGGATGTTTATCCTCTACTCTTATTGGGTCCTTCGACTGTATTTGTTTTTGCAACCATTGCAACCATCACATAGTTCTGATAATCTTTGTCTTCTTATTACATTATCGAAACCTAAGTATGTTTAATTTCAACTCAGTCATTATCTTGTTATGAGGAATATTATACATTATAATTCTCGTTATTTAAAATAGAGAAGGAATTTTATTTGTTTGTGTCGTATTCTTAAATGTAGATAATTTAGTTTATCATAATTTTGAAGAAAAAACATTAGCAACATCACATAACACAACATTGGATAACATTCATTGTGATCCCTTCCTTCTTCGTTTTGAATGATGCTTTGATTATTCTGGATCCATGAGAACCCCATCCTACAAGTGCATTTCGTGCTTCTCTGGACAGCATTAGAGCAACTCCCTGAGTGTATGGAGCATTTTCCGGAGTACCGGAGTACAATAGCGTGTCTCCCGTACCTAGCCTTTGTAATCTAGCTTGGGTCCAAATGGTTTCACTGATTCCGAGTATTGTCAATTTGTATCTCCTCATTTCCATTGCTATTTGACTGGTCTTCCCAGTCTTAAACATTGTCCGGACGTTCCATGTACCTATAAAGAGTTTTGCTCTGGTTGTTAGAGGGTGGATAGGCCTCGTGACTTCAGAAAAATTTCCGCTTTCATCATGAGGCGTCATAATTATTCCTTCAACCCTCAGATTAGAGTTTAAGTGGTTTGAATTACTTTTTCTCGTTAGCGTTTTTTTAGCGAGTTAGTTTTTCTACGGGATGGGGTCGCTAATCCCATGATCAACCCACCTCCTTTACCCGGGCTTAGGACCGGTAGTAGCTCTAGAAGAGCTACAGGCGGAGTTAGCATCGTCATATTCAAATAAAATAGTTTTCTTCCATTTTTGTTCATTTTGGGGTTGGGATTTTTTCAGTTTGACAGTTTATTTTAAAATTTATATTTTAATCAGAAACCTTTACATATATACTACTGAATGATTAAAAAAATATATAAGTAGATATTAGTTAACCAACTGTGTTACTTATAAACTCACTACTTATAATTTTATGAAGTAGTTATGTAGTGAAGGAGAACACAACTGGGGACAATTGAATGTATGGGAATACAAAATTACAGGAGATCATAGTAAAATCTGAGAACCATACTTAATTTGCAAAATGTCAATCAATTGTCTCAGATTTGAATGTTCCTTTTGTAAATGCGATCAGTCGTCTCACACTTCATTATTCTTTCGTTTCTGTACAAATTATTCTTTGTTCACGTTCTCTTTTTTTGTTCTTATTAACCTACTGCCTCCAGGTATTTCACTTTGGACTAATTATGTATACCACTTATATCTGTCGATATCAGTAGCACACACCACAGTGACGTACTCAGGGAAGAATTCACATTACATTCGTAATAGAACTTGGTGTATGATATTTTCAAAACTTATTTCAGATTTCAAATATTACAAATTTGGTAGAAAGTTTCTGTATAATTAATTTAGCAATAAACTAAGTGATAAAATCATTCGGTCTAGTCTAATTGTTTTCAACTTATCAGCATGACTTTCAACGAAATGAATTCATAAATTAAACATTTACGTAGATCTCATATTCAACATAGTCGTTGATTACTTATTTGTAACTGGAATTTTAAATAGACTTAAATGAATATTAGCATATAATCGCATTCTAGAGAATGAGAACACGATTGAGGACAATCGAATGTATTTGCATGAAAATTATAGACTATCTCACTGAAATCTGAAAACCATACAGTAAACAGTTAATTTGCAAACTATCAATTCATTGTCTCAATCTTCAACGTTCCTTCTGCAAATATCAGTCCATAAGGTCCGATAATTATTGTTCATGCATTTCCATACCAATTGTGTTTCGTTTCCGTTTTTTAGTTATCGATATTCTACTGAGATGCATTCAATGCCCGACCATCATTAAATACTACTTATGTGGATATAAGTAAACCATACCACAGCATTACATACACAATCAACTAACCAATTTTAATTCAAATCAAACATATTATGATTATTAAGTTTATTTGTTTATTAACTGAGGAGTCCCACATAAAGACGAAATGGTCATCCAGTGCTTCCAGGTTTTCCACGGTGGTCAAACTTCAATTGACTCATGATTTCAACTATACATTATAATCATAGTCTGACAGAAAAATTAAAAGTTATAACATGAAACAAATGTTATATGTATTGAGGTTATGCAATAAGACATCTAAAACGGTATGTCACTTAAACTTCCCTTCTCTTTCGTAAATATTTATAGCGAAGTTTTCATTTTCATCTATAATAAATGAATGTATTTCCAAGAAAGAATAACAATCATAAGTGTTGACTATAATATGAATGGAAATATTTTATTAAATGAAATGAAGTCAATTCATTTCATTCTGTTCTCTCTCCCTCCCCCCTCTCTCACACTCACTCACTCACTCTTTCTCTCTATGTTACTATGGAACTCGAAGCAATTTCTAATCGTTTAAATGACGAATTTATGGCTTTTTTTAAGTGGACACTTTGAGCAATGACTTCGTGTGTTCAAAACATTTCGAATGAAACCACTTTAGTTCTATTTAATATCAAGTTGATAATAATAATAATAGTTATTATTATAAATGGCTTTATTCAATATTATATTTTTAGTACAATATAGAATTATCAGCACAAAGTAGTATTTCAACAAGTTTCTTTTGTGTGAAAAGAAGTGTGAAGGAAACGGATAATTGCATACATCCATACATTAGTTCAGTATATTGGTTAAACAGTTGAAGGTTATTAAATTTCCTACTTGAAATATAATTACAGTTTCTGTATTACATATGAAAGGAGAATAAGGTGAATGATGAAATAAATTTGACAAAGAACGAACATTATTTTTCTGTTTACATTTCCATTCGACTCATTTTGAAATAGGTAGTAAGTTGTTATCAGGGTTCGGTATTTAATATAAAACAACAGGAATATTTCGTAACATGTACGACATAATTTATTCAATGAAGTTAAATCTAGTGGTTCAAATTTTCTGAAAAAATTTAGGTTACGAAATAGCGTCTCCATATATCAGTGTAGTCGTTAAGTTAAATTTTAACTTTTGACGTTTTTGTAGACAATACATTATGACGATTATATAAATGTCCACTGAGAGAACTTTTGATCATGTGTTTATTAAGAACTAGGTCAGAGAGAGATGTCACAGTAATCTAGTTGGAAACATTGACCTTCAGAATCGATGCTAATATTAATGGGTGGTGATCATAATAACTTGTGGATAGACTTCAGTTACAAAAATTAATCTACTATAGCAATTCTCTTACAATCAACTTCGATTATAGGTAAATTTTGTTAAACCCTTTTATTAACTTACTTAACAGACAATGTTATTCGAACAGTAACAATTCGTCTATTTCTTTGTACTATTGTGATCATTATTTTGTCTGTATAAGCCCATACTCTTGATCACATGACAGCCTATATACATATCTCTCTCTTACAAGGTAGTCACTTAAATATCACACGATGAATTATTCTCTTCTCTATGAATATATATGTCTCCAGTCTTATTATCAATCTTTGTCTTACTTAGCTGCGCCTTATTTAATTTGATCATAAATTTGCCTCTGTACTTGCTCACACATACACATTCGCCTCTCTGCTTCAAATTCGCTCAAGATATTTGTAGCTTTGTTGTCTGCGCTATCCACCAACAAACTTTAGTCTTTGTTTCTAATTACCTTCTGATTTCAAACATCATTGTGATTCATATAATAACGGTTACAAAGGTGATTAATTATTAAAGTGAAGACATTATATAGTGAACAGAACACCAGGTGGGGACAATCGAATGTATTTAAGCACAAATTACAGACTATCACACTAAATTCTGATAACCATACAGTAAACAGTTAATTTGTAAAATAACAATCAATTATCTCAATCTTCACTGTTTCTTCTGTAAATATCAGTCCATTTTCTCTAATTTTAATGTTCATGCATTTCCCATCAATTGCGTTTCATCTCAGTTCTTTCCTTATCGATCTTCCGCCAAAATGCATTCTATGTCTGATCATCACCATATACTACTTATATGGATATAAGTAGACAACACTACTCATGAGTAATAAAATCCCATGCTTAGATCAACTCATGAATTCAACTATTCAAACAAATATATTTATTTTAAAAAACAAGTCATGAAAATTGGCCAATAGAAATCAAGGTAATTCAATATCCAATAGGATTTATTTTTATACATTTATTAAACATTTTAAAATAGTTAAAAATGATTTTTGTGGTTTAATCAAACAAACATGCCTTGAATTATGAAAAAAAAGAATATGAAATGATTACGGAAATTATATTTTAATCCTTCTTCTTCTTCTTCTTCTTCTTCTTCAAAAAAGAGCTCATTCAAAGTTTACTTAAGTAAATAAACAAATAATCCATGCATCAGTCTATATCAAGTTCATTCGATTCTGATGATAACAATATAGTAATGAATAGTAGAAGTGTTGACAGTAATAATAATAATAATAATGCTATTATAAATGATAATATCATTCGTAAACTAAAAGTAACTAACTCCACAACCGGTTATGATGTAATGGTCAATCATAATTTGAAAAGATCATGTAATTCCATAAAGAAAATATTTCATCGAAGAATCATTTCGACATCATTTTCTGAAACAACTAATAATAATGTACATTGGAATAAATTATCGGATGATGATGATGATAATGATGGTTCATCAGCTATCACATCAAGATTAACAAGTAATAAATCATCACATATATCTTTTGAAAATTTATCAGGAAATTCCACAATACCATTGACATCACTTGTTACAAGTGACATGATGACAACGACAATATCAACTACAATGTCATTTGGAAAAATGACAAATGATGTGAAAATAAGAAATAAACCAACATCAACTGATTTATTAAATGTACAAAGAAAATTGCAAAGGCAATGGGCTACATGTAGTTCATTATATAACAATAATAATTCTAATAATATTTACCAAACAACTAATAGTACAGGACTATATGATCTAAATTCAATAATTTCAAATCGTAGATCTGGAACAACAAAAAGAAAAAATAAATCTCGTTGGTTATTTTTATGGCGTCAATCTGTTGATCATGGGATCGATTCTACAACAAACTGGTAAGTAAAAAAAAATATATTACCATTATTTATTAATAAAATAATTTTTGAAAGGATTTACTCAACTAATCATGATATTTCTCGTTATCACTTCGTTCCTTGGAATCCCACTCAAACTTGTTTAGTTTAAGCGAATGGATGATAATGCTAAACCCACCACAAGATGTGACTCAAACTCCTATATTGTAACCCCGTAATTAAAAAGAGATCTACAGTTCCTCTTGAGATTTAGTGTACTTTGTGAAAAGTATTATTTGTGGTTTTTATAAATTAAGAACAAAGTTTGTTTCATTTAATTTCAGAGCATTAAAATATTATTTTCTATTCTTTATTCAAATAAAAAATCTCTGTCTAGATTTCAAATAAATTTTATCATCCAATTTCAAAATGACAAACTACTTACAAAACTTATGATGCACTGTAATAACTCATTTCGTTTAGCATAAATTATAAGTCTGTTAGTAATAATAAGTATTCATAAACTAAATCGGATAATTGGAGTCTGGTTTGTTTAGTTATTTGTTACTTCATGTTTTCAGCTACAATAATTTTATAGTAATCTAAATAAAAAAATTTGTGTTATTAATGTTTAACCTCACCCATTAGTTACTAATGAATGACATCTAGACAAATGGAAGGTATGATTGATGGGGCTTAACAATGTCAAAGTGGAATAACTATCTTAGTGAACAGATCACTGGTTGGGGTCAATCGAATGTATTTAAGCAAACATTACAGACTATCTCAGTAAATTCTGATAACCAAACAATGAACAGTCAATTTGCAAATTGACAACCAATTGTTTCAATCTTCACTGTTTCTTCTCTTATTCCATTGCTCATGCATTTTCCATACGATTGCGCTTCATTTCAGTTCTTTCCTCATCGGTCTTCTGCGAAAATACATTCTATGTTTGACCCACACCATATACTACTTATATAGATATAAGTAGACCACACCACACTATCACTAATTTCAGTGAATAGCAGTTGGGTAATATCTCGAAATGACTGAAGCTGAAAATGTGAACCATTGGATTACGATCCAGTTGTTTGAAGGTGAGGTTTCTGATGGGAGGTTTAAATGTTTGAAGTTCGATCGCAAGAGTGATTTATGATGTAATTTGTTCCACAGTAGTAGAAAATAGTTCTTCAGTATTTTTTTCATTAGTTATTTGTCTGAAATCAGGAAATAAAGTAACTTTTCCTTGGATTATTTCTTCAGATCTTAAAATATTAATTCAATTTCTTTGTTTCCATCTAGGAACAATTAACTGTAAATAGGATTGTTCAGCATTAGTAAATAACGTCGTCTTAATAAAAGATTTGTTTTTTAAAATTAACCTAGTCTACTCAATAATCTAACAGAGTTCTCTTAAATAAAATAAAACAGATGTATTTTATAGGGTATACAATAGTTTAAATCAGTTTAAATCACAGACGATCCACTTAAGATTGGTTTTTGAAAAACTGTAGGAAACATCATCCTGTCTAAACACTCACTATGGTGACCATCATACTGAAATGATCATATACTTGTCTATAAATCCTGAGATTTATTAGTAAAAGTAATAAAAATATTTGATCCATACTTGATGCTTTTTTTCCTATTTTGTCACATGACGTACAGGAATCCACTGCCTAAATTTGTTGACAGAAAAATATGGTTAAAAATGCAGAGTGTATCAGTGAAGTTATGTCGAACACTCACAACCCTTCTAAATCTTTCACTAGCTAACATTCATGTCTAAAGAAAAAAAAACAAATTAGAACTCTTTTGTTATACATTTTGGTGCTTAACTCATATGTTAAGATAATGTACCATACTTATCTACCTATATGCAATCGGGATTAATGAAGCATGTTTAATAAATTACCTAATAGAGTTGAGACCATCAGTCGGTCCCGTCTCGAGAGATTCGAACTCAGGACCTACCAGTCTCGCTCCATGAGGTATTTCCTGGAGTTCTAGTGAGAAGCAGCAACCAGTGGAGTTCAACTCAGGAGATATCAACTCACTGAAGACAATTGGTGAATGGTTGCTGAATTTCGTGGATTGGTTGAAGTTATACATTAACACTTTTAGATGCCTGCTCAGTGGTCTATCGGTTAAGTGCTCGCGCGCCAGAGTGATAGGCACTGCGTTCGAATCTCGAGATGTGGGATACAGGATGTGCACTGCTGAGGAGTCCCATTATAAAACGAAACGGCCGTCCAGTGCTTCCAAGTTTTCCACTCTATAAAATTACTAAAATCTCTACAAAATCCTTTCTGATAATTCCCTGATAGTTAACTTGAATAGACAAAAAACTTTATGTAACAAGATACATAAATTATTTTATTTACAAAATTATACCTTATAAACACTAGTACAAACCACAGAAGTAATATTAAATATACGAAATATGTTCTGAGTGAAAAGCTAAAAATTCCATCAAGATATAATAATTCAAAAGTTTTATTTTTATGATTTAAGGACTATATATTTTAATGTCTAAATTATTTTTTCTGGTTAGCGTTCTTTTAGCGGGTTAGTTTTCTATGAAATGGGTTTGCTAATCCCATGCCCAACCCTCCTCTTTTACCTGAGCTTGAGACCAGCAGTAACTCTAGAAGAGCTACAGGGGGAGTTAGAATTTGTGAATATGAATAAAGTAGCACATTTGACTTTATGAAATTAAGTGCCATGGTATTTCACTAAGATCTTAACTTGACTTTATTTATGAAGGTCTAAGGGAAAATAGTCATATTCTCTATGATGAAATGGTTCGTAGATTTGAGAAGTTTGTGTTTGAATAGTTTTGATTATCAGAAATCATCTACGAAACAAAAAATAACTAAAGACGAATACGAATTTAACCCTGTAATAAAGAATCTCTATTGAATTATAATTATTAACTATAATGATAAATTTTAATAATTCTTACTGTATCTAACTTCTTCAAATCCCTGCCAACACAGAGTTCCAATTTTTATTGTAATTTTATTTTCAGAGGGGGGGGGCTATAGGGTTTTTACCTTGCTTACTTATTCATATAAGTGAATTTTGTTTCAATACGTTGAAATAGGATATTTTATAATTTCATAAATTGTGTAAATTCATTCAAATTATTTACTTAAGATCAGTAGCTAAGTGGATAACGTGATGGCGTTTGAAGAGAAAGGTACTGGGTTCGAGTCCCAGAGTGAACATCAACTGTGAGATGCAGGTACATCCAGCTGACGAGTCCCGAATAGGATTGAGCGCGCGTCCTGGATTCCACTGCTAGCCACTATCCGTCTTTGCTTATAATGTTTGTGGAGTAAGACGATAGCGAGGCATTACGCACAATATGTACATAGGCCAATTAGAGACTGACCAGTTGCAGTCCTAAATAACAATCGGAAGATTTAAACAAAGCATTACTAAGTGAATTGGATTTAATTATTGTTTCTATTCTGATGAGCCACTTCTATTTTTACACAGTATCACAAGTTCTACATTTGAAAATCAACATTTTTATTTAACTGTTTGTTCTATAAATTAATAAGCGCATTTGAAATGTGTAACATGTATTCATTAGTGTCTCAGGAAACTCTTAGTGGTTAATGTAAATTTCAATGGGAACAAAGATTGAAGTTTGACCATCGAGTACTGGCTGAGTGGTTTAAAGGTTAATCGTTCATCGCGAGACCTAATTGTAATGAATTCGATCCTTTATAAGCTAATGAAAAATCACTAGGATGAAACAGCTATTCAGTCCCTCTTGATTTTCACTGATTGTCTAACTAATGTTAGTTTGTAATATCGGTAACAATAAAAAATCACCAAAAATTCCTGTACCAAAAACCTAAGATTCTCAATACACTTCCATTATTTTTAAGTTTAAAATCATAATGATGCAAATATCATTGGAATTTTATTCAGCATTACATAATTACTCTTTACCTATCAGTGTATACGGTAATTACAGAAACCATGTTAGACAATATGTGGTGAATACTTTATATGCTGTTATATATAAGTAGTATGTAGCAGCGATAGGATGGGGAATTCCTGCCAGCAGAAGACTAAGAAGATTGAACTGAGGGGAACAGGACAGGGAACAAAAAGCAACTGTTATAATAACATGATTGAAAGAATCGTGACGCATGTAAAGGACAACTGATGGAAGATATGTAAATACTGTATTTAATGTACGGTTTTCATAATTTTTGAAGTCACTATGTAATTGTGCCCTAAAAAACAAAAGATTTGGTCATCTCCACCAAATCTTCGTTCACCAGAAATATTTACCATAAAATTGAAAGAAGATATATGGACGAAGAATTTTATCTTCGACTAATTCCCATCAAAGTTTATGGTCATACATTCAAAGTATTCGTGGAAATGAATGTCAGTTTTTAAAATTGCAAAATAGATATTGAGACTCCCTTACTTAGGCCTGTTACCCCTCGTGGAGGAGCATAGGCCGCTCACCAGCATTCTCCATCCAACTCTGTCCTGAGCCTTCCTTTCCAGTACTTTCCAGTTGCTATTCATCCTTTTCATATCGGCTTCGATTTCCCGGCGTAATGTGTTCTCTGGCCTTCCTCTTTTCCGCTTCCCTTCCGGATTCCAAGTTAGGGATTGCCTCGTGATGCAGTTTGGTGATTTCCTTAGTATATGTTCCATCCACTTCCAACGTCTTTTCCTAATTTCCTCTTCAGCTGGAAGCTGGTTTGTCCTCTCCCATAGAACGCTGTTGCTGATAGTATCCGGCCAGTGGATGTTGAGTATTTTGCGTAGACAACTGTTTATAAATACTTGTACCTTCCTGATGATGGTCGTAGTAGTTCTCCACGTTTCAGCTCCATACAGTAGGACTGTCTTGACGTTCGTATTGAAGATTCTCACTTTGAAGTTAGTTGACAGTTGTTTCGAGTTCCGTATGTTCTTGAAATGTAGAAAGGATGCCCTTGCTTTGCCAATCCTCGCCTTTACACCTGCATCCGATCCTACTTGTTTATCAATGATGCTTCCCATGTACGTGAATGTTTCTAGATCTTCGAGAGTTTCGCCACCAAGTGTGATTGGGTTGGTGTTCTCTGTGTTGTATTTGAGAGTCTTGCTTTTCCCTTTGTGTATGTTGTAGCCTATCGATGCAGAGGCTGCTGCTACACTTGCTGTCTTTGTCTGTACTTGTTCGTGTGTATGAGAGAGGAGGGCCAGGTCATCTGCAAAGTCCAAATCGTCTAATTGGTTCTGAGATGTCCATTGTGTTCCGTGCTTCCCCTCAGATGTCGAAGTCTTTACAATCCAGTCAATCACCAGAAGAAATATTGAGAGCTTTTAGTAAAATAAGTCTGTTAACATTTTTAAGTGTCAAATTGTTAACATAAAGTGTAGTATCAGTTTATTTGTTAAGCCCATATACTTTATTCTAGTTGCTGGCCTAGTCAATTAGCCTATCCATTATGAGTCATATCTTGTTAATCATTTGCTTATTAACCTTGACCATACTTTTATATGAGCATATATGTGTGCACTTCGTATATTATTCATCGTATGTCTGTCACTCATTTTTGTCCGACCATAAATGTTGATTAACGCTTGCTTAAATCGAGTTGGCTTCCCAGCCATCTCCATTGCGCATGATCTTTGCTTCGTTCCGCTCTCATCTATTTGCCTCATCACTCTGATTCTCTGGCCAGATCAATGACTGTAGAAAATATATGTATCCTAATTCCATTCTCGTATTTGACGTATTTAACTAAGTTGTTCACCAACGCGGAATAAAGTCATTTATTATATACGAGTATAGACAGAATCAGATTTACGCCGACAACATAATTGGATACCTCGCCGTACGAGCACGACGCTACAGATTTGGATACCTCGCCGAACGAGCACTACGCAACAAAAGTGTAAATACTGAATCATTTTATGTCATTTGAAATGGTAAGAATAGTAATCGGTATAAATGAGAATAGCTTATAGTGGGATAAATAATTATTATAAGTACCAACCAGATCAAATGTTCACTTAGAGGTAGTGTAATATATGAAGTAACATTGTTCAAATGTATACTTTAGATTTATATTTATTCATACAGCTCAGAACTTAAAATACCGCATGAAGTATTGAAGGCTTACGGTGTTGTGACTGAAGTAATCAGATGGGAAAGATCAGATTATTGTTTAATGCATAATCACACTGTAGTTTAATAAAATGTGAAATCCATACATCAAATACATTATTTGCACATCTTCTTTGAATTGTCTTTTACAAACTTCATTGCTCCTTCATTCATGTGCTTATCCTGGTTGCTTTCAGTTTCCTTCATTCTTCTCTCCATTTCAATCTTCTCAAACCTCTGTTAGCAGACATTCCACTTCCGACTAGCATACATGCTACTTATATCTGCAAACATAAATAGCACACACTACAATGTTTCAGACTTTAAAAAAGTCATAGCTATAATACAGACTGATTGTTCTGGATCCTGATTTAAGTAACGACTGACTACCATATATCATCTAAATGGGCAACCTTTGAACTATCTACAAAATCTGTCTATAATTAGTACCAGAAATTATTTACAATAAGTGAAAGATTTTGTAAAGTAAACTTGTTTAAATCAGTTTTCTCTAGTCGTTTATCATGATCTTGACTCTGTTGATCTATGTTTTATATGTACAACAGTAATGTATACATATTTTATATATAAACGAACAAATAACCAGATCATCATTGATTTAAGTTTTCGAAACATTTTCCTCTGCATAATTTACACATTGAATATGGTCAACCTTATATTACGTACTCATTTTGAAATATTAAAAGTAAGTAAACAAAAGAAATGACTGAAATAGATCAAATAGTTTACGCTTCAGAAGCTCCAAAGAATACTGAATGTTGACATTGAACCTTTAATCCATCATTACTTCTTATTTCCTGTTTTGAACAAAACAAAAATAAAACAAATATATATTTAACTGTGATTAGTTGCTACATAGAACAATGAAGGGAATTTTATTAATATATGATATATCATCAATGGTGAAGTTGACTTTCTGAGTTACTGAAGTGTGATTTTGTTTGGGGTTTCCTTCATTATGATGAGTACTTTTTGTAGTTAGAAAAATAATGATATCTGTAAAACTTGAAAAACCGAAACAAAAAATGGTGTGTATTCATATTTTAAGCTCATTCATTATTTTTCAACTGTGTATAAAAGACTTTGCAAAATGATCAGTGATAATAATAACACATGAGCTTGTTTATTTTTGGATAGTGTGACTTGAGGGTAAAAAGGAAGCACTGGACAAAACGGCCGTCCAGTGCTTTCAGGTTTTCCCTGATGGTCTAGCTTCAATTGATTCACGCTTACAACTATGAAAATACTAAATCTCCACAAAACCCCTTCTGAAAATAAAGTAAGACATTAAGTAGGAAGAATATAACTGTAAAATCTCAGCGAATGAATTTGAAGTAAACCCAACGTTTCACCTAACAATCTGGCTTTAGGATTCCATGTAAAGGCTTGTCTCGTGACGCAGATGAGTAAATTTTCTCAATGTGTGTCCTATCCACTTCTAGCTTTTCTTCCTGACTTCTTCCACCGCTGGAATCTGATTTGTTCTCTCTCACAGTAAATTGTGGCTGATGGTGTCTGGCCAACGGATCTGAAGTATTTTGCCTAGACAACTGATAATAAACACCTGTATCTTCTCGATGATGGCTTTCGTAGTTCTCCACGTCTCCGCTCCATTCAGTAGAACTGTCTTTGCACTTCTATTGAAAACTCTGGTTTTGGTGTTGGTTGACAATTGTTTTGAGTTCCAGATGTTCTTCACTTGTAAGTATGCTGCTCTTGCTTTGCCGATCCGCGCCCTCACATCTGCATCAGATCCACCGTGTTCATCAATTATGCTACCCAGATATGTGAAGGTTTTTACACCCTCCAGAGCTTCTCCGTCAAGTGTGATTCCATTGGTGAATGTTGTATTGTATCGAAGAGTTTTGCTTTTCCCTTTGTTTATATTGAAACCTACTTCTGCTGAGGCTGCTGCTACACTGGTCGTCTTCTCCTGCATTTGTTGTTGCGTTTGTGATAGAAGAGCCAGAACATCTGTGAAATCTAGATCGTCCAGCTGCATTCTAGCTGTTCACTTATCCCGCTGCCCTCCAGATATTGACGTCTTCATAATCCAGTCGATCACTAGGAGAAAAGCATTCAATTAGTCTAAATATTAAATATTTCATTTACTTATTATTACTTTTAATTTAGTTTAGCTCATATGATAGCTCATGTGATTTTCCGCTGAGTACGTTTTGTGTGTGTGAAGAAAAAATCCTTTAATATTTAATGCTTCAGAAACAAAACTGTTTTGTTGTATTTGAAACTAAAGGTAAATAAATATACAATTCAAATACAATAGGACGAAACGGTCGTCCAGGGCTTCCAGGCTTTCCATGGTAGTCTAGCTTCAATTGACTAATGATTTCAATTATTAAAATTACTAAAATTTCCACTAAAACCTCTTGAAATATAATTTTTACTGTGTTAATCCAGAAAAAAAATTTCTGTAAAACATAATCACCAGATACTTGAGATTAAGAATGAGATCGTTTCAATTTCAAGTATTCTTAACGATAAAGATGAAGAAATATGACACTATATTATCCATGTAAAAAATTATTTTAATTTATATAATAAAGAAATAATCATAAAGGTAACCATCTGTAAATAAATAAATTTTCAGAAGGAGTTTTTGTGGAGATATCAGTGTTTCCATAGTTGAAAGCGTGAGTCAATTGAAGCTAGACCACCAAGGATGCGCACTGCTGAGAAGTCTCACAATAGGATGAAATAGCCGTCCAGTGCTTCCAGGTTTTCATTAGTGGTCTAGCTTCAATTGACTCACACTTTCAACTATGAAAATAAATTTTTATTATATGATAATAGAAAAAGAAATATGAAGGATAAACATTCTTTTTTTTACAATAAAAGTTTCATCAAGTTTCACAGGTATTAGTTTAAATGAATGGTCAAAATGAATGACCACATTTATGGGGTACATATACATGGTTGTTGAAATAATTAAGTATGCATTGTACAACTGAATCATTTAATAGATTAGTTGAAGACTTTGAAATTATAGAGTTGAGATCATGAGTCAATTGAAGCTAGACCACCATCGAAAACCTGGAAGCACTGGATGGCCATTTCGTCCTATTATGGGACTCCTCAATAGTGCGCATCCACGAGCCAACTCTCGTGGGATTCGAACTCAGGACCTACCAGTTTCGAGCCGAAGCCCTTAACCAATAGACCACTGAGCTGGCATCCAACGGTGTTAATGTCTAACTTCAACTGATTCACGAAATTGAGCAACCATTCACCAATGTCATCAGTGAGTTACTATCTCACAACAGACCTGGTTGAACTCCACCGGTTACTGCTTCTCACTAGAACTCCAGGAAATACCTCAAGGAGTCAGTCACTAGTGAGCACATGATCAGATCATGAGTCAATTGACTCATGATCTCAACTCTCTAACTTACTAAAATCTCCACAAAACCCCTTCTGACTTTGAAATTAATTGAAATTATTGATAGTAACGTAAGAAATGTATGAAATAATGCTAATTGGTATCTAGTAATGTGGTTCATGCTACTATTGTTGACCGATTTAAGTAGTATGTATCATCAATATAAATTGAAATGACTGGGAGCAGAAGGTTCAAAAGATATAAGAAAAGAGAACGAGAACAAAGAATGAATGGTATAGAAACGAAAAAATAATGAAGTCTGAGACGAATATTGAACATTTTGGAAATGAAATATTGGAGTATGGTTTTTCTATTTCATGAAGTAACTATGGAATTTTGTGCTAAATGTAATCTGTTGTCTTCACTTGTGTTTTCCTTCACAACAGTATCACTTATGAACAATATTGACGGTTTATATGTATTTAGGATAAGGAAATATATAGGGGATATTTTGATTGGTTGAATTAAATTATCCTGTAATCAAGAGACTTATTAATTCATTGTACTTAAGTCTGACCAGGTTATTAAAAGAGATTGAATACGCTTCTTTTGAACTCAATGGTTTTACAGTTCCCATGGTTACTGTTGCCGATTTTTTTAATGCTATGTGCCTCATGTATTTTAAGTAAACCGACAAAGATTAAGTTGCTTAAAGTATTAATCATACCACTTAATCGCTTTGAGTAGCATCTACGAGTATAGAAAAGCAATTTCATTGTTCTCAGTTATACTTCATAACAGTACTATGGGTGACTGACTTATCACTTTATTTGAGGAATTCGTAGAATTATTTTTAGTGGTACTATCAACAGTCGGTACAAAAACTTTTTCAGTATGAAAGAATTTGTATATATGTACTTTAGCCGGGACTAGTATTAAGTTCTTGGATATTCATATCATCAACTTATAAAGTTGCATCATGCATATATCTACATCTGACCATAATTATTCTATGAAAACTGAAACAAGGATTTATGACTAAGAAAGTCAGAGTTAATGAGGCAACCTTTATCTAAACTGTAGGTATTCGTAATTGTAAGTAATCAATTTGAAGCGCTGAAGTAATCGCTAAAATATTTATCTTCGAAATGATATATTCATGATCAAAAAACAGTTTATATCTAGCTCAATCGTTGATGAAAACCATCTAATTCATGGTAGTAAGTTGAAAATTCCAACATGTGAACTGTAATATGAACATTCACACTAATTCGAATTCTTCATCCGCCATAAATAGCCTAAAATACACAAGCTTCATAAAGTTATTGCAGCAAATATATATATATATATATAATATATATATATATTTAAAGAATCCAACTGACACTATGTATTAAGTAATAAGATATTCTTAATGGGAGAAATGTGAGGATTGTAGTATTTTCATAGTTAAAATCCCGAAACAATATAATCTAGACCAACATTAAAAGCCTGGAAGCATTAGAAGTCCGTTTCGTTCTAGTATGATAGTCCTTCGCAATATGCATCTACAAACTCTCACGCTGGAGTCCTATTAAGGACTTTCAGTCTTACGCGTGAACTCTTAACCTGTAGACGAATAATTCGGCATCCAACGGTGTTAATAACTAAATTCAATTAGCTCATGATCTCTCGCAACCCTCCAAATATTGCTAGCGGGATAGTGAATCCACACTGTTGAGGAGTCTTATACTAGGGCGAAACAAGTATCCAGTAATTTCAAGTTTTCTCTGGTGGTCTAGCTTATATCGACTGGTGATTTTAACTGTGAAAATAAGATATTCATTTTTTTACAATAATCAAGTTATTAAAATAATTGTACTTACTTACTTAGATACTTATGCCCTTCTTAGAGGAGCATAAGCTGCCGCCAGCATATTCCATCCAAATCTGTCCTGGGCAATCCTTTCCACTTGTTTTCAGCCGCTGTTCATCTTTTTCATGTCTGCCTCTAATTTCCGACGTGGTGTGTTCATTGTTTTTCCCTCTTTTCAGCTTCTCTTCAGCATTCCAAGTTAGGGATTGCCTTATAATGCACATTGGTAATTTCCTTAATGTATGTCCGATCCACTTCCAATGTCTTTTCCTAATTTCCTCTTCATCTGTAAGCTGGATTGTCCTCTCTCATAAAACGCTGTTTCTGATAGCATCCATCCAGTGAAAATTGAGTATTTTGCTTAAACAACTGTTTATAAATACTTCAACGTTCTTGACGATGGTTGTAGTAGTTCTCCGTGTTTCAGCTCCATATGGTAGAACTATCTTTGACATTTATATTGAAAGATTCTCACTTTGATGTTGATTGACAGTTGTTTTTGAATTCCATATATATATATATATATATATATATATATATAGAAAAGAAAAATTCATTCTAGATTAATTAAACGCTTCCCTGCATCTATTCATAATAGATGATAATGACAATTATTATTATTATTTTAGTTCAAAAAACAAACAGAAAATAAATCTGTCCAATTTTTTTTTGTTTTATTTGTATTTGACCTTAACCTTAACTAATGTTTATCAAAATTTAAAAAAAAAAAATTAAAAAATCAAAAAAAAATATTGAAATCTTATTTTGTTTATTTATTGTGCTTTTTATTATTTACTCATATATTATCTTTCTAGTTCAATGAACCATTTGAAAGAGAACAACAACAACAACAACAACATGAATATTGTATGTATGTGTTTATATACTCATATAGAGATCAAGAGTCTAAATATATTTCAATGATTTATAACCATAATAAATAGATATCTGCATTTAATTTAAATTTTGTGATCAGTTAATGAATAGAATTGAATAGTAAAATAGAAAATAGTTATTTATAAGAAAAAGAGAATTCAGCTATTTCCACTTATCATAGAATGATAAACTCAAATGATAATTACATTTAATAGTTGAATTCATCAGTCAATTAAACGTAGACCATCATGGATAAACTAGAAACATTGAACGGCTGTTTCGTCCTATTGTGGAACTCCTCAGTAGTATGCATCCACAATACAACCTCGCGAGAATCGAACCCATAATCTATCAGTCTCGCGCGCGATCACTTAATTTCTACAACCACTGAGCCGGCAGCCAACAGTGTTAATGTCTAACTACAACCAATCCACGAAATTGAGCGACATATCCATCATTATCTTCAGTGAGTTACTAACTCACAGCAGACCTGGTTGAAGTCCACTGGTTGCTGCTTCTCACTAGAACTCCAAAAAATACCTCTTGAAGCCACTCACTAGTGAGCATATGATCATTGTCAATTGACTCGTGATTTCAACTCTAAAATTATTAAAATCTCCATACAACTCACTTCTAATAGTTAAAGTTTCTTTCTCACAATCAATATAAGATTAAACCACACATTCTTATTTATTTCCTTGTTAATTATAATTTCCTGTTTTATTATTTTTCATAACTGATTATTTCGTAATGGTTTTTTATTGTTCACTGAAAACTTATTATTCATTATTACTATTCACTAGTGCTTAACCTCTAGACCACTGAGCCGGGATCCAACGGTGTTAATGTCTAACTTCAACCAATCCACGAAAATGAGAGACACATCCACCATTGTCTTCTGTGAGTTATTATCTCACAACAGACGTGGTTGAATTACACTGGTCACGGTTTCTCACTAGAACTCCAAGAAATCCTTCTCGAAGCCAGTCACTAGTGAGCACATGATGATTATTATCAGAATAGTGTTTGGTGGAGATTATATTAAATTTGACAATTTAATTCATGAGTCATTTGCTACCAGGTTTTCTATGGTGGTCTAGCTTCAATGAACTCATAAATTTAACTCATAAATTAAATATAATCTCTTTAAAACCCTTTTTCTGATAACAGTTATATTAGTAGTAAATTACGTTTGTTGAAATGATTGATAAGTATAAATATTAAACATATTGGTGAACGCGAAATGAATGTAAAGAAAATACTTGAAAATTATAGAGTAAATTCATGTCTAGTTGAAGTATAGCAAGTAATCAACTATAATCATTAAGGGAATAAGAATGAAGTGTTGAATAATTAAGAATCGATAAACCTGAAACGACAAAAGCATCGATTAATTCTTCATTATGTACACTTATGTAAGCTAGTTCTAATGGAAAAGAATTTCAAAAATTTGTAATTTAAACACTTCATTCAACTGAAACTAGATCACCATGGAAAACCTGGAAGCACTGGACGGCTGTTTAGTCCTATTATGGGACTCCTCAGCAGTGCGCACCTACGATCCCGCACTCGCGAGATTCGAACCCAGGACCTAACAGTCTCGCGCCAGAGCACTTAACCAATGATTTCAACTATGAAAATACTGAAATCTTCACAAAACCCCTTTTGACTTTATTCAACTTTCAACATTTTAAAAACTTTGGAATCAATTACTTGTTAAATAATTATCGTATAATATTTTGACAATAATCAAGTAAGAGAGTATTGATTCACCTTATGATGTCTCTTTTTTCTTCAGTTTAGTCAAAATAAATTTTATCTAATTGACTATTCAAGCTACTAGAATAAATAAAGACCACGTTTTTTCTTCTTTCTTGATAGGAAAAAGTTAGAAAGACAATATTCAGTTAATTGGTATGTAATTTATAAATTCATATTATCAGTAGTTGTTTCATGAATAAGTAATTTAGTAGAATAATATTTCATCGACTTCTGCGTTATCATTCATCTTAGAAAGGAACTCCTCAGCAGTGAATATCTACGATCTCGCTCGCAAGATTAACTAAGAGACTGAAGTCACTTAGAGTTGTTTACATGTATCTTCTCATTGTTATTTAGGACTGTAATTGATTTTGATGTGGGTTTGTTCTCTGAGCTGGATGGTTTGGTCGTGGAGCATTCATCGTTCTTCTGAACGACATCATCAGCACAAACTTCGGGTAGAAGTGAAGTGTTTGAATTTCTCCACATGTGATTCACAGCTTGTCATCTGCACCTCGATGTTGATTGGTTCTTATTGACCTTAAATCTGTCATTGTTTATTTCTTTGTTTTGGTTGTATCTCCTATTGGTTTGATTTTTGTTCCTATGTTCCTGCATAATTTTCTTGATTGGTTGATAAATCGGATTGATTTCAATATGTTTGTTTATTGCTGATTGACCTGAGTGCCAAGCTTCTAAAAATTCTCTGGTATCTTTGGAATTGCCTCTGTCCAAAATCTGAACATTTTCACAGTCAAATGTATGTCCGTGGTAGTCCATGTGTATTTATATGCGTTTGTGCTGATGATGTCTTTCAGAAGGACGATGAAAGCTCCACGAACAAATCATCCAGCTCAGAGAACAAACCCACATCAAAATCACCCACCTGAGCTACAAATCTTCTCCACTGTAATTGGTCAATCACTTGTTGGCATATGTGCACCCTGTGCGGACTGCCTCGATATAACCTTAAGTCACAAGCTTTATAAGCAAAGATGGATATTGGCTAGCAGTGGAATCCAGGACTATTGTCTTTGGTTTTGCTTAAAGAAGGCAATGATTATTTTGTCCAGAAAGATAGCCAAGGCTTTATAGTTACGTCATTCAACTCTGTGAATGTAACAAAATCAAAAACATCCCCCCTTGAGCTATAATCTATCTTTATCGCTTCAAAATTTTAAATTATGTTACCTAAAGGTTTTTCAATGGATAATAAAAGTTTACGCTTGATATTTCTGTTTAAGAAGTCTGTTGATTTGATTTAACCAATTGAGTTTCTCTATAGCAAAGAAAACGATATTTTAAACGTAACAAAATATGAAAACATAACCTAGGCTCATTTAAAGACTAAACTATGTATTGTTAGTTCTGGTAACAAACATACCAATTTATAAGTTACTGAGTTGAAAATTGATTCATTTCTTATTTAAAAACCCGCACTGTTTCATAGATAAGGCAACATAATTTAGTGAAATGTCGCCAATTTAAACTTGTTTTCTTAAAAACATTGCAACATAACATGGATAGGTATAATTTAAATAATCTCACAGTTATTGACAATATATATTTATCAGGAATGCACTACTCATATGTCTGCCACTTCCATCAGACAAATCAGAATACCATAGGTCCAGATGAATGTTTACTAGTAAGTGATTATATATACTGAAGTGCGAGACTATAAATTACCATAAATAATACGTTTAAATCGATAAATAACTGGGATATAAGTGATACAACATTATGTAGTAGGTTTTAAATTAACTGACCGTAATTTATGGGCTGAAAAATACCATAACATTTAATTAGCGCGATCCTAGAGAGAGTCACAAATATATATTGTTCATTACCATAGTAGAGCAAACATGGCTGATCGATTCTAAATAAGATCAGTATGTGATGTAAACTATAAAATTCAGCAATATGCCCCTACGCTGATGAAATATATATTAGCAGAGCACTGACGATGTGTAACTATTGATGTTTTGTATCATATATCCCTATTTATGCCCTCTTTCTGATAAGGAATATTCATTTGTTGCTGATTTAGAATATTTATCCCAAATTATTAGTTATTGAAATACAGAAGATTTGTTGAATTGTATTAATCAATTTATTTTGGATTCTCTGAAAAATCAAAAATGTCAGTATTTACAGAATAGAAAGAATTTATTGTATTTTGTGCTTATGCTTCAGCTTCATTCAAGTTAGTAAGTTTAGCCCGTCAGTAGTAGCAACAGTGGAAATTTTCCAAGCAATCAATGACAATCGGAAACCGGTGAAATTTCTAATAACTATTATAGAAATATTATAAGGAAAGATCGATAATGGCTAGCAGTGGAATCCATGACGCAAATTTCTTCCTATTTGGGACTCGCCAGCTGGATGTGTCTGCATCCCAAAGTTATTATTCACTCTGAGTCTCGAATCGACTACCGTTCGCTTCAGACGATATCACGTTATCCACTCAGCAACTGCGTCCTCATAGCCACTTGCTTGTGCAATCGGATGAAGTTTAAATTCAACTTAGTATTGTTTGTTTAAGACTGTAACTGGTCAGTCTCTAATTGGCATATATGTATACTGTGCGTATTTCCTTGATATAGCCTCGATATACTCTCTATCTTTCATAATAAGCACAAAATTGAATGATTTCACTTCATCCCATATATGAGGTTATTTTTTAAACTTTTAATTCATAATGCAATCATTCAGTTTTCACAATTCAACTGTCACTTGGATTAACTTTGATGGTTTATATAATAAACATATACCTAATGTTACAATGAACTAAAACCACAATTAAGGTATTCACTTCAATGAAAAAGTAATAACCATTAATCTTTTGTAATTTATGATTAAAACCCTACACTAATATGATGGTTTGTTCAATTGAATAAAAAATTCTGTGTCTACTTTATTAACCAGGATTTCTGTTAGCTTTTATCAAACATAACCCACCTATTTGAAATAGTTTTCATCCTAACTGAATTTCATCATTATTACAATTTTTCCACCAAATAAGTTAATACAAATATGCATTAAAAACTACATGCGGTAAATTTTTCTGTGTTTGTTGTGGATACTATTGTGATAGCTTTGTTTTTCTTACTTCGACTACTCTGTCAGACAATGGAACGATTTGACTGCATATAATCTGTATTTAGATTTAATCTGAATGAAAACCGATTTTCTTTCAAGGTTACTTCATCCTAATACTCCATAATCAATCATTGAAATACATTTAGAGCAGAAAATACAAACCTAACGAAAACTAGCAGAGATGGATAGTGGCTAGCAGTGGAATCCAGGACGCGCATTTCGTTCTATTTGGGACTCGTCAGCTGGATGTACCTGCATCTCAGAGTTGATGTTCACTCTGGGACTCGATGGGAAGATTCAAACAAACAATACTAAGTTGAATCTAACGAAAACTAGTTTCAAAAAGTTCCACTGAGTAGTTGTAACAAGTAAACTATGAAAATGTTAGAAGTAAATCAGCCACCTATAAATAGCATTGAATTATAATTGTGTGATATCATGAAAAATGTTTGAATTAGAAAACTTGAACAAGACAATTTTAATCAAGTAAACTGGAAAAGTCACTATCTTTCATATCATACTAAAAAGGTTTCAGTCTGATCTCTTGTAATCTTATCTATAAAATCTTTCATGGAACCTCACATTAGGAACAAATGGCTATCTAGTTGTTATTCATTTTCGACGGTTTTACAGTTGATTATCAGGATTTACAAATCATTCAGTATAATGAACATTATTTCATTATAAAATCTCATAATTATCAAGTGACATGCAATTCAAGCGTAAAGTAGTCAAATTATCAAAACTCAACATAGAAACCAATATCAGTTTATCATGTATATAAAATTATGATCATAACAATATCTAATCTATTTATGGTTTCTACTTTACAGAGAATATTATTATTAATGTTACCGATTTGATTGCTTATTGTAAATATTGTAGGAGGTATTAACTTAGTTTGACTAACGTATATTATGTAGGTAAATATAAAGTGGATAAATGTATCGTTATTAATCTATGTATATAGATATTTGAAAATGAAACACAAAGTGTATACTTGGCAATGAAGAACATCATGGTTAGGCAGACCTTATAATTCATCCAATATATATATATATATATATATATATATATATATATATTCGTGTTTTTGAATTACTAATAAACAAAACTTTATTTTTGTTAACTGAAAACGTGGCAAATCGATTGATGAAGTAGTGAAACTTCATCATTTGAGATGGCTGGGACACGTGTTACATATACCTAACCACCGACTGCCCCGACGTGCAATGTTTTATAATGTAGGAGTAGGTTGGAAGAAAGCTAGGGGCAGCCAGACCAAAATGTGGCACAAATCCATGAAGTCACTGACAAGTGGACTGACCCATGTTGGTAGGTGTAGACTAATACCTGGTTGGGATTCGCGAGATGATAGCAATCGATGGTTAGAGACTTTGAATGACATGACTCAAAATCGTTTGCAATGGTGAAGGTGCATTCACTCTTTGTGTTCTACCAAATTCTAATTCTTTGAATTCCTCATGTCCCTATCCTTTTTCTCTTTTCAAATTTATTTCATTGTATTATACTCCTTCGATAACATCTTTAAACCCTAATCTTTCACATAATGCTTATACTCTGACTACTTCTACCACTTCATCTCTGTGCTAATGTGGTATGGCAGCTCAAACTGATGTACGTACGTACGAATTTCTACGCTGTGACTGACTGACTGACTAGAAAACGTGGTTTTTACTTACTTACTTTACTTACGCTTGTTACTCCCAATAGAGCATAGTCCACCGACCAGCATTCTCCAACCCACTCTGTCCTAGGGTTTTCCTTCCTAGTTTTTGTTCATTCTTCTCATGCCTGTCTCCATTTCTCGATATGTGTTCTTTGGTCTTCTTCTTCTGCTTTGGCCTTTAGAATTCCATGTGAGGGATTGTCTTATGACGCAATCGGGTGATTTCCTCAAAGTGTACCCTATCCACTTCTAGCGCCTCTTCCTGATTTCTTCTTAGTAGAAGTTTTGATGAAAATGTACGTATAAGTAGGCAAATTAAGTTCGAGTTTTATTATTACCATTATTAACCATCGATTTGTCTGATTGTGTGTATTACTGAGATAATTTATAATAAACACTAGCTTCAGGTGTAGAACCGTCACAAAACTGAGAACAGTGGAAAATTAGTTCGGTGTAGTTTAAATTTTTTCAATAGTTTTTTTCAATGTTTAAAATTGGGATGTTTAAGGCTTACGGTAAGTGAGTTACATTAATAACAGTGAGCTTAAATCCTATGGATCATTATTTTCAACTTGACTCGATCGCATATATATATATATATATATATATATATATATATATATATATATATGCTTTAAAATAATATGGACGAAACATTGGCAGATTTCAGGTTATGAATACAATCCCAGTAACAAATATATTTTGCCCAGTTTCTTTTATTAGTTAACGCAGTAGTTATTATTGAATAAGCTGATTTTTAATGTTAGACTTCATGGAGTTATCATTGAAAATCACTATATCTGATTACATATAGTGTAGTGTGGGTTGATAACACCCACTTAAGTAGTATATGGCGATGGTCAGGCAGGGAACGTATTTCATTAGAAAAACGATAACGAATAAACGGAAACTAAGGGCGATTGGTATGGAAATAAATGAACAATAATGATCGGACACTATGGACTAATATTTGCAGAAGGAACGGTCAGGATTGAGATAAATGATTGTTAGTTTGCACATTAATTGTTTACTGTATGGTTGTCAGATTTTGGTGAAATATTCTGTAATTTTGTGATCAAATACATTCGATTGTCTACACTCGTGTTCCTATTCACTGAAATAGTACCAACTACACCATTAACTAGGAAAAAGTAGAACATATATTATATAGGATTTGTATCAATTGCAACAAGTGTGTTTCTACGTACTCTAAAATTTTGTGAATATGGTCAGTAGATTCAAAGCTAAAAATGGTTATAATCGCTTTACCAATACATTCATCGTTTACGACCTAATGTTAATTGGATCACAAATAAAATCTAGTATACAATGTTATCCAGTCAAATGTATGAAATATAAGTAACAGTTTCAATGAGTTAGTCACCAGCTTCATTCGATAATGACAGATATAGCAGAGAATTAGCCAGTATTTAAAAACTAACTATCACGATCAAAGAAATGAGTTGATGAAGGAAAACTTACAACATCATTATCTTAATTTTTGATTTTACATCTCAGGCTTCTTGATAGTTATGATTATTATGTAATTATAAACGAAAATAAACGACTAGTATAGTGCATAATTGTACAAAATATAAAAATAATGTTTAGGTTGTGTTTTGAACCAATAGACTATAAAGGTTATCTATGAAACATAGTGATAGGCTACTTTCCATCATTTTCATAGCTGAAAACAGAGGATGTATTTATTAAGGATAAAATAAATGCAGCCAGAATTGTATATTCCTTCAACTTACATAGAATATTACGTTAATCATGAGAGATTTTCAACATTTTATAAGAAACATTTACTTTATGTCGATAAGATACCTAACGATAGATTTTCTATGATATATCTTTCTTGTATTTACTTGTTTTGGGCCTGTTCATATGATGAAGTATTTACTTCATATTCATCAAATTGTGTTTTATGTGGATTAACATGGTTATTATTAGAAGGGAATTTTGTAAAGATTTTAGTAATTTAAATAGTTGAGATCATGAGCCAATTGAAGCTAGACCACGATGGAAAACCTGGAAGTAATGGACGGCTATTTCGTACTGTTGCTGGACTCCTCAGCAGTGCACGATCCCGCCTCGCGAGAACTGAACCCAGGACTTATTATTGTCGCTCGCGAGCGTCTAACCTACAGACCACTAAGCTGGCATTCATTAGTATTAATGTCTAACTTTAACCAATTAACAAAATTGCACCACCATCCATTATTGTCTTCAGTGAGTAACTATCTCACAACAGACCTGGTTGAACTCCTCTGCTTCTCACTAGGACTCCAGGATTTACCTCTTGAAGTCAGTCACTAGTGAGCATATGTTTATTATCAGAAGAGGGTTTTGTGGAGATTTTAGTAATTTTACTGTTGAAATCACGAGTCGATTGAAGCTAGACCACCAATGAAAACCTGGTAGCACTGGATAGTCATTTCGTCCTATTATGGGACTCCTCAACAGTGCGCATCCACGATCCCGCCTCCTTTACTTTTAATGACCATTCATTTAGAGTGATCTTATTTTTTCTCCACTAGCTTTTATCCATTGATATGGAACCTATGGTAAAAATTGAACTATGAAAATCTTCTTTGTATAACATGTTACGAGACGTTAATTTAGGATATATAATAATAACCCTACAAAAAAAAATATCTTAATCAAGTTTAAATAAACTAATGATAAAATTATGAAATTAAACGAATCACAATAGTAAGCAAAGATAGAAATTGGCTAACAGTGGAATCCAGGATGCGCGTTTCGTCCTATTTGGGACTCGTCAGCTGGATGTACTGCATCTCAGAGTTTATGTTCACTCTGGGACACGAATTCAGTACCGTTCACTTCAAAAGTCATCACGTTATCCACTTACCTACTGAGTCCTGATAGCCACTTGCTTGTGCAATTGGGTGAAGTTTAAATTCACTTGGTATTGTTTTGTTTGAATCTTCCCATTGATGTTTAGGACTGCAATTGGTCAGTCTCTTATTGACACATGTGCATAATGTGTGTATTGCATCGATATAGCCTTAATTCACAAGCATTATAAGCAAAGATGGATAGTGACTTGCACTGGAATCCAGGACTCAGTCCTAAACACCAATGGATTGATTCAAACAAACAATACTGAGTGAATGTATCACAATTACAGTATAAATCTTACAGTAAAATAAAACTTTGTTAATTATTTTAAATACGACACCCTTACTTAACTAAGGATAAACTTAGTATAATTATTCTAAAAGATTAGAAATTAGAATTTTCAAAACAAAAAAAAATAAAAAAGAAAGAAAAGTAGGAAAAAATATTAGAAAACAAGGCAGGAATTAATCCCTTATAGGACAAAATTGTTTAAATCTTTCTATGATCCTTATTATTAAGATTTATTTTGATTGAATATTTTCTAAAATTATTCGAGGGATTTAAAAATCATTACTTGGATATTACTTAGAACAATCGACAAACATCTATATATTCTTAGTTATAAAACAAAAAAAGTCCAACCTCATCAACCATAACTATAGTTAATGTATAATAAGGAGAGAAATTTTATTTTTCCAAATCACTCATATGGTTAGCGTTTATTTTAGCGAGTTCGTTTTCCACGGGATGAGATGGCTAACCCCATGCCCAACTCTCCTCCTTTATGCGGGCTTGGGATTGGCAGTAGCCCCCAAATGCCCTGGTTCGGCCGAGAGTGGGGAGAGACCTCTCTCCCTCTCCAAATGCTCTCACATAGCCATGTTTACAAAATTAAGAGGACGAAAAGCCAAAGTTTGGCGCTTTAATCGGGTTGATGAACACGGAAAGTCCACCTAGGGAAGTTGGAAAACCCTGATTCCAAACCAATGGTGCACATGGGCTGGCTCCAGTATCCTGAGAGAACAAATGGCGTACGAACCAATTGTAAGTCACCGACTACCATGGGACTGCATCTCCTCACGATGCTCCACTGTCTTGTGGATCAGACCTTTAGGTCAAAGGCTCCGGGAGTGGCCCCCTAAGAAAACCACTTGCTTCAGTTTGAGCACCTGGGTAATATCACAGCCTTCACACAAATCAAATGAGATTTGTGTGGCTCATATATGGCTCTGATGCTTCCTTGTACCAATATTTATGTGTTTAAATAAATAAAAAGCCCCCGGATAGGCTACAGGAGGAGTTAAATCATTCATATAAATACCTAAATTCAATTGAGATTAAATGTATGAAAATAACTGTTATATTCAATGTATTTCCTGGAGTTCTAGTGAGAAGCAGTAACCGGTGGAGTTCAACCAGGTCTGTTGTGAGATAGTAACTCACTGATGACATTGGTGAATTGTTGCTCAATTTCGTGGACCAGTTGAAGTTAGACATTAACACCGTTGGATACCGGTTCAGTGGTCTATCGGTCAAGGGCTCTGACTCGAGACTGGTAGGTTGTTGGTTCGAATCTCGCGAGTGAGGGATCGTGGATGCGCACTATTGAGGAGTCCCATAATAGGACGAAACGGCCATCCAGTGCTTCCAGGTTTTCGATGGTGGTCTAGCTTCAATTGACTCATGATCTCAACTCTATAATATTCAAGGTTTCTTTTTTATTATATGTCTATTATACATTCTTATAATGATATAAATATTTTGATAATATGTCTGAATTCTTCTTTGAAAAACAAAATAAAACAGTATTTTCTTATTATTAGACAGTCAAAATGTAAAAGATCTTCAATGGAATTATTCGTTGTAGTAGTGTTAAGAAATCCGAAGTTTATCTGTATTGTATATCAGTTTCCTGTTGTTGTTTTTTTCTTTTTATGTTTTATTGAATTCAATTACTAACAATTATTCTAATGAGGAAAATTTCAAGGTTTCCTTCCTAAATATTTTCAATGCCTTTTTTTCAAATTTTGTTTTAATGTAGACTGATTTTATTTAGAGATTTCTTAGAAACTAATGATTATTGAGTTACAATTTCACTTTAAATTAAGGCGCCTATATTAAGTGCGCCTGTAAATTGATAGTAGTTTACAGATAGCTCGATTGGTAAATATATAAAATCATAGTAATCTTATTTTCTAAGTAGGTTCATTCTTGTTTAAATGGAATATTAGATAGTTAGATGTGGTCTGTAGGGGACACTGGACTGAAGTTTGTACAAGCTGTAGCTCTCTCGAGAGATGTTGTGATGTGGGTTACTTATATACACATAAGTAGTATATGACGATGGTCAGGCAGAGAATATATTTCACTGGAAGATCGATAAGGAAATAATGGAAACGAAACGCAACTGGTATGAAAATGCATGAACAATAATGATTGGAGACGATGGACTGATATTTACAGAAGGAATGGTCAAGATTGAGACAATTGATTAATAGTTTATGAATAAACTGTTTACTGTATGGTTGTCAGATCTTAGTGAGATAGTCTGCAATGTTCGTGTCAAAAACATTCGATTGTCCGCACTCGTGTTCCCTTCACTATAATGTGACTACACAAACAGCTCAGTTTAACTACTCATAAAGTGAATAAAAGTGACGTGGGCCATCAGTTTCCTTAAAGTAAAGGACATGTTTAGCCGTTGAATCTGAGCTAGATCGAAACTTAAGTCTAGGGTTTTCTGTTGACCGATTCTGACCACCTAACGTTTTCCAAAGTAAACGTTGTATCTCCACCATTGTTAAACAAATCAGAAAGACTTCGTGAAAAAATTAACGTAGGGTCGAACTTTAAAAAAAACATATTCTTGGTATTTTCTATAGCGTTTTCCACAAATTATCACGATAATATAATTCGAATGAGCAGAGATTAGACAAAATTGTTAAAATAAAGAAATTATTATATCATAAAATCTGTGTGTGAATAAATGTATTTGGTTGAGGGACGGTTGTATTTTTAGGGGGCGAATAAAATTCTCGTCTCCAGTCAAGTTTAATTTCTTTCTTGTTTTGTGTGGAGCCCAATTTTTTCAGGCTTCAAGTGTCAGTTTCTATAGTTATAAAGTATACTTGTATTCCGACAATTCTAATTTTAATAGTCAAATTCATGATTCGATCTAAGCTAGACCACCAATAAAAACCTGGAAGTACTGGATGGTCGTTTCGTTCTAGTACGGGACTCTTCAAAAGTGTGTGACCATGATCCTATGCACGGGATTCGAACCCGAGACATTCAGTCTCGCGCGCGAACACTTAATCTCCAAACCACTAATCTGACATTCAACAGTGTTAGCGTTTAACCACAATCTATCTAACCTGGATTATCTTCTGAATTCAACTATTAGAATCATTGCAACCTCCACAAATCTCTATTTGAATTCTAATTAAATAAAATATAAACCCTGTGGTAACAGAAAAAATATATAGACAGAAGAAAGTACAACTGCTTTTATACTATAATTGATTATAAGGTTACATCTTACATTAGTATGTCTACTGTACTATTTCAGAAAGCGGAAGTGAGTATCCTACTTACATTTTTAGACAGCCGAATGTAATTATGTCCAGAAAGTTGCATAAAGATGTTTTGATTCTTTCATATAACTTGTTATTGCGTCCTTAAAGAGTAACTTTTGGTGTTGTTGGGTGTCTGGAATTAATTGGTATCCTTTAAATGATCAGCATATCCTAGTGTTTACCCTCAGTAAACTTAAGTAAATTGGATTACCCCACGAAGTTGATTCGCTTTGCCTGTTTAAACACTCTTTACTCTACTCAGTGATCAAACAAAGTGAGATTATTTAACTGAATAGTATTTATTAGCGTATGTGATGCCCCTTCGTATAATTTCACTAGTTACATTCAAAAAACAATAAGTTAAATACATGTGAACTTGACTAATATTATTATATGAATTGCTAATTATCTTCAGTTCATCAAAAATCTTCATTTGCCTCAGATTTGTTGTTAGACAGACAATGAAACTTAAGTTACGTATAGTTGACGGTTATGGGTGTTTGTCTTTATTGATAGCATTCTAGGAATTTTACGCGAAAATGATAACTAATCCACAGAACAAGAAGTGAGTAAATATAATTTTAAAATCTAGATAATAGTTAGACTGACAAGTTAATTGACTTTTTTTCCCCAAAATACTTTACTAATAATTTTATAGGACATTTAGCTTGATTACTATTGAGTGTACTCATGTTTATCTATCTTTTGATATGATTATTATTGACTTTGCCCCCAGTCTACGTTTTGTGCCAAAGCTGTGGTTCGGTTATTCTTTCCGGTTCATTTAAAATATACTACTCTAGAAAGTTTTGTACTTGACTCACGACTTCGAACTGTTTGACGAAAAGTAGACTACCAAAGTAAACCAGGCTATCATGGATCACGAAAGACTATTGAACAAGAGTTTTTCGCAAATAAATTTATATTGATGACCATCTGAAAAATTCGTATTTCCAAAGAATCCACACTAAACCTGTTGTATCCCGAAGAGAATTACGAATGGTAACTTTTGAGGACTATTTATTGGTCAATATAATATGTATATTTCCTATAGTAATTAACCTAATCATATTCGTTTCCTCTTATCACTAACTTTATTTTGACCTTTGAACTATTATTATACGATCCTTGAGTTATCATCAGTTTATTGATTACTATTCACAGCCACATTCGGCTAAATATTGTACAAATGTTATTGTCTATTTTATGGGTCGATATGGTCTGTTTGGTTGGTATATAAACTCAGTATGTTTGAAATACAATGATTCATACAACTGAGGCTGTTATTGGTGTTTTGGACTTAACTGGCTGGGCTAGGCAGATCGCAGGACCGGTTAGCACTCTAGTCTGCTCGTACGGTTTCGTATGTCACTGATCCAATCGACAATTTGCTGCTCCCTGATTGGCGGTTCTATCGCGTCACACATCAACTAGGCATCCACTCGGCCACAAGCATATCAAAACCAAAAACTGTGTGCATGAAAAGTAGGGTATGTTGTACGTAATTTAATTGAAATAGATATTTACTTATTTTTCGATTTAGTTCATTTTGTATCATCAGAATAACGATGATTATTTTATGCCGACTAAATATGAATCTGTATCATAGATCACTTTGACCATTATGAGTATCATAGTGTTTCTTAATTGAATTAATAAGTGAGACAGTATAAAAATTCACTACACTTATTTTCTCTTCATCAATCTAATACTTTTCTTCTAAGTCAGAAGGACTTTTGGTATATTTCGTCGATAATATTATTCCTTCATCAGCCAGTTGTATACATAATATTTATGGAATGATATTTTCGTTAATATATCTGTTCGTACTGAAAATTCATAAACTTTAGTTATTTACGATAGAGTAGAATTAATCATTTCCTGGCATTCCCCCTCCCTTACTGATTCATGAATGTGATTTACTCTGTAACATGCAATATACTTCCTTTGAAAAAGTTCTATCAGTAGTAGTTATGAGTAAAGTTAAAATAAAATATTATTTATAACCATAAATAATCACTTATTCACGTGAGTTTTAGTTGTATCATTAATGAAATACAATCTGCACAAATGAATGACTTTTATTTTCTTATCTCTATGTTTTTACTTATTGAATATACACATCCATGTGAAAGAAAGAGAAGTGTAAAAGATTTGGGTTTGTAGATAACTGAGTTTTAATTTTTGTTTACGGATCTTAAAATAAATTTATCATTTAATTCTGTCAATCTATTTGTTTAAATATTCTACAAACGTGAACTAAACGAATGAATAGGAGGGTTAGAAATGTTACCAAGTTATTTAAATTCTATTTAAATTTGTTCATGTTAATTATTTAAAAACACAATTCAGATGGTTTATAAGCAAAGATGGATAGTGGCTACGAGTGAAATCATGGACGCACGTTTCGTCCTATTTGGGACTCGTCTGCTGGATATATCTGCATCTTGGAGTTGATACGTTAAGTTCCAACTGACATTTTGGGCACCACTTGGCTACTTTGTTGAGCTTGATACTGATGCAATTTTGTATATTCTTCAGCTCATGAGGAGACCGTCTGCATATACAAGAGGCTTGCCCGTAAAAAGGCAATTTCAAATATCATTTATGAAAATTAATAAGAGCAAAATAACTAAGACGCTATCTTATATTACACTATTTTTGATCAGGACAGACCCCAACAAAAAGAAGTTAATTCTGACTGTTTGGTGCCAGTGATTGACGATAGAACTAAACCAAGCAAACGGTGAGTTTTTGACCCCGTTAGAAGCTAGCGTTTAACCATGCCGAATTTTTTATAAATTTTATAAATTTTAAAGTATAGCACTAAGACAAGAAATCTTCAGTTATATACTGAGCAAAGACGTAAGAAAATGAGAAGGTGGCAGGTCATACGAGAGCGTTTTTCAAGGAAGCCATGTTGAGAATCAGTGATAAGGTTTTCGCTCAGGAAATAGTTGGATTTAAAGTTCATTCATTTATAGTTTAAAAGATATTTACATTAGGCTGCAATAAAACAATAATATTATTTCTTGTATTACTGTGGTTTGAGTTCTAGTGGGAAGAATATGAAGATGTAATTGGACGACATGGATTAGGAGAGAGAAATGAAAATGGGGAGAGACTTACAAACCTATGTGCATACAACAAATTGGTTATAGGCGGCACAATATTCCCACACAAGCGCATACACAAAGCTATATGGATCTCACCGGACCAAAACACACGTGAATAAGTGATTATTTATGGTTATAAATTATATTTTATTTTAACTATACTCATAACTAATACTGATAAAACTTTTTCAAGCTTCAATTGACTCATGATTTCAACTGTGAAAATACTAAATTCTCCACAAAACCCCCTCTGATCTATAATCATATGCTCATTAGTGACTGACTTCAAGAGATATTTCCTTGAGTTCTAGTGGGAAGCAGTGACCAGTGGAGTTCTACCAGGTCTGTTGTAGAGATATCATCTCACTGAAGACAATAGGTGAACGGTCGCTCAAAATCGTGAATTGGTTTAAGTTGGACATTAACATCATTAGATGCCGGCTCATTGGTCTATCGGTCAAGGGCTTCGGCTCGAGACTGGTAGGTCCTGGGTTCGAATCTCGCGGGTGCGGGATTGTGGATGCGCACTACTGAGGAGTTCCATAATAAGACGAAACGGCCGTCCAGTACTTCCAGGTTTTCGATGGTGGTCTAGCTTCAATTTACTCATGATTTCAACTGTGAAAATACTAAATTCTTCACAAAACCCCCTCTGATCTTTTTACTGTGGTTTGTCAGAATAGATCAGAAAATGAAGATCCTTTGACTATTTTAAAGCTGTCTATTTATACTAAACAATTACATAATTTTTTAAAGAAATAGTTTCAATCAAAACGTTTGAAAACCTCAATATATTGAACAGCTGTTTCCTTTTAAACCTCAAATTTTTAGTAGTACATAACATAATCTCTTCACTGATGGAATCATAGTTCTTCAAACGTCATTGTAATCTTTTTACATTTATATCAGTGTATTACTATCAACTAGTTCACATTCACATAATCATGTAATTTAGTATTTGAACAAGTTTCCGTTTCTTAATTCTTAGTCGATCCTGACGACAAATATTGAGTGATCACCAGTTATATGTTAGCATTTCAGTAAATCGATATAGAAATTATATACATTCTTTTCGATGGATATTGCCAGCAACCACGATATCTCTGATAGGGCTTTTTGTAACTTGTACAACGAAAGGTTGTATATTTTTTAGAAACGCACCTGAATACTTTATGTGATTTATAGACATAATGATGTAATAAAAGAAGAAAAACTAGATAACTTGTTGAAGTATCTAGATGGCATGAACAAGTAGCCAAGTTGTTTAGGTAGGCCTCCAGTTTATGATGAATTGAAGAATAAGGAGAGCTGAATGACAAATAAAAGATGTTTAACCCTGTGTAAATTGCCTAATTAATAGAAAATATAAATGTGATCATTTTTGTGTATTGAATAAAATACTATCAGAACAGTAAAAATGGTAGAAATATATCCGTATACGTAATCTATGCATTTCCGGACCATTCTATGACTCAACTATTAGATTAAACATTGATAGGATCGGTGTATTAGAATGAACTTCAATCTGTCATTAATAGTTTCAGCTACACTATTGTTCTTTATTATTGTAATTGTAATAGTAAGTAGCCTGTTTGCGTGCCCAGTTGATATATGACGTGATGATTCCCGCCAATTGGAGAGCAGTGATTTATTTATCGGACCAATGACATGCAGAAACTGTACAACCAGTCTAGAGCACTTGTCGCTCCTGCTATCTACTTAGCCCAGTCAGTTAAGTCCAGAAAACTAATAACAGCCTCTGCAATATGAATCATTATTTTGAAATATACTGGGTTTATATACCTAACAAATAGACCACATCGTACCATAAAATAGAAAATGACATTTGTACAAAACTCAGCCCTAAGTGGCTGTGAATGTGGGGAACAGTAATTAATAGACTGAGGATAACTCATGAACGGCAAATAGTATAGAAATAATCTATGGGTCAAAATGAAGCTTATAGTGAGAGGAACATGAATAAGAACAGTTACGTTACTTAACAATCATGCAATAGGAAATATACATATCATATTTGTCCATAAATAGTCCTTAAAAGTTACCGTTCACTATTCTTATCGGGACATAACAGTAATACTAAAAATGTGAAATGCTGTCGAAATAGTCTTATGCCAACCAAACTTTTTTCCGTGTATGAATAATATACCGAAAATTAAACCTGGACGATTCACTCTGAAAGCTAAAGTCACTTACATAAGATATTAATTTTGAATAGAAAATCATGAAACCCTTGAGTCTTGTCAGTAAAATAGTATCATAAATCAATATCGTTCTCAATCACAACAGATTCTCTGCAATATTATGTAGATCAAATCAAAGGTTCATAAAACTAAGACGTTTCATATTCAGGGTTGAACCTACCGACAAAAAGGTGTATTATTGCAAAAATCTTTTTATTCCGATAATATAAATCATTTAGTTAAGTAGGGAATTTTTCGTTATAATTGGTTGATGAGTTCTTGTGAAATCAGATAATATATTCAGAATATCTATTTCTATATATTAACAAATGTCGTTTCTTTCATAATCCATGATGTATTGATTTAACATTAGAATTTTATTGAGTTATGAAGTGAACAATAATAATCCATTTACAGGTAATTAAGTTAACCATCAAAATTACTTGATTGATACTAGTATTGAATGATAAATATTTCTTAGGTAACATATCACTCAGTTTAATCCATAAAAATCAAGAGTAGATGAACTATAATCCAGAACACTCGTTTCGTCCTATTCGGGACTCGTTAGCTGGGTTTACCTGCATCCCAGAGTGATTGTTCACTACAGGATTCTAATCCAGGACTGTTCACTTCAAACTTCATCATGCTGTCCACTTAGCTACTGAGTTCTGATAGCCACTAGCTTTACCAATGTGGTGAAGTTGAAATTCACTTAGTATTGTTTATTTGAATCTTCTAATTGATGGCGAATAGGACGAAACACGTGTCCTAGTTCCCATGCTATCCACCATCTGTCTTTGATTAGAATGTTTGTGACTTAAGGCAATATCGAGGCAATTTTTACAGGTTACATTAATGCCATAAAACAGACTGATCAATCGCAGTCCTAATCATCAATGGGAAAATTCAAACAAATGATACAACATGAGATAATGCTACTTTTACTGGTGAGGTGATATTCCAATGATCATTATTCATATTACTTAAATTTTTTTGAAAAAATCATTTGATGTAACGCAAATTCCAGTATCAAACGATTCATCAGTAGAGAACTATATTTAAAAAAGACGATAACTTTTGAAAAGGAACGCGAATACTAGACTTGATTATTCGGTATGCTTAATCGGTATCAAAAACTGCAATCCCTTGATACTATCTATACTACTAAAATATAATTTTAGCACAGCAGAATGTATCAAACATTTTTCTAGTGTACAATATATAAACAGGTTAAGAATAACCAGTTTATATCCATCTAACAATCAATAAAGAACCCAGAATAAGGGAATAAGCAAACGATATACAATGATACGCGATTGTCCAGATTAATAATTTTCCTTGTCTCCGTGATCTATTCGTTCTTTAGAAGCATTTTGCATAATAAATCTATAAATCACGGAATAAGTTTATTACTTTTTTTACCTAATCGGTTCAGTGCATCACAACATACTCTTACCATTCGATCTAGAGCTCAGTTTGCTATTTCTAGTAAGATGTCTTCTAAACTATATGCTATTATGCAATATATATTCATTCCTATGAGAAAAACCAAGTTTTCCGATGTATTTAATTCGTTTTATTCGTTTAGTGATTTCAATGTTTTGGGTTAGGTGAAACTTATATTTAAAATTCTTTTTTCGCTGTTCAGAAAATTACAGATTTTTTTTGACGGTACACAGTAATTCATCTTATAAAAATTAAGGTTTATCATAAACATATAAAAATTAAATTCTAGTACCCTTCACTATTAGTCAGTGATGTTTTTAAACATAGACAAGAACTTCACTTAGTATTGTTTGTTTGAATCTTCCCATTGATGTTTAGGACTGCAACTGGTCAGTCTATTATTGGCACATGTGCATACTGTGCTTATTGCCTCGATAGGGCCTGAAGTCACAAGCTTTATAAGCAAAGATGGATAGTGGCTAGCAGTGGAATCCAGGACGCAAGCTTCGTCCTATTCGGGACTCGTCAGCTGGGTTTACCTGCATCCCAGAGTGATTGTTCACTACAGGATTCGAATCCAGGACTGTTCACTTCGAACTTTATCATGCTGTCCACTTAGCTACTGAGTCCTGATAACCACTAGCTTTTCCAATGTGGTGAAGTTGAAATTCACTTAGTATTGTTTGTTTGAATCTTCACATTGATGTTAAGATAAGAACGTTCTACAGTATGTTATTCTTGAAGTCGTCTACTCAAAAATTAAATTATATGTAAATTCTGAACTTATTTGTATCGGCAAATCCTGTTACCTCGAAAACGACCTTATTGATGGAAACAAGAAACGATTGCAGTTTCTGCGACATAAACAATAACACAAAAAGCGAATTCAGAATAGAATTACTTTTCTCCTTTCATAACAGATCCACACTTTTCGTAGAAGTTATTGGCTATATGAAAATGTGAATACAATAACTTAGGTGAGAATACGTAGACTATTAATGGAGATTTATTCAACATCCAAAATAAATCAATAAAATATTGTGGTTACAAATTTGTAATATCATAAAGTAAGCAATCATTTGCATGTTATTAACGAATGAAAGGAGATGGTTTTCATATATCAGTAACACTGTAATCAATTAAATCGTTTCTCGTCATATGATTGTTACATGCTCCAATGAGAGAAGTTAACTCATATCATTTAGTCTCATGCTTGCCTATTTCTGTTTCTTCCATAAAGTCTAGAAAATGATTTTCTAAAGTTAATCACAGGAGACTTTAATTTTGATTTAGTTCATCAATGAATATGATTTTTTATGTTTATATTGAAGTGAGCAAGTTAGACAATTCATTTTCACTTATATGTTCAGATTCATTCATGTTAGATCAATGCTTATATTACTATTGTCTTTACCTCATTGATTTATTAGTTGTTCAATTGGCTGAATGTTTAAATCCCTAGATAACTTTTATTCCAAATCCGTAACTATTGTAACAGCTTTCCTAATTCCTTATTTATCTCAAATATATCAATAATATGTCCTACTAACTCAAGTATATCTGAAAAGTGATGACAAACCTCTTTAATGTTAAATACTATAAACGTCGAAATTAAACACACAGCATAGTTTCTCACTGAACACAAGATGTTCGAACAATTGGATACTTTTATTTAATAAGTGAATTCATTAGTCAATTAAAGTTAGACCATCACGAAAAGTCTGGAAGGCCATTTCGTCCTAGTATTGGATTCCTCATCAGTGCACACCCACGATATCGTTGGCGGGATTCGAACCTAGGACCTACCGGTCTCGCGCACAAACTTTTAACCTGTAGATCAATAAGCTGGCATTCAATGGTGATAATGTCTAACTTCAACTAATCCACCAAATTGCGTCACCGTCCATTAACACCGTTGGATGCCAGCTCAGGGATCTAGAGGTCAAGCGGTCGTGCGCGAGACCGAAGGTTCTGGGTTTGGATCTCGAGAGCAGGACTCTGGTCGCTCTCTGCTGAGGAGTCTCATATTAGAACGAAAGGACTATCCATTGCTTGCAGGTGGTCTAGCTTCAATTGACTCATGATCTCAACTATAAAAAATTACTAAAATCTCCACAAAACCCACTTCTGATAATTAACATTATTATTCTGAATAAAATTTAAATAGTTTAATTTAAAATAAACATCACCATAAAATTAATTATGTTTCAGAAGTAATAATTAATTAACAGAAATAGATTGTGGGTTTTATGTGAAGATTTTTAGTATTTTTCTATATATAGTTGAAATCATGAGTCAGTTGAAGTTAGATCACCATGGGAAACCTGTAAGCACTAGATGGCCATTTCGTCCTATTGTGGAACTCCTCAGCAGTGCGCATTCACAAGTTCAACCAGGTCTGTTGGGAGATATCAACTCACTGAAGACATTGATGAAATGGTTGCTCAACTTTGTGGGTTAGTTGAAGTTAGACATTGACACCGTTGGATGGCGGCCCAGTGATTCTAGTGGTTAGGCGTTCGCGTTCGAGGCAAGTACGTCCTGGGTTCGAACCTCGCAAGATGGGATCGTGGATGCGCACTGCTTAGGTGCCCCACAATAGGACGAAACGGCCGTCCAGTGCTTCGAGGTTTTTCATGGTGATCTAGCTTCGATGGACTCATGTTTTCAACTATATATGAAAGAGATTGTCATTAAAAAAGAAAAACTGATTTTGTTTGTCTATTACTATGTGATATAAAAGTGTGGAAATTCAAATTTATAAACTGTTACTTCATAGAAGGTTTGGATTATTTGGACATGGAGTCTGGCCTATGCTTTATTGGGAGTAACAGGCATAAATAAGTAAGTAACTTTATTGAAGGAGGAATTACTGGTGTAGTAAACGAAAACACTACTGAAGACAACCGAATATGTTTGAATATAAAATTACAGAATGATTTAGTAAAATCTGAAAACCATACAATAAATAATTTATTTGTAAAATGTCAACCAATTGTCTCACACTTGGTTGTTCCTTCCTTTCTACACGAAACATTCTCTATTCTCATTTTCTTCTCTTCGATTTTCTTAACTTTCTGTTTCCATGGATTTTACCTTCCATTAGTGATACATACTACTTATGTCCATCGACATCAGTAGTACACATCGCACTTGGTATGTCCAATGAATATTTGTAAGATACAAAATGATAATCTTTTATCATGGATATAGTGATATTTTAGATTCATTTATGATCCGCATTATATTTTGTAGTTGCTTAATTTCAAGATCAAGATATTATTAGCTTAATTTCAGATTAATTAAGGTTGTATTTTACCATATTTATTCAGTAACTCTTACGGAGTGTTTAGTTACTACACTTCTGTGATTATCAATACCACGTGGGATAAGATTCGAAGATATATGGCAAAATTTATACAAAACAACAAGCCATTTGTTTCTTGATTATTCAGCCGAACATATTAGCTGCTATTAACAATGTTCGGTTAACTAACATGATAAAAGAATTTGAGTAGTGATATTTGATATATCCAGACTAAGTTATGCTGTAACGCTGAGTAACAAAACTATACTTTTGTGTAAAAATGCAATGATTGCCTTTGTTTCTTCTATGATTTTATATTCAAACAGGGATTTAATAATAAGTTAACTTGCCATCAGTAATCATACTATAACTTTCGTTTGTAGCTACCTAATTCATCATTCATTTCCCTGTAGTAATCTACACTTATAAATAATGAAACATTTCACATTTGTTGAGTTGAAAGACACTTTGTCAATTATAAAATAAACACACACCCAAGTCGCGAAATGTAGGGCCCTACTCATGAATTCTATGATTAGATACTCTTTACGATATTTCGCTTATGTACGCAAATATCAAAACAATGTGTCAAAATATAATAGTAATTGTCTTTATATGAGTGAAAATGATTGTTGTGCACCTAACTTATCATAATTATAATGATCCTAATGAAAATCAGAGGGGGTTTTGTGGAGAATTTAGTTAGATGTCGGCTCTGTGGTCCATCGGTTAAGGGCTCTGGCTCGAGACTGGTAGGTCCTGGGTTCGGATCTCGCGAGTGCGGGATCGTGGATGAACACCGCTGAGGAGTCCCATAATAGGACGAGTTCCCGTCCAGTGCTTCCGGGTTTTCGATGGTGGTCTAGCTTCAATTGACTCATGATTTCAACAGTGAAAATACTAATGAAAATGCTAGTAGTAGTATGTACTTAATTCTGATAGAAAAATAGAAAGTTTGAATCAAAAGAAATACATTGTTATTCATTTAGTTTGAGTTTTGACTATATGATAAACTCAAATAAATTCGACATCATCTACTAACACTAACAAGGAAATCATAGGAAGTCATTATGTAACTGTATTAACGTTAGATCCACAGAACTCACTTTTGAGAGATCCTAATTTTGTAAATTTATTCTGAAAATTCGAATTTTATGTTTTCACGTCAAGAGACCCCTAGTTGATTTACAATTTACATTCCTACTCGGAAATCCTTGACTGTCATTGGTTGACGGACATTGTTAGTATGTTATTTTGTGGCTCTCCTAAGGACGTTTCTATCACTGTATAAATAAGATTGATTTGTGTGCTCAGTGACCTTGCATTTTCTGCGTGCTTGTAGAAAACATTCTCTATGCGTCATCAAGAATTCTTGATCTAGTTAGCAGGGACGGGGACAACGGATTAGAATAGCTTATCATGTCACTGTGTCATTGACCTTCATTCCGGTTGCCTAGTAAGGTGAACTCGTAATACCATCAGGAATATCAACATAATCTACTGACATTAGCAAGAATATCTTAGGAAATCAATATGTAACTAATAACCAAATAAAATATTAACTCAGCTAATTATTACAACCGTGGATACAATTATTTACTTTCTTTGACATAACGGAACAAACACTGATGTTACTCAATGAAACAATAAAAAACTAAAAAATTGAAGATGAAGATTTATTTATGCATCATTTACTTATCTAGTTAATGGTCAAATTTGAACTAGAGACTACTTAACATAAAATAATCAGTAGTTTATTGTATGTATGTATGTAATTGAAAAGAACTATACATTAAACTGTTCTGGCTAACAATTGTAAGTAGATTATAGAACTCATAGATTTTACTTCTTCCTAATTACAATTTAGGTATATTTCTTCGTCATTCAAGACCTTTCCTAGTTAGACTAACGAATGGAAACCGGAAAAGTGTGTCTTCTTCTTTCATTCATATTATAAAAAATAAAGGTCCTAATAAGTAGGTGACAAACTATTCAGAAATTTCTAATCGATCATCGTCTATGATGAAAGCCATTCTTAAGTGGGAATTTTTATTCAGTGTGGAGAAAAAAACATATTTACAATACAGAAATTTAGTACCAACTAACGTTGAGATGATTGACTGAATCGATCTGTATTAAGTGAAATATTATAGGAAATAAGGAAATTATAGAAAGATATTTATATATAAAGATTGAAAACGAAGACCATTTATTGGATATTATTAAAAACATAATAACTATCAATGTTAACTAAAGTTTTATAGCTGAAAGCATAAGTCAACTGAAGCCAGACCACCAGGTAAAACGTGAAAGGACTGGATGACCGTTTCGTCCTACTGTGAGACTCCTCAGTAGTGCGCATCCACGATCTCACACTCGTGAGATTTAAACCCTGGACCTATCAGTCTCGCGCCAGAGCACTTAACCCCTAGAGTCACTGAGCCGACATCCAACGGTGTTAACGTCCAACTTCGAGCAATCTACGAAGTTGAGCTACGGTTAACCAATTGTCCTTAATGAATTCCTATCTCACAACAGACGTGGTTTGAACTCCACTGGTTACTGCTTCTCACTAGAACTCCAGGAATTATCTCTTGAAGTCAGTCACTAATAAGCATATAATTATAATCAGAAGGGATTTTTCTGAGGAGATTTAATATTAGCATAGTTGAAAGTATGAGGAGGAAACGGCCGTCCAATGCTTCCAGATTTTCTTTAGTGATCTAGCTTGAATTGACTCTTGCTTTTAGCTATGCTGATTTAATGGTCTAAAGACTGAGCTATCATCACGACAACAGAGAATCTAGATTTGGTAATATGTAATTTCATGAACGCTCATTGCATATGGAGTCTCATACTAGAACCAAACAGCTTTACTTTTTCTTTTTCTCTCTCTGATTTCAATCACTTACATAGCTATAATTAATCTGTAAAAGAAACTATGAAAATTCAACAAATCACCACAAACTATCCTACGTTAATAATTCTAAAATTTTTGTTTAAATAAAATAAAAATTAATTTTATTACTAATATGGTTTTCTTCATAAAACTCAATAAAATTTAATTATTTTTTTTTCTTTTATAAAACCCTTAAAAAAGAAGTACGAATAAATTTCGCCTGACTACAATATTATCACATATAATAAAAAGAAAAGAAAATAATCAACTCTTTGGGGTGGGGTTTTTGATCAAAATCACCCACCTGAGCTACAAATCTTCTCCACCATCTTGGGATGGGGTTATTATCATTATTATTATTACTTTTTCGTTGAGTACAGAAGATTCATTTATTATGTCTGAAATAAAAAAAGGGGAGACACAATTTTCTTAATCAATCTTTATCCTTTTGGGATGTAAATAGACTGTTATCTATTTTTTACTGTCTAAATCAAATAGGATTATTATTGTTGTGAACAAACACTTAATTTAAAAGAACCAATTTATTATTTAATGTTGAATTATAGAGATTATAGAGAAAACCATACATTAATTGCTTCATTTGACCATCTTCCATCAATTGTCCTTTATATTTTTCATGATTCTTCCAATTCATAGTTCTTTTCTGTTTTCTCTAGTTCAATCTTCTCAAAATTCTTTTGATAGGCATTCTACTATGGATCGGTGTTACATACTACTTATATCGGTAGATATAAGTAGCATACACGACACTATATGTAAATATTTTATTTCAGTAGTTCTCCACCTTCCATCATTTTCATTTTGTAAAACTTTACAACTTTGATTGTTTATTGATTTCTTCATTACTTTATTTGTTTTTATTATTGTTTTGAAAGTGTCTGTAATTGGCAAGTCTAGTTAGACTTCATGAGCTAATCTCATGAATAAAACACAACTATTCCAGAATTTGTGTCAAATTAGATTTCTTTCAAAATAATACTGGCGAAACAATAATTTATGGACGACATTTGAGCGCAACATAAATGACTTTGAGAAATGTTAGCCAGTCAGTAAACAGTCAGCATAGAGTATACATGGTCCAAAACCTTGACGAGGTTAGAAAAAGGTTCAAAGGTTCCAAAATCTTAATGCATAACGTAGAGGAACTCATCCATATGGCTCCATAATAGTTGGTCTCTTGAACCATGATAAGGCCACAAAAACCTCCTCAGCCTCAACCACATAGCTTCATTATTGTTTCTATGTACTCCGGTTGTGTAAGTTTATAATTTTTATTATGGATATGACCCTACAATATTCATTCCGCTGAATAGCCGAAGTTTCAGTAACATCCGCGATTGTTGCAAATAATGTTACTAGTGCTTTTATTATACAGTTTGCGGCAATTATTATAATATGCCTTAGTCCCAATCTGGATTGAGCGATAAAGATTACTATTCCAGCAAACGTCTTCCTTCAACATATATTACATCGAAGGACAACATCACAGTAGTCTGCACAAGGTCTACAAGTCAATTGATACCCGCAATTACAGACACAGGAATTTCGTAGTAGTCTTATTTATTGTAGCCGCTTAATTGTCAAGTCTTCTCTAAAATTCTCTGTGAACTGATCGTACATGAGCATCAGGTACTGAAATAGGCTCCATGACCTTGAATTCCCTCAAACGCTTCTGATAGGCTCATCCATAAATTATGGTCTCACCATAATATTTTGTGAATAGTTTTCTGGTTTAGTTACACCTTAAAGCTTGGCGTTAATATAAGTGTCAATAATTAATTTACCTAAATTCTATCTTCTATACACTTCTCTTTGTTTTCGTTACTGTACTTTAATCACCACACCTCATTTTATTATTTAGATAGAATCTTGTTTCCATAGTGTTTTAATTTCTTTCAATTTCATTTAATGAATACACTTTTGAATTATTGAAGAGATTCTTATTACTGAAAAGCTTGATCCAGTAAGTATTTCTCATATTAATTTAAGTAGTCAACTAATACACGAATAAATGTTTTATTTCCCTGTCCAATATGTTTTACCATCACTGTTATTAAAACTGCATAAAATAAGTAGCATCCACTTCGATAATAAATTCTCTTTATTATTGGTTGTCCTGCACCGTTCTATTAGTTCTATTTTTTTTTACAATTTTTTTAATCGTAAGACTAACCTGCCTAACTTTAAGGTTTTTTCGACTGAGTTTTATCACGACAGAATTAGCAGAGCTTATACGGATGGAAATTGCGTTGGATTGTCAGCACCGTCCCTTTAGAATAGTTTTTAAGATTTGCTAACCAATGAAATTCGGCAAATTTATATTCATGAGATGGCAATTATTTTTAAGTGACAGAGGAAAACGGAAGAGCTTCCTATCAAACTGACAGATTATTAACTTAATTAATTTGTAGGTCGGTAATCTGCAAACTGACAATGGTTCGGTGTTAAAATTGAAGAATTTTGTAAAACTGAGAAAAATTCACTAATAAAGTCTACAGAGTTTGGTAATACAGTGATACCTCGAAAACTTAAAACGTTTACCTTTTCCTCTTAAAACCTATAGTATAAGAAAGCTAGAAATGTTTTACTGAATAAAAGCAATAATAAATGACATTTAATGTGTTTCAAAGATTTACCCGACAGTGAATTCAAAAACTCTTTCAGTAAAACAATCAACACCAAAATTAAGATTAACAAAGTTGAAAATATTTCCTTGATTAATTCTTTTCCAAGTACGTTCTAATGTAAATGCAAGTCACAAGACGTATGAACAGTTGGAGAAGTACATTTGAGGATATATATATATATATATGCATGCTACTATTACTGATATTCCGCAAGTAACTAAATTTTAAGTTTATGACAATGATCGTATCTATTCTTCTGCTTATTATAAAAGTACATTAATGAAAAGAACTAAGAGGATAAATTAATAAATACGTTAACAAATGATCATATGCTCACTAGTGACTGGCTCCATGAGATATTTCCTGGAGTTCTAGTGAGAAGTAGTAACCAATGGAGTTCAACCAGGTCTGTTGGAAGATATCAACTCACTGAAGACATTAGTGAATGGCTGCTCAATTTTGTGGATTGGTTGAAGTTAGACAATAACATCGTTTGGTGTCGGCCAGATCAGTGGTCTAGAGGTTAAGTTCTCTCGCGCGAGACTGTTAGATCCTGTGTTCGAATCTTGCGAGCCGGGATTGTGGATGTGTACTTCTGAGGAGTCCCTTAGTAGGACGAAACGGCCGTCATAAAAGTCAATGCTTCTAGGTTATCCATAGTGGTCTAGCTTCAATCGACTGATGATTTCAACTATATAAAATGAAAACACTCTCCAAATGATATTCATGTTACTAGGACTACAAAATATTTACTAAAGTTTAATAATTTATTAAATAAATTGTTGTTGTTGTTGTTTTTTTAAAAATGACAAACTGTAAGAGTAACTTAAAGTCTTATTGGTTTATTGATTTCTTGCATATAAATCACTAAGAGGAAATTGCTTATTTTTGATCAAATTAAACTTATTTGAAAACAGATATGTTTTTTAGTTGCTATCATATTGATACATTGAATAATGGAAAGTTATTAGAATTATTGATTTGGCAAATTCTACACACATTATTTGTTTAATACGATATAGTGAAACAAGGAAATAAACTTGTCATTAAAAAACATCTATTTAAATGTAGAGCCCTTAACCTGACTTAAAACTAGATGTTATTTATAAGCAAAGGTAGATGGTGACTAGGAGTGGAATTCAGGGCGCAGGTTTCGTCCTAATTGGGACTTTTCATTTGAATATACCTGTATCCCAGAGTTGATATGTACTCCGGCACTCGAACCCAATACCGTACGTTTTAAACACCATCACGTTATCCACTTAGCTACTAAGTTCTGATAACCAGTAGCTGGTGTAACGGGGTAAAGTTTAAATTCATTTTGTGAGGTAATATCGAGGCAATCCTTACAGGATGTACATATGCCGATAGGAGACTGAATAACTGTAGTTCTAAACATCAATAGGAAAAATCATACAAATAATACAAAAATAAATTTAGCCGATATTATAAAGCGTATCTTATTGTTATTACTATTATTTATATGGATGCATGTATAATAGGTAATATGAATTATTGCCACCTAAAGCAGATGTAACTTCACTACTACTTCAAAAGATTTCAAAATGAACATGTACCTATGTGTACAATTGCATTTTCTTAACCAAAATCATTCGAATCTGAAAATCTTTCTTTGATAAAGTCAATCTAAAGAGATGTTGTACGCTTACATAACTCTTGATATAACGTATTGTTTGGAGTATAAAATTGAAAGCATTATATCTGGATGAAATATAAGTTTTGTGGTCATTTTCATTATTTGAAATTAAATATAGTCTTATAAACCACTGAGCCGGCATCGAACGATGTTATTGTCTAACTTCAACTAATCCACAAAGTTTGAGCAACCGTTCGCCAATTGTCTTCAATGAGTTGTTATCTCACAACAGACATGATTGAACTCCACTTGTCACTGCTTCTCACTAGAACTCCAGTACATATGTCTTGAAGTTAGCCAATAGCCTTATAACTTTATCAGTTATAAGTATATTAGATTTTTTCAAGTTTATTATAATAATAGATGTAGATTTCTTTCAATGTATGTTCATTGGATAAAGTTTATTTTAAGTTTTGTAATATTTTCGTACTAAACCTACAATAAAACCCATATTTGTGTTATAACGTATGATTTGCCCAATTTAATATATGAACGTGCAATTAGAGAGGAGTGAATTTATTGATCGGACGCAAATGATACTTGAAACCGTACGAGCAGTCTTGGGTGCTAATCGGTCCTTCCTATCTGTCTAGCCCAGCCAGTTAAGTCCAGAACACAAATAACAGCCTCGGCAATATGAATTATTATTTACAAACATACTGAGTTTTTATACAAACTAAAGTAATCAATAAACTAATTATAACTCAATAATCGTGGCTATCAGGACTCAGTGGCCGAGTGGATAAAGCGATGGCGTTTGAAGCGAGGGTACTGGGTTCGAGTCCCAGAGTGAACATCAACTCAGATGCAGGTACATCCAGCTGACGAGTCCCAAATAGGACGAAACGCGCGTCCTGGATTCCACTGCTAGCCACTATCCATCTATGCTAACCATACAATAAATACTTCATTTGCAAAATGTTAATCAATTGTCTAAGATATCATTGCTCTTTCGTTTCCACACCAACCACTATCTATTCTCGTTCTCTTCGCTTCAATCTTAACCTTTTGCCTCTAGGCATTTCACTTTCGATTGATGATACATACTACTTATAACTATTGTCATCAGTAGTACACACCACAATATGAGCATATGACAAATCATTCCAACTTCATTCTTTCTCATTTCTATCATAACTTTCATATTAAATTCAAAACGGATGAAACATAAGAACAAATCTGTCGTCATATGATGAATATCTACAATGTTATCAATCATTCAACTATACCTTTTACTACTAGATTTTTCCCTATAGAAAAAAAGAGAATCGGATTTTGATATTTCCCCTTTTTATCTTTGCACAAACATTCCTTTTCCTTATTTCCTAGAATGAAAACAAACGGATCAAAATTTTAAAAAAAATAAATGAATAGCAATTTATGTTGAAACAGACTTGTTTACTTAAAAGGAAACTGAAAAGTAATATAATTTAGGATAAATGAAAAGTATATTCACATCAATGAAATGAATTTTTTGGTTGGTTTTTTTTGGTTTTACGATTGGAAACAAAAGACTCAAAAAAAATATTTTTGCTCAACAACAGAATGTTAAAAAACAAAACAAAAAACAAACAACCAAAGTTAATCTAAAAAACGTATTAACAATTGGAATGACAGTTAGATAATTAAATATGCTCTTTAAATAAAAAAGAAGGGAGAAAACCCTATAAAATACGAAAAGTTCAGTTTGTTCATCTGTTATCATATAATGAATAATACAAAAATGCAAATATATAGTCAATATAATAAATGAATATGCATATTTGAAAGAGAAAAAAACGCTTGTTACGCCGAATGAAGCATAGGCCGACGGCCAACATTCGCCAACCCACTCTGTCTTGAGACTTCCTTTCTAGTTCTATCCAGTTTTTGTTCATTCTTCGCATGTCTGTCTCCATTTCTCGGTTTAATGTGTTCTTTGGTCTTCCTCTTTTGCTTTGGCCCTTAGGATTCCATGTGAGGGCTTGTTATGTGAGGTAATTGCGTGCACCCCACAATGTGTACCCTATCCACTTCTAGCGCCTCTTACTGATTTCTTCCTCCGCTGGAAACTGGTTTGTATTTTGCGTAGATAACTGTTAATAAACACCAGAATCTTCTGGATGATGGCTTTAGTAGTTCTCCAAGTCTCCTCCCCCTACAGTAAAACCGTCTTTACATTTGTATTGAAAATTCTGATCTTGATGTTGATTGACAATTGTTTTGAGTTCCAGGTGTTCTCCAGTTGTAAATATGCTGCTCTTGCTTTGCCGATCCGCACCCTCACATCTGCGTCAGGTTCACCTCGTTCATCGATGCTGCCCAGATATGTAAAGGTTTTTACATTCTCCAAAGCTTCTCCATCAAGTGTGATTCGATTGGTGCATGCTGTATGGTATGGGAGATTCTTGCTTTTCCGTTTGTGTATATTGAGACCTACTGCTGCTACACTGGTCGTCTTCTCCTGCATTTGTTGTTGCGTATGTGGTAGAAGAGCCAGATCATCTGCTAAGTCTCGATCGTCCAGCTGCATCCTAGCTGTTCACTGTATCCCGTGCTACCCTCCAGATATTGACGTCTTCATGATACAGTCGATCACCAGGAGAAAGAGAAAGAATGAGAGTAAGCAACCTTGCCTGACACCAGTCTTTACCTCGAATGAGCTGTTCTCCATGAACGATTTGGCAGTTTAATCCATCACAGGAATTTCGTATGATATTGACTATTTTCTCAGGTATGCCGTAGTGTTGAAGAAGCCTCCATAATGTTGTCCTGTCCACATTATCAAATGCTTTCTCGCAGTCAATGAATTTGATGTAATGTTGAATTCCATTCAATTGATATAGTAAACTACATTTTATTTATTAAATGAATGAATATTTAAAAGATTTTTCATTACAAAAATAAATTATTTACGTCAAACGGTTAAAAAGTAAACAACCAAATGATTCCTAATTATAAATGCATAATTTCAGCCTTAAATCTCTTCTACTTTAATTAGAAATTGAGAGTTTGTTGGACAAAAGTAAATTCAGTTATACAAGAAGACATATATGTATATATACTTGCTACTCTGGTTAGTTATTTGACTCGAAGACTAACCTGTGTCAAACCTAAGAAGAAATATTTGTCCAGCATTCTCGGCTCTTCAGGTAGTTTGTTGACAAGTATCAAAGTCTGAAAATTGCTATGTTTTTGTGACTCAGATTAGCAAACTGAATAAAATGTAAAAAATTTGGCAATCTAGGAAAGTAGTCTCTTATTTTGTAAAAACATTTGATAGTTGGAGAATCATTGAACATTTTCCCCTCATTTTAATGCTTCCTTATTTCGGCTTTTCTGCAGGTGATGTTAGTTACTGATGAAAAACAATTCAATGAAAATCTGTATAAATGATTTCAGGTTGTCAAAGATTGGTTGAAATTGGAGTATTACTGAATACCAGGGGGAGCTGGACATTGTCTTTGTTACAGTATGAGACTCTTTGAGGTCTAAAAACATTATTGTTAGTGGTTCAGCACTAATTGAAAAGCTCCATGTCCGACCTCTTCAAGGGTTATGGTTCCTGAAGATTGACATACTAGAGTAAAACACCCATTCGGTTATATCCCAACAAAATCAATCAATTACAAACACCACTGTTAAATCAGGCTCAAATCTAAACAATCTAAGTGAATCCAACTATCTGACATAATAATACATTACTTTTTCGGAAAAAAAACCTAAACCAAATGTTTCGGTAATTCATATATTATGGAAAATTTAGTAGTATAGATATTCATGTATACAACTAGTTGAGAATTACTGCTTATTTAAAAGCATACAGTAATAAACAGTCATATTGAGTTATAATTTGGTTACCATTATTCATGTATTAGATAAGTTTGTTTAAACAGCTGCTAATCATTCAACAATAAGAATCTGGTAAACTTGTTTTGTCATTATTAACAACATAATAATAAGCTAATAATCCACTTGCAACAATAAATAAATTAAATAGCGTTAAGATTATTAAGCATATGTTTGAGAAATTCCCAAAAGAATATGATATCTAAGGAATACCCTTATAAGAAAGATAATGAATTCATGATGTTAAAACATACACTGAAATTATGATATTTAAAGGAAAAATAAATTATGTAAACCATAACATGAAAAAATGTAGTTCCTATTTCAATTTCAACGTCAGAATGATGTTGGGAACACAGGTGAAGATAATCAGAATCTCTTAGTAAAATCTGAGAAACATATAATAAATACTTCATTTACACTTACATACGAGCAGTATTATTGGCGGCCTGTTTAAACATCTGGGCTACCTGTTCCTGTCATCTAGATATTTCAACAAATTATATAATTTCGTTTGTTTTAATACATCATTATGCCTATTAATCGCACAATCTATTCAGGTGCGTTTTTGAAAAATGTAAGACCTTTCGCTGTAAAGGTTACAGAAGGCCTAATTAGAGATATCGTGGTTTCTGGCAATATGCAGCGATAAGAATGTACATTATCCAGATGTCGATTGACTGAGGCGCTAACATCTAACTGGCTATCACTTAATATTTATCATCAGGAAAGACGAAGAAGTAAGAAACGGAAACTTGTTGAAGTACTTTGTGCTGAGAATTCTATATTGTACGAAAAATATAATATTGAATAAAGCTAATAATAATAATAATACAAAATGTCAACCAGTTTTCTCACATTTGATTGTTCTTTCGTTTCCACACTAATCATTCTCTATTTTCATTCTCTTTTTTTCCGATCTTCTTAACATTGTGCCGCTAGGCATGTCATTTTCGATTGATAATACACACTACTTATATCTGTCGTCATCAGTAGCACACATCAAACCATTATCAATTAAGCGATATGATCAAGTTAAAATTAGGCGACCGTTTTGTTAAAAATGTAAGATCTATAAGATCTATACCAAATACAAGATTGAATGTGAGATCATTTTAAATCATAGAATTAATAATGGAATACATACCAATGATATGTATTTGTAAAGTATATTAAACGTGAATTCACATGGTTTTAGTACTGGTAACAATAATTCCTCTTCGGTTAATTATCTATATACAATTATATAAAATACATTTCCGATTCAATAACTTCAGTTAATGTCGAAAGTATGGTATAGTTTCAAAAAATTGGTTGATAAATGATGAATACATTGAACATTTTATCAGCACTGATTACAGACTACCTCATTAAATTCTGGTAACCATACAGTTAACAGTTAATTTGCAAAATAACAATCAATTGTCTCAATCTTAATTGTTCCTTCTGTAAATATCAGTCCGTCTTCTCTGATTTCATTGTTCATGCATTTTCATACCGATTGCGCCTCATTACTGTTCTTTCCTTCTCGATCTTCTGCCAAAATACATTCTATGCCTGACCATCACCATATACTACTTATATGGATATAAGTAGACCACACTACAGATTTTATATTAGTGATAAGTGCCTACTTTTTTGGAGAATAATCTATTATTCAATTTCATTCTTGTCAGTTAATTTGATGTAATCAAAAATAATTAGTAGTGATTTTTCTTCAACTTAGAAAGTAAACATACTTTCGCTTTTCGTCCTCTCAATTTTGTAAACAACACTCTCTCCACGAGAAGGCAGTGAGTAGGACTTTCCTGGGAGAGGCTGTATGCACGTGGCCGCGTGAGAGCATTTCGAGAGAGAGGGCGGGCCGTCCCTACTCTCAGCCGTATGAGGGCATTTGGGGAAAATACTCAAATATAATTATAATTAACAGTGGATTGAATTCCATCAAGATTATCTGTGCATTATGTGTTACTTCTAAATGAAATTTAATTCAAATCGTAAAACTAATGAAATGTATTAATAATTAAAAATGTTTAGGATGACTACCTGTAACAACTGTAATCTTGTGTAACGGTTTCGAAGGAGGGCAAAAAGTGAACAGTAAATTTTAAATGTTGCCTTTAAAGAAGCACAAAAGAGATGTTCATCATAAGTAGTATCTAGAATAATTTCATTTGGTTTTCTGTAATGAATTAAACACTTATTGGTAGACACTTTCTATAGTTTGCATACTACATAGTAATAATAATAATAACCAGCCCAAGGTATTTGAGAAATGGATGTACTATATAAAGATAAGTTGCGTCTATAATAGAACTAGTTATTTTCATGTATTCGATGTTAAACACTCCATTAATCTAGTTTAACCGTCAAATTGTACGAGCCATGAATTTGCTTTTCTAAAAATAAACCTACTACTTGCTTATAAATAGTAGTTAAACACGTTAGAAGGAAAATGTTGGCTCGTTAATGCATTCTTATTATTTAAGTTTCATTTGAAGAGGGACTGTTGGATTTATCATATATTCCTTATTCACTTCTTTGTTCACCATAATTTTTATCTGGCCGATGTGTATGTACCTTGAATTACCTTGTTACTCTTCATTTATTTACACTAGGCTACTGGAAATAAACAAACCGAAATTTACTAACCAACATACATTGTAATTTATTTTTATTTCTAGAATATTACGGTATTCGAAAGTTTCACAGTTATTCGAATTATTACACAAATAACCTTTACCTAACGAGTTTTGCACGCTATGTGCTATATTGTCCTATAACTGCCTGTTTTGAGGATTAGTTGTAAAGGAGGCTTATTTTCTGATGATGTTCCATTTGATTAAAAAGTCAAATAACTTCAAGATGACAACAGTCCTTCGTTTCAAGGAATTTCAGACTATTATTTTTCTACTTGTCAATAACTTTGTTTGTTTCGATAATCTTTCAGTTTAATTTGTACTGTTTCTCTTTCTTAAAGCAGTGACATAACCATGCACTGGTTACATCATCAACCTTAAGTTTATCACATTACTCGTATTATACTTTCAAAGACATTTCTGATTGGCTTTGATGTCCCAGGATAGGAAAACATTTATTTAGCAAAAGACAAATCATATATGTTTACATAATAAAACTTGCACTCTTCGAAAAGTCTTCCAATTTAGAACTTATCCAAATTTTTAATGGTCCTATATCTGACTTCAGTTGGTTCGGACAAATGATCATTATCGAATGATTGCTGTCGAAATATACATCCTGGATACCCTCGTGCATAACCATCGACTTAACTCGTGTCAGTGAATAACGGAATTAAGTCAAATATAAGAATAGATTTCCGATACGTATATTTCATACAATCATTGATCCAGACAGACGATCAAAGAAACGAAGAGAATAAGAAAGAATGAAGGCATGTCAGCTAACTCGTTTTTATTAGGCGTGATTCAATATTCATAGTCAGACAAAAATAATTCATAGACACACGGCAAATAGGGTAAGTGATTGGCACACATACGATAATCTGAACACAGTCAGAATTAATAAGCGAATAATTGACAAGGTGAAAATGTGGCTTGAGATGAATGAATAGACTGACCAGTTCAGAGGCTAAAATAACCTATGTGGGTTGGCATAGTACTAGTCCCTACAAAGTATTTGAATGTAAAAATGATGATAAAGGATATGAATTCAAATGAGTTTAATAAAACTATATGTACTTTATAACAATGTTGGAAAGAGGAGGAAAGTTTAAATATTATCAAAAATAGCTGTAAGATGTTTTCAGTGTCTTTTAAAAAAGAACATTCAAATTAACAACGTTGATATTTCCTCAACAATCATTGCTCCTTGAGAGGCAGTCTGAATTTGTGTACTTCAAGTACTTGAAAGTTCATTTATTCATTCACTATACAGTAGTAAATCCTAAATCATCTTTCACTATTTCCATAAACAATATTCGTTTATTTTATCATTCAAATTTCAGGTCGAATAAAACAAGGGTTGATATGAGAAGAAGATTATTTAGGAAGCTTGGATACAAATCGGCAAATGAAGTAAGCTCTATATCTTTTAGCATATGCTTTATTACTACTTTTAGTTTGTAAGTAGCAAAACATATTTCACAAATATATTTTTGTCTACTCGAAACCGTCAATTTAGTCCAAATCCTCTAGTCTACTTCAAATAGCAGGAATCATGTATGTTTGGCGGGAATCAACAAAGTATACTTGACTTTCGATTGACTCCCACACGTTAATAACAGTTTAATTTCACGAATTACATCAACAAGAGAAGACACTTCCCAATATTTTGTGATCATAGTCTTTTGAAACATTCATTCACCGAGTAAACTACATAAGGGAGCTGCTATTGTTTCTTCCTGACCTTTTTTAAATAACTTGGATAACTCATCAGAAATACATAATCTATGCTAGTGGAAACTGCTTCCACTTCTTATTAAGTTTTTTGAACTATATTCATATAATCAAATATATGATATAATGAACTAAATTAAACCAGGTTTCTTTTCGATTATATTCTTCATGTGACATTGTCTAGGTGAATGCAAGTATGATTATGTTCATTACGAATAAAGAATCGTCAATACTATTTTTATAAATTATTATTTCTCAATGGTCACGAAATCGAAGTTAATCTACTATAACTTTGTAATATCCCATGGAGATTTATGAATGGTAACTCTGAGGACTGTTTATGAATCAATATGATATACATATTTCCTATTGTATAATTTTTAAGTAACTAAACTATTCGTATTCTTGTCCCTCTTATTATAAGCTTTATTTTGACCTATGAACTATTATAATACGATTCACCATTCTTGAGTTATCCCTAGTTCATTAATTACTGTTCCCTCTATCCACAGCCACATTTTGTCAAATCTTGTACAAATGTTATTTTCTATTTTAAGGTACGATGTGGTCAGTTTGTTTGGTATGTAAATCCAGTATGTTTGAGAATAATGATTCATATTGCAGAGGCTATTATTGGTGTTCTGGACTTAACTGGCTGGTCTAGGAAGAAGGCAGGACTGATAAGTATTCAAGACTCCTCGGACATTGCTCTGATCGATAATTCACTCCTCTCTGATTAGCGGGGATTATCATGTCATATATTAACTGGACAAACACGCTCATCACACGATATAACAAACTTAATATATTGAAAATTCTCATATTTTACACATATTTGCAAAATACATTTCAGTTAATTCTGTTCAAATCTAAATTAGTATTTGTGGGAAATCATATGGAAATATGGCTCCTTCCATCTGTTACATTACATGATATCATCAGTTACTCAATGAATCTCTGTACGGTGAAATGTTTTGAAGTAAATTAAAATGGTACAGATGTGCTAATTGTATTATAACAGATACATTCTCAAGCGAAAATTCTACGATGTTTCAAACCGTGTATCACAATTTCTGTTCTTATGAGTACTACATTTATTTACATTGAAGAATAGAATCACATTTGCTACTCAGAGTCTAATATTTGAACATACATTAGTTCAATAAATTACATTACACTGAATAATTGTGTAGATTAATTTTCAGATTTTCTTATTGGATTAAGGAAAATCCTTTCAATATAAACCTTATAAGACTATATCGAGGCAATACGCACAGTATGCACATATACCAATTGGACACTAACCAGTCGCAGTCCTAAACATCAGTAGCTGAATGGATACCATGATGGTGTTTGAAGTAAAAGTTACTGGGTTAGAGTCCCAGAGTGAACATCAACTCTGAGATACTGGTACATCCAGCTGAAGAGTTTCGAACAGGCCAAAACGCATGTCCTGGATATCATTGCTAGCCACTATCCATCTTTGCTTATAGATTTAGTTATTTGTGATCAAGCTCAAGTGGTCATCCTTTCAGATGTATGAGAATTATTTTTTCTTTGGTTATAAACCGAATGTATTTGATGATAGTTCCTTAAAGGACCCATAATATATATCTTATTAGTTACAGCACTATTTTGAAAGTAAAGTTAAACTAGGTTATCGCTTAGATTACTAGCACAATAAACAGTTGAGCTTCATGTAAACTATAACACATCGTAAATTCTTATTTTATTCATTCATCCAAGTACAAAGAATAATATCCTATTTTAAAAAGGCAACAATAAATAGTAATATATAATCAATGTGACTTGTTTTAACTAAAATCATATTGAATTTCATCCTTATTTTTCCAAAAGACTAATCATTCATTTATCAGTTCTGTCATTAATGATTAGTCTTTTCCGTTGATTGTAAAATACTGACCAATATAAACTTTAACATAATTTTACTAAATTCATTATTATTAGAAGGGGTTTTTTGTTAAGATTTTAGTCATTTTATATAGTTGAAATCAATTGGTCAATTGAAGCTAGATCACCATAGAAAACCTGGAAGCACTGGACGGCCGTTTCGTCCTATTGTGGGACCGTCGATGAGCACTGCTGAGGAGTCCTACAATATAACGAGGCGGTTGTCCAGTACTTCCAGGTTTTCCATGGTGGTCTAGCTTCAAATGACTCATGATTTAAACTATACCAATTCATTATTACCAAGTATTCATCTAGATTTTAGATTGTTGAAATAGCGAATCTTTTCATTATTGTCAAATAGTAATTATAATCTTATAGAATGCTGGAGAATTCACTTAAATGTTAAATTAAGTTTAGTTAATTTAAATATCTTTAAAAAAATTTTTATAGTTGAATTCATTAGTCAATTAAAGCTAGACCATCATGGAAAACCTGCAAGTACTAGACGATCATTTCGTCCTAGTATGGGACTCCTCAGTAGTGGTCTAAAGGTCCTCGGTTCAAATCCCGTGTGGCGATATTGTGGGTGCGCACTGTTGAAGAGTCCCATACTAGGACGAAACGGCGGTCCAGTACTTTTAGGTTTTCCATGGTAGTTTAGGTTAAATTGACTCATGAATTCAGCCATTAAATTACTAAAATCTCCAGAAAACTCCCCTTTATGATATGATTTTTTGTTTGATTACATCAAGTTGACTTGACCTATTCACCATTAATTGTATTTGAATAAACTGGAGACATTGGATTCAGTCTCGGAAACATTGTGAAACTCCTCTAATAACAGCTGATTATTTATATCAGCAACCAAATAATGTCAACTATTTCAAATTAATAATGATTGATATAGATTGTTTATTTTGTTTTTATATATTAATCGCCAAATTTTATAACTCATAGTCAATCAGATGACTATCATGTGTTGTTGTTGTTATTATCATTATTTCTCCATTGTGATCAATACTCGTTATGGCTAGAAATTATTTGTGACTATCCTATAATCAGACCACATATATATAACTCATCCCTAATTGTATGGTCAATGATAGATTTTATTTTTATTGTTCTATATATACATCTATTTTCGTTTAAATGTGTCCACAATATTTATTGCCTAATTCATTTATTATAATGTATTGACTATTCACTTCATTATACTCATATTCTATACTGTAGAGAGAATAAAAACCGCCCACCTAAACCATTTTTACTCAATCCAATGTAATAATATTATGCCTATCTATCTAATTCTTTTCTACTCAGTTTGTTATTTTGCTTGAATAATATATATACAGATAGATGTACATACAATTGGTCTATGAATGACTTCTCTCTTCGTTTCATGTAGCCTATAGGGTAACAGCATATTAGATTGTAAAGCTAAACCCTTTATTGATTATTCAATAGTATACATACATGGGTTTAAAAAAAAATATATCAGCTTCATTAAATTTAATAACAAAATTTTCAGGGGATCTTTCCCTAAGAATATTACAAATCTATATAGTGAAGGCAACAACCTGGGTCACTTTCTGATTAATATACAATTATACAAGTGTATATTAATTAAGTAGACTATGATAAAATGATATTGAAATGAGGTGAAATATATATATGAATCAAATAATTTAATAAACATATCCCCTTTCTGATGATTAATCATAATGTTTAAATTTTTTTGATCCCAATGGGGTTAATAAATAAGAATTTTTTATTATAATCATAGTTACCATGATCATTAAAATATTTGTTGCCATGGTAACAGTAATAATAGTGTAATTTATAATTTGAAAAATATCGATTTCATTTGATTACTACCGAAAAATATCGATTTTTTTTGTATAAATATATACAGATGTATTTATCAGAAAATACCTCATTAACAAGTGAATCTAATGGATATATAAATAATGCAGGAAGATTTCGTTCAGAAGTTAATGTAATTCCTAATAGAAAAGTCAAAGAATCATCACCTAATTATCTTAATTCAATATCATTTGATTTATCATTAAAAGTGAAAGATTCACCAATATCATTATCAAAAAATCATTTATCCATTGAAAATTTTGAAAATACAAATGATGATGATGATGATAGTGTTAAAAATTATGATTGTTTATCTATATCTGATGAATTACGATCAAATGAAGGCGTACTTAATCTTCATCCAAGTGGTTTTAGTGATACTCAACTTATTGATCATTTCAGGGATAGATTACTTACAACATCATCACGAATACAACAAAGTCAAAGATCATTACAACAATCCTCATATGAAACTGGATTAAATCAGTTATATAGTCCTGAAATTCCACCAACTTCAACAATACAAGCAACAACACAAACATTTGGAACAGATAATAATGTGACAAATTTTGATGATGAATACTTTATGTTTGATCATGATCCACATTCAATTTATTATAATAATTCAGGAATGAATTTTAAATCTACTACTACACCATTGCATTTAGAAAATCCTGAACGTGAGACAAGATGGTATTTCAAATATTTTCTTGGCAAATGTAAGTGACTGTTTTACGTTATCCATATATATATATATATATATATATATATATATATATATGCACATATAGTTCATTTTTCCGTCTAATCCTTTTGTTTTTTTATATAGTTAAGATCATGAGTAAGTTGAAGCTAGACCACCATGGAAAACTTGGATGCCGGCTCAGTGGTCTACCGGTTAATTGTTCTAGTGCTAGACGGGTAGGTCCTGGGTTCGAATCTCTTGAGGCGGGATCGTGGATGTGCATTGCTGAGGAGTTCCACAATAGGACGAAACGGTCATCCAGTGCTTCAGGTTTTCGATGATGGTCTAGCTTCAACTGACTCATGATCTTAACTATATAAAATTACTAAAATCTCCACAAAAACCTTCATGTGATAATCCTTTTTTAATTTCAGTGACGTTTCAACAAAGTGCTTCATTAGTCCAAGATAGTAATGCAAAGAATGATAAAAAACTTTCTGTTAATAGTTCAACATAATTTCTAACTCAGAAAATTATAGACTAGTAAAAGATCTGTTGATGTTTATTTATTTATTTATTTAGACACATAAAAATTGGTACTAAGCGGCGCCAGATACATATTCGCTGTGATACTGCCGGGGTGCCCAAACCGAAGCATGTTGTTGATGTTTAGCAGTTAGATTAACATTTGGAAATACTAAAATAATGATTTACTAGTTACTTGTAATCAATGGAACACGTACATGACTAGAAATGAAAAATTAACAGCAAAATCTCTGACATATATTTACTTACTTACTTTACTTACTCCTGTTATTCCCAATGGAGCATAGGCCGCCGACCAGCTTTCTCCAACCCACTCTGTCCTGGGCCTTCTTTTCTAGTTCTTTCCAGTTCTTGTTCATTCTTCTCATGTCTGTCTCTAGTTCTCGGCGTAATGTGTTCTTTGGTCTTCCTCTTCTCCGTTGACCTTCAGGATTCCATGTGAGGGCTTGTCTTGTGACGCAATCGGGTGATTCCCTCAAAGTGTGCCCTATCCACTTCCAGCGCTTCCTCCTGATTTCTTCCTCCGCTGGAATCTGGTTTGTTGTCTCCCACAGTAACTTGTTGCTGATAGTGTCTGGCCATCGGATCCGAAGTATCTTGCGTAGACAGCTGTTGATGAACACTTGTATCTTCTGGATAATGGCTTTCGTATTTCTCCACGTCTCCGCCCCATACAGTAGAACTGTCTTGACATTTGTATTGAAAATTCTAACCTTGGTGTTGGTTGACAATTGTTTTGAGCTCCAGATGTTTTTCAGTTGTAAGTATGCTGCTCTTGCTTTGCCGATCCGCGCCCTCACATCTGCATCAGATCCACCGTGTTCATCAATGATGCTGTCCAGATATGTAAAGGTTTCCACATCCTCCAAAGCTTCTCCGTCAAGTGTAATTTGATTGGTGCATATTGTATTGTATCGGAGAGTCTTGCTTTTCCCTTTGTTTATATTGAGACCTACTGCTGCTGAGGCTGCTGCTACACTGGTCGTTTTCTCCTGCATTTGTTGTTGCGTTTGTGATAGAAGATCTGACATATATAAAGATTAAATAAGTAAATTTGTAAGTGACCTTTCCTAAGCTTATCCACACTTTATTACCAGTTACAATATTTCAAACTACCATCCGTTTGACTTTAATATTCATCATTACCATCTCTTAATAGTATGTAAAAACAAATATGAATATTGAGAGTACTATAAAACAATCATTCTTAAATTTGCCAACTAGTATATTATCACTTTACAATATGAGCTATTGTTATAAAAATTTCCAGAAAAACAAACGCACTCATTATTCGAAAAAAAAACAGAAAAGAAAAGCAGTCAGTAAACTTCTTTAATATGAACGTTATAATTGAATAGTCTCAACGACTGAAATTCAAGTACTTCTTATATTCCATCTTACGAATTAGTTTGAGCTCTTTTTTAAATATTCGCCTGAAGAAGCTCAGGACCATTTCCGGGACAAAACGCTTAAATTGTTTAAAATTAAATTACTATGAATTTTCAAACAGTATTTACATACAATATCTTCTTTATACTCGATATCTAGATTCTATTAGACTATTCGTTCGACTTCTTACAAAAGTTATATAAATTATTTTGCAAACCTCTTCCTTTCTGCTAGTTAACATTTTATATATTTGTGAATTATCAAAGTAACCCACAAATCTTTTGAGTTTAAATGTGTAAAACACAGACTTCAAGAGGTGTTTACATGTGGGCAAGACTATAATTTATGGACGAACCAATCAGATTTAGGATAACAGGTCTTGGATTATGGCACAAAATTCATTCACTTATTTGTCTAAATAGCGTTTTGACATTTTAGCTGATGTCAATTCGTAATGAATACCATAAATCTAAATCATAACTTTTACCATAAACTGTAAATTATAATCCTTATTTTTCATACAGGTTTAGAACTCTCATTTAGACCTAGTTAGTAGATGGACATTCTCAAGGCCATTTCAACGTTGCTCAAAGGTTATCCATAAATTATAGTCTCACCATCATACGAAATAGGAATCACCGAAATAGCGCAATTTCAACCAAACAGAACTATGCGAGCACAAATGAACGTATTGTATTTGAAATTCAAAATCAGACACACATCCGGTACAAAGGAATCATTAATTCATACAAACATCACATTTTAACAAATTTGTTGGAACCACTTTCGATAGTTGATGTATGGGCGAGAATGATAATGATTGATTGTTTTGCTGAGTCAGACATTAGATAATGTGACAGGTGTTATATGTGTTATATATATTTCACTGGTCACTGCTTCTCACTAGAGATTCTGGATGTGCTTCCCGAAGTCACTAGTGAGCATATGATTATATTACTCATCAGAACGGGTTTTGTGGAGATTTAGTATGTTTCATAGTTGAAAGCATGAATAAATTGAAGCCAGATCACCATCGAAAACCTGGAAGCACTGGACGGCCGTTTCGTCCAATTATGGTTGCTCAACTTAGTGGATCAGTTGAAGTTAGACATTAACACCGTTGGGTGCCAACTCAGTGGCCGATCGGTTAAAGGCTCTGGCTCGAGATGGTTAGGTCCTAGGTTCGATTCGCGCAGAAGCGAGTTTGTGGATGCGCACTGCTGAGGGATCCCACAGTAGGACGAAACTGTTGTGCAGTTCCCTGGGTTTTCGATGGTGATCTAGCTTCAATTGACCCATGTTTTCAACTATGAAACATACTAAATCTCCACAAAACCCCTTCTGATAATTTATATATATTCCCCTATCCTTGCTATGTATTGACTGTTATTGATAGACTGTTCCTTGTGTCGGGTTTTGGTGTGAAAATAATTTGACTTTCTAGTCAGGCTAATCACGTATTCTTGATCTGAGTTGTGTTGAAGTCTGGTAGAATAGACACTGGATGAGAAATCTAGTGTAGATATTCGTCTAAGGTAAATTAACCTCCCATATGCGTGTAAAAAGTGAAAGGACTGTTATAACAAGAAACCCTAGCGTTATAACAAGTATCCCACCGTTTATAACAATAGTCTTATTTGTTCAACAGTTAGTAATATTGAAAATTATATTTGTTATACGATAACCTTTTTCGTCTAATGGAATGAAAATTATTATTGTTCTGAATTGATGACTTACTCTAAGTATTCAATAAAAACACACATAAGTCAGTTCAATACAAAAATAACTCACACCTATATCTAAGCTTTTGCTGGGAAATGTATCCATATACGCATGAACCCAAAGAAAACATGTTCCATATAAATCAACTAAATGTTTTAGGCGACAACATGATCAAACTTGTTTAGTGATGATAAATATTCTTTCTTATTCTCCATTTTATCAATTAAACTTTTATAGACTAAAAACAGTTATGTGTTTATTATTATCAGAAGGGGATTTTTGTGGAGATTTAGTAGTTTCATAGCTGAAAGCGTGAGTAAATGAAGCTAAAACACCAAGGAAAACCTGAGAGCACTGGATGGCCGTTTCGTTCTATTGTGGGACTTATTAGCAGTGAGCATCCACGACCCCGCTTCGCGAGACTCGAACTCAGGAACTATCAGTCTCGCGCCAGAGCACTTAATCGATAGTCCACTGAGCTGGCATTCGATGGTGTTTATGTCTAACTCCAACCAATCCACGAAGTTGAGCAATCGTTCACCGATTGTCTTCAGTGAGTTCCTATCTCACAACAGACGTGGTTTGAACTCCACTGGTCACTGCTTCTCACTAGAACTCCAGAATTTACCTCTCGAAGTCAGTTACCAGTGTGCATAGGATATGTGAGCATATATCTGTTTTCATAAGAACAAATTAAGCTAAATCCTGACAGGTTATGCATTATTTGTTAGCAGCATTTACAAATTTATAAAACTTATTAAAATCAATGACGAACATTGGTTGATTGCTCAGTGATCACCTAATTTTTTTTAAAAATCGGTCTTATGGATTGAACTAAAATAATTTCAGATTACATCTTATAAAAAATTTACATGAATAACGTCATGGCATGGATTAGCGAAGTATGATGTATGCAAAATACTTAGCTTTTCGACAGTTCATCAGCTAACATTCACTCCAAGTTTAGGTATTATGTTGAATGATGTATAAATAGGATCGGCCTTTCTTTTTAGTTTTTAATTCAGATCATGAATCGGTGGAAGTTAGACCACCATTAAAGACTTGGAAGTACTAGACGGCCGTTTCGTCACAGTATGTGACTCGTCAGCATGGCGCATCCACGATCCCACATGCGAGATTCGAACCCAGGACCTTCGGTCGTGCGCGCTAACGCTGAAACTCTAGACCACTGAACCGGCATTCAATGATGCTATTGTCTAACTTCGACCAATCTACAAAATTTTGTAACCATCTATTGTCTGATGTAGATACCTGTCTCTACTTGACACGGATTAGTCCCACTGATCGCGCGAGACCGAAGATTCTGGGTTTGAATCTCGCGCGCATGATCGTGGGTGTGCATTGCTGACGAGTCCCATACTAGAACGAAACGGCCGTCTAGTACTTCCAAGTTTTCAATGGTGGTTTAACATCCATCAATTCATGATCTCAACCAAAAACTTAACGAGCTCCATAACCTCACACTTTCTTTTTAGTGTCAAGGTATTTAAAATACAAGATAAATAAATTCTATTTTTATTCCAGTAGTTATGTTGATAGAGACCCAGTGATTCCTGAGAAAAATATTATGCAGAACACCTGAAATAATACTTTTCTATGAATTTAAGTTGATAATGAGAACTATTAGGTAATGATTCGATTGCCTTATGTTATTTTTGCATTGCGCGAGATCCAACGTTCTTAGGCCCAATCATTAACGGTTTTTTGAATGAACACTGCTAAACGCCATTACTCTTCATTGTAATATCAATCTATTCCTTCATGAATGGTTCACCATTTTTAAATGACTTTAACAACAGATAAAATTTAAACTGTATTCGTTTAGATCTGAGAGTATATTCAATAACTGATAATGTAACAACAACTTTGAAGTTTGAATAATAAACTAACAAACTATTACCATGATTGAATTACTAAGCTAGAATTTTTTGATAAAACATTCCTGTGAAATATCAAGACAAGTATCCACATAGTGTTCATTGTAATGATGAAATTATAGCGACTATCCTACACCCGATTTCCATTACGGTTATTTTCGGTTTAGCCATTTTTATTAACTTACTTAACAGACATTGTCATTCGCATAGTAACAATTTGCATATTTCTTTGTACTGTTATGATCACTACAGCACATGATAGACTCTAGCCAAAATGTTGATCACTTAAATATCATTCGATGATACATCCTCCTCACCATATATGTATGCACTCAAATCCTATTATTAGCTTTCACTTTGTCTTGCTGCACCCTTATATAATTTGACTATAAATTCGCTTGCTCACTGATACTCAATCATGCTCTTGCAGCTTTGTGGCCTGCGTTATTTAATAATTAACTGTAGTTACAGCTTCTCTTTGCTTTTTGATTTCATGCAGCGTTAAGATTTGTATTATAACGGTTCTCGAGATGAAAGATTAGTGAAGCATTGCACTACAAGATAAAAGCAGATTAAAAGATCAAAAAGGAATGAAAATTTCTCCAAATTCTATTAACTATGACATTGATCAAGATAATGGAATTCAGTGTTAGAAAAGACAAAATAGAACCAGTCATATTATCAGAACAAACAGGTTTACATATTTAAGACAATAATGTTAAGAATGATATACAGAAATGTAGTAGAACATCATTAAAACCGTAAAAGCGAAAACACGAGAGAAGCTAGTTAACATAATCTTCAAGATTATCTGCTAAGAAAATAACCTATTAAGGAAAGGGAGTACTGTCACAAACACTTCTACCAGAAGTTTGTGCTGATGATGTCGTTCAGAAGAAGGATGAAAGCTCCACGACCAAACCATCCAGCTCAGAGAAAAAAACTCCATCAAAAAGTAACAGCCGTTTACATATTTCAAGTTAGAATCTGAATCAACACAACTGATTTCATGTAGCAGAGATAGATAGTGGCTAGCAGTGGAATCCAGGACGCGCGCTTCGTCCTATTTGGGACCCGTCAGCTGGATGTACCTGCATCTCAGAGTTGATGTTCACTCTGGGATTCGAACCCAGTACCCTCGCTTCAAACGCCATCGCGTTATCCACTCGGCCACTTGGCCACGAAACGCGCGTCCTGGATTCCACTGCTAGCCACTTTCCATCTCTGCTAACCATGCTTGTGAATTAAGGTATATCGAGGCAATACGCACAGTATGCACATATGCCAATTAGAGACTGACCAGTTGCAGTCCTAACAAATCGATGGGAAGATTCAAACAAACAAAACAAAGTTGATTTCATGTAGATTGTAGATAAATCTAGTTGATGTATGGAAACAAGATTAAATTTCAGCCTAAAAAATCTTTTCATCATTTTCTGTTGAATTCAAACATTGATATTCACCTTTATTCCTAAAAATAAACCAAAACCTTTTTTTCTAATTTTTAATTTCTGGAACTTTATTTTAGAGAATGATCTTTACATCAAGATAGTCTTAACTAAAATGTAAAATGTATTTAAAAATCACGACTCAAATATACCATAATAAATCAATGATTCACATTAATAAGTTAGTGGTAGTGAATAAAATCAATTTTGATGTTAGATGGTTTGAGATAATAGTGTAGTGCAATGCTTCACTAATCTTTCACCTCGAGAACTTTTATAACACAAATGTTAACAGTACATCAAATCAGAAGAGAAGCGGCAACTACAGTTTATTATCAAATAACACAGGCCACAAAGCTACAAGCACATGATTAAGTATCAGCAAGCAACCACGAGCAATTAGATAAGCGAATTTATAGTCAAACTGTATAAGGATGCAGAAAGGTAAAGCGAAAGCTAGTAATAGAATTTGAGTACATACATATATGATGAGTAGGATGAATCATCGAATGATATTTGAGTGATCAACATTTTGGCTAGAGTCTATCATGTGCTGTAGTGATCATAACAGTACAAAGAAATATGCAAATTGTTACTATGCGAATGACAATGTCTGTTAAGTAAGTTAATAAAAATGGCTAAACCGAAAATAACCGTAATGGAAATCGGGTGTAGGATAGTTGCTATAATAGGCATTTGTCACTCGTCAGCCAGGAATACCTACAATCCTGCGTAGATCAGTACTTCCTGGTAGATTAAAACAACTGCCACTTAGCTTTAGAACCTGAAACGCTATGTGTAATTATCTTAGCTATATATGAGATCAGTCACTCCCTGAATAGCTCACAATATCGAGATACTCAGGATAATGGTCAAATCTCAATTTAATAAATAGGATTTTTAAGAACATTGGGTATTAATCAGTGATCAATTAAAATAAATATATTAGTTATATATACATCCTTTAGTGATTTTTAAACAAGACTGACCAGAAAAAAATATGCCAAAGCAATTCATATCCTAGTACAAAATGAGTGATATTTAATGGGTGTTGGAAAAGTGTCTTCACTGTTTATGTTCAGTCTGTTTATGGTTCAGAAAAACAACAATTAGTTTGCTTATGCCTGTTACCCCTCGTGGTGGAGCATAGGCCGCCCATTAGCATTCTACATCCAACCCTGTCCTGGGCGATCCTTTCAAGTTCTTTCCAGATGTTATTCATCCTTTTCATATCTGCTTCTATTTCCCGGCGTAATGTGTTTTATGGCCTTCCTCTTTTTCGCTCCCCTTCCGAAAAACCAACATAGTATTTGGGAAATTCAGTGAAATACTATTTATTGAGACTGAATGATTGTTGAAAGTTACATTTTCATATGGTATACTTTTAAATGCATCTAAGGTATGTATTTTTAAACACCGTAAAAGATCCGGAGCCTTTGACCTAATGGTCTGATCCATAAGGCAGTGGAGCATCGTAAGAAGATGCATTCCCATGGAAGCCAGTGACCAACGATTGATTCATACGCCATTTGTTCCATTAGGATACTGGAGCCCATGTGAACCATTGGTTTGAAATCAGGGTCTCCCAACTCCCATAGGTGAACTTTCCCTATCCACCAACCCGGTTAAATCGCCGGACATTCGCTTTTCATCCTCCCAATTTCGTAAACAACATCCATGGTGCGAAGAGACAGTGAGTAGGACTTTCCTGGTAGATGCTACATACACGTGGTCATGTGAGAGCATTATGAGAGGGAGAGAGTGTTATGGTTGAAACTCAATCGATTCCGCGGTAACGAACGAAAGCCAAAGACACAATGACACGATAAGCTATTCTAATCTGTTGTCCCAGGTCCCGCTAACTAGATGAAGAAGTCCAAGGCAAGTAGGGGAATATATATGTATTCCGTAAGCAGCCGAGTACAAGCAATCGAATGAGGGAAAAAGTCAAGCGCATTTATACAGTAACAAATTGTCCTTGAACATTATTAGTAAATAACACACACAAAGAAACAATGGACTAATAGCGTTTAAGATAGTTTACAAGTGGGAAATATGACGTGAAGGTAAAAGAGCGCTTTTGGCGCGAAAGCAACCAAATTCAAATTTTCAAAATAAAATTACAAAACTAAGCCATTTACCAAGTAAGTTCTGGGGATTTGACATCCCCAACAGAGAGTACTATTCCCACTCTCGGCCGTACCATGGCATTTGGGAGCCTGAGTAATGATTGGCTCAGTGATCTATCGGTTAAGTGCTCTTACACAAGACTGGTAGGCCCTGTGTTCGAATTTCGCTAGGCGAGATCGTGAATGCGCCCTGCTAAGGAGTCCCACAATAGTTTAAATAATTAGAAATCATCTTTTTTTAAATAACCAATCATTGAATTCTCTTTATAACTTTCATCATCATACTCCATAATGAATAAAAAAAAACAATAAACAATAAATCAGAGGGGGTTTTGTGGAGAATTTAGTATTTTCACAGTTGAAATCATGAGTCAATTGAAGCTAGACCACCATCGAAAACCTGGAAGCACTGGACGGCCGTTTCGTCCTATTATGGGACTCCTCAGCAGTGCGCATCCACGAACCCGCTCTCGCGAGCGAGATTCGAACCCAGGACCTACCAGTCTCGAGCCGAAGCCCTTAACCGATAGACCACTGAGCTGGCATCCAACGGTGTTAATGTCTAACTTCAACCAATCCACGATATTGAGCGACCGTTCACCAATTGTCCTCAGTGAGATGATATCTCTACAACAGACCTGGTAGAACTCCACTGGTCACTGCTTCCCACTAGAACTCAAGGAAATATCTCTTGAAGTCAGTCACTAGTGAGCATATGATTATAGATCAGAGGGGGTTTTGTGGAGAATTTAGTATTTTCACAGTTGAAATCATGAGTCAATTGAAGCTAGACCACCATCGAAAACCTGGAAGCACTGGACGGCCGTTTCGTCCTATTATGGGACTCCTCAGCAGTGCGCATCCACGAACCCGCTCTCGCGAGCGACATTCGAACCCAGGACCTACCAGTCTCGAGCCGAAGCCCTTAACCGATAGACCACAATAAACAATAAAACAAAACATGAAACAATCTATTTTTCTTATAATTCATATCTACAAATAACTAGAAAACGCTTTAAGAAAGCCAAAATTCAGGTCATTTATTGAATATATTGAATTGACGAGTAAATAATGAAGGTCGTTGAAAATGAACTAAAATAATAATAATAACAAAAACAAGATAATAATAATAATAAGTGATATCACTTATATTTCAAATATTACCTTTTTTATTCATCAAAAGATTATAATCAATTCAAGTATTAAATATGATAATAATGATTAAACTATAAAAACAAAAGATTTAGCTTTAAAAGAAAAGAAATGGTGAAGAAAACGAATGGTGGGGAAGCTCTGTAGCTCAAAAAGTAAAGAAAAGACATGGTGGAGAGGCCCTGTAGCTCAAAAAAAAGAAAAGACATGGTGGAGAGGCTCTGTAGCTCAAAAAGAAAAGAAAAGAAAAGACATGGTGGAGAGGCCCTCTAGCTCAAAAAGAAAAGAAAAGAAATTTTGATTTTAAAAAAATATTAAAAAAAAGAAAACTATATACCCTTTGAGTATTAAAGAGATTGAATTTCATCTATTTGCATCAAAAACAAAGAAAACAAAAACAAAAATTAAATTGACTATGACCATGTGATTTTTACAATTTCATTTATATTCTTTCTTTTTATTTTCCTTTTTTTGTTAAGGTCATTAATATGCTTGAACAGAAAAATACTTTTGTGAAACTGTTGAAGCGTACATTTAATACTTTTTATTGATAATTGTGATCAGAATAAGGATTTTTATGGAAATTTTTAGTCATTTTAATAATTGAATTCATGACCTTGATATAAGATAGATCATTATTGAAAACTTGGAAATACTGGACTGGTCATTTCGTCCTAGTATGGGATTCGTCAACATTGCTTATCCACGATCCCGTATGTCGGACTCGAATCTATGACCTTTGGTTTTGCGCACGGACTCTTAACCTGTAGACCACTGAATTGACACCCAATAGTGTTAATGTATTACTTCATTTATAATTCTTAATTTAAAAGATCATAAATTCTGTTGTATCCATAATTACTACTTTTAATTACAAAAATATAAAAGACTAATATATTTGAATGAAGAATATTCTTTCCAATAAATTCTCTTCAGGTTCTACAATTATATATCCAAATTAATAATCTGAAGAAAAATGGCCAGGTTAAAGGCAAAGTCCATCGTTTAAAGCATGTAAATTTAGGAATGTCAAATCAAATAGAATAAAATTGTTAATATTGATATGACTCATGAAAAGTTAACTTGACTCAACTTATATGTTAAGTGAAAATTAAAGATATGTGATTAGAAGAAATACGGGTCAGACAGGGTGAAAGATTTGATAGTGCAATTACAACTCCATCGAGTGAAAGACAAAATTATGTGAAAAATTAGTTAAACGTAATAAGGAGGGATCAGTGCGAAGCGAATGAATTATGTATAAGGGAGATTAATAATAATGTTTTACCAATATTAATAATAATGATAATAATAATACCCAGACTTGTGAATAAAGAATAACAGAGACAATCATATTTGACTGCGAAAGATCGTAAGTACAACAGTCAAATTAGGTCACCTAATAGCTATGATTACTATTGATTGGCCTTGTGGTTGGCCAATAGAGGATCAGGGGTTCGAGATATTTCTTCCGTACGCATCGCTCCGGTTTCTTCACCCTGATGACTACTACCTCCGCCATTTTTTTCCGATTATTAATTTGGATATGTAATTGTAGAACCTGAAGAGAATTTATCGAAAAGAATATTCTTCGTTCAAATTTATTATACTTTTAATATGATGGGAATCTTTAAACGATTAAAATTTAATTTGCAAATACTGTATATTGAAGAAACCATTGAACTTAAACAATATTCTTTTATTGTAAGCAAACATGGATAATGGTTACCAGTGGAATCCAGGACGCGCGTTTCGTCCTATTTGGGACTCGTCAGCTGGATGTACCTGCATCTCAGAGTTGATGTTCACTCTGGGATTCGAACCCAGTACCCTCGCTTCAAACGCCATCGCGTTATCCACTCGGCCACTGAGTCATGATAGCCACTTGCTTGTGCGATGGGGTGAAGTTTAAATTCACTTAGTATTGTTTGTTTGAATCTTCCCATCGATGTGTTAGGACTTCAACTGGTCAGCTTCTAATTGGCATATGTGCATACTGTGCGTATTGACTCGATATAGCCTTGATTCACAAGCATGATAAGCAAAGATCGATAGTGGCTAGCAGTGTAATCCAGGACATGCGTTTCTCCCTATTCGGGACTCGTTAGTTGAATGTACTTGAATCCCAGAGTTAATGATCATTCTGGGACTTCAAAGGGTAATGTGTTATCCAGCTGACGAGTTCCAAATAGAATGAAACACGCGTCCTGAATTCCACTGTTAGCCACTATCTGTAATCTCTTGGTAATGCTTGTGAATTAAAGCAATATCGAGGCGATACTCACAGTATACACATATACCAATAAGAGACAGATCAATTGCAGTCCTAAACATCAATGGGAAGATCCAAGTAAACAATATCTCCTAGTTATATTTTCATTAACGCTAAAATAATATATTTTTGTACACAATTAGCTATTCAATGTACTATTATCCATTTCAAATGCTCTGTTAGTTTGTCTTTCAAGACTGAAAGAATTTAAGCAATCGTTCAATCATTGTCAAGGAATAACCAATAAATCATCCGTTGGTGAATGCAGAAATCTTAATTACAAATTCTAGGTTTTGCTTATTGGGTTTTTCATGATGGTTTTTCCGTGATATTGTCTAATTGTCTTCTGGTCGTATCTGTCTAGTTGACTTTTAGGCAATGATTGCATGGTGAACTTTGGTGGCTTGTTTGAATATCTGGGATATCTGTTCCTGCCCTCTAGATATTTAAACAAGTCACCTGTCAAGTGCTTCCAGTTTTTCAGTGGTGGTCTGGCTTAGATCGGCTAATGAATTCAATTACTAAAATGATCTGCCTTTGTTTGTTTTAACGCATCATTATGTCTATTAACCGCATAACATATTCAGGCGCGTTTACGGAAAATTTACAGTCTTTCTCTGAGCAAGTCACAAAAAACTACAATCAGAGACATCGTGGTGGCTGGCAATATGCATTGAGAATTATGAACATTATTCAGATGTCGATTCCTAAATTGCTAGCATATAACTGGAGATCAGAAAACGCAGATAGAAAACACTCTTCATATCAACTGTTTTATGTTGTTAAGGTTTCACATGGTCACATACATTCTAATGGGTTTTACGTCATGGTTAAACAGAATATACATCAATAAAAACACCACTAGTCGAATTATTTACTTAAGGAATGCAAAGTAAATAATACTGATAACAAATATATATTCGTTATATCCCAAGGCCAATCAATCAATAATAATCTTAGCTATTGACTGATCTAATTTGACTTATGTACTTACGACCTTTCGCAGTCAAATATGATTGTCTCTGTTACCTTTATTCACAAATCTTTGTACTATTATTATTAGTAGTAGTATAGTTGTTATTACTATTAGTTAAACATCATTATTAATCTCCCCTATACATGATTCATTTACTTCTCACTCATCCAACCTATGTCTTACCAATAATTTTTTACCCAATATAGTCTTCCAATATACATTTGATCGAATTGTAATTGCACTATTATTTCTCTCTCTCTGGTTCATATTTCTTCTAATCATGGATCTTAAAATTTTCACTTAACATATAAGTTGATTCAAGTTTACTTTCCATGAGTCATATCAACACTAAGAATTTTATTCTATTTTGTTTGACAATTCTAGACTCGTGATTTCAACTGTGAAAATACTAAATTCTCCACAAAACCTCTTCTCAATTTAATAATATGCTCACTGGAGACTGACTTCAAGAGATATTTCGTAGAGTTCTAGTGGGAAGCAGTGACCAGTGGAGTTCTACCAGGTCTGTTGTAGAGATATCAGCTCATTGAAGACAATAGGTGAACGGTCGTTGTTTGAAGTTAGACATTAACACTGTTGGTAGCCGGCTCAGTGGCCTATCGGTTAAAGGTTTCAGCTCGAGACTGGTAGGTCCTGGGTTCGAATCTCGCGAGTGTGGGATCGTGGATGCGCACTGCTGAGGAGTCCCATAATAGGACGAGTTGGCCGTCCAGTGCTTCCAGGTTTTCGATGATGGTCTAGCTTCAATTGACTCATGATTTCAACTGTGAAAATACTAAATTCTCCACAAAACCCCCTCTGATCGAATTCTAAACTCACAAGCTTAACCTGGCCAGTTTTTCGGATTATTAATTTTGGAAATATAATTGTAGAACCTGAAGAGAATTTATCGAAAAGAATATTCTTCGTTCAAATTTATTATACTTTTAATATGATGGGAATCTTTAAACGATTAAAATTTAATTTGCAAATACTGTATATTGAAGAAACCATTGAACTTAAACAATATTCTTTTATTGTAAGCAAACATGGATAATGGTTACCAGTGGAATCCAGGACGCGCGTTTCGTCCTATTTGGGACTCGTCAGCTGGATGTACCTGCATCTCAGAGTTGATGTTCACTCTGGGATTCGAACCCAGTACCCTCGCTTCAAACGCCATCGCGTTATCCACTCGGCCACTGAGTCATGATAGCCACTTGCTTGTGCGATGGGGTGAAGTTTAAATTCACTTAGTATTGTTTGTTTGAATCTTCCCATCGATGTGTTAGGACTTCAACTGGTCAGCTTCTAATTGGCATATGTGCATACTGTGCGTATTGACTCGATATAGCCTTGATTCACAAGCATGATAAGCAAAGATCGATAGTGGCTAGCAGTGTAATCCAGGACATGCGTTTCTCCCTATTCGGGACTCGTTAGTTGAATGTACTTGAATCCCAGAGTTAATGATCATTCTGGGACTTCAAAGGGTAATGTGTTATCCAGCTGACGAGTTCCAAATAGAATGAAACACGCGTCCTGAATTCCACTGTTAGCCACTATCTGTAATCTCTTGGTAATGCTTGTGAATTAAAGCAATATCGAGGCGATACTCACAGTATACACATATACCAATAAGAGACAGATCAATTGCAGTCCTAAACATCAATGGGAAGATCCAAGTAAACAATATCTCCTAGTTATATTTTCATTAACGCTAAAATAATATATTTTTGTACACAATTAGCTATTCAATGTACTATTATCCATTTCAAATGCTCTGTTAGTTTGTCTTTCAAGACTGAAAGAATTTAAGCAATCGTTCAATCATTGTCAAGGAATAACCAATAAATCATCCGTTGGTGAATGCAGAAATCTTAATTACAAATTCTAGGTTTTGCTTATTGGGTTTTTCATGATGGTTTTTCCGTGATATTGTCTAATTGTCTTCTGGTCGTATCTGTCTAGTTGACTTTTAGGCAATGATTGCATGGTGAACTTTGGTGGCTTGTTTGAATATCTGGGATATCTGTTCCTGCCCTCTAGATATTTAAACAAGTCACCTGTCAAGTGCTTCCAGTTTTTCAGTGGTGGTCTGGCTTAGATCGGCTAATGAATTCAATTACTAAAATGATCTGCCTTTGTTTGTTTTAACGCATCATTATGTCTATTAACCGCATAACATATTCAGGCGCGTTTACGGAAAATTTACAGTCTTTCTCTGAGCAAGTCACAAAAAACTACAATCAGAGACATCGTGGTGGCTGGCAATATGCATTGAGAATTATGAACATTATTCAGATGTCGATTCCTAAATTGCTAGCATATAACTGGAGATCAGAAAACGCAGATAGAAAACACTCTTCATATCAACTGTTTTATGTTGTTAAGGTTTCACATGGTCACATACATTCTAATGGGTTTTACGTCATGGTTAAACAGAATATACATCAATAAAAACACCACTAGTCGAATTATTTACTTAAGGAATGCAAAGTAAATAATACTGATAACAAATATATATTCGTTATATCCCAAGGCCAATCAATCAATAATAATCTTAGCTATTGACTGATCTAATTTGACTTATGTACTTACGACCTTTCGCAGTCAAATATGATTGTCTCTGTTACCTTTATTCACAAATCTTTGTACTATTATTATTAGTAGTAGTATAGTTGTTATTACTATTAGTTAAACATCATTATTAATCTCCCCTATACATGATTCATTTACTTCTCACTCATCCAACCTATGTCTTACCAATAATTTTTTACCCAATATAGTCTTCCAATATACATTTGATCGAATTGTAATTGCACTATTATTTCTCTCTCTCTGGTTCATATTTCTTCTAATCATGGATCTTAAAATTTTCACTTAACATATAAGTTGATTCAAGTTTACTTTCCATGAGTCATATCAACACTAAGAATTTTATTCTATTTTGTTTGACAATTCTAGACTCGTGATTTCAACTGTGAAAATACTAAATTCTCCACAAAACCTCTTCTCAATTTAATAATATGCTCACTGGAGACTGACTTCAAGAGATATTTCGTAGAGTTCTAGTGGGAAGCAGTGACCAGTGGAGTTCTACCAGGTCTGTTGTAGAGATATCAGCTCATTGAAGACAATAGGTGAACGGTCGTTGTTTGAAGTTAGACATTAACACTGTTGGTAGCCGGCTCAGTGGCCTATCGGTTAAAGGTTTCAGCTCGAGACTGGTAGGTCCTGGGTTCGAATCTCGCGAGTGTGGGATCGTGGATGCGCACTGCTGAGGAGTCCCATAATAGGACGAGTTGGCCGTCCAGTGCTTCCAGGTTTTCGATGATGGTCTAGCTTCAATTGACTCATGATTTCAACTGTGAAAATACTAAATTCTCCACAAAACCCCCTCTGATCGAATTCTAAACTCACAAGCTTAACCTGGCCAGTTTTTCGGATTATTAATTTTGGAAATATAATTGTAGAACCTGAAGAGAATTTATCGAAAAAAATATTCTTCGTTCAAAAATTAGTCTTTTAATATCCCAATGAGTATAAAAATTGTACTGTCGACGTTTCGTGACTTAATGTAAGACACTTCTTCAAAGTAAATAAATTTACTCTGAAGTCGTGTCTTTCATTAAGTCACGAAACGTTAAAAGTACAATTTTTGTACTCATTGTGATATAACAAAAATATATTTATTATTAACTTTCTATTCATTGCTCAATTTATTTGAAACTAACAAGTCCAACCTTGACATTGATACTCGTGAATACATAGTCTTGTTTTTTCTTATGAAGATAACAATTAGTCTTGTTTCTTTCAATCCCTTCAAACACTTATGTGTACTTATACAGTTTTTTTTCTTCGTTAAGTAAATTAATAGATTATTATTTTAATAGTTGGGATCATGAATCAATTGAAAAACTTGGACGACAGTTTCGTCTTATTGTGGGACTTCTCAGCAACATATGCTCACTAGTGACTGACTTCAAGAGGTATTTCCTGGAGTTCTAGTGAGAAGCAGTGACCAGTGGAGTTCAACCAGGTCTGTTGTGAGATATCAACTCACTGAAGACAAGTGGTGAATGTGTCACTCAATTTCGTGGATTGTTTGAAGTTAGATTTTAACATCGTCGGATGCTGTCTCAGTAGTCTAGAGGTAAGGTGCTCGCGCGCCAGAGTGATAGGTCCTGGGTTCGAACCTTGCGAGGCGGGATCGTGAATGCGCACTGTTGAGGAGTCCCACAATAGGACGAAACGACCGTCCAGTGCTTCCAGTATTTCCATGGTAGTCTATCTTCAATTGACTCATGATTTCAACTACATAAAATTACAAAAATCTCCACGAAACCCCCTTCTGACGAAGATAATTATTTGTCAGGAAAAAAGAGTTAGGATTACCATAACTATAGTTTACTCAATAATGGCTCATTCTTACAATATGGTACTCATGATTACAAAAGAATTTATACAAAACACTTTTTCCGTTACCTTATCACTAAATCATTTTGCTCACAAGGAACTCAACTATTCATTTTGCTCACAAGGAACTCAACTATTCTATTGAGATTATTCATAAGCATCTATGATTAAGAAATCGAAAATCACTCGTCACGTATTTTTCATATCGAACTAATTAATGATAGCTACTGTAATTATAACATGATATCAAATAATAAAAAATAGCATTATTTATTTATTGTAACTACAACGTATATGGATCTGTGAAGTCATCCTAAATAGTCTATATACCTCTAATGTTAAGCGTCAAAACATAAATCAGAGATTATTTGATTCCAAAACTAAACCGCTTAACATTGTAATTTAAGCCAAAGTTAAATATTATAGTTCACCACGAAAACTCGTTGAAAACAAAACGACCGCTCTTCACAGCCAATGTACATCTTAACTTAGTCAAGAAAAGTACATAAAATATGTAATAATGATAATAATCTATTATCATGTAAACCTTAATTCTGGAATATTTTACCTATGCTTCAATGATCAATTTTTTTCTTTTACAAATCGTTTAGATCATCAACTACATTGTGGTTACCTTACTGAACGTGATCCATTTTTACTGGCTGTTGTCAAAGATGATATACAAACATATGGAATTAGTCAATATCGTGCAATTTTATGGAGAAAAACAGTAAGTATTAATTACTTATTTTTGTAACTTTGTGTTGATTATGTACAGGTCCAGGGTTGTTTTCATTGTGTTTTGTCAACATCGAGATATAAAGGACGATAGTAATGTTATATGTGGACGCTGATGAGAATCTTTAAAGTAGGATGAAACAGCTGATTGACCCTTTCATTTTCTGATACCAATTTGTAATTGAAATTCCTAAGTTCATAATTATTTGTCTCAATAATATCAAGTGCAAAAGAGAGGTGTATGCTCTGACTGTAAGATTTCACTGTGAATTTTATGTTATGTAAGCGAACACGGAGTGCCCAAGTGAATTTTTTAATTTTATACTGAGTAATAAGCTTTGCGTTACATTACTAGGTTTCCATTTATTCATCGATCTACCCAAAATGAACGATTCATCGTCGAAAGTGAAAAACATTGAGTTGGTTTGCAATTTAAGTTTATCATTTTTAAATGACTAACATAATTTCAATTACTGATTTTTAGTTAGGCGCTCATAATGTAACGAAATTGACTAACTGACTTTTCAATAAATTATGAAGCTTTCAATTAAGTCTTATGATCAGGGAGCTCCTGTTGCATAAATTACTGTACCGAGATGAGAAAATCTGAGCAAATACTTAGTGATGGTTTGTATTAGGCTACATAAGAAATTCTGGGTGTTTTTTTTCTTAAACTATTGTTTTCTTTAGATTCGACATTAATGATAATTATTTTCCTCTTGTTTTGATAGGGTAGTCAAAAATTATGTATATCTTATAATCCAACAAATGCATTGACCGCAAAAAAGGTATTAAAGTAAGTAAGAGAATTGATTTTAATTGTAAAACATTTAAATGTACATATCGTTTTCTTATAATGTTAAATTTTGAATGGTAGATGTTTCGATGATTACTTGAATTTCATCAATTTTCGTCCATTTATTGAAGCATTCAAAGTAAGCTAATGTGAAAACAGTATCATCTGCAAATATTTCTTAGTGTCACAATCCATTTTCTTTATGTATATTGATAAATTTCGCGGTGTTGTCTTATAACCGGTTTAAAACTTAATGTTTATGACTACTGAAATTAGTCAATAAGAGTTAATAGTTGAAAGCGTGAGTTATCTGAAGCTAGACAACCAAGGAAAACCTAGAAACACTGGACGGCCGTTTCGTCCTATTGTATGACTCCTCAGCAGTGCGAATCCATGACCTCGCCTCTCGAGATTCGAATCCGGGACCTACCAGTCTTGCGCGTGAGCACTTGACCTCTAGAACCACTGAGATGGCCGGCATTCTAAGGTGTTAATATCTAATTCCAAACAATCCACGAAGTTGAACAACCGTTCACCAATCGTCTTCAGTGAGTTCCTATCTCACAACAGACCTGGTTGAACTCCACTGCTTCTCACTAGGACTCCAGGATTTACCTCTTGAAGTCAGTCACTGGTGAGCATATTATTATAATCAGAAGGGGTTTTGTGGAGATTTAGTATTTTCATAGTTGAAAGCGTGGAGTTGAACATCTTTTCAGTGATAATTTTTAGATTAGTATATTTTATTATTTACCATAATTACTATCACAGTTTTAAAACTGTGTTATACTTTATATCTGATTGCTGAATTAATCACTCAAACAGTTCACGTAAATATGAGGTTTGAAAAGGCATTTTTTTAAAACCTATAAACAAACTAATAATTTTTGGTCCTTACATAATTAAATATTTCTGTTTAAACAGAAGGAGATAAATATCTAGTCTTCATAAACAAAATATGAATAAACATGCCCAAAAAGTATTTTAATCTCGTTGGACACTAACTGACCAGTGGCTAATATAAAGTTCTGCTCTAATGAGGTTGGTGACAACACGGAAAAATGGATTGGAACCATCGTACAAAGATAACTCGATGAATAACCTTCAAATGCCTTGATTATTTAATTAAACAGTGCAAAGAGAATTCGTTTTCACAGGTGAATTCACGAGTTAATCTAAGCTAGACTACTAGAGAAAACCTGGAAGCACTGGATGGCTATTGTGTCCTAGTATGGGACCTCTCAGAAGTGAGCGTCCAGTTCAGTAGTCTAGAAGCTACGCTTTTGCACGCGAGACCGAATGTCCTGGATTCGAGTCACGCGTGCGTAGGCGCGGGTGCGCACTGCCGAAGAGTCCCATTCTAGGGTGAAACAGCCATCTAGGGCTTCAAGGTTTTCCATAGTTGTTTAGCTTAGATCGACTTGTGAATTCAATCACTGAAATTCTACAATCTTCATAAATCCGCATATTTATTATTTCTCACTTTTGAAATTATTCTTTCGATTAACTCACGTCAGATTATGGACAATCTATTTTTATGTATTCTGTAAAACTTTGTCATATCATGTCAAAAACGATCTTTCTCAAACGTTTAAAGCTATCACTTAAAATTCTTTCTTCATACTGTCACCACTCTTATTTGGGTATGACAGTCGCTATCGACGGAGATGAGGTGTTAGACGGCGGATTTACGAATTGGGTGGCCCAGAAGGTCGGCAGAGCTTTAAAAGTCAGCGCACCAGCAGACGCAACATTTCGACCGGGAGTGAGCCCCAAAGTGTGACAGAGACAGCAGTACGGCGAGCGGAACGACGGCTAGAACGATTTATTTAAGGGGTGACGACTGTGGTGTATGGTACTTTTACGGATAGATATAAGTAGTGCGTATCGGGAATTGGAAGTAGGATTCTTACTGGTAGAAGAGGAACATGAGGAGAAGAGAAAGAAAAACCAGAGGACTTCGAGCAGCAACAGGGATTAAGGAACAATGGAGTTCGTAAGGGACACTTCATGGAAGATGCGCAAATGGTATATTTAAAATATTGTTTTCATTTTTCATAAATGCACTGTTTAATTTCACATAATACAACTGATTTATCCTACACTGTTCTTTGTTCATTTCACTATCACTGTTAGCAACAAACTCAGAGCCAGTAGAAACTCTATTTAAATTAAGTATCCATTACTACGATCTTCCGTATAATTATTATCAGTTTAATATTTCCTAACGGTACTACCAAACAGCAAGCAACTTTACAAAACATATAAAATCTCGATTAAAGAATGTGTTATAACTGTTCGTATTTTAATAACTAAACAAAATATTTTTAATATCGAAAGGGGTTTATTATGGATATTATAGTAATTTTAATAGTTGAGATCATGAATCGATTGAAGCTAGACCACCACGGTAAACCTGGAAGCACTGGACGGCCGTTTTGTCCTATCGTGGAACTCCTCAACAGTACGCATCCACGATCCTGCATCGCAAGATTCGAACCTAGAACCTATCAGTCTCGTGCGCGAGCGCCTAACCTCTAGACCACTGAGCTAGCATCCGACGGTGTTAATATCTAACTTCAAACAATCCACGAAATTGAGTGACACATACACCAATGTCTTCAGTGAGTTACTATTTCACAACTGACCTTGATGAACTCCACTGGTTACTGCTTCTCACTAGAACTCCAGGAAATACCTCTTGAAGTCAGTCACTAGTGAGCATATGTTGCTCAGGCATCCCACAATATGACGAATTGTTTGAACAGGGCTTCCAGGTTTTCCATGTTGATCTAGCTTCAAGTGATTCATGATATCAACTATTAAAATATTTTTAGTTGGTTAGATTTTGTTCTTTGACAGTATGTTAACAACTTTTTAAATTGGTGTTGGCTTTAAAATATTTTGTACACGTTTACTTCTTAGTTTGCTTTTCTTTTTTAATCTGTAACAGCTTTTTCGATATTCATCGTGTAGAGAAAGGACCACGTGGAATATTGAATTTTGAAGCACAAAAAGATGCACTTACTTTAGAAGAACAAGAAGTAAGGACCAATATTATACACCAGTTGTGGAATTTTGCAGATTTCCATTTTATTATTTATCAATTATACATTAGAATACGTTTGATGTAAAAATATAATCAAAGCTATGAACGACAGTTTTATAAATAATCAGATAAAGCTGCTGTAAAAAGCCGTTTTGTGAATCCAGATCTGACCCCAGGTAGATTGTTTGCTCCTTGTTATCGAAATATACATATCATCAATCGTCGTGTACGATTATCGACTTGAATCGTGTTAATGAATAGCAGAATTAAATAAGTCAAATAAGAGAATAAAGTTTTGAATACGTATATTTTGTAAAATCGTCAATCAGAACAGAGAGATAGAGAGAAGGGGAGAAGAAAGAGAAGGAGAGAGAGAGAAACGAAACTAAAAGACGCGCAATGGAGAAGGCGAGTGAGCTAACTCAATTTAGCCAAGCGTAAATCGATAATTATAGTCAGACAAAGATAAGTTATGTGATGAGTAAGATAAGAAATATACACATATACGCTCACGTAAAAACAGTCAAGGTTGATAGGTTAATAATTAACATGGTCAAAATATAGCTTGAGAAGAATGGATAAATTGGTTTGTCCAGAAGCTAGAATAACCCATGTAAGCTTGGCATAGGACCAGCCACTACAGCCTGTCCGTAGGTATACTTTTTATTTTACTGACGATAAAATAAATATGCTTCAAAATATTACAAAAATAGTTTAGGAGGAAATGATTTAGTTCCTAGTCATTGAACTATTTCGGCCGTTAGATATGTCTTCACTTTATTATATTTTCCGTTTATTGACATAATGTTATGTGGCAAACAACACACTACCTTTATAACTAACCTTTGTCAGAATCGTGCTGGATTATTTGATGGAAATTTTACAACATTTTAAGAAACTTTTTATCATGAGCTAAAATCTGATATTGAACTAAGGTAAATGAGGAATTACTGTGCTCTAAGTTACTATGAGATTGAATCCATATTATATCTTTCCTATTGAAACTTACACTACCATGAGATCTTGACTACTATTTCACTTCTAGTATTTTCCAAATAAATTACATGTATGATCAAATTGTTTTATGAAACTCACTAATATAATTTTAATTGTAAGTCATTTTTATTTGCATGGTTGAAATCATGGGTCAATTGAAGCTAAACCACTATAGAAAACCTGAAAGCACTGCTTTAAGGCCGGTACGTCCTATCGTGAGACTCCTGAGCAGTGTGCATCCACAATCCCAACTCGTGAGATTCCGACCCAGGACCTACCGGTATCGCGCCAGAGCACTCAACCGATAGACCACTGAGACGGTATCCAACGGTGTTAATGTCTAACTTCAACCAATCCACGAGGTTGAGGTCCTGGGTTCGAATCTTGCTAGGCGGAATCGTGGAATCCCACGATAAGACGAAACATCCGTCCAGTGCTTCCAGGTTTTCCATGGTGGTCTAACTTCAATTGACTCATGATTTCAACTATATAAAATTACTCAAATCTCCACAAAACCCCTTCTGATAGTTATTTTTATAACAATTAATGGATTTTATAGACTAAAGATAAAGGAATCAACTCTAAAGTGGTTATTATTGATAAAAGAATAATAATTTTTTTAATAATTTTCTGAGGTCAACTTGAAGTGAAAACAGGGTTGATATTTACATAATAACATATGAAAGACACACTAAAACCCATATGTATGTACATGTGACTTATCTTTTATTCATCATTCCAATCAAACATCTCAACTCAATAACTCATTATTATCTACTAGTTCACGTTTAAGAATCTATTTAGTTGAATAACTATAAGGTTAAGGAATACAAATTCTCAAGATTGAAAAAACTAAGATATATTTGTGATGATAAAATATGATTTAGAAGAAAATTAATTTGCCTAACTAATTGTTAAATCTTGTGAACATTTATGAAATGCTTTGAAGGTGGTAACCGTTACAGATTGAAATTAGTTGTTGTATCATTAAAAATGAAGAAGTACTAAATATTTGTTTATTTCTAGTATCCCAACATGTGATCAAAGAATTGAACACTCAATATGATGGCAGAAAATTCTGCGTCCAGTACTTTATGAGGTCGTAGGTGGATAGTGCTGAGAATCACCAAACTTGAAGAAAACATCCGTTCATTATTTCCTCGATTTCAATTGTATCCTAACGGATGAGATATTTCTTTTTGATGATTCTATTTTAAAAATCGATGAAAATGTATGTATATTAAGAAAATGGTGTGATAAAGATCAATATTCTTAATGATAGTATCATAGCAATATAAGATTTTCCTTGACGTTGACTATATTAACCCTTCGTAACTCTTAGATGGAGATTCTTGGTAGGTGGCCTCCGCTCTTTCACAAGATATAACCGGTGTAAGTAAGTGAATTATAGTATTCAAAAGTTATTGAGTTATTCTGACGTTTAACGTCCTAACATCTTAAATTAAACAAAAGATACATTTTATTTCATTTTTCTTTTATTATTTTCTTTACAAAGGGTTCAGTAAATTTTAAATTTGGAGTACTTTATTGCGTTGAAGGTCAAACATCAGATCAAGAAATGTATAACAACGGTTAGTATTTTGTAAATTTTATCATTCAACATTCTAAATAATGTACAAAATAATTGAATAAAATTGTTTTTAGACCATGGTTTAAATTCATCTAAGGATCTATACTAATCATTCAGTTTTGTCATTCAAAGGATTTAGAAAAGCAGTTATTATTAGTATTTGTATATTCCTTATCCAGATTTACCCAAAATTATAAATCTTGTGTAACCTGAGAATTGAAGATATTGATATTTCATTAATAAAATCACATTTTACATCTATTTATTTATTATTTATTTGATCCACAAGGCAGTAGAGCAATATCAGAAATGCAGTCTCATTGTAGCCGGTGACCAACAATAGGTTCATACTGAATTTGTCTTCTCAGGATCCTGGAGCCCATGTTCACCACTGGCTTGGAATCAGCGATTTCCAATTCTCCTAGGTGGATCCTCCATATCCATCAACCCAGTTAAAGCTCCGGATATTCGCTTTTCATCCTCTCAATTTCGTAAATAACACCCTAGTCGTGAGAATGCAGTGAGTAGGACTTCTCTGTCAGCGGTTGTTTACTCGTGGCCATGTGAGAGCATTTCGAGAGGGAGAGTGGACCCTCCCCACCCTCGGCCGTACTAGGGCATTTGGGAGCACATTTTACATTATTGTATCCTATATGACTTAAATCACTCAGTGAACATTTAATAGCATATTATATGTCACTGTCCTTCAGTCTCAAAATGCTCAATATATTTTACAGTATTTCGTTTAATTTATAAAGTATCACTGAGGTTTGTGTGATAATTAAGAGTATTTGAATTATAGTATAAACTAGAAATCCCCGAAATAACGCAATTTAATCAAGAATTACTAGATAAATACGAACGAATGTATTGTATTTGGAATTCGAAATCAAGCAGTCATCAAGTACAAAAAAATCATTGGTTCATGTATACACCACAGTTTGTCACAATAAATAAGCAGTTATTTTATTCTTCTTTGAACTAACCATCTGAGTGACAGAAAATAGATTAAACTTGTTAAAACTTATGATTGCATCATACTGAAACCTTTCAGCAGACAGTTTTGATTTATTAGATGTGAAATAGGAATTAATCCTTGGAAAGTAAAACTTAGTATGGAAATGAGACCAAATCAAAATCAACAAAGAAAATAAAGTGAGAAATAGTACTTTCTCATTAGGCATTTATTCTTTCATTCATAAGAGATTTAAATAACATATTTCACTGGAAAGAAACTGTGGCACTGCTGTTCATTCTCAGCATGACGATATCATTTCAAACACTTGAAAAATTTTGTCGTCAGGGTTGTTTGGAATGACAATAAAAGCCCTATAATTTAGCAGTATGGTTCAAAGAATACAACTACAACAAAACTTTATTTCCTTACCCACTCACCTTCGTCAACATTTCAAAACGAAATGAGAGTAACACGCTTATCAATACTTTAAAATGGATGAATTTAGAAACGATGCAGCATTCTACGGCAGGAAAACTACGCTATCACCACGACTATCTTCCTCACTATATATTTTGTCAACATGCACCAGATACGGACTACTGGTGAACTGTACTACAGGATAGAGAAAAAATCGAATAGTGGACGATATGTTGTGCAACTCATGATCATGGATTTGCACTGCATGATTTTTAATTTCTTACCATTTCATAAAAGTTAAAAAGAGAAATTTCTATGGAGAATAAATGAACCAGGAAATCAGACAATGCTGACAACTTCAAATGATGAATCAAGTCGATGCTTATTGTAGTTCACGGATATCATTAATAAATTTTAAGCTTATTTATCAGTTTGAGATAGCCAATTTCGCTAGTCCACTGAACTTTTTGAAACCGTCAAAGAATTTTCCAAACTATCTATGGATTATGAATTGGTTTACTTAATCTGGTTACTATAAGACCAAAAGGCAATAACTTATAGGTAATATGACGCTTATTCATTACATTTTTAAGTACAACCTAATTCAAAGTCTTGTTCGAACTACTGTAATCTTCATTGTATACTGATTTTAATGATCCTGAGTTCGGTAGTTCCTTTAAAAACAAATTATATTTCTGATTTGAAATTCCAATCTACGGATTATTTATTTATTTAAACATATAAATATTGGTACAAAGAGGTACCAGATATATATGCGCCACACAAATCTCATTTGATTTGTGTGAGGGCTGTGATACTTTCCGGATGCCCAAACTGAAACAGGTCTATGGATTATAGTTTTCATGTACTTGTATTATTTACTATTATTCGCGATAACGATAATCATCCATTTTATTGATTACCTAGTAACAAAGAACACATTTAATAAATAGTTTACTATGAAATTAAATCAAACTTTAAAGCTAATATGTCTATGCAAAACCTTCCTTTCTTCCCTCCTCTTTTTCTCATCCAATTTTTGGTTGTATCTTTTTTTCTTTTGAAAACCATTAATAAATTATTTATTCATTAACATGTTATGTCAAAATAGAAAAACACTTCCCTTTGAATAACAAAAGATGAATGGAATAAGTAGTTTTACAAAACATAAAAAAATATTTCTACTTATTTAAGGGAATAACTAATAATATTACGTCATAAGCTGAAGTATGAAAATCTAAACAAAAAGGAATAATCAGAAGGGGGTTTTGTGGAGATTTGAGTAACGTTATATAATTGAAATCATGAGTTAATTGAAGCTAGACCACCATGGAAAACCTGGAAGCAGTGGATGGCTGTTTCGTCCTATTGTGGAACTCCTCAATAATGCGCATCCACTATCTCGCCTCGCGAGATTCCAACCCAGGATCTATCAGTCTCGTGCGTGAGCACTGAACCGATAGACCACTGAGCAAGCTGGTATTCAATGGTGTTAATGTCTAACTTCAACCAATCCACGAAGTTGAGCAACCATTAACCAATGTCTTCAGTGAGTTTCTATGTCCCAACAGACCTGGTTGAACTCCACTGGTTACTGTCATCTGAAAACACATAGATCACAGAATTACCATTGACGAATTATTGTTAGTTTTTCAATCAGTTTATTGTATGAGTTGACCACTTAGTATTTTCCCAGTAAATTTACAGTTCTTCAAGAGTAATACGTTTTTTCTAACTTTTAGATCATTTAGGAAATGGGTTGTATTACTAGTGCGATTACCTTCACTTCCTTCTGGTTGTGTTTTATATAGAATCTCATATAATCTCATACTTATAGGGTATCCTAACTTCAACCAAGTGGTATCAAATGACTATGTGCACAATGTTATAATATTTTGACAAATGGTCACATTCTGACAAAATTCAATCAGTATTGAAGAAAAAAAACAAATGTTATACTGACTAAGGTTCAGCGACGAATCGAATAGCAATATTATAAAACATTAGTGACATTTAGTCATACTATAAATATTCTTCAAAGCATTGTGACCTCAGTTTTCAAGACTATATTATCTTGACGTATAATTTATTACCTATTCGTAAATCTCAGTAATCCGCTGTAATCATATAGAAAGATTACCTACTTCATACAACTTTTATATTTATATCCGATTTATTAAATGCTTATTATGTAAGAGATTACAAAGAATGGAGAGGTGTATACTACATATGCTGACAGATATAGGTAATATATAGTCGCTGTAGGAAATGAAATGCCTGGGAGTGAAAACGTCGAATTCAACAGAACAGAAGGGAAATCGAAGAGGAATCAGAATCACGACAGACTTAGAGGAATAATGGAGTATGTAAAGGACTACGCACAGAAAAAAATTATTTTTCTCCATCAAGTCTTCGATCACTGTAATAATAATAAGGAAGTCAGAAAAACTGTCTATATTCAAAGTAGTTGGTATTTTTAATTTGTTTATTTGAAAAAAAAGGTTCGTTGAGCAAAAATGATTGTACAAACCTTCGATAGAAGTCAATAAAAACACTTTTTTCTATTGAAAATATCTTTCAATAAATCTAAACGTATGACTACTTAATATGTATTCTCCTAATAAAGGTAAACATTTTTAAATTATCTTAATTAAAGAAAAAGGGAGTGAACAATTTGAACGTTTTATTGATCTTCTCGGAGAAAGAATTGGCTTGAAATCTTGGGATCGATTTAAAGGAGGGCTAGATACAAAATGTAAGTGATAAATTGGTTTTCTTTTTGTTATTTTGAAGTGAAGCAAGTCTCAAACAATAAATTAGTTCAATAATGTGGATAATAATAAAATATATACTGTTACTAATGCATTACATCAAGCTGCCCTTCACTATGAGATTTTAACTTATGACAATCATTGTTGTATACAGAATTTTCTATCCCTCACAGTAATTCATAAGTTTCAATTTGATAAATAGTGAAATTGTACATTTTTTTTCTTTACATTACTAAGTAGAAAAGCCTAACTATAACATATTCATTCTTATTCATAATAAAAAATGAAGGAAAGTAATTAAAAGTAAGCTTGACGTTCAACTAAAGAACCGCTTATTACTATTATTATTAGTAAACACATAAATATTGATACAAGGGGGCACCAGATATACGTGCGCCATACAAATCTCATTTAATTTGTGTGAGGGCTGTGACATTGCCTAGGTGCCCAAACTGAAGTAGGGGGTTTTCTTAGAGGGCCACACCCAGAGCATTCGACCTAAAGGTTTGATCCACAAGGCAGTGGAGCATCGTAAGGAGATGCAATTCCATAGTACACGGTAACCAACGATTGGTTCATACGCCATTTGTTCCTTCAGGATACTGGAGCCCAGGTGAACCATTGGTTTGGAATCATGGTTTTCCAACTCCTCTAGATGAACTTTCGCTGGACACCAACTCGGTTAAAGCACCAGACACTCGCTTTTCATCCTCTCAATTTCGTAAACAATGACACCACTCCATGAGAAGACAGTGAATAAGATTTCCCTGTCAGAGGCTATATACACATGGCCATGTGAGAGCATTATGAGACTTTCCATGTTCAATAACCCGGTTAAAGCGCTGGAAATTCGCTTTTCGTCCTCTCAATTTCGTAAACAACAGTAATGCCACGAAAAGGCGATGAGTAGGACTTCCCTGACAGAGGCTATATATGCGTGGCCATGTGAGAGCATTTCGAGTGGGAGAGCGTACTATCCCCACTCTCGACCGTACCAGGGCATTCGGGGGCTAAAAATGAAGGGAAGCAATTAAAAGTAAGCTTGACATTCAACTAAAGAACCGCTACTGAATGAGAATATAAATAGTGAAGCTCTCTTTATATTCAATGGTCATTTTAAGTATAATAGTTATATTGTATCATAGATAATTATTAAAGTATAGTATGTTGTATGATATAGATTATACTATACATACCTTGGTATGTACGATAAACTGAGCTTTCCTAATGAACTAGTTTTATGCGTGAGCATGTTTACATTTCCACTTTAACTGACAATGTTCACAAAATTTTAGAAACTTTCAACATTTTTTTTCTTACATTGAAAAACTATTCACAATTTAATTTAATCAATCACATGTTTATACTAAGCCTGCTTGTTAATATCTATCCCATAAACACAATTTTCACTTCATTAAATTCATCAGAGAATTTTAGTTGAGATTCATTGCCTGTAGACATTCATAGATGAACTGATAGATAGAAATCGGACAGTATTGACAAATTCTTAATTTTAAACTCATGAGCTCAAATATTTTTATTACATTTTGATTCTAGCGAATACAACAGGTATTGATTCAGTGTATACAATCTATGAAGGTCATGAAATAATGTTTCATATATCTACTTTATTGCCGTATTCTACAGAGAATCGACAACAGGTGAGTGATAGAAGATATTAATTTTCACGAATTCATTTTACTATGAATCACTAATTAAGGTTAAAAAGCAGTATAAGATGATGTTTTTACACCATTCCTTAAGTCATATGGTACTTTTAACTATGGAACAGTAGTTTCATGATTAATTATAGTCAGTTTTGGTAATAAGTATCTATATAATGTATTTGCGTTCCATGAACATGACATATATCAAACATAATTTTATAACCAAACGTTGAACCACGTATAGAATACATAATCTTCATTACTCCAGAAACAAAGATTTTTGAATTTAAGAACAGACTGAAAAAAGCTCAATCATACTGTGGTAATAATTGAAAATTCATTTTAAATTCGTTTGTGATTAATAGACAAGAGTGATTACTTCTTAGTTCGTAGGAATTATTACAATGTCACAAATAGTTCACTAAATATCTAATAATGTATATGACAGATGTGAATATTGAATTCTGGCTGTTCAACTGAATGTTCAACTTAAAACTTGGTATTCCTTAATAGGACTCCAATTTAGTTTTACTCAGTTTTCAATGCTTCTCCAACTGATATTCGTTCGCTATGAGAAATGCCTTTATATGTTGCTGAATATATGATACACCACAACGCGTTTTGGATATTATGTACTATCTGCATATCTGTTTTGCGCAGGATGTTTTGAATACATGATGTGTTCATTGTTTAACTCTTACTTTAATAAAGAATTTATACCGTCATAATTGTTGATCGAAACCGTAGGAATATTCATAATGAATGTACAGTCCACCAGATTTATTTTGGTTTGATCTCTGATCGAGCTGAACTTTTAGTCTCTGTGTGACTACTTTAGTCTGAGTATGGTGTATTTAATTGATTGACTATCAGTTCAATTTCTTTTAATATTGAGATTAATAAATACATCCTACTGATAGGCCTATTTAGCACAAAGATAATATTAATCAACTAATGAATTTCTAAAGTTAGAAAAGATGTAAAATATCCACTTTTTATTGATAAATATATAGTATGTTTTTTTGTTTTCTCTAGATTGAACGAAAACGTCATATTGGGAATGATATAGTCAACATTATATTTGTTGATGGATGCCCACCTGGACAACAACCATCATGGACTCCATCTATGATGAGAACTCATTTTACTCGTATCCTTTTTTTGCACCAAAATGATGATGTAATCAAGATAGAGTATATGTGTTTCAAAACAGTTAAATGCCATTTGATTACGATAATTTGATCGCTATACCTAACAATCGTTTATTTATGTATTGAAAATAAAATCATATCACATATTCATCATTCTTTTACTCAAGTATATGCTGAGATTGAATCTAAGAAAAATATTACCCTGTTTTTCAGCACAATAGACTGATGATCTCAACTATTAAAATTACTATAATATCCACAAAACCCTTCTGATATTATTCAACATATGCTCACTAGTGACTGGCACCATGAGGTATTTCATGGAGTTCTGGTGAGAAGCAATGACAAGTGGAGTTCAACCACGTCTGTTGTGAGATAGTAACTCACTGAAGACATCGGTGGATGTGTCTCTCAATTACGTGGAGTGGTTGAAGTTAAACATTAACACCGTTGAATGCCGTCTCAGAGGTCTAGGGGCGCTCTCGTGCTAGACTGATAGGTCCTGGGTTCGAATCTCACGAAGTGTGATCGTAGATCCGCACTGTTGAGGGGTTTCATAATAGGACGAAACGGTCGTCCAGTGCTTCCAGGTTTTCCATGGTGGTATACCTTCAATTAACTCATGATCTCAACTATTGAAGTTACAATAGAAAAACAAGGAAAATAAACTTGGATAAATCATTATCAATAACTCTATTAGTGAACACGTTAAAAAATTAATTAATTTTCGAATAAAAGAAAAAATCAACCATTAAATTCTTACGAACAGATCTCAGAAGCGTTTGAGGGATTTCATAGTCACGGCGCCAATTTCAGTACCTGATGCTCATGTACGATCGGTTCACAGAGGATTTCGGAGAGGACTTGACAATTAAGCGGCTACAACAAATAAGACCACTACGAAGTTCCTGTGTTTGTAATTGAGGGTGTCAATTGACTTGTAGACCTTAAGCAGACTACTGTGATGTTGCCCTTCGATGTAATATATGTTGAAGGAAGACGTTTGCTAGATTAGTAACCTTTATCACTCAATCCAGATTGAGACTAAGGCATATTATAATAATTGCCGTGAACTGTATAATAAAAGCACCAGTAACATTGGCTGCAATAATCGAAGATGTTACTGAAGCTTCAGCTGTTCAGTGGTATGAATGTTGTGAGGACATATCCATAATAAAAATGATAAACTTACACAACCGGAGTACACACAATCAATTTTGAAGCTATGTGGTCGAGACTGAGAGGGCTTTTATTACCTTATCATGGCTCAAGAGACCAACTATTATGGAGCCATATGGATGAGTTCCTCTACCTTATGCATTACGATTTTGGAACCTTTGAACCTTTTTCTAACCTTGACAAGTTTTTGAACCATATAAATGAAGTCTATCCACTTTAATTCCTTGATTTTTATAATATATTTTTATTCTATGCTGGCTGTTTACTGATTGACCTCACATTCTCGAGGTCACTTAAGATTCGTTCAAAGGTCGTCCATAAATTTTAATCTCGCCGATCTCATCTGTTCTACCATACTTAGCTGATGGTTTAAATTTTCAATAATTTGAATTCTTCATATTATGTAGATGTATATTAAATTATTTAAATGAAACTATTTATTCGAAATATATTTTAACTGAATTCACTTAGTATTACTTGTTTGAATCTTCCCATTGATGTTTAGGACTGCGATTGATCAGTCTCTTATTGGCATATATGCATACTGTGTGTATTGCCTCAATATTGCCTTATTTCACAGGCATTGTAAACAAAAATGGATAGTGGTTAGCAGTGGAATCCAGGATGCGCGTTTCTTTCTATCTGGGACTCGTCAGCTGGTTGTACCTGCATCTCAAAGTTGATGTTCACACTGGGACTCGAACCCAGTACCTTTCGCTTCAAACGCCATCACGTTATCCACTCAGCTACTGAGTCCTGATAGATATATGCAGGTACATCCAGCTGACGAGTCTCAAGTAGGACGAAGCGCGTGTCCTGGATTCCACTGCTAGCCACTATCCATCTTTGCTTATATTTTGATTGGTTTATTAGAACGTCATATCATATTTTCCTTGATAAATAAAATTATTTACTCGACGACGACAACAACAACAACGAAAACAAACAAACAAAACACAGATATATTTGCTGTTGTAACATACGATAATGAAGCCAATGTTTACAGGTAATGTAATCATTTTCAATTTTATGATGTTTTTTTTCTTTTTCGATCTGTTTTATTTTTAATTTTTGTAGATTGAATATATTTGCTGAAGAATCAGTTCCATTTTTTGGACCACCACTTCATAATCCTCCAGAATTTAAAAACTCACAGGAATTTCGTGAATTTCTTTTAGTGAAATGTAAGAAATTTGGGATGTACTTTTGATTTTAAACATTTACTTATATATATATATATATATATATATATATATATTCGTTAATAAACTGAAAGATACGACAGTTTTATAAACTGTAATAGTTGAAGATAAATGAATTACCTAGCATGACCACCTCATTTTATTTTTATCAGTATGACTGCTCCTGTGGAGTAAGTTATATTGGTCGAAGTTCTAGGATTTTACATTTTCGTGCTCGCGAACACCTCCCAGCGTGGCTAAGCAAAGATTTGGTGAAAAAAAATAAACAGCTCGATATTGGCCCATTTAGTACAAACTGGTCATAGTGCCAGTATAAACCAATTCTGTTCAATTATTTATGGGGTCAGTAAATTTTTGCCAAAGCTTATCAGGCTTAAAGTCTTTCAAACGATTGAAACATTAGCCATCAGGATGAAGAAACCGGAGCAATGCGTACAGAAGAAATATCTCCAACCCCTGCTCCTCCCTTGGCCAACTACAAGGCCAATTAATCGATAGTAATCTTAGCTATTGGATGACCTAATTTGACCATGTACTTACGACCTTTCGTAGTCAAATGTAATTGTCTCTGTTACCTTTATTCATAAATCTTTGTATTATTATTATTATTATTATTGGTTAAACACCATTATTAATCTCCCCTATACATGATTCATTCACTTCGCATTGATCCCTCCTTATTACTTCTTATTAATTTTTCACACAGTTTAGTATTCCACTTGATCGAATTGTAATTGCACTATCAAATCTTTCACCCTATCTGGCCCAATTTTCACTTAACACATTAGTTGATTCAAGTTAACTTTTCATGAGTCATATCAACATTAACAATTTTATTCTATTTGATTTGACATTCCTAAATTTACATGCTTTAAACGATGGACTTTGCCTTTAACCTGGCCATTTTTCTTCGGATTATTAATTTGGATATATAATTGTAGAACCTGAAGAGTATTTATTTAAAAGAATACTCTTCGTTCAAATATTAGTGTTTTAATAGTTGAAGGTTTGTTTAGATATAATGAAATAGTGGATGATCTCTGCTAATGTTGTATATATACCCTATACATATATATGTATAAACATGTGGTATTTGGCATTGTAAGGGTATGTAGCCGTGTTAAACATTTTGGATTCCTATTTGTTTATTGTTTTCCTATGAGAATGTTTTTGTTTTAAATATGAACAATGTGATTGTATAATTAGTTATAACACTAAATTGGGGATAATTCCTTTTCTATTATTACCTGGTATTGTTGTTTTAAAATTCAATTTTTATCTTTTAGAGTTTTTGAAGGAACAACCGTATCTAGCTGATATTATTCATATGGTGTCTTCATATGTCAATTGTTATAAAAGTGTAGATCTATCATATCTCAGTTAGATCAATTATTGTTATAACTTGATAAGAAATACTGTAACAGTCATTGATATGGCTATTTGTCTTTGACTGTTAACAAATCTGACCATTTCCCTTTGTATAACTAAACAAGAACTGATTCTGGTTGGTATGAATTAATTTAAATTATAAATTAAAAACTAGGGATACTACAAAGATAAATTTACATTAAAATCGGTCACTGATTCAAAATATCTAAAAAGTACCGCTCAGTTGTATGCGATTTACTTATCTGGTTAATAGGCAAATGTGAATCTATGGAACTAGACGGTAGTTAATTTAAATCAGTCATCAGTTAAACGTATGCTTAAGATTTGCAATGACAATAAATTTAACTGAACTAACTAACAACATAATAATTCATTAAGTTAAGTATTTGGGTTGTTTTCAATACTTTCCCGTCCTCACATTATGATTTGAGTAGGATTTCTTGTTGATAAGAATCCACTTTTTGACTCCTTCTTTTTGCATGACCGAGAACTGGATCATATTCAGTCAAGTTTCTAGTCTTTTAAGATTTATCTATTTTAACATGAAAAACTTGACGAGAAACTGACCTGTATCTTTTCATAAATGAATGAAAGATATCAGTGTTCTTACCAAATGAATTTTTATATATTTCTTGTTGATATTTTACAGATTTGTGCTTTATATAAGTTAAGTTATATATAAACTGACAAACAACACCAAAATACCATAAGTCTTTTTTTCCAACTAAAAAAGTTAAGGTACTGTGATAACTCTTCTGGTGACTAAACTTGGTGAAGAAACATTTTTAACCTTCAGGTTTTCTTAACATCCACCATTTTAACATCAGGTTTCTAGTTAACAAGACGTTTACATTTTCTTTTGACATTCAGGAACAATAAGAATGATCCTTATTTCATACCCAACAAATGACTGGTACAGATTTTAAAATCACTCAATGACTTTAAAATAGATATGAATATATTTCATATGAACTGAACGTAATTTATCGAAATAAAGTTTGATTGTTTGCATAGATGACTTGTTTTATTCGAAAGGATGAAATAATTGCCGTTGAATTCATCAGTAGCTTTAAACAACAGTAAGGAATATTGAAAATTGGTAACTTGGTGTCTAACATTTTTCCTAAAGCATCTAATACAATATAGAAGTTTTAATCAGACACTTTATATCTTCACTTGAACCAAAATTTTCGAGGCGAAAATAAACTTTCGAACAACTATTAGATTCAGCCAATTTGATTTTAATTGAAATTTTCTTTCTTCCATACCAGTTATTGAGTTTTACCGACCATTTCGGGTTGAAATTAAACTTAAAGATAAATCTTGGAACTATAATTATTTGTAAAAGATACAACAGCGGTAACGAGGCGATTTGCAATTGATGAAATCAATCAATTTGATAAATCTCAAAACATAATAGGATCTAAGTTGACCTTACACTACAAAGGATTGATTCATTGTTCAGATATTTACAACCATGACCCATCCGTGAATTATGAGAAATCTGATACCAACTACTTGTCATATGTAAATTGTGCGCCCTTATTTATGGCTCTTTAGTTGTAATTAGGGAAAGTAGAAATAAAATAAAATGGTTTGTTAATGATTTTTTTGATTGAGATCATGAATCGATGTATGTTAGACTGCCATAGAAAACCTGGAAGCACTGGACCTAACTATTATGGGACTCGACAATTCTCAACAATCACTGTCAATAATAATTGCTTAAATAAAGCCAGAACAAACATGGATGCAGAATAATATGACTTCAATATATTTTGTGGTTTCTTATTAGCTATTTATAACTACATATGTATTAAAAGTTTAGATTGAGGTAAGATATAATATAAAACAATTGACATAGATGAATAAAAAGAATTAGAATAACAAATGTCATCAATAATAACTGTATATATATATATATATATATATATATGTAGGAACTGGTTAGAGGTCATTTGCTGCTGAAATCAAATAACCTCACATTAGTGAGTTTCAGAGACAGGTAAGATAAATTGTATGATAATTTTAGAGGTTATGAAGGGTTTACGTAAGAATCCAGGAATTAAAAAACCGTTAAGACGGGTTACGTAGTAACTGAACAGGATTTGCAATTTTTACATTGAGTGGATGGATGAAGGGGTGGTTTTAATGTACAGAAAATAAGAATTCCATAAGGGAAGACTACATAACAAAATGAACAAACAAAATAATGACAAAAATGACTTTCAGGGTGGTAATAGGTCGGTTACTGTCTATTTTTAGATACATAAATCGGGTTTGAGTTTTGTTTTTATCGGTATTGCCCATCTGTCTCAATTTCTTTGGAACATGTTTGGAAATGCGAACATGTACTCTTTTCTCAATTCTTCCAATGTATGTGCTTCGGCACGTACTTATAAATTGGTAAATTCAGTAGCCGTTACTGAGAAAAGAGAACCTGTCAATTTTTGTTTGTTTGAGCAAGCAATTCGTTTCACATAACGTCGTCATTTTTGCTAATGGATAAACCACTTTCAACAAGGAATTTATCCTGTGGTTAATTATTCTGATAATTTCATCTTCTTTGTAGCACAAATATAAGAAGCAAGTTTTCTTTTCAATTGTATCATATTTGGTTTTATCATCCTACTGGATGAACTTGGCCGGATATGCATTCTCACATAGGCAATTTGTAATGAGTTGAAATCATGAGTCGATTGAAGCTAGAACACCTTGAAAAACCTGAAAGCACTGGACGACCGTTTCGTCCTATTGTGGGACTCCTCAACATTGCGCATCCACGATCCCACCTCGTCAGATTCGAACCCAGGACCTATCATTTTCGCGCGCGAGCGCTTAATCACTAGACCACTGAGACTTAATGCAAAGGTGTTAATATCTAACTTCAAGAGCAAACTGATCATTCAGGCATTCCTATTAGCAAATTTTCACGTATGCTATTAAAAACAATTCATACAATCCCATGTTTATTCTGATTTTAGTTAAATTTATAAAAAGAACTATTTGGAGGTATATTGCATGACATGATTATCATATCATCCAAACAAGTTAAATCAATATTAAAAACAGGGTTTGTTTTTCCAAATTTCATCCAACATCAGCATACTTATAAATATACTATAAGTTTATATCTTTATTTTATATTCCAAAAAATTGAATAAAATCAATATTTACAAAATCATTTTGTTTCCAACTATTGGTTCAATCAATTTTTACCGGATTTTTCTTAAACGATTTTAATAAAATTCCATTTCCCTTTTTTTTCAAGTTTTTTTTGTTTTTGTTTAAAAAAAAATTTTTTTTTAAATTAATAATTATGATATTCACCTGAATTCTTTTTACCATAAATAATAATAATTATGGGGTATATTTTTAACTTTTCTTCATTAATATTCTATTTTGTATGATCTCAAATAGGGTGAACCGAAGTATACTTATATTCAGAAGAAAATACAAATTTTTTTTTTAATTTAGGCAAGTAAACTTCATAAATTGACTGAGTTCTCAACTTTGATTTTCAAATAATACAACACAGTTTCAATTATATATAGGTCTTAACTAAGCGTTAGTTTTCTTTTTCTATGCTCACCTTTCCCGTTTGACCTAGTTAATTTTTGTTTTGTATACTTCATGCAACCATGTTCAGTGTTACAGTAACAAATTATTTAAACGAAGGAACCAATAAGTAAACTATCGATAGTTATCCCTATATAAATAAAGACATTAGAATAAGTATTTATTTTCGAACAAACAATACTCTAAGATCAAAACTAGTAAGAATTAAAGATCTAATACACAAAGAAGAACAATAGAATTGTGTCTATGAAATCAGATGTAATGACTGTAGGTGAAACATAAAGGCAACTGAATGTGAGGATGAAGGAACACAAACAACGCTTAAATCACTTTCCTAAGTCCTCAGTTGATGTAAGGAAACTTGAGAACAAGGCAGCGATAGGATTACACTCGATAGAATTGGGTTATGCAGTTGATTTCGTTGGAACAAGAATCCTTCAAAAAGCTTTGTCATTCCAATCCTTTACATTCTATCATGTCAATTATTCCCCACTATTTATTACCCCAATGTTAAAACTTTAATACATATTTGGTTGTAAGCAGCTGATGAGAAACCACGAAATATAATGAATTCATATTATTCTGCATCAATATTTGTTCTGTCTTTATTTAAAATCGACCATTCACTGGTTCTGTATTAAAATTTACATAATTCCTACAACCATTTTTTTTTCTATATTTCTTGTTACGTAATTTAACAATAACGCCTCTAAATTTAGTGCCAAATAAAATCAACCAACATATATTTCATTTGTTTCATTTACATTAACATAATGTAGATGATTAATGTCAACGTATTTAATGTTTAATATTTCGTTTAAACTTTAGTAATCAATGGTGAAAAGGCTGCTTTTAGATCCCCAGTATTTGCACAAAAACGACAACGCACCTTAGAAATGCTATTGAATGCAATATGTACTACTTATACAAATGAAGCAAATGTGAGTGAATTATTTTTTTGTAAATTCTTGGCTTTCAAAATGTTTTCTTATTAATAATTAGTCTTCAAGTGACTTTCGTATAACTGTTTCAATTCACCAATAGATATTCCTTACATATATTATATGAGAATGTGTTTACTGTTAACATACTTGTAAATGATAATAAAATCGAGTGAAGTTTATTTTTTTTTGAATATTCCATGGGTATCTAACCTTGCTGAGCAGCTACTAAAATAAGAACTATATGGTTCATATTTTAACTTTTAAATGAATAAGACATTTTGTAAATGTGAACAGACATCTAATCAGAATTTATGATCTATCAATAGATCACTGATGAAATCTTTATCGGTAACTTTTGAGACAGTAGAGTAACAAGTAAGTGCATACAAAAATCTCCTAACTAGATATTACTCTAAGTTGATATCTGCTGGGATTATCTCCGAGTGCTTTCAGATAAAGACACTACTAATCTACGTCAATAAAATGTGAAATTAAGAATCGTGTACGAATTCAGGGGAACCAGTATTAATGACACTAAATGTAGAACAAAACCAAGTAAAAAAAAACAATGAATAATTCAAAACATACAGTAGGAATGTTCCCAGCTACTCCATGAACAGATAACCGAAACAAAATGCAGACTAATCAGGTTCAGTTAAATGTTTAAAGGTATATAACCTAAGGCTATTATAAACATTCCAGTGGTAAGGAATAATAATTTGATATTGTAGAATGTATGATTATAGTTGATTATTAGAAAGTAAAATATTTCGGCAGTTTTTTGCCCTATTTCAAAGTTACTTTAGAACTGACAATAGGATGAAACGACTGTCCAGTGCTTCAGTGCTTATTTGACGAAAAAACACTTTGATGATCTATCTAGCTCAATTTATATTTTATTATTATCATACTAAAAACATAATGATACTAACTTAACTGAAACAAATAACCATTCTTTTCTAATTTCTTTTTTGTTAACATTATCAAGAATGGTGCAATTTATAGACGATCATTTAGTGATGTTGTAGTAGATTCTTTCAATGGAGTAACAACTAGTAAAGAACAAAGTCGTAATGATGCACATATCAGATATGGACAAGTAAGTGAAATTGATCAATTATCTACATTTTATAAATTATATACAAATTAACTTTTGTAATACAATTTGATATATCTAACACCAGAAGGAAAATGTGGTATTTTTTTTCTTTTATTCTCTATTTATGATTATTTCTTTCCAGATGGTTTTTAACACAAGTATACAATAACTAAAAAGTAATTTAGGTATAATTCAGTTGAATTAAACATGGGTTTTACTTTGATTATATTGGCTAACAGTATTATACATTGATAGTTTCATTAATTCAGTATTATATACGCCCGTTTCGTCCTATTCGGGACATGGCAGCTGAATATACCTGAATCTCAGAATTGATCTTCACTCTGGGATTCGAACATCAACTCTGAGATGCACGTACATCCAGCTGACGAGTCCATAATAGGACGAAAACCGGTCAAGCTAAGTAATCCTAAGTACAATATATATAATATTGCAGTGATTTCTGGTGACTAATTTCTTAAAGTCGATGAATTAATTTAGGTGTTCAAAACAGTTTTTTACACATCTTATATGATGTCAAGACTTTATTTATCACTCTGTTTCTTTAAGTTAATTAACAAATAAAAAGGTTCAATTCATATGAAGCATTAAGTTAAATACATCTTTAGAATGATGTCGCACAATATTCTTGAATTGTTTTATATCAAAAGAAACAATCTACTTATGAGCGACTTATAATAAAAGATTAAATCATAACATGAATGAGTTTTGAAAGAAACATACATATATACATAATTATTATTATCCTAATTACTTAAGAGGCGACATGTTTCCTCTGGAGTATATTCCAGTCTTCTAACCGAAAATCATCCATAAATATGTACTCATAGAAGATTCAATAATAAACGAAAACCCTTTCAATATTTTTGGTTCTACATACTACATTAAAAACTAAAACTTGACAGTCACTAATGAAAACAATATTATTATTTTGTTAATTATTATTTATTACACGAAATTGAGCAACCATTCACCAATGTCTTCAGTGAGTTGATATCTTCCAATAGACCTGGTTGAATTCCACTGGTTACTGCTTCTCACTAGAACTCCAGGAAATACCTCATGGAGCCAGTCACTAGTGAGCATATGTTGATTATTATCAGAAGGGGGTTTGTGGAGATTTCAGTAATTTTTCATACAGTTGAGATCATAAGTCAATTGAAGCTAGACCACCATGGGAAACCTAGAAGCACTGGTTGGCTGTTTGGTCCTATTGTGGGACTCCTCAACAGTGCACATCTACGATCCCGCCTCGCGACTCATGATCTCAACTATATAAAATTACTAAAATCTTCACAAAACCCCCTTCTGATAATTATTATTCATTATTAATTTTCTTAATAAATTCATCCCGAATTACTGATTTTAATATTAATCTTCCTTTTGTATTAATAGATGTTGAAGTTGAATACAATAATTAGAGGAGATGCTCCAACCAGTTCCATAACTAGTGGTCAATCAAGAAAAAATGTAAGACAATTCTGTTATTCATTATGTTTATTATGCTTTTCATAATACTTCATGTTGTTTTGACTTCCTTATGATACCAATATTATAGGCGTTTAAAATAGCGAAGTATAACTTATATGGCGCTTTTATATGTAGAATAAATTTAAACAGTTGTAATCACGAGTCAACTTAAGTTAGACCCCAAATAAAAATCTAATAGCATTGAACGGCAGTCTTGCCTTATTATAGGACTTCTCAGCAATACGCATTCACGATCCTGCACACGGGACTCGAACTATGAAAATACCACGATCTCCACAAATCCTCATATTGATAAGCATCAATTTATCTTGATTATATGATTAACTTAATTTATCACAAGATTAACTAACCTTCAGTCAGCTTAAAACTAAATAGTTTACTTCATTTAGTATTGTTTGTTTGAATCTTCCCATCGATGTGTTTAGGACTGCAACTGGTCAGTCTCTAATTGGCATATGTGCATACTGTGCGTATTGCCTCGATATACCTTAATTCACAAGCATAGTTAGCAGAGATGGATAGTGGTTAGCAGTGGAATCGAGGACGCGCGTTTCGTCCTATTTGGGACTCGTCAGCTGGATGTACCTGCATCTCAGAGTTGATGTTCACTCTGGGACTCGAACCCAGTACCCTCGCTTCAAACGCCATCACGTTATCCACTCGGCCACTGAGTCCTGGTAGCCACTTGCTTGTGCGATGGGGTGAAGTTTAAATTCACTTAGTATTGTTTGTTTGAACGCCATGGCGTTTGAAGCGAGTGTACTGGGTTCGAGTCACAGAGTGAACACCAACTTTGAGATGCAGGTACATCCAGCTGAGGAGTCCCAATTAGGACGAAACGCGCGTCCTTGATTCCACTGCTAGCCACTGTCCATCTCTGATAAATAGTTTACTGTTTGAATATAGTGAGGAAATACTTCTAAAATCTTGTATTATTACACTTTAAAAACTGGTGTCTTCAAATATTATTAGTTGGATGTACATCACTGAAAGAAATCGATAATTTGATTTTATATCTTTAGAAGCCTAGATTTTATCCGCTTATTCATCATGCACCATCTATCTATTAACTCAGGTTACATTATGAATTAAGGTATTGTATTTCATATATAATAGTAAGTTTATATTTACCAGTTACCTAGTTCGTTATACTACATTTTTTGTAAATATAAGTTACAATCAAGTAATTTCAAACCTCAAAGTGTATATAATTTTCAAAAGAACCACGCCGTTTCATATCAAAATTCATGTATGCTTAATCTTCGTTTCAACTCAATTTTATTGGAGTCTCATACCGCAAACAAATAATATTGCTGAAACTACGAACTGATTTAAGTTATACAACCGTTAAAAATCTAGAAGCACTGAACAACTCTTTCGTTCTACCTTGGTACCTCTTAATAATTCACATTAGCGACCAGGTTCCTGAATTCGATGTCCAGTTCCTTCATCGTGAATTTTTAATGGTTGTCTAACTTCAATTGATTTTTTATTTTAATAAGATCCAATGATTACCATAACTGAATACTGAAAATGAATTGTAGTTAGTACAGCTAAAGTATGTTTCTTTAGATGCATCATTAGTTATACATAATTGTTATTTGATGTTCTGAACCAAAATTATTCCCAAAGTTTCATAACAAAACTTTAAAAACTATCTCCTTATTTAAATTCTGTTGGTATTATTTGTTTGAATCTTTCCATTGATGTTTAGGACTGCAATTGATCAGTCTCTTATTGGCATGTGTACATACTGTGCGTATTGCCTCGATAGTGCCTGAAGTTACAAGCTTTTTATAAGCAAAGATGAATAGTGGCTGGCAGTGGAATAAAGGACGCGCGTTTCGTCCAATTCGGGACTCGTCAGATGGATGTACCTGCATTTCAGAGTTGATATTCACTCTGGGACTCTAACCCAATATGTTTAGCTTTAAACGCCATCGTGTTATCCATCTTTGCTTATAATGCTTGTGAATTTAGGCTATATCGAGGCAATACGCACAGTATGCACATATGCCAATAAGAGGCTGATCAATCGCAGTCCTAAACATTAATGGGAGGATTCAAAAAAAGCAATACTCAGTGAATTCAAACTTCACCACATTGCACAAACAAGTGGCTATCAGAACTAAGTAGCTGAATGGATAACGCCATGGCGTTTGAAGCGAAAGGTAATGGGTTGAGATGCAAGTACATCGAGCTGACAAGTCCCAAATAGGACGAAACGCGACTACCGAATTCCACTTCTATCCACTATCCACCTTTGCCTATAATATCTAATTATTTATTTAAAAAGTACCATACAATAATTCAAAAGTTAACAGTCTTTGAATATTCTGTATACATGAAATCCTAATTAAGTGTGAAACAATTCTGTAGACTGAAATAACAAATTAGCGTAAATATGTTTGTGGCACAATATACCTAGTAACTAATTTGAATAATAAGTAAATTCAAGTGAAAGTCATTCAATAGACTAGTGATTAAATATGAATTCAATGTAATTAGTTGTGGAGAATTTGAAGTTTAAACATAATACTACCAAAGTAAAACTAAAGGGCAGTTAATACTCATTTTTTATGTACCATAGTTTCAGTGAAAATTAATCAGTCAATTTTTTCTAATTGTTCTTTAAGAGAAAAATTAAGACTATCAGGTAAGTAATGCAATTGTTAGGAAACGGATACTAGGTAAGGATGCAAATCGATTGATAAAGTAGTGAAACTTCATCAGTTGAAATGGTTGGGACACGTGTTACATATGCCCAACCAGCGACTACCCCGACATGCAATGCTTAATAGTGTAGGAGTAGGTTGGAAGAAAGCTAGGGGCGGCCAAACCAAAACGTGGCACAAATCCAAGAAGTCACTGTCAAGTGAACTGAGTCATGTTGGCAGGTGTATACTAGCTGATTGGGATCCACGAGATGATATCAACCGATGTTTACAAACCTTGAATGATATGGCTCAAAATCGTTTGCAATGGAGAAGGTGTATCCACTATTTGTGTTCTCCCGATTTCTAATCTTCTAAATTCCTTATGTCCCCATTTTTTTCCCTTTCCAAATTTATTTCGCTGGATAATACTTCTTGAATAGCATCTTTAAACCCTAATCTTTCACAATAACGCTTATACTCTTACTACTTCTACCACTGTGGGATTTGAATCGACAACTGCATCTCTGTGGTAATGTGGTATGTCGACTCGAACTGATGTACGTATGTACGAAGTTCTACATTGTGACTGACTGACTGACTATAAGTGATTATATTGTAAGAAATAAATTAAGAATTTGACGTTGATAAAGTATCCAGAAATGAACATTTGAAATAAATTTATTAACAAATTCTTACTTTAAATTTATTTAGTGTTGTTTACTTGAATCCTCTCATTGTTGTCTTAGTACTACAACTGATCAGTCACTTATTGATATATATGCATCCTATATAAACTGGCCTTGATATTACCTTAAGTCACAAACTTTATAGCAAGGTTTCTATTGCTAGACACTATCCATCTTTACTTTAAAAAATCGCTGCTTTGTTATATGTATACTTTAAAAACCTATATTGAACCTATATATTCACTTCATACTTGTTTTATAACCCTACTTAAATAAGATAATTTTTAATTATTTCCCTAAAGAGATACTTAAAGTAGACTATTGAAAGAAGTTGCAATTGATGAATTTTCTTTCTATTTTCCTTAGTAGGTAGGATATACGGTATATATTACCTGGAAAAAATAAATCAATGATCTATCATAATGAGTATCATGAGCTAACTAACAAATATACATGAAATTTACTTAGTATTGTTTGTTTGAATCTTCCCATTGATGTTTTTAGGACTGCAACTGGTCAGCCTCTTATTGGCATATGTGCATACTGTGCGTATTGCCTTGATATAGCCTAAATTCACAAGCATTATAAGCAAAGATGGATAGTGGTTAGCAGTGGAATCGAGAACGTGCGTTTCATCCTATTTGGGACTAAATAAATAAACATGATTTAAAAACTGTTATATACTTAAACTATTCATGCGGAAGTGAATAATATATTCTTCCTTAAGTATATATATATATATATGTAATCATCTGAACTTATCATTTTCCCCTTAAAATAATTATGTTAATGTCAATAAAAGAGGTTACTTCAAATAAATAAATTCAATAACAATCACATTTATTGATTCATTGAATCAATATTTTTTAAATAGAATATAAACGTAAATATCCATTTAATATTTGTTTATTTTTGTTGTTTTGTTTTTTTTTGCTCTATCCTTATCTATGGGCATAGAAACAATGAAATGTTCAAGTTTTTAATGTTTACTGAAAAAGACAAAAGAAAAATGTTTTCCAGAGTATTTTTTTTGTTGTTGTTGAAAAATATGCCTGAAGTGTTTTCAAGAGCGAATGAACTGTTCATATAATCAGTATGCTACGACCATCATAAACAATAACATTCTCTCTCTCTCTCTCTCTAAATATATATATATATATATATGTATATATAAAGTTGTTGGGAAATTTAGTAGTACATGGTTATAGGTTTCGCAGCTGCTTGTCGTTGTTAGGTTACTTTATAATGGTAGCTTGTTCAGTGGCAAGAGTTGAGTTATATAGGATGATTGAAAGCTGTGTAGCTGGTAGGCATTCGTGATTATACTTTTTGGTTGTACTTTCTTCTTTAAGGTTATAGGATTTTATTAGTTGGGTGATGTTGTTGGTCATGGATGTTTTGCGAGTGCGGCGTTTATTTTTATTTGGGGAGGGAGGTTATGAATGTGTGTGTTCTCGTAGATGATTAGTTCTTTCTAGTGTATATTGTTCGATTGCTTTAATTCAGGTGTTCTGTGTTGGAGTATTTATTGGTGTATCGAGGTTTCCTCCAACATTGCAGTTTTTTAGTGAGGTGGTTTTAGCTGTAGTATATTTACTTACTTACGCCTGTTACTCCCAATGAAGCATAGGCCGCCGACCAGCATTCTCCAACCCACTCTGTCCTCGTTCTTTCTTTCTAGTTCTATCTAATTTTTGTTCATTCTTCTCATGTCTGTCTCCATTTCTCGGCGTAATGTGTTCTTAGGTCTTCCTCTTTTCCTTTGGCCTTGAGGATTCCATGTGAGGGCTTGTCTTGTGATGCAGTTGAGTGATTTTCTCAAAGTGTGTCCTATCCAATTTAATAGTTGTTAAAATATAATGAAACTATACTAAATCGGAAAACATAAACTTCATTTATAAACTTTAAGGGTTAACTTAAGTTATAAAATCAATATGAATCTCAATATCTATTATTGTATAGGACAATTTTATTTATTTGATATTGAAATGATATTGTAGTGAACAAGAACACGAGTGAGGACAATCGAATGTACTTCAGCACAACATTACAGAATATCTCATTAAAATATGAGAACCATATAATGAACATTGAATTCCCTTAGCATTGTTTGTTTGAATCTTCCCATTGATGTGTTTAGGACTGCAACTGGTCAGTCTCTAATTGGCATATGTGCATACTGTGCGTATACCTTAATTCACAAGCATGGTAAGCAGAGATGGATAGTGGTTAGCAGTGGAATCCAGGACGCGCGTTTCGTCCTATTTGGGACTCGTCAGCTGGATGTACCTGCATCTCAGAGTTGATGTTAACTCTGGGACTCGAACCCAGTACCCTCGCTTCAAACGCCATCACGTTATCCACTCGGCCACTGAGTCCTGGTAGCCACTTGATTGTGCGATGGGGTGAAGTTTGAATTCACTTAGTATTGTTTGTTTGGATCTTCCCATCGACGTGTTTAGGACTGCAACTGGTCAGTCTCCACTGCTAGCCACTATCCATCTCTGCTTACCATATAATGAACAGTTAATTTGCAAAATCACCATCAATTGTCTCAATTTAACTGTTCGTTCTGCAAATATCCGTCCATAGTCTCCGATTATAATTGTTCATGCATTTTCGTAGCGATTACATGCCGTTCCCGTTCTCATCTTATCGATCTTCTACTGAAATACATTCAATGACCGATCATCGTTATATACTACTTATAAGGATATCAGTAACCCACACCACAATATCAGTTATTACATCTATTATAATGTAAATTTAAGAAAATTAAATTCATAAGAGTTTAAATACCAAAGTAATAAACTGATGAGAATACATTTTAAATGCCCCATATTTTACCAAAAAAGTTACAACCAATTTTTTTAGGTCAACTAAAGATATGATAAATAAGCTCATAAAATGTATTGATCATCTAGGTATATTCAATAATAAAAGAAGAATCCATTTCTAGGTTGATTGACAGTAAACTCAAAATTAAAAAGTCATGGATGGAAAGTGCCCTAATAATAAAGGAAAGATATTTTGTTTGTGAACACTGAATTCAAACTATTGATCTTCAAAAATGGATTTGTGATAACTCTACAAAAAATCTATTAATTTCCCATGGTAGACATATATCATTTTATGCCTTTAGTAGAATAGGTTATATTTGCCTCAAAACCTAAGCACTTTTTGAACAGACATAGGAGAACTACTCTGAGTATCTATCTAAAGAAGAATTAAATTCAGTCAACAGCCTTATGGTTGATCATTAGGTGAACTATAGTAACGTATCTCGTGTTCTTAACTTCTAAAATGTTTTATAACTTCAATAGCGACATAATATCTCTCAACTGTGTTTTTAAAAATACTAGGTCTAATAACTTTATATAAAACTGTATAGCTCTAGTAAATGACATCACAGATGAAAATATTTTTTACTAAACTGTCCGTACTTTTAGGCATACAATAGTTCACTATCAAACAGGATATATTAAAACGATAGGATGATGGTTGCATCTTATTTATCTCCATAAATATATCACTTATAATTTGCGGTAATCAGCTAGAGATAACATTCAATCCATCACTTATTTAAAGTAATAAAGATGCTGATTGTGAACCATATTGTAAATAGATCTAGGCATCAATTTGAGCAATTCATTAACCAACTTTGCGTCCAATGCCTTAATCTGTCTGAAACAAGCTTTTAACAAGATTCAGTTATAAATCTTAAGTAAAAACACAGACAGATAGAGGTATGGTATACTTTAGGTAAAATGCTTAAAACGCCAGTGAGTTTTCATTTGAAATTAATTTTAAACAAAGAAACCTACTTAAGTAGGTAAAACATTTTATTACATTATACTATATTTTCTATTATTCGACTTAATCATTATCAGATTTCGTGTCTTCTAGAGTGTTATATTACGTGTGCCGTAGACGAATGGTTTTATTCTTCATGAAGTGCTTGATTGACTACTGAGACGTACATCTCGTTTTCGATTAGCAAGACAACTTAAAGATCATAGCTAGGGTTGGATCCAAGGTTTCGATCTAATAATTTTTTGTCAAACCGTCTTAATCAGAATGATTTGTGATGATTGCATCCAGTCACTAGCTTAATAAATATTATGTCCCCTGAGGTTTTTTTGACCAGTGTACTGATATATGTTATAGACCCCTTAGACTTTTAGATGCATAATGAATTATAATTTGTTTTACCTGATCCTTGATGACTGTATTATCTTTCTTCACAATTTTTATAAATAATTTTCTCCTTTGTTATTCATTTACCTTTTTGTATTAAGATTATTAAATGCTTAATGTTCAAATTGAAAATAATGTTATTTAGTGATAGAGATGAAAAAAACTTTCCGAAGGTTATAGACGTTCTGATCATAAATTCTTTCTTTGTTAAAATATTTCATTGTCTAATTCAATTTTTCAAGTTTCAAAACTTTATATTATGGTTGATCTCTTTTCATCAAACTGATTAAGATTTTAATAGTTGAGATCATGAATCAATTGAAGCTAGACCATCATGGAAAACCTGGAAGCACTGGACGGCCGTTGCGCATCCACGATACTACCTCGCGAGATTCGAACCCAGGACCCATCACTTTCGCGCGCAAACGTTCAACCACTAGAATCACTGAGCCGGCATCTAACTTCAACCAATCCATGAAGTTGAGCGACACACTCACATCTCACAAGAGACCTGGTTGAACTCCACTAGTCACTGCTTCTCACTGGAACTCCAGGGAATCTCTCTTGAAGCCAGTCACTAGTGAGCATATGTTGATTAATAACAGAAGGGATGAAACGGTCGTCTAGTACTTCCAGGTTTTTCATAGTGGTCTAGCTTCAATTGATTCCTGATCTCAACTATTGTAATTAAGATTTATTTTAAAAGGTTAAAAAATATAAACAATTTAAGTAACCTATCAGAGAACTGCATTTTTATTAGATTTTTCAATATAGTCCCCAATAAAATAATTAAGGATAATAAATTTTTTTTTATTTTCTAAGAAAATTATCTAAAAATTTTGGATCGAAGAAATAGAGTCAATTTCTGTTGAATAAATACACATATTTGATAGATTAATTAATTGCATTACTTTATTTTGATTTAATTCCAGTTATGGCAGCCTAAATTAATATACAAATGTACTCAATCAGAGATCATATGTGGAGATGTATGGGGTAAGATTATCATATATATCTATATATATAGCGCAGGTGCATACACTCTTTATCTTCCCTTAAACCTTGAGATTAAAATTGTTTCATATCTGTTTACCTTCCTATACTATATCCTTATATACAATCTTTCTTTTATATATTAACACCACTAAATTAATTACTATGAATTCGATGTTGATCTTGTTGTGCTAACGAGGTATGGCAACGTGGACCGATGCATATATGTGCCTGGTCCTATGTTGTAACTGACTGACTGATTGGCGTATATATATATATATATATAACATTGTTCATCTCCAGTGAAGAAGAAAATGTATATCAATACCTTAACCTAAAACCTTTATTTTTAACAACCATGTTCGTAATGTAATGACGAATTTCATTTGTTATAATTCTAAATGAAAATAAACATTGCTCAGACTATTTTATTGACAAGTTGAAAAGAATCATCTCAACAAAGTGATTTACCTAGGAAAAATTGGTTGTGTGTGAATGATAGATTCTTCCAATACGAGGTCCTTAATACAATCCTAAGATTCAAATGGTTTAATTATTCTTCGAAGTATTATTCAAGAATATCGGTTTTAACAAAATGCATTGACTTCCTAATACTTTTTATTCAATCCAAATACTCCACATTGATTCATTAATACACAGATCTGTAAGGTAATAATTGTACTTAGGTCAAAATGGCCGATCATACTAATAATAATAATGGTGATATTGTGGTGTGGTCTACTTATTTCCTCATAAGTAGTATATGGTGATGGTCAGACATAGAATGTATTTTGGCTGAAGATCGATAAGGAACGAACAGGAATGAAGCGCAATCGGTACGAAAATATATGAACAATGAAATCAGAGAAGAAGGATTGATATTTGAAGAAGGAACAATTAAGATTGAGACAATTGATTGCTATTTTGTAAATTAACTGTTTGTTGTATGGTTATCAGAATTTAGTGAGATAGTCTGAAATTTGTGTTTAAATACATTCCATTGTCTCCACTCGTCTTTTGGTTCACTAAAATATTGAGATATTTATAACTATATATTTAACATTAAAAGGGATTCTAACTATTTGCTTTAATTTTTAATAAATCCAGATAATATCGTTCATAAACCGATACTGAAAAGTGAACCTCTGAAAACTGATTATCACTGAAAAACTGTTTCATTCCAGTTTGAGACTAATAGCAGTGAAGTTAAATAAGGCTATCACTAGGCCAAGATTATGTTATATCCCAAAATGACTCAATTCAAGAGTAAAGATCATTGGATCTTGATTCAAAGAATTTGATTCAAACTCCTTTAGAATTCAGATTATATATTATTCATAACCTTGAAACTGATGAAACAACAGCTCAACTTTGTTTTTCTCACCTGACATCAAATGGTGACAGAAATTATTTTCAGATAATGACGATAAACAATCTGAAATTATGTTACTCCTGGTTAACCCTCACTGTAAAAGTAAATAAATAACGTATTAATATAACGATTGAAAAAAACACAACAACAATTAAGACTGACCAAATCAATTGATTCGACAGCACTTTTTTTTAATAACAAGTAGTTTGCATTGTTGAAAGCATAAATTAATTGAAGCTAGACCACCAAGGAAAACCTGGAAGCACTGGACGGTCGTTTCATCCTCAGTAGTAGTTTGTTAATCATTTTTATGAACTTTAATGCTGCACATTTTTTAAATTACTTCAACAGGTGAACAACTAATTGTGACTACTGAACAAGGAACGTTTGGTTTTAAAGGTAAATTATAAATAATTTATCTTGATGACTTAAATGTTACACAGATAAATGTTTTTTTCTTATACATAAAGTTATTATCTACTATGACCTTCCCTAATTTGGAAATAACTTATTTCAGATGATGGAATCAGCTGAACAATACCTGTAAAGCTAGAAATATACAATATGTAACTGGTTTTCTTTCTAAGACTCGTCAAAAGTGTGCATCCTTGATTCTATATGTGGTTTCAAAAGAGGATATTAAAAAGCAGACATTTGCATTTGAAATACTCAAAGAATCTAAAATTAGACTTGAATTACATACGAAATGCTTAAACCTTTTTTTCTGCGTTACACAATTTAGTTCATTGATTATTTGCATTCATTATTGTTCATAATGAAGAATCAGTGAAGCTTAATATGTTAGTTACTTTGGCAACTTTAATTTCACATATTACTGATGAACATAATTATTGATCACTAATCTTACAATGATAATTTTATTGATGAAAAGATAACTTATAAACAGACTTACAGTCATTATTTAGTACAAGTATACTGTTTGCTTTTTCCCGATACAGAGAATTCAGCCATAAAGTCAATTTACAAAACATAATAGTCATATGGCTTAAATTCATTTTGAAGTACAGTTATGACTGTAATAATCTAGCGCTATAGTGTCCATATTTTATCAATCTATTCTATCTTTTGATAATTATTTAGCTAGTCTTTAAGACTTGACTGCTTTACTGAGGAACCTGTTCGATTACCTTAGTTATTTCACTATCTTGATGTTATTTAATTCTTATAGATAATCCAATTCATAAACCCTATAGTTATTCTTTACTAGCATACTGACATACACACACGATAGTTGATGAACATGAAATCCTTGAGAATACTCTATGTAAATTGCTCGATCAACTCATATAAACAAAAAAATGAGATGACGTAGTTCTATCACGTGACTTATTTATAATTTTTATCAGCATGTTTTAACCCATAAAAAATACTATTTTTATCTGAATTAAATATTGTTATATCGATTGCCTGAGTGTGTACGTGCCTAGTTGTTATATCGATTGAGTGAGTTCCCAGTTTATATATGTGAGTGATATGACCGTCGATGAGAGAGAGGAGTGAATTATCGATTACCCCAATGATACTCGAAAGGCGTATGAGCAGTCTTGAGTACTTATCAGTCTTACTATCTGCCTAACCCAGTCAGTTAAGTTCAGAACACCAATATCGGCCTCTGCAATATAAATATGAATAGTTACGTTACTTAACAATTATAGAATAGGAAATATACGTATCATATTGTTCCATAAATAGTCCTCAGAATTAACCATTCATAATTCTCCACGGGATACAACAAATATTCCTTTGATAAATTTGTTTCATTCATTTGAAGTTTACCTTTGTCATTTCATCAAGATTTAGTAAAATGATTGTTGCTGTGAACAAGATTATCCAATTTTTTTCATCAAGATATCTTGATCGATTCAGTCAAATTCTTATATATTACTTTAAGACCAAGAATAGTTATTTCAGTTCAATCAGTATACCCAAAGATTTCATTGTATTGCATGCATTGAATGTAGCTTGAATACTAGCAACTAGTTCTTTATTATTTTCTACGTTTGATTGAGTATATAAATATGACGTCCCTGACTAATAAATGTTCAGTTCAGTTTTAAATGTAGTAGTTAATGATTATGTAATCATTTCATTTAACTTTCTTAGATCGTGAACCGCCTGTTTTATTAATTGATAAAAATGTGGAAGTGAAACAATTAGAAGTAGCCCAATTTGAACTACTGATTATTCGTTATGATAAAGGTATGGTGATCTATTAACTTTTTTTAAAATATGGATCATTATCATATTTTGAATAAAGTCTAATTTTATTCGATGTCATAATGATCTGTGAATTCCTTCAGCTCGTTTCACTTTCATCATCTAATAGATTGATATTGAATTGAAAAATACGCAAATCAAAATACAGTTCGAATGAAAGTATTAAATTTTTAGGCATCAATGTTAAGATTGGATTGATACTTTCACATAAATTGAGCATTGCATGAGAATTTAATCATAAATATAGTGTTGTAATATTCCTATAAGTAGAAAATTACATTTCTTACGTTTCGTGATTTAATGTAAGTCACTTCTTCAGCGCAAATAAGTAATTAAAAAAAGACCAATACAAGTTGAAATAGTACAAAGGAAACAAACCAGGATATTTTTTTAAATTCAATCAACAACACAATAGATCTGAACACATCAATATCATGTTATTTTGATCAGATCGACTTCCCATATGATATCACTGTATTTGTGTGTATGAAGGTGGATATGAAAAATCTACAGTTTGTAATATAAAGTAGTAGAGTTTTAACTTACATAAAAATAAATAAAATCATATCTTATACAGAATCTTTTTGACCGAAATAACATGACATTGATGTGTTCAGATCTATTGTGTTGTTGATTGAATTTAAAAAATATCCTGGTTTGTTTCCCTTGTACTATTTCAACTTTTATTGATTTTATTTCAATTACTTGTTTGCGCTGAAGAAGTGACTTACATTAAATCACGAAACGTAAGAAATGTAATTTTCTACTTATAGGGGTATTACGACGTTTTTACAATTTATTTTACTTTTTGTATATAACTAATGATGAAGTATTCAGTTCTTTTAAGTTGAATCTGAACCAATGAAAAATAAGAGATCATTAATTTTCTGCCCTACCCCTTTTAGACATTCCGATTACATTAATCTTTAGTTTAACGTTCTTATAATGGTACTATGGTACTAGAAATTCTTCGAAATGATTCCATTAGTACTCATCATTTGAATTCAGAAAGCGCAAACGTATAGTAGTTCAATGTATTCACGTTATTCAATGATTATTTTCAAATATAAATAGATGTCTCCATGAGGTATTTCCTGGAGTTTTATTGAGAAGCAGTAACCAGTGGAATTCAACCAGGTCTGTTGTGAGATATTAACTCACTGAAGACAATTGGTGAATGGTTTCTCAATTTCGTGGAATGGTTGAAATTAGACATTAACACAGTTGGATGTCAGCCGGCTCAGTGGTCTAGAGGTTAAGCGCTCTCGTGCGAAACTGATAGGTCCTGGGTTGGAATCTCGTGGGGCGGAATCGTGGATGCATAATGCTGAAGAGTCCCACAATAAGACGAAACAGCTGTCCAGTGCTTTGAAGTCTTCCATGGTGTTGTAACTTCAATTGACTCATGATTTCAACTATATGAAATTACTTAAAAATCTTCACACAACTCCCTTCTGATAAATGGATGTTGTTTATTTATGTCATTAAGACATATTATGATAATATCACGTTTTTTTTTCTTCTTCATTAGATTGATCAAGTAAAATCATTCATTTAATTTTCTCATTTCAATATTCAATTGAATCTATTATCTGATTAGATTTTTCAATTCGTTTCTATGATTCGTTTCAATGATTCTACTTTTTCAATGGATATTCATTTATTTATCTTAGAAATACCTTCTTTTTTTCATGTCTAATTCATTTACAATTGATGAGATAAATCTTAATTAATTAATTAATTTTGTTGCTGATTTATTTATCTATTTACTTTGTTTACTCTATGAAGTTAATTCGTTTTAATGGAAAAACTATTTTAATTGGCTTCATTGTTTTGTTTGTTTGTTTTTGATTTATTTTAATAAACGTTGATTCACTACTTAATATTAATTAAGAAATAATGAGTAGTAGTATAGTAAAAAAGAATTTTTTTAAAAAATAAATCACATATAAACAGAAATTGGGAAGTATTTGGTGAATACTTTGATTATGGATCGCTCTAAAACTGTATATAAATGTTAATTTAAACTATCGGGTCTAATCTTTATCATTCGTTGTTTGTATTATTTAGTATTTACGTGCTCTTAGCTTATGACGATGAATTCATGGTAGCTTATTTATCACAGTTTCTAAGCAGTGTAAATATTATTTCTTGTAGTTACCACATATTTATATATACTAATTTATTTTGATGGAGTTTTGTTCTCTCAGCTGGATGGTTTGGTTGTAGAGCTTCCATCGTCCTTCTAAACGGCATCATCAGCACAAAATTCGGGTAGAAGTGAAGTGTTTGAATTTCTCTACATGTGATTCACAGCTTGTCCTGAGCACCTGGATGTTGATTGATTCTTGTTGACCTTAAATCTGTCATTGTTTGTTTCTTTGTTTTGGTTGTATCTCCCATTGGTTTGTTTTTTGATCCCATGTTTCTACATACTTTTCCTGATTGGTTGATAAAGTGGATTGATTTCAATGTGCTTGTTTATTGCTGATTGATCTGAGTGTTAAGCTTCTGAAAATTCTCTGGTGTTTTTGGAATTGTCTCTGTCCAAAATCTCTACATTTTTTCAGTCGAATATGTGTCTGCAGTTATCCACATGTATTGATATGAGTGAAAACATGTGGCGTTCGACTGCTAATTGATGTCCATGTAGGCGAAGATGAAGAGGGCGTCCGCTTTGTCCGATGTAGTGTTTGTTGCGACAAACGATGAAAGCTCCACGACCAAACCATCCAGCTCAAAGAACAAAACTACATTAAAATCACTCACCTGAGCTACAAATCTTCTTCACCAGCTAACATACTAATTAGCTTTCTGTTGAGCTACTCACATGTCATTGACGAAATATTTTGAATGAAACAAAATTTTTATGCATTATTTGGCATAGAATGTGTATTAAACTATTTTAGTATAAGCTAAGATAGTCTAAATTACAACCGATAATTGTTCGTATCATATCACATTCATCATTCAAGTAATAAAATATGCTTCATCCAAAAACATGTCAAAATCTTTCATATACATATTTCGGTCACATTTTCTGTCTATTATTTCCATTTACAACAAATACAATTCAAATAACAATATTGATGCATCTAAATTAGATAACTATGAAGCTCTACACGACTGTTTTATCCCAATATAGAGCTTATCAGCCATGAGCATCCACAAACCTCGCCCACCTGAAAGTTTAAAAACCCAATTTTAAGGGAAAAACAAATCTTCTCATTATTTATTTATTAAATAAAAATAAATAAGGTTATCATTAACGAATATTTTTTTGTAGTTGAAATCATGAGTCAATTGAAGCTAGACTACCACGAAAAACCTTGAAGCACTGGTTGGCTGTTTCACCCTATTGTGGGACTCCCCAACAATGCACATCCACGATCCCGCCTCGCAAGATTCAAACCCAGGACTAATCAGTCTCGCGCGCGAGCGCTTCACTTCTAGAACCACTGAGGTAGCCGGTATCCGACGGTGTTAATGTCTAACTTCAACCAATTCACGAAATTGAGAAACCGTCCAGCACTGTCTTCAGTTAGTTGATAGGATGAAACGGCCATCCAATGCTTTTAGGTTTATGACTCATGATTTCAACTATAAAATTACTAAAATCTCCACGAAACCCTCTTCTGATAGTTATCATTGTCGAAGATTTTTTTCAAAATTAACTTTTTTTTACTTATTTTCAATCCTGATTTTTGTTTATTTTAGATAAATAATGAAAGGACATCTAGACAAATTTTTCTGATAAACATCTTTATTATTAAATATTAAACAATAATGAAAGAGAATAAACTTATATCTATTTATTCTTTTATCTTTTCTCAGGTAGAGAAGGAAAAATTGCAGTGATACAATTAAATTGTTTAACATTAACTAAACCATTTGATAGATCACAAGTTAAAAAACTTAGTTTAGAGAAAACAAAAGGTATCATTGAATTATATTTCATATCATCAATGTTTATGTATTAGTATTATGCAATAAGAAATTTTTAAAAAATATAAAAAAGATTATTACTTCTAATTTACAATTATTATACTTATAAGCAGAGATGGATAGTGGCTAGCAGTGGAATCCAGGACGCGCGTTTCGTCCTATTTGGGACTCGTCAGCTGGATTTACCTGCATCTCAGAGTTGATGTTCACTCTGGGACTCGAACCCAGTACCCTCGCTTCAAACGCCATCGCGTTATCCACTCGGCCACTGAGTCCTGATAGCCACTTGCTTGTGCGATGGGGTGAAGTTTGAATTCACTTAGTATTGTTTGTTTGGATCTTCCCATCGGTGCGTTTAGGACTGCTTGTGAATTAAGGTATATCGAGGCAATACGCACAGTATGCACATATGCCAATTAGAGACTGACCAGTTGCAGTCCTAAACACACCGATGGGAAGATCCAAACAAACAATACTAAGTGTATTATACTTATAGTCTGAAACAAATGTTATCAACTCAAGTGCCAGTTGAGGGTTTGTGATACAACCGACGAACTTCCGGGCTACTATTAAAGAGACTACAATCCCTGTTACTAGGAAAGTCACCAGGATGTAACATATAGGTTACAGTTATTAGAGACTTTGATGTTTGACTACTTTTTGATAAGCTTTTAATTTATAGAAATTTTGAAAAATTTGAATACTTCGATGTTAATTTTTGTGTTTTTAGGAAGATTACAAAGACATGATATTAATATAAGCGAAGATGAATGGTGGCTAGCGATGGACTTCAGGATGCAAGTTTCGTCCTATTTGGAACTTGTCAGCTGGATGTGTCTGAATCAGAGAGTTGATATTCACTCTGTGATTTGAACCCAATATCGTTTGCTTCAAACACCATCATGTTATCCACTTAGCCACTGAGTCAAGGTCATCCGCATAGGATGTATATATGCCAATAAGAGACTGACCGATTGTAGTCCTAAACATCTATGAAAAGATTCAAACAAGCAATACGAAATGAGATGATATAATATTATATAAACTAATAAGAGATAATACGTTACATTACTTGTGTTTTAATGAATGACTTCAGCCATTAAAATCCATCTAATAAGAGGTGATCATTCAATGATATTGTAAAATGCAATATTCTTTAAGACTAATACAGAAAGATTAATTTTTCAATTTTAGTCATTGAGTCTTCAATGAAAAGAAATAGAAATGTATTACCTGACAATAATTCACAACATTAGAATTGTCAAAACATATGATATACAATGGTATAAGTATCTTCAAACAATTATGGGCATATTAGATTCAACATTTCCTTTAACAAAACACAATGTTTAACTTTGTATAACACATAATAAGTAGGCTATCATGGATGCGGGCCTATTTTTGAAGACTCCATTCAATTATCAAGTTAGACCTCTTGAAAGGCATCAACATTATTAATAAATTTTTAATAATAAATATATTTTTGTGATATCATAATGAGTACAAAATTGTATTTCTGACGTTTCGTAATTCAATGTAAGTCACTTCTTCAGAGTAACCAAATAACCAAAATAAAATCAACACATCTATTTTCATTTCAAGGTGCTCAATTATTCGCTATTAGTAAAAGTCCTAGTCATCCATTAAGATTAGCAGCTGCTGTAAATCGAAAAATTGTAATTTTTCAATGGCATTTATTTACTGGTCGTTCTTTATCTTCATGGAATCAATTAGCACAACCAGATCCTGTTGAAAATTTTCAAATAATTAGAGTAAGTTTTGTAAAGCCACTTATTTTATTTGACCAACTATACACAACACTATTAAATGAAAACAAATATCGAAAGAAAATATATCAGTACATAAATAAGGTTATTTGCTGTGATTACATTATATTTTCATATTTAATAGATGAAATTTGCAATGTAGTCATTAAGATTGGTGTACTAACTTTGTTGTTAGACGTTAACACCGCTGGATGCTGACCAGCTCAGTGGTCTATCGGTTAAGTGATCTGACGCGAGACTGATATGTCCTGGGTTCTAATCTCGCGAGTTGGGGTCGGGGATGCGCACTGCTAATGAGTCCCACAATAGGACGGGATGGCCTTCCAGTGCTTCCAGGCTTTCCATGGTGGTTTAGCTTCAATTGACTCATGATCTCAACTGTATAAAATTGAAAAAATACTCTGAACAGAGGCTTCGTACTTTTACACACATCAGCATTATAATTTTGTCATCCCCAAATCGTAAGATTTCTAATTCCTATCTCGGAGCTTTGATGATAATCATTTTTAATGTATTGAAAAACTTAAAATACATTTATGAGGTTTCTATGTAATATTCAAGTTTACTTATTATAAATGTAATAATCAATAAGAACGTTTTCAGTAAAGACAATTTATTCAGCATTTTATTCTGAACGAACTTTTTTATTATAGGAAGTTCATATGGTTGATTCAATACAAACTTTGAGTTTTGTTGAAGGTATCCCCGGTGGGAAACTATGTGTAGGATATAGAAATCAATTTATTTTATTAGATGAACGAAGTAAAGAAACAACACAATTATTTCGTACTGAAGGTAGTCGAAATCAAGTTGTTTCTGCATTGGAATTATGGGCTGATGATGAACACGAACTGCTACTTTGCTTCACAAGTAAATGAATTATTCTATTTTGTTTAAAGCAAGTTTTCATTTGTACACTATGAGACATTTTACGACTGAAATAATACTATACATAAATTCACTTAGCATTGTATAATTTAATCTTCCCATTGTTGATTAGGACTGCAATTGATCAGACTTTTATTGGCACATATGCATACTGTGCGTATTGCCTTGATATTGTCTTAATTAACAATCTTTATAAGCAAAGATGGATAGTGGCTAGCAGTGGAATTCAGGAGTGAATATCAACTCTGAGATTCAGGCATATCCAGCTAACGAGTCCAAAATAGGACGAAAATTGCGTCCTGAATTCCATCCTTACTTATAAGCTATTGTTATTTGCAAATGTCCATATTTTTTTCCGTCACTGATGTTAAGGAATGTAATTATTCAGTCTCTTGTGGTATATATACATACCGTGTAGATTATCTCGATAGTGCTATTCAGTCGTAAGTTTCTTATTATAGTTAGTGTCTAAGAATGAAATTCAGGATATGTGACTCATTGTATCTAAGACTCGTTAGTTGTATGTACCTGCATCAAACTATTGATATTCATAATGAGACTTAACCACAGTATCTTTTGCTTCAAACGATCGACGCGTTATCTGCTGACCTACTGAACTCAGATAGACACTGACTTGCGCAACGCGTATGGATTTTATTTAATGGAACTTGTACTGGGATAGTCTATAGCATTGGTTTTAGAGTTAACTGATGTTGATTCATCTCCATATTTCAAGATTATCTCCTTTAAATATGTGACTACTAAGTAACAGACAAGGTAGATAAATTATCTGATGGCTTCCAGAGAAATACCAACCTTCATAAAACTCTATAAATAAACTTCAAATTAAAAGTTGTTGTCTGTTTGAGCTTGGTAGATCAGCGGATAACTCGTTAGTTTTCTGAGAGGAAATACTTGATTCCAGTTTGAGTATTTACGTCAACATTGAGATACAGATGCATGCAGCTGTTGAGTAGTATTTAGGACGGAACGCAAGTTTAGAATTCCACAGCTAGCCCCTATCTAAATTTAACTGAAAATCACATTTTTTCTTTAAGAATTTTTATACTTTACTTTCATCAATTTTTATTTGTAAAAATAAAATTCATTATAGGAACATGTCATTTTCAAAAACTTTCCCTAATTACACCTGGTATTAGTAGTTGTCGTCAACCGATCCCTACTAACAGCCCGATTGATTTAAACTTTAACTGGAGTATGAAGTCATCAATGGAGATAAATACAAATAAATCATCACCGGCATTATCTCAAGTACAAGGATCTAGTTCAATAGATTCCCCAAGTTCAACAACAAGTGGATCATCAATGGCTAGAAGTTGTTCTCCCGAACCATCATTCAATTCCATGAATTTAAATTTAACATGTGAAGAAAAGGTGAAAACCAGTGATTGTGATTTTGCTTGGACATTCGAACCACAACAAGTTGGTAAGAAAAAGTTTAATAATCAGTATTATGGTAAATTCGTTATCACTGAAAATTATTCACTTTTTTGCAATTTCAATATCTTATAGCCGAAAAAGGAAAGGTACTCACATTCATTGAGAGGAATCAGTTAAATATTACTGTTTATTGGACATATAATAGGAATTAACACATTGAAAATATCTCTTTCCTTCAAAAGCCTTATAAAACTAAACTTTTCAGTTTTAACATTTTTTATCAATTATATTCAAGATTTTTAGTGCTATGAATTATATAACAGCTTCCCATTACTTGGACACCAACGAATGCATGATGTACAGATCTCATTCACAAACATCTGGGTTGTACTACCAAATTGCATAACTCATACACTTATTTGATATTGTAGAGTTTTCTGACCTGGACGATTTAACTGAGGTTTGTATTTGTTCTGGACAATATCACAAATTTCAGTGACGGACAGAGCCTACATCAAATTTTATAAATAAATCATGTAACTGTGAGGAATGTTGCAGTATACAAGATCGACCTCAAACCTAATTATTTACGACACTAATATTTTGTGCTTGTGGATAAGGGGGCTCTGTGTAAGGTGGTGGTTGGATGTAGTCGACAATGAACCCTGGACCTAGGTTTCGTGCTATTTGGCAATTGTCAGTAAGGTGTACCTGTGATCTTGCGGTAAATAATACTTCCTGGTAGATTTGATCCCGTATCCCCAAGCTCGACAATCAGAGACAATACCACTCAGCTATCCGGGCTGCGACTGACCTCCTATAGAACTGGGATATATTTACAATTGATTGATCACTGGATAATGACCAACGTAATGTATGTCAGGTCTTCTCTAGTCACATAGTCTAGTGGTCACGTTACAACTTGATTGACAGAATTCGATCACCATTAAGAAAGCCATGACATTGGTCACTACCCAGTGATCAGCCAATTGTAAGAGAGTTCAGTATTTGTTTCTTGGCTCTTTTTTCCACGCTTAATATAAAATTACTTAAAGCCTTAATACTTAGACCACATTGTTGGGTACTTATTTTCGACGCAGATGATAAATTCACTAATTTTGAAACTTCATTCACCTCACGATTAATCCCTTTTGGAAGTTCTCATTTCCTCAATCCTCTAGTCAGAGAGCGAAAATACCAAACATCTGATTACAACTACTCTTGATAGTGAGGCTCATAACTCGTGATTTGATGAGTTAAAAAAGGATAGTTTTACAAACTCTACTTCCAAGTTATTTTTTTCAATATTAACTTTCCAGCTGTGTGCTTTCCATACATTTTCGGATTTAACCCATCTGCAATTGAAATACGTTTATTAATTAATGGAAGCTTAGTGCATACAATGCTTGTAACTGATTGTCGATTGATTACTGTTAAGGTATGTCACGTTTTTCACTGATTTTTTAATTTTAAATTTCTTAACATTGATTTTCTGACGGTTTAAATCACGAAGTAATGTTATCTTAACCACCATTGAAAACCTGGAAGCACTAGACGGACGTTTCATCGTAGTATGTGACTCCCCAGCAGTGGTCATCTACGAGTTGCATTCAAAAAATCAAACCCAGCACCTTCGGTCTCGCTCACGAACGCCTAACCTCCAGATCACTGAGACGATTGTGATAGTTATTCACCGTAGGCAACTGTCGATGGTTCCGCGATATCATAAATTGGTTGAAAGTAGACAAAATTGGATACTAGCTTGATGGTCTAGAAGTTAAGCATTCGTGAGCTAGACCGGAAATCCTAGGTTTGATTCCTGAGTGCAGGCTCGTGGATGGTAACTGTTGGAGAGTCTTAAACTACGACGAAAAATCCGTTTAGTGCTTCCAGGTTTTTTCTTGCTGTTTAGTTAAAGACAGTTCACGATTTAAACGTTAGAAATTCTACAATCTCCGCAAATTCCTGTATACGTTTGATTTGTTTCACCTTTTGTCTCTAATTTCTCATACGGTTTGTTCATTTTTCGCTCAGAATCCAATGCATAACACTCGGTCCTTGATTATGGACAGTTAAGTGTTTGTGAACATAAACACATTTCGATATCTCTTTCCTTTAGAAGAATTCTTCGCCTTCTTAACTCACTTTAATGAAATTTATTCGATTCAACCTTCAACTTCCTAGGCAATGTAAAAGTGAAGCCTGTTATCGTGGTTCTGATTATTCTTTAGTAGACCACCTATCTGTAATTATTTAAATTCATTAGAGTTTAAACGAACAGCGAGCTATGTTCAACAAAAGATCACTTCACGTCATTTTCAGAGAGTGGTTGATAGTAATCCTACATGAAATTAGAAGATTTTTGATTGGAATTTTCGAGAACTAGGTATTTGTGTGTACATGCCAAATTTCAATCGATTTACAGTTATGAAGATGATCATTGGCGCAGTCAGATTTCTTTGTTATAAGAAGATGCACTACAATTAAAGTAACAATCGAAAAAGTATTTTCCAATAATTATTTAAGTTTATATGCATTTATTCAACTTTTGTTTTTATTATCTTTCAATAAAATGTTTAAGCCAACCTTTATATGTTAATTCCTCTTTCATTGACTACAACATATGATGCCCCATTCACCAAACATATTTAGCAGGCATATTCCCCTAGTAGCACTATCAATTTACTTGAGAATATTCAGAAGCTAGAACATGTTCTTGAGATATTGTATTGTTAATAATTAATAAAATCCACAAGCACACAAGAGGTAAAGAACACTGATATATGTGTGTGAGTTAACAAAATGTCGAAAACTTTGTACGTATTCGATGAGTATTGATCAATTGTGGTTAATTTATGGATTGCGTTTACAACCGATGGGGGGATGATAGTCAAAGATTGATGTTGCGCTACACGCTTTCAATGAAGTTCATATACTTTTACATAGTGGGTTCAATGTTTATAATACAGCAAGTAGGTAACAAAAAATTCAACGGGCTTACTATAAACCTAACATAACTTGAACTGCCAACTGAAATTCATCAGTGATATTTTTCTGATTTAACTCATATATTTTGTTTGTTTTCTAAGGGTGACATATACTTTACATCGACTTCAGAAACATTGGATTATAAAACGAGTCCAACAATCAATAATAATGCCGTTACAAGTAATACTAGTAATGATAACAATACAAAACAAAATGAGATAAAGTCTGTAATACAAGCAGTAGATCACTTAAATTTAGACGACAATCACCAAACCAATGGTAAGTAATCATTACCAAATGTTGAATTATTAAAATAAGAATAGCTGTAACATTATTGTCTACATAAAATAACCATTCAAGGCCTTAAAAAACAGTTTTTTTTTAGCATTTGTATTGTAGTGAACAGAACACTAGTTGGAGACAATAGATTGTATTTAAGCACAACATTACAGAATATCTCATTAAAATATGAGAACCATATAGTGAACAGTTAATTTGCAAAATCATCATCAATTGTCTCAATTTAACTGTTCCTTCTGCAAACATCCTTCCATAGTCTCCGATTTTAAATTGTTCATGCATTTTCGTAGCGATTACATGCCGTTCCCGTTCTTATCTTACCGATCTTCTACTGAAATACATTCAATGACCGATCATCGTTATATACTACTTATGTGGATATCAGTAACGCACACCACAGTATTACTTTGTTATTTATTTACTTTTGAGGTCATGGAGTTTCACTGCTGATGAGCATTAAACTAGGGCTTAACAACTGTTGAATGGTTTTGCCTCATAAACGATGATATATGATAAACATTAGTGTTTAATTTTATAGAATGATGTTGTACTTAATCATTATGTTTAAATCTCACAAAGTCCTCATGCTTAGATCTATAGTGAGATTCAATACCTAAAATAAATAGTAGCTGGAAGCTTCTGCCTTCAAAACATTTCTAAGCGTATCAGTTTCTATTGATCAACTGGGTAAACTATTTTAATTATTCATAATTCCTATTAAATTTCGAAGAATTTTATAGACGTTGCAGTCATCTATCATTTGACTTGTTAACTGATATTTGTATATATTCGAATGAATGCATCTCAATTTTCTTATTGCATCAATAGGGTCATTGAATATAATTGTTTAATTGCAGTCCAATTCACCAGTCTACAAATATACATTATAGACTTAAGTAATTGAAATGACAAATAGTAACTAGCAGTTTTGTTTCCTTGTGTCAGCTTAACAACTCGTAAGAAATATTGCTCTCTATGTCATATCTATACAATAAACTAACTAATAATGACTACTTGTGAAAAGTTAACTTCGGAATTAAAAATTATATCTGAGAACGGAGGGTGAACTTGTAATCCAACTGATGGAGACGCAAGAGCATAACAGCTCAGTGATAAGATAACTCCAACAAGACAAAAGTTAAATTATTGTATCAAATTATCTAAAGTTATTTCTGACGCTTTCTTACAGTCAACTGAAATGACAGTCACTGTGAAGTGGACGAGCACTCAGATGGGGACAACCAATTTATTGTGTAATACAAAATTACAAAATATCTTCGTCAAGTATGAGAACCATACATTAAATGCTTGATTTGCGAATCTTCCATCAATCGTCCTTCACATTCTGTATAGTTCTTCCGATTTATCATTCCTACTTGTTTATATTCCCGTTCTCTTCGATTCGATTTTGTCAACCTTCTGCTATCAGGCATTCAACTTCTGATTAGTGTTACATACTACTTATGTTGACAGACGTAAGTAGCATACACCACATCTGTAATTATGCACTGAAGTATCAATAATTCAAATACTAATGAAACTTTAACTCCACAACAGTTAGATCTCATTATATTACTTCATGCTCACATAAAAAACGTATTATTATCTAGATCTCTAGAGAAGTTTTAAAAGTAACTACAACCCTTATAGTAGATACCAATGATTTGTGTAACCTGACCAAACAGAATATGTTTTTATGGATAGTAAGATTTTAAGTAGTACACTCTTGAAGATGACTATAACGATTTATAAAAGTACCATGTATCATCGACACCTAGAGTTTAATTTATGATACGCAATCAGTTAAATTTAAACTAAGTACTACTTAATAATCTAAAGGTGTAAATAATTTTCTCCTACCTAGAATAGTTCTGAATGTGATACTGAATGTCACAGGCATTAACCCTTTCTCAAAATTGTGGAAAAGCCATGTTAGTTGGTGACAATCACTCCCTTGACAATTTCTCACAATCACTTAATGATATATCTTAAACAGGAAAATGCCTTCGACTAATTTAAAATTTATAAGTATATCAAGTACAATAACGCTCGAAACTTCTAATAAATTTATATCTTATATCTTTAGACAATTGTTGAGGCGATCCAGAAACCTTCTCGCAATAGAAATAACAAGCTCAGGAAACATTAAGAAGCATTTTATACAATCAGCGCTTGATTAGAAGTTTTATTAGAAACATGGCGTAAAACGAAAGGCTACATGTAGAGGTTCTGATTGGCTGATTACTACAGTGCTACAATGTTTAGTAGTATTCTTGAATTTTCAGGAAAACCCAAAGGACTTCTAAAATACTATAAAAACCTTATATTTTCTGTACATAAATGAATCTTTGGAGTAAAGTGCTTCTCGTATATTTTGCGCCTTTTCTCTAGTGTTCAATTCGCTGTGTAGTTCTAGCTTGAAGGTTACGAGACTAGCTTAGGATCCGAATATCGCGTTCAATCAGCAATAACAAACTTTTTCACTAAAACACTAGATATAGAGATACAATTAAAACTTTAATAAAAGTTATGTTCATAATCATCATTGTAACTCTCTTTTTTTCCCTCTTCTTTAAGATTCTTTAAATGATCCTGAAATTTGTGAAACTCATAAAAATTTACTTCCATCATTAGAACAAGATCATAATGAATTACAATCAAATTCATCTTCATATTCTTCTAATATGAATTCACCAACTGGTATAAAAATTTTACCATTGACTTCAATGAATAATACAAATTCATCATCAATTGTATCATCATTAAATTCAACAAATAATGATTTAAATCAATCACAAACAAATTTTATTTATAAAATACCAATATATAGTTCAAATAAACAAATAAATAATAATAATAATGGTAACCGATAATAATCATGAATAATCATATATATATATATATATATATATATATATATATATATATATATATATATATATATATATATATATATATATATAGAAACATTATTTATTACACTTGATATTTTGTTACCATAGTGATTAAAAAGAACATACAAAACCATGAGTGATAATCAAGGTTAATAAGTTAAAGTAAATAGAAAGATGAATATTACCGTATAATTGTTGTAATAAATAAATGATAAAATTATTTTTAACAATTCTACTTGTTATAAACAACTTTAAATGAAAACAAAAATTATAAAACTTTCATATCTTAAATGACGATAGCAACAACAACAACAAAAAGAATATTTAATTTATATATGACAGTATAAAAAAAGGGGAGGAGAATGAATATTAACCCTGAGTTACCAATGAAAACTGTTTTTTTCTTCTTTTCTTCATACTTCTCTTTGTTGAATGAAAATTTCATGAGGAAAATAAAAAGTTAGAAACTGATTGTTTTTTTTTGGGGGAAGGAGGTTCATTAAGAAAATATCATCAAAACAATATATATATACTTTGAATAAGAGTGGACTATATGGCAGTATATATAGTCAAACTAATAGAGAACCTAAATGTTTGTGATATACCCTTTTTTGTTTTTCAAGAAAAAAATTTTTTTAGTTGTACTTTTGTTTTCTTACCTATAAGATAAGGAAACAATAAAGTTCACTTACACTAAGCTACTTAAAAAATAAACAGATTTATTAAATGTTATATAATACACTTATATATATATATGTAACATCTATAAATTGTATTGTTTTGCCATTTTTGTGTATTGTATTTCGATTAACTTCGTGTAAAATGTGTTATCTTTAAGTAAATAAAATGGGTTATTTTGGAAATATATTGTAGATCATTGTTATGACGTTTCATGATTCACAAGGAGGGGTTTTGTGGAGATTTTAGTAATTTTATATATTTAAGATCATGAGTCAATTAAGGAGTCCCACAATAGGATGAAAAGGTCGTCCAGTGCTTCCAGGTTTTCCAATTGACTCATGATCTTAACTATATAAAATTACTAAAATCTCCACAAAACCCCTTGTGACAATGATCATATGCTCACTAGTGACTGGCTCCATGAGGTAATTCCAGGAGTTCTAGTGAGAAGTCGTGGCCAGTGGGGCTAATCCATGTCAGGTAGAGAAAGGTATCTACCTCAGCACAATGGAGGTTGGTCGCGCAATTTCGTGGATTGGTTAAGGTTAGACATTAACATCGTTGGATGCCGGTCACCTCAGCGGTCTATCGTTTAAGTGCTCTGGCGCGAGACTGGTAGGTCCTGGGTTCGAATCTCGAGAGGCGCGATCGTGAATGCGCACTGCTGTGGAGCCCCACAATAGGACGAAACAGCCATCCAGTGCTTCCAGGTTTTCGATGATGGTCTAGCTTCAATTGACTCATGATCCTAACTAGATAAAGTTTCATGATTCAATCGAAGAGGTATTATATTCGATAACATCTGAATACAGATAAATTGTTGAATCTTATCTACTAGGTTAATATTTATTCTGTCTTACATTAAAAATACAATAGATTATAATCAGGAATTAAAACAGCTGAAAAATGAAAGCAATATGCTATTAAGAACAGTACAATCATATTTTTCCGAAGTTGACTAATATGAAAGCAATCGAACAATGCTTTTCACTAAAACTTTCGCAATGTTTGGGAACAATGAACCATTGAATATTCTGTTATGAATTAGTTATTTTAATGTACGATATTGAAACTGTTTTGTTGTGAAATAGACAATTATAAACTCAGAAGATTTGGGAGATTTGCAAAGACACTACCAACTTCTTAAATATTTAGGTTATAAAAAGTGTTAGAGAGACTTCAATCTACGGACGAGCTTATCAGACATCAAATAACAAGTCTTGGATTTTTGCGCGAAACTCATTCACCTATTTGGTTAAATAGCATTTTGACATTTTAGCTTATATCAGTTCGTGATGAAAGCCGTAAATCTAGTTGCTAACCCTAACCATCAACTATGAATCATAATTTTAATTTCTCACACTGCTTTATAACCCTCATTTAATCCTGGTTAGCAGATGGACCAGATATTATCAGCAACAGCCTACTGTGGGAGAGAACAAACTAGCTTACAGATCAAGAGGAAATTAGGAAAAGACTTTGGAAGTGGTTAGGTCATACATTAAGGAAATCACCTAACTGCATCACGAGACAAACGCTAACTTGGAATCCTGAAAGTTAACGGAAAAGTGGTGGACCAAAGAACACACTGCGTCGAAAATTGGAAACAAACATGAAAAGGATGAATAGCTACAGAAGAGGATCGATCAGGACAGAATTGGATGGAGAATGCTGGTGGGCGGCTTATGCTCTTCCACGATTGGTAACGGGTGTAAGTAGTAGTAGGTGGACATTCTAAAGGTCACTTTAGCGTAACTTAAAGTTTGTCATAAATTATAGTCTTCCCGAAGTGTTATTTTGTATCGTGTAGTATGTATTAACACATCAATACTTTTCTATATCCAATAAAAAATCGTAAATAAACGTTTTTTGATAGATTCAATGTAAAACTACCTAAATGCTTCCATATAAACAGGTTTACTATGTACAACTAGAGTATACTTCTGTTATGTCTCAATAAGGATAATGAATGGTAACTTTGGGATCTATTTATGAACCTATAATATGCATATACTTTTTATCGTATAATCGCTAAATAACTAAACTATTCATATTCGTGTCCCCCCTTATTATAAGCTTTATTTTGAATTATAAACTACTGTTATACGATACACCATTCTTCAGTTATCCCTAGTCTATTAATTACTGCCTCCCATATTCACAGCCATATTTGGCTGAATCTTGTACAAATGTTATATTCTATTTTATTGATACGATGTGGTCAGTTTGATTGGTATATAAACTCAGTATGTTTGAAATATAATGATTCATACCACAGAGGCTGTTCTGGACTTAACTGGCTGGGCTAGGCAGAAGCAGGACCGACAAGTACTCTAGACTGATCATTCAGTTTCCGTGTATCACTGTTCCAATCGATAACTCGCTGCTCTCTAATTGGCAATTTTATCACCTCATACGTTAACAAGGTATCCACTCGGCCATAAGTTATAACAATTACACAATGTATATATAAAACAACTTTGCGTATCTTTTCTAAAACCATTATATTAATTATTCTTTTATATAAAACGTTATATTTAGAATTAAGGTTCATTACTTCCAAAATATTGATAATAGAATGGAATGTTTTCATATAAAATCTTTTTATTATAATTTAATGACAATTGTTGAATTGTATTCTTATTAGTATGATCTGAAGATATCAAGATATCATTCACATTGACAGTAACATTATTGGAATAGATTGATAGATCATTATAAGTAAGTTTGAAATAATTCTGATTTCTTACCAAATTACTTTTAGGTTCATTATTTTCATAATTATCTATGGATAGATTATTCTGTCCTGAACATTCGGTATTACTTATTTGGCAATCAGTTGTTTCAATATTAGGATTTGAACAAATATCAATGGGACATATTAACTCTTTCATTAGTTGATCACATTCAATTGGTTTAAGAAAACTAGGTGAATAACAATCAATAGAATTAATTTGATCATTATTGATCATTTTTTGGCATGTATTGCTTATGATATCATCATCAAATATTACATCATTATCAACATTCATATCAGTAGTATTATATTGCATATCGAATGTTGTATCATTTAATTTTGCTGATAAATTACTTTTTAATGAAATATCTAATTGTTGATATTCTATGGAACTATTATTCAATGGAACATGATTTGATTCTTGATGATGTTCATCATCAAATATATGATTACTTACAGGTATTCCTTTGTGGGGATTTGTATGATCTTCTAAAATTGTATTAGAAGGGTTCTGAAATGAAGCAAACAAAGGTATAAAATTTTGATTTTAAACTGTTTATAACTTATTTTTACTACTTATTGATAAATGCCAAGTACACCCCCCAAAAAAAACTAGCATTCTTAATCTGCTAAAAATTAGTTTAAAAAAGGAATATATAACAAACATTGAAGTATCATCCATTTAGTATTGTTTGTTTGAATCTTCGCATCGATGTTTAGAACTGCAGCTGGTCAGTCTCTAATTGGCATATGTGCATACTGTGCGTATTGCCTCGATATTGCCTTAATCCACAAACATTGTAAGCAAAGATGGATAGTAGCTAGCAGTGGAATCCAGTTTGACGCGCGTTTCGTCCTATTTGAGACTCGTCAGCTGGATGTGCCAGCATCTCGGAAATGGTGTTCACTCTGAGACTCCAACCCAGCACCTTTCGCTGAGTGGATAACGCAATGGCGTTTGAAGCGAAAGGTACTGGGTTCGAGTCAAAGAGTGAATATCAACTCTGAGATGCGGGTACATCCAGCTGACAAGTCCCAAATAGGACGAAACACGCGTACTGGATTCCACTTCTAGCCACTATCCATCTTTGCTTACAATTGAAGTATCATGTTATCTAATCTGAATGGATCAACCAAAAATAATTTCAAACTAAATGAAACGAAAACTAAAAAGATAGAACATAGTTCACCTATCATAATAATTATAAATGGAGTACAAAAAATGTTTTACGCAGATAATAATCTTTATGGATATACATTCGAACACTTACCTCTTTACTGGATGTGATCACATTTGATGTATGATTAGAATTAGCATCCGATTGACAATCAATTAGTCTGTATGAACTTTCACTTATTGAACAAGGATGAATTCGTGGTATTTTTCTTTTGTAAACTCTTTTTTGCTTAACGTCATCTGAAATAGTTTGTATTTTCTTTTGATAAGGTCTTGAAGCCTTTTTACCCTGACTAGAAGCCTAGCAGTTGACAGATAATGAATGAAAATTAACGTGAAACGTTTAGTCGAGACGAGTAAGGGAAGTGAATAACATTCCATTATTATCGGTCCAGCAATCTCTTGACAGTTAAACATTTAAGTTTGCACTCCTTAGATTAAGAAGTAACTCCGTCTGTAGCTCTTCTAGAGTTACTGCCGGTCTCAAGACCAAGTAAAGGAAGAGGGTTAGGCATGGGGTTAGCGACCCCATCCCGTAGAAAACTAACCCGTTAACAAAATACTAACCAGAAAAAATAATTCAAACCATTTAAACTCTGCCCTAAGAGTTGAAGGAAGAGTTATGACGACTCAGTTTGAAAGCCGAGATTTTTTCGGAAGTCACGAGGCCGATGCCCCTTCTAACAACCCAATTAACAATTTTTATAGGTACATAGAATGTCCGGACAATGTGATAGACAGGGAAGACCAGTCAAATAGCATTGGAAATGAGGAGATACAAACTGGCAGTACTTGGAATCAGCGAAACTCATTGGACCCCAGCTGGATAGCAAACAGTTTCTATATTAAGTAATAAGCACAATAACATTTTTTTCTCGAGTACCTGTTTAACTGTTACTGTATAAAAGTAAATAAAAACTATGTGATGTAAACTTATTATATCCACAAAATCATACTCATAACAGAATACAGAACGACCTTCAATTGAGAGGAAACAAAATTGAATGCAAAACGATTAAATGGTAAAAAGAAATATGTACAATGGATTACCATCATTACACTTTCAATATAACAGTGTCAGTATATGGTATTGTAATAATGGAATGATATTTCAAATCTATTATGTTACTTGATCAATAACTAATAATTACCATCTTCTAAAATGCCCATAATCAATGAGATGTTAGTATGTATGTAAATATTACTGTATATCGTTGCATGAATATAACCTAATCTATTCACTCAAATAACAATATAGATGCTAATAGCAACCAATTTATTATTTATTAGCTATGTTATTGAATTAATAGTGAAAAAAGATTTTAAAAATAGTGTTAGGTATGGAACACTAGAACATAAATTAGTATATGTCATTAAAATGGAAATTTATGGGTTTTTTTTTAAAAATTCGTATACAGGTTTATACATAAATGATATTTGATAAATGTAAATTTTCTACAACCCGATCTACTCAGCACCAAATTCACAAAGTGAAATCTATTTAATTGATAAAGTACTCAAGCATCAAATAGCTAATGTTGACAGTTATTTGTATGTTTAAATGATCGTCTATACTTCAGGTATTACATTTGTTAATTTTATACAGAATATTATATGATTGTTTTATTTAACCATAATTTAGTTAAATGATAATCTTTTAAACATCATTTATTTAACGTCAAAAAGCGTATTTAATCCTGTACTATTATGTTTTCCATTTTATTGATCATTATGTTTTGATAAATTCGAATAGATATCCCTTGCTTTCAGTCAGTCAGTCAGCTACTGACCATTTAATTTGAAGTCTTTAATACTAGATTGTTCCCATGAATTATTAATAGTATTTTTTGAATTAACTTCACATATGATTTGTAGTATGGTTAGTGTGGTAGTATAAATAATATTGATATTTATAATTTGCCTACGATTCGATATGAAAAATAAATTGAGTTTAATATTGGTATTGATAACCCTATTAACGTTTCTTAATTTTGCTTATGGACATAATTATTATGGTATACACTGTAATATTTCTGTTTCTTTTCTTCTAGAGACAACACCAGTCGATTCTCCAGTAACACTGAGTCAACTGAAGCATATAGTGTTATTTATTTATTTTATTTAAACACATAAACATTGATACAAGGAGGCACCAAATATTATATTCGCCACACTTCATTATTCGATTTGTGCAAGGGATGAGATACTGCCCGGTCATGCAAACCGTAAAAGGTGGTTTTCTTAGGGGGCTACACCCTCAGTCTTTGACCTAAAGGTCTAATCCACAAGGAAGTAGGGAAACGTCAGGAGATGTGGTTCCATGGTAGTCGGTGACCAACAATAAGTTCATATGCTTTTTTCCCTCAGGATACTGGATTCCATGTACACCATTGGTTTGGAATGAGGGTTTTCCAACTCCCCAATGTGGACTTTCCGTGTCCACCAACCCGGTTAAAGCACCGGACATTCGATTTTCGTCCTCAATCTCGTGAAAAACACCTTCATTGCGAGAAGGCAGTGAATAGGACTTTCCTGGTATTGGCTATGTAAGAGTATTTTGAGAGGGAGAGCTGACTCTCCCCATCCTCTGCCGTACCAGGGGATTTGGAGGCAAGGGTAGACTGATATCACATCGTAAGCGACTAGATGTATTTTTCTATATTCTACAATCAAAAATTCTGTTCTACGAAAGAATTGAATTTCTAAAGTAATAGTGATTTCTTCCATCAATGACTGAAACATTTGTTTTATATACTCTTTTCAACAAATTAAGTGTGACCAATTCAAAACATAAAATCATATGTTTTGATTGAAATATTAATTATGTTAACATTAAGATGAATTTCAGGATAAAGTAGGCTAGAGAACCATCGTCGGTTACTTAACCTCCACGAGGGATAATGTGTATAAGTACGCAACTAAAAAACATTGTAAGCTAATTGGATTGTGTTGTCTTCATAAATGAATGATTTTGTACATTTTACTTCATAAAATTGATTCATTCTGTTTGAATTCATATGTTTGATTGTTTGGTTGAGGGTGTTTTTTAATTGATTGTTCAACACTTTTCAGAATTATTTTATACTCCTTACTGAATTATATGAATGAATAGATTTTCTCTGTTTAAGTAATAAGCTTTAATTTTTTTTATTAAAAAAGTAATTTGATGATTTTTGAACTATTATTTTCACTTAAACTCTAAGAATGAGAAACTTATCATAAAGATAATATTTCTCATTTTACTTAAATAAAAAATTCATCCCCACTGGAAACCTTAAGATTACACTATCTGTTTGGTTGAGATCTACCAATCGATACATAAGTTCTGGATTAATATAATTCATTTATCACCTACAGATTCATGTATTCGACTGTAGACCATAAATTATGTGTAAAGGATAGTGATACTACCAGATCATACAAACTGAATTTGGTGGAGTGAAACTTCAACTTCCTACCTAGTTAACTAAAGTTGAATGCATCACAACCAATATGTTACTGATCCAAAACATAAAAATGAACTTAAAGGTTACTAAAGAATAAATTTTAATCAAGAAATCAATTTTAGTTTTATTCGAAACTCTACATGAAAATAACTAGAAATTAATTTAGCATAGTTATTTATGTGGACAATACTATTAGATTGCTAGGACTTCATTCTATATTTCTAAATTAAATCAAAATCGATTAAAGTAAAGACTGAATTCTCTTTCCCGCTTTTTTATTTTCATGAAATTTACACATTTTTTCTGACAATTTCAAATAATTTTTTTAGAAATAATAAAATGTTTTACCGTTTTAAGGATTGTTGATAATGATCATCTGAAAATGCTCACTAGTGACTGGCTTCAAGAGGTATTTCCTGGAGTTTTAATGAGAAGCAGTGACCAGTGGAGTTTAATCAGGTCTGTTGTGAGATATCAACTCACTAAAGACAACGGTGGATGTGTCACTCAATTTCGTGGATTGGTTGAAGTTAGACATTAACACCGTTGGATACCGGCTCAGTGGTCTAGTGGTTAAGCGCTCTCGCGCGAAACTGATAGGTCCTGGTTCGAATTCCGCGGGTTGGATTGAGGATGCGTACTGCTGAGGAGTCCCACAATAAGACGAAACGGCCGTCCAGTAATTCCAGGTTTTCCATGATGGTCTAGCTTCAATTGACTCATGATCTCAACTATTAAAATTATATCTATTTTGTTTCGATATGTTTTTTTTTTGTAATTTTTGATTTCTTGTAAATTATTTTGTTTTATAATCATAATTTTGATCACTTCTCTATAAATATTATTTAAGTTAATGCACTAGAAATGAAAACAATTCTCTCACTCTTGTGCGCACACAAAAAGTGTAATTTTGAGAAAAAGAGAAACCGATACTTTAACATATAATCTCACTTTTGTACAATAATTCAGTCTAGAATATCCTCAGTAATATAATTAATTGTTTGCCAATAACTTCTACTAAAATGTACGAGAAAACAGGTGGGGATAACGGGATATATTTTAATATGACATTACAGAATACCTCGGTAAAATCTGAGAATCATACAGTAAATACTTCATTTATCATTGTTGAAAGCGTGACTCAATTGAAGCTAGACCACCATGGTGGTCTAGCTTCAATTGAGTCACGCTTTCAACAATGATAAATACTAAATCTCCACAAAACCCCTTCTATAATAAATACTTCATTTGCAAAATATCCATCAATTGTCTCAGGCTTTGTTGTTCCTTCATTTCCATACCAGACAGTCTCTTTTCTCGTTCTCTTCTCTTAACCTTCTACCGCCAGATATTCTACTTTCGATTGGTGACACATACTATTTATATCTGTCGACATCAGTAGCACACACTACTCTACCATCTTAGTCCATTTTCCATAAACTTCTTTATTACATTTAAGACATACCAATTAAAAGCTATAAAGCGGTTGCTTAAATCAAATTAAATGGAGTCTGACCATAACTTGAGACCTACTGGTTGATACATGGAGGATGGTTTAACTAGTTAGTCATCGTACCGCAACCTTATTCCTAAGGGAATTTTACTAATCGTGTTATGTCAACTACATACTAAAACAGGAAGAGTACATGAAGAGGTAATCATTCGTTGAATAATGGAAATTGATTGATATAAAAATTTAAGGTGTATTTTCATGTTATATGAGAATATTAAGAATGTAGAATACAAAACAAAAGAAACAATTATTTTATAGGATATGTTATCCTTTTTTTGAACAAATATTTCATAAGACATAAAACCACAGGAGCTAAACATTTTCAGTTTAGGGTTATGGAGGTCGTTAAGCTGTAATGGAGACCATGAACCGAAGGTACTGGGTTCGTATCTTATGTGCAGGATCATGGATGCGCATTGTTGAGGAGTCTTATACTGAGAAGAAACTGCCGTCCAGTGCTTCTAAGTTTTCAATAGTAATCTAACATTAATCGGTTCATGATATATATATATATATATATATATATATATCTGAACGACATCATCAGTACAAACCAATGAGAGATACAACCAAAACAAAGAAGTAAACAATGACAGATTTAAGGTCAACAAAAACCAATTAACATTGAGGTGCACAGGACAAGCTGTGAACCACATGCGGAGAAATCCGAACACTTCACTTCAACCCGAATTTTGTACTGATGATGTCGCTCAGAAAGATGATGAAAGCTCCACGACCAAACCATCCATCTGAGAGAACAAAACTCCATCAAAATAAAACTTTATTACAATTAATCTTACCTTAACTGTAATATTTTCATATTCATGATCATATCCATACATTGTTAACCTATCCTAAAAAGTTATTCAAAAACCAAGTATTTAATAAAAACAAACAAGCATTCAATCTGAACTACTTTTTCTTTTTTCTTTAAATTTATGTTAAATCAAAACAATCGTTTCTTCAAAATGTGGTTTAAAAAATTATTTAAAGATGACCATTTAGATTATTTTTTTATTTATTTAAAAAAATATTAAAATAAATTTGAAATAGAAATGTATTGCTTATCACTATTGTATTCGACTTATCATTTATTTACTTAAACACATAAATATTGGTACAAAAGGGCACCAGATATATATATGCGTCGCACAATTCTCATTTGATTTGTGTGAGGGCTGTGATACTACCCAGGTGCCCAAACTGAAGTAGATGGTTTTCTTAGGGGGCCACACCCGGAGCCTTTGACCTAAAGGCCTGATCCACAAGGCAGTGGGACATCGTAAGGAGATGCAGACCCATGGTAGTTGATGACCAACGATTGATTCATACGCCATTTGTTCCCTCAGGATACTGGAGCCAGCCCATGTGCACCATTGGTTTGGAATCGGGGTTTTCCGACTCCTCTAGGTGGACTTTCCATGTTCAATAACCCGGTTAAAGCGCCGGAAATTCGCTTTTCGTCCTCTCAATTTCGTAAACAACAGTAATGCCACGAGAAGGCGATGAGTAAGACTTCCCTGGCAGAGGCTATATATGCGTGGCCATGTGAGAGCATTTGGAGAGGGAGAGCGAACTTTCCCCACTCTCGACCATACCAGAGCATTTAGGGGTAATAAATAACTTAATTTTATCAAGTAATTTTTTGCATAGATTAAAAATTCGATCATTTTATGTCTTGTATATGATATTTATGAAATGTAAACTTTTTACACTGATTTAGAACATTTAGATATTAGTTAAAGAGTTGCATAACAAGAGTTTATATTCATTTGGTATTGGAAAGAAACAAGCAAACAATACCAAGTGAATTTAAACTTCATCCCATTGTATAAGCAAGTGGCTATCAAGACTCAGTAGCTAAATTGATAACGTGATGGTGTTTAAGGCGAATGGTACTAGATTCGAGTCCTGGAGTGAATTCCAACTCTGAGATGCAGGTACATCCAGCTAACGTGTCCCAAATATGATTGAACGAGCGTTCTAGATTTCACTGCTAGCCACAATCTATCTTTGCTCATAAAATAAGTGTTTATATTGAAATAAAAATTAAAGAATCAACCATAGAAATATCTGATCACTGAATATTACAATAATGGACATTAGAAAGTATATATTGGAATCTATTCAATCAACTAAGTGGAGTAGATTATTTTATCAGAAATAGAGAAACGTTAAAAAGTAAAATGAATGGGGGAGAAAACCAATAACTTCAAATATCACAATATTTAGCTTATCAGAAGATATGAGCCTAAATGATAGAGATTTTCCTTTGAAGTATTAATGTATTATAAAAGTAAGTATTATGAGTCCAGAAAAGTAATCAATATGTTTGACAGAGTTTTTATTGGTCTTCAGTAACTACTTGTTAAAGTTAATGAACAACAACAATAGGTTTTCTATCTGAGTAACCAAGTTAGCCATGAAAATAGAAAAATGTGTAAACTAATTATAAATATCAATTATAATAGTTGGAATGACGTAAAAAGCTTTCCCTTTTTACTTTTACACTCAATAGCAGAGCATTTTCAGCTTCTTGTCCAGCAGCTTGTAATCTTCTCCAGAATCGTTCGGGCTGGAATAATATGAACAGAAATGGAATATAACAGTCACTTCTAATTTTTAAATCTCTTTCACTTAAAATATATTCGAAAAGAGGTATTTTTCAGCTTTCGTCATAGAAACAATTCTACATAACTGTTGCATACAGATGAATAGATATTTTTGTATCAATCTTAGTACTATAAGCACTTCCAAAATTTTTGGAGAAACTCACTGCAAAACAACGATCGTAGAAAGGGAATCTCTTTTAATTTAATTAGTAGAGAAAACTAGTCTGTATCTGTATATACTTAACTAAACTGAGAGGCTGTTGAGATTTTATTAAAAAACAGCTAACTGGGGCCTATAAAACATACAAAATAAGTGAGCTGACCACCGTGCTTAACTGTTTGAATTCCAATCACTAATCTAAGTGCTGACACAGATCAGGTGCGAAAAAAAAGATTTTCTATTTAAGGAGAAAGAAACGAATCCTAAACATCGTTGCATTGTTATTCATGACGATCGGAAGACTCCTCATTTTGTCAGAATCTCCTGGTAGGAGACCAATGCTTGAAAACTCGGGCAAAAGAGAAGTTATTTCTAAAATAATGCCTACTCACAAATTAAGAAGTGGAAAAAGAGACCAGTCCTGAAACCCCACCTGACGCTCCCAATTTCCATGACAAATTATCGTGAGCTCTGGCTTGGTCAGTAATGTTCGACTAAATTCGTCACATGATTTGTGCACTTCATTAGTGCGCCATTTTATGCACATTGCCGAAAAACATCCCGATTTACGGAGTCGAATGCTACCTTTAATCCATGAAGTCGGTAATAATAATACGAGTCTATTGTTCAAAATATACAGAAAACTGATAACTTTTCGCCTGTCTTTAAACAACAAAATTCTAATCTCAAGTACCTAGTACATGGGAAAAAATAGATATTTTATTTATTACCATTACTATTGTTAATATAACCTTTGAAAAATTTTGGAATATGAGAAATTCAGCAACGAAGTTCTCTTTAAATATATGGTATTATAGCTCCCATTACCCACAAATTATTTTGAGTTCTTACTTACAATTCTTGTATAGTCAGATTTCAAACGAAGCGAATTATGAACTTACAATTTTGCTTAAATCCAATTCATGAAATGTGGAAAATTTATATATTCTTTTTGCCTGAATTTTACTCTTTGCCGAACGTCTTGGGCCCAAAAATACTATATAATAATAAGTCACTTCTTTACTGTTTGCATCAAATTCAGCGTATCTTCCCTGACTGTTGTAATAAACCATTGCTGGCCAATCTGGATAGCCTAAAATAAGGTTTTCGAAGAAACATATTTGCCTACTCATAAGTAGTTAAAAGAATTACAAAAATAAAGGTCAACTAACGTGCAAGCTGGTAAGCACGAAAACGTGTATAAAAAAAAATTTAACAGATTGGTATATAACTTAGTTTTGTAAACATCAATGAGACATGGTTCTAAAATTCTGATGCATTTGATTTCTTTCTTTATTAGCTATACAAGAGGAAATAACAGACAGTAATTATTGAAGGCGGATTGTCGCTTATCTTGTCCAATTTAGAACTCTTCATATGCATGCATCTACTTTCCAGTTTTGATGCCCCCTCTAGGAATCAAACCCGGCATCTTTTGAAGTCTCAAACGTCAACAACAAGGTATTATGGGCTCTAACAAATAACACCGATTAAGCTCATTGTTTGTAGACAAAGGTTATCATTCCAAATGCTATGTCGATTAGATAAGAACATATTGACCGAAAACAGGAACTCATCTAACATTTGTTAGATCTAGAAACTATCACCAAAAACTAACAAAGGGTATTTTAGTTCAGCATAGTGATGTTTCATTCAATATAAGTGTTGGGATGACCCTGTATTTTTCTCGCAAGCGACATGACAAGCTCAGGGGTCATCAATGAGCATTTCAACCAATCAGCGATTAATTAGAAGTTAGTGAAGTTATGTTACTAAAATAACGAAAATGGAAAAGTCACATGTGGAGATTCTGATTGGCTGATTGATACACTGCTACTATGTTTAGCAGCATTCTAGAACTTTAAGTAAAACTCAAGGACTCTTAAATTACTATAAAATCCCTATATTTTCTGTACATAAATGAACCTTGTAGTAAAGTATTTCTCTCATACTCGAGTCTTCTCTCTGGTCTTCAAGTCGGTGTATAGTTCTACCTCGGGGGTACGGAACTAGCTTAGGATCTGAATAAAGCGTTCAACTTACAAGATGTACCAATAAGTGACACCCATTTCAGTTATTAATCGGCTACTTGCCTTTCAGAATAGTTGATAATTTAGTGAAGAAATTCTTCAGATATCTTCCGGTTGGAAGTAACGGTTATGAACCCATTATTTCAGTATAACTCAATAAAGTGATACGACAATAATTTAGACATGGATCCTCTTGCATTACTGAAAGCAGTGGTCAATGAAATAATCGTAAACGCAAGTTACGGAAGCAAAAACTTCAAACAGTATATTATTAGATAGGAATAATGTATATTTGTAAAATCTCAGCGAATGAATTTGTAGTAAATCCAACGTTTCGCCAAGCAATCTGGTCCAAGCTTTTTCAAGGAATTCATTCGCTGAGATTTTACAAATATATATTATTTCTATTTAATGTCTTACATCAACTCGGCGCTCAAATACTGTGAAACTATTCGCTCTAATTTAGACGAGAGTTCTTATATAAAGTATATCATTAGAGTTGTAGATTATTTGAAAAGGAGAATTCATCATTTATTTTCAGGATAAACTAACCTTGAGTTTTAGCCCAAACAACTGATCCAACAGAAAAATGTTGAAAAATAAACTCATCTTCCTGTCTAACAGCACCTAAATCTTCCGATTCTCCACAGGGAATATGCAAATATTTATTGATTGTAGAATTGGCAGTTAATGTTTTGAAGTATTTAGGATTCAAAGCACAATACAATGAATCATTGAGCTGAGATGGATCATAAACTTTTGGTAGATATCGCCATTTAGAACAAAAGCTACACTCAACCCAAGTACCTAATCAATAAGACCCATATAATAGAATATCATGAACAAATTTTTAAAAATGTATTGACTCGAGAATTTAAAATGTTATGCAAGTAGTTTGAAATATGTATTCCATAGTAGGTAAGTTTTATTTGTAAATCAATCGTAGAATCTTGGTTATATTGAGGTATTTTTTCTAATGATCAAAATGACCAAAAATATTCTATATTATTCATTTAGGTCCTTAAGGGCTGAGTACTGATGAATAACAGGCTCTATCAGCCACTATAATTTCAATGCTTTTTGCTAGATTCTATATACAACATCTGCTGGATCATAGATAAAATAAATCACTAGTCAATTATAATAATGATCAAAAAATTAACCACAGGAGAAGTCCGGACAGGATTACTGGACGAAACGTTGGAATTATTTAAATTTCAATCGCTGAGGTTATTTGAAATATAATTTTCGACAATAATGTCTTCTCCATAATTGTCTCCCAAATTCTGTCAAACCATTCGTTCAAATAATGACAAATATTTGTATAATGGTTTATGCTAATAATATACAGATGCCTAAGGAAAGTACGGTGATTATTTCGTAACAGAGAAACAATTTATGCTGTTGGCATAGTCTGTTAAGTAGAAGTTAAAGGAAAGAACACAATTTGTTCAAGTTGAAATAAACAAACCATCAATAATTACCAGCATCCTATAATAAAAAATGATTTCCTTTGGAAGTGATGGTCTTAAATCATAGAGCATAAGTGTAGTGTAAATGAAATACAAAAAGCTTATATGATCTAAGAATTTTATGACAAAGTCTAAAGTAAATTTGATTAGCAGCAGACATAACTTCCATGAAATAACTGAAATTCTGAAATTTACTAGGACACACATTAAGGAAATCACCAATGTGAATTACAAGGCAATCCCTAACTTGGAATCCGGAAGGGAAACAGAAAAAAGGAAGGCCAAAGAACACATTACGCCGGGAAATACAAGCAGATATGAAAAAGATGAATGTTAACTGGAAAGAACTGGAAAGGATTGCCCAGGACAGGGTTGGATGGAGAATGCTGGTGAGCGGCCTATGCTCCTCTATGAGGGGTAACAGGCGTGAGTAAGTAAGTAAGTGAAATTTACTAACAGAAAAATCTGTTCACAAAAGCAAAGCCTAATGAACTAAAATCAATAGGTTTTCAGAGACATTTCTTACTGAACTTTTATATACAATGAAAAGTTCCATACTTTTTCTTAATAATATAATCTTTACCAAGTAAGAATATATGAACTTAAATTTTACCCACACTGTCAGGAGTTGTGTTAAGACGTAACTATGTTTTAATTCAATGTAATATATATACAGCATATTATTTGCCTTATGTTTAAGTCAAAGTTACATTTGTTCAGTATAACATTATTTTGTATTAATTTGGTGTGATATACGTTGCGTACACCGTTCAGAATTTTTTTTATATTAACGTAGTGTAAAATACAAATTTTCTATTCCCACTGTTTCATATGGGTTTGACATTTGTTGATTAATCATTAAATGTCGGTAAATTCCAAACATAAATTAAAGAATTCGATTGGTGTAATCATTGTCATTGCTTTTTGCTGAATGAATAAAATCTTTGATGACCATCAGTTTTACCTTCTTCTTTGTGCCGTGCTCCGTGCTATCCCTAGTTACATACTGTTAATCTCAAATAATGTGCACTGGTGTTATAATGAAAACAAAGATTCTTACTGGCAAAAACACAAAGTTATATCACTGTCCATAATAATTTAGAGAAGCTTAACAATATAATAAAAATATGAAGGACAGAAGATTGGTGAGAATGAAAGTCTTATTTAAAACTTCTTAGTTTTCGATTCCTTTAACTAAAGTATCTATAGAGTAAATGTCATTATTAGCCCACTTGACCGTTTACCTGGAACGAAGTATCATGTGTGAATTTCATTTACCACTGTATCGTTTAAATGATTCCTACGGATTATAGTTACAAAAATAATAATATCAACGATTGCCTGATTTATAAATTTTCAAAAGGCCGAAAACGTACCTGGTAAATCCTGTTCCTCAATAATATTTATGCGTGGACAGTATGTACTGTCAGCGTCTCCAATTACGTAGCCTTTTGACATTATGAACGAACGTTTTTTGTTATTTTTACGGTTTCCATTTGAAATATCTTTCAAATAATTACCCCCTGAACTTAAAAAATTGAACTTACAACTTATCGTCTCACCATATTGAACTTTATTTGTGGTAACTGACTGATTCCCTTCTGGTTTTGAGTATTTGAAACAGTTTTCATATAATATATTTAAAGGGATTGTTGATATCTTATCTAATATTTCATCAACAAACTTATCAAAATTTGAAATATTTGGTTCCTATCCAAACAAAAAGATATTCAAAAATTCATCTCAATGCAAATGACATATATTCCACTTTTAATAGGAATGACTAACTTGTTTACCAATATAAATATTGTAAAACTTCTTTTCAAACACATTATGAATAAATCAACTGTTAGGGTGTTTCTTAAGTAAACAATATGAAATTAATAAATTTATCAGTGAGACAACTTATTCCATTTGTCAGTGAGCATTCTTCTTGTAGAATTCGAAGAATTGTACGGATATCTTACTATGAAAACTGAGAATGAATCACTGATTGAAGCAAAGTGATTTTAATAGTCACGAGAATAAAAGAAAAGCAAAATGCTGATAACTATAATTACTTTTCTGTGTTCCTAAGTCATTAGCACCAGAAATATTGAGTTTCAAAGGAAAAACTGTTCAAATTAGTAAACCTTTTCAAAAAGTTAACACTATCAGTTGCAAGTACTACCTTAAGAGTTCTTGTATTTTTTCTCAGACGATAAAAGTTCTGGTAACAGTCGCCAAAGGAAAGTCGAAGAAATCGAAGATTAAATAAGATCAAAGATAAATAAAGCTTATGATAGATAACAATAAAAATGAGTAAACTTGCTTTGATGGGTAATCCGAGGACATTCATCCTTTGCTGAACGTGTGAAGTCGAGTAAAATATTCCTTTACCAAAATAAAACTGTCAAATGATACTTAACTTAGAACTACTTGTTCACATGTGACGATAAGAAAAAGCAAATCATATGTGTCTAATTAAATAACCAAGTGGAAAAACTAAACAGATATATTTTCGAGACCCTAAATATATGCACTGTTTTAATTATAATATACATTCAATTAAAAGAATATGATATATGACAATGGTATGAGGGGAAAAAGTGTCTAATTTAGCCCAATTTTCTTTTATTCGTCAATATGTTTCATGAACAATGGGAGTACTAAACGTACTAGTCATCTAAAGTTGATATTGTAATAATAACTATTTAAGTTATCAAGATGTTGTAATAACGTATTTTCTTATCACTGTTATATCATATAAAATCAGGAAAAAATTTCGTCAGTGTGTATCAGTTACCGTCCACTTAATAAAAACAAACCATCAAGTATGCATTGTATTTTTCTGTCAGAAAATATTGATGTTATTGTGTATTTTACAGGCATCACAAATTGATTTAGTGCAAAAAACAAAGTAACTAATGCAAGTCATAGTTAAATATGTGAAAATAAGCATTAAAACAATAATATAAAGTTTACTTTAGTACAGCTAGTTTTGAATAACTTTCGTATAAATTACGATTTATATAACTTTTTTTTCTTAACAAAAACAAATCATCACATATTACTGTAAATTCAATTCAATTAGAAAATGATGCCCAATCTAAACGGCACAAATATTAATATCAGAAGGGGTTTTGTAGATATTATAGTAATTTTATTAGTTGAGACCATGAATCAATTGAATCTAGACCACCAAGGAAAACCTGGAAGCACTGAACGGCCGTTTCGTAACCAGTGGAGTTCAACCAGATGTGTTGGGAGATAGTAACTCACTGAAGACATTGGTGAATGTGTCACTCAATTTCGTGGAATGGTTGAAGTTAGACATTAACACCGTTGGATGCCGGCCACCTCAGTGGTTTAGACGTTAAGTGCTCGCGAGCGAGACTGATAGGTCCTCGGTTCCAATCTAGTGAAGCGGGCTCGTGGATGTGCACTGCTGAAGAGTCCCATAATGGGACGGAACGGCCGTCCAGTGCTTCCAGGTTTTCCATTGTGGTCTAGCTCCAATTGACTCACGCTTTCAACTATGAAAATACTAAATCTCCACAAATACCCCTACTGATAATATTTCTTAAAGATTTATATAACTTGAAAACTATCTTTTTTTTCTTCATTAAGTCAATCCTCATTAAATCAATCAGCCTAATGATCAGATAATAAGAATTAAAACATTTTTTTGCTTTCAAAATAACTTTTATTCTTAATTTTTTTAGGCATGAAATCTTTTTCATTAATTTAAAAAAATAAAAACAAAAATAAATAATTAACAGATTGGATAAATAAAACAAGATATTTTTAATTCATTTTTCTATTGTTTGTTTGAATCTTCCCATTGTTATTTAGGACTGTAATTGATCAATCTCTTATTGGCATATGTACAATCTCTACGTATTGCCTCGATATTTCCTTAAGTTACAAGCATTAACTCAAGGATGTATGTACATCTAGCTGATGAGTCCTGAAATAGGACGAAACGCACGTCTTAGGATTCCGCTGGTAGCCACCATCCGTCTTGGCTTATAAGACAAGATATATTTCATCTATACAAATAAACCAAATTAACACTAATAAGAATTATGGAGAGAATAGTTAAAGAAAGAAAATATTTGCATTTTATATAATTTCAACTACAGGAATCTTTTAACTCAAATTTAATTTCATTAATTGATTATAATTGAGTATCCAACTAAGTACTGTTCTCAGAAGGGGTTTTTTGTGCAGATTCGTCAACGTTCATTTAAAACTATTTTATTCGCTTCTTTAAAATTATGTTCCAGAATCAAATCTAGAAAAAAAATTATGAAAATTGTATTTTTAAAGCAAATCAAAAAATTACACTATTATCCGCAATAATAATGGTAATAATTCGTTCACTGGGGAAAATAATATTTCTATGCGCTTATAAAGTTAGCGATTTAAACAGAATTACTTTGCAAAATTAATTTCAATAATTTACCTTATTTTAAAAAAGTATCCATTCATAATAACATATAATAAATGTATTTATCTTAATAGTTAAGATCATGAATCAATTGGAGCTAGACCATCATGGAAAACCTGAAAGCACTGGAAGGCCGTTTCGTCCTATTGTGGGACTCTTTAGCCGTACGCATCCACGATCCCATCTCTCGTGATTCGAACCTAGGAGTTCAACCAGGTCTGTTGTGAGATATCAACTCACTGAAGATAATGATGGATATATTGCTCAATTTCGTGGATCGGTTGAAGTTAGATATTAACATCGTTGGATGCCGGCCAGCTCAGTGGTCTAGAGGTTAAGCGCTCGCGCGTGAAACTGATAGGTCCTGGGTTCGAATCTCACGAGATGGGATTGTGGATGCGCACTGCTTTGGAGTCCCACAGTAGGACGAAACAGCCGTCCAGTGCTTTCGGGTTTTCCATGATGGTCTAGCTTCAATTGATTCACAATCTCGACTATTAAAATTACTATCATATCCACAAAACCCCTTCTGATAAAATATATTTATATTAAATATTCTTGAAATGACATGAAAATTGATCAACATTTGTTGTTTAAATATTATTCCCGCGTTTTTTTACATTGAATTAAGATTTTACACGATCTTATTTGTTCAAATAAGTTTTTGTAAAAACTTCGTTATATGTTCACCTTTACAAAATATGAGTAGTATGATCAGTTTTTATTGTGAATTATTTTCCTAAAATAAACTAAATATAAATAATTCATAATTATCATTTCCATTATTATGCACTGACATATTCTATTATTCATGAACAGTTTTTTTAGTTTAAGTTTAAATGAACTAGATGAGCTAAATGCAAACAAGGAGTGAAATTTAAAGTGTACATTAGCTCAATGACATCAAGATCGCTGCAACACGTAAATGGTCATTGATCTGATCTTAAAAAATCTAGAAGGGGGTGAATGATTACGTCTCAGAAGTTTTAAACTAGGATAAATCAAGTGTACAGTTTAGCTTAGTTGTAAATAAACCTATAAATCAAAAACATTAATCCAACTTGTCTATAATTTTAAAAGATGTTGACAAATTTGGACTTTCTTCAGTCATGGCTTAATTCACTGTAATTGTTATTAGTCAAGATAAACAACAGCAACCCAACTGAATAGTGTAATTTTAAGTAGTTCAAGGATTTAGGACATAATCAAAAACGTTAAGTCCACGCATTTTTGGCTAACCGTCGAATTATGATCTTGAAAAAATTCCATCTTATGAATTTAAATATGTCAATTACCTAGTTTAAAGATGGCGTTATACAGTAGTAACAAATGAATTATAAACTGAGCAAAACTGGTAGACATATATAAGAACTTGGGTCATAAAGACTTATCGCTCTAACATGGAACTACTCGAAATTTGAACCCCATCTATCTTGATCCTCAGTACGGACAAACTTTTCTCATCTAGACAATTACTGTTAAGTAAAAAAGTGTACATCAAATTAATAACGCCAACTGTGATTTAAAGATGATAGTATTTGAAGAGACTAATATACATTTTTACATATTAGTAACATTCATACCTCATTCTTAGTCTTAAATTAAAATAATTCCCAAATAACCTCTCGCTTTTATTCGACCTTATTACGTTGTTCATCTCTTGTTATCGCTCCTGATACCATTCGAGATGATGTATACTGCACATTTGCATACTATATAATGGACAAAGTAAATCCAAGTGAAAGTGCCGACTCATTAAAGCTTTAATACTACCACCAATGTCAAATAGGATACAAACAACCGTACTTGGAAATCCAAAGTGGATTAATAGTTAAGGCGTCTCACAAGTATGATCCTGAACAAAACAAATATACACAAGCCTAACAGTTCAACAATAAGCGACAGTAAAAAAAATAATGCCACAAACTTTAAAAAAAACTTGTTCCAATGGACACAGACTTAATTACCACATGATATTTTCAGCTAACGATATCAAAACTAAGAATGGTATAATCAAAATCTGTACGACTAACAAGATTTATTGGCCTTCAACATAAACACGGTTCAAAGGAAAATAAATGACGAAACAGGAATTTTCTTAACTCAAATGTTTTAACCATCGTAGTAATAGTATTTGTCTAAAGCTAACAAACCAGAAGATCGATGAAAAGACAGATAAATATAGGAGTGTTATCGAAAAGCCCTACTACGTCATATATTTTTGCAACAATCCAGTAAAGAGAACACTATCACTTCGTGTTACAAGCAACAGGACTAAATGAATTCCCACTAGGTTAAGAAAACACATGCAGAAAGACTATTCATATGTGGTTATTAAATATTTAGAGGTCTTTGGAACTCCTAATATCTTTCTGATACGCCTTCTCAATATCCATGTATGAAGAAATATGCAGCAATACACAGTATGAGAATATGTTTATCATTAGGCTTAATTGTTTATATTTAAAAAATTTACATTACATATCCAAGAGATTATTAAATTTCCATTAACAATTAATATGATGAATTATCCACGTCTTATTAATTCGGGTATTTTCGGTTTTGTAGTTTTATCCATTGGTTACACATTAAATTTGTCAAACAGGTAAACAAAGCAACATACTAATATTCCCTGTTTAAATCAATGATTTGATAATTAAACGAAAAAAAGTTGGTTCGGCCTGAAAATGAATTAGATAATTCAGCAATCACTCATACAGCTCTATAAAGGAGTTAACACATAAGAAGCCATAAGGGTATTCTGCTGAGATACTTGCTATACAAAGTTGTGTACTATTTAAATGTAGAGAAAGCTAATAAAAAACATTTAAAAAGAAACAGCTTCTATTTGTAACCCAAAATCGGGTGAAATATGATTGCTTCGGTAAGTGTTTATACTAAAGCTAGCCCAATTACAATGATACTCAGAAGAGTAACAAATTCCTTTAAGGAGTATTTGAATCTATCTTGTCATAATTCCCTTACTACTAAATTTTACACTTAAATTATTTATTATTCGATATGCTACGGTCGGACTCGAAACAGATTAAACAAAGTTATTAAAAATCACCGACACCGAGATAGTTAGATCGCAGTATTTCTTCATGTGGCTATCATGTTTAGAATCATACTGATAAGTAGTTCTTCGGAGAAATAAGGTATACTCTGGAATCTTATAAAATCATTTATCTGAATTTTCCGATCATGATAAACTGAGTGGAAATGTTGATGATCAATTAGTACGACACAAATGGACCAAAAACAATTATTACAGCAAGTTCCCCAGTTTTTCGGCAATAGATTTGGTCAAAGCATACAAACAAGCGAGCATTTGCACAATACAGTTAGACGTACTAGAAAACGTTGACTTATTTGATATTCGGTGTAATACCCACACGAACAAATAATGACTTCATATTTCTTACAAAGATGACGATAAACACTTACCAGACATTTCTTTAATTTTCATATGCTTCATCCCAGTAATTACACAGACAACAAAGAAATTGAGTTTATCGACGAAGAAAGGTTAGTGACTAGATCAAAAGGCAGTAAATGTGCGACCACTGTTCATAAAAGATACAGATACTTGCCGTTTTAGGAATTAGATTTGTCGTGAAATACTCATACTACAATGAATGTATCTAACTTCAGCGTAAAAGTGGATAAACCTTAACGTCTTCTTCGTATAGCTTGACCACTAATAAATTTATTTCTACAATTATTGCGCACAATAAACCCAGCATGCTCCACATTATTATGTACAAACTGAGAGGCTGGGAGAACTCCACTCACCTGGTTACCACTCAGTAAACAATCACTGAAATCAATCAAACAACTTTCCACTATAACTGTCTCCCCTTCACATACACAAAATTACTCAGCTGCTAGTTATAGTGATTCACTCAAAATTATCAACGTAATAGTAAAATAATCTTTCACATTTATCATCGTTAGGCAACGTGAATAATTAAACACCAGATCTAAACCACGGAGTTGCATAACCGACAACGGAAATAAAACGTTACCTCCGACTCGCATCCTGATAAATTATTACTCACTTGAGTTGGCAATTTTATTTTTTTTTGCACAACAATGAAGAAATAAGTGGTGAGCCCGAACAACTTTTCCATCTCACTACTATAATTGGTTGTTTGGCTTTCCGAAAGACAGAAACCACAGATTGTTTAACATGCAGACCAGGAGAAATTACATTGAATATTTTTGCCACTACAGAATTTTCACGTGCAGTGATTTCAGACGAAGATACAGTTACGTCCAAAATTACTTCATCTGAACTGTTCAAATTGTTTACTTCAACCGAATCTTCTGCTACATGAATTTCGCAACCACTTTCACTTGTGTTGCAAACCTCTCTCGCCTACATTTCAATTTCGAATGAAACCAAACATGCTCTAAGGATAATTGAATATTATCAATGACTCACGATAATAGTAACAAAATTATAAGAAACCAATATTAATATATTCTCATAAATAAATATTTCAAATAGATTTCTAGAATGACTAATAACCCAGAGAATCCTAATTATTATTTCGAAAGTACTTTATAAAATACACTTCCCAACTTAATAAAATGATGCGGGGTTGCGGAGTTTTGTTCACAGAATATCTACAGCTCGCAGTTAGTAAGATAGCCCAAGATGATAAACTTCAATATTACATTGTCCACAATATGCAGAGGAAACAGAATTAGATAACGAATTGAAAAACGTTCGTATGCACAGACAAAAGAAAAAGAATAATTTGGAACTCAAAACGACAAAAAACATAATTATAACAAAACAAACAGTTTGTCACCATCAGCAGGTGTTTACAAAACAACTAATATAAAACAGAAATATTCAGTGTTCAAACGCAACATGAAACATCTTACTCTTTTCAGAAGCATTTCGGTATCTACCAAAGAAAATGAAATCTTTTGTACAACACATTATTGCATAACACTGATTAAATAAAACATTAGAAAAGATGTACATTTGTATTTACACCAAAAGTACCACTTTATAAACAAAATATCTTCGACAGAATCAATGTTCAAAAAGAACATTTGTGAAACATGTTAGCTATCAAGAGTTTCTAATATAGCTCCACTGTATGCAAGATCCCAGTAGTGTTCCACGTCACGTTTACGAAATTGTTCGCGTGCGTAAAGTTCTGTGGGACATGCTTTGAATTGAATTTTATCGAATGCACGTTGTTTGACTGTACCCTAAAAAAATATGAGCAAAATTAGACACCAGTACATGTTAGAACTAAAACATTAGACTCTGAAAAGCTCTGATAACATAAAAAAGTGTCGAAGTCAAATAACATATTTTAACCTATTGGTCATGCATTTCCAGTCGAATGAAAACACTTAAGTCGATCAAAACATATTCACCTATTATTCACAGGTTGAGGTATAACACAACTAGATGGAACTTCATGGTAAACACTCATTCAGCTGTGTAGTCAGCTTTATAAATACTGGCACCAAGTGCACACGTATTTCACCACATCAACACGTAGTCGCATATTTAGATTAAAAATCTGATTGCATTACACACAGATGGGAAGTGAGGCTGTTTATAAAAATTTTCTGTGGCCAGTTTCACAGTAAGTTTTAGGGGCTGGAGATTCTCCTTAAAGAAACTAGATTAGGACTCAAATACGTGACAAATAAATACCATCCATACTACTAATACCTTTTGAATCATTGGTAGTCACATACCACTTTCACAATGCATTAAAAGAGGGAGGATGTTCCGAATCTCTTAACTTAAACAATCTACTTTCATTAAGCTCATCTTCTATTTACCTAACAAGAACAAGAATACTTTGAATACGCTAAGACAGTTTCTTAGTATGTCTAATCTTACTGAACATGTGGTTGAGGATCCGATATTTCTCGAAATCAATAATAACTAGAAAGATGGTCAATGTATGAAACTATGGTAATGCTGAGCAGCATTTATTTATAGTTTTAATTATGTTCAGGGTGACGAAGGAGTTTTTAAAAGTAAATATCAGAAAACAAACAGCGAGTTTTCAAGCAACTAAACGTACTTTCCAAATTAAACGACATCCTGAGTAATTGTCTAGTTCAGATGTGGCAGCACGATCTTCGTGAGCGAAAGAGCCCGACCCATTACCAACTGTTCCACGTTTACCTTCGTGCCATTTTATTCGACAAAGCATGAGACGTTGAAATTTTCGTTGTTGTTTGGGTCCCCCTTCCACAACAACTACATTGCAATCACTGTGTAGCGCGACTAACCCTGTCATGAGTAGCTGGTTGGCATTTGTCTCTACCTTGAATCGATGAGATGGATTTGAAAAATCCTTCACTCTAAAGAAGACAGGTAGTACCAATATAAGGCATGTTAACTAGAAATACCGGAAGATATATAAATTTAAAAAAGATACACAATAATCCTGTACCATATTTAAACGGTTACAGTGATCAAAACCATTTTTATAGTTTAATTTGCTGACGAATTTCATCAATTCCAGTTTGTGGTAACTAATAAAATAATGATATTAGATCTGACAGTGCAACATACGGGTATTCCAGGTGTTTTTTTGAGGTTTATCAGCATAAGCTCATCATTCACACTATTTTTCTCATGCTAAAGCTTTCTACTACTGGTGGAACTGTATTCGAATATATCTATTACAGTCCCTGTTTTAATTTCAACGAGTAACATCCAATGGTTACTGTTGTTATTGTATAGCCAGTATACTCAATATCTCCTGTGATAAATAGAGGCTATAATAAATTCAGAAACATCTCTGCTTTGTGATCATAAATTCAGGGCAATAACCATAGCATTCATACAGCTGCTGTTATTGTTTTACATAACGATGTGGTGTCTCAAAAACTAAATCTGGAAGTAAATAGTACTAATTCAAACAAAAATAAATGAATTGCCTGTAAACAGCTACATGAACAGCATGACTTGTGTCTTCTCGTATTTTCTTAATACGTTTGTAACGAGCTTGCTCTTTTGTTAATTTTCGGGCAGCGTTAGCAGCTTCATGTGCTCGTTTCCGGGATTCCATTTGGGCTCGCACATACGCTTCCACTTTGCTTGGGTCCTGAACAGCATCTGATCCTAGGACTCTCATCAAATTTGCCAGACGGACCTGATAATAATTATACGAAATGTAAGGAGAGAGTTTAAAGCAAATACCCCGGAAGTCAGAAAGAGTAAATAAATGGAACAGTTTTCTAGAACATTCTCGATATAAGCTATTTTGAGAATGAAACAAAGAATACTGTAATCAGCACCACCAGCACCTCTGGATTCCTATGTAAGTTTATAATATTCACAGAACAATAAAACAAACCATATTCACATTATTCATTTAAAACAACCTTTTAAAAGTTTAATCTTTATACATTGTACACGCACTAAGATAAGTTTTCTTTAACCTCCGTCCGTACAGTCATATTAATTCAAAAGATTTAGTATAAGGCTCTTTTGTCTTTAATCATACCAGAATGCACAAGCAGAAAAACAACCGAATGCATATTTTATTCTTGGGAGTTTTTGCGTATGTCCATCTGCAATCGTTACGGCGATAAAAAAACAAGCAGTATAAAACTGATTCAGTAGTTTTAATAAACCTGAGGATACGCAGGTAAGGGTCACCAATCTAATTGTAGTACTTAGTGTTATAACTTGTAGCCGAGTGAATGCCCTGTTAACGTGATAAAACCGCCAATCAGAGAGCAGCGAATTATCGATCGAACCAATGATATACGGAAACCGTACGAGCAGTTTAGAGTACTTGTCGGTTCTGCTTCTGCCTAGCCCAGCCACTTAAGTCCAGAACAGCCTTTGCGGTATGAATCATTATATCTCAAACATACTGAGTTTATATACCAATCAAACTGACCACATCGTACCATAAAATAAGAAACAACATTTGTACAAGATTCAGCTAAAAGTGGCTATGAATGAGGGGAACAGTAATTAATAGACTGGGTATAACTCAAGAACAGTAAATCATATAATAATAGCTCATAGGTCAAAAAAGCCTATAATAAGGGGACATGAATATGAATAGTTTAGTTATCTAGAAATTATACGATAAAAAACATATGCATATTATTGGTTTATAAATAGATCCCAAAGTTAGCATTACCCTTATCGGAGCATAACACTTAGAAATAAGAAACTTGATGATAACTTTCTTATTATATACCGAGAATAAATATGGACAATTATTTAGACCTGAAGCAATTATTCCCTCCTATGAATTTTGATATAACAATGACATCAACTCCGTCTCTTAATTGTCCTACTAAAATTATTTAGATTACTACACTTCTCATCATGAAAAGGATGCAAGAACAAAACAACCAATAACTAGATGAAAGAACTAGCAGAAATAAAGAATACAGGATACAAGATATAAAATGATGCGACATTTAATTTAAAAGATGAAACGTAAGTACACATGCTCAACTGCAACCGATTTATATCTACAAGAAGTCAATAGTTGTCGATTGCAACTATCTTGTAGATCTAAACCAAGAATTCTGAATATTTTGACCAACAGTTAATGATTTACGAAGTGACATAATATTTTTCTTTAAAGCAGTAATTTGGTGGTTAAAATACTTGACTGAAACATTAGGTTTGAGGTTTTAACTACTCGGAACATTTTGTCAATCGACCAAAGTGGTAGTTTGTCAATACGGTTGTCAAATGTTTTGTTGTGGTTCATATGGGAGGCTGATATTTTCCACTTGGGCTTGAAAGAAGTTTGCTATTCTACCAAGCTTTTCCGACTGGTCACAATCACTGATTGTCCCAATATATAAAAAGGGGTCAAAATCATCCTGCGATAACCATAGAGGGATTAGTCTGACTAACATAGTATCTAAAATACTAGCCTCAATAATTATCAGGCGCCTAACTAAGACTCGTGAACTGCAAACACGAGAAAATCAGGCTGGCTTCAGACCTGGTCGTGGCTGTATCGACCACATATTCACCATTCGTCAAGTTTTAGAGCACAGACATGCTTATCGGCGTCCGACAATGATAGTTTTTCTTGACTTGAAAGCAGCATTTGACTCTGTAGACCGAGAGGTTCTGTGGCAGTGTCTGTCATTGAAAGGTGTACCTGAGAAGTACATAAACCTTGTGAAGGCTCTTTACTCGAACACTATCAGTCGAGTGAGAGCTTATGGCGAACTGTCATATGATTTTACAACCTCAAGTGGTGTCCGTCAAGGCTGTCCACTATCCCCCTTTTTGTTTAACTTCATTATAGACCTGTTGCTGCAAATGACACTCTCGTCGACTGAGTTTACAGGAATTGATCTCCTACCAGGGGGACCACTAAGCGACTTAGAATACGCAGATGACATAGTCCTGTTTGGTGAAGACGCTGACAAAATGCAGAGTCTTCTGTTGGAACTGAGTAATAATGCCAGGATGTTTGGGATGCGTTTCTCCCCATCCAAATGTAAATTGTTACTCCAGGACTGGCCTGCGTCAACACTCGAACTAAGGATAGGGAGTGAAGTAGTCGAACGCGTTGACAACTTCACTTATCTTGGAAGTCTGATCAGCCCTAATGGGTTGGTGTCTGACGAAATCTCAGCACGGATTCAAAAAGCTCGTTTGGCTTTTGCCAACTTACGTCACCTATGGCGAAGACGAGATATCCGTCTATCAATTAAGGGACGAGTATACTGCGCATCAGTTCGCTCTGTTCTACTTTACGGCTGCGAAACATGGCCATTAAGAGTAGAAGATACTCGTAGGTTACTAGTATTTGACCACAGATGCCTTAGTAATATTGCTCGCATCTGCTGGGATCACCGAGTAAGTAATAGTGAGGTTAGACGCAGGGTATTAGGGAACGATGGTAAATCAGTTGATGAGGTGATGAATCTCCATCGACTGAGATGGTTGGGCCATGTGTTACGTATGCCTGAACACCGATTACCACGACGCGCTATGATGACTAGTATTGGGGACGGTTGGAAGAGAGTTAGGGGCGGCCAAACCAAAACATGGCATCAGTGTTTGAAGTCACTAACTTCTAGCCTGAGTCATGTTGGCAGATGCAGACTACCTGGTTGGGGTCCGCGTGACTATCGTAATAAATGGTTGGAGACTGTAGGTGACATGGCTCAGAATCGATCACAATGGCGTAGGTGTATACACTCTTTATCTTCCCTTAAACCTTGAGATTAAAATTGCTTCATATCTCTCTTCCTTCCTGTACTATATCTTTCTATACAATCTTTCTTTATATACTACCACCACTAAATTAATTGCTTCTATGAATCCGGTGTTCATCTTGTTGTGCTAAAGAGGTATGGCAACTTGGACCGATGCATATATGTGCCTGGTCCTACGTTGTAGCTGACTGACTGACTGAAGCTTTTCTTCAGAACAAATTATAAGTGTTTATAAAACTTTAGTATCTTTTAAATGAGTATGAGTGGAATTCAAGTACAGACAAGTTTCTCTTTGTTTAAAGGATATTTTGTACTACTGAACATAGCAATCAATGGTAGTCCTAATAAACGAAGGGGTGGAAAGTCACGACCCAAATGGTGTAAATTTTGAAACTACTGTTTGTGTACTGTACTGTCTAATGTCAAACTCTACAACATGGACTGAACAAACTGTGGGTTCCATACATTAAATGTTACGCGTGAGTTAAGACTCATGACAGGATAATTGAACGTATACTTGAAGCATCTTGACCACGATACCATAAGGAACTGTATCTATCACTAGTAAATCTAACCACCAAACCTTTAAAGCATCACTGTGGGGTTACCTCACTAGATTACGTATGTAGATGTTCACGTGTTTGGTCTATATGAAGTGACTGACTAACGTGGAATACATGGAAGGATTTGCATTATTTTGCGTACATCTTGAAAGTCTTGAACCCTGAAGGTTTGAATTTTTCAAGTATGCATTGAAATGTCAAGGATCTAAATACTTTAGGGACAGTTTGCATTCTCAATCAGTCTGGTTTTGAAAAACGATGTATACTGAACATACAATATACATGAATAGTTAGGTTTTACTTTTAATTCCAATTACTGCTTAAGTTGAATCACATATAAAAATGACTCAGAAGGCATTTGACAGCGCGTATTGTCTTCTTGTTAGCAAAGTTTAATTTTTTAAGCCCAACTAAAGGCGCTGAGCGGAAGATATATTACCTCTGGTTATTGAATAAACACATGACTTTAAACTAACCTTTGGTTCAGGAGGTGGCATTAGACCAAGTCTAACTTTTTCTTGTTTTTCTCTCTGAGCTTCCTGACGGTTTTGACGTCTAAGCTTTTTACGCTCCTTTTTCGTTAGGAGCAATGGTATTTCCGGTGGCTTGGACAGATCAGTTGGGGGTTTCAACTTGACTGGATGTTCCACCAAACATGTGATCCAGGCTTTATTAACCGCAGCAGAGACAGGGAGGCCATGGATTGCTAGTTCATCTAAAGTAGAGTAACTAGGGTAGGAAAATAAAACTATAAAGAAACAACCCACCTAGTTACACCCTCCTTCAGAATATAAGCATCCCACCATTCCAGCAATGGTATATCTGTCTCATCAATGGAACGTTTGGGCTGGATGGTCGACAGTTTGGCTGCACTAGCAATACCCGTTTTCCTGACAGCCTGGGCGACGGATTCCTGTAAGATTTGAAGTTGGAACTTGGTTCGCATGCGCTGAGCCATTTTGACGAACTTTCCAGGTTCATGGAAACTCAGCTGTCGTTTTGGACGTGAAGCAGCTTTAACTCTGAGAAAATCACATTATTAACTGGTTATACCTTAGCCGAGGATCAAAAAATATGGTTGAGACTGAAGACTTTTGAGGTTTCTTCTGAGTTGTGGTTTGAAGAACCTCTTTGAACTGTTGAGCACGCTTAGCTCTGAGATTGGCCTGAAAACATATTTGCTTCAACATTTACATACTTTAAGTGTTGGTGTGTAGTGAGTAAGCTGTATTTCCTCACCAGTAGAAGCATCGATAGTTTTACCTTCCTCGTCGAAGATCACACTAATCAGATAGTAAATTGATAGCAGTATACTTACTTGGGAATATCCTTCGACTTTCTAGTGAAAAAAGATAAATACGTATTATTACTTTACCTGGAATCACTGTTCACAGAATGGCTACTCAGAATTCCTGAGTTCAAGCGAGCGTTTATTTGCGCTTGTAGCTGAGCAGCTCGCCTCATTTTATCAACTGTCTCTGTATCAGGAATGACTCCTGGAGGAAAATTTAATCCATTAGCGGCACCATTCTCCGTCTAAGAATAAATTAACTCCTCCAAAAATTAAAAACCTACCAAGCCAAGCTCAAACTTCCGTTGAGCTATTGCTCTCTGAGCATTAGCCATCATTTCACGGATCTTTCCTGCGGTGAGCTCCACACTTATTTGAAATATATAAATAATTTCTACATACGGTGCAGCTCCTGTATTTGCTGGCCCAGCGTTAAATGTCGACATCCCGAACTTCTTTATAACCTTGAGAGAACGGAAATCCAAATCTAGCACCTATCCACACATAGCAATTAAAACACTGTTGTGACCATCAGAAACTTAAGACAAAACGTTAGTGGTAGTCTTCACATAAAATAATAATGAATCTATGTACCAATATGCACTACCATCAGAACTTTTCGTGCATTACATAGAAAAAACGTTTAGTGCCGAATCTTATTAAAGTTTGGTTTCTCCTACTCATAGTTCATACTGATGAGTAACATAAATCAGTCAGACTTTTATCTTTTAGTCAGCCAAACAGTAAATTTTTCAGAGCAATGAGTTTGCTTTCGCCAGACAAAGGCGTAGTGACCTGCACATAGTCATAGCCTTTATGTGAATTAACATGAGCACAATTTGAAAAAAACAGCAGCATTTTTCCTCAATGCGTAAATTTTATGGTTTTGATCGTTTATTATTCATCAAGACTACTGTTTTCACCTTAATTAATTTTATTTTTGTTAAAGTGATATCAAGAGTGTCTTTTTCGTAAGTAATTTATCATCTGTAGTTTTTTTAGTATATCGATTTTTTAATTGTCACACTTTTGGATCGAACAGTTGCCGCTTTTCTTATTTTTCTGGTCATTGGTTTTTTGTTCTTGCTTTTTTCTGTGTCCTGTTTATCTAGAACCCTCCAAATAATTAGTGAACAGTATGGTGTGACTAGTGTAAAAGATGGTACCACGAATTTAGCACTTAACAAACTCCTGAGGATTTCAAACGGGTTAGTAAAAACAGATGCGCGTGTCTGTGTCAGCGATGCTAGAAATAAAAAAACTCGCTATCCAAAGCCATTTCAGTGGTGAACATCGCTAAATAGAGTATAAGCAAGCGTAATAGAGATAGGGTCACATAGATTGTAAGCTAAGAACACAGAACTCGTTCTCAGCATAACGTTGGGTTAACAAAGGATCTACTTAACCAGCTTTACCTAAGAATACCTCTGGGTTCACCTTGCTGAAGGCTTATGGACGATGTAGGTGAACGAACTTGAAGCAGAGTTAAATCAGGCTGCTAAAGTCAGTATTTATATCTCCCAAGGAAGGGGACCTAATGCCATAGAATGGACATAGACTAAATGGGTAGGGATCTTTTGTCCGTAAAGACGTGCGCCTGCAGACTGTATGAAATGATGGGAAGCTGAAAAGGAACTAGAACCAATGTTAAATGCTGGCAAGAAGGATCTTAAAATTCTAGCTTTTCGGGCGGCGAGGCATTGACAGAGAACGATGCTGAATTAAATTTGAGTGCAGCACGAAGCCATTTGAATTGTCTTCAAAACTGTTACGGAAATGCCCGTGGCTTTCTCAACAAGAGAGAGAGGCCAGATGTACAGTGATAACATTAAGCTGGATATCATAGCTGCCACAGAAATTTGTCTGACGCTGTCAGTGAAGAGTAGGAAACTTGATTCTGAAAGTCTCAAATTAACAAGAGCGAACAAAACCCGGAAGCCTAAAGCAGGGGGAGTGGCCCCGTACACTATAAATATTACCCCCTTTAGCGTTATTGACAACACATCCCATGGAAGTGGGACGTACGAATTAGTTAGTTTCCACTTGAAATGCTAAGGACAAGATATGTTGGTTGGTTTGGTCTACCGCAGTCCAAATTGTGAGATGAATAAAATGTCAGCGTTAGAACTTGATCATTGAGTGGTCTGTATTTAACTTTAGGAGACTTTAACTTACTTACGGTAGAGTGAAAAAGTCTAAGGACTAAGTTGTTAGAAAATGCCTTAGAAGAGAAGCTGGTTGACGCTATCATCATATGTGCCTTAGTGCAATGTGTGAAAGAAGCAACTAGGTACGACTCTGAATCCGAATCACCCTTATTAAATCTCATACTGGTCCACTATAAGCATGATGTCATAAACCTCTACTATATGACACTCTTAAGTAAGAGTGACCATGCAGTTTTAGTCTTTGATTTCCATTTCGTTTCAAACAACGATTTCTCAGCTAAAGCCGAACCAAACGTTCGGAATGCAAACATACAAATTACAAACTGAGCAACTTTATTAGATTTGACGAGAGAATCAGGATGCCCTATTAAAACGACGAGGAGGTTCTCAGAAGTTTGTAAGTAAAAGTTACTGCACCGAACATCCCGTGGATTACACCAAGGGATCTGAGAAACTCCCCATCGCTTTTCAATAAATAGGTTTACACCCTTCCCAATAAGTACAAAAGAATGGGTACCGATGGGGCAGTCTCATTATCGAGAAACTCGTAACATTAATGTCTCGACCCTCCGAAAACCTGTAAGATTGTATAAAGAAAAGCTTGTTAGAGAATCTATAGGATAACACAAATGCTTACACTACTACAAAACTAAAGGACTAAGAGAACAGGTGACATCTCAACGTTGTGAGAAGACAGTAGTACTGCATCACTAGTAGAGGACGACTATGGTACAGCTCAGTTATTCACAAGCTACTAAAGCACTTTGTATACCGTGGAGATGCTCTCCCCTTCAATTCACACAAACCCTGCCTTACACACACTGGACAGTGTGGCCACTAAAAAACTCGATCTGCTTAATAACTTTAATATGGGCGAATCCATGAAATTCGATGGGATATTACTAAATGGACTAACAAATTTTGTCGCAAATCTCTCAAATATATGTTTCTAATCTATCTGAACTCCAAGATTGATTACCAAATAACTGAAAGAACGCCACAGTAAGTCCTGTCTTCCAAATAGATACCAGAACAAACTTGAGAAGTACTGAACTGTAAGCCTAGCCAGCGTGGCTGTTGACATTAAAAAAGATTACTACGAAGTTGTTCAATTATCCAGACGAAATCAAATTTTTTTCTATAAGCAGCATGGCATTAGAACAGGTTATTTACGTCTCACTAACTAATTAGTAGGCCGTGAAAATTGATGCACTCTAGAAGATCAAAAGCTACCCATATATGTGATCCATATTGACTTCAATAGGGCTCTTGACGGATTCCCTCACGATCAGCTGTTAATAAGTAAAACAATATCGGGATTGATGGCAACTTCAGAAACATCTACTTAAACAAGGCATGTTTTTGCTACATGACAAGATCTCAATTTAACAAAACAAAAGCATCAAATAATTTTAACATCGCGTGGAGAGTTATAACAAATATATCTTTGTGATGTCCTGATCAGAGGAGAATATAGACAGTTGAAGATTACTTTGACATACACACCATATCTTTTCATAAAATCTCTGAATTAGAGTTTTTAAAAAGCACATTTTTGTCCTATTTTGCATCTTAGCATATGTCTCCACACTATATCTCTACTACAATTTTCCTATCATTTCTCTCTCTTACATTTGCAATCTCTAATGATGCTCACTGTATCCTCATATTCGTCCCTAACTCAGGTCTTAGTTTCTAAACTACCTCCAGTCGTCTACCTTAACTTTTTCAATATTGTTTGCATTTCAACACTTTTTCTTTAATCATTCTGCTAGTAATCAAAATCCAATCACGCCTCAAAAACCTTTGAAAGCTCCTGTCTCCAGGCATTCAGCCTAAAGTATAGGGATGCAATTTGACACCTTCGCCGACGATTTCAAATGATTTTAACGACTTGTGCTACTCAATTCATACAGAAACATACAAGCTCATGCCAGTTGTCACCGTTTCAGACATTCACAACTCAATAAACTCAATTCAATAAACAATGGTAGCAATGGTCATTGTAACCATATGGACCACATAAGAAAGTCGCAACTTAACATGAACATCCCTAATCTACTTAAGTACCTTTGCAACCGAAACGTCACTGAAATCCCAGATCAAATCAATGACATGAATGATTTCTTGAGTTACTTTTCTTCAGAGGAGTTTTGAAGAATAGGACGATCCAGCAATGCAATCCCGTTTAATATGCTGTACACACGTGTCCTAAAAAATACCAGGCCTAGGCCGCTTGAATACAGCAATATGACCCATGTAACATGTGTGTACACGTAACCGAAAATCTCCCCTTGATATGCATTCACCAACATTGTTCAAATTCGAAAAGTCTTAAGAAGCAAAAACGTTTATGTCCTTCTAAAATTCGATCAAATAAAAACAGATTTTCATGGATATTCAGATTCCTCCAGATAGAACGCCACGTCCGCGGAAGGTAGAAAAGCTAGTTACAGACCTCTGGTGCAAAAGTCCGAAACTCAGTCTGATCCCAAAGGCTATAAATTATGTCTGATTTTGTGAGAATCTATGACGTGACAAATATGAGACCACCGACAAGCTCTCCCGAATCTCTTAGAATTCAGAACTCAGAAGAAAATCACCCTAATGTAAACAATGTTCTTCCTTTCGGAAATTTAAAAGAATTAGTTTATTTGATAAATTTCGATAAAGCAATGAAAAGACGGGGTTGATCAGACTTATGTGATATATTTGCGCAATACATTTTAAACAATCTAATCACACATATACTTGTTAAGACATTGTTATATGAGAATTAAAAGGTCAACTGGACAAATTAAGGTAAGCCGTAACAAATAAATAAAATGAATAAAATACACAATAACAATGTAATGACCACTCTGGATAATAAATCAGCATCACTAGGGTAGGTTAAGGGTAAGAACAAATTGTTTTTGAACACATAAGGTGCGGTTTCAACTTCTGTATATCCAAGGCTTCAATAAGCCTTAGTATACGTCCTTGAAGGCTTTTGTATAACACTACAAATGCTGACTTGATGTCAACCTAATGACCAATGGATATAGCGCATCAGTTTCAATCTTTCGGACTAAAGCAGATAAGCATACTAACTTCTCAGCACTTCAAGTCATTAAAATAATTGCGAAACAATGCCGATATTATTATACTGTTATTATTATGCTGTTACTATTACTAATAATTCCGGTTACAAAAACAAAATATTTATGTGACTATATCTCGCTGAATAACCTCCCATTGCCATTTCTCGTTAAAGCTCTTAAAGATTTATTATTGTGTACTGACAATGTAAAATTCTCTTCTGAGGGTGAACAATTTCGACAAGTCTATGGCGTAGCTGTTGGTAGCCCTTTGGGACCGTTGCTAGCTGATGTGTTTATGGGGTTTGTTGAAAATCTAGCTGAAAACTGAATTCAAAAGATGTGTCTGTATAAATGATACGTTGATGACATCATAATTATAGGGGGTAAATGTAAAGACGTGAACCGCTCGTCAACAGAAATCAATAGAAGTCAAAAGCATATTCCTCTTATGTGCGAAGAAGATAAGAACAACCAACTTCCTTTTCTAGATATACTAATAAGTAGAAGTGATGATTGTTCCATCCAACGTTCTATATATAGAAAGCACACATGGACAGGACAAAATCTCAATTTCCATAGTCACTGCCCAATTCATTACAAACGTGGATTATTAAAAGACTTATTCAATAGAATCAATCGTATTTGTACTAGAGATACTATTGAAGTAGAAACAAAGTTGTTAACTTATACGTTAATGACAAATGGTTATTCATTTAAGTTCATAAACCGCTGGAAGGGTTGCGATATGATTAGACCTATTACTCTTCTGGCACCCAAAAAGCGAGTTTATATTATGTTACCATTTACGGGCGACTCAAACAGCCTCATGTTGAAACGGAGACTGAAATTAGCCATCAACAGGACATTCTATGCAGTTCAACATGTCATCATTAAAAAGACAAGGTCGATGTTCCCCCAAAAACCTAGACAGCACATAAGCGATTGTGTCACATCCCATTGTGTATACCAATTTACATGTATGTGCGGAAACACGTACATAGGGAGGAGCAATCGTGATTTGCAAATAAGGGTGGCGGAACACATACCTAAATGGCTGCAGAACCAAATGAATTCCAACGGTCAAATAAGATCACAGGATAGATATACAACTTCCTCCATTGCGAAACAGTTAGTTGAAACTGGTCATAAGGTTGACATCAAATCAGCATTTGTAGTGTTGTACAAAAGCCTTCAAGGACGTATACTAAGGCTTATTGAAGCCTTGGATATACAGAAGTTGAAACCGCACCTTATGTGTTCAAAAACAATTTGTTCTTACCCTTAACCTACCCTAGTGATGCTGATTTATTATCCAGAGTGGTCATTACATTGTTATTGTGTATTTTATTCATTTTATTTATTTGTTACGGCTTACCTTAATTTGTCCAGTTGACCTTTTAATTCTCATGTGAAAATTCCCACTTTGACATTTCATAATTAAAAAGGGACGAATCGAGCGAATAAATTTGTTTTCAATTGGTTTTTCTTCATGTCTATGCACTAATATATATATTATTTACAATAATTAAATAACACTCATGTTTAACAATTTCCTTGTGTAGTGGTTTGAGAATTTGCATCAACCATTTTGCTACAGGCTGAGTTATTCATATCTAAAACGGGTCGAAGAGGCAAGCCACTTTTATGTATTTTTGGCAGGCTATATAGCCTTGGTGTACTCGTTCCTGTAGGTTTTACCATTTCGAACACTTTTTCCGAGATAAAACCCTGTTGTTTGATTTGTTTCAACGAATCTATTAGTTGCTTTTTAATCTTGTCTGCCAAGTCGCTATGCGCTTAATCAAATCGATTCTCTAAATTCATATATTACCGAGATGTCAAAAAATGTCAACGAGAGAATTCACGCGGTTGAAGAGCTCCCTGGTAAGTTAAGAAAACAATATCTGGACTATGTTAAGTTGGTGGTTAACTCAAGAAAAGAAAAAAATATGAAACTTAAGTAATATCTAGACAAACAGATTCCAGAAACGAAACTCCCACCTAATCCAGCTAAGTAAGTATACAATTTTTCTAGTATAAAGCTTGATATGACTGAGTTAGAAGCGTTATCATTAGGCCCTAAGTTTTGTGACTTTAAGAACACGGTTAATAAGATGGACGTCGAAATTCAGTTTGAAATTCTTTATGCCCAACCGGCAGAGTTAGTATCTTCATCAAAAGATAATGTCGAATAATAACTTTGATTAGTATTAATCCTTCTCTTCTAATTAATGTAAGTTTATAATCGATGTCATTATATAATTATTACGTAACCTATCTACTCCATGAGTGTTATTTAATTATTGTAAATCATATATATATATATTAGTGTAGAGCCATGATGAAAAACTAATTGAAAATAAATTTCTTTGCTCGATTCGTCCCTTTACATATAAAAATGTCTTAACAAGTATATGTGTGACCAAAATAGTAGCAAAAATTATATAACCGACCACATACTGCACATCGATATTTTCGAACCTTGCAAACCATCAGAAGCATTTAAATAACAACCGATTCTCTTAAATTTCAAAGGAGCTTAAACAAACCTCAAAACTTGGAGACAAACGTTGAGAATATAATTCACCTACGTCATGTATAGAAAAATAATCAGAGGCGCAAAAGGCTACTTATTCACATTCGACGTCCTGACAACCTTCTCGGTTCAGCTTTCAAGATTTCCAGCATGCCTCTATCTGATGTTCACGTCGACAATAGAGAGGAGACGTTTTTGCGCTGTTCTCCCGGCATCTCTTACGGCAGCAGTAAGTATAGTACAAAGGGTGGAAAGATTAGTGGACTTACTCCCCCCTCATAACACAACTCTTACCACAACCAGTCTCACAAGTAGTCACGGAACTACTAATTATACCCTATTCTCTAGCCCACTTATTGTTCATACCTCTCAGTTTCTAATGCATTCGGCCAATTCCCACTCTCTAAGAAATTACTTACCCTAAAACCCTTTTCCCCTTCGTTAATCCAGAAAGTGTGCTTATTACGGAAAAGTGGTGTATATTATCAATGTCTGGTCACTCCTTAGACTCATATAACTACGTTTTCTTTCTATCCAACAGGCGCTAAGGAAGAGGTGACAATGTAATTATTTGTGCTTGTTCAAAAATTCAAGCACATAGATTTGAGTATGAACATATCGATGATATAGCTGACTCCACTTGGGTTGCCGTAAATTGTTGATCGCACAATTATCTACTGGTAGGGTTCATAATCAGGCCACGTCATCCAGTTACTGACTAAAAAGTTGATAAGAAGATATTTTTCATTGTTTCCTGTCAGTCACACAGTCATCAAAAATGTTATTCTAAGTGTTATAACGTATAGATTTCTGGGCCCATATAATATATATGAACGTGCAATGATACAGAAAATACGTACGAGCAGTCTTGGGTGCTATTCGGTCCTTCCTATCTGCCTAGCCCAGCCGTTAAGTCCAAAACACAAATAACAGCCTCAGCAATATGAATCATTATTTACAAGCATACTGGGTTATATATACTAACCAAACAGACCACATATATCAAAAATAGAAAAATAACATTTGTACAGTAATTGGCCAATGTGGCTGTAGCTAGGGGGGAAGTAATCAATAATAATAGTTCCAAGGTCAAAATAAAGGTTATGATAAGAGGAACACGGAAACGATTAGGTCACTTATTTAACAACTATCTAATAGGGAATGGGCATATTGTATTTGTCCATTAATAGACCTCAGATTTAAGTCACTTATTTAACAACTATCCAATAGGAATAGGCTTATTACATTTGTCCATAAATGGACCTCAGATTTATGATTCATAATTCGCCAGGGGATATAACATTAAGAAACTCAACATAGAATTTGACATCAGTTACAGGACATTGTATTAAGTTGTTTACTTGTGTGGTTTCCAACAATCCCAAAGGTTGACTAGAGAGAACGGGATGCTTGAATTAATATTTGCACACAATGTCTGCCCTATCTCGGTGTACGTCAGTCTGGCACTTTTCGTTACTTACCACAGAGTCCTATTGACCATATCTCATCCACTCGACATTATACTATCAATCTATAAAAGTGAAACAGAATAATAGCGAAGTAGATTAATAAACAAGCATGCATGGACGCCGAAACTCTTATTCGATACTTAGCGTGGGATCACTTCGCCACAAATAAAATTGACGTCCCACTTTTGATCTTCATCGCGATTAGACATACCGACTTGATCGCACTGCACAAGATTTAGATTGTCATTTATAACGCCTAGAGGGGACAGAATATTTTTAAATTTTAAAGAAAAATCTCAGAATATTAAAGTACGGCCACCATTAAGTACTAAAACGTTTGTTAACTTTATACTCGTTTGACAGAAATATTTCATCTTGATGAAGTTATCTTTGAACCCTAGAATTAGAGACAGAATGAACGCAAACTAATCTGTACTTCGGTTTTTCAAATCCTATGTGAAATCAAATTCCCTTAATAGAGTCAGAGTCTTCATAATCAATGGTAGACTGTAGACGACCCTGATACTGTTCGTGGACAACAACCATTTCTCGCAATGCTACAACACGGAAACCAAAATCTCCATCATTCGGCTCCCACTGTTGACATCTATGCACCTGTCCACAATTGATTTAACGACCAAAAAGGTCAATCAGGCTACAACTACCCCAAAAATGTCCTATGATGTTGGACCTGATGGGATTTCTGCAACATTCGCGGAGCATGTCAGTAGATAGTTTCCGTTATCCTGTTTAGACTGTTCAATCTATCACTGGTTACTCAAGCCTAACCATCTATATAAAAAAGATCACTCATCATCCCTAGATCCAAAACGGAGTCAAGTAACAATAAGCAAACTGTAGGCTCATTATCTTGATGTTCATGCTTTCAAAAGTCAAAGAAAAATCACATACAAAAACTTTGCCCGTTTTCACTTTCGGGAAGCCTGATAAGCCATTCTCAACGTCAGTTTGTGGTAAAAAAAAAACCATGTTCCACATTTCAGTTGAAAATTTCTGATCGAATTGTCAAGCGGAAAGATTTTGATCAGTCGGTATTAATCCCATGCTTTTATTCTAATAAGGCCTTCAACAGTTTCTTTTTCTAGGTCTTTCCTAATTTGGCACACGGGGTCCCCTTTTATTCTGGTCAAAGATTATTTCACAGCACAGCGAAATCATTAGCTTAGAATCTTGCCACTCCAAACCGATAAATATAATCAATGGGGCTATACAAGAAAGTGTGACTGGCCCACCACTCTTTCTCCTTTTCATCAATGACGCATGATCACCCTTCAACACACAATGAAGCTTTTCTGTCCCTTTCAAAAAGTGGTTTATTCTTTCTCGTCTCCTACCAAAAGTGTTGTATTTCAGCGGTAATCCGAGAAGACAAACAAGTTATACGAGTGGTCTGTGTCGTTAAATTTGTCACTAAATGCTGACAAAAATGAATTTATTTAATTTGGCCGCAGACATTACCTAAATGTGTTTCTACACAGACACGTACTGAAACCCTCAACTCTGTACATAACTTGAGTCTGAAATACAGCAGCAGTTTGAACTTTTCGAATCACATTGCATCTCAAGCATTCAAAGCAAGAAAGCTAATTGCATCAACATCACAAGACCATCGAATCTAGATTATTATCATATTAAAAAACGTACCATACCCATCCTTGAATAAGTTTTTCTAGTTTAGAGTAATTGCAGGTACAATGAGGTAATGCAAATTGAAGGTGTTTAGTGGCATAATAACTTGGGTCGATTGATTGAGGATCAACTGAAAATATCCGAGCAATATTGAGACATTATAGCTCAGGTATCTATTTAATTCCTTATTTTGTGTAGGCATTATATTTCGTATTATTTTGTATCGAATTCTTTGTGTCTTTGTGGAAGATAACTTCGGACTTAAACTGCCCTGTCCCACAATCCAAATAAAGTCCTATTAGACCACTTAAAAATAAAACGAGGGATATCTACCAGCACACAAAAGACTTACTAGATCTGTTTTTCGGTAATACGACAATAAGGATTGTCGTAAGAGATGTTAACAACTCAAGTTAAAATCCTCTCTGAATTAGATGCAATAAATTAGACCTTGTCATTATCAACCGGTTTATAAATGGAATTTCTTATTTTGCAACATACACCCCTTCGTGCACTATCATATCATCTCTCGAACTGCACAATATTTTGTCGATTCCAAGAACCTATGCAAACTTACATCAGAATTTCCCGGCTATTTGATATTTAACCATGTGAAACGTACTCACGACATAACCTCGTCGCATCATTATAAACTACTACTGCACAAACTCCTGTTCTGCCATCAAATATTACTGCATTATTGATTTATTTCTGAATTCATTTTGTATTATGCATATTACCATCCATTATTGTTCAGTTCCACAAACATACTTATTAAATTAGTCACACGTTTCGTTTTTCTTTTTCTCCTTTTTTATCTCGAGTAAACACTATTCTTCCAAATACTACAGAGCCTGTTTAAGTATGATGAATATCACGTAAATATTATTAAAAAGTGTGTATGATTCTGATACAGATCTAAAGACGCGGATTGGCACAGCAAAAGCAGCATATATACAACTGAAGAACATCTGGAACTCAAGATAATTGTCAACCAACACCACGATCAGAATTTTCGATACAAATGTCAAGACAGTTCGACTGTAGGGGCGGAAACTTGGAGAACTACGAAAGCCATCATCCAGAAGATACATGCGTTTGTTAACAGTTTTCTGTGCAAGATACTTCCCATCCATTGGCCAGACATCAGCAACAACCTACTGTGGGAGAGGACAAACCAGATTTCGTTGAAGGAAGAAATCATGAAGAAGCGCTGGAAGTGTATAGGACACATTGAGGAAATCACCCAACTGCGTTTCAAGGCAAGCCCTCAAATGGAATCCTGAAGACCAAAGGAGAAGAGGAAGACCTATGAACACATTACACTGAGAAATCGAGACAAACATGAGAAGAATGAACAAAATTTGAGTAAAAGTAGAAAGGAAAGCCCAGGACAGAATGGGTTGGAGAATACTGGTCGGCTCCATTGAGAGTAACAGGCGTAAGTAAGTAAGTGTTTGATTAAATTTCTGAAGAAAAACGAAATGCATGTTCATAATAACGAGCAAGCTTAAAGACATTATGAGTTCAGTTAAACCAGCATACACTTAGCCACAATCAATGGATGTTTTAACCGATCTTACGACTTGGTTTGCACGTTTCCATACGTTGCGACTCATTATGCCAACTCCCGTTGTTGGATAAGATTGAACTTGTAAAGTTCTTTGTCGTGAACACAAGTAATAGTTGTATTTTCAACAGCTATTATTTCAAAAATAAAATAACTAAGAAAGTCTTCCTGATATATGCTCATTTATATCACTATAAAAACACCGAACAAAAGTCAAGGTTTTTTTGATATGTTGTAATGGTCTTCAATAAACAGATTGGTAACTTTACTCTCCTTTCTTGTTATTTTAGGTCATGAAGGCGTGCCTGAATACCTGGGCTACCTGTTTCTGCCATCTAAATATTTCAACAAGTTATCTGGGGTTTTCAATTTTGTTTTAGCTTATCATTATGTCTACTAATCGCATAACCTATACAGGCGCGTTTATGAAAAGCTTACGTCCTTTCGCTGCAAAAATTACAAACAAGTACAATAAGAGACATCGTGGTGGTTGGCAATATGCTTTAAAGAGAATAAACATTAATCAAATGTCGATTCCCGAGCTGCTTAACTCTAACTCTCGATCACTGACTAACAAGGTGGACTATCTCCAATTTCTGCTAAGTCAAAACATGTATCGTAATTGTGGTGTCATCACAATTCAAGAATCTTGGTTAACTGGCTTACAGGATGATTGTTTAGTATCATTACGTGATTTTAATATCTATCGTCAGGATCGATCAAACAATAAAAAGTCCTGTGGTGGCGGAGTAGCTACGTTTGTGAACGTTAAATGGTGTCGATCTATTTTTGCCTGTTTTAAGTTTTAAAATGACTTTATTGACTGTCTAACTTTAAGGTGCCGTCCAAAACACCTAAATAAATACAAATATATTTATGTTACCAATATCTACATTACTCCAGACTGCACATCACCTGCGCTATCTGTCTTCGCTGATAAATTTACTGAATTCGCCGTTACTGCCTTCAATGATTCACTTTCAATGGTATGTGGTGATTTCAATTCATGTGACTGTAACTTCCTTACATCACTAGGTTACCTAAATGTAGTAGATTTTCCTACTCGTTTGAATGCTCATGTTCATTAATGATGTGGATACCTATGTGACTCGCAAACGTGCTCCATTGTCTAGCTCGGATCACTGTATAATTCGTGTTCTACCTAAAGTATATGGTAAACATGGAAAGAGTACACACATACACCATACCAAAAAAGTAATATACAGGAATTACTCAGAAGAAAATTTACAAAATCCAAAAAACATGTTTCGTACGACTAACTGGGAATTATTTACAGATGACTCAATAGAAAACACAACTGATTTTATCACCTGTTATCTTAAGTTCTGTTTTGATATTTGCTGTCCTACCGAAACCTTCTTTTTAAGTTTCGATCGACTTACATCTCCACAACTAAAACGACTACGGAGGGTAAAATAAAGGATGTTTAAGGGGAAAAATACTACTGAATTTCGTAAGTTAAATGATCAAATAAACCAAGAGATTATACGTCTAAACTCTGTGTTTACTCAAAAACTCTTATCCTGTAAAAACTTTCCAAGTATGTGGAAACTCTTTAAAGAAATTACAGGGAACAGGAAGACTAGAAGCGATAACCAGCTGAAAGTTTGTGACTTAAATAAGTCTTTTATACGTCAGTCATCTGACATAATGCTCCCTATATCCAAGGGTATGAAGAATAATTGTGTTTCCAGTTTCACTGAAAATGATGTCCGAAAACGTCTCCAGTCACTTAATTCATCCCAATGTTTAGGACCTGATGGTATCCCAAACCTCATTTTTTAAAAATGCGCCGATGTTTTATGTTATCCATTAACGAATATCTTTAACAGATTCTTCTCAACTAATGTCTTACCGAAAATGTGGAGAAAGATAAAGATAATACCTATACCAAAGAGAGCTTCTGGTGATAAAAATGCGAAACTTAGACCCATAGCAATAACTTCACCTTTCATCAAAATAATGAAAAAATTACTGATACAACCACTTCAACCTGCAATAAAAGAGCACTGTGATCCATATCAGTTTGCTTACAAATGCAAAAGAAGCACATTAGATGCCGTTGCTGTTCTGCATCACAATGTAGTGTTCGGGTTGGAAAGGGGCAAGAAGTATGTTAGATGCGCTTTCCTAAACTTTACCTCTGCTTTGATTCTATTCCAAGACACCTCTTACTTAACAAGCTGATCAGCATCGACACTGACAGCTGGATAACCAATTGGCTATGTTCCTATCTTTCTGGAAGGGAACAGTACACTGTCTTTGAAGGAAAGTGTTCAACATCTCTACTGTCTACTGTAGGTGTGCCACAAGGAGCTGTTCTTTCACCTTTGCTCTTCTCTTTTTTTCTGCATGATCTGCCATCTTCCACTGAAAACACTTTTGTAAAATATGCGGACGACCTGACTGTATGTATGCCGATTTCTACCTCCTTACATCCCATAGAATTGAATGAGTTTTTATCTCGTATTGAAAGGTGGTCTGTTGGTAATGGTCTCTTACTCAATCCATCTAAATGCCAAGCTGTTAATTTTAGCTTGAGACATGGACAGAACCCACACTATTTTGGGATCACATAATGCTTGTGCCATTGGAGACTCCTTAATAAACACAGTATCGAAAGTCAAATATCTTGGTGTCATTTTCTCCTCTGATCTTTCTTCGTCTTCTCATGTTTTACTCTTATCGAAAAAAGTTTACCGTTTGACATACTACATAAAGAGGCTGCATGCTTTTGGGATTACTCGCCACTTACTCTTACACTTTGTAAATTCCTGTATATTACCTATTATTCTATATTGTTCTCCATTATTCTTTCATGGGCTTTTGAGAAAAGACTTTGCTGTTTTGCGTAGAGTGCTGAAGGCGGTTTGCAAGGTATGTGGTGAATCTTTTGAAGTCATTATTAATATGCTTGTGGATAGAAATCTTAAGTCTTGCAAACTCTTAGCAGGTGTTATCTTATCAGATACTAACCATCCCCTTCATTCATATCTTTCTCCTTGTATATCTTCTGGTAGAACGAGACGTTAATACATTAAAATCCATGCACGCAGGCAATTCTATAAAAGTTCTGTAATACCTTACTTAGCAACACTACTTTGTGACGAACAGGCTGTTAGAGTTGACCTAGTAAATAACCTGTCTTCTTAAGCATGTTTCAAATTCGATAATTTGTATAAAGTCAGTTTTTCTTAAACCTTTTTTTAGTTTATTTCTGTTCTGTTTTTTTTGTTTGTTTTTTTTTGGTAAAATACTTGTTGAAATAACTCGTGCTGAGAATTCTATATTGTACCAGATCATAATATTGAATAAAGCCATTAATAATAATAATAATAACCTTCTTTAGGGCATAAAAAAACTGGAAACAGCGATTAATCTAATTTATATTCGAAAATATATTTCACTTGCTGCTGTTTGTTAGGCTGCAGTTGATAGGCTGCAGTCAATCTTCGAGAAGTGCCCAACCAAGGACCTGACCATTCTAATGGGAGATTTCAATGCCAAGGTTGGAAAGGACAACACTGGATACGAAGACGTCATGGGACAATATGGACTGGGAGGAAGGAACGAAAATGGTGAGAGATTTGCAAACCTATGTGCCTTCAATAAACTGGTCATAGGTGGCACCATATTCCCACACAAAAACATACACAAAGCCACTTGGATTTCACCGGATCACACTACACAGAATCAAATCGACCATGTCTGCATCAACAAAAAGTTCAGGAGGACGATGGAGGATGTGAGAACCAGAAGAGGAGCTGATATAGCATCCGATCACCATTTGCTGGTCGCCAAGATGAAACTAAAACTCAAGAAGCACTGGACAATGGCGCGGACAACATCACAAAAGTTTAACACGGCCTTTCTTCGAGATGCTGACAAACTCAACGAATTTAACATAGCCCTCAGCAACAGGTTCGAGGCCTTTCATGACCTACTCAATGGAGAGGGAACCACCATAGAGAGCAGCTGGAAAGGTATCAAGGAGGCAATCGTTTCAACATGTCAGGAGGTTCTGGGCCAAAAGAAGCACCATCACAAGGAATGGATCACTGTTGGTACACTGGATAAAATTGAAGCAAGGAGGAACAAGAAGGTAGCAATCAATACCAGCCGAACCAGAGCGGAAAAAGCCAAGGCACAAGCCGAATACACAGAGGCAAACAAGCAAGTGAAGAGGAGCATCAGGACCGACAAACGTAAATATGTGGAAGATTTAGCGATGACAGCGGAAAAGGCTGCAAGAGAGGGAAACATGAGACAACTGTATGATACGACAAAGAAACTTGCTGGAAATTACCGTAAACCAGAAAGACCAGTGAAAAAGAAGGAAGGCAAAGTAATCACCGACATTGAAGAACAACGAAACAAGTGGGTAGAACACTTCAAGGAACTCTTGAATCGACCAGCTCCACTGAACCCACCCAACATCGAAGCAGCACCCACAGACCTCACAATCGATACTGGCCCACCCACAATTGAAGAGATCAGCATGGCCATTAGACAAATCAAGAGTGGCAAAGCAGCGGGACCAGACAACATCCCGGCAGAGGCACTGAAAACAAATGTAACAGCAACTGCCAAGATACTCCACATCCTCTTCAGTAAGATTTGGGACGAAGAACAAGTACCAACAGACTGGAAAAAAGTACTTCTGATCAAGATACCAAAGAAAGGTGATCTTAGCAAGTGCGACAACTACAGGGGCATCACTCTCCTCTCAATACCAGGAAAAGTCTTCAACCGAGTATTGTTAAACAGGATGAAGGATTCCGTAGACGCCCAACTTCGAGATCAACAGGGTGGATTTCGTAAGGATAGATCGTGCACAGATCAAATCGCAACTCTACGTATCTTTGTGGAACAATCAATCGAATGGAATTCATCACTCTACATCAACTTCATCAACTACGAGAAGGCATTTGATAGCGTGGACAGGACGATACTATGGAGGTTTCTTCGACACTACGGCGTGCCTGAGAAAATAGTCAATATCATACGGAACTCCTATGATGGACTAAACTGCCACTCCACGGAGGACAACTCACCGACTCATTCGAGGTAAAGACCGGTGTTAGACAAGGTTGCTTACTCTCACCGTTTCTCTTTCTCCTGGTGATCGACTGGATTATGAAGACGTCAACGACTGGAGGAAAGCACGGGATACAGTGGACAGGCAGGATGCAGCTTGACGATTTAGACTTCGCGGATGATCTGGCTCTTCTATCACAAACGCAACAACAAATGCAGGAGAAAACGACCAGTGTAGCAGCAGCCTCAGCAGCAGTAGGTCTCAATATAAACAAAGGGAAAAGCAAGACTCTCATATACAATACAATATGCACCAATCAAATTACACTTGGCGGAGAAGCTTTGGAGGATGTGGAAACCTTTACGTATCTGGGCAGCATCATTGATGAACACGGTGGATCAGATGCAGATGTGAGGGCGCGGATCGGCAAAGCAAGAGCAGCATACTTACAACTGAAAAACATCTGGAGCTCAAAACAATTGTCAACCAACACCAAGGTTAGAATTTTCAATACAAATGTCAAGACAGTTCTTCTGTATGGGGCAGAGACGTGGAGAACTACGAAAACCATTATCCAGAAGATACAAGTGTTTATTAACAGCTGTCTACTCAAGATACTTCGGATCCGATGGCCAGACACTATCAGCAACAAGTCACTGTAGGAGACAACAAACCAGATTCCAGCGGAGGAAGCGCTGGAAGTGGATAGGGCACACTTTGAGGAAATCACCCAATTGCGTCACAAGACAAGCCTTCACATGGAATCCTGAAGGTCGAAGGAGAAGAGGAAGACCAAAGAACACATTACGCCGAGAAATAGAGACAGACATGAGAAGAATGAACAAGAACTGGAAAGAACTAGAAAAGAAGGCCCAGGACAGAGTGGGTTGGAGAAAGCTGGTCGGCGGCCTATGCTCCATTGGGAGTAACAGGCGAAAGTAAGTAAGTAAGTCTTCATCCTAGTTGTTGGTCGGCGCATAGCATTGGATGATGTTCATTGTAATGCCCTCTCTCTTTGTTCTGAAGGAGGCTTTGATGATCCTTGGTCCATGAGATTCCCATCCAATAAGTGCATTTTGTGCTTTTCTGGACAGCATCAATGCAACTCCTTGTGTATGTGGGGCATTTTCTTCTTCATGACCGGAGTATAACAGAAGTTCTCCTGAAGACAGTCGTTGTTGTTCAAGCTACGTCCAATGTGTTTCACTGATTTCAAGCACTTCCAGGTTGTATTTCCTCATTTCCGCAGAAATTTGGAAGACTCTGCCGGTCTCCCACATTGTCCGGAAATTCCATGTACCTATAAAAATTGTCGCTCTGGTTGTAAGAAGGTGCATCGGCCTCATGACTTCCGAATGAACTCGGCTTTCATCATGAGAAGTCATAATTATTCCTTCTACTCCCAGGGCAGAGTTTGAATGGTTTGAATGATTTTTTCTGGTTAGCGTTTTTTAGCGAGTTGATTTTCTACGGGATGGGTTCGCTAACCCCATGCCCAACCCTCCTCCTTTACCCGGGCTTGGGACCGGCAGTAAACCCCAGAGGAGCTACAGGCGGAGTTAATTCTATATTGTACCAGTTTGTAATATTGAATAAAGCCAATAATAATAATAATTTCAGCACGATTTCAGGCCTTTGATAATTTAGACAGCTTGACGTTACTCTACTCCTAATTACAACTCAACATATTTGCTACACCCATTTTCTTTGTCCATATTCGTGATAATTACTAAGAAACAAATAGGAATCACTATTTTCGAATCTTGTTGAACCCAGTTCAAGTTCAGATTCCGCCAGAAAATTCAACAAAATCAATGGAGACGAAGTGAACCAGGTTGTCATAATCGTTATGACGAATTACCTGAAAGTTTGCAATAACTATTGTTAATTAGACACCAAAAAGGTACGGCGATACTGATTTTGACGAATTAAAAACAGAAGAACAGACGAGATAGCGGCATCTTTATTAATTTTAGATGCCAAGTGATATACTTCCTGAAAACTGGGCCCGACTAATAACCTTATCAGATAAACCAAGTGATTTTCCCCATGAAGATGCCACAGTCATGTCACTGAGACCCTACTACATGTAAACTGTGTCTCCATTGATGTAAGACATCGTCGATGTAGTAATGTACAACTTATTAAATTCTTTTCAACAACTTACGCTAAAAAATACTATCATAACTTACAGATTAAGTGAAAGATGTCTCGGATATTCAAGGATTGACAACACTACTGTTTGTAACACCTTTACGACAGAGAATCCCAAACCCAGCCAAACTAGAGGTCAGGAATAAAGGGGTTCAAATGTGTATACGGAAGACAGTCGAGAAGTTACACCGCCTAAGCTGATTCATTGCTGTGCATCCCTCACAGCGTGGCGCGCCCAGTGGTGATAAAATGAGGACGCATAAACTAAATACGTTCTGCTAGGATGTGTCCGGTAAAATTAATGAGGTCAGCATCAATGTCGAAGACCTATGAGACTTTTAGTGATAGGGTTCTGCTTGGTGCTACACTATTGAAGAACTATTAGCGATCGGTTGTTTGAGACATCATTACTCCAGAACCATAGACAAAGGCACAATAAAACTGAGATGAACTTAACTCGTACAAACTTGAAAGGAACAGTCAGTTAGTTCAATAATTTTTGTAGTTAAATTCACGGGGCGATTTTAAGCTAGACCACCATTGAGAACCTGGGATCACTGAATGTTTGTCTTGTCCTGGTGTGGGACTCATCAGTAGTGAGCATACACGATTCCACACGCTGGGCTCAAATTCTAATGATACTCAACAGTATAGGGTTGTCGAGATTGTTGAGTTTTAATCAAGATGATAAACTGTGAATTCGCGTTGCTGAGCGCGTACATACTAGGACAGGATAGTCATCTAGTGCTTCCAGGCTTTCAGTGGTGGTCTAGATCATGTAGGTTGGTTAATTCAACTATTAAAACGACTACAATCCCCATTAATCCTCATTTTGAGTTTGATAGTTGTTTACTATGACCATAAAAGTAATTTCAAACAAGCTGGAAGTCAAAGTTACCTATAACCTTACTTAAGATAGAAAAGCACGTGAAATGTTAGCCTAAATAATGGGCTTTATGTATGATGATAAAAATACATCCACGCTCCCCGAGGTAACCCCCGAAGAGCTGCAAATCAAAGAGCGAAAACCTCAATACGCCCCACTTTTCCTCGCCGTGATTTCCCTCTACTTTGAATGCTATCCCAGCCGAAGTGACCACAGTTACCTCGATGATTATCTTCAATTGAAGACTTGACAAACTCACTCATGAATTATCATCTCCCTCTAGGATCATCTGTCCCTGATGCATGTCTAATAATTTACCGATTATTACCACTAACACACATCAGTAGCTGGTTCCTGTCCCGCTTGATATCATCTCTATTGGCCCCTTTATTTTAACACGGTTTGTATTGCTAATTTATTAATTACCCTATTTATTTATTTCTTAAAACAGTCGTCTTCACCTAGGGCTTGGAATATCACTTTGTTATTTTCTCATACTGCAGCCAATTAACACTCTGTGTGGTAATGTGATGGCTGTTGATATCCAGTAGCTTTTCTGCTCCATGACAAATACACTCACTGGGGTTAAAATATACGCAAATCCACATATAACTGCTACACAGACTTGAACTAATTCAGTCGAGTGACTAGGCTACCACCGATTGGATATTACCAAAGACCCAAAAAATTACTAAAAAAAACAACAAGCGAATGCAGATAAATCAATCCGTTTATACAAGCTCGTGACAAAGTTGTAGTATATTTGGTATTGAACATAAAATAATCAATACCGCTCATATTGCGCACATGACAAATTGTTAACTGTGTAGTGTGCAAAATGGAGGTCGCAATGAATAATCCGAAGCCTTTTCTCAGTGGAATAACTGGGAAGCAGGTCATTGTTAAACTTAAGTGGGGAATGGAGTACAAAGGATACCTTGTATCTGTAGACAGATATATGAACTTGCAACTCCACAGCACGGATGAGTATATTGATAATTGTCATACTGGGAGTTTGGGAGAGGTTCTGATCAGGTGTAATAATGTTTTGTATATCAGAGAGTGCGATGATGATCGATTGGATACTTTGTGATGATTTTATGCTCAGATGTTGAATAATTGTAAAAATATTGCACTTTTCTGTCTTCTGTAATAAATGATACTAACATTCATTGTCTTATTTCTCAGTTATGCTACAATGTTAATCTATATTTTATAAAAACTCAGTGATAACTAACCAATTAGTACTGTCCACATAACCCTGCGCACAACGTTGTTTAAGGCTTTTTTAGAGTTTTGAAAAACCTTTGGAAGTCCACACAAACGTGGTCGTTGTTTAGCATATTATCTCCGGCCACTACAAGCGGAAGGAACATTTAGTAGTTCGACCTTAAGTTCTAATGTTGGGAATATTACTACCGCATGTAGTTCTCTGCTTAGTTAAGGCACCCGAGCTACCACTATACGGCTTTCATCATCAAATCACGTCAGAGGTTTCAAAACATTGGGGCCTTGCAAACCAATTCGCTCATCACACTTAGTGATGAGTCAGTGTTCGATCCATTCTCATTTCTAGTCGGCTATTTGTGGCTTGATGGCTTTGTTCGCTAAATCCTGACATGTATTTCATGTTTCGGTCTTCATTTTTGAATTTTACTCACTGCTGATGAATTTGCTTATGAACTAGGATCCTCAAGATGTCTGTTTACAGGCTTACTACCTAACTACATTTAATGGTCGTATTTGATAACCAGGCAAGGACGTCATCTTCGATAATAAGTACTTTAGTCATTATGGTTAGCAATCGATCATAGACCCTGAAGTTCATATTAGGTGTAGTTTAATTTTAACGTATCCAATTGTTGTGTTTCGAAGCGAAGTGTAGTGAGTTAACCTCATCCGAAGATGAGTAACAAGTTGGTGAAATTGAGGGGACTCAGGTGATTCGTAACAATAGTTTGTCTTTATCGCCTGCAGTTATGGTTGTGACTGGTCAAAACTCGCCTGGTAACCGTTTGATCCGAGGACTCATACTTAACTTTTCATAAAAGAAAATCCTTTACCTTAATGGTCACTAACATGTGTGTTGTTTCAGACGACTAAATCCCAGTAGTCGCGTTTCAAACCGTAGTCATGAAATGTCACTTGTAGAATTAATTCCATAGCACTCATGTCACTGTAAATGAGTCCCTATCTACACTCAGCACCAAGTTTACTCGGTTTTTGCAGTTGAAACTACTTTATCATGGTTACTAACGCTGATGTATCGCTGTTTTGTATTTTTATGATGCAGGCACTGAGAGAGGAATAGCCAATAAACAAGGTGATCTGATAGTCCATCTGACTACATCGTTATTGGATGTAGGACTTAAGAAAAGCTTATCTTGATATTATCAGTGTGGCAGTGAATTTTTGATTAAGTTAATATATACCACGATTGCCCCATTCGTAAGTAGTCGTCTGTAGATCCTGCTTCCGAAGAAATTACTGCTTCAAAGAATAATACTAATAATGATAAGTTTATGAATTTAAAATTGCAAAGGTGCACTAATAATATAGTTGTCAATATAAAGAATCGAGGTTCCTCATTAATCATAACTGAGTAAATTGGGTGATCTGCTAACTTCATAATTCAATAAGAAGTTGTCTCGTTACTATAAAAATTTTCATACTCTACATCGCTATGGTGAAACCATCAATAATTATCAAACCAGTATGATGAAAGCGACCTGTTTATTACAGACAATAGTTAAATAAGTGGTTCAGTGTCTGATTTGTATGTACTTGGGATATTACATAGTCCTGTAGACAGATACTGAACTTAAGTAGGTGCTCTTAGTGACACAAAAACAATGGCTTACCTGTGCTCACTAAAATATTTGCTTACTAGAAGCAAAGCCACAGGTTCGAACCCGCCCTTATGGTTTAGGCAGCTGGGTGGCATCGTCAACCCTCACACATCGTTCATACCAAGGTACTTAGTGAGTGAGTTTATTGTTACCGAGAAAAAGTGAATGTACCCGACTACCCTATTCTTCAATGCCGTGATAACTGGTGAAGAGCAATACTCAGTTGTTCTAGATGAAGAAGTTATAATTCATCCCCGAGTACAACGTTTTTAAAATGTTCTCATGGAGTTTTAGGCTGTTGGTATCGTATCTTACAGTCGTTTTTAACGAAACAACCGTTAACAATTGATTCATTGCTCGTCTGAGTAAATTCTCGAAAAGTTGCAGTTAATTTAACCAGAAAATGTAATTCAGTATATCGTTCGTTATGACGGCCATGTCGAAAACTTAAGAACCTACACCCAATAGAGCGAACTAGTGTAGAAGGATTTATACTCATCACACTAGTTAACTCATAACGTCGTCATATGTATCTTTCCAATATATATATATATACAACCTATAGGTGGTGTTCTTCAGATTTGATCTTCCCATCCCGAAAGTTTTCCTTTGTTTACAGCGCTTATCCACTTAATCCACAGGAGCTCTCCCGGTTCTCTTATTTCCAGTCTGTCTACAAAAAGCAATGCAGTTCGTTACGTTCTTGTTTCAGTGATTTAATTATCGCTTGTAATTCAGCGCAATATCTGATCAGTAAACTTCAGAATTCGTAGATACATAATAGTGTTTAGCCTTAAGATCCTGCTGCACATTGGAAATCAGGATAGCGTCCAATATACTGCAGACAGATTTAAGGACTGAATACTCGACAAGCAGTACATAGCTTTCTTTTAGAAAGGGACATATTATTTTCTGCGATGCAAAATCTTCACACAAGTCTTAAAGGCGTTTTCTAGAGTACAATAAATTTGCACCGTAAATAACATAAATTAAGGAACTGAGGAGTGATCACAATTATTTCAAACTTAAAAAATCATTCATAAATAGTTGTAAGATATTTTCAATAATAATTCTCTCAATCAATAATACAATGATGGTTTCATCTAAAGGTAAGTCAGAATAAATACCGTTTTATAAACGTTTGCTGATGTACAGTTGAAATTAATTACCATTAACGTACTGAATTCCTGGATGTCAAATATACCATTTTATTATTGCACTCGTTCCCATAAGTAAATTAAGAATCTGACTAACAACTTCGTATAATCACTACTATTTTACTTAGGACTGAAAATCCAAACAAAATAGATTGCGTCAGCTGATCAAAATGAATTTAAATGGCATCCTAATAATGTATAAATCATTAGCTTTTACCGGATTTTCTTGGGAATAATTTCGAAGCATTGCTTAATCAATTGTATCTCTAAACCAACTTTACATCGAACTAAATAATTTATCGCTACTTAACGTTGGGAACTAAGGAATAACTTACGCACTAATAATAATGCATCTCACATAATTAATTTCAGTGTCTACGATTCGCAGCAGCTAAAGAAACTTATTTTTCACCTGATGAATCATCAGTTGACACACCAAAAAATATTAAAATAAATTTCGTGATTTTTCAATATTTCAATTATCCTCCAGATATCTTCGTCTCACACTGTTCCCACTGATAGATATCAGAATATGAGAAAGCGAATGTATTGTATGCTGACAAATGAGCATTTCTAAACAGAAGACATTCTGAGACCACTTTTTCAAATCGGCGATACGCGTCAGCCGATGTCTTATTTTTGTGTTGACGGGATTCTGTTGTTATTGTTGCAATAAAGATCTTATGCGCGAGTAACACTAACTTATTATATGCCCTGGTATGGCCGAGGGTGGAAAGAGTCAGCTCTCCCTCTCGAAATGTTCTCACATGGCCACGTGTATGTAGTCACTGCCAGGTAAGTCCTACTCACTGCCTTCTCGCGGTGGGGGTGTTGTTTACGAAAGTGAGAGGATGAAAAACGAATGTCAGGTGCTTTAGTCGTGTTGGTGGACACGGAGAGTGTGTGTTATTACTAAACACTCTATACAACTAATAAATAAACAGTGAAATATTTATATAAAAGCCACAACGATCCGATCATGCATAACTTTCAACTTCGTTTTATTTAATGCTCGAAAATGAACCTAAACTTGATGGGAAATCATTATTATTCTAGATAAAAACGGATAATTTGAATTGCGATCGAAAAGCAAAAACCAGCATGAAATTGTTCATGATTAACAAAAATATTTCCCTACAATCGGTTTTTGCTCATCACATATAATAAAGTCAATAGTTGATATATTTTATAAGAAACTAAACTCCTTTGCTTTAGAAGGACCTACTAGTTGACGAAAAATTTGTTTCCACATAATGACAGGCATCGAAATAGAGTTTTATCAAGGAACATAAATAGATTTTGCAACTACTTCTCAGTTCAATAGGGAAATTTAGAGAGAAAACCAAAACTGAAATCATAATCCGTATTACTTGGTAATCCTAGAGTATGCATTATTCATATAGGTTAGGACGAAAAAATTATTTGTAGTCACATATTGAAAATCTGTTGTAACGATCCTTTTCCTTTTCACGCAGATGAAACGTTAATTTACCTTAGACGAATATCTACACTAGATTCTCTCCCAGTGTCTGTTCTATAGGACTTCGACACAACTGAGATAAAGAACACATGATTAACCTGACTAGAACGTAAATATATTTCCACACCAAAACCGGACACAACCCAACAACAAATGGACAATCAATAAATAATAAGGATAGGAGAATATAAGACTCATCTGACATCTGTCACATTATCTACATGTCTGACTAAGCAGACAACCAATCATTATCATTCTCATCCACACATCAAAATCTATCTGGATACATTGTATAAAAGAATATACTTTCGTTTATATGCCAATTCGAATCACATTAAATGATAACACATGAAATGCTTCACATAGATGAGAATAAAGACTCTGATTTAGACACTTCACTAAAGAATCAAGACCATATGCTCCCTAGATGTGATTGGGAAAGAAATAAAGGCATTGTCTACTACTCTAAAAGAAAATAAATGTCCGTAGAGAGTCATAAATAAACATTTAGCCATGAAAAGAGATCATAAGGAAGGCCTGTGAGAGAAACGTTTCTGTACATACGCTTAAAATTAAGAGGCGAAATGCTTATACTAAAGTTGAAAAGAGCGATCCAAAGAACATTTAGTGCAGGTAAACTACAATTAATGTTTTCCACACATTCAATGGTAACTTAGAGATTGGGAGATAAATTACCTAAACTAGCCATTTTGTTTTTTGTATCTGTCAATTGAACTGCCTTTGTGCAGTGATTTGTATTGGCAGTTTCTAGGAATTTGTACTTTCATGCCCGCTAGTACCTCCCAGTTTGATTAAGCAAAAACATACTCAAAACTGTTAAGAACTCGGTTTCAACTCATTAAGTAGAAACAAGGTATACAGCTAACATGGAGCAATCATTTACAATGCAATTGGGTGATTTCCTCAAAGTGTGCCCTATCCACTTCCAGCGCTTCCTCCGCTGGAATCTGGTTTGTTGTCTCCTACAGTGACTTGTTGCTGATAGTGTCTGGCCATCGGATCCGAAGTATCTTGAGTAGACAGCTGTTAATAAACACTTGTATCTTCTGGATAATGGTTTTCGTAGTTCTCCACGTCTCTGCCCCATACAGAAGAACTGTCTTGACATTTGTATTGAAAATTCTAACCTTGGTGTTGGTTGACAATTGTTTTGAGCTCCAGATGTTTTTCAGTTGTAAGTATGCTGCTCTTGCTTTGCCGATCCGCGCCCTCACATCTGCATCTGATCCACCGTGTTCATCAATGATGCTGCCCAGATACGTAAAGGTTTCCACATCCTCCAAAGCTTCTCCGCCAAGTGTAATTTGATTGGTGCATATTGTATTGTATATGAGAGTCTTGCTTTTCCCTTTGTTTATATTGAGACCTACTGCTGCTGAGGCTGCTGCTACACTGGTCGTTTTCTCCTGCATTTGTTGTTGCGTTTGTGATAGAAGAGCCAGATCATCCGCGAAGTCTAAATCGTCAAGCTGCATCCTGCCTGTCCACTGTATCCCGTGCTTTCCTCCAGTCGTTGACGTCTTCATAATCCAGTCGATCACCAGGAGAAAGAGAAACGGTGAGAGTAAGCAACCTTGTCTAACACCGGTCTTTACCTCGAATGAGTCGGTGAGTTGTCCTCCGTGGAGTGGCAGTTTAGTCCATCATAGGAGTTCCGTATGATATTGACTATTTTCTCAGGCACGCCGTAGTGTCGAAGAAACCTCCATAGTATCGTCCTGTCCACGCTATCAAATGCCTTCTCGTAGTTGATGAAGTTGATGTAGAGTGATGAATTCCATTCGATTGATTGTTCCACAAAGATACGTAGAGTTGCGATTTGATCTGTGCACGATCTATCCATACGAAATCCACCCTGTTGATCTCGAAGTTGGGCGTCTACGGAATCCTTCATCCTGTTTAACAATACTCGGTTGAAGACTTTTCCTGGTATTGAGAGGAGAGTGATGCCCCTGTAGTTGTCGCACTTGCTAAGATCACCTTTCATTGGTATTTTCATCAACTTCTGTCCTAGTTAGTTAATAATCATTTTGATGGTAGATGAAGTAATTCGATCGATGTTTATGCAACCTTCCTCTTTGAATTATCATAACCTAAACTCACCTTAATCATTCACATGATTATCATGACATTTGTGAATGATTTAAGAAATTTATTTAGCTTTCGTCCCTATTTACTAATACGTACCTAATTCATATTATTCTACATATTCAGTCAGTCAGTCAGCTACAACGTAGGACCAGGTACATATATGCATCGCTCCAAGTTGCCACACCTCATTAGCACAGCAAGATCAACATCAAATTCATAGTAGTTAATTTAGTGGTGGTACATAAAGAAAGATTGTATATGAGGATATAGTATAGGAAGGAAAAAAGTTACAAAGCAATTTCAATCTCAAGGTTGAAGAGAAGATAAAGAGTGTATACACCTACGCCATTGTGATCGATTATGAGCCATGTCACCTACAGTCTTCAACCATTGGTTACGATAATCACGCGGACCCTAACCAGGTAGTCTGCATCTGACAACATAGCTCAGGCTAGAAGTTAGTGACTTCAAGCACTGATGCCATGTTTTGGTTTGGCCGCCCCTAACTCTCTTCCAAACATCCCCAATACTAGTCGTCATAGAGCGCCGTGGTAATCGGTGTTCAGGCATAGGTAACTCGTGGCCCAACCATCTCAGTCGATGAAGATTCATCACCTCATCAACTGATTTACCACCATTCCCTAATATCCTGCGTCGAACCTCACTATTACTTACCCGGTTATCCCAGCAGATGCGAGCAATATTTCTAAGGCATCTGTGGTCAAATATTAGTAACCTACGAGAATGTTCTACTCTTAATGGCCATGTTTCACAGCCGTAAAGTAGAACAGAGCGAACTGCTGCGCAGTATACTCGTCCCTTAATTGATAGACGGATATCTCGTCTTCGCCATAGGTGACGTAAGTTGGCAAAAGCCAAACGAGCTTTTTGGATCCGTGCTGAGATTTCGTCAGACACCAACCCATTAGGACTGATCAGACTTCAAGATAAGTGAAGCTGTCGACGCGTTCGACTACTTCACTCCCTATCCTTAGTTCAGGTGTTGACGCAGGCCAGTCCTGGAGTAACAATTTACATTTCGATGGGGAGAAACGCATCCCAAACATCCTGGCATTATTACTGAGTTCTAACAGAAGACTCTGCATTTTGTCAGCGTCTTCACCAAACAGGACTATGTCATCTGCGTATTCTAAGTCGCTTAGTGGTTCCCCTGGTAGGAGATCAATTCCTGAAAATTCAGTCGACGAGAGTGTTATTTCCAGCAACAGGTCTATAATGAAGTTAAACAAAAGTGGGGATAGTGGACAGCCTTGACGGACACCACTTGAGGTTGTAAAATCATATGACAGTTCGCCATAAGCTCTCACTCGACTGGTAGTGTTCGAGTAAAGAGCCTTCACAAGGTTTATGTACTTCTCAGGTACACCTTTCAATGACAGACACTGCCACAGAACCTCTCAGTCTACAGAGTCAAATGCTGCTTTCAAGTCAAGAAAAACTATCATTGTCGGACGCCGATAAGCGTGTCTGTGCTCTAAAAGTTGACGAATGGTGAATATGTGGTCGATACAGCCACGACCAGGTCTGAAACCAGCCTGATTTTCTCGTGTTTGCAGTTCACGAGTCTTAGTTAGGCGCCCGATAATTATTGAGGCTAGTATTTTAGATGCTATGTTAGTCAGACTAATCCCTCTATGGTTATCGCAGGATGATTTTGACCCATTTTTATATATTGGGACAATCAGTGATTATGACCAGTCAGATGGGATTACATCCGTCTCCCAGATTTTAGCCAGAATATTAGTCAACCTAATCGCTAAAATTGGACTACCATATTTAAAGACCTCTGGAGCCAATCCATCTGGACCAGCTGCTCTTCCTCGTTTCAGATTACTTATAGCCTTTTGAACTTCAAGTAGGGTCGGGGGGGGGCCTACTTCAATGTTCCATTCAGGTTTTCTGGGAATAGTGGGTAGTTGTGCAGTAGCTGAAGGCCAGCTAAACTGCTCCTTAAAGTGTTCCGCCCATCGTTCTAAACGTTTGAGTTGAGAGCAGATAACGGTTCCGTCTTTTTCCGAGATTGTCTCACACTTGACTTCTTGATTCCGGTTTCTTTTATTAGTCTGAATAGTTGCCTGGTTTGCCTACAGCCGCTGCCTTTTCCATCTCTTTTGCTTTCGTTGCCCACCACTGCTCACGATCGTTCCTCAGACTTTTAGTTAACCTAGATCTAATTTCTTTACGCTCTTCGTCATGTTCAGAGCCTGATGGGATGAGTTTACGCGAATCCATCAGTGAAATAGACTTAGAGGAAATCCATTGGTTTTTTGGAGCCCTATGGTTTAAATGACTAATAGATGTTACTGCTGTTTCCACAGCTGTTCGTATATCTTTCCAAGCAGCATCTGGGTCAGTCTCGTTTTCAGAACAGCCTAGATGTGAACTTAGTTGTTTCTGGAATTCATATTTGGCTTTATCGTCCTCCAGTTCAATTCTAATGGGTCTTCTTAGTGTACTTTTCCTGCGTCCATTGAGGCGCAGACAAATGCGCGCTCGTATTAAAGCGTGATCAGAGTCTAAACAAGTATTCCAATACGAGCGACAATCTTCTATTGAGCCTCTCCAACGATGACTGATGACAATATGGTCTATTTGAGTCCATCGTTGGTTTGGTGCAGGTGGTCGCCATGTTAGGCGATGTCTCTCCTTATGCTTAAAATTAGTGCTTGCTAAAAATAAACGATTGTCTGAGCATAGTTGCAACAGACGATCACCATTATCGGTTCGTTGAGCCGGAATACTAAAACACCCACCTAAATGTCTTTCTGTTTGATTCAAGCTGCCTACCTGGGCATTAAAGTCACCCGCTACGACTACTATGTCTGAGCGCTTAGCTTTCTGAAGAAGCTCAGAGAGCTTTCTGTAAAAGTCATCTTTCACTTCATCATGGCTGCAGTCAGTGGGAGCGTAGGCAGAAACGACGAAAAGGCAATGACGTGTGTCCCTAACCTTCCGAGTTCTTACGGAGCCATTTAGCCGGACAGCACACAGGCGACTGTCAACAAGGATTCATTCTAGTAGTGCCTGTTCTGCCCTTGTACTTAGTGCTATGCCTACACCTGCAAGTCCACGAGAACTAGCCAACGGGTCGCCAGATACACGGAGGGTGTATTTCATTGGCTGTCCATTTTGGCGAGGTGAGGTCAAGTGAATGACCATACTAGGATCCTGTATGCGTGTTTCGGAGACACAGCATACATCAATGGTACGAGATTCTAGGGTTTTAGCTAAGGAGGCCTGTTGACCGATTTGACTTAAAGTACGTACGTTGAAGGCTCCAATGTGTAGTTTGGAGCGATATTTTAGTAGACCTAGGACAGCGTTTCACGCACTAGAATCGTTGGCCATGGTGACACTTGAGGAGGAAACCGAGAGAGGAAGTTTAGTGTTGAAAGTCAAGGTAGAAGGAATAGTAGGAATTGAAGAAGGAGATTGATTATGAATACAGTGGTCTTGAGTGCTGTTAGAGGTATGAGGGCTAGTATCACTTCCCGGTTGCCCACACCGTGGAAGGGTTCTTCTAGGGGTACCTGAAAAGGAAATTGGGTTAGAAGTGGTCTTAATGACCTGAGAGCGTGACCGCAGTGTCCAAGGGAAAACTGCATGAGGTCGGTCACACACGACCTTTTTGTGGGTAGTTTTTGTGTTAGCTCCGTTCTTCAAAGGACCTTACCGCCGGAGACGGATATCCGTGGGATAAGGTGAGGTGTGCATTTTTAGGGTCGATCTTTTTTAACCCCACCCTCCTTGTGGGAAGGCAGCATCTCTGTCATGCTGGTTGTGTGAAGGAAACACCTTACTGCTGTCACACCTCTGTACAGTCAGCAGTACGAGTTCGCCTTCGGAACTTGAGTTTGCTGCTTTTAGTCTCACCGCTCTTCAAACGACCTGCCTGGCATGGTAGGACCTTGAGGAACGATTGTTCCAGCCAGTATACCTCGACTGATTCATCACGATAGGCAAGCCCGACCACCACGTCAAGGTAGCAGCAACGGTCGTTTTTTTTCGATTGGTAATTACATTATTATCTTTCTCCTCATGTTATCCATAGTTATTTTGGTTATTAGCTTCACTATTTCATTGAATCAAGTCAACACTTCATAATAGTCATCCTGGTCATTTTTCGAATTATTCATTTGGATATATCGTTGTAGAATTTGAAGAGAATTTATTGAAAAATAATATTCGGCGAGACTATAATTTATGGACGAGCCAATCAGAAGCGCTTGAAGGATTTCAAGGTCACGGCGCCTATTTCAGTACCTGATGCTCATGTACGATCAGTTCACAGAGAATTTTAGAGAAGACCAGACAATTAAGCGGCTAAAACAAATGAAACTACTAGGAAGTTGCTATATTTGTAATTACGAGTGTTAAATGACTCGTAGACATTGCGCAGACTACCGTGATGTTGTCCTTCGATGTAATATATGTTGAAAGACGTTTGCTAGAATAGAAACCTTTATCGCTCGATCCAGATTGAGACTAAGGCACATTATAACAATTGCCGCGAACTGTATAATAAAAGCACCAGTCGTATTGGCTGCAATAATCGCAGATGTTACTGAAGATTCGGCTGTTCAGTGGTATGAGTATTGTAGGGACAAATCCGTAATAAAAATGATAAACTTACACAACCAGAGTACACACAAACAACAATGAAGCTATGTGGTTGAGATGGTTTTTGTGACCTTATTATGGCTCCAGAGACCAACTATTATGGAACCAAATGGATGAGTTCCTCTACATTATGCATTACGATTTTGGAACCTTTTCTTAACATTGACAAGGTTTTGGACCATATAAAAGAAGTGTATCCACTTTAATTATTTGGTTTTGTATAATATACTTTTACTCTATGCTGACTGTTTACCGATTGACTAACATTTCTCGAGGTCACTTAAGATTCGTTCAAAGGTCGTCCATAAATTGTAGTCTTGCCGAATATTCTTCATTCAAATCTCTGTACTTTAATTAATAGGATGGAGATAATTCAATGATTAAAAACTCATTTCATTAAAATAGATACCTTTATTTCAATCGAATTGGACTACTTGTGTAAAGCGATATCTCAAATGCATTTCATCGACAAGTAGAGTTAAAAATCAAATAATAATAATAATAATATGCACCGAAAAAAAGTATTGCACAGTACATGACAACCACAATGTATGTATGTATACAGACATATGGGAAAAAAAAAGTTAGATTAAAATAATAACCATTGAAAAATAAATAATTCATCAGGTAGAGAATAAAATGATCAAACAATTTGAAAATATAATTCATACATGGATAATAAATGCACTCTGAATTATTTAAAGAATTAATTGAAATAGAAAATAGATATATGCATGTTCAAATGAATATGGGACGAACTCAAAATGAAAAGAAGAAAACAAAAAAAAGGGGGTATTCAGTAAACTTTTGAAATGAATGGAAGCAAATTGTTAACCTATGAATGTATACAACAGTAAGTTAAATTGGCCAAATATTTGTTTATATTAATTTACAAGGCACAAATTTTTTAACAGATTCTGAAAAAAAGACTGATAGGAAAGTCATGGGACTTATAGACCTAACAACAAATATATATATATAACCTTATCGCAATTTTCTCCGCTAAAGCAGTTTAACAGTTCAGAGTAAGAAAACAATCTAAAGTAGACTTTGTATTAAGGTTACTATGTTGATTTTGTTGTTAGTTTAAATCAGATAGGCTTTTGTTGCTCACATGACAATGTATTGATTTTGTCCAGTTTTACCACCTGATGCAGTTGCTGCAGCTACAGCAGCTGCACGACCTACTGTATTTGAATTAGCACGAACTGAACCACGACAAATAACTAATCGTTCACGACTACCTGTCAAATGAGTATTAACAACGTAAGCTGACAATGTGATAGGAGTGGGAGTAGAAGTTGTGGAATTAGGCAAAACATCTGAAGATAAACCATCAGTCATATTTGATATGAATGTTTGTTCTAAAGGAATAGGTTCTTGTCGGAAATGTTCCAACATTTCTACGATTGAATCAAAAGGTAAGTGTTGAACTCTACAATGACCATCTGGGCTTAAAGTCATTCTTAGGTGCTATATAAAAAAAGAGAGAAAGAATAATTTCGTGAAAAAAAGGTGATAGAAAAAAATTTGTTGAAGATTAAAAAATGTATTGAAAATATTAAAGGAAATTCCCCAATAACGTTTGATGTTTTGGAAAACTATAAGCACATACAAGAGCGTAACAATTAGAAAATGTCAGTAACGAACTAAGCGCGAATGTGTGTAGCGGACGGCAACAAACTTCACTTATAATTCGAGAGGCAAAACAAAGCCAACGGGAAATAAATAAAAATATACGGAATGATATTCACAAACCTAAAGATAAGCCAAAATCCTAGCATCGATAACATGTCAGTGATAAGATTTTGATTATTCCCATGCTAAGATAGTCGAAGTAATTTTTGGGCCGTTCTACTTTGCATAATAAAGATAGTGGAAACTAAATGGCGTGGTCTAAAAGGGTTAGTTCAAATTTTTAATACAAGTTTCATTTGTTTGCAAGAAACCACAAAGATATTTCTGAATATTGCACAGGCAGGTGATAACAGTTCATCAACGCACAAAAATAGTTATCAACAAACACTGTAACAAAAATCGTAATCCATAAAATCACGTTTACTATACCAAAAACAATGATGAAACCCATCTTCTGTTCATCTTCCGTAAAAACCACCACACCCATTAGCAAAATGATTCCGAAAACAGGAAAGCAGGTCATTGCGACGTTTGTGAAAAAGTTTCAGAAACTATCACAGTCAATCATAATCGACGTGGAACTTAAGATATGTGTGGACGGGTCAAGTTGTCAAACCACATAGGTATACGAAGATGACATTAATCTTGAGAAAAAGACCAAGGTAGTGAAAGAAGTGGTATCAACGAAATCAGTTAATTTATAGACGTAATATCCACCAACCATGTAATTAGTTAACGTTTAGGCAAGTAATCAGTAATATAACCTTCATAGATTATGTCAGAGTTATCAAATAATAATTCACTAATAGTTAGTTGATTGTGTGCACAGATTCACAATGAGTTACCTGAAAAGCTCAACGAGCCATGATAGACTAATTAACCAACTTTACAAAATCATTACAAAATACTAGGCTATCAGCACGATGTTGACTGAAGGCTATTAAGTGATAGGACTTTTTCAACAACACAAGCAGCTAAAATAACCTAAAACCTAAATAGAGTAGTGTCTGAATTCAAAACGCCAAAGCGTTTTAGTTAAATAACGACGTGAACCAAAATGTTGTCAACAGACAACAAGTCGTTCATCATTCAATCCATATACGCCCCCAAATGCCCTGGTACGGCCGAGAGTGGGGAGAGTCACCTCTCCCTCTCGAAATACTCTCATATGGCCAGCGAATATATAGCCTCTGCCAGGGAAGTCCTACTCACTGCCTTCTCGTGGCGGGGGCGTTGTTTACGAAAGTGAGAGGACGAAAAGCGAATGTCCGGCGCTTTAACCGGGTTGGTGTACGTGGAAAGTTCACCTAGGGGAGTTGGAAAACCCTGATTCCAAACCAATGGTGCACATGGGTTCCAGTATCCTGATGGAACGAATGGCGGACGAACCTGTCATTGGTCAACGGCAACCATGGGACTGCATCTCCTCGCGATGCTCCACTGCCTTGTGGATCAGACCTTTTGGTCAAAGGCTCGGGGTGTGGCCCCCTAAGAAAACCACCTGCTTCGGTTTGGGCACTTGGGCAGTATCACAGCCCACACACAAATAAATGAAATGATGAACTCTATTGACGATACTATCCCTGCTGATACTAGAAGCAAGACAATTTACATTATTATTATTATTACTATTATTATTATTATTGTTGAAAGCGTGAGTCAATTGAAGCTAGACCACCATCGAAAACCTGGAAACACTGGACGGCCGTTTCGTCCTATTATGGGACTCCTCAGCAGTGCGCATCCACGAACCTGCTCTCGCGAGCGAGATTTGAACCCAGGACCTACCAGTCTCGAGCCGAAGCCCTTAACCGATAGACCACTGAGCTGGCATCCAACGGTGTTAATGCCTAACTTCAACTGATCCACGAAGTTGAGCATCCCACTCCTGACACTAGACTTAGCCCCCAAATGCCCTGGTACAGCCGAGAGTGGGGAGAGTCTACTTTCCCTCTCGAAATGCTCTCACATGGCCAGCGAATATATAGCCTCTGCCAGGGAAGTCCTACTCACTGCCTTCTCGTGGCGGGGGTGTTGTTTACGAAAGTGAGAGGACGAAAAGCGAATGTCCGGCGCTATAACCGGATTGGTGGACACGGAGGGTCCACCTAGGGGAGTTGGAAAACCCTGATTCCAAACCAATGGTGCACATGGGCTCCAGTATCCTGATGGAACGAATGGCGGAAGAACCTGCTGTTGGTCAACGGCAACCATGGGACTGCATCTCCTCACGATGCTCCACTGCCTTGTGGATCAGACCTTTAGGTCAAAGGCTCGGGGTGTGGTCCCCTAAGAAAACCACCTGCTTCGGTTTGGGCACCCGGGCAGTATCACAGCTCACACACAAACAAATGAATGAAATTATGAACTCTATTGACGATATCCCTGGTCATACTAAAAGCAAGACAATTAACATTATTATTATTATTACCTTTATTATTATTATTATTATTACTTACCATATCGCTAACTCACCCCCTTTTATCCCCAATTTGTGTAACCTTACTCTTCAACTTATGCAGCAGCTCGCTCTTGGTGGAAAATCTGTCTTATCTAAACGATCTCCAGTCACTGTCTGGTTGAAAGTGAATGCTTCCACCGATTATGAATACTGAGGCAGTCTTTCTGAAACCACGTACGCCGTTCAAGCTGGCTTCCTTCAACGTTCGCACACTAATGCAGATCAGACAACAGATAGGGCTGGCTATGTCTTTGGAAGGTCTTAATGTTGACGTTTGTTGTCTATCCGAGACCCGTATTCAAGACTCTAGTGAAGTACTACAAATCCGCTCTCCATCTGTCGCCTCGAAAAGCTTGTTCCACGTGCGCTAGGCACAGAAGAGAGTCGTTTAGGTGGCCGATGGGGACTTGTTGGTCGCAAGACAGATAACGGGGACCGTTTGCTGCAACTGTGCACAGACCACAACCTGTTTCTGGCCAGCACTAACTTCCGGCACAGTCATCGCCGGTGTGCCACCTGGCGTCCTCACTCTGCATCCCAAGCCTGGACTCAGATTGATCACATCGCGATCAGCTACAGCTGGCGTGGTTGTGTACAAGACTGCCGCTCCTTTTGGAGTACCTATCTGGAGTCTGATCATGCCCTGGTCTGCGCCAATCTCACCTTACTTTTCAGTGGCCGAAGGATTGACCACCACCAACGGATTGATATTAGTAAACTGGCTGCAACTTCTGTTGCAAGTAAGTATCGAGCTGAGCTAGCCTCTAGGCTAGCTACCACCCCACCGAAAAGTATAGACGAGCATTGGTTGCATCTTCACGACGCCATGAAAATGGCGAGTAAAGCCGCTTGCGGCTTCGCGAAACGTCCCGCTTACAAGCACTGGGTTTCTTCTGGCTACTTACAACTGATCGAAGCCCGTCGGTCTACTCCGGGTGACCGTGAGTTTGACCACAAACGAAGGCTGTTACGTAATGAAATCGGGCAAAGCTTGTGTAAGGACCGGGAAGCCTGGTGGTCGGAGCGTGCTAATGAGATGGAAGCAGCAGCTGCATCTGGTAACTGCCGGAAGCTCTTCCAACTCATCCGAGCCACTGGCAGCAAGAAGTCTGGTGTGAGTGAAACAATCTACGAGGATGACGGGATGCCAATCACTAACATCTCTCGACGTCTTGGACGATGGGCGGAATTTTTCGAAGGGCAGTTCAACTGGCCTGCTGCTCCGGCAACATCAACCAGCTTGTCCTGCTCCCCATGGCCGGTGACGACTGGTCCACCAAACGAGGCGGAAGTCCGCAAGGAACTCCAACTCTTGAAACGTTATAAATCACCTGGCCCAGATGACTTACCTCCGGCTCTTTTTAAAGATGGTGGTGACTTTCTGGCTAAGGAACTGACTGCGTTGTTTGGAAAGGATTGGGAGCAAGAAAGTGTTCCAACATCATGGAATGAGTCGATAGTCGTCCCTATCTTCAAAAAGGGTTCACGTTGTTCCTGTAGCAACTATCGGGGGATAAGTCTACTTTCGATCGCGTCCAAACTATTGGCTTCTATCATTCTTCGTAGGTTGTTTAAAACCCGAGAACGATTGACTCGCGAGGAGCAGGCTGGTTTTCGTTCTGGTCGAGGATGCATTGATCACATCTTCACCCTCCGCCAAATGTTAGAACACCGTCATACTTATCGCAGGCCAACAATCGTAGTGTTTCTTGATATCAGGGCGGCCTTCGATTCGTTGGACAGGATTGTTCTCTGGGATTGTCTATTGAAGAAGGGTGTGCCTGAGAAGTTCATTAACATCTTAAAGGCCCTGTATACGAACACCTCAGGCAGAGTGAGGGCATACAACCACCTTTCTCCCTTGTTCCATTCGAGCAGTGGGGTTAGGCAGGGTTGCCCGATCTCACCATTCCTCTTCAACTTTGCCATCGACGACATCCTAGAAACAGCTCTGATGGATGTAAGTAATGGCGGTGTGGATCTGCTGCCTGGAGAACGACTTCTCGACCTCGAGTATGCGGATGATACTGTCTTAATGTGCGATAATGCTCAAGCTATGCAATTCGCGCTTAATCAGTTGGCAATCAGTGTCCGCAGGTACGGCATGTGCTTTGCACCCTTCCAGTGCAAAGTACTCCTACAAGACTGGCAGGATTCTCATCCTGTACTCACCCTGGATGGTGAGGAGATCGAAGTAGTTGAGAAGTTCGTGTATCTAGGTAGCTATATAAGTGCTGGTGGTGGCGTGAGTGATGAGATCGACGTACGTATAATGAAAGCCAGAGCGGCTTATGATAATCTGGGCCATCTTTGGCGCCTTCGTGATGTCAGTCTGGCTGTAAAAGGTCGGATCTACAACGCGTCGGTGAGAGCAGTTTTGCTCTATGCTTGTGAAACCTGGCCTCTCCGAGTTGAGGATGTTAGACGACTCTCTGTGTTCGATCATCGTTGTCTCCGAAGGATTGCTGACATCCAGTGGCAACACCATGTTAGTAACGCAGAGGTTTGGCATCGTGTGTTCGGGCGCAGGGATGATAATTCAATTGGTGTCACCATCTTGAAACACCGACTTCAGTTGCTTGGACATGTTTTACGAGTGTCGTCCTAGAGACTTCCACGTCGTGCATTATTTGCCGACCCTGGGACTGGTTGGAAAAAGCGGAGAAGAGGTCAGTGTATGACATGGTGTCGTGGCATGAAAGAGAGTTGCAAAGGGCTAGCTTCTGTTGGTCCTTCACGACTCCCTGGCTGGAGTCCGAGAGATGGTGCAACACAGTGGTTAGAGACGTTATCAGATATGGCTCAGAATAGAAGCCAGTGACGATCCTGCTGCAACCTTCTTTTACTTTCTACATAAAGAATGGTTCTAACTTTCCTAACTGAAAGAGTCTTCTGGTTGTACATTTCAGTCCGCCTTATCTTTTCATCCCTTCTCTTGCTACTTTCATTATTTTGTGTGGCGCATATGTATCTGGTGCCCTTTTGTACCAATATATGTGTTTTAATAATTAAATATATAAATAACAATCCATATACAATTATTAGCATACAGTGATATAATCAACGATCAATCTTTTTTTGTTCATTGACAATTTTCTAAACAGATCTTAAAAGAGTCAGTATACACTGTACAACTCTTACACCTTAGTATAGTGTATATTGAAATTGTAAAATATGAGTTTCAGAGTCATATGAATAACGTGATATGATTATGATCAATAAATTATACTTAAAACGCCACACAGACAGATAAAAGTTAAAAAGAAATGATATTCGACTGTACTGTTTAAATATTACTTTGGTATTGAACAATGAAATTACCACAAACACTAAACCCTATCGCTTTTCGATATTATTCATTGATGTATTTGGAAAATAATTTCTTTTAGTTCAGGAAACAAAATCACATTTCGTAGGTAAAAACTATCAATGGTCTCGTGGTTCAACTGCTTTAAAGTCAGTTCAACTTTAATCTTATTCGATGAAAAAGGCAACAAAAATAGATCTAGGGCTCATGTTGTGGTCAATTATTAATGTGAATCAGTAACTAAGCATAGAAACGACTTCGAGCTACAGTTTCAGTGTACCGAGCAGTAATATTATTGATTGCTTAACTCAAAGTTGGAGTATGGTTAGAACTCATGATCGAGTAGTTGAAATTTGAGTGCTTTAGCGCAGAGTCTTTGCTTTTGTGGAGTTTAATATACCACTTTAATTATTTGAGGAATGAATACTACACGAAAACGACATAATTTATGAGGTCGCTGTGTCACAAATAAAAACATTTAGAGGACATCAGTAACGAAGGATGGGCGGTCCTCTAGGTAAACCACCTGCTTCGGTTTGGGCACCCGGGCAGCATTTCAACTCTGACACAAATCATTTGATTTGTGTGGAACATATATATTTAGTACCTCCTTGTACCAACGTTTATGTGTTTAAATAAATAAAAATAAATAAACGAATTTCAAAAAACAGACATTTAAAATAAACTGTAATTACACAATCCAGGAGTGATAACAAAGCGCATACTCACCTTAGGTTTTCCATGACAACTAAATGTTAGAACGAATTCACCCTGTTTTGTTTCACTTTGACGCACAAGAAATACACCATCCGTGGTTGACAAGGCAGGGGGCATATTTGATAAGTCGGCAGTATTTTGTTCTGAGTTAAAACTTATTCTAGCAGATTCAGGACAAGATAGATGCTGTTGTGCAGTTCCATGTTCAAACTCCGAAAGTTGACCCAATACATAACTAGCGGCTCGAACTCGTGAAAGCGTACCATGATACCATGGGTAGACAGAAAGCTGGTGACCAATTACATCTTCAAAACCAGAAGAGGAAACACGTGGCAGATTGCTTGAAGAATTAAAGACAGAAAACGCTCCACTTCGAAAACTATCAACTCTTGACTGATTTGTATTAGGTGAATTAATTTGTTCTAGTAAAGCATTGTTTGTCAAACTGCATAGTCTGTTGCTTTTATCTGGTCTGCTAATCGAATGTAATGAAACGGGATGAGAAGAAGGAGATGTATGCCGAAATCCTGAGACGAAGGTAGAAGGTCGCGATGGAGTAGGACAAAGAACTGTAAAAATATTTATAACATAAATAGTAGTGATTAATTAGGATCAAAAAGTTAGAAGGAAATGAATCACTTTTACACAAATAGGTTACAGTCCCAATTTTAAAAAGTAATGAGCAAAACAGTTAATTCATATGTATTCGAAAACTCAGTAGTTACAGGAGACAATTTATTTATTTATATCTGCAAAAACAACTAACATGATCTAGTAGCCAGGTAGAGCCTTGTACACTGGATTCGAATCACACTTATCTGAGCACTAGACATTGTATTGATCTTTCCAGTTTTACTTGGATTATAGGTGGGATTCGGTACTAAGAAATATTGAGGGATAATAAATCACATAATACATGAGAGGACTATGAAGACATAAGATTTATAGATACGAAGTGCGAAATATGTTATTTATTCCTTGCCATTAGCACAGGAACACAAAGAAACCGATCGCTACTGACTTGGTGAAGTAGGCGACTGCTTCTTTTCGCATGCAGACTTACACAATCTATCGGATATCACATGCGAAAAGTCGAACTACACCATTGATGCATCGCTTATAAACTGACCACTTTACATCTTAATTCATAAATATTCTGAACCGTTTTATAGGAAGGAGGATAACTAAGAATTATCATTTGATGATAAACCACTTAAAATTTATACTGAATTCTCATCAAAACTTGAACTTTTGATGGAAAATGCCTCAACGTCCAGCATAGTTAGAACATGAGTTTGAGAAGGGTTTCCATTCTGAACAGTATTGTTGTTATTATTAGCTAATGATGGAACTTATTGAAAGAGAGGTAAAATATTTGATTATGAAATCCCGTAGCCATGTGAAGTTCGCTTAAAATATTATCAGGTAAAATTTAAAAGCGAAATCACTGATTATTTTATTAAAGTCCCTTGATATATCCTATTTAAATAAAGTCTAGCCTGTATTCATGCAAACTTTTTACTCAAACATTTTATTATTATTTATTTCTATCAATACACTTAGCATTCACTTAAATTGTAATAAAATTTCCATCGGATTTAGTCTGGTGGTGTTTCATGGTTTTTAAGAATTAAACAAATAAAATAGTATATTCAATCAGATATCACATAATAGACGGGATACAAGATTAGGCATCAGTATGAACAGACAAACAATAATGAGGGAAAAAAGAATCAAACATACCATTAGAAGGTTTTATAAATCCATGAGAAGATATAGTATTATTCGTTGTAGTAGTGCATCCATCTGATTGACTAAGATTCATACTACAGTGATAGCCAACAAAATAAAATATTCAAGTTATAAAATCTATAAAACTAATATTGATACTGTTGATTAACTTTAGACATCTAAATCAATTGTTTCCACTGCAAAACATTTGCCAAAGAGAATGATATTGTAAACAAAAAATCAATCTTACGAGGAAGAATTCTGATAAAATACTGTTAACTTCCGTTTCGTAGCTAAGACTAGTTTCATTCCTGCTTTTCAAGTGGTGACGAAAGTTGATAAAGAAATACAATAGATGAATGGATAAATTTCACACTTATTAGCTGTGTGAACGCATTTTAACCCACAAATATAGTAAGAATATGATGAATGAGTCAGTATATGCACAGACTAAATGATATATTCTCCCCGAATACCACCCAGATTGCGCCACCTCAATTCAAGATTAGTGGTCATTACAAAAATGGTGATAGAAAACAGAGAATATAAAACCGTTTTACATCTTATTTATTGAATACTAAATTTAAAGTTATAATGGGAAAGGGTACTGGTAGTATAAAATAACCACAGCAGTGAGATTTTACTGAACAGACGACCCTTGAGCGATTCTAAAAGTACCCTTGCAAACCAGAAAGCAAGTGATATGAAGAGATGTTGTTTTACAGAAAACGAAAAAACTAGAGAAAATCAAAACTTTTTACACAACCGAAGAATTGGAAATATTTTGAAACCACAGCAGATGTCATTTAAGAATTTGCTTACATAACTTGAAAACATATTACTTATGGAGTCATAAAATTATATTTCTTCAGTCGTGACCATATAGCCTAAACGTTATTCGTGTAGACGCTTATTAAGGGGTTTACAGTGTCATATATGCGCCACAATGTGATGATTGTAACCAAATCTCGTTAGACACTTGTAAGCTTTCCAATCATAAGTATAAATCGTCGTCCGTGGTTGGATTCATTCCCTGACAGACATAAAGGTTAGAGTCCATCGATTGATTATGCATTGAAAATACCTCTTTTGAAGAATTCCATCATAAATTTCATAAATCTGCCGGTAGGATTTAAGGAACTACTACTTAACCATTCTATTTTTAGACTTCTGTTGAATAGTCTGAATTCTGAAGTAAGATGAATACGTGTTTCCCGTCTTAGACCTTCATTAGGATGTGAAATATTATCTAGAAATAGTTTTAATATTCCTTTATTGTGCAGCTAACTGTGACAACTAAAAATGATGCAGATTTTTGAAATATCTTGAAGTAATACTTTCAAACGTAAATGCAATCATCAATGTGGAGATTGTTAAGTTCTTTGATTGAAACCATGAATTGATGAATGTTAGACCACCATTGAAAACCTGGAAGCACTGGACGGCTAATACGTGTCAAGTAGAGACAGGTACCTACCTCACACAATGAAAGATGGTCGTGCGATTTCGTGGATGGGTTGAAGTTAGACGCTAACACTGTTGGATGCCGACTCAGTGATCTAGATATCCTGGATTCGAATCCTGCGTGAGAGATCGTGGATGCGCACTGCTAAGGAGCACTGTACTAGGACGAAATGGTATTCCAGTGCTTCCAGGCTTTCAATGGTGGTCTAACATTCATCTATTCATGATCTTAATCAAAAATGAAATTGATGATTTCAACTAACGCTAACAACAAAATGATTTAATTGTACATTTCACTAGCAGACTTACTGATCAATAATCAACTTTAATTTAGGAGGCAAGTTTAATTAATTAAATAGATTTAGAAAAATGGATTTTTAGTTAACAGTGTTTGATAAAGAACTACTTTTGCTTGCTTAAGACTATTAGTTCACATACAGTCAATAAACTAAATACACAAAAGTAAAAAGTGTCTGTCGTGAAATTTTTGTAAAAATGGTTTACCCATGGTTTGTAATAGGACGATCAGATTTAGTGGAGGCAGACCAAACATCCGGTACACTACTGACATGACTACAAACACATGCAAATGTTGATATAGGAGTCGAGTTTGCTGAGTTATCTGTACATAGTGGTTTGAAATTAGTAGAATGAAATACTGATGTGTCATGAACCTTTTTATGGTCTGATCCAATGCATAATTCATTTGCATTAATTTTGTTTGGTGGTAAAGGGATTGAGGATAGTACATCAGAGGTTGATTTTGAACTAGAATCCAGAATCGCATCACAGTTAGTGCATCGTTCAGATCGAACTAAAGTTACAATACGACCAGGTTCAATGTCACACTTAGGAGAAACAGGATTCCTGCGCAATGGTGGTAAACCACTACGTATAGCAGTGATCCATTCGTTGGCATCGATTTCATCCGACGACTGAAAAATCTTCTGATCCCCAAATTCAGTCTGCAAGTGAAACGTTGAGGATATTATACACGACAATTTCAATAATCTCAAAAATCATTAAAGTAAGGAAAATAATTTACACATCTCAAGGAAGATTAGCAAACTGATGCAATATGCTGCATAGATTAATGTCTTTGTATTATACACCTGGTGTAAGACTTAATAAATACATTAAATGTACTGACAGGATGATTTCAATCACTTATTAATTTATTTAGGCTTTTAGACAGTAGGTCTTAAGAGAGAACTCTGTCGTACCTTCCTCCCTCTGAGCGGCCAGTTTGTACTACTAGCCCTCACATAAATGTACCTTGAAAGTGAACATAAATGTGTACGTGATGAGTGAATTACATCTATTTAATTAAAAGAGAGTGAATAAAATAATCAACACTATATCGCGTAACTGGATAATACAGATAAACGGTTTAAAATACTTTTGCGGCACTAGTAATACAACGGTTAGATCAAATTACTTGAAAATTAAATCCAAATATCTTTCAAACAGAGATGGACGGTGACCAGTAGTCGGATCCCGGAAACGCGTTCCATTTTATTCGAGACTTGTCAGCTAATCTACCTGCCTCCCAGAGTGGATATAAAATTTAGGATGCAGGCACACCCAGCTGACGGGTTCCGAATAAGACGAAATGCCTTTAGTGTTTGTGACTTAAGGCAATATCGAGGCAATCCCCACAAAATGCACATATGCCAAAAAAGAGACTGATTAATTGCAGTCGTAAACATTAATGGGAAGATTCAAACCAATATAAAAATGAATAAGATAGTAGTCAAGTATGCTGGAGAGGTCAAATCAGTCTTTATTAAATACTATACAAATTAGTCTTGCAATTCATTGCTCAAATCAGAAGCAACTAAGTACAAGTGATCATTAGCATTTTACATCAATTTTAAATTTACATTTTGTTGAAACTGACTAATTAACTATTAAAGATGTGTGAAAACGTGAACCGAATTCTCTGAACACTAAAGTTTGAATTCTACTGGTTTGATAAGCATCAACACAAATGAATGAACAATTCTAAAAAAACATGATCTGATATTCAAATGGATTTATTTATTCAGATAATGGGGAATTCATTATTAAATTTGTTGTTGAACTGGTTTCTTTCGTTTAGTTTTAACATGTTTCTCAAAGACACTGCAATATAATACCATCTTTACTTATTAAGTCAGAGGGTAATACAAATATCGAATTTCCGTTCACGTTAAATTAGAATACACAATCTAGCATAATGCATTCAGTGAAATTATTTGTTAACGACAGATTTTAAGTCTATCTTGATCTACCAACTTTTGGGAATTTTTAAATCAATTCTTTATTAATGATGCTAAAGTATACTCGTCCGTAAGCTATAAACTTTTAAACATTTGCGTGATTTCGAGATGAAATCATCTATTATACGTTTTCGCATTTTGAAGTCTATCGTTTACATCAGTAAGATGTATTTTGATATCATCAACATAACTGATATACCTTCAAGATTGTGTTATTTCTGAAAAATGAGACGCTTTATAATAAACAAAGATGAGGCTTCGATATCATAGTACTTAATTTTTTAAACCTTATTGACAATAAATAATATATTTTTAATATCCCAATGAGTAGAAAAATTAGATTTTCTGACGTTTCGTGACTCAGATTATTTATTCTCTGAAGAAGTGGCTTACACTGAGTCACGAAACGTCAGAAAATCTAATTTTTCTACTCATTGGGATATTACAAATATATTATTTATTTATAACAATCTACCCAATGCTCAATTTATTCAAAATTATCAAATCAAGACTTGGTAATGATACCTACAAACTTATTGACAATGTTTTGTCTTTTCATAGATTTTCATAGTCCAGTGCTTCCAGGTTTTCCATGGTGGTCTAGCTTTCAACTATGAAAATACTAAATTTCCACAAAACCCCTTCTGATAATTAACATAATCATATGCTCACTAGTGACTGACTTCAAGAGGTAAATCCTGGAGTTCTAGTGAGAAGCAGTGACCAGTGGAGTTCAAAACACGTCTGTTGTGAGATAGGGACTCACTGAAGACAATTGGTGAACGGTTGCTCAACTTCGTGGATCAGTTGAAGTTAGACATTAACACCGTTGGATGCCAGCTCAGTGGTCTATCGGTTAAGGGCTTCGGCTCGAGACTGGTAGGTCCTGGGTTCAAATCTCGCTCGCGAGAGCAGGTTCGTGGATGCGCACTGCTGAGGAGTCCCATAATAGGACGAAACGGCCATCTAGTGTTTCCAGGTTTTCGATGGTGGTCTAGCTTTAATTGACTCACGCTTTCAACTATGAAAATACTAAATCTCCACAAAACCCCTTCTGATAATTAATGTTTTGTTTCCCTTCAATAGTACTAACATCTAAACTGATAACTAAATAGCTTAAAGTGAATGCCTTCAATTTAACTTTTCATATCAAATTCTTACATCACAAATTCAGTGACTTTTAATAACTCAATGTCACTAGAATTATGAGCATTTAGCAATTTCCCAAAAATGTCATTCAGTTATCCCTTAGTAATAATCTGGTATGATGACTACCAGAAGTAAAACAACACCTGTGGACGTGTGTGAAGTATCGTCGTTATTCGATCGTAAACTGTTGTGGGCGGAAATGTCAATATTGGTGTCTTGCGCAGTAATGATACGAGAGATTAAAATCTCTTCTGGCATTAGTTATTCAAAGGGTCTTAGTAACAGTAAAACGATATCATGATGACTCATAGAATCAGATGATTTACAAAAGTTTGAAACAACAGTAAAATATGATATTATATAACGTTTTTATGTTTCTTAATTCATGATTGATTAAGATTATATCAATAATTCCCTTTTTTTTCTGTACTGGGGTGGTATCAGATACAACCCAAAACCATAGTTAGCAGGGATTGTGGCACGGCTTTTTTGTGTTTTAGATTTAAATTAAGGCTATCCAATCCCAGATATTCGCAACCAACCAAAATGTCAAGAAGGTTCAGAGCACTTAAAATGTGTTATTTTAAATCACTGAATAAATAAATTTCTGAATATTTCTTGCTGAGGGATTTATTACGACTGTCAAGATACTACTACTAGGAGGGCGATTTTGATGGAATTAAACACACTGAGTGGCTCGGTCAATTGTAAGCAACATAGAGCCTGGAGCATGAGCATCGGTGTAAGTTCCTATACGATTTCAACCCAGTGAGATGAAATTACCAAGACAAGTCCCAGAGAGGTAGGAGTAGTAACATTATCAATGGTAGTAAGAAAGAATAAGCGTAGACATGTTTCGATGAACACTGAGCGACTATGAGTAATATTACCACAAAGATGACACAACCACATGACTATCAGTACTCTACACACATAACATACTCCAGACAGTAAGCACGGTCTCAGATTCAGATTTAAAACCATTTGAACTATACCCAAAAAGAATGACGGACTAAAGAGCATGGCGAAAATATGTGTCAACCCTAATCAGGTAGTAAGCACTAACCAACGCTGGTCATTCTAATAGTTAACAACTTTATGGACCGAACACATGTCTTTGTTTTTATTATTATTATTATTATTATTATTATTATTATTATTATTATTAGCTTTATTCATTATCATTTTTGGTACAATTTAGAATTCTCAGCACAAAGTATTTCAACAAGTTTCCGTTTCTCACTTCTTCGTCGATCCTGACGATAAATATTGAGTGATAGCCAGTTGGAGGTTAGCAATCCAGTCAATCGACATCTGAATAATGTACATTCTTTTCGCTGCATATTAGCAGCAACCACGATATCTCTGATTAGGCCTTTTATAACCTTTACAGAGAAAGGTTGTACGCTTTTCAAAAACGCACCTGAATAGGTTATGCGATTAATAGCCATAATGATGTATTAAAACAAACAAAATAGATAACCTGTTGAAATATCCAGATAACAGGAACAGCTAGCCCAGATGTTTAAGCAGTCCACCCTTAGTTTTCTTTCAGTCTAATCCTGCTCTCGTCAACACTGCGCGTTGAGGAAGCCGGTGGTTGGTCATAAGTATCACATGTTCCACCACCTCAATCGACGGAAATTGTTTCAGCAACTGTAAGAAACAAACTGCGTAGTTCCATATTAATGAGTGCTTAATCGACTGAATACTTTAACAATAAAACAGTTTGAGAATAAATATGGCTAGTGACACGAAAACACATGCCACTCCTTATTCTATACCCATTTCAATAACATTGATTTTCTTGTTATAAGTGTGATTGGAAAATGATAGTTACGATATCAGCATAAAAATGACAGATTTTAGAATTGACTTAATTGGATTTTACGCTAAATAAACGACAAATCTAGGGATTAGACGGTTTACGAATAAAACTCACTTTAACAAGTAAAACATTGTTCCGAGGGTCTGTAAGCTCATCAGGACAGACCAATCGAACATCGAAAATAAGACCACAGCACAGACCATATTGAGATTGTTCAGCCTAATTTTGACGTTAAAAAATTACAAGTTATATATATATATATATATATATATATATATATATATATTCGAAATGAAGAGAATAGATTTAAAGTGACACTGAAACAGAATAATTAAATTACTTCAGCATAACTAAGTAATAAAGTCCACGACCATATAATCTATAATATTCATTCAAAAAATAGTTATCTCAATCCTTAGAATCAAAACTAAATTCCTAATTGACTCCATCAAACCATTTAAATCAATAAATAGTATGACCAGACTTCCAAGTCACTTATTATGCAACCATGTAACAATCTCATTGAATCTCTCTATTTCATATATTCGAACGAGGTAAGTGTGAACGTAAATCGCACGACTCACTTAAAAAGGACAATAAATCGTGATGTTAAATGCCAGGAGATACAAAAAGAAACACCATTGTAATTAATAAACTTCCCTCCTTATCTTTCTTTGGAGGTATGTGGGGGGAAATGCATGACATGGATTAGGTATATTTTGCAGTGCGAAAGTGAGAAAATTTCACGGTTGAAGACGGATGGTAGACAAACACTGTTGAAATATATTATTTGAATACTTAAAAATGATATATGTGTTAGTCAGCTACAATGTAGGATCAGACACATATAAGCATCAGTTCAAGTTGCCACAACTTATTAGCACAACAAGATCAACATCAAATTCATAAAGCAGTTACTTCAATGGTAGTGATATATAAAAGAAAGACTGTGTATGAAGATATGATACAGAAAGAAATAATTAGGTCGTAGAAATAAAGGTATAAGGTAATTTTAATCTCACGGTTCAATGAAAGACAAAGTTTATACACCTACACCATTGTGGTCGATTCTGAGCCATGTCACCTACAGTCTCCAACCATTGGTTACGATAATCACGCGGACCCCAACCAAGTAGTCTGCATCTGCCAACATGGCTCAGGCTAGAAGTTAGTGACTTCAAGCACTGATGCCATGTTTTGGTTTGGCCGCCCCTAACTCTCTTCCAACAATCCCCTACACTAGTCATCATAGTGCGTCGTGGTAATCGGTGTTCAGGCATACGTAACACGTGGCTCAACCATCTCAGTCGATGAAGATTCACAACCTCGTTAACTGATTTATCATCATTCCCTAATACCCTGCGTCGAACCTCACTATTACTTACCCAGTGATCACAGCAGATGCGAGCAATATTTCTAAGACATCTGTAGCCAAATACTAGTAACTTGCGAGTATCATCTACCCTTAATTGCTACGTTTCGCAGCCGTAAAATAGAACAGAACGAACTACAGTGCAGTATACTCGTCCCTTAATTGATAGACGGATATCTTACCCTCGCCACAGGTGACGTAAGTTGGAAAAAGCCAAACGAATTTTTTGAATCCGTGCTGAGATTTCGTTAGACACCAACCCATTAGGGCTGATTAGACTTTCAAGATAAGTGAAGCTGTCGATGCGTTCGACTACTTTCCTCCTCATACTTAACTCAGGTGTTGATGCAGGCCATTGTTGAAGCAACAACTTGCATCTAGAGAAGAAATGCACCCCAAACGTCTTGGCATTGTTGATCAGTACCACCAAAAGACTGAATTTTATCAGCATCTTCACCAAACAGGACTATGTCATCTGCGTATTCTAAGTCGACAAGTGAACCTCCTGGAAGAGATCAATCCCCGAGAATTCAAACGACGAGAACGTCATTTTCAGCCGTAGGTTTATGGTGAACTTAAACAAAAATTGAGATAGCGGACAACCTTACCGGACACTGCTTGAGGTTGTAAAATCAGATGACAGTTCGCCATAAGCTCTGACTCCACTGGTAGTGTTCGAGTAAAGAGCCTTCACAAGGTCTACCTACCTCTGAGGTACACCTTTTAATGACAGACACTGCCACAGAACCTCTCGGTCTACAGAGTCAAGAAAAACTATCATTGTTGGGCGCCAATAAGTATGCCTGTGATCTAAGACCTGACAAATAGTGAATATGTGGTCGATACAGCCACGACCAGGTCTGAAACCAGCCTGATTTTCTCGTGTTTGCAGTTCACAAGTCTTTGTTAGGCGTCCGATAATTATTGAGGCTGGTATTTTAGATGCTATATTAGTTAAACCAACCCCTTTGTGGTTATTACAGGATGATTTCGACCCCTTTTTACATATTGGGACAATCAGTGATAGTGACCAGTCGGATGGGATTACGTCCAACTCCCAGATTTTAGCTAAAATATTAGTCAACCTAATCACTAAAACTGGACCACCATCCTCCGAAACGACTGCAGCCAATCCATTTGGACCAGCTGCTCTTCCTTATTTTAGATTAGCTATAGCTTTTTGAACTTTAATTAGAGTCAAGGGGCCTACTTCGATGTTCCATTTAGGTTGTTTGGGAATGGTGACTAGTTGTAGAGTAACTGAAGGGCAGCTGAACAACTCCTTAAAGTGTTCCGCTCATCGTTCTAAACGATTTGGCTGAGAGCAGATAACAGTGTCGTATTTGTTCGAGATAGCTTCACTTACACTTGACTTCTTAATTCGTTTTTTTATTAGTCTGAAAAGCTGTCTAGTATTACCTAAAGACGCTGCCTATTGCATCACTTTTGCTTTCGTTGCCCACCTCTGCTCACGGTCGTTCCTTAGACTTTCGGTAAACTTAGATCTGATTTGTTGCTGCTACCTTGATGTGGTTGTCGGGCTTGCCTATCGTGATGAACCAATCGAGCTATACTGGCTGAAACAACCGTTCCTCAAGGTCCTACAACGCCAGACAGGTCGGTTGAAGAACGATAAGACTAAGAGCAGCAAACCCAAGGTCCGAGGGTGAAATCGTCCTGTTGATTGTACAGAGGTGTGACGGCAGTAAGATGTTTCCTTCAGACAACCAGCATAACAGTGATCCTAGCTATCCACAAGGGAGGGTGGGGTTAGAGGTCGACCCTAGAAATGCACACATCGCCTTATCCCACGGATTTCCGTCTTCGGCGTAAGGTCCTAACGAGTACGGAACTAACACGAGAACTTCTCGCAAAGAGGTTGTGTGTGACCGACATCAAGCAGTTGTCCCTTGGGCATTGCAGTGATGCTCTCAGGTCACCAAGACCAACTCTAAATCAACTCCCTTTTCAGGTACCTCTAGAAGAACCCTTCCACGGTGTGGGAAATCGGGGATTGATAACCGCCCTCATACCTCTAACAGCACTTAATATATGTTAAGGTAGAATTTATAGCAATATCCTGCATTTTGAGCTAACAGTTTTTAATTATACCTAAACATAGAGTACTGAACAAATGAATTGCCGTGAGTATTTCTAAAGCCTAGTTGATCAATCAACCAGACCTAGCACAAGTGTGTATCGGTTTAGGTTTCCATATTGTACATAAGCACGGTGAATTAACAAGATGGAAAGCAAAAGAGTGGAATAATTAGTCTTCACTATAATAGAAAAATTAATATAACAAAAGTGAATGAATGAGAACTGGAAACGAGAGATATGGAATGAAACTAAGCTCAATATTTCGAGGAAAAGTGAGAATAGATATAACTGAGGTCAGCTTTACCAATGTAATCCAAGATTTATTTGATCACAGATCATCCTAACTAAGAAGGCAGAACTTCCTGAAATACCTCAGACTAACGGTCAATAACTTCACGAACTCAAGGTAATATGTTCTGGTTTGTTGACCAAAATTTATGCAACAAATTCATCTGTGTAAGTTTTGAATTACAGAACTCAAATTCCTTACAGCTAATTAATGAGATCTTAAAGACAGCCATTCGGAATCTTCCAGTTCCCTATACAATCCAGACAATATTGTGCTAGCTTAATGAATAAGTAACATATACTGGCTTCGGAAAACTTGGTTTTTGTGGAATATGTTCCTACACTGGTCAGCAACTCATGATCGGAGTGGCTCAATATTTACAGTATGTGTTTCAAGTCTGAGTTCATGCAAGTTCATAAATCCGTCAACTGAACAAGACAGTTACTAGGAATACAAAGAAAAAGAAGACAACGAAATTCATCAAGATAACCAGGTCAGTGTATGACATGGTGTCGTGGCATGAAAGAGAGCTGCAAAGGGCTAGCTTCTGTTGGTCCTTCACGACTCCCTGGCTGAGGTCCGAGAGATGGTGCAACACAGTGGCTAGAGACGTTATCAGATATGGCTCAGAATAGAAGCCAGTGGCGATCCTGCTGCAACCTTCTTTTACTTTCTACATAAAGAATGGTTCTAACTTTCTTAACTGAAAGAGTCTTCTGGTTGTACATTTCAGTCCGCCTTATCTTTTCATCCCTTCTCTTGCTACTTTCATTATTTTGTGTGGCGCATATGTATCTGGTGCCCTTTTGTACCAATATATATATGTTTAATTAAATAAATAAATAATAAATCAAGATAACTAATTGCAAAGGACATCAGGCGGATTTAATTTATTGCCTGTGGAATATCTATAATCCTAGACCTAACTTCAATATATCCAAATCAAAGGCTCCAACCTATAACTCAGCGGTGCTTTAAAAAAAGATGGTAACCATACCACTTAATTTTAAACCTCGGTGTGAATATTTGAGGTATTACAGTAGCTGTTTTAGTTTCGCAAGTTTTTAAACCCCGACAATGACATTACTAGGTTTGATTCAAAGAACCTCCAATCTACCAAAGTAAAAATTTAGAATAAAACCCTTCGATCAATCTGGTTTGAAATTAAATGACAACCACACAAATCCGTCAAAGATTCATGAGACTCATCATGTATTCAAGTATGTTTGATTCCTCTAATGAAAACTGTTGCTGGATGACAATTAACACGTAAAATATATCAGCACTAAAATCAGACGGTGTAAGTAACAAGTCCATTTAAACTACACCATCATACAACTTATCTATCCGCATACAATAGGAACATGAGTAGCTCTACATACGAACAAATGATGTAGGCTAATAAACGCACACCATATGAAAAGAAGCCTAGTCATAAACCTACTAGAAGCAATCAAATTTCTTAATAACATCTATTTATGAAAATGATTAAGAACAAATTTATAAGGATGATAAATAAATAAGAATTACTTAGACATATTGTTTTAAGCACATAAACAACAAAAATATCGTAAGGCGATCACTTACATCAGGAGGAGTAAATATTTCTAAGATAAGGCCTGCGCTTGTACTACATAAACAAAGACGAGACTGAGCCCACTGTGTGGTTTTCTTCTCAGATCCAGCTTCAGGATTATTCATCTTCTCACAATCAATACGAGGACGATGTGAATCAAAGTGTGGACCGAGCCATTGCATCACAATACCTTCACGAACCAGTTCGGCATTTATACTTACAGCAGTCCCAGGAGAACGAGGATAAGGACTGATTTCCGGATAAAAACAGAAAAAATAACGTCTAAGTAGCTGATAAGAGGTAGGCAATATGACAAGAAATCTCTTGATTAACCTACTTTACATCTGTAAATTATGAAAAAAATTAATCTATATTATTGATATTAGTACATGGGTCAAAGATACCAATAAATCAGTCTTTTACAGAGTCTAATGGAAAGCTCTAGAGTACTGAACATACGCGTAACACCAAGATATTAAAGAATTAGTGATTTGGAACGTATCTTGGCCCATACATGACCTTTACTTCTTAGTTAGCTATATGTATTGTGCAATTTGGAGAATCGATCGCTGACACAAAAGGTTTGATTAATATTTGTTAGTTTGTTTCTCGCTGCAGCAACAAAGTACCAGTTCATTTGCCATAATGACAGGACAGATAACAGAAATGCGCTTTGTTATTATCTAGTTGCGAGTCGATTTATATAAAAAATATCAATTAGTTTTGGTTTTCAACATAACGACACCGCCCCACAGCTATCAGTGTGAGATGAAACCAACTAGTAAAACTTGATTGTGAACATGCATAGATCACAATGATTGAAGTAGTAGGTGCCAATGAGCAATCACTTCCTACCTCAACGTTTGTCCTTAGCCAGGGCAAAAATACTGATAGATCGCTAAAATGACCAATTCACTAATAGTGATAATCACAACACAGTGCAAGACACTTATTACATGCAAAACTTTATGTGCTGGGGTTACACAATCATATGAATTTTAAGGGTTAACTGCAATTCTAAAGTGTTTAAAACTAGGTAGGTGGAAAGATTTATAAATTGAAGACCACTGAGTTATGTAAGAAGTTTAGAACTTGTTGATCATTCGTAAGATATAAATCATGCAAAAACTGTCCACTAGTATGAGGCAAAACCAGTAAAGATATCATTAATGTAGTGATCCTATCTTGTTAGAATAGCTGATCACCCTCTAATTATGAACACACTCTAGCTTATATCTCTAAATTTGCTTTCGTTTTATGAGTGTGCAGATTCTTTAACTCAGTTGGTAAGTTGAAATAGTCTTAGTGGGATGAACGGATGGAAAAAAGATTGGTTTGAAAACTGCCAATCTACACTAAAGACATTCAAGACTCAATATTACTCTTTACAGAGAAATGCATTTAATTATTATTTAAACAAAAAGACTTTTACCCCCCACATTTCCTTCCAGAACTGTCTACACTAAGAGGTGATCTACGACGCCAAGCGATAGTAAAACTACGTCGAAGCCAGAGGGAACTCAGGCGCCAACTGGGTTTCATTTCCGAAATACCTTGGTTTATTGGCGAATCTGTGTGAAATTTTGTCTGTTGCTCTCCTAGCCAGTGGTGTTTTTGATGAAAATCTGGCTGGTTAACTGAAGGCTGCCGATTAGAATTTTTGTTGGGAGCACTTCTTGAATGTCGAGTTCTCGAAAATATATTCTTTGAGGCTTTGTCTGAAGGTATGTCACAGCTCTTGCCACGAGGTGAAGTGTTGCGAACCCCTGAGGCAGCCACAGCATTAGACCGTGCGGCCGCTACCACAGCACTGGCATTAGCATATGCAATGTGGGAAAAATTTTCACTCAACTCTGTAGAGGAAGAGTTTATAGATAGGTTTTCTTCTTTGAAAGACAAACGTTCATCCGTATTTTTAAGATCAGTACCTAGTAAAATGAATGAAAACTTTGATGACTAACTTCAGGAACAAACTTTGAAATCTAACAAAAATAAAAGTGACAACACATAACTACCATATTAAAATCATTTACCAATTTCAACTTTGTGGCATGCTACTTTAATAAAATACATTACCTTTTTTAATTATCTTATTACATTGAAAGCATTGTATATGTATAGAAACAAACATCTTTAAGGCTAAGAATATGCAACGAAGATAAAAGATTAAATTTAGTGAAGTGTTTAAACATTTAGAAGTATGTGAAGCATGAGCCATGTCCGGTTAAAAAATCAGTTTTCGGCTGGAAGTCAACTATGATTCCATCATGATTGCTATGGCTAATAGTTTTCTTAACTTTCCCCGGTTCCGAATACAAGGTGACCACTAAAAGTGAAATAATATTCTACAACAATCCATACCAAAGTATATGAAAAAGTTAACGATAAAAGGTCTCAAAAAAACCGATAAAATCTGTTCATAGCTTTGCACAATCCTGACATTCTAATAATTTGTTGATTTGACAGCCTTGGTAAGGTTTTTACCATACTTACAGTACTATTCACCTATAGTAAGACAATGAATCGCTGTTTTCTTAACATAACATTGCACATAGCTATAATCCAGGTCGATCTAACTAGGAAACAAAGCAAGAAATAAGGTAAATTAAGCTATAAATTTCAGAAAATTTCCACAGTATAATGAAAATCTTTGAAATCTATTTATATGCAGAGAAATCAGGCTTGATAAAGACATTAAACTTTATTCTACAGTGAAAATGATCCTTTCATTCACTAGCATGTGATTATTTGCTTACAGCTATAATTCGACAATTACGAGTTACGCTTAATGACTACGATGTTATCGAAAATTTCCAATCTTTTAAACTGCTGGCTGAGTTATTTAAACAAGTATTCCATCTGTTTTACGAATGGAGAGGAATTAATTCAGATACGTCATAACGGTATTAGGGATTTTGGTAAGAAATCACGAAATCCGATGATACCATACCCTCTTAAAAGAATGTATGTTGCAGCTGTTTTGAAACTTATTTACTTAGCTGGTCTTAATTTGTCAACAACATGAAGAAGACTCTCCCACTCGATTATTGAGAAAAGGGTAGCAGTGGTTGCATATTAAGCAAAATAAGACTTCATGGACATGGATCATTTAGCAAGGAAATCTACAAAGTTAAAGGAAACCTGCAAAGGCCAGGGTGTTTAAGTATTTTTTGCATTGCTGAAGTCATTTGCTAAAAAGAAGAAGAACCCGAACTGTGTGCAAAGGGAACGTTATTGTGTAATAATTGTAACCTATAATCTTTCGTCCCGCTTTCATGATTCTTCGATTACATATTACTTCCCAACATGGATGAAGCTGGGTTCCAAGCCAAAACATAAGGACTTAAAGGATATGCTTTTATCCACTTCGTAATAGCTGATCAATTTTCTGCCGGTACACATACAGACAAGCACCAAAACCCATACTTTTGGTTCCTGGTTCGTGTCGGCTTAGTGTTAGGATAAGAGTAAACGTATCAGACTACTTCCCGATAATAAATCTAGACAATGAGAGTTAATGACTGGTTCATTATACATTATGTCTAACTTGAGATCGCAGCAGTCAAAATAAAAGAGCTATGCAACCCTTAAAATACACTGTACATCTACCTAACAAGTATTTCACCAAATAAAATAGGAGGAGTAATATATTTTGGTAAATTAAATTAGCAAATAAATGATTTTTAAGAAATATAAGCCCTGTTTAAGAGTATGACAAAAAAACACTAATCGCATAAAACGTGACCAAGTACCTATTTTTGATGACGGTATTTCGGTAGGCTTATTTTCCCGGACGAAATAGCAAGGGGATAGAGATGTCTCGAATTTGCGACGCATTTTTTTAAATATAATTTCCAAAAACTCCAAAGCACAACCAGGTTTGTCATCATGACGATTATCATTTAAATAGGCCTTGAACAGCTGAAGTGCTTCAATAGATAGCCTGACGCTAGCGACTGAACAAAATTCACCCCATGTCTCCTCACGAGTCATAACAGAGGATGAAGTCCGCACCTTACCAGACACCCCAACCTGTCCGGAATATGGAACGGAGTACGAAGTATCGCAAGCAAACTATAGAGTTGCGAAAACAATATCACGTGGTCCAATATCCAATGGCTTCATGGTTCGTTATTGAAAAAACATTTCACTTGACCATTTTTAACCAAGAGAGTTAATCGATTTAAGATGTAAGTTCAATGCTATTAATCCCTCACCAAGCTTCTTCACTTAAACTCTAAACGTTGTCTATCAAATGTAGTTAACTGATGGTCCTTCAGGAATTGTCTTGATTATAGGTAATGAATCTTAGAAATGAGATGACAATACCCTTATGTTTAGCCTTTGGAAATTCAAAACAAATGAAAAATAAACTAGCAACTGGATGATAAGAAATACTTGAAAAATGCTCTTTCAAAATATGCGAGTGACAATTTCGTGTGGACGCTTAACCCTAACCTAATTAGTTCATCTGTTTTTGTTAGTGACAATCGAACAAGCGAAAGAGTTTCATAAGAATATTCGGCTTTAGTCTGTTGCAAGGTGCATAATCAAGTGTTTGTAAAGGTGATGGTGTATAGGTAAATAAATCCTGAAAATAAGTTGTCCTGTATGTCTTCCACTTCGATACTGACCTCATTAGTTTAACTGGACACAACCTAGCAGAAGGCGTTCGATCATGCCTCCGCACCAGATCACCACTGGGTACGCCGTGTAACACATCCTTGCAACTGTTAGCCAACTTTGACCAAACGCTTCTCAATATGTCGATAGTTCACCAAATATATATTTGAACCTCATTATTTCTGACTTGACTGGGCTGGAGTACTTCGATTACAAAAGTGTTACGTGTAAGGGCATTTTCAAACTCCGAATACCTGTATCATTTTTTTGAACCCGGAGTGACCCGGTATTCCAAACAATGAACTGTGAGTCTGTTCCTTGTCGTAGCATTATAAATATCGCATATTGTGATATCATTTTTGTGCTTGCAGATTCTTACTGATGTTTATTTATTTTTTATGTCGGAACACACACCCAACTCTTTAAAGATCAAGACCCTTACGCCCCCTGCCTTTTAATTCATGCCATTCTGGCATAAAGACATAGAAGCCTGGTTCTGATATGCAGAAGCTAAGTTTCACGAGAACAGCGTGAGAAATCCACGTGAGTGGTTCCTTTCTGTGGTAAAAGCATTACCGCGTGAGGTTAATAGGTCTGTCATGTTTACTAGTTATGTTCCTGAACCGAGTGAAACTTTAGAGAAATTAGTTCATAAATATGGGAACCTAACTGATCGACTAAGTTTAGAATGGCTGTTTCACATTATGGAATAGCTGCATAGCTCGACAACATAAATATTACTATGTTTGTTGGTCACTGGTCGGAGATCTGTACCGATGGCACCTCTAGGCAATTCTTCTTATCTAATTTTCCCAAACTGGCGCAATCGGCTATTGTCTCATCCCGAAATAACGTCATAGGTGAACTGACTACACCTGCCGATTGTATTCTGGAGAGTACCAGAAACACTAACCCTACGGCTTGTTCTATTAAAGTAGGGACTAAGTTAACGCAAGGCAAAATGACAAACCTTGGTATTACTCTTGTTCGCTTACCACTCAGTATGATTGCAGACAGTCCAAATCTCTCACGAGATGCCCATCACTAAAACGACCTGTTTCTAGATCACGAGAAGCAGATGATACAGATTAGGGTTGGTACCACAGCAATAAGCCGTTTGTAAGTTGGAATTTACTGAATGGTTTTTCTCCTTTTGAAAAATTCATTGTAGTACTAAAGCAAACAGTTAGACACGTATAGCCGAGAAGCCCACCATAGTAACTAGCCTATTACACTTAGTTTTCATACTAAATGCCCCAAAATATGCTGAATACACTAGTCTTGAATTTCCAGGCAGTGATCGCAATATTGTAGCCTGTCAACTTATTGCGCGAAAGTATCTTCGTACTTCTGCTGGAACAAAATTTCTTGTTAATTGTATCAGAAACTTTGCAAACATTGACTGGTCATACTCCGAAATTCCACAACGTGGTCTTAGTTGGGATAAGCTTATTTCTTCCGGTGATTTTCACACTACACTGCATTCTTTTTACTTTAATCCCGAAACTTATCCGGACTTAATCGCTCCAACTATAACAAAAAACCATACATTTCTTATTGTATTTATATTCCTACCAGATTCTGATCTAAACTGAAGAAGTTGAGCAAAGGGTTTTTTGTTCAACATGACTTTTCAGTTATTCCCAACATTCAGTCAGTCTTTAGCTATAATAAAAGCTTTGGACGGACAGATGAATTAGGAACTGAAAGCTCATGCTCCACATAGCCCCTGGATTTTTTTCGATCAACTTACCAAGAGTAGAGATGTTGATGAATGATAATTCTGTACTCCGATTCCAGTAAGGTCTTCGACAGTGTCTCACACAAAATTCTAAAATTTCCTTCATTTGGTATACAGAATCCCCTTTTATCCTGTTTCAAATCATTTTTTAGCGGAACGAAGCCAAATCACTCGCTTTGGCTCTAGCTCGTCTGAGCCTATGAATGTAACCAGTGGGGTTATACAGTGTAGTGTAATTAGCCCGTTACCCTTCCTCCTTTTCAATTATGACTTATGCTCACCCTTTCGACAAGGTAAACCTTTCCTATTCTCCGCTGAATCAAAAGTGGTCTATTCGTTCTTGCCTCTTACCAAAGAAAACTATATTTCAATTGTAATCTAAGAAGAAATAAGTTAAACGAATAGACTATGCCGTGGAATCTGTTATTGAACGTTGACAAAAGTGGATTTATTCACGTTGGCCGCTGCCTTAACCTAAATCTATCTATAGACAAACATACAATGAAACCTCTTAACACTGTTTGTGACTTCGGTTTGAGATACAGCAACAGTTCGAACATTTTTGATCACATTGCATCCCAAGTAGCCAAAGCAAAAAACCCTACTGGATTCATAATTATAAATTTCAGTAATATCGGATCGAGATTATTACCATACAAAAAATGTATCTTACCCATTCTTGCATATAGTATTCAAGTAAACGCAAGCATAATGACCTGATGAAAATCGAAAGTGTTGAAAGAAGATTCAATAAAGCTGTGTTAGGTGTATTCCGGCGACGAGAATCATCACAAAAGATGTCAACTACTTAAACTAGAGCATCTCTTGATCAGACACAATTAACCAAACCTTGTCTTTACCTACAGGCTTATAAATGCTATTTCTGCCCCCAAATGCCCTGGTACTGCCGAGAGTGGGGAGAGTCTGCTCTCCCTCTCGAAATGCTCTCATATGACCACGCGAATATATAGCCTCTGCCAGGGAAGTCCTACTCACTGCCTTCTCGTGGCGGGGGCGTTGTTCACAAAAGTAAGAGGACGAAAAGCGAATGTCCGGCGCTTTAACCGGGTTGGTGTACGTGGAAAGTTCACCTAGGGGAGTTGGAAAACCCTGATTCCAAACCAATGGTGCACATGGGCTCCAGTATCCTGATAGAACGAATGGCGGACGAACCTGTCATTGGTCAACGGCAACCATGGGACTGCATCTCCTCGCGATGCTCCACTGCATTGTGGACTAGATCTTTAGGTCAAAGGCTCGGGGTGTGGTCCCCTAAGAAAACCACCTGCTTCAGTCTGGGCACCTGGGCAGTATCACAGCCCTCACACAAATCGAATGAGATTTGTGAGGCGCATATTTATCTGGTGCTTCCTTGTACCAATATTTATGTGTTTAAATAAATAAATAAATAAAACCCTTTCGTACTCTATCGTAACATACCACAACTTGTGCAGTAAAGAGAATATTCTGTCGATTCTGCCAACCTACACAAGCTTACGCCTGAATTTCTCCATTATTCGTTATTCAACCATGTGAGACACTGTCAATAAACCTCCGTTATAGTGAAACTACAACCCGGCCCAGAAGTCTTCTTGAAGGCTTCATTTCTGAAAGTCGTTTGTTTCACCTATACAAATATCATTGTGATTAGCAACGGTTTGTACAAAGAAGGTCTGATATCTATCTGACTGAACATAAAGCAAAGTAGAACCTTCGAAACAGTGTTCGTTAATTATATTTTGTTTTCTTTATTTCCACCTAAACATCTGAAGTCTGCTTATGTTCGTATTTATTATCACTTTTGTTACCATCAATATTATAACGGAAAGAAAATACTGAAAATCCTTCCACAGCATTTCGTTGGACAGCACCGTCATTCGTTTGTTTCTTCTCCCTACCATGTATTTTAACCTTTATTCAGACCTCCTTTAACCACACTTTGTGTTCTTCAATCTTTTTGTCGTCAGAGCTTTTGTTATGTGACTTTGATTAAAGAAATACCTTTAGTTACCTGATTTTGTGTTGCATGTGGCCGGCCTATTGACAAAAACATCGTGTTTGACTAGGATCGAGGTTACGGTATGGTTCAGTGTGTTACTGTCAACCTTTCACTGTCCACTTGGAGATGTTGCTGAGATCCCTGCAGATAGATATCTGATCCCATATTGTTAGAAATATTTTTATTGATTCTCAAGTGCTGAAATGTTTTGTATTAACCATTTCTTCTGTTGGAATCATCACCAACGTTTGACTTGATTATTACGAATAAATTTAGCATTGGTCAGGTTGTTATAAATGAAATAATGTATTTGTAATACCCCAATTAGTAGAAAATTAGATTTTCTGACGTTCCGTGACTCAGTTAAGGCCACTTTTTCAGAGAATAAATAACCAGATAAAAATTAATCCAAGTTTAATTAGTACAACGGAACAACTCAAGAATACAATGTGCTATCGACCAAAAAACAGGTCCGAATAAGTCAATGTCATCTCGGCCAAGGTGATTCATAGGCGACATGAATGTAAATTTTTGTGTATATGTGTTCAAGGTCAGGAATGACAAAATGTGACCCTTGTGGTGCGAAAGGATAGAGTTTAACATGTATGGACGATAATAGTATGAAATGTGAATAATATCAGATATGGTAGCTTCGGTATATAGTCAAAGTCTGATGTATAGTTAGGCCTTCTCTTCTATTGACAGCAGTAGGATTAGGCATTATATTGAAAGCTTCACTACTCTCCTCTATAGTCGGAAATAAAGTTACAGTAATATTTTGATGATTTTGAAATCGATTTGATAGTTGTTGAAAATGGCGTGAACTGCTACTGGATTATTATGTGGTTTCTTTGTGTACCTAATATGTTCTTTGGCTCGAGTCAAGATTTCGCGAGATGACTCTTCAATATAGAAGGCATCACAATTGACACATCTTAATTCGTAGACACAGTTCTGTGTTGATATAAATGGGAGCTTATCTTTTAGGCAAACTGAAGTATTTTGAGGTGTTTGTTGTTTTGTAATAGAATCTAAGTCTGTGTTGTTTAAAAATTCTACGGATTTATTTTGTTCAGCCATGGTAGTGTGGCAAAACTGCAGTACTAATCTATGACTAGTGGCCACATTTCAATATGATCGATAGCATTCGATCAGCACTAAGAAGGACTTGACACGCATGACATTAATCATCACCCAGTGATCAATCAACTGTGATTAGATTTCAGTCCTACAGGAGGTCGGTCGCGACCCGAGTAGCTCAGTTGTAACATCTCTGACTGTGAAGTTGTTTGACACGGGATCGAATCTTTCAGGGAGCACCAGTTCTCTCAAGATTACAGGTACACCTTGCTGACGAATGCCAAGTAGCACGAAATCCAGGTCCAGGGTTTCCCGTTGACCACCTCCAACCACCATCTAATCTATGGCATTTCATCCGGGTTATTATCTACCAGTGAAACGTACCGTTTTAATTCACTTCTGACAATCTTCATGAGAAAATTATTAACTCCTAAGATGTTTATCACATTCATTTGTTCTTTTTGTATATTCTCTTTCGATGGCATAATCTTGTCAGCTCTTCCAAAATGACATAGGGCTAGCTAGATCTTTACACCGAATGGTAAGCTGAACTGAAGTCAGTATAACGATTTGAGCGTGTTGGTCTTCGGTAGATGGATAGATTTATAATTCCATTTAGATTTCTTCTAACTAAGCAACTTCAAAGTGGTAACTCACCATAGTCACCATTCTCGCTTGAAAATTTGATGCGACATGAATGTGCATTTATCCTTTTCAAAAAATATCTTAGGTGAGTCTTTCTTATCACAACACAGTTGTCATCTAGATTTCTAAGCCAACTCTGAGTCACGAAAAGTCAGAAAATCTTATTTTCTACCGATTGGGATATTGCAAATACATCATTTTATTCATATTTCTTTTGTTGTTTTGGCACTTTAATTCGTGTCAGGGAAACCCTTGACAGTATAGCACAGGTTGCACCGTCTGAGATATCATGTATTTTTGATATAATTTGTTCTCTATCTTAAATTAGAACGGTTTGGATTGAGCACAGAGTTTGTGCTTTGATATAATTTAATATGAGCCACTCAAGAATACTTTGTTCGCTATGTAAAAGAACGTAGTTTGATGCAATCGAATAAATTTTGGTTTGTTAGCTCTACCTTCAAACCGAATATTGGCATTTCGGTCATTACAATTATTGTGATTGGTTCTTTGATACATTAGATATTCTTTCGTTCCTTTGTTTTACTTCTTATTCTTTTCCTACTAAATAAATTTTGTGCCTAAACATCCAAAGTTTATAGATAAAAACGCATTGTCTTGTGTTACACTTGATGAACCAGCTCTTCAGATCCATTTTTCTTCACTATGTATATATGACTCACACAAATTGATACTTGATTATCCTTTGTAATTAACAAAGACTTTCATAGCATGATTTCAAACTATTACTGCATAGTCTTTTATGCTAATATCAGGCTTTACTTTATATCCTAATACATATATGCATTCGAATGCACTGAAAATTAAAAATAGTTTTACCTGAGGGGTTAATACTCACTGTAATCCCATCAACATAGTTGGTTCGTTTTCACTGGTTGTTCTTTTCTTTTCTCACTCACTCTCTCTTTTCCTTCCAAATGAATACGATTCTTAAACATGTAGTGCCACGATTCGTTAACCGTTTACTTCGATTAACCGTTATAATTCTAATCTTAACGGTGCGTAAAATCGGAAGACAAAGGATAGCAGCATCTACAGTTTATTGTCGAATAACTCAGGTCAGAAAGTTAACAACACCTGAGCGAATATGAACGAGCGAGTGAACAGGCGAATAAACGAAGGAAACGAACGAGGAGCAAGCGAGCGAATAGCAAGCAATTACATAGGCAATTTATAGTCAAATTTGATAAGGGCACAGCAAAGCAAAACAAAGGCTGATAATAATATTTGCGTGCGTACACATATGGGGAGGAGTATGAATCATCGAATGATATTTAAGCAGTCAACATTTCGGATAGAGTGTCATGTGCTTTGGTGGTATAGCAGTGCAAAAAATATGCAAATTGTTACTATCCAAATAACGATGTCTGTTAAGTAAGTTATAAAAAGGGTTTAACCAAAATTGGCTATAATCGAAATTGATTGTAGGATGGTTGCTATAACATCCGAAGTTTGCAATGAAGTCAGTATCTTGAATTACACTCAAATAAACTGTTTTCCCAGATTCACTTTATCTTCACGAATATAAAATCCACACAAATTGAAATGTGATGATTATTTTCTGAATTTAGTTAAGAGTTTCATAGCATCATTCTAAACTATTATTGCACAAACTCTTTTACTACTATTAACTATTACTGCATTATTGATTTACTTTCTTCTTTACTTATTTCACTGTTTTCTTGTTTATTCACATGGCCATACACATATTGGAATGCATACTGTGAACTAGTATATGTTGTAACTTGTAGATCATGCCTGTAAAAATGGCGTGTACTTGCCCTTGCAGAAATATATTATTATTATATTATCGTATATTCATAGTCTGTTTCCATAAATACACTTAGATTATTTACATATTTCATATTTCTTTACCTAGCTTTTTTCCTTATATTTTCTCCCTCCTTCCTTAAAGTCAACCGCGTATTCTTCTTAACTCTGTAGTGACATACTTTTATGGACTCAGAGGTAAAAACAATCAGTTTTCGACCAGTTTCTTTTATTCTCCACGTTCCAGAATTTCGGTTCGCGGCACCGTAATCTCAATTCAAGACCCGCTGCGTAGTGAACCAACGGCAGAAGTATGTTTACGCTCTTGAAACTCTGCCTGTGGATCACATAGATGCTGTTCATGAGGTTGTCTTCAATGCAAATGTACCTAACATTTACGATCGTCTCAAGGAGGCGATACTTAGACATTCCTTCCCTTTGGAGGAAGAACGATTGGGGACTTTAATGGCACGTCACCCCTAGGTGATGCTAAACCGAGCTATCACCTCACGCGCCTGAAATATCTTGCAGGACGCACGACAGCCGATTCCGAAATCGTTAGGGAATTATGGCTCAAATCTTTACCAGCACACATGCAACCACCGATTGCGGCTCTGCTTGAGGACGTTCCAATTACCAGGTGGCCCTCATAACAGATAAGATGTTGGCAAGGGCCAGCACCCGAGACAACTATATAGTTGCCTCAACATCACGTTCGAACATCGATCTCATTGCTAGTCAACCTACAGCTCATGGTGATAAAGGTAACTGTTACGGGAGAACTAAAGACATTTGGCTGATTAAAACCTTTTTACTGTAAATCAATTTTACTGTGTTTTTGGATGTGTTTGTTTTACTTAACCTTTGGACTTGTTTGTTTATATCATTCCTTTCGGACATTTTGGTTTCTTTTGTCATTGGTTTGGTATTTGGGAGTTTTTTGCTCCGGGAACCTACAAAATTGAAGGTTTGTTTTGTAATTGTTATAATTATTGTTTTTAGAACGACTTTGGTCGATTATTTGTGAATTGCGAATAAACTTGGTATCTTATCTGGAGTTTTGGTTCTCTTGCCTACTTGGGTTCGTAATTTGCGAATATCGACGGCCAGTACTTCAATAGTAGTAACGGGCAAAAACTCATAATTGGACGTAACAGTAACTGTATTCATACCGGTTTCAGTCTTCGAGACCGATCCAATATACCAGAACCCTACATCCTTTGAGTCAGATCACGCTCTCGCAAAGCCATAACAACTCGCTCTTAGCGGGCATCTTCCAAGCCATGCCAAAAGGCAGCTTTGGAAGCTAGTTCTGGTTGGTGCTGGTTCCACCATGCCTTCGGGTCCGCTGCCCACCGTTGTCAAACCCCTGCTCATACAAGGCGGAAAACTCCCGAACCGGGGAGTAAATGTAGTGTACTCTCCGGCCTTTCACCTCAGGTTGGCCGTTTATTTTATGTGCAAGATTATCGTACTAACTCTAAGTACCTAGTGGATACAGGTGCCCAAGTTTCTGTCGTACCTATTGGTAATAGTAAGTCTCAAGCTACGATACTTTGACTACGCACTGCGAATGACTCAGTCATTTCTCACTATGGTACACGACAGCTTACAGTCAATCTGAGCTACCGACGACAGTATCTGTGGACGTTCATCATTGCCAATATTCCCACAGCCATCCCATGGCACTATGAATTGCTAGTCGATCCGCGTAGACTGCGGCTAATTGATACTTGATACTTGATACATTAAATTCATGGGCTTTTAAGCCCACACAAAGGTATTCCGAATCACAGGTTTATTTCATTCGCGTGACGATGTAATCCACGCCTTATTCCATAAACTCCCCCAATTGTTTAAACCTTTCGAGGAGATCCCGTCAGTAACCAGTAGTGTGGCACACCACATTGTCACCCGCAGACACCCAGTCACTGCAAAACTTTGCCGACTGGCATCGGATAAATTAGCTTACGCTAAACGTGAATTTGGAAACTTTCTGGCTACTGGTATTATTCGTTCTTCTCACAGTCGCTGAGCCTCAACTCTTTTTATGTTACGCAAAAAGGATGGGGTTAGTTGGAGACCATGTGGCGACTACCGAGCATTAAACGTAGTTACTCGTTTTTATAGCCACCCCATCCCCCACATAAATGACGCCACGGAATCACTCAAAGGCACGACTGATTTTCTGATATCGATCTGGTACGAGCATATCACAAGATCCCAGTCACTCTTGAAGACATCGAGAAAACCGCTATCACGACTCCTTTCCGTCTGTTCGAGTTCCTACGAATTCCATCTGGATTACAGAATGCTGCTCAAAATTTCCAAAAGTTTATCGATTGCATAGTACAACACTTAGATTTTGTTCACGTTTATATTGATGGTCTGCCAATGGCATCATCAATTGTAGATGAGCATTATCAGCACCTAACACTACTGTTTCATCGCCTTTAGGATAATGGAATAATAGTCAACCCGGACAAGTGCGAACTTGGCGAGCCGGAAATAAAATTATTGGGTCATGTTATTGAGGAAGTGGGTATTCTATCTTGTGAGGACGGAGTACATGCAATAATGGAGTACACCGTATAGTCCATACTCAAGGAACCGAAAGCATTTCTCGATTTGGTTGACTTCTACCGACGTTTCATCCCGCACCTGGCAGAACGACCTTTAACCGAAAAACTTCACGGCAATCCACGCAAGTTAGAATTGAAAGATGCCGCGCGTATTGTATTTCCAGAGATCAAAATGGCTCTAGCTCGAAACGCACTTCTCGCTTATCTTGACCCATCGGCCACTCTTAGTATAGCGGTTGATGGATCGGATTTTGCCATAGAACCGTTATGCAACAGAACATCTCCGGAAGTTCTCAATCTCTCGAATTTTTTCACGACACCTCACTCCCATGGAGACGAGATATAGCGCTTTTGGTCGATAACTGTTAGCAGCCTACTGCACCATCAAACATTTCCAAGACGCAGTACAAGGTCTCGCCTTTATCCTATTCACCGATCACAAACCTTCAACGTATGCTCTACATACCAAGTATAGTCGCTGCTCACCACGAGAGTGCAGACACTTGGACTATGTCTATCAGTTCATGACAGACCTTCGTCACGTTAAAGTCGAGTCGAACTATGTTGTCGATGCTCTGTTACGTATCCAAGTGATTGATCTCCCTGACATGGCCGTCGCCCAAGCAAGCGATCCTCCGTGTACAGAAGCACAACATTCTACATATCTTCAGTGCCAGGAAGCACTCCTAGCTACTAGCTCAGGTACTATCCCATGCAAAATAATAATAGTTTTTTTAATGGCTATCCCAAAAAAGCTTTGTGCTCAACCTAATATTCCTACTGTCCTAAACGTTGATGATGAACTTATAAGTCACGCAGCAGGATTATATGAGCTGTTTAGCAACACATTTGCACAGACATTCATTGATTTTAATCAAAATGAACCTATAACCGGCGGCGCTTATAAAAATAGTGTTTTCCAACAAGATATAAAACATAGAGCAACGTATGAAATATAATATTTGACCTAAAAGAAACCACAATGAGCCCAGAATAACAAATGGGGGAGTGTAGAGTTACTGACCAACAAGCCTTGATGATGAAGGTGATGACTTTATTACACCAATGTTTGTAGGGTAGAACATTTTGTTTTTTTAGGCTCCTTATGGTTGAGGAAAATGTAATTAATCGGTTATACCGAGGTTGTTCTCCTACGCTCGCTACTTAGACTCATGTTTCCAATATTTGTTGAATCTGCTAGTGTACTTAGATAACCCATAACATGCTAACTTAGAATAGTGACTGACATCAGATGAAAAAAGTGAATTAAAGAGCAGACAATAAAAGATGTGGTTATTAGCGTCCCCACACACTTTACTCGCTTTTGACTCACTTTCCAATTTAATAAACATCCTTCCCTATTCTAACTTCGACTTTCCTTCAATCATTTAAACCCAGTTGACCTTGATACATATCACAACGCCTTGTATTTTTTAAAATGTATTCTCTTATCTGAAGGCTTCAACCATATTGCCCACTAGCAAAAACAGCTGGTATGAGTTTAATTTACTAAGTTATCATACCTTCGTCTATTCCACTAGATGCTGCTGAGCAGTATTTGCTGTTTATATCCAGTTGCCTTGCTTCTCTCTTCTTCATTTTTTCAGTATCATGCCCTTAGTGCACAACTGTGGCGCTTCTTACCCCTGAAACAAACTTAACAAACGCGACTTTCAGGGTCACAGTTCATACAAAGCGCCATTTATATGTACTTTATAATAACTATAAAATTCTGAAAACCTTGTATTGCATAAATTCTTAGCAAGTCCCGAATTCTAACACGAAAATTCCGAGTTTGAACCAGTTGTACGTTTTCCATGGTTGAACCGTGGGCGCGGCGCTATTTTTGAAACATCATAAAACTGCTGCATAGAGTAATACTAAAAAGTAAACGTGATTATTAACTTTCCGAGGCATCTGCACTGATGTGTTGCCTTTTATTTTTATGATTTAATTTATGTATCAACTCTACGTGGGAAAGCATCTCATATCGAAACCAATGTTTTAAATTATACATCATGCATGTAGAAATAGCGTGTACCTGCTCTATCAGAAATATATTTTTGTTATAAAAAGAGCGGTTGAGGTTTAAATAGCCTTTGGATTGTAGCTGGCTATAAAACGTTTGTAAGACAAGAAAAGTATTTTGAAGAATACATTTACCACGTTCATTAACTTGGCAATCTAAGTGTCCTTGATGAAGAAGAGTTTGAAAGGTAGTTCAGTTGGGGAATAAGTTGCAAAAAAATTTAATTACCACTGCAGATGAAAAAAGAAAGTTGATCTGTTGCAAGACGGCATTTTTTGGAAAACGAGATTTCATTTCAGACTATCAGCCAGTTTAAAGGGTGTTCTTCGTGCATTCTATAAAAATTGTGATTAAGAACTCCAGAGCCAGTAGGCAAGTAGTTATATTGGTTCCAATCACACAATCCTCAAAGTTGAACATGAGACAACTGGGAAAATGCACATTCAATAACTGACACGAGGAGAAGGTGAACAATGTGGGGGGCGGGAATATTCATTTGAGATTCAATCGGATGGCATGACTCAGCCTTACGGGTTTGGTCATTTTTGTGTAGCATATCTCCTTTATTAATATTGAATATTTTGTTCTATCTCAAGCCTAAATGTGTTATTTAGAATTGCCAACAATATTGTCGAATAACACGATACGATAAGTCAATGTAGACAGTGACGCGACTTCCACATATGATCTCGTAGACTAGACAGTCACATCATGACGCGTATACAATTTTAGGATTACTTCTATTATTAGAGCAGTGCTAATAACGAAGTGCTCCATAATTCTACAGGCATTTTGTGGTTTCAAATACGATTATTGGGACTTTTAAAAATCAGTAAGAATTTCTGTTAGATATAGTATTCGTTTTACGAAAACTCTTAGGCGTGGATAAAGTGTGAGACTTTCGACACATTTTCACGGAAATTTTTATGTAACTGTTTTGAAACCGATGGGAGTTGTGAAAAGTCAGTCGCTTGGGCAATTCGTATAATCGTTACCGATAAAGGTTTTGGTGCACTCTTGGACGCTTTCATTGGTACTCATTATGGTATGAACAAACACAACAGAAAATCTAGGTAATATTATTTTCACCTGAACGCTTTAATAGTTCATATATACATGTCTACCCAGTCAGTTCATGTTCCTGCTGTTTGACATATTTAGATCGTGGATCGACATCGTATGGTGAAATAGAAAAGGCGGTTAGTCTTCAGAAAGTTACTTTGGTGATCATTTTTCAGTTAACGTACACGAATTATTTCAAAAAATAGAGAAGGGTCAAAAGTACGTTTCACTCGGATAGTTTTCATCTATACATATGGATAATAGTAATATAAGCATAAAAGAATCGAATGTAGCGAAGTTTTTTCGGTTATGATACACTGTATGGTAGTACCGAATATGTATAAAAAATGACAGCAAATACATATTTCACAGAGATTGAAAATGAAAGGCAAACATTGGCTTTAGAGGTGACACGTAACGGTTCACATTGTCGTCCTCTAAATTCTTGACAAACATGAAAACAACATCCTCACTTTCAGTATCACATTAGTCATGCTTGAAAACGACAATAAACTTCTCCAGCCTGAAAATAATTCTAAGCCGCATGAACTTGGGAGCGACGTACAAAATGTAGAGTAGCACGGCGAGTTAGATTGAAAACAAATTGATTATTTAAGAAAGATGATAATTTAAACCATGTTTTATTGAACAATCATACATATAGAAATCTTCAAGCAGGGCACATATTGTTTAAATAGCTATACGGTTGTGAAAATCCAGATATAATAAGTAGTCTCAAAGTATAGTCCTCAGTCGTAAACACGAGAGTTTAGCTAACTTGTTCGAAAACCGCGGTAAATGATACCATAGAGGTCCAGTTAATCCTTAAACTTTTAAAATGGTATAGCTAGTACAGTTTGTTCAAACATTGCGTTGCATTCGACGACCACCAGATGAGAAAAATACGATCCTAAAATGCCATATAACGGCAAATCAGTCTCCAAAATGTATGGCCCTATATGTCCTCGACATTTAGTGCTGACCTAATCACTTTTAATCGACACATCAAGCTGAAGGCACCCGGTTACGCATCTGCACTAGATCATGCGTAGGTACGCCGTGCTCCCATAACCGCTAGCCAGCTTAGACTGATTACTTCTTGATATTTCGATAGCCCATCAAATATATATTCGAACCTCATTGCTTCTGACTTCTGATTTAACTGGGTTGGCATATTTCGATCATAAAAGGTGTCACTAGTTAAGGCGATGTCAAACTCAAAATACTTGTGGTACTTTTAGTGGTGAGCTGGACGTATTCTGGTGCGCCGATTCGTAAACTGTGAGTCTGTTCCTTTTTCGGACTTTATGTCGATTTCTTAGATTTGATTTTTACATATTGTGATATATTTTAGTATTTTCGGACATTGTTTCTCATTCATGGCTACACTTTAGATCCATCATGATTAAACAGACCCCCAAGTTATTTAACATCAGGACTCTTTCGCCCTTCTCTTTCTGCTAGTGGCATTTCGGCTCGACCACATGAATGCTTGGCTCTGCTACGCAGGAGCTGACTTCTACGAGCGCGGCATTACAGACCCACCTACTTAATTCCTCTCAGCATTGGAGGAACTGCCCCACGATTTTGACAGGTACGCCGCACTAATGATGTCTCGAAATCCTACAAAACACTCAAAATAGACTCTCCTTAGGCATGGGGATCTAACCGACCGACAACAGCTAGACCAACTCTTCAACAACCCAGAACTACAACGTGGCTAAGCAGCAGATATGTTCCTACTGATGTTTAAGATCATTTATCAACAGACCTTTGCTGAGGACCTGTTGAAACGACTCTTCTTCTCTGAGGATCCTCCAAAGGTGCAGGTAGTGTTTATCTCATTTTAAAACAACACCGTAGGCGAAGTGAGTGCATCTGCCGGCCGAAATCTAGAGATCACAAGATTTCCCAGCACCGAGGTCTGTTCACTCAAATAGTGTTTAAACGCTGATGACATTTGTTAAATGTTTGAGAGCATTTTCACTAACTTTGTAATCACTGGTCCAACACACTCACGTTTTCAGCATCATTATTGAGGCATGAGCTGGTTACTTTGCTGCAGTGCTGTTCTAGTAGTGTCACATAGATGGGAGGTAAAGCTCGATGCACAACATTGTCAAAGTATTAGAAGCCTTTTTCAAAGTTCCATAAAACATGAAATCCTTTAACTGTTACTAGGCTTCTGTGGTCAGTTATTTTCAGGTTTTGAATTACAAGAATTTATTCAACAAGTGAGGTACAAGTATAAGTGTGATGATGCAACGGATGTTCTAGTTTTACAACTAGCTACCAGTAGCACCTCCTATATTTGATCGTTCCCAGTCAGATAGAAAATCAGAAGTCAAACGAGAAGAGGCAGGAAAGATATATTTGATTCGTTACCAATATATCGAGGACCTTTTCTATGAGCTGGCTAATGAAACGTAGGAGCTGTGTCCCACGCAGTATTGAAACGTGCTCTGGTGCGGATGCATGACCGAAAGCCTTCAGCTAAACAAGTCCACTTAAACAACGTGGTCAGCATCTAATGTCGAACACTTAATGAGCTATTGATTTTGGGGAATTATTTACAGCTACAGATCACTCCCCCCCTAGTGAGGTAGTGATGCCCCTAAGACGTGACCAGCCAGAAGTTTAAACCCAACGAATTTGTCGTTGGTAAACACTCTTCTGATAGCTTGCTTCGTTTAGCAGCGTCTGGTCGTCTTTCCTTAAACTATGGGACCAAAATGTACAACGTAGCAAATAAAGAAATATAGTACAATGAAAATTTCTGTTCCTTGCGAAACTTCGTCGTTCTTTTCCAGCCGTCCTGGAAAAGAGGAAAAATAAAACGTGTGAGTGCATGTCAAAAATACACTCGTACTTGCGTAAGGACACAAGATGAGCGGAAAAAAATAAACTGATACACTTACAAACAGCGTAAAAGCGATCGGAAAAAAGGTTTTCTTTTGGGTTTTTTTTTAATATATAAATATATATATATATACGCTCAAAAAAAATGTTGTTTTTTTTTGTTTTTTTTTACATAAATAAAAAAATGAGCATATTAAAAAAAATTTATAATAAACTTTGAAAGGGTAATTCCAGATAAAGCTTATGTCCTACGTGCAATATTCGTTAAGATGTTCTGGAAATCTTACTCGTCTTCCAGAACGCGTTGTTTTAGGTTTTTCTATCGACGTTGACGAAGTATCAAGTTGTGTGTCGGTTGTCGTGCGGGGTACTACAGGTGTAGTTGCTGTGTTGTTTGCTTGTACCGAAGGAAAATCGACGTAGCTAGGGTTTCCTTCTAAGTACGCTGCTTTGAGTCGATCGATACTGATGCTATCTTTCGTACCGTTCTTATCAACTACATAGTACTTAGGTTCGCGTTGAAGAACTTTGAAGGGTCCTTCGTATGCTGATTCGAGGGGTCGTCGATGTGAGTCTCGACGAACGAAGACGTGTGTACTATGTCGTAATTCGGGTTGAACGAAAACATCAGTTGATTGAGGTCGAGTGTGAGCAGGTTTAACTGAACGCATAGCGTTTGTAAGCCTACTCGTGTAAGAGTTTAGATCCATGTTCAATGAAGAAGCTGAAGGATCCACGAATTCTCCTGGGAGTCGGAGTGTCGTTCCGTAAACGAGTTGAGATGCCGTGTATCCAATGTCAGCTTTCACTGCATTGCGGATACCTAGCAAGACGAGTGGAAGAGCGTCTGTCCACTGTGAAACGTTTGAAGCTGATAATGAAGCTTTTAATTGTCGATGAAAACGTTCTACCAACCCGTTTGCTTGTGGGTGGTAGGCGGTCGTTCGGAAGCGCGTGATTCCTAAAAGTGTGGTCAGACAACGGAACAGTCCAGATTCGAACTGGCGTCCACGGTCTGTAGTGATGGTTGAAGGGCAGCCGAAATTTGCTACCCATCGTTCGACGAAAGTGCGAGCCACTGTTTCAGCAGTAATGTCCTTAATCGGTACTGCTTCTGGCCATCGAGTAAAACGGTCTACGCATGTTAGGAGATATGAGTATCCGTTCAAGTCGGGTAAGGGTCCTACCAAATCTAGATGGACGTGGTCGAAACGAGCGTCAGGGGTTTTGAAAGAACCTAAGGGACATTTGTTGTGTCTTATGACCTTAGATTTCTGACAGCTTACACAGGAGCGTGCCCACTCCCTCACGTCTTCATGCCAGGCCAGCAAAACCGTTCGGCTATAAGTTTGACTGTTGCACGAGCACCAGGATGAGAAAGATTGTGCAACGTATTGAAGACGTTGTGTCGATAATGTTTTGGTACTATTGGACGATCCCTACCTGTAGATGTGTCACAGAGTAAGGTTTCCTTACCTGTTCCCATCTGCCTAATACTTAGTTTAAGAGTTGTCGAGGATAACTCATGCTGAAGATCAATGTCTTCTTTTTGAAGCTGAGCGAGTTTAAGAAGGTCGATTCCTTGGAAACTGTTCAAGGAGCTAATTCGAGACAAGGCGTCTGCGACTACATTGTTTGCTCCAGAAATATGTTGTATGTCTGAAGTAAACTGCGAAATGTAGTCGAGTTGTCGAGACTCTCTTGGTGAGTACTTGTCTGAAGATGAACTTAAAGAGAAGGTAAGAGGTTTGTGATCGGTAAAGAGCGTGAATTCTCTTCCTTCGATGGAATGTTGAAAATGCCGTACAGCACAATACATAGCTAGGAGTTCCCTACCGAACGTGCTGTACCTAGATTCAGCGTCTAGCAACCGTCTCGAGAAAAATCCTAAAGGTTGCCACGAGTTGTTAACCCATTGTTGTAAGACTGCTCCGATTGCTGAGTCGGATGCGTCTACGGCGATACTAATGGGCGCTTGACTGTCCTGATGAGCAAGCAAGGTTGCTTTAGCGATGTGTTCCTTAACTGTGGAAAATGCTTTACGAGCTATGTCGTCTAAACTAATTGATTTCGCATTTCCACGAAGCTGATCGGTTAACGGTTTCATTAGGGACGCGCATTTAGGTATGAACCGTCTATAGAAACTTACGAATCCGTTGAAAGTTCGTAACTGCTTGATCGTGGTCGGTTCTGGGTAATCCAGAATGGCCGCCACTTTGCTCCTAAGTGGTCGGATGCCTTGAGCATCAATAGTGTGTCCTAAGAAGTCTAAGCAGTTAGTTCCGATTTGGCATTTCTGAATGCTGACAGTAATGCCATGCCTTTGGAGTCGATCGAAAACAATGTCCAGATGCTTGAGATGCGATTCTTTGTCCGGACTTGCTATTAGACAGTCATCAACATACGCATGCATGAAGTTGAGACCTCGGAAGACGTCGTCTATAAACCTTTGGAAGGTTTGAGCCGCGTTTCTTAAACCAAAGGGCATTCGTAGAAATTCGTAAAGACCGAAGGGAGTGATGATGGCGGTTTTAGGAATGTCGTCAGTTGCCATCGGGATTTGGCTATAAGCTTTAACCAAGTCGATTTTCGAAAAGACAGTTGTACCTTTCAAGGTAGCTGTCAAATCGCGAATATGAGGCAGCGGGTAACGATCGGGAATGGTTTTAGCATTCAGACGCCGATAATCACCAGTTGGCCGCCAATCATTGCTGTCCTTTTTAGGGACCATGTGCAATGGGGATGCCCATGGACTATTCGATGGTCGAATTATTCCTAGGTCCATCATGTGGTTGAATTCGTTTTTAGCCAACCTAAGTTTTTCGGGAGCGAGTCTTCGGGCTTTCGAAAATACAGGTGGTCCTGTAGTCGAGATGTGATGTGTAACATTGCTGGTTACACAAGGTAATTTCGATTGCGATTGGTATATCCCGGGGTATTTGTCGAGTACTGCTTGGTACAAGGGGTCTATGGCGTGCTTAATCGTGACTGGGGATAACCTGCAACCAGAACAAGGAGTTACGCAAACGGACAACTTAGTGTTTCCGTCTATTAACCTTCGTGCGCGTGTGTCGATGAGTAGATTGTGGTGTTGTAACAGGTCAATACCAATGATTGGCATAGAGACATCTGCAACCACGAAAATCTAGTGTATGGGTTTACGTAAACCCACGTTAAGGTAGACGTACCTTTTACCGTAAGTAGCGATCGGCTTTCCGTTTGCCGCCTGTAAACTTAAAACAGACTCGCGAAGTCTGTCGTCGAGATTTGCTGGAAGAACGCTAACTTCTGCGCCAGTGTCGACGAGGTAGCGAACTTTCGTAGTCACATCCGTGACATATAAGAGGCGGCTGTGTTCGCCGGCTACGGTTGCCGTTAACGCGTGCCGGCTGGGAAGTTTCCCGAACTGTTTTTCGTGTCACTCGATTTTGGGGTCGGATAATTGCAAGGTTTCCTGCAGTTTCTGGAAAACTTACCGTACTGGTTATGATACCAGCACCAGTCGGGATTGTCTGTCTCTCGTGGTCGAGAGCCAGATAGCTTACGTGAGGCGCTTCTACGCGGGGTTTTTGACCGACTACGGTCATTGCGAACTCTAAGATATCGTGTAAGCGTGTGACATAGTTCGGCCATGTCAGTCGAGGTCGATTGGGGTTTTTCTTTGACGGAAAAAACCTCGGCCTTAGAAGATCTAGTGATTTCCAAGATTCGATCGGCAGATGCAGCTAGTTCATCTATGGCATTGTTTTGAAATGAAACAAGCACTGCCTGCACCTGTTGAGGGAGTTTAGACAAGAAAAGTTGTCTAAATAGGCCATCATCGAAAGTTCGTTGGCCGATGACTTCTCTCATTCTAAGCAACATGTCCGTCGCAGAACCATGTTGCAAGTCGATATTGTTAAGGAGTTGGTCTAACCGTTGTCGATCAGTTAGGTCTCCTCGTTTTAAAATCGATAGCTTAAGCGATTCGTAAGGTTCGGAAACATCACTAGTAAACATACTAGGTGTTACGTACCTGTTAAACTCGCGCGGTAACGCCTTAACTACCGCGAGGAAACGTGTGCGCGAGTCCGTGATTCCGTGCATGCAAAAATCGGCTTCTGCATAGCAGAACCAGGACTCGATATTGTCGGGCCAAAATGGCGTTAACTGAATCGAAATAGGGGGAATAGACTTTAATTTAAGAACCTTAGGAGAGTGTTCCGTCATAGTAATATAGATATCGAAAAATGTCTAAGTAAAATATATCCGAGAAAAAAAAGGTATATCACAATATATAAAATTCAAATAAAGAATAACAATAAATAATAATATTCCAAAATGGAACAGACTCACAGTATATTGACTTGGTGTACCAGATCACGTCGGGTTCACCAATGATGATGCAACGGATGTTCTAGTTTTACAACTAGCTACCAGTAGCACCTCCTATATTTGATCGTTCCCAGTCAGATAGAAAATCAGAAGTCAAACGAGAAGAGGCAGGAAAGATATATTTGATTCGTTACCAATATATCGAGGACCTTTTCTATGAGCTGGCTAATGAAACGTAGGAGCTGTGTCCCACGCAGTATTGAAACGTGCTCTGGTGCGGATGCATGACCGAAAGCCTTCAGCTAAACAAGTCCACTTAAACAACGTGGTCAGCATCTAATGTCGAACACTTAATGAGCTATTGATTTTGGGGAATTATTTACAGCTACAAGTGCTAGGACACGGGAAAGCGCGTTTTCAAATAAATGTGGACCGTAAGAGACAATGTTCGTTTAGATTGTTTTTTATCGAGGCTTTGGTCAACCGGTAAACGCCCGGAAGTTGCCCAGTTTTGTGTTTTGTTCGGTTGTGGGCTTTTATCGTGCCCAACGGTGATAGAACTAGTACAGCTTCAACTATGAGTACATATAATACATCTATCAAAAACGATTTCGTTTTAAGACAAGTCTTAACCTGTCAGCGTTTCCCAACTAAAATTTGCAAAATATTGATTGAATCCGAAATTTGGCATCTTCAAGTGATTTTTAGATTATGATCAAGTCGGAAAAATGAAAATTTCGAAAATGTAAAAAATAATCTTGTTGTTATGATTTGATTCGTCAGCATTCCCCAGAATGTTTGGAAATCACCCCGCATATTTTAGCTTTTGATTGGGAAGTGCTTGTAGCGGAATTAGTACTAAAGTCAAACAACTAATTAGGTTAGTTATCTCTGATATGACTACTTAATTTAGTGTCTTTAAAACAATTTTACTTTTCTCCATCCGGCATAACTTAGATTCGAACTTTGTATTATCTTATTCGTGATATTTTAAAGATCTTTCTGATGAAAGTATTACAATAACAGTTACGTAGAAGAGTTATCGACTCGTTTTTGAATCTTTATCTATAAATACGTAGCTGAAAGTTCTAAAGCGTCTGCGTATAACTGTTTTTGCCAGTGGTTTGGTTAACTTTCTGGGTTACTATATTTTTACTTATATTTGAAGGACGTCAAATTATTTTACAGTTTCGACAACCCTTTACCCGTACATACTTTTGTAGTTTTAATACTAAAATTACTTTGTGATTTGCCTATAATAAACGAGTTGACACTGCCATAACAGGTTACGGAATATGTGTGTAACTCACTGACATTAAAATCTTATAGTGCAGAGTGAACGACAAGTTTCAGTCAAGCTAATATATGATGGAACCAATTATGACTGCAAAACTAGGGCTACTTGGTCTTCTTTGAAGATGTACACCCCATTTAACGTATTCGCAGATTTTTTGCTTGTAAAACTAGGGAACATCAAAATCAAAACAGCACTTGGATGGAACAAGATAGATATGGGCTATTTTGGTGATAAATAAGAATAGTATATTTGTAATATCTCAGTCAGTAGAAAAATTAAATTCTCTGACGTTTCGTGACTCACTATAAGCCGCTTCTTTACTCATTGAGATATTACAAATGTATTATTTTTATTTATAACAATCCACCCAATGCTCACTTTATCAAGTAAAACCTTGGTAATCATACCTATGTTGGTGATGTTCTTGTCGTGTAATGATAAATTCAAAGCTAATGAGATTAGACATTTCTGCCCAGTTGACCGAAATTTTAACTATTTACTTTAGCAAAAATTAACAATTATAATCTCATAGACATAACCAAGGTTACTTAGTGTCTGCTTTAAACAAACGACCGCTTGTTCCCTTCAATTGCATTCATTTATTTACTTATGGTAGTACATACACTGGGAAAACAGTTGATTCTTATTTGAACCTTTAAGTCCCGAAGAATCTGCAAATGTACTGAGAGTGATTAGCATTGTCGTAGGCAAATACATCATAGGTTCAGGTCACATAAGTCCAGTTATAGCATTTTGAGTAAACATTAAATTAAACAAAGAGAATTACCACTTAACATAGGAAAAGTGGTAACTCTTCTTCTCGTTTATCTAAAACTATTCAGTCAACACCACCGTTTTATTCTATCGTTTCTCCTTGCCTTCTTAGCATTATTTTCGTTGACAATTAAGCTTTACAAGCATTCTTTTCTCTGTTGAGAACCTTTTTAATTAATAAAAATAATGTGTTCGTTTAGTAGATGTTTTATGTTTATTTGTCAGCTATTATTGTAGTTACCCCAATCATTTTTATCACTATTTAAAAAGATCTTTGGTTTTCCCTCAATTTAGCCATTCAATTTCTTACTAATTTTCAAAACTTTTATGCTACCCTGCCCTCAAATGCCCTGGTACGGCCAAGAGTGGTGAGGGTCCACTCTCCCTCTCGAAATGCTCTCACATGGCCACGCGTATATAGCCTCTGCCAGGGAAGGCCTTCTCGTGCCACAGGCGTTGTTTACAAAATTGAGAGGACGAAAAGCGAATGCCCGGCGCATTAACCGGGTTAGTGGATACGGAAATTCCACCTAGGGGAGTTGGGAAACCCTCATTCCAAACGGGCGTATATGTATCTGGTGCTTCCTTGTACAAATATTAATGTGTTTAAATAATAATAAATAAAAAACATGTATTACCTTAAAGTATTATTGCCAAAATTATTATCAATAACTTGGCCGTTTTGTCTGCCGTATTAACTACAATTTGCGGTTACATGATTATGACAATGTGATAACTTATGACCGCCTGAATTCCCTGTTAATGTATAACGTGGTAATACGGTCAGTTAGAGAGCAGTGAATTATCGATCGGACCAATGACACATAAAACCCGTACGAGCAGTCTAGAGTACTTATCGGTCCTGCTTTCTGTCTAACCCAGCCAGTTAAGTTCAGAATATCAATCTCAGCCTCTGCGGTATGAATCATTTATTTCAAACACACTGAGTTTATATACCAAGCTGACAGACCACATCGTACCATAAAATAGGAAACAACATTTGTGCAAGATTTAGCTAAATGTGGCTGTGAATAAGGGAGATAGTAATTGATAGACTGGGGATAACTCAAAAATGGTAAGTCGTATAATGATGGTTCATAGGTCAAAATAAAGCTTATAATAAGAGGGACGTAAATATGAATAGTTTAGTTAGTTAACAATTATACAATAAAAATATGCACATAATATTGGTCAATAAATAGTTCTCAAAAGTTACCATTCATAATTCTCTTCGAGATATAACACCTCCTCATTTTCGAAAGATCTGGAGTTGATATTCGGATTTTAAAACTTCCAAATTTATCCCTCCCTCACGGAATAGTGTTGGATCCTTATATTCTCAAGTTACATTTAAAGTGCTTCCATGTATAACAGGAGTACCCAGGAGAATGTCTTCCCTATTTCGAGCGGGAAAAATATTTGCTTGAGAAATTAATGCATGTGTTAAATAGTTAGGATATATGAAGTAAATTGACCCAAGTTCAAACTGAAATATTTCTTGCTCATATCTAAAAAACTGATAGCTTGTCGCACTGACAAATAAATTTAAATTATATTCGAATGTATTCGGTCATTTTTAGACAATTTTACTGTGATCTATGCTTTTGTTTTCCAGTTCAAATGTCTATAGTTTCCCTTCAAATTGGCCAATGTGGTAATCAAATTGGAGCAAAATTTTTCAGTACTGTATATGATGACTGTTGTGCCAAGAAGAATTCACTTCTATCAAAAACCGATACAGATTATATTAGAGACTCATTAAATACATTTTTCTACCAATCTTCAAGTAAAAATTCTGTTTATAATTTGACTTTGCTTCAGAAGGATGTTTGACAGCCAGGTGTGTTCAGGTAGACATGGAAGAAAAGGTTATTGCCAGTGTCACCAAAAGTACCTGTCCGGAAAAGTGGGGTTATTCTCCTAATAGCTTTTTCACATCCAAATGTGGTTCAGGTAAGTTAATATTAAGACTTTTTTAGTTTAAATGACGTAACTACATGATCACAGTGTATATTCTTATTTTCAGTAATATTGTATTACATAAATCTGTTATGCTTCTTAGAAATACATGGTTAACTATTTGTCGAAATGCTGCTTTCAAAAACAGTTAAGGGGTTCAATAATGATGGACTTATAGTCATTCATTGGTTAACATAAAAACTGAAACCTTTTTACTCATCATACTGCGTAATAATGTTACATAAACGTCCTGATAATCACAAACAAAGAAACTAGTAAGTAAAACATGGGAAGGTTACTGAATTGTCAAAGTTCTCTAAATAGTCAGAATTTGATTTATAATGCATACAGTCTTTAACTGCTGAGTTATTTGTCGAGGATTCAAATCGTCTAGCTTATATTCCTTTGCATTGCTGAGATCAACAGTTACTAATCATAAAATAGTCATATTTTGATTTTATATTTAAAGTTTCCCCAACTTGATTTAACTACATCAAATATGGTGTGTTAATATATAGTTTTAAGTACTACAGAACACGTTTTTCAATTATTTAAATCACCGCAAATGAAAATAAAATCTATTTACATAAAAATTATGACATCTGTAGGAATCCAAGAAGTTTAAAAAGACTACTTAGCTTGAAAATATGTACCAAACTAATGGATGTTTATAAATTTATTTCGACTAGCTCTGAACGAAATGATAAATTAAGGGTTATTATATGTACATTGACATAAGTTTTATAATGTGATGGTGAACGGTGGGAGCTGACGAAAGTAACGAAGGTGAGAAAGTCAACATTGGAAACACTAGGCATCTGTTTAGATTTGTCGAAAATGGGGTCTATAGGTCATCTATTGATAAACATATTTGGAGTAAACGAAATATTAATATAAACTGAGATCATCCACTTACAGAAGTAAACAGTATTCCTTCAGAAACATATCAACTGGGCTACAGCTAGTTTTTAATCGCCCACTGCTGACAAATGACATTTAAAGTATTAGCCTCTATAATCAACTAGGTCAACTAGAGGTTGTTAACAAAAATCGTGAACCAACCAAGGAAGTTTTACATACAGCCGTAAACTTTTGGGACACAACTCTTGTCGTACTTTCTAACCTAAAGAGTTGATTTAACTTCGTCGATCAACAGATTATACATTAATGCACTTCATTCAAAGGCATACTGGTGAAGTGTACCAACTTACTGAATGCCTTTTACTAAAATACTCAGTCAGTCAGCTACAACGTAGGACCAGGCACATTTATGCATCGGTCCAAGTTGCCATACCTCGTTAGCACAACAAGATGAACACCGGGTTCATAGAAGTAATTAATTTAGTGGTGGTAGTAGTATATAAATTATAGGTTGTATATAAGGATATAGTACAGGAAGGAGGAGAGATATGAAGCAATTTTAGTCTCAAGGTTTAAAGGAAGATAAAGAGTGTATACACCTACGCCATTGTGATCGATTCTGAGCCATGTCACCCATAGTCTCCAACCATTGGTTACGATAGTCACGCGGACCCCAACCAGGTAGTCTGCATCTACCAACATGGCTCAGACTAGAAGTTTGTGACTTCAAACACTGATGCCATGTTTTGGTTTGGCCGCTCCTAACTCTCTTCCAACAATCCCCTACACTAGTCATCATAGTGCGTCGTGGTAATCGGTGTTCAGGCATACGTAACACATGGCCCAACCATCTCAGTCGATGAAGATTCATCACCTCATCAACTGATTTACCATCGTTCCCTAAAATACTACTAGTTGAATTAGAGCTTATGATGAACCGTTATCAAAGTAATCTATATTAATCAATGTAAGTCAGGGTTTCTCATCCTTTCTGTTTCAGTTAAGTTTATACGAATTTCATCTAACACTTCACAGGTTGATTTTCCTACTTGAAATCTCACTGATAAGTTTGTGGTGTTGAGGTAACATAGTCCCATTTAACTAAAAGCCTAGATGGTTAGGCTGTTATCACAATAGTATCTCTTATTGTCATACAGAAAAGCATTCACGGACTCTCACCTTGTATATTTTTAAAACTTACCACTGATGAGCGTTAGTGAAATTTAATTGTGATGCGATGTATCCCATTAATTCTCAAGTTGTGATTTCTAGGTAATAATTGGGCGTACGGCTATTTTGTTCATGGAAGTGAATTCGAAGATCAAATACAGTGCTTAATTCAGAATCAACTAGAAAATTGTGATTCACTAGATGGAATCTTGGTATCTATGAGTTTAGCTGGTGGGACAGGTTCCGGTGTGGGCACAAAAATACTCACGTAAGCTTCAGTGTTAGTCTTGCCGCATATCGGTATATATTGATCTAAAGAAATATTTATTTAGAGTCATAGACTAATAAATTTTTCTAATATTTTAACTTTTCAAAGTTTGTAAGCCGTCTATGTATCTGTTGGCTAACAACAGTGATGTCCTTCGGTTGGTTAACCTCATTGATTAACAGGAACAATATGGATTTAAACAGTCTTTAATAATGTGGTTATGTTCACTGTTTAATTATATCTGTTGGATTAGAAATATTTTTGGTTATCAGTCTTTTCTCTTGTAACGTTCTTTGTTATCTGTAAGGCAAACTTTATAAATTGCTGGAAACTAAGTTATATAGCTTAGTGCCGACTGATGTATTTGCAGGGGTGCTAGAATACCTATTTTTTATTATTGTTTAAATATAGATTTATGTGCTCATAACTGACTGTATTGGATTCCTGTTTGGTTGTATGGATTATCGGTTATCGTCATACAGATTTACTAATACTACTGCTACTGTCGTAGCTCTCATCTTCGTTGTGTTAATAAATTTGCAACTAATATTTAAGCTTTCCTTACTAAACTGATTAAGATGGACAACGAAACGTCGAAGAATAAAATAAGGACAATTAATGAAGACATCAGCGCAAATGCAACCACTTGACGGAACCGCAACATTGTATTCTCTAAATCCTCTGGTTAATTATCTCATTTATAGTTGTACAACTAACTGGAACATATTTCTCACGAGAAAACTAGCCATTTGAAGTGGATCAGTAGTTACGAGGAAATTGTAACCATTGACAAGTTTAGAATGATCAGTATGTATGCATGTTTCGTTGTTTCTGTCTTCTAATTATGAGTGTTGGCCTTCCAAAGTTCATTCGAACCACTTGATAAGTTTCTAAAATACAAATCTGTTCTCACTGATCACTTGCTGGATTTACATACACCATATATTCTTTACTGTGTTTCGTAGCATGTTGGAGAAGTTTATCCATTGAGTGAAAAACTGATGATCGTTTGCCAAATGTCTGTATTGAATATACTAGTTTTGTGGTCTTGTTTACCATCGATTAAGATGTACTTTAGTTGTGCTTACGTATTTTTGTTCGGTTTCCATTTTTCTCTTGCATACCTCATAAATTCTACAGTACTGTGTTAAGGAGTTTCATGATTAGTGTTCACTTCATAAGGAAAATATTTATTAGATTTCATGGTTGTAAAGCCCTTGTTGGTTGTGACATTGTCAATACACAAAATATGTATTTCCGTTAAATTAACCCTGAAATTTTTAATGTTTTAAACATGATGGGTATGGAAATGATTCTTCAGGATTTCAAAAGGACATCACATGGAGCAGTATGCTAATCCACTGTTAGGATTAAGTGTATTATTAGGACACCTGTAGACAGACTGGATAAATGTTTGACATATTTCTTTTCATTACTGCCTTGAATGATTCTAAAAGATATTGTTTAGGCTCAATCTATTTGAAATATAAGTGATATCATACTTTGTTTTCAAAGTGTAATAGGTATCCTTAGCGCGGTAATTTTCATTCAAAATACACTTGATACCCTATCTCCCTCTTGGAAAAACGGTTAAAAAGAACAAGTATACTGATATCTAAAATGATTTAGTTAATTCTTTTTATCCAAAAATACTCATTTTGAAGTGAAAGCGACGTTTGTTAAGTATATATACAAATCTTCCTTACTCCTCTACTCATGTGAATTCTAACACCTTGAACGATGACAAATTTATTTGCATATCTCAATTTGCTAGAATGATATCTCATTATAGTAAATTTAAGCGTTGTTAATTTACTGTTTACAAGTAATTCAATCTTAAAAACTTTTGTTTTTTATGTAATAGAGGGACAAAGTTTTATTCGTCTTTAAAACATTATTTCAAATTTTCGGTGATAATAATATCCTGTGTTTAAGTATAACAGCTACTTGTTTCTCAACAACTGTGTGCTGTTCTTTTTTATTCATGACTTGATTTATCAAATATACATATCTCATTTATATTTTAGACAATTATCTGACATTATACCTAAAGCATGTGTGCTCTCACAGTTAATATGGCCATTTACACGTGGTGAAGTATCTGTTCAAGCTTATAATGCTATACTTACACTTGGACATTTGTTGTCTCCATCTACAGCAAATAGTCTCGATGGTTTCATAATGCATCATAATGATACGCTACATTCAATTTGTTCAAATCGTCTTTTGGCTAGTGATCCAAATTGTCAAATCGGTATGGATCATTTAAATGCTCTCCTTACTCATCAGTTAGCTGGGATTTTACAGGTTTGTATTGTATGCCATGGATTTACAAATATTAGGCCTTTGAAAATTCTGTAAGCACTTCTATTCATTTACATGTATTTCCTAACCTTCGTGTCTATCTTTTGTTGTTTCCTTTTTTCTGTGAGCTGGTATAAACCTCGCTAACTTGAACTGATATGCATTGTTTAAAGTATGGGCCCTCATGCTGTTTGTTTTTATTTTTCTGTCGGCGTAAAGAAACATAATTCTAGTCGTCTTCTCAGTACATTACTGTGCTGAACGGAAAAAATGTATGCGAATTAGTAGCTTAAATCAAAATAATCGTCTACACATTGGTGTGATATGAAAACTAAAAGTATGGTAGTAAAATTACATTAGGATAACTCGTAATCCACCTAACAAGACAGTCATGCATTACATTATATCATCAATTATACGTTACTTTAGGATATACATAGATAAACAATATAAAAATGACTTACTTAATTAACTATGTAATAGACTGTTTTCAGTTTTTATCAATTACAAGTTGGTTTCATAAACTCATCACAGTGGCAAGACACAATAGTTGTAATGATATGTTTATCATTATTTCCTTTGCGTTTTATTAGTTATGACATTGTTTTATTGTTATCGTTATGATCATCGTCCAAAAAAGTTCTTTTACTGCTTGAGTCATTTGGTTTATTGTGTTCTCAATTCTGACCACAATAAATCTGTGTTAGATAGTTCTTTACTCTAAGATTTATTGCAGATTACTGACACTACATAAATTTTTTATTTATCTTGGTCAGCTTTAAGCAGCTGCATCCCGTTTCCCCCCACTAACACTGATTGGTGTATATACTGAAGAATCAATAGACAATACACATGTTCTTCTGTGTTCTCACTTGAAACTTCAGAAAGGTCATTTAGATATTTAGCTTTTTTTATTTTTAAATTTTAAATTCACTTGATTATATACATTATAATACAAGACAATGATGTAATGTAAATCGTCAGTCTCAATTTGCACAAAGCTGCAACATTTATAGTAAGAATATGCGTGATTAATTGACAGTCATTTACAAACTGGAAAATATATGAACATATTCAATGAATCGAAAGATAATATGATGACAGTATGAACTGTATGATGAATACACATTAATATACATATACATCCTAACCCCTCAGACAATAGATTCTGAAGTTCAGCACTTCTGTATTTTCACCTAATGCTATTAATTATGAATTTAGAACAAAAAGATAGTTGAAATCATGAGTCAATTGAAGCTAGACCACCATGAAACACCTGGAAGTGCTCATCTGCGATCCTGCCCCGCACTGCTGAGGAGTCCCATAATGGGACGAAACGGCTGTCCAGTGCTTCCAGGTTTTCCATGGTGGTCTAGCTCCAATTGACTCATGATTTCAACTATGGAAATACTGAAATTTTCACAAAACCCCTTCTGAATAAAAATATAGTGATCAATTTATTATCTTTAGGCTGTTCTAGATCTAGTCAGCATATCTATTTGTCTATGTCAAATACATTCAAATCGTTTATGGGTTTGTTAAGTGATGATTGAATCTGCACAATTTCGTCAAATATGTTTACACTGCGTTCATTTAATAGTGTAGTATCTATAGATTTATGAATATAAAATAACAGTAAATCTCGTGATTTCTATTTCTCTTTTTCTTCTTCAACAGCCAACTATAAATTATACTGAACCAGAACATTTTAAGGATAAAAAACGATTAACATCTTATTTATTGGATCTATGTGGACATCCTGATTACCGAATAACTCGTTTACGTTGTTTACCGTACATGCCTGTAGAAAATCGTAAATTTTGTACAGAAACTTGGGCTCAGTTAGCTCGTCATGCTAGACAAATGTTATTGACGGGTTCTGCTGTAGAAGATAGTAAGACGTTTTTTCTCTATACAGTTTCATTGCATATATGCTTTAGTTTTTAACGTTTTGTAACACCTCATATAGAAACATATATACCCGCTTACATACTTACGCCCGTTACTCCTCAACCAGGAGCATAGGCCGCTCACTAGCATTCTCCATCCAACTATGTCCTGGGCAATCCTTTCCGGTTACTACTCATGTTTGCTTCCGATTCCCGACACAGTGTGTTCTTTGACCTTCACCTTTTCCGTTTCCCTTCTGGATTCCAAGTTATCACCTTGCTTCGTGATGCACTTCGACGATTTCCGGAATGTATGTCCTATCCGCTCGCAACGTCTTTTCCGAATTTTCTCTTCAGTTGGAAGATGGTTTGTTCTCTCACAGTAGCCTTGCTGATGGTATCCAACCAATGGATATTGTGTATCTTGCGTAGACAATTGTTTATAAATACTTGTTTTGTTTTGATGATGATTGTGGCAGTTCTGCAAGTTCAAGATCCGTACAGTAGAACTGTCTTGACGCCTGTATTGAAGATTCTGACTTTATTATTGATTGGCAGTTGTTTTGAGTTCCATATATTCTTCAACAGTATGTGTGCTGCTCTTGCTTTATCAATCCTTGCCTTTACATCTGCATCCGATCTTCCTTGTTCATCGATGATGCTCCCTAGATACGTGAAAGATTCCACCTCTTCCAGAATTTCTCCATCAAGTGTGATTGTGTTTGTGTTCTCTGTGTTGTATTTGAAGATTTTGCTTTTTCCCTTGTGTATATTGAGGCCTATTAATGCAGAGGCTGCTGCTACAGTAGTTGTCTTTTGCATTTGTTGGTATGTATGAGATAGAAGGGCCAGGTCATCTAAGAAGTCCAAATTGTCTAATTGATTCTGAGGTGTCCATTGTATTCCGTGCTTCCCGTCAGATATGGAGGTCTTCATGATCCAGTCGACCGCCAGAAGAAAGAGAAAGAGGGAGTGTAAGCAGCCTTGTTTGACTCCGGTCCTCACTTGGAATGCGTCTTTCAATTTTTCTCCATTCAAGACTTTACAGTGTTGTCCGTCGTATAAATTCTGGATGATGTTGACGATTCCAGGTAGTACATAGTATCAGAGAGGGTTCTCCAAGGTCCCTCTATCCACACTGTCAAATACTTTTTCATAGTCAAGTAAGTTGCTGTATAGTGATGAGTTCTATTCAATTGATTGTTCAACGATGATCCTTAGTGTGGCGATTTGTTCTGTGCACGACCAAGTGTTACGGAATCCGGCCTGTTGATTCCAAAGTTGAGCGTCTACTGAATCTTTCATCCGGTTTAGCAACACTCTTTTGAAAAGTTAGCTACAAAAATGCCAACCAGAATAAGCAACTGCCCCATATGTAATTGCGTTCTGATCAATTCACTGCTCAAAATTACGTTGTTACATGGTAGTTGTAAACTTTTAACGACTGGTGGTCTTTCCTTTTTTTATTTACTTCGTAAAATATTCTGATTTTTTTCATCCATCACATAAAATTGACGAATAACCCCATTAATATTTGTTTGGATATTTAACTGCCTAGAAGTTCAATTCCATTATTACTGCAACGATGATTTAAAAAATATATTCACATAATTCCTAATTGTGTCCAATGGTATTGATGATATATTGTTTTAAAGTGGACTAGTTGAGTAATCCCGCAGTAGAATAGTTATTTAAATATTATGTGCTGATAGTTAGAGTGCGATTTAGGGTTCCTACTCTAATATTGTAGCCAACAACAAGACATAGTTGATTTAATGTTTGCAGTTATGCTTTCCTTTTGATTGATTCTTTATGAAATAACTTGACTTTTGTTAAAATCCCTGCAATTGATCATAATATTTCTTTTTCAATACAGATTACGTTTTCTCTGATATAAAGTAACTAAATGAACAATACTTCTTAATGCCCAATCCTTGTCTATTTTTTGATTTGATTTCTCCCATTTCTCGCATTCAAATTATATTCTTACTGTTTATTGTCTTTCAATGAATGTGGTCTCATTTATGTATACATCCAAAATAAAGAGTTATTGGAAATGTTGTGTTTAGAACGTAATTTCTGATGGAAATATATTTTCTCTGTTAACAGTCTTCAGATTATAAAATTTGGTCATATGATAATATTTCAATAATAATAAAACTACCATTGTTTAACTATCTTTTCTGGTATTTAGAACTTGATTGGTCGGCCAGTACTTCAAATTGTGGATCTAATAACCGAATTGAAAATTCACGGCTCCCATTACTTTCCTATTTATCTGTATTGCGAGGTGACGGAGCAAGTGATCATGTTCGAGATTCGAATACTTTTGTTCATTCACTTACAAGGGAACTTTTGATTTCTGGGCCTCCACCAGCTCATGTTCCTTCTTCTTTTGGCTCAGTTGTTCGTGGGCATCATCGTCATTTTGGAGAATATCCTCGTAGTTTGTTTGTTGCTTCTAATGGTGGTGGCTCACGTATAGACAATGTCTCTACTGCTGAAACTGATCGGAAAGAGTTTTGGATGTCTGCAGCATCCTTAGGTGACACATCAGCTAGTTTGAAATATGTATCCCTCCGTGCCTGGGAACTGTTTGCTTCTAGAGCATATATACATCAATATGAAAAATATGGATTGACAACAGATATCTTAATGGATTGTGTTGCTACAGTAGAGCAAATTGCACATTGCTATTCTACTCTATCATGGCACTAAGCGTTTGTGGGTTTTATTATTTACTCATTCAGCTTTTGTACATATTTTGTTTAGTATTTAAAAACGAATAAATTCGAATTCATTTTTTATTCATTGTTATATTTTGGTAGCGGTTTTACCTGGTTCCTGAACGCTTGAAATTTTGAAATTTCTCTGTTGTCGCTTTACTAGTCTTTTTATATTATGAAGTTAGTGACCACCGTGTTTAAAACACTGTCTTTCATTACATGTATGTTTCATTTGTTCGACAATATTTGCTAGCTCTTATCATGTGTTCTTAAAGCCAATATCAAATTTTGATTTGAAAAGATACCACTGTTTTCAGAAGCCACTATAGAAAATTTTGGAAAATTGTGACAGAAATCTCAAGATTTCACCAGACTTGACTTCGGAAGGACTACAGAATATCTCCAAAAGTTGGGAGACTGAGTAGTGATCAAATGAACAGTAGTTCTACAAACTGACCTGATTTGTCCGATGGTTCAAATGGTTCTGGACGGAATAGAAGGAGCTTTCGCTTAACGGGCTTCCGTATCTAGTAGCAGTGGATCACCAATACATACAGGCAGGAACCTAGGTATATTATCGATAAAAGAGGAAAAAGAAAAAAGTTGGTAAATCATAGTAAGGTACTATCTTTAGTCTTTAAGAATATGTCAAGTTTTCTCTTGAAGGACTCCTGGGAAGTCGCTTGGACTAGCTCAGCCGGCAGCGAATTCCAGCATTTGACTACTCTTAAGGAGTAGAAGGTATGTATACAGTCCGTTCTGCAGTGTATTATGTCTCCAGTTCCTGGGTGTTTCCCCTTATGTTTTTGTTGGGACTAAGCTTAGTTAGGTGTTTAAGGGGGTGTCTAGAAGTGTTTAGGATGCTATAAGCCATTAGAAGGTCACCTCTAAGACGCCTGTACTCTAATGGATAAAGGCGCAGTGATTGGAGGCTCTCTTCATAAAGAATGTACTTGAGTACCCGGACTGATTTCGTGGCTCGCCTTTAGATACGAACCAGAGTATCGTTATTCTTTTGTAATGAGGAAGGAAATATTATGTTTCCTTACTCCAAATGGGGAGGAATAAAACTGTTGCAGATTATATAGAAGGTTCTTCCGTCAAACTGGCCGAAAATGCACTTCAATACTACCAGTGCAAGGTTTGTTCGGGAGGCATTTTTGTCGTAGCTAGCTTAAAACCTCAAACCATACGGTACCAACACTGCTAGATGTTGTTCAACTTAGGAGACCTCTACAGAGGAGTTCTTTAAGTTGTAACTGTAGTCTGCAACATACTTACTTACGCCTGTTACTCCCAATGGAGCATAGGCCGCCGACCAGCTTTCTCCAACCCACTCTGTCCTGGGCTTCCTTTTCTAGTTCTATCCAGTTCTTGTTCATTCTTCTCATGTTTGTCTCTATTTCTCGGCGTAATGTGTTCTTTGGTCTTCCTCTTCTCCGTTGACCTTCAGGATTCCATGTGAGGGCTTGTCTTGTGACTCAATTAGCTGATTTCCTCAAGGTGTGCCCAATCCACTTCCAGCTCTTCTTCCTGATTTCTTCCTCTGCTGGAATCTGGTTTGTTCTCTCCCACAGTAACTTATTGTTGATAGTGTCTGGCCATCGGATCCGAAGTATTTTGCGTAGACAGCTGTTGATGAACACTTGTATCTTCTGGATAATGGCTTTCGTAGTTCTCCACGTCTCCGCCCCATACAGTAGAACTGTCTTCACATTTGTATTGAAAATTCTAACCTTGGTGTTGGTTGACAATTGTTTTGAGCTCCAGATGCTTTTCAGTTGTAAGTATGCTGCTCTTGCTTTGCCGATCCGCGCCCTCACATCTGCATCTGATCCACCGTGTTCATCAATGATGCTGCCCAGATATGTAAAGATTTCCACATCCTCCAAAGCTTAAAGTGTAATTTGATTGGTGCATATTGTATTGTATCGGAGAGTCTTGCTTTTCCCTTTGTTTATATTGAGACCTACTGTTGCTGAGGCTGCTGCTACACTGGTCGTTTTCTCCTGCAATGGTTGTTGCGTTTGTGATAGAAGAGCCAGATCATCCGCGAAGTCTAAATCGTCAAGCTGCATCCTGCCTGTCCACTGTATCCCGTGATTTCCTCCAGATGTTGACGTCTTCATGATCCAGTCGATGACCAGGAGAAAGAGAAAGGGTGAGAGTAATCAATCTTGCCTAACACCGGTCTTTACTTCAAACGAGTCGGTGAGTTGTCCTCCGTGGACGATTTGGCAGTTTAGTCCATCATAGGAGTTCCGTATGATATTTACTATCTTCTCAGGCACGCCGTAGTGTCGAAGAAACCTCCATAGTGTCGTCCTGTTCACGCTATCAAATGCCTTCTCGTAGTCGATGAAGTTGATGTAGAGTGATGAATTCCATTCGATTGATTGTTCCACAAAGATACGTAGAGTTGCGATTTGATCTGTGCACGATCTATCCATACGAAATCCACCCTGTTGATCTCGAAGTTGGGCGTCTACGGAATCCTTCATCCTGTTTAACAATACTCGGTTGAAGACTTTTCCTGGTATTGAGAGAAGAGTGATGCCCCTGTAGTTGTCGCACTTGCTAAGATCACCTTTCTTTGGTATCTTTATGAGAAGTACTTTTTTCCAGTCTGTTGGTACTTGTTCTTCGTCCCAAATCTTACTGAAGAGGATGTGGAGTATCTTGGCAGTTGCTGTTACATTTGCTTTCAGTGCCTCTGCCGGGATGTTGTCTGGTCCCGCTGCTTTGCCACTCTTGACTTGTCTAATGGCCATGCTGATCTCTTCAATTGTTGGTGGGCCAGTATCGATTGGGAGGTCCGTGGTTGCTGCTTCGATGTTGGGTGGGTTCAGTGGAGCTGGTCGATTCAAGAGTTCTTTGAAGTGTTCTACCCACCTGTTTCGTTGTTCTTCAATGTCGGTGATTACTTTGCCTTCCTTGCTTTTCACTGGTCTTTCTGGCTTACGGTAATTTCCAGCAAGTTTCTTTGTTGTATCATACAATTGTCTCATGTTTCCCTCTCTTGCAGCCTTTTCCGCTATCGTTGCTAAATCTTCAACATATTTACGTTTGTCGGTTCTGATGCTCCTCTTCACTTGCTTGTTTGCCTCTGTGTATTCGGCTTGTGCCTTGGCTTTTTCCGCTCTTGTTCGGCTGATATTGATTGCTGCCTTCTTGTTCCTCCTTGCTTCAATCTTATCCATTGTACCAACAGTGATCCATTCCTTGTGATGGTGCTTCTTTTGGCCCAGAACCTCCTGACATGTTGAAACGATTGCCTCCTTGATACCTTTCCAGCTGCTCTCTATGGTGGTTCCCTCTCCATTGAGTAGGTCATGAAAGGCCTGGAACCTGTTGCTGTGGGCTATGTTGAATTTGTTGAGTTTGTCAGCATCTCGAAGAAAGGCCGTATTAAACTTTTGTGATGTTGTCCGCGCCGTTGTCCAGTGCTTCTTAAGTTTTAGTTTCATCTTGGCGACCAGCAAATGATGATCGGATGCTATATCAGCTCCTCTTCTGGTTCTCACATCCTCCATCGTCCTTTTAAACTTTTTGTTGATGCAGATATGATCGATTTGATTCTGTGTAGTGTGATCCGGTGAAATCCAAGTGGCTTTGTGTATGTTTTTGTGTGGGAATATGGTGCCACCTATGACCAGTTTATTGAAGGCACATAGGTTTGCAAATCTCTCACCGTTTTCGTTCCTTCCTCCCAGTCCATATTGTCCCATGACGTCTTCGTATCCAGTGTTGTCCATTCCAACCTTAGCATTGAGATCTCCCATCAGAATTGTCAGGTCCTTGGTTGGGCACTTCTTGACGATCGACTGCAGCCTATCGTAGAATTGGTCTTTAGCGTCTTCATCGTAGTCATTGATAGGCGCATAGCATTGGATGACGTTCATTGTAATGCCCTCTCTCTTTGTTTTGAAGGAGGCTTTGATGATCCTTGGTCCATGAGATTCTCATCCTATAAGTGCATTTTGTGCTTTTCTGGACAGCATCAATACAACTCCTTGTGTATGTGGGGCATTTTCTTCTTCATGACCGGAGTATAACAGAAGTTCTCCTGAAGACAGTCGTTGTTGTTCAAGCTACGTCCAATGTGTTTCGCTGATTCCAAGAACCTCCAGGTTGTATTTTCTCATTTCTGCAGCAATTTGGAAAATTCTTCCGGTCTCCCACATTGTTCGGACATTCCATGTACCTATAAAAATTTTCGCTCTGGTTGTAAGAAGGTGCATCGGCCTCATGACTTCCGAATGAACTCGGCTTTCATCATGAGACGTCATAATTATTCCTTCTACTCCCAGGGCAGAGTTTGAAAGGTTTGAATGATTTTTTCTGGTTAGCGTTTTTTTAGCGAGTTGATTTTCTACGGGATGGGGTCGCTAACCCCATCCCCAACCCTCCTCAATTACCCGGGCTTGGGACCGGCAGTAACCCCCAGAGGAGCTACAGGCGGAGTTAGTCTGCAACATGTCTCAGATAAATTACTTCACACTGCGAAGTGTTAAAGGTAAGTCCGTTGTCGTCTGCCCAACTTTGAAGTCGAGTTAGATCCTCCTGAAGTGTTAGTTTACCTTCGTTATTACGTACCTCTCTCCAGATTTTTACATCCGCGAAAAGTAATAAATATGACGATACCTGTTGTGAAAGATCGTATATGTACATCAAGAAGAGCACACTTAAAACACTAAACACGAAGGAATGCACAGAAATTACGTGAATGAAGTTTACCACACGATAAACACTCATCAAACTTGTGCTCATCTTTTTTACTGCTTTGTAATTCTTCAGTGAGTCGTTTCATATACGTTCAAGAAAACGGGATGTAGCACGTGCTAGTTTGACATTCACTTGGGAGCATGAGCGACCTGAAACAAAAACACAACAGGCAGGACCGGTAAGTGCCTCTGAAATGAGAACACGGTGTACTGGCACAACAGATATATTTTTTAAATCGAAAGACGCGGTTCGAGTACAAAAAGAGAAACTTTATTACAAAATAGTTTTACTCTGTAGGAGCAGTGAAATGTCCAGGTAAGATGCTGGTCGCGAAGTGTGACTTCGAAGTTACCTTGTTCGTTACACCGTTCCCGTCTTACTCGAGTAGGACTCCACTTATTCGACATAGATCATCAACGTTGATGGTCTACAACTCGTCGTTCTGCGAGTTCAGATCGCGTAGGGCTTGTTCCTCTTCTTCCAATGCGTTTACTCTTTGTTGACTTACAATAAGAAAAACAAACTCGCATTAGTAACGTCGCATGTAATGATTTTTAAGACCATTACAGGGAATTGCCGTTAATTAAACGTCAATACGTATGGCCATGAGTATGAATCGCATTAGAACAATAAATTAATGTGATGAAGTTTTTCATGTTTTGGAAGTCAGTTTCGTGCACTACCTCGTGATTGATACATGCACTTTGAACATCTAAGAACGGGCATTTCGGCATTTGTGTGAGCTCTTTTTTCAGATTTGGTACGTTAATTCCTGCAATTAGTAGACCGAAATAGGATTATTCGGAAATGCCGAATCTTTCGGCAAGCTGTAAACACCATTTTTGATGAGTGTAAGTAGATGAGTCACAATTCCATCATGTTCAACACCTTTCCTCGTCATATTCTGAACTTTAAACCTTTCCATTTACTCTCCGAATGCATCAGAATTTAAATGTACATCCAGTTGTTCAATCATATGCTCCATCGCGAAGGCGACATGATAATTATCAGTATTCAAATTGATGTAATCACTGAGAACTCCTAGACTAGTTCAATTTAAGATAAACAGAACTTGATGAACACAACCGAAGTGATCTCAGTGGGTGGTTTCAAGAGGGAACTTGATCAAAACCTCACTCATGGATTACTAGTTCCCACTTAAGCCAGCTGTATCTGTCTCATACCTCACAATTTACATGCTGTTTTCATCACCAATTGTTCATTAACTCATTCTTTTCTCGCTTATTATTGTTACAGTTTATCCCCTTATTCTTACACTTCGATCTTCTCACACTATCTGCATTATTAATAAACTTACTTACTTGCTGACATACGCCTGTTATCCTCAGTGAAGCAGAGGCCGATAACTACCATTCTCCAATACACTCTGTACTAGTCCTTCCTTCCTAGTTTTATCTAGTTGTTGTTCATTCTTTTCATGTCTGTCTCTATTTCTTGGAGTAGTGTATTGGCCAGCCTTCATTTTCTCATTTGGCCTTGAAAAGTTCCAGGTGAGGACTTGCCTTGTGACGCAGTTGGCTGCTTTCCTCAGTGTGTGTCTTATCCGCTTCCAGCGCTTCTTCCTGATTTCTGCCTCTGCTGGAATCTGATTTGTTTCCTCACACAGCAGGCTGTTGCTGATAGTGTCTGACCAACGGATCCGAAGTATTTTGCGTAGATAACTGTTAATAAACACCTGTATCTTCTGGATGATGGCTTTCGTAGTTCACTAAGTTTCCGCCTCATACAGTAGGACTGTCTTGACATTTGTATTGAAATTTCTGACTTTTTCGTTGGGTGACAGTTGTTGAGTTAACTTCCAGAGGTCCTTCAGTTGTAAATATGCTGCTCTTGATCTACCGATCCGCGCTTTCACATCTGCATCATATTCACCGTGTTCATCAATGATGTTGCCCAGGTATGTCGAGGTTTTGACATCCTCCAAAGCTTTTCCGTCAAGTGTGATTCGATTGGTGCATGTTGTGTTGTGTCGGAGAATTTCATTTTTCCCTCTGTGTATATTGAGACCTACTGATGCTGATACACTAGTTGTCTTCTCCTGTATTTGTTGTTGCGTGTGTGATAGAAGAGCCAGATCATCTGCGAAGTCTAGCTGTCCACTGTATCCCATGATTCCCTCATCTGTTGATGTCTTAATGATCCAGTAGATCACTAGAAGAAAAAGACGGTTCTCTTTAGTGATCCGGTGAAATCCATGTGGCTTTGTGTATGCATTTATGTGGGAGTATGGTGCCGCCTATGACCAGTTTGTTTAAGGCACATAGGTTTGCAAATCCCTCACCATTTTTGTCCCTTTCTCCTAGTCCATGTTGTCCCATGATGTCTTCATATCTGGTGTTGTCCATCCTAACATTGGCATTTAAATCTCCAATCAGAATAGCCAAGTCCTTTGTTGGTCACTCCTTGACCATTGACTGCAGCCTATAATAGAACTGATCTTTAACGTCTTCACTGTAGTCGTTGATAGGCGCATAGCATTGGATGACGTTCATTGTAATGCTCCCTCTTTGTTTTGAAGGAGGCTTTGATCATTCTGGGTTCATGAGATTCCCATCCTATAAGTGTTTTTTGTGCTTGTTTGGATAGCATCAGCGCAACGCCTTGTGTATGTGGAGCATTTTCTTCTTCTTGGCCGGAGTATGATAGCAGCTCCTCTGAAGCTAGTCTAATGTGTTTCACTGATTCCAAGAACTTACAAATTGTATATTTTCATTTCTGCAGCAACTTGGATGACTCTCCCCGTCTTCCATATTGTACGGACATCCCATGTACCTAAAGTAATGGTTGCTGTAGTTGACAGAGGGAGCATCAGCCTCGTGACTTCCGAAGGAAATCGGCTTTCATCATGAGGCGTCATAAGTCTTCTAAATGAAGACCTTCTGACTCGCAGGACAGAGTTAAAATTATTTCTTCTAGTAAGCGTTTTAATAGAGAGTCAGTTTTCTACAGGATGTGGTTACCTATCTCATGTCGAACCCTCTTCCTTTATCCGGGCTTGGAGACGGTAGAAGCCCCAGAGGGACTCCAGGCGGAGTTATTAGTAAACAACTAACTTATTCATTTGGTTCTTGAATGCTACTTTAGCATTCGAGTTTTCACTTAATTATTTTTCACAATGCAATCGACTGAACTGTCATGTAATGCGTTGGCCGCTGGTGTCCAGAAACCTTAATGCCATGGAAAAATCACTCACTCAGATTAGAAGATATTCAAATCCTCAAATATTTACCAAAATGATTAGAATTAATGCAATCATGTGTCTAGACCACGCCCCACATGATATCGCTAAACTCCTGGAACTGTGTTGATAGATCACAAAGCGAGCGCTAACAAATCGATATGTGGAATTCATACTAAGCAAGGATTCAAGTATAAAGGAATCGACATATAATGCAAATACTTCATGAAAGCTAGTCGATATGGATATGTGTTATAACTTGTGGCCGAGTGGATGCCCTGTTAAAAGGTATGACGTGATAAAACCGCCAATCAGAGAGTACGGAATTATCGATCGGAACAGTGACATACGAAAACCGTACGAGCAGTCTAGAGTACTTGTCGGTCTCGCTTCTGCCTAGCCCAGCCAGTTAAGTCCAGAACATCAATAACAGCCCCTGAAATATGAATCATTGTATTTCAAACATACTGAGTTTACATACCAATCAATCAGACCACATTGTACCATCAAATAGAATATAAAATTTGTACAAGATTAAGCCAAATGTGACTGTGAATAGGGGGAACATTAATCAACAGACTGGGTGTAATTCATGATTAGTAAATCGTATAGCATTAGTTTATATTTCAAAATAAAGCTCATGATAAGAACATGAATGGTTTATTCATTTAGCAGTTATATGATAAAGGATATATGCATAATATTGGTCCATAAATGGTTCTCAAAAGTTACCATTCATAAGTCTCTTCAGGATACAACAATATGATATGAAAGTTTGCTCAATATGACTCCGTAGATTTTCAAACCATATCATGTTGTTTATTAAAATCATTTCAAATAAGCTCTGAAGTTTGTGACAGCATGTAAACATGTATTTTTGTAAGCATAAGCACTTATCTAAACGTCTCCTTTGTCGAAATACCCCACCAAGTGTTAGAATAACATAGAGATAATCTACTGATTAATATAAACCAGAATGTTAGTTTTGTGTGAAAGTTCTTTACTGTTACAGATTTCTAACATTTTAGGGCTGAAATGCATCAATGTCAGTAACACCAGTTTATGTAGATTGGCTATTTTGTTCACTTCGGTAATATGCAGAGTAATAACGAAATCAACAAATGATATAGTTGTTAACAAAAGCCATTAAGTTTCTTCCTTCGGAGCTGTAGTTTCTATGTTGGGAACTGGTAACAAACTAGTTAACTCTACAGTTCACTGCTTCAAACTAAAGTCAAGTTTGGAGAGGCTGATATAAGCTTATATATATATATATACATATATATATATACCAGTCTCGGTCCTTTATTCGAATCTGCGAAGGAGTCCCATAATAAAACGAGACGGCCGTACAGTGCTTCCAGGTTTTCCATGGTGGTCTAGCTTCAATCGACTGATGATTTCAACTTTGAAAAATATAGGCTAAATCTCTTGGTAGAATTATGAGTTCGCTCAAGATTATTCAAAAGCCCGGACGCCAGTCAAAGAGATAGTTTATTGTTAAAGTTTGGTAAAGTCTACAAGCGTACAGATAGCAAGCACACATGGAAAGCATGTGAATATATATATATATATATATATATATATATATATATATATATATATATATATATATATATATATATGTCAGTGAGCGTTAAAAACCCATACATATTTATGAGTGTTAATGGATTGTGGATAAATTATTGATTGTCTTTGCTTACAACCAATGAGAGAATAGATTACAGATTGATTTGCAGACATGAGCTCAATCAGACTCACATATAAATTTACATGGTGAATGAAATGTCTAAATTACCCAGAGTACACAAATGATACAATGGTTGGATGGGCTTGCTACAAGCCAAGATTCCAGTCAATATGACTTGTTAAATTTTTGGTGTTCAAGGCCCTAAAGTAAGACCTACGCCAAAGACGAAATAACACAAGCGACAGATGTTGTAAACCAGGCTTTTTTTCACGACGCAAGAGATAAAGTAAATCAGTGTAGATGTTGATCTAAAGAAACAGTAGACCTCATAAAATTTGAATGTACTTTTGAATATATGTATACGTTGGTTGTTATATGCTCCAATTACAATAACATTAGGTCAATTCATGTCTGTTCTGTATTGTAGCACAACTAATATTCATAAAATTTCGCGTTTGTATTCATATGTCAACAAGGGATAATTTCTGAAACGCACTGACCACCGACCTTATGTTTAGTTATTTAGGTGAACCTTAGTATCACAGACTAATTGGCGGTCATCTAAGGAAACCGAGCCAATACAAACGTCATGAATGGTCAGAAGACATACTCATATGCAAACAGCCACTAACAATCTCATCAACAGAAGGTTGGGAGCTTCGAAATTTACGCCAGATATATGGAACAACTAGTTTTCTACTGAAATGAACTTAAAGAATACAAGCCCTGCAGTTGCTTATTATTGTTGAATTTAATATCGTCACAGAAATCTTAGTTCTCCATGAAACATCAGTTAGAGTCATACTAACGAAACCAGGGAAGTAATAGGCTATTTGACACCTTTCTAACAGTTATATGTACCTAGCATTCGCTCAAATTTTGTTTGTGTGTTTGGTAGTAGCACAATTCACTAATTAAGTACAATTACAAGTAATACACTATGTTGGAAAGTCACTTGTATTACCTGGCTATTGGGACCTTGACACTTTGAGCGAAGTTTTAAGCCTTTATCGAATAGCTATCTGAATGATTTATAACCTCCTTAACTGATATCCACTTAAACTTACAATCACGACGTATGTAGTTCAGAAATAAAATAGCTCTGTGTGATGAAAGAAAACCTTGTTTTGCGGAAAAACAACAGAATCCATTGTATAAAAAACATATTCACTTTACAGATCACAGGAGAGGTTATCAAATTAAAATATAAACAAATATATTAAGATGTAACAAAAAAAATCTGACAAATTTGTGGTTTGGGTATTGAAAAAACGAATACCCCATCATAACTTCTATGAAACAGATTGTTTAATAAGTGCACTTTCTAAGATTGCAGGAGCATCAGGACGTTTAACTGGATCATAATCCAAAAGTTTGAGCACGAATTCAGTCTAAATAAATGTGAATGATAAAAATACTGTTTAACAAATTTGGATTATCTCCTTAGGATTAAAGAAACTTTGACAATATGATTTTCACATAATAAATGGAATGTTAGGCATTCAAGATTACTATCATTGCCTTAATGGTTTCCGACATGGTCAGTATGGATTTTTAATCAAATCTTGAAGTGAGTTTACGAATTTTCATATCAACTCAAATTGTTTCTGTTATATCCTAGCGAAGACATGAGTACAGGTAACTTCCAGGACCTATTAATGGACTATTATTCCATATAAATTCTTATAGTTTAACTATTAAGTAACTAGATTGTGTATATCTATATTCATCTTATTATAAGCTTCATTTTGACCTAGTGATTATTATTATACGATTTACTGTTCCTAAATTATACTTAGTTTATTGATTATTGTCTCCCACGTTCACAGCCACATTTGGCAGTTTTGTACAAATATTATTTTCTATTTTATGGTGTGATGTGGTCTGTCTGTCTGGTATATAAACCGAGTGTGCTTGAAATCAATGATTTGCATAGCTGAAGCTGTAATTGGTGTTCTGGACTTAATTAAAAGAGCTAGGCGGACAAGGGACCATTAAGGACGCTAGACTGCTCATACTGGTCGAACGTCATTGATTTGTCACAGTGTTAAAATCGGAAAAGTCGTATTCCAATTGGCGGATAACTCACGTGATAAAGAGCGGACATAAAATCAATAACCAATTAGCATACGTCTAATTTTTTTATAACGTCATAACAGTTTCGTGTGGAATTATGTGCCAGAGAGAAGGAGAGTCTATTTTTATAACTGTAGAATAGATAACTAATAATACCACTTTTTCCATTATATGTCAATAAATTAAAAACAGAAGTGAAATGTAAAATAACTCTTTCAGTTAAATTTCAAACTTGTTTAAAAATTTAAACAGCAAAACTGATCCATAATGAATCATAGATTATCAATAGAATGATAGAATAAAATCGTAGAATATCGTTTTCTATCATGAGAAGCTTGAACAGATTTTTTTGTAAGAAAATTCGTAAACAAAACATGCTAGTAAACAGGAAAGTTGATTAACTAACCAAGATGTCAACTGAAATAATTCTCGTCAACAATAGAAATGACAATACAAAAATCGATAAACAAAAAATACGTACTGAACTTGGTGAGTAGCTTTATAATTCAAGCTAAAAATTATGCTGACTACTCAGATTAAGCTGAATGAATTCATTACTTTAACTTAATGGTCACCAAAATACAGGAAAAACTAAACATGTAATAATGATCAGTCAGACAAAGAATCAAAGACAAGCTGATCATAATACAGCAATCTGAAAATATATTTTGTCATGTCTTGACATTAACCATCATCAAGTCAAGTTAATATCTTTACAAACCATTCAACCAAACAAAGATTAAGGGTTCTATAACAAGTTAGTAGAATACTATTAAGTCAGTAACCAAAAAAAAACATTATATAATGTTTTAAAGAAAGTGTACGAGGATTAGTTTAAGTAAAATATTTACCTACTAAAGATCACTGACCACATGTATTTGTAAAAATCAATTTGATCATTTACAAATATTCATGAATGGTAAGTACTATGATTCTGCCTTAGGCAACAATACTCTACATACATCATTGGACTTCTCACTCTGAACTTTTTAGTTGATCAGCAGTTAAGAAAGTACACAATAATAGAATCGAACTCCATAACATAGTATGAGCTACACTAATCATGAATTGGAATAATATACAAATCCAAATTAAAATATTTAAAGCAAAATAGCACAACTAATCAATATGAAGTCGATAATGACGAGCTAGAATTAGGTTTTGTAGTTGGGAATTAATTCATTGGAGAGTAAAGAGGCTACAAAACTGAAATTAACCACTTATTTATAACATTCAATCATGTTTATTTTTGTGTTAATAATTTCTTCATAGTTGAAAGCGTGAATCAATTGAAGCTAGACCACCATGGAAAACCTGGAAACACTGGACGGCCGTTTTTTCTGTATAAGCAAGTGATTTTACTCAATAAAAAATAGATTCATATGACTAGTGATTTGTTTTTGATCTTAAATTAGTAATTCGATCTTGTGATGAGTCATCACTCGGTCACAGAGTATCATTTATCGATTAGCATTTGTGTTTGTTTTTAATTTTGATAATCAAGAAATTATCAGAATGAGTTTTGTGTAGATTTAGTATTTTCATAGTTGAAAGCTTCAATTGACTCACGCTTTCAACTATGAAAATACTAAGTCTCCACAAAACCCCTTCTGATAATAATAATAATAATAATCATATGCTCACTAGTGACTGATTCGAGAGGTAAATCCAGGAGTTCTAGTGAGAAGCAGTGGCCAGTGGAGTTCAAAACACGTCTGTTGTGAGATATCAACTCACTGAAGACGATTGGTGAACGGTTGCTCAACTTCGTGGATCAGTTGAAGTTAGACATTAACACCGTTGGTTGCCGGCTGAGTGGTCTATCGGTTAAGTGCTCTGGCGCGAGACTGGTAGGTCCTGGGTTTAAATCTCGTGAGTGCGGGATCATGGATGCGCACTGCTGAGGAGTCCCATAATAGGTTTTCCATGGTGGTCTGGCTTCAAATTGACTCACGCTTTCAACTATGAAAATCAAGAAATTGTTGATCAACCATAAAAATTCTAAATCATAGCAAAAATATCTTTGATGAAACACTTTGACAAACATTTTTGTCTTGTTTTACGTACAACATTATCATCAAAACAACGTGGTAAGAAATAAACTCACTTCGAATGGATTACAGATTATAAATTCCTTAGGAAGTTTTTGATGTTTTGCTCGGGTCAATGTAAATATTCTTTCCATTGATGTATTAAATATTATCAACAATTCAATAAAGATCAGTCCCAATGAAAAGATATCCACTTTATGATTATAATTATCTCCTCGTTCCTGAAAGTTTCAACGATTAAAAATTCACAGTTAGATTTACAAAAAGTCGTGACAATATTGGTTACATAATAACAAATATATACTTGGTGAAATACCAAGTATTGTTTGTAGTGGGGCGTATTATGAAAATAGATTCCAGCTTATTATAATATATATAATATAATACATAACGCCCTAGAACAATTGAAAGCTCGTTACTATCATAAGCAAGGATTTAATAAATAACCTATTAGCATAGTTAATGATCTACTGAGAAAACAGATCCTTTATAATCAAACATAGAAGAGTGTTTAAAGCAATTAGTCACGACCGATTATCATAATTGCTATAATCAAGAAGACATGTTTGACTACAGTAAAGAGTCCTCAGCACAAAATAAGCAGCAGTGAAATAAACCTATTTCCTTTAGTCATTTAACCTATACAAAATTTAAACATATGAAAAACATTTTGAACAGTGATTAGATAGCATTCATTTTCGTCAACCGAACTTGACGATAATATTGGCTTGTAGGGGATATCCTGAACTGCGTGAAACATTTTATCAGTAAATTTTAAGGCATTTTATTCTTGTTCTTCCATAAAACAGACAATCAAGAAAACATACCAACCACTGCGGTACGTGTGGTATAATGGTGTGTCGACGAACTTATAAATTACCATGAGTCGTTTCATCGATGGAATGTGATTAAGACAGATAGTCATAGACTAAGTAGGCCAAGTGTAATATATTATACTTGAAGTAAATGAACCCATCGTATATGACCTTAACCATATCGTAAGTTTTTCTAACTCAGCTAAAAAGAATTGAAATGGACATTAATTTTTCAGTGAACAACGACATATCAGTATGGGATACCAAGATCTTCATCGGATTTTCTTGTTAAAAACGCTTAAGAAAGACACTGAAGTGGCTAAATAAGATGGGAATTCAATGATATACATGACTTTTAAAAACATTCTCATGAAAATTCATAAATATACCGTTCATCAAGCGTCTGTTTGGCCAAAACTATTGAAACTACCAAGTGGAAACGATGGAATCGAGTTAGTTCACAGCCATGACAGAATATCATCATTACGTTTCAAATAATAGTGAGTTCATTTTCTAAAGGGTAAGTCAGTGTGTTTTAACGGAAACGAAACTAAAGACGAAAAACTTCAATGTTTCTCAGTCAGTTTGTAATCTTAATAAAACAGGAATACATTAACTGGAATTAGTAACCATTAGTCACCATTTACAGAGACTTGGTAATTTCAGCGAAAGAATTAAAAATCAGAAAAATGTGAAAGCCGTCAACACAAATTATGCTTTTGCAATAATACAATAACTAATCAAATGATAATGATTTTTAAAACATAATTTAGCTAAAATATCTCACTTGTTCAGGACTCATGTATAGATCTGTTCCCACGTGATCAGTATGTCTACGTGTCAATACAGAACGCTTTTGTTGAGCAGTGCTAATTTCTTTCAAAGGATATAGTTGTCGATCGATAATGACATTGTTATTATTATGCTCTGATTGACCATTTAAATCACTTACAATAGTAGTCACTGGAAAACTTGAGGACTGTTCCCCTTGTTTATTACAATTAATATAAGAGCTATCTGACTGATTTAATTTGTCATCAACCATAGAAGTAACTAAACCAAAATCGGCAAGTTTAAGACGATTGGTTAAATCAAACAGGATATTTGAAGGTTTCAAATCACGATGCATTAAAGAATGATCATGTAAATAGGCTACAGCTTCAACGATTTGACGAAACATACAAATCAATTCAACGCGTGGTGGGCGTGATTCTGGAATACTATGAGAAACAAGCCAATCACGTAAGCTTATTGGCGAACATAATTGCATTTGAATGTACAAGTAGCATGTATATTTAGTTTCATTTTTAGATTTATCTTTGATGGATTGTTCTGTAAGGCTTGAACCATCTAATGAAAATGTTTCAGTACTATTTTGATGATCAAAAACAATAAGACTGTCATCCAAACAAGCTTTTGAAAGCTTCCGATAGCTGAAATGCAATCAAAAATAAAACAACTAAAACTTTTTCTAATATAGGAAAACGTTTGAGTCCTGTAAACATCAGTCGTAATTGAATGAGATTAACGGAGTATAAGGTAATTCAAAATTTCTCACAAGCCCTGAATATTTCAGTTCTCCAGCTGAGTAAGATTTCGAACATAAGACATAAAGTTGAAATAAGAGGATTATATTCGTTTAACACTTCGGTGGGAAATTCAGGTATGAAGTAGAATTTTATAAGTGGAAGAGAGCTATGATATTAAAAATGGATAAAACAGATAGCCAGTAGAGTAGATTCGCTTCTATTTAAATCATATGCTTAAACACAAAATAGTGACACTAAGTAAACACAACGAGAAGTGATAAACGATTGGAGAATATCAATTTTGTAGACAGCTCACTCTCTAATGAATTGAAACCTTGACCACTCTATCATCTCCTCCTACAAAATGATGAGAGATAGTTCAAAGGCTTGACTTATTTCATGTATTATTCAGTTTTCATGAAAGTCACATTTCTGTTAATTTGTAAATTATAGCCACATGAGTGGAATATTGTTGAAGACACTCCTTTAATACTCACTAATTACCATTGAGGAATAAATTTGTACTTCAACCTCCACCCTTCTCTTTAAACAGGTTTTTTGTATGATTTAATTCGTAAGGGTGAATGCCCTTCAAATGTTTGCGTGCTCTAATTTACTACGTTAATGGTTCTCATGAGTTTGTTTGACCTACTGTTTGTAGGGCTTGATCTAGCTGATGTGCCGTAAACTCAGCTGATTATTGTAGAAAACTATAACTGGAGGTTTTAAAGGTGGAAACTTTTCAACAAATTCTGTGATATTATGACTGGATTTCAGTAGTCCCCACCGACTTTGTCGTACCACGGGCCCGCCCCCAAATGCCCTGGTACAGCCGAGAGTGGTGAGAGTCCGCTCTCCCTCTCCAAATCCTCTCACATGACCACGCGTATACAGCCTCTGCCAGGGAAGTCCTACTCACTGCCTTCTCGTGGCGGGGGTGTTGTTTATGAAATCGAGAGGACGAAAAGCGACTGTCCGGCGCTTTACCCGAGTTGGCGAATACGGAAAGTTCACCTAGGGGAGTTGGAAAACCCTGATTCCAAACCAATGGTGCACATGGGCTCCAGTATCCTGAAGGAACAAATGGCGTATGAATCAATTGTTGGTCACCGGATACTATGGGACTGCATCTCTTCACGATGCTCCACTGCCTTGTGAATCAGGATTTTAGGTCAAAGGCTCCGGGTGTGGGCCCCTAAGAAAACCACCTGCTTCGATTTGGGTACCTGGGCAGTATCACAGTCCTCATACAAACCGCAACCACTACAGTGTTGTATGAACTGAGATTTTTGTATCTACGATACACCTTTTAAGTTGTATTTGATTTTACAAGAATAATTTGCGAGTAATTTTCAAGGTTTGTTATTAAAAGGAAAGAAGCAATGTGAGGAACTCAATATCCACTTCTCATAACTATAAGATGTTGAACTGGCTAAAATTATCCGGAATTCGAAACACTACTTTCTTCATATGTAATTGTAGTTGAGTGAATGTGTTGTTAGAAAAATTCTACCAGTATTGGTTCTCGGTCAACAGAAGAATGTAGATAGTTTCCTAATTAAAAATCAAATATGAACCACGCTTGAAATGGCTAATCTGAGGGCATAAGGCAAACTACACAATGATTATGACCATCGACCGGATTCTGGCTTATCTCGATGGTGATACCACTAACTGCTTACAGGATATTAAATTGCTTAGAGAAATGAAAATATCATTCGAGTCTCGGAGTGAACATCAACTCTGAGACGAGTCCCAAACGGGACGAAACGCGCGACCTGGATTCCACTGCTAGCCACCATTCATCTCTCCTTATAATGCTTGTGACATAAGGCAATATTGAGGCAATCCGCGAAGGATACACACATGTCAATAAGAAACTGATCAATTGCAGTCCTAAACATCAATAGAAAAATTCAAACAACAAATAGAAAAATGAATGAAAATATCATTGTTGATACAAAATGACGCTAAAAGAGTGTAAATGCACATGGAAAAAGAGGGAACCTACAGGTGGAGAGTACTTAATTATACATGATTCATTTATTATGTTGTAGTATCTCTTAAGAATTATAGGATAGACTTTGAGGCAAATCTATGGATTTCTATACGGAAAATACTCCAGTTATAAGTCACAGAAGTTTATAAGGAACCTTGCAGTTTTTATTAAACATGTAAAATGTTTATATACCATTCAACTTTAATCATTTTCCGTGATAAAAAATCCGTTTATATTATATTTTCTGATTAGCTTAAAGAGGAAGGGAATTCCTCTCATTCATTATGACAGTACTTCAACTTGTGAAAGACAGACTGTGTAACATATCACTAGTAATATTAAAGAAATATACACAACTACGTAACGTGTAGCGTGGGAAAATGATAAAAATTCACAAAAAGAAATGATGTAAGATTAATGTTACGTTGTTTGATAGTGAATATTTAACAGATTGATTCAATATGTTTAGTAATCCCATGCACTCTTTCACTATGAACTACTTGCCCAGGTCTGTCAGTTATTAGATGTACGAAAAGTAAATAAATGAATACAAATAGCTGGTGTTAAATTGAAAAGACAGAAGAAAGTTTGATAATCACGAACCCAAAATGAGATTAACAGTGTTTCTGTGTAATTAATTTTAGTTTGTGACCAATGACATTATTACTCGTTAAGTACTAACTCGAGGAAAGAAACTATTATTCTTATATACTATATGGAAAAATCCCAAGTCACTGAGTACTAGTTTACCGACTGTAATCCTCAACTACGATCAACTTGTGAAACATTGGTATCTAGCATGATATGATATAAGTCATTTCATATGGAACACTCGATCAACTCAGAAAGGTTTCGATTCTCGCTAGAAACCCAAATGGAGGGTTCTTATGCCCCAGGATAATAAAAATTAGTAGTTCATTTTAAGTTGATTAATCCAAGTTTATTAACAAATAAAAACCCAGTTCAAATAATTCTAAACATCGAGTTAATAACCCTAATTTAAATAAAAAAATGACGCACCTGGAGTGGTGAGACTCATTTAATCCTATTGAGCTTTTATCCACGCAGAGCGATACACTGGAATGGCGCGAATTGACATTTGACGAGAAAAAAGTATTTGACAGACAATTCTCGTTGTTCCCACAATCTGTAAAATCGCTGCTTCTGGAAGTTAAGTCGTCAGATAAACCGAGTACTAATTCATCATGTGACTCTTGCCAACCAGAAGGAGGATATTCCTTCCAAGCTCGGTGGTAGCGGACAATGCCTGGATGGTCAAGTGTAGCTAAAGCTGAGAGAAGAATCACAAAATAAAAAAAAGATTTCGCATGCAATTGTGTACAAAATCTTTTTTCAATACTGAAAAACTATTTTTTTTAATCGATTTATGAATGAATTAAAAATAGAGCTTCAGAAAACCCACAGGTGAATTAACCAAACCAAAATACATATATCAACGAAAAGAATAAATAGAATATTTTTAGCCTTAACAATACTAGCAATGATATGAATGTAGTCATTTCTATAGACTCGTTGAATGTTGAACACATAACATAACGGTTATTCAATCAAATGTCTATAATATATACTTTAATATGAAATAACTAGCAAAATTTGTATAATGAAAGTTAGTGGATTACTATATCATTCCGATTTTGTTGACATTAAACAGGATAAGTTTATAAATATGCAACAAAATTTTATGATCTCAAATTCACATAGTGTTTGCTATCATAGTGAAGAAAGTTAAGGAATTTAAAATTGTTTTTTCATGCATACCTTTTACTTCTCGTAGAAATATATTTTTATCATCGTCGGTATCATTCATTTTAATACGTTTGATAGCATAACGACAACCATCAAGACGATTTTCAACTTCAAACACTTGACCAAAACCACCACGTCCAAGTCGACGTATATACTTGAAATCTGTTTCAAATGGTGAAATAAAACTAGGTGGTTGAGTATTGGCAGTAGTAAGCAGAGACTGACATGAAGGATTTGATGTTAAATTATTCGGAGTTGAACATGATAGACACTTCAGTGTATCACACAAATTTTCCGATGAACTGTGTGTTTTGACAACAACTGATTCTAAATTACACGGCTCAGATTGAAACGAATAGTTTTTCAACCTAAATTTATGAAAAAACAATATCTAAGTCAACAATAAATATACTTTTATGATATCCCAATGAATAGAAAATTGTATTTCTGACGTTTCGTGACTTGATGTATGTCACTTCTGCAAAGGAAATAAAACTACGTGAATTTCAAAATGGAAAAATTCTGCTTAAAATTAGTAGTAAGTTATTTTTAGTGCCAGTCACTGATCCGAAGTGTATTGATTTGAGCATTTATTTCGTATTCAAGAAGTCATGAACGCGGTAAGGCTAATATTAATTTTGATTGGTATTTTAGATAACGAACTTACAAAATATATGTTCCTGTGCCCGGTTTTAGGTCATATTTAAGGTGTGAGGGTTAGTGAAACTACCTGGAGGTTTAAGCCTTGGTAAGTAGGTCTAGCGAGATTCAAATCTATGACCTAATGGTTGAACACTGTGTGTTTTAGCTATTAAGCCACTCTTCTGCTTGGTGCCTTAGTGTTTTATCCGTGATTAAACACTTGTAACATAAAAATCTAATACTTTGCTGCTCACTGTGTAGCTTTAGAGACAAATAGCTACATCATATGTGGATTGAAAGGATCACCAAATATTAGGAATGGTTGTCATAAATTGAAAGGCTATTTTTGAGAAAAACATATAGCAGCACATTACTCAAAAATGACAGCTAATAAGAAAATTCACAAAAGGTATTACAGTTTACCACCCTCAGCCTACTGGAATGATGATAAGTCAACTTAAGTAAATGTTCACAAAACTTCGTAACAATCAAAATCCCCACAAAGTCCCATTGCTCAATGTAAATAACCAATTTTGGTTATTTATTCTCTGAAGAAGTGGCTTACACTGAGTCACGAAATGTCAGAAAATCTATTTTTTCTACTCATTAAGATATTACAAATATATTATTTATTTAATAACTAATGACTTCCTTTTACTTCTGAAGAATCTAAGCGACTTGGCAAAATAACAGCTATTACTAATATCATTCTGAATTTCAATATTTCATTAATACTGATGGGCTTTACTCAGTCCATAGTTATTTAATTTTCAAAGTTTAAAAAAAGAACAAAATCGAATATATTCGCTACTACCATTGTATCTATTATCATTTGAAAAGAATCAACAGCTCATCTTTTAGATACCTTATCATGTTTTTTTTCTTCAGAGATTCATATTAAAACTCCATAGAAGTATGCTAACAAACATGTAGGCATTAAAATACTAGTTATAAGTTTTGTCAAATAACAGTATTGTTGTACTTGTGTGAATCGATTATCTCTTTTTACATGATTCAGTAGAATATAAAACTTAAAGTTAATTCAACATTAGACTAAAACATTGAAAAACAGTTTTAATTTCCTTGAAAATGCTTGAACCAGATTGCCAGGCGAAACGTTGGATTTGCTTCAGATTCAATCGCTGAGATCTTACAAATATATCATTCCTATTTAAGTTTTAATAACAATCAAAGTATTTTATTATATAAGAAAAATGTGTTACTCTAACATCAACCCAGCCCGTGTTATTTTAAGCAATTTGCACTAGCTAATTGATTTGTAATCCAAAGGATAGCATACTAATAAAAAAACAGTATTTCCCAATCTATACTTGTGAAAACAATATAGGAGTATATAAGGACTTTCGTCTACATTAGAGCGAATAGTTTCACAGTATTTGAGCGCCGAGTTGATGTAAGACATTAAATAGGAATAATATATTTGTAAAATGCCTTGAAAAAGCTTGGACTACATTGGCAGACGAAAAGTTGGATTTACTTCAAATTCATTCGCTGAGATTTTACAAATATATTATTCCTATTTAATATAGGAGTATGGTTTAGATATACAGAAAATCCTGTCCTAGATATCACTATCCAAGTGTAAAGATGTGTTAGAATTAGATGGATTCTATGTACACAATGAAACTAATGTAGAACACATAAAATAGACTATTTATTAGTCGGTGTATTTTATAACCTCAAATCTAAGCATTGTGCAATTAGTGCAGTAAATAAATAACAATCAACTGGCAGATCACTAAAAGATAAATAAAATAGAAGTTTATTTAAGCATTTTGTTTTTTTTTATAAAAAAAAAGAAACCTACTGTGTATCATAGTTAATTTTCACATTCATTATCCAATGTGCCGTAAAATAAATTACTCCAGTCAAAACAAGCAATTGCATGAAATATGCAGACAGATTAAATCCTAACGACCTACTATTTTCAATACCAGACGGTGAATGATTTACAGCAATCTCACTGGCACGTAATAGGAGCATGAGTAAATCGTTGGCATTATCAAGAAAATGTCCTGGTATACCACTAGTGTCACTCATTTCGATATCAGTTGAAGTCAGAGCCTTTTCAGGTATTGTTTCCGGTTGAAAACCAAGAACAGGTTTGAATTGTCCCACACTACTTGGAAATCCTAAAGCGGTAGCCTTTTCAATTGTTTCTTCAACACTATCATATAAAAGAAATGGTTGTGTATATTTTTTCAATTTGGGCGAGTTTGAATAGGATGCTTGATAGTAACCAGTTAGATCAAAACGACGATTATTCAGTGATTCAGCCGAATTTGTAGATAAACTTTTAGACAGATTTATCATTTCCGGATTGGGAAGATCAACACCATCTTCAGTCTGAATTAAAGGGATAGAACATAACATAATTATTTAGAATAATATTAGCTGAGAACTAATCTACGCGTACAGAAAAGTATAAAAATGTCAACAAATTCTTTTATAACGCAAGCATCTGAGAAAACTCACAACGGTTCCCTTTAGCAATGACTAACTTTGAGTCTACCGCTTACTAGTGAACTGGAGTTTAATGCATCAAGGTAAATCTTGAAATTCAAATGAAATTGTGAAAATGCTTTTAAAATTTGTTAAATATGAAACCAGCTGGTGCCAGATCTACAAAACTTCAAATCAAAATTCATATAATTGCTAAGTTCATAATAAGCACAATCCCTACGGCACACTTGACCACAATGTATTATTTTAATAACCATGATGAAGAGAAGTTGTACTCTTTAATTAGATTAAAAGTGGTTCATACAAACCTTACACAAAAAATTGTTATTGTCAGCATAATGTAGAATATCCAAGGGTTATTACATCGATTACTTTTGTACTTTATTAAAATGGACGATCAAAACCATAGCTACTATAATAAAGTTTGTCTGAAACAAGGTTTTACTGTTTGACAAACTGACTGATTATATCACTTTTGAAAATGAAACCTGTAGTTAAGTTCACAACTTCCATTCAATACCACATCACTTGGATTGCATGAACTTACTTGGACATACAGCTGACCATTTAAGCTACCAAGATAAATAAGACGATCGCGTGATGGACAATCAGGTTTTTGTTTACGTGATGAGGAAAGAGTATTTTTCCCATTGAACAGGTTCAAGCCCTTTTCTTTTAATGATTCCAAATTTGAAATGGCAGTTGCTTTTTTAAATTCATTCACCTTTTCAATTAATAGTAAGGCAACTCTGTCATCTAAAATTAGCATTAACATTCTAGCATTATTGGAAGTTAGATTACAATATCTACATACAAAATACATGTAAAACATTAATCGAACACAACGTCCGGAAAAAACGAATAGGAAATAAATCATGATATGCACAAACGATAGACACTGAGTGAATTCAGACGTTATGAATGATTCTATAGTTCTACTTAAAGCAAAATATTTGAACAAAGAACAGTGAGTATTGAGGATTGAAATTTGTTTTGCTTTACGTTAATTGTCTATATGGCATTAGCTCGGTTTGCATTCATGGATGATTATTGGGGTGAAATAATTAATACACCATAATGTGTGATAAAAAAGATCATGTAGAGTTATTGTGGAAGTAATTAGATCTGTTGGGAAATTAGTCTACTGCGATTAACAAGTAATAAATATGAATCACTTTTTATGCTCGATAGACAAAATAAACTGTAGTCCCTTAACTTTATTACACGTTACTCCTACATCGCATATCACCCGTCGAGATAGGTGGTGGTTGGACATACGTAACAAATGTCTCAACCACCTCAGTTGATGGAGATTTACTATCACATCAATCGATTTGCCATCCTTAACAAATATCTTATTCCTGACCCAGGAATTGCTTACTCGATTGTCCCAAAATACATGAGCAATACTTTGAACACACCTGTTATCTATTACTAGTAACCTACGAATATCCTCCTTTTTAATGGATATGTTCTACATCCATAAGGTAGGATGAAGCAAAATTCCCAAAAGTGAAGTGGGAAAAAGTCACTCAAGCCTTCTGAATCCGTGCCGAGATCTCGTCAGACCCCAGACCGTCAGAACTGATGGGACTCCGAATATAAGTGAAGTAGTATATGAGTTCAGACGCTTCACGCCCTATCACTAATTTAGGCGATGATCCAAGCCAATCCTGAAGTAACATGTTATATTTGGAAAGAAAGAACTATATCCCAAACATGCTTGCGCTGTTGCCAAAGATGGTCAGAAGATTCCGCATTTTGTCAGCATTATCAAACAGAACTGTATCGTCTGCGTATTCTAAGTCATAAGGGAATCTCCCGGTAAAGGATAAAAGTATTACCTCTAAAAGCATGTTATGATAAAGTCAAATAAAAATTGGGAGAGAAGACAAACTTGACGAACACCACTTGAAGTAATCGATTCTAATTACAGTTGATCATAAGCTCTGACCCGACCAATAATATTCAAGTATGGAGCTTATACATGGTTAAGGTACTTCTTTGGTATGCCTTTCAATGGCAAACGCTACAGTAGAACTTCAAGGGAGTCGAACGCCGCCTTAAGGCCGAAGAGTACAACTATAGTCGGACGTCGAAATGTATGTTCACGTTCCAGAAACTGCCAAAGGGTGAATATTTGGTCTATACATCTACATTCAGGTCTGAAACCATCCTAGTTTTATCGGGAATAGGGTTATGTAGATAGTACCAAACACAGGTAAAGATTAAAATCAGTAACAACCATCTCAAAAATTTGGTAACTACTATGTGATCATTGTTTACGACTGACTAGCTAAGTATAAAAAACACATCGTGTAAATGACTTAGACTCATTTGACATAGAGACTAATTGAAATGTGTAAAATTTGTAAACGCTTTCCATATAACTTTAATCGTCAAATGAGCTTCTAGGTTAGATATGGTAGTGAATGATTGAAGAATATCAACCTTTTAACAACCAAAGGAAGATAGTGAAGCAAAAAGTGAGTGTCATTGAGTTACAATTGATTTTCTCATAAAGTCAACAATAAAAGAACCAACCGTCTGATTTTAAAATGATTTTTATTAAAAGTTGATATTGATGGTTTATCGTATGAGATAACTAACTTGTAAATATTAGTTTGCAGATAAAAATCACACTACAACTAAATTGGTTTGGTTAGACAAATAGTCTTACCAGTCTTTATATGCAAAAAATACGAGGCCTGAAGCTAGATGATTTAAACTTGTATTTAGCAAATTAATCGCACTAGTTAGATAACTACTAAAAGTGATGATTTGTCAATAGATTTTACAACCTAGCACGGGACTCGTTAGCAGTCCTTGGCCAGGACTGATTTGTCAATTAAAATTGACTCTTGAAAAACCAATCATTAGTTTCAAAAATACTAAGTGATATAATGTCTAACAACGAAAAATAGGTCTATACCTGTTTGGTTTAGAGCAAAATATGAAGATATGTCACGTATGTTACACCCATAGTAAATGTAACATTTGACGTACACTGAATAGGAAAACTTACACATAAACAGTGACAGCGGTCTTAAGTTTTGTAAGTCTCTACGATAAATCCAAGCTTTTGAAATCCTTGAATTAAAGTTGTAGGACCATATTTCTTCAGACTGTAAACCTTTAGTTCTTGCAGTTATTGTATGTTTGTCTAGTCCAATATCCCAATCTGGTTCTTCCATATCAACAAATGACTCATCTACAAACTTTTTGTGAGTATGCTAAAGATGAAAAAAGCAAATATTACGAGATAGTCATCTTATAGTGAGATCTATCCAAAATCCAATTGTTTTAAATTACCGATTATTGTTGTTAGAAAATTGCTATGGGGTAATGATGAAATCATATAAGTATACATTAAATGTTATTCCACGTATGATAATAAGTTAATCTTTCTTGTGACACTTTAATATGAAGGAGGACAAAAAAGAGAAACGGTTTACAACATGATATTCTAGTAGCACTCTAATCATTCAGCTAAATTAAAAGTTTATACTTGGCCAGACGTTGACTTATTACTAGAGTTCAGAATCTAAGTTTATTAACCAGAATGTAATGTTATATTATAATAAATCCCGTTGCATGAAATCACATAATACAAATAAAATTAAATAAAATGTTTTAGATTGATAAAAGGTTCCACATAGCCCATTATTTGTTTACACTGGGAATGGTTGTTAAGGGCAGAGGATCAGTGTATGAAAAGACACTACGGAACGAAATAACGATGTATAGGACTGGTGTCTATCGGTCTATCACGACTCCCTGGTCCGGATCCTAGAGACAGTAAGACTCAGTGGCTAGACTTTGTCAGAATTGGGTCAAAATAGAAGCCAATGGCAGTCGTGTTGTAGTTTTCTTTTACATTATTCATAGGAGTGAGAGGAAGTCTTTTAACTGAAAGAAGTCTTCTTGGTTGTATTTTTTGTCTGAACTGTTTCTCCTATTATAAACTATGCTCGCTCAATTATTCGATTCATTTATTTATCTTGATTTCATTTACCCTCTGTCTAACTTTTCACAATTTTGTTTTTGTATTTGTACGCTTCATATTCATTCTGATGGACATTTGTACTAGTACTTGCTTGTTTTGAATAATAAAAAAAATTGGTCCAACTGATTCAGTCAGAATTACAATGGTTTCGAAACATAAATATTATTATAATCACGAAGAACTTTTACATTTTGTTAAAGAGTTCGCTTGCCACAATAATACCAGTTTTAGATGCACATTAAATACTCGTACAACTATTATTATCACGAAAACCCAGTTTCATAGAAAAGCCGCATAAAACAGTCCCATACATATACCAAAATATTCCATTATGTCAGTGTTTGATAAAGTATATAAACAACTTACTGTAGTACCCAAAGGTACGTTACAAATAGGTGAAGTCTTCTGCACGGCAGTAGTTGGGGTAGGAATTCCACCAGTTAACAGGCAAAGCTCGTATTGATGAACGCTCAAATTCCACTTTTCAATCCCCGATGGAGCACTTACGGCGCGGACTACGTTATTTACTCTGTACACTATAATGGTCGGATCGTTTGTATTTAAGGGTTCTTCAACCAATTTTTTATCAACATCAGAGCTAGTACACCCATCACGGGTACAATTATATCTGATCTGTAAAACAAGCAAAGATGGAATATTTGCTGAAATTAATTGGACGGAAAATAAGAACGTATCAATGCGAGCCATAACACAAGGAAATCATAAAGGGAAGCGAAAATGAATGAGAACAAATTATCTCTTTGAATATTTAACAAGAAACAGGAAGAACTATTTGCTCTTTGTTTAATAACACATCATACATAACTAAAAGAGAAAAAAGCTCTGAAAATCGAGACTATGTTTAAAATAAGCCAATAAAGCTCAATTTAATAAGTAATCTTTCCATGGCATAAGTAATGCTTTTGTCTTAATGCTACTAACCTTAATTTCGCACATATTATTGATAAGTCTCGGTTCAAAAATCCAAGGGAATATGACTAAACGACTTAGGATTGATAGTGGTCCATATTTAAAATACAGGAGCTGTTAAATCGAGACACTAAAAACCATAATACATTTCAATTTAACTCTTTGAAAAAAGCATTAAGTGCTTGCTTTGTTTCAAATTTATGAGCCAGATTATTTATACTTAGAACTTTTAGAATGGAATATGACCCCATTAATAGTAAATCTAGGTGGCAATCCACTTTGAAAATTCTTGAGTTCATTATTAAGAGTGAACATAAATTAAAGACCTAGCCTTATATCTTATATAAAATGCTGTTAGTGTTTCCAACTTTTCCCCTAGTCACAGATTGTGGAGGAACCAGAAATGTCTTATTTATTGGACAAAGATTTTAAATTTTAATCACTTTTTATACTAAAAATATGGTTTACAAAAACAAGAGCCGAGAAATGTCCCCCAGAGACAGAAATAACAGTAATGTATCAACCAACTAAATAAAGAAAATCATATAATAAAATACGAATGAAAATTATCGAGGAATACACCTCAAATAAAAAGAGATAGGTTTTATAATTCTCAGAAATACAAAACAATGGATAACTAAACCAGGATCAGTAGTCTTTCATTATGACTCATGTCTGACAGTTTAAAGCTAGGAAGTTACATAATCCCGGAACCCCATTTACTTATTTATTTATTTAAACACATACATGTTGGTACAAAAGGGCACCAGATACATATGCGCCACACAAAATAATGAGAATGGGAAAAGAAAGGGGGAAGATGCGTATATATAAAAGAAAAAGAAAGGATAAAAAAAGAAAAGAGTAATGATGGGGGCAACTGAAAAGTACAACCAGAAGAACTCTCTCAGTTAAGAAAGTTATAACCACTATTTATGAAGAAAGTAAAAGAAGGTTACAGCAGGATCGTCACTGGCTTCTATTCTGAGCCATATCTGATAACGTCTCTAGCCACTGTGTTGCACCATCTCTCGGATCCCAGCCAGGGAGTCGTGAAGGACCAACAAAAGCTAGCCCTTTGCAGCTTTCTTTCATACCACAACACTATGTCATACACTGACCACCTCTCCGTTTTATCCAACCACCACGTGGAATTCTCTGAAACGACACTCGTAAAACATGTCCAAGCCACCGAAGTCGGTGTTTCAAGATAGTGACACCAATTGAATTATCGTCTCTGCGCCCAAACACACGATGCCGAACCTCTGCATTACTAACATGGTGTTGCCATTGAATGTCAGCAATTCTTCGGAGACAACGATGATCGAACACAGAGAGACGTCTAACATCCTCAACTCGGAAAGGCCAGGTTTCACAAGCATAGAGCAAAACTGCTCTCACCGACGTCTTGTAGATCCGACCTTTTACAGCCAGACTAACATCACGAAGGCGCCAAACATGGCCCAGATTGGCATAAGCCGCTCTGGTTTTCATTATACGTACGTCGATCTCATCACTCACGCCACCACCAGCACTTATATAGCTACCTAGATACACGAACTTCTCAACTACTTCAATCTGCTCACCGTCCAGGGTGAGTACAGGATTAGAATCCTGCCAGTCATGTAGAAGTACTTTGCACTGGAAGGGTGCAAAGCACATACCGTACTTGCGGACACTGATTGCCAACTGATTAAGTGCGGATTGCATGGCTTGAGCATTATCGCACAGTAAGACAATATCATCCGCATACTCGAGGTCGAGAAGTCGTTCTCCAGGCAGCAGATCCATACTGCAATTACTTACGTCCATCAGAGCTGTTTCCAGAATGTCATCGATGGCAAAGTTGAAGAGGAATGGTGAGATTGGGCAACCCTGCCTAACCCCACTGCTCGAATGGAACAAGAGAGAAAGGTGGTTGTATGCCCTCACTCTGCCTGAGGTGTTCGCATACAACCCCATTCTGGGAATCATTACATTCCAATAACTGAAAACTAAATTTTAATCAGATCTACTGGATCTACTTACACCTTGTGAATTAGTTTTCTTTGTTCCGGATTATAAATTAGGTAGACGGAATGACAATACCAAATATCTTACCTGAATACAGTTGAGTATCGGTCAAGCTTCAAACCTTTGGCCTGAAAGTGTGATTCATAAAGAAACAGAAGAAAGGAAATGCTTTATCATTGTAGCCGATAATCAGCCTTATAAATTATCCGTTTCCTTAGGATTATGGCCAGAGAAAGATCTGAGCAAATGTGAGAACTACAGAGGCATCACACGACTATTGGTACCAGGAAAAGTGTTCAACAGATTTTCGCTTAACCGGATGAAAGATTCAAAAGACGCTCAACTTTGGAATCAACAGGCCGGATTCCGTAACACTTGGTCGTGCACAGACCAAATCGCCACACTAAGGATCACCGTTGAACAATCAATTGAATAGAACTCATCACTATACAGCAACTTACTTGACTATGAAAAAGCATTTGACAGTGTGGATAGAAAAACCTTATGGAACCCTCTTTGATACTATGTACTACCTGGAATCGTCAACATCATCCAGAATTTATACGACGGACAACACTGTAAAGTCTTGAATGGAGAAAAATTGAAAGACGCATTCCAAGTGAGGACCGGAGTCAAACAAGGCTGCATACTCTCCACCTTCCTCTTTCTTTTGGTGGTCGACTGGATCATGAAGACCTCCATATCTGACGGGAAGCACGGAATACAATGGACACCTCAGAATCAATTAGACAATTTGGACTTCTTAGATGACCTGGCCCTTCTATCTCATACATACCAACAAATGCAAAAGACAACTACTGTAGCAGCAGCCTCTGCATTAATAGGCCTCAACATACACAAGGGAAAAAGCAAAATCTTCAAATACAACACAGAGAACACAAACACAATCACACTTCATGGAGAAATTCTGGAAGAGGTGGAATCTTTCACGTATCTAGGGAGCATCATCGATGAACAAGGAAGATCGGATGCAGATGTAAAGGAAAGGATTGATAAAGCAAGAGCAGCACACATACTGTTGAAGAATATATGGAACTCAAAACAACTGCCAATCAATAATAAAGTCAGAATCTTCAATACAGGCGTCAAGACAGTTCTACTGTACGGATCTTGAACTTGCAGAACTGCCACAATCATCATCAAAACAAAACAAGTATTTATAAACAATTGTCTACGCAAGATACACAATATCCATTGGTTGGATACCATCAGCAAGGCTACTGTGAGAGAACAAACCATCTTCCAACTGAAGAGAAAATTCGGAAAAGACGTTGCGAGCGGATAGGACATACATTCCGGAAATCGTCGAAGTGCATCACGAAGCAAGGTGATAACTTGGAATCCAGAAGGGAAACGGAAAAGGTGAAGGTCAAAGAACACACTGTGTCGGGAATCGGAAGCAAACATGAGTAGCAGCCGGAAAGGATTGGCCAGGATAGAGTTCGACAAGGAATACTAGTGGGTAGCCTATGCTCCTGGTGGAGGAGTAACAGGCCTAAGTTAGAATTATAGGACATATACTCTGGACTAACTTGGAATCGGAGTTTTCCAATCTTCTAGTGGGGTATTCTATACCTGTATGAGTAATTAAGACCCCAGATGTACTTTTTTTCAATTTCATGGAGATATTTTGCTATGTGCAAGTAGTAAGGCAACTATAAGAAAGGATTTTGAGAGCAAACTTTTCTGAACTGTACCCTTAAAGTCTGAGAGCAATAGTTTTACTATCGTCTGAACCGAGTCTCAGGCTAAAGAGAGAACATCGAAAACCGCAGAGTGAGAATCTAATTTTTATCGTCTAGTGGGTCAGCTCAGTCAGCGGGTACTTTAGAAGAATGGCTTACTTCAAGAATTGACATAAATAAAATGGCCGAATATTTTTATTTATTTAATTTATTTAAACACATAAATATTGGTACAATGAAGCACCAGATAAATATGCGCCTCACAAATCTCATTCGATTTGTGTGAGGGCTGTGATACTGCCCAGGTGCCCAGACTGAAGCAGGTGGTTTTCTTAGGGGGCCACACCCCGAGCCTTTGACCAAAAGGTCTGATCCACAAGGCAGTGGAGCATCGTGAGGAGATGCAGTCCCATGGTAGCCGTTGACCAATGACAGGTTCGTCCGTCATTCGTTCCATCAGGATACTGGAGCCCATGTGCACCATTGGTTTGGAATCAGGGTTTCCCAACTCCCCTAGGTGAACTTTCCACGTACACCAACCCGGTTAAAGCGCCGGACATTCGCTTTTCGTCCTCTCACTTTCGTAAACAACGCCCCCGCCACGAGAAGGCAGTGAGTAGGACTTCCCTGGCAGAGGCTATATATTCGCTGGCCATATGAGAGTATTTCGAGAGGGAGAGGTGACTCTCCCCACTCTCGGCCGTACCAGGGCATTTGGCCGAATATCCTCATTTCGGAAGAATATTAGACTACTTCATTTGTATTTTAGGATTTCCAGGTGAAACGTCAAACCCACCAAAGTTGGGAGTGAACAGATTCACTTACATTGGTATCTTTATGATAAATTCAAATAAAAAGGTAGGTGATAATAGCAGAGGAAATTACTTGTTTCCATCTGAGTTTGCACGTTTCATAAACACTCACATGACTCAGAACACTTCAATTCATAGCTAATGTTTATTCGTTCTTTCGCTTTTGTTATGGTTGATATGAGAAATTCAATGCTGATTAGGTGTCGAAACCGAAGTATGTGACATCGTTAACGAATCATCCTTAGCATTTAAATTAAAAGTCGGCTACAAAGTAAAGTAATATTAAATGTGTTTTGAAACCAGACTGTCCATTAGTTCAGGGTCAAGTCGACTTTTAAATAAAGTGCACTCACCCATAAAACATGCTTCAAATGTTTTGAAACCATGCACTAACATGCAAACACCTGTCAGATGGGTCCGAGCCCTACGTCTGTCACCAAGAATGGCTGCTGTTGTTGGTTATAAGTAGTACGGATAGAATGTACGTCTCGGTCTAAAAATGGGGTTCCCGAAGTTGATTCAGAATTCCGTAAACACGCCCACACAAACTTTAACAAACTTCTTAAGCATGAAATTCTAATTTTTGATAACTCTGAGTTAAAGACCTTAGTCAAGTAAAAGATATTCTTCCTAGATTAAACAAACTCTGTGAACAGTTAAATCAAATAAAAACCAATGCGATTTGTCACCAAATGCAACGGACTCACTTTGCCGTTGTTAGGATTGAAAGTGAATGTTGAATGTTCTCGTCCTCCAGTTAATAGTGAATCTTCTGTGAGCATAAAATTTGAAGAGAATAAAGAGTCGATGCTCAGCGGTAATGCCTTCAGTGATGCTCCACGTAATAGATCTGAGTCACCCGTTAGTTTTCTCTCCATCAAAAAAAGTTGGCCGTCAAGTGAAGGAACAATGCTATATGACTTCGTTTTTGTTATGAGCTAAAATATGTGACAATTATTAATTCGTCAGGATGATAAGATACCTGGAGATCACTCAGACTCTGAGAAACAAGAGGAGGGCCATCTATCTTCCAAACCAACTTTCCACTTTTTATATCTAAACCAATGAACGAACCATCAACAGTATTTGCTATTAATACCCTACAATTAAAAAGCAATATTTTCTGAACATGAATTCATACCCTTGTGAACCGTACGGAGATAAGCCCTCAGCATGTATGTTCACTACAAATGCGAAGATACAAATAGAAAGGTATGCAGCCAAAGAAGTCAGAGACATAGTACTGACATCATTCGTCAGGTTTATACTAACACTTTTGAACGAAATCCAAGGTCGATCTATTCCTTCAATCGACAATCTTCAGTCTGCAAAAACGGTTCAAATGGTTCAAATAGTTGAGGGTGGAATAGAAGAAGCTTTCGCTTAACGGGATTCCGTGTCTAGTAGCAGTGGATCACCAATACCTCCAGGAAAAAACCTAGGTATATGAACGATAATAGAGGGGAAAAAAGAATTTGGTAAATCATAATAATATGTTATCCTTAGTCCTTAAGAATAAGTCGAGTTTCCTCTCAAAGGACTCCCGGGAGGTCGCTTGAACTGACCCAGTCGGCAGCAAATTCCAGCACTTGAAAACTCTAACGGAGTAGAAGTTGTGTCTGCAGTCTGTTCTGCTATGTAGGGTCTCCAATTTCTGGGTGTCACCTCTTAGGTTAGTGTTATGACTAAGCTTAAGAAGATGTTTAAGGGGATGACCAGAAGTATTAAGGATACTGTAAGTCATAAGAAGATCACTTCTAAGACGCCTGTACTCTAACGGACAAAGGTTAAGGGATTGGAGGCGCTCTTCTTAAGGTTTGAATTTGAGTCCCCGAACTGATTTCGTGGCTCGACGTTGTATACGTTCCAGAGTGACCTTATCCTTTTGGAGGGAGGGAGGAAATACTATGTTTCCTTACTCTAAATGGGGACGAATAAAACTGTTGAAGATTATATGGAAGGTTCTACGTCAAACTGGCCAAAAATGCGCTTCAATGTTACCAGTGCAAGGTTTGATTGAGAGGCGTTTTTGTCACAGTTCGCGTACGATTTCAGGTCATAGGGTACCAACGCCCCTAAATCTTTTTCGACTTGGGAAAATTCTAGAGGGGAGTTACCTAAGTTATAACCGTAGTCTGCAACATGTCTCAGATGGACTACTTTGCACTTTGAAGTGTTGAAGGTAAGTCCGTTGTCGTCTGCCCAACTTTGAAGTTGAGTCAGATCCTCCTGAAGAACTAGTATATCATTATGATTACGTATCTCTTTCCAAAGTTTCACATCATCAGCAAAAAGCAATAAGTCAGATGAAACTTGTTGAGGAAGCTCGTTAATGTAAATCAAGAAGAGAAGAGGTCCTAGTATTGAGCCCCGGGGGACCCCACTAGGACATTCCATAGCCTGAGAGAGAGTGGAGTTAACCCTGAACTTAAAGTGTCGGTTTTCTGAATATGAAGTGAGCCAGTTAATCAAAGGGGGTTTTAAAACATCGTTTAAGCTTCTTGATATGACATACGTGGTTGACCCTATCAAAAGCTTTTGAGAAGTCCAAGTAGATGACGTCAACCTTCCCCTTGGGATCAAGGATGATCGTCCATCTATCCACCGCAGTCAGCAGGTTGGTCATACAAGAATGACCTTTTCTGAAACCATGCTGTTGAGGTGAGGAGAACTTTGATGATGATAAGTATTCTAGTATACCGTCGTATATTAGGGATTCCATAATTTTTGAAGGTATGGAGAGAAGGGCCATTGGTCGGTAGCTTGAGGTTTCACAGCGTCGATCTCCTTTGAAAATTAGTGTTATGTGAGCCAACTTCCAAATTTCCAGTAGTTTGCCTCTGCTTAGCGAGTGTGCAAACATCACGCTAAGTGGTGTCACCAGGATTGAAGCTGCTTCCCTCAATACAGTGGAATGAACCATATCCGGACCGGGAGAAGAGTCTTTTCTTAGGTGCTGCAGTTTACGGAGCACCAGGTCAGCACTCAGGTCCACTTCGAAAAGTCCTGTACAGGTGCAGGTGAAGCTTTCGTCAGTATAGTTGATGTGGGTCAGCTGGAATGTCCGGGAGTATTGTTCAGCCAAAAGGTTAGCGGCATCACTGTCGTTATTGGTCAGGCCATTAGGACCAAGCAGTTGGGAAACTCCAGTTTTGCCTTGTCGAAGAGAAGCTACATAACTGAACAAGCTTTTCGGATTGGAGACGAATTTATCAATAAACTTGGTCTGGTACTGAAGTATGTTTTCTCTTATTGCCTTTGAACATATGTCCCTTATGTATTTATATTGCCTGTATGCGTTGTTATTGTCGGTTCGTTTATATTCGGCCCAACAGTGCCTTTTGAGGCTTAACAAACGAGGAGTGCGGTTCTTGATGATTGGAGGTTGTTTGTAGCTTTTCGGGACCATTTGAGGAACTGAATGCTCAGTAGCACATAAGATCGTGTGCAGTAAAAAATCCCAATGAGCATCCACTTCAAGTTGAGGGTGAACATCCCAATCCACATGTTGTAGATAGTCCTGTAAAGCTAACACATTCAACCGTTTGAAGTTCCAGCGCTTGTTGCTAGTGGGATATCTTAGCTCCGTTTTGCTGACAAAGCTGAATGATAAGACGGCGTGATCACTTTTCCCCAGGGAAGACAGGTTTGAGAGGTCGTCAACTAGGAATTCTTCATTTGTGAATACCCAGTCTAAGCGCGACGGCGTCTGACTGTTTCTCCAACGAGTTGCCGACTTCACATTTTCGAATAATCCCAGGTCACCGATGAGGTTGAAGAACAGAGCTTCAGTAGAGTTGTCACCTTCAATGTATGTATGTTCCACGAAGTAGATTCTAGGAAGATTGAAGTCCCCTAGAATCAGGATTTGAGAGGATCCGAGACGCGTAGAGCGAGTTAATCCCTCCAGCAGACGTTTGTCATACTCGATGTCGGCAGTGGGCTTCCTGTAGATGACCCCAACTAGACACCTCGAGGTGGTAGACAATCTTACTGAGCACCATACTGACTCATCAAGATTGAGAAACTCTTGGTTGTGAAGTTGGTGCTCATCCAGGCATGACCGTATGTATAGTGCTACCCCACCCCCCATTCCTGTTTTTCTGTCGTTGCGAAATAAAGACATTCCGGTTATTGCTAGCTCCTGGTCCGTAAACTGAGACGTTACCCAAGTTTCGGATATTCCTATCAGATGAGCATCATTAGCGTTGCTAAGTTCACGTAGCTCATCCATTTTGTTTGGCAAGCTCGCGGCGTTCGTGTATAGGAAGTTTATGCTTTCAATTTGGAACGCGTGAGCCTCTTCTTGTTTGTCTATATGAGCCGTGTGTGAGTGGACAGGTAGCCTACCTATACGATGTTTACCGAGTTGGTAGTCCCTGTCCTTTACACGTTTTTTTATGATCAAGACAGTCCACGAGTGGAATTGTCAGCTCCAGCTTTCGTTTGTGCCTGATCCTGCTGTCGTGTGGCCTATCGGGATGCATATGGATGCCAGTTGGCAACCGACGTCTATTGGCACGAAATGCTTCCAGAGTTGCAGCTGCCATGTGGGAGGAGGGGAAGGTTATCCTCAATAGCTTGAGCCTAGAGTCTCCGTCTCTCTTGGCTAGTCGCATTACCTGTTGGGTCAATATGTTCCTGAGTTTTAAGGAATGCTTAGTGAATTTTCATTCCAGAATATGAGAATTTGCTTGAGTTGGGTTCTTATTTTCCGGTACAACTTGCACAATGATATTTCGTCCACGGAAAAACGCCTCATGAGATTCCTTAGGGATGTTCCGGATGAGATTTCGTTCAGAATACGGTATGTCGGGCAGTATTCTTACGTTCCCATCGGATTTCAGTAAGTGACTGGCTAGCAGGACGTCCTCTACGTCGGAGGCATTCTTAAGTATAACACGAAGCAGCCTCGGGTGGTTTATGTGGTTAGAGTCCTTCCCCCGAGTGAGTCGTGTGACGGTCAAAAGCTCTATTCTGAGGAGATCAAGCCTCTTGTTTAATTTTCCCCAGAGCATCCTATCATTTTTGTCCTGCAAACTGAGAGGAAGGTCGGGGTTGTCAATAAGGTTCATGATTATGACAGAGTCGTCACGAACCGTAATTGATTTTCCGGGTTTTCCAGGGCGTCTAGGTTTGGTATCTTGTTGTTTGGATGTCGAGGAGCGTTTTGGATTCCTGGGCTCAGTGATGACCGGGCGGATTAATTCTTACTACATATTTTTTTGTGAAGTGTCAGTTTCGTTTTAAAATCATCAAATGTCGGTCTTGATATTACTTCTTCGAGTAAGGAGTTCTAGTCGACTACCTCTTGATGTCGGGAGGAATTCCAACGTGAGTTTATTCTATCGCGGTTTCCAGAGATAAATAGTTCTAGTATGAGGAAAGAAATGGGAAGAAAATCATGTCAAATGTAGATGAATTCAACGTTTTCAAGTCAATATACGTGTATCACAGACCGAAATTACGGTCGTTTTTCGTTTATTTAGTTACTGAATCGTGAATATTTTATTATAATTTCCGTCACAGAAGAGATACCACAGGTATTCGGAGTGTGACAACGCTTTTTCACGTAATGCCTCCATAATCGGAGTATACCAAACCAGTTAAAATAGAAGTCAGAAATGAAGGGGTTCGATGATATATTTGGAAAGCTATCGATATGTCGAGAAGCGCTTGGTCTAAACTGGCTAGTGGTTGCGAGGGATGCGCAGCCCAGCGTATTTGCTAGCGATCTGGTGCGGGCGCGTAACCGGACGTCTTCAGCAAGGCTGTGTTCAGTAAAACTAATGAGGTCGGTGACCCACAGAACTATTTATTTTGTGGGATTACCGCTACAGCGCTCTCCCTTACACTAATGTAGTAGTCATTATTGTAAGACGTATCCAGCCAAATGTTTAAACCCTATGAGCTTGTCGTTGGCAAACACTCTTCTGGCAGCTTTTCATTTTCATTATTTGCCTCAGGAATGTGTTGTACATCTGAAGTGAACTGTGAAATTTAGTCCAGTGGTTGGGACTTTCGATGGGTGTTCTTGTATGGAGATGAGCTAGGAGAGAAGGTGAGAGATTTATGGTCTGGAAACAGAGGGAATCGTCGGTCTTCTATAGAGTGTTGGTAGTGTGATACACCATGATACATGACTGGAAGATCCCTACCAAAAGCGCTATATCTCAATTCCCTGGCTGTCAACCGTCTAGAAAATAATGCCAAAGGTTGTCAGGTGGGGTTAACTCATTGTTGTAAGACTCCTCCGATTCCCGAGCCAGATGCGTATCCTGTGATACTAATGGGTGCTTCGGCATCCTGGCATGCGAGTACAGTTTGCTTTTTCGATAAGTTCCTCAGCTGTGGAGAATGTTATTTTTCGTGATATCTTTCAAATTGATGGACTTCACATTCCCATGAAGTTGGTCGGTTAAAAGTATCATAAGAGACGCGCGATTTGGTATGAACCGTCTATAGAAACTTCCTAGGTCGTAAAACGCTCGTAGTTGCTCGATTGTGGTCGGCTTTTGTAATCAAGGATGGCCGCCACTTTGCTTTAGGGGTCGGATGCTTTGAGCACCAATAGTATGTCCGAGAAAATTTAGAGAGTCAGAGCCGACTTGTTATTTCTGAATGTTTATAGTAATCCCATGTTCTCGCATTCATTCGGAGACAGGGTCTAGATGCTGGAGATGGGATTCTCTGTTCGGAATTGCAATCAGGCAGTCATCTTCATATGCATGTAATAGGTTGGGACCTCGGAAAGCGTCATCAGTTAGTCTCTGGAAAATTTGTGCAGCATTTGTAGGCCTAAAAACATGCGCAAAGTTTCGTAGAAGCTGGAAGGTGTAATGAGGTTTTAGGAATGTCATCGGCAGCCATGGGAATTTGGTTGTATACTTTAACCAAGCCGATTTTCGAAAAAAACATTTGTACCTTTTTAAAGTAGCTGTCAAATCGTGAATGTGTGACAACGGGTAACGGCTATGATTGGTTTATACCCCCAGTCGCCGACGGTCACTAGTTAGACGTCAGTCGTTTTCTGGATTGTTTAGGTACCATATGCAGAGGAAATGCCTATGAGCTGTTTGTTTGCTGGACAACCCCAAAGTTCATCACATGCTGGAATTCGGTCCTGGCCAGGCTTAGCCTTCCGGGAGCTAGTCGGCATGCTATCAAAAATACAGGTAATCTTGTAGTCGTGATGACGTGTCACATTGCTCGTCACATACTGTAAAATTGATCGTGTTTGGTACTGTTCTAGGTACTGTGAACGAAAACTTAGTTAGGATAATCAGTTTATTAACTAACGCAAAATTACAGAGTTCCTTGATAAAATGTGAAAACCATACATTAATTGCCTCTTTGTGAATCTCCCACCACTTGTCATATACATTCTTCATGAATCTTCCATTCCACAATTCCTCTCTGTTCTCCTTTCTGTCGTTTTCAGATTAATCTTCTCGACCCCCTTTTGACAGGCCTTCCACTTTGGGTCCGTGTTGCATGCTATTTATGTCTGTCGGCATAAGTAGATGCACCACAGAGGAACTTGTCGAGTATCCGGTCATACTATCGACCGATTATTTGCTTAACGGTGGCTGGGGATAACCTAAAACTAGAAAACGAAGTTAAAATTAAAACGCAAGGTACAACGAAGGGATCTCTTTTCAACGAATTTATTATCAAGATGTACAAACGTATATATATATATATATATATATATATATGAAAATGTTTTGTTAAGGTACTAATTCCGTAAGGAAATGTTAACACTAATAACCAAGATTATAATACTAGATTACGTAATACGAATAATAACAATAGATTAAGTGGATATAATAAGATGATTAAACTGAATAACATGTTTTGGCTACAATAATTAAAGGTCGTTAAAGGTCATATAGGTGTAAAATAAACATGGTGACGTGATGAGTATTCATGAATAAAATAATGAGAATATAAGATATAAGTAAAGGGGAAATGGAGTAATAATAATAGAATGATAATAATAATAATATTAAGATCATGGTAACGATAATGATTAGACGTACTTCTTTTGTACGCATAGTTCTGGTTTGAGCTCATGGATGGTAAGAGCTTCGGCTACTTTTAAAAGTTTGATCCGAAGAAATCTTGGTAGATTTGAATGAATCATATAAACAACCTTAAAATCAGACTGTGGATCCGTAGAATGATTACAGTCTATTAGGTGTCCAAGTATAGATTTCCTAACTGCTTTCTTTTCAACCTTGTAGAACTAAACTGGGATATGTTCTCGTATCCGAGTTGAAAGCGAGCGCTGGCTACGGCCGATGTACCTTGCTCCACGAGAGCAGGTGAACTGGTAGATGCACATAGAGGCGACCAAACGCGTAAGCTTATCTTTTATGGATACAGAAAATAAGTTCTTACTAGTGAAGGTTATTCGCAGTTTAGCAGCATTAAATGTCCTTTTGATACTTGTTGTTAAAAGATTTTTAATTACGCCTGATGTTCGATCACCTTTAAATTCCAGGCTTATATGAAGGTTTTTCTTTGGGACGGAATAACTAGGTTTCCTGTCGAAGCTACTTCTATCCATATTCTTCTCTATGAACCGGTTTGGGCAGCCATTTTTCATCAAGATTTTCTTGAGGAACGCGAGTTCTTCGTTAATGCATTCCGTACTACATATCTGATGTATACGATAATATAACGAATGAATCACATTTCTCTTTCTACTTAACGGAACCCAGCTATAGAAGTTGGTTAGTTGGCCATTCCATGTTTGCTTTCTAAAATGGATCTTTTTAAAGAACCATTACTTCTCACTTGACGTACATGGAGAAAAGAGATTGATTGGTCTCGTTCTCTTTCTAATGTGAAGTCTATGGAAGGTTGGCATGAATTAAAGGAGTGTAAAATATCCTCCAAATCAAAATTACCGTCACAAACGACAAATGTTTCGTCCACCTATATGACCTTAAATGACCTTTAATTATTGTAGCCAAAACATTTTATTCATTTTAATCATCTTATTATATCCACTAAATCTATTGTTATTATTCGTATTACGTAATCTAGTGTTATAATCTTGGTTATTAGTGTTAACATTTCCTTACGGAATTAGCACCTTAACAAAACATTTTCATATATATATATATATATATATATATATATACGATTGTACATCTTGATAATAAATTCGTTGAAAAGAGATCCCTTCGCTGTACCTTGTGTTTTAATTTTAATGTTTGAATGGGAAAACGAAATTACATAAGCAAGTAATTTGGTATTGTCGTCTACTAACATCCGCTTACTCGCGTCTATGAGTAGATTATGGCGTTTTAACAGATCTATAACAATGATTGTCATAGAAAAATGTGCAACAAAAAAATCCAGTTGATGAGTTCACGTAAATCCGCTTTGAGATAAACACATCTGTTATCGTATGTATCAATCGCTATTTCATTCAGTGCCTGTATTATTACTATTATTATTAGCTTTATTCAATATTATATTATTTGGCACAAAATCGAATCCTCAGCATAAAGTATTTCAACATGTTTACGTTTCTTATTTCTTCGTTGCTCCTGATGATAAACATTCAGTGATCGCCAGTTGGATGTCAGCAGTTCAGTCAATCGACATATGAATAATGTATATTCTTTTTGCGGCATGTTCCTAGCAAACACGACATCTCTGATTAGGCGTTTTGTAACTTTTACAGCGAAAGGTTGTACAGTTTTCAGAAATGCACCGGAATAGGTTGTGTGCTTAATAGCCATAATTATGTATTAAAACAAACAATATTAGATAACTTGTTGAAATATCTAGATGACGGGAAACAGGTATCCCAGATGTCTAAGCAGGCCGCCTTATTTGTAAGCTAGAGACCATTTCATGCAGACAGTCGTTGGCACTTGCAGAAAAAATGCTTACTTCTGGGCCAGTGTCGAATAGATAGCGTGTACAATTATGGTCTGCTTCGTCATTAGTACTACTATAATAATAGACCTAATCCTGAAATTGTAAATTTGTCATGACGTGACTATCTAGTCGATAAGGTCTTACGTGGAAGTCACATCAGTTCCTACACTAAGTCATCCAGTAGTAATAACCACCAATATATGATGGAGAACACATTGAGGTTGGAGATAGAACAATACATTTAATGTGAATAAAAGTTATACAAGAATGACCACGTCTGTGAGGCTGAGCCATGCCTTCCAAATGAACGCATGAATATTGCCGCCTTCACCATTATTGACCTTCCCTTCGTGTTAAATTTTGGATATCCATTTCCCCAGTTATCTCGTGTTCAGCTTTGAGGATCGTGTGGTTAGGACCAATGCCATAACAGATATACCAATGGTCGATAAAAAAAATACCCAAAGGTATGATGACTATAGACGTATCCAGTCAAATGTTTAAACCCTACGAGTTTGTCGTTGGCAAACACTCTTCTGGTAGCTTGTCATTTTCATCAGCATCTGGTCGTCTTTCCCTAATATAAGGGAACATATGGTGCAAGGTAACAATGAAAGGAAATTCACAATGATAATTTTCGCTCAACGTACTCTTCGTCGGCTTTCCATATTTTCCAGTCGTTCTAGAGAAGGAAAAAAGAAATTGCAAGTGCATGTTGAAATACACTCGTGTGTAACGACACAAAACATGAGACACATTAAAAGCCGGTATACATGCATATTGATAACATGCAATAGCTTAAAAACAGCTTTTGCACAATAATGCTTTGAGAAAGGATGTACACATTTATGAGTATACTAGAAAAATTGTAGAAGATTCACAGAACTACGTGTTATGTGAATTAATTTACCGCTACATATAATGGCTTCTGAATACGGAATGTATCTTTCGAAACGGTGAATGAAGATAATAAGTGAACATTAGAATCACATAACTTGATAAATCCGAACCATATGGTTTATTATCACTAGTGATGGAATATTAGTAGTAGTTCTACAAACTGACTTGATTTGTCAGATTTTAACACACTTGGACATTTAGCAAGAAGAAATGCACACAAATTACTTGAATGAAGTTTACCAACATTCACCAAACTTGTGTTCAACTTTTTTACTGCTTTGCAATTCTTCAGTGAGTCGTTTCACATACGTTCACGAAACGGGAATTGCCGTCGACTAAACGCCAATACGTATGGCCATGAGTATGAATCGCATTAGAACAAACGATTAGTGTGATGAAGTTTTTCATGTCTTGGAAGTCAGTTTCGTGCACTACCTCGTGATTGACACATGCACTTTGAACATCTAAGAACGAGCATTTCGGCATTTGTGTGAGCTCTTTTTTCAGATTTGGTACGTTAATTACTACAATTTTTTAGAGTGAAATAGGCTTAATCGGAAATGCCGAATCCTTCAGCAAGCTGTAAACACCATTTTTGATGAGTGTAAGTAGATGAGTCACAATTCCATCATGTTCAACACCTTTCCTCGTCATATTCCGGACTTCAAACCTTTCTATTTACTCTACGAATGCATCGGGATTCGGATGTACATCCAGTTGTTCAATCATATGCTCCATCGCGAAGCCAACATGGTAATTAACCGTACTCAAATTGATGTTCTCACTGAGAACTCCTAGACTAGTCCAATTTAGGATAAGCAGAACCTGATGAACACAACCGAAGTAATCTCAGACCCCTAAGATGGTGGCTTATTGGATATATTGGAACTGAGTATATTGAAATAGTATAAAAAACATAAAAACCATAATTGTATGCAGACATCATTGTTCTATTGTCAGGACAAGCAAAAAATAGTCAACCTCCTGTCCCTCCTAGACTAAAACCGAAACTGAACCCAGACAAAGGCAATCACCTCTGAGTATATATTTTCTATACGTTGAACTCTTTCATTTGCATTACAGAAAAAAGAACAATGTTTTTACAATACAAAAAAATAATTCAATGTATGTGTAGGAGGAGACAAGCATACTTTTTAGTTATTTCTAGGCGAGGGAGATTGAACTATTTGTTGTACTTTCTAGCGGTTGTTTCGAACTGCCAGCAACTATTAAGTAATGGATGAAAACGAAAAGAAAGCGAGAGAACTGATTGCTGAGGCACAAAAAAAGAATAAAAAGGGGTTCTTTTCTTTCGGTTTAGGGTGAGTCTTATTAGAATCTTCACCTTGGGCCGTGAAATAGTAGCTTCGAAGACCTGGGATTCCTAGTTATGGTAGTCTGTTAACTGATCACTTTGTTTTTATTGTCCCTAAAGCATCAAACACTCTCTTAGCCGGTGAATATTAATTTTTAGAATCAAAGCGACCATTAAATAGATCTACATTTTATACTATTCACTAGGTCCACGAGTAGTAATATTAGCCCTCACACCTAAAGTATAGGTAATATCAACATACCTGGTGAATACGTCAATTTGCCTCAGCATGATAGTCTTCCAACCCCTGATATTCGGAAGGATTTATTACTAATCATAGCTGTCTCGCATTAATGTACATCAGCAGGATCTCGGGGTTTAAGTATCTTCTAATAGTTAAAAATACTTTTATCCCATCAGGTGCGTCCTTCATATTAGAAAATTCGTCTCATGCAGTTCAAAATCGTTGATGACAGAGGTGCATTTAGTAAATTCGCAAGAAAGCGGGGACCTAAATTATTTTAGATGCTAAATTCAAATTTGCTTAGTAATTTCAACTCACACCCATAATGAACAGGCAATAATTGTCTTGCGTCGTAAAGTTTTTTTCCCAAATACCCTCCGTCCTTGTAGTGATTGCGGGTGGTGCTATAAAAATATGACCTTTTACAACAGTAGTAGATAAAAAGATATCACTTGGTTAATTCCCTCTCTGTTCTAATGTTGTGTTAAGATTCTGATCAATGCTGATGCATGTCAGCCTCTGCATAGTTTATTTTTGGTCAAGTCCCATAGTCCTGTAAACTATCTCCAACTTATTCCAAACTAGTAGTCGATTATCGAAGTGGCTAACTAATAACATCTTGTATAAACTTTCAACCACTGTTAATACTTTCCTGTATAGACTAAAATCCTGTTATATTCTGCTCCTTCACTGCATATCAGATTAATAGTCTAACATTGTTCATCAATAGTGTCATATAAAATCTTCCCAATAGTTATATGATATTGTCAAAAAGACCAAATCGAAATACAGCATTGACTTTGAAGCTATTGACTAATAATCTAGGTAATATTCAGAGTCTAATATTTTCTGGTTTGATTTAGCCAGCTCGTCATAATTTGTAGTCTGAGACCCTAAGTAAGTCCGAAATCAGTTTCAGTCATGCAGTAAAATCATTCTTTATATTTTCTTCAGTGTAGTATGGCTTCACAGTCTTTATTTCCTTCTAACATTTTTCGGGTTCCCGAAGCTGTTGATATTTTTAACTTCTTTTCGGACTTCATCTTACTAACTTGCACCTTGCTGATGTTAAGTGTGGTGTGTGGGATCGCTATATACTGACCGCATGCTCTATTTTTTCTTGTAAACGTTGCTGTATCGGTTTGTATATATCAGGTGATCATTCTCAAAATTATCGTTATGTTGGTAATGTCGAAGATAGAAATAATCTCGTCTACAGTTCTGAAGGCCGGGTGGCTAAGTAGTAGCTTAGAGCACAAACTTGTACGTATTGTTCATATTCTTCAACGTATTTTGTTATTAGGTTGCGATTTAGTAGAATCGGTTAGTATACTATTTCCGAATAACAGATGGAGCTCCATCTATAATTGTAGTAAATTAGCACGTGTTACATTTCAGAACTTTTATCCGTTTAGTGGTTTATAATTTATTATTTACATTTTTACGGTATTGCATCTTCTTAGTTGATGGATACTTACGTCTGTTATATTTCATTTTTTCGTGTGTCGTTACATATTTTTTTCCACTTTCCATTTTAGTTCGGACAAGACTGATGAAACAATATCTTTGTATGAAAAAGCGGGAAATTGTTTTAAGATGGCACATAATTGGACTGGTAAGGACTGGTTCAACAAACTCTATTTGATACATTTAGAGGCCGGTAATGCATTTCTAGAGGCTGCTAACCTAAGTTTGAGCCAAAAGTCAAAGCATGATGCAGCTACGCATTATGTAAACGCATCGCTAGTTCTTAAGAAGGATGATCCAAAAAAGTCTATTCAGTGTCTCACAAAGGCGATCGAAATATATACTGGTTAGTGGATCATTTTGTGCCTGATTCGTCGTTGATACACATACTACATTTTCTTTACTAATACTACTCAATAAAGTTATACTTCTTGAAATTAATTGCTTTAGATAGTGTTCTATCAGTAGTTAATTTAACGTACTATTCGTAGGCTGGTTAGCATGTCCGGTTGGGCTTTTGTTCCATCTTCCATCTAAACACTATCTTTTCCAGTCTATGTGTTTCGATTATCGTGTGTTTTTCAATCATCTTTCTAATGGCATCGTATAGGAAAGCATATGAGTGTAGCGAGTACAGTAGGGGTATGTGAATCGGTTTTTAGTCACTATACCTCAGTTTCTGACTCCGTTGTACCTTCAGTTTCTTCAACCAGGTGATATCACTTGCTCTTCTCTCTCTCTCTCTCTATATATATATATATATATATATATATATATATAAACTAAGGTACTTGTTATTCGGGTTAGCTCTCTAATCTACTACTATAAACCTATCTGTCAGACGATTAAACTGCTGTTGTACATAAATTGCAGGTGATTGTGGATAGTTTTTATTGTCAAATTATTCAAAGATAAGTGAGTGCTGTCAGCAGTTTGAACATTGCGATTGGGTTTCCCTAGCCAAAGTATTCCGTTCCTGACAAAGTTGTGTAAATGTGGCGTAGGCTAATTAAAACACTTCTTTTTCTGTTAGCCGGCTACAGACTTGTGCTCAACTTGATCTACTTAGTTTTGATCATTTAGACAATATTTTTATCAACAAGAGTGATTTATTGTCTGTACGAACCAGTTGAGTTCTACATTTTTTGTTATTTTTTATACGAACATGCATTGACCTTACAATACATTGATATTATTTCGTTTAATCCAGTCTATTTCAGCTGACAGGTATCTATTTAGTATACACAATTAAAAAAATTTCATAGATTTTAATAAATCAATGATCTGGTTTAATTCTATCTATATACCTACTAGTTTCGACATTATTGATTACTGCCATAAATCTACCAGTATTAAATTATTGTCAGATTTACTTGTAAACATATTCTCGTACTTTAATGAAATTTTCGGTTGTGAATTTGAAATTATAGACAAAGCAATATCGAAATTTCTTACAAATTTTGTGACAAGTGTAGTAAGGAAATCATATAAGTTAGCCTTGCTACTGGTTATTAACTCCTTCTCGTTATTTTCATGTGATTTAACTAAGCAAAATAAGGCTTCGTAATGCTAAAGTCAATAAATGTCAATCATTTACTCAGAATTCTCTCTATAAATAGTGGACTTCATATGTCACACTAAATTACCTGTAGTCGAAAAGTCTTACATTTCCTGCACTGAAATAATTTGTTTCCATAGTTAGACTTCGTGCAAAAATGAAAGTCATATTTTTGACTGAAGTGCTTAGCATGATCATTACATTAAAAGTGTTCATCACTATTGATACTTTTCACATGTCCATCCAGATTCCATGAGTGTTAAGACATTTTCCTACTAATAATAAGAATTTTCATGTTTTTTAGATATTCAAATTGTGTAAAGCAAGACATAAATAAACTTGCAATAAAATCAGCTAAATGAATATATTTTTTTCCGAAATATTCTTACTCTCGACTGAACACTTATTACTATATTATTCCGTATTTTTGTATTGTCGTGACTGAATGATTTCATGAATACAGTTTTACACAGATAGGCTTGCAACCATGCAATAAACTGCTTAGATTTAAGTTAGAATATGTACCTACATCACAGGAAGAAAGGAACCAATACAAATAGGAAACTGTCAGTATAGAGAGGAACATTTCAAATCAGAAAGAAGAAAGCAGATTATGGATTTTAAACTGTTCATGGTTCCAAAGATAAAAGGTATGGATACATTTAACTTAATCTTATTTAAACCGCTATTGAATGTTAAATAAAAAGGTAATTCAGTGTGACAAGTTTATAATCCAGGTGTCTCAGTCAGTCTTTATCGACATCTTTATCGATTAACTTGAGATCTAGTCTCATCAGTTTTTTCGCATATATCGCAGGTTATATTGTATTTTGTTATCAGCTATATCAAGCGGTCATTCGTTAATAGCTGTAAATATTCTATATTAGTAAAAGTCTTTACAGGTTTAATAATTTGTTTTGTTCCATAAATACCTGTAAGGTACTTGTGGAGGACTATTTTGTTTTTTATTGCCTCATCTGTTTCACTGGAGTCGCACGCTTGTACCCGCAGCTTCTCAGCATGTTATAAATCAATTTATCCAATAACGTTTCTTCCAGATTGGTTCGTTTTTCGGTTATTACTTACACTGCGCTATATACTACTAAGTTTTATCGACTAATCTTTCTTTTTTTACATTTAGAGATGGGTCGGTTTACTATAGCTGCAAAACACCACATGACTATAGCTGAAATTTATGAAAAAGACTTAGTAGATATTGAACAGGCGATTCGTCACTACGAACAGGCAGCTGATTATTACAAGGGTGAAGAATCTAATAGTTCAGCGATGAAATGTCAGCTTGCCGTGGCTCAACTCGCCTGTCAGTTGGGACAATGCGATAAGGCTGCTAACTTGTTTGAAGAGGTATAATTGTCTGAGTTGCTGTTATTTATATCTTGGTATCGAGACTTGGTTTGATAATTTTTGTCATTATGTTGATAATTACTATTGATATAAGGACTGTAGTCACCACTATCGTCCTTATGGTTACTGCTGGAACTATACTATTATTAATGCTCTTATTTTCATCTAAAATTAAATTAAGCATAACAAAAAGTGTAAAATGTATGCTCAGCCCTAAAATTTACAAAAACTTTCAAAGGAATAGTTGTTTTATGAATCTTGTGCTTTCCAGTACGGTAGGTCTACAGCCTCTGATGGACTTGTGTTCTTTATGGATCTTGAATCTGTCATGTTTAATATGACAATCGGTTGTGTTGTGACAAAAGCCATTGGGTGGTTAAAAACAATGAGGACATTTCGGTAAAGAAAATTTTTTCAGATATTTTTTGAAGTTAACGATCGTGTTTGTAGGTAATTTCTACATACACTGGTCTATAACAAAATGAAGGAGTGTTAAATGTAAAAAAATTATCAAAGATAGTCATACGTTTCCAAGTATTGAGTGTGAAAGACCACAGAAAAGAAGTGTCACATCATTTAATAAAGCAATCAAAATATTTCAGGTATTGTATATGAAAGTCACTTAATAGAGGGATGTCATTTCAAAATAATTAAAGTTACCAGAGGTTCCCGAGTATTGAACGAAATGGGTGTTGCATCATTTGGCGACTTGGTCAAAAATTGCCAAAGCGTTATGTAATCGTTTCAGAGTTAATAAGAGATAATAATTTATGCAGCAAATTCAGAAGACAACTGTCAACTTTACCAAGGTGAAAAATAAGTTAATTATTAGCACTTACGGTTCGTAAGATTAGGAGGGAGGAATATATGATGGAACATGACTTTTGCAAACAGAGGTTGGGTTTGAAATAGCGAATTGTTATAACTTCATCTGTGCACAAATTCATCACCCAAACTTTCGAACCTGTGCTTTAGACTTTGTAGTTGGTTCTAAACAATGATTTCCGTGGTTGTATTTGACCAAGGGTGACTATATATTCAAGGTTTGAGCTGTTGATTGATCTGCATTCTGTTCAAGTAACCCACTGATTTGTGCGAAAACATCCCTAGGCTACCATAGTTAGAAACAATTCTTGAACATGTAATTATGAATCTTTTAATATGTTAATTTAGTTTATCATCCTTAGTCATCAATATCAGTCAACGAAGTTCAGTTCTATTGAGAAGCCGTTACCAGTTGAGTTCAACCGTGTTGGGTGTGAGGCAGCTACCCATCAAAGATAATGGTAGATTTTTGTGCAATATTGTGGATTGATTGAAGTTAGACATCAACACCGTTGGATCCTGGCTCAGTGGTCTAGGGGTTAATCGTTCACGCGCCAGACCTAAGGTCCTGGGTTCGATTCCCATGTCTAGGGCCGTGCATGCGCACTGCTTTGGAGTCCCATATATGACGAAGCAGTCGTTCAATTCTTCCAGATTCTCAGTGGTAGTGTGACATTGATCGGTCCATGATAACGGTGAAAGTTCATTTTTGATTGGGTTCATCAATACTGTAAATCTAGGGAAATGTGCTTGTCGATTAATACTATATATAACGCTATCTATCATTTTATTAGCAACTGAAGTTGTCTATGATTCTGTGAATACACTAATATTGTTACTCACCTTTCTATAAAGTGTGATAAATTATATTTAGCGTTTACTCTTGCAGTCCATTTTCAGGTATGTGTAACATACAATTTTATTTTTATTTAGTATCATAGATCCATAGATAAATCAAGGTTAAACTAAAAATTACTTATTACGTTATTAATATTTCTCTTGTAATTTATAATTGACAACGTACTACCAAATATTCAAATCACGTATCTGATGATAGTTTCAATTAATTGTTGATTTCAAAAAGTTTAGTTTGAAGTTTTGTAACAATTTAAAGTGTGCCAGGTCTTCGTCTGTACCAAGTCTTTTTCATCAGATATCTGTTTACATCTATTTCTGTAAGTCTGTTCAAGGGAATACGCTTCTCAATATTGGTCATATCGGCTGTAAGTCAGGTTCACACATTACTGTGATATACACTGTGGTCTTATACAATTTACCATATTCCGATTAGTGGTGGAAATATTTTGAGAAAGAACGTAGTAAGCAGCATAGTATCCACGAATATTAGCTTTGATTTTGAAAATTCAACAACGTCAAACAATTTGTCGTGTACATGTGAAATTTCGTAGGTTGCGTTATAATTTTCACTTGTAAAGTGATTGTTTTTGCGTTCCATTAACTAAATGACTTAAATGCATAATGTTAAAAATTCTTAAAATAAAAAGAAACCTAAGTTAAATATCTCCTAGTTTTGAACAGTCGTTTAGCTCATGTATTAGATCGTAATGTAAACTAACTTCCGTACTATTAAATTATACTTTTTCACAAATTATCTCCCTTTTTATTTACATTAAATGGATTATTTTCAGGATATTTTGCCTGTATTAATAGTTCATTCTTGTTTGCTGTAACACCTAATCGAAGTTTAGGCTCTGAAAGAAATCCCCAACATCCTATAATCTTTTAATAAGCCACTTTTGTTCTCATTTATCACAAATGAACTTGTAAAACGTACTTTTTCATGGTCATTTCTGTAAAACTTAATCATCTATGACTAATAAATGTAATGCATCATTCTGGAGTGCAAATTGCAACTACTCAATTTTCACTAAAGTGTATCGACCATAGCTAAGTTAAGTAGGGAGTATAACTATTTAATGTTTATCTAATTCATAACTGTTCTACTATAGGATTTGTTCGTTCTTAATATCATAACTGAATAATGGTTAAATGCCCATTAAAAACCAGAGTATTAAACATCTTTTCCCATAATGCTTCACTTGTATCTAACTACTTCTAATTGGCGAATCGATTTTGCTAATTGTGATGGTAATTTAATGACTAATCCACTCAGGTTTCATTTAGTAGGTCGCAATTTTGAATATTGACTTACCTTCTCTCCTTTAGAATCCCGTCAATGTCGCTGACATCAAAAAGACACTATAATAAAGTTGAGCAAGTAGATTTACACTTGTCAGAAAAGTTTTTGGATCATTATTATTATGGCTATTATTACTCAAGGCTGTGACTTTTCCACTTTCCTGGAAGCACATTAATCTTTGAACTAGCAAACATCAGGTCTTCCTCTTTCAGTTTGTTCATGATTGAACATAATATCTTCATTATCATACTTCTTACTAGTCATCATTAAGTTTCACTTGTCTCTTGCTCAATTTTCGAACTTCCTGGGGGTGAATTATGCAAAAGGCCTTCCTTAATATTAAACATATCTAATGTTTATGCAATTTTACTTAAAAGATTTTTATTAAGTATACTTTTTTTCAAGCAATCCGAACTTTTCTTAACTTTTAAGGTGTACTTTTTCGATGGTCAACATGGCTCATACCATATAATAGCTTTCATTCGGGATTCTTCACAAGCACATCCTTTTACCTCTAGTTTTCATCAGTTTTATTAGAAGTTACTGTTTACTCAATTTTCTCTTTAACAATTTAAGGAACTAACTGAACATAAACAAATTTAAGGAGATAAAAATAAAAGTCAAACCATTCTATATAAAATCTACCAACTAAACTGGCTGGCAGACATATTTGTATTTTGATCTTATTATTCTCTTTTTCACCCATGTGTTGTCCCGCTTTGGTTTAGGTGCCCAGGCAGTATTTTAGCCTTCACACAAATCGGATGATGAAGTATGGTGCATATATATTTGTTGCCCCCTTGTACCAGCGTTTATACGTTTAAATAATAATAACTTATGTGTTGTCAGTCACTTACACATATTTTAGAACTACTTTCATTACTGTTTCTCATTGCAAACTGACTTATTTAACGCTTTCATTTAATCACAACGTGTTTGATTTTATTTGAACTTCTAGTGAGATGCATTTCAATCGTGTCATGTATTTTTTTGTTGACTTTTTCTCTCAGGCTGGTAAAGCGTCAATGGAAAACAACTTGTTGAAATATGGTGCCAAAGGACATCTTTTCAAAGCTGCCATTTGTCATTTCTGTGTGGATTTAATCAATGGCCAGAAAGCGCTCAAAACCTATGAAGAATGTTATCCTATGTTTGCTGACTCCAGAGAGTGTGCTTTGATAAAGGTGAGCAATTAAGAATGCTTATATATACGTTTGTTATGTAATTGAGATATGTAAGGAGTAAATATAACTGCTAAAATTCGATTTTATTTCGAATAAATTGATTAGAGAGTAGGTTGTTATTAATAGGAACAACACATTTGTAACACCAAAGTACAAAAACGGATCTTAAGTATTTCATTCGAGACGTTGCTTAAGTCGTTTTAGCGGTGAATGGCCAATTTTTTAAAGTTAAAACAAATTGAAACATTAGAAGAAGCAAGTAGCATAAAGATAGAAATATCAACACATTTAATCATGATAATCTTATTTCAATTCAGGAAAACTTGGTTGCTTGTAAATTACAAATTGTGTGTCTGTCCATTAGTAGCTTCTGGCAAATCCCTTTTTTTAGCAAACTAATAATTTTTTTCAATTGTAGTTCAGTAATCTATTTTAAAGTGATCGACGCTTATTCGAAGTAATAAACCGTTTTCATTTTTCCAACAGAAATTATCAGAAGCTTTGGAACAAGAGAATGTAGAAGCTTTTACAACGGCTGTTCAAGAGTATGACAATGTAACTCGACTTGAACCATGGATTACATCACTTCTCCTTAAGCTTAAGAAAACAATAAGTGAAGAAGAGGATATCACTTAATCTTTAAGACGACGTTATTTAGTTAAATAAATAAATAATTTAACACTAAATGTTATCATGTTTGTTGAGTCATTCCAAAAAAAATTTAGTTGTTTCGTCTATTTTTTCTTGAGTTACCATTCATTTTTCTAAACTTATGTATGTGCAATACACTATTTTCCTCCTTTTTGCACTTACAATCAACCAAGACATTCCTTTGTATTAACTTACAGTTTCCTCTTGAGGTTAAGCTTTACAAACTACTACAACATAAAATTCATTCTATTATCATTTACACATTTCTGTATTTTCCTCTTTGTCTAATTGTGTTTGTAAAGTAAGTTTATTTTGTTTTACAAGGTAAACTCTGCTATCTGTTGTTCATGTTTAACCTGGTAATTCCCACTATGAATAATCTTTAATTATGCTCCTATTGTTATTCCTGTATACTGCTTAACAAGCTATTTCAGTGATAACAATCACTTAGTTTCTTTTTCATATTTCATCTTATTATTGCTATTGTGATACAAGTTTATTCTTCTGACAGTGGATTTAACTTACATAATAATTGTTTGATATCAGCGCTCACTTAACAATGTTAAAAAACTATGACATATACATTTTACATTGGATTCTTAAATGTTTAGTGTCACTTATGTAGATGTTTGTTGTGATGGAAAAGGCAATAATTGATTTTGGCATTCATATGAATATAGATAATACTTGACCAGACTGGATAATACAACATTACATATTGGATACAATTTAGTCAGACTGCTTTCTAGGTTACGTTATACACAGTTCACAACTAATAGTGAAGGATCAGATTATATTCCAGATAAGTTTCAGTACAGGTACATCTTGTCTACTCTGTGAAACCCAGGGTTGGGACCTCTAGTAGAAAGGAATTCACTATGCTAGATGGTGTCTCACAGATCTAGTACAATTGGGTGGTTTCCTTCGTCCACTGACTAATAACGTCTACATAGGCTAAAATATAGTGTCATATTAGTTTTTCTGACTACGTCCATATATATGTATCGAAATAAATAGAGTTTAAACGTTACAGTATGAGGTAAAATTCTATCCAAGGCTTAGGGCAAAATAAGGGTCAATTCCAAGCCATGTCGTCTTAAGTCCACAACTACATCAGGGGCAGACACCAGCGGATGTATTTATCTTCAGTCACTAAACAAACTGACAGTCTGCATTCATGAGTTGATAATATACGTTACCCCTGGGGATATTTTAATCTCTTAAGCAGCAGCAAGTGTCGATATAGGCGGTGAGTGAGTTTTCGAAATACTTGCCCTTAACAAAGCCAATGAAGGCTGAGAACGCAACCAACGAGTCCATTCTGTACACTAAGCTTAAATTCGGGGTGATACACTTCACGATCTCATCATATAATAAAAAAGGTCTCGACCACTATGCTGTAACATTGGCAATCTAAAAACCCAAGTATTCCTCCCAAGACGCTAGAACTGTGTGTTGTAATTATGAGGCAATTCATGAAATTGACCTCCAGAACATCAAGAATTCTGCTACACTACTTAGTTACCATAGTCTGATTCGTACTCAAGGTCATACGGGTAAACGTTTGATTAGCGATAATCCTCGTTCTCGTGTAAACATGGATAACTGAGGAGTTGCAAAGCAGTTTATGGAGGTGAGTACAGGATTTATTTTATTTAAACACATAAATATTGGTACAAGGAAGCACCAGATAAATATGCACCCCATAAATCTCATTTGAGTTGTGTGAGGGTTGTGATACTGCCCAGACTGAAGCAAGTGGTTTTCTTAGGGGGCCACACCCCGAGGCTATATATTCGCGTGGCCATATTAGAGCATTTCGAGAGGGAGAGCGGTCTCTCCCCACTCTCGGCTGTACCAGGGCATCTGGGGGCGAGTACAGGATTGGTAAGTGTTTATCCAGTGGTAAATTTCACTTGCGTAACTTATGTGTCTTTCGTCATGTTAAATGCCCTAAGTGTGGTAAAATACTACATGTGTTACGGTTGTTGTGTTGTCAAAATTTTGGCTGGGAAATTTTCACATAGAGCGAAGTAAGTACCTATTGAATGAAAGCAGTTCCTCGAAAGCAGAGGTTTTCTCACCACTACTTTCGTCTACTTGAACGGATGTTAATAAACCGTAAGTTGGCGTAAATGTCAGCATGATGCCAATAGGTTGCACAATGACGACAGCAAAATGATTCTGAAAGCAATCAGTGATCTGTCTAGCATGATTGACAAACTGACTGCTTACATCAAAAGCTCATCGATAGGCGTGAAGGACAGGCACACAGACACTCCAAGTTTTACATTCCTATTAAAAACACCTGAGGGAATGCGCACTCTTGAGGCTGCTTTGGAGGAGCACAAGTTTTGTGACGAGCTCGTAAGTTGTGACGTGTTTACAAAATTTCAGATTGTCCGAGATATCTTGGATAATACGGCGTCGGACTTTTGAGAAAGTGGTGATAAACCGACGCTTCTTTGTCTCGCGTCTATGTGACATAATAAAACAAAACCTAAACATCAATAATGTTATGCCGACTGAAGTTCATGGTCATATTAAAAATTTTCATGATCAATTAAAATTTCGTCTTAAAAACTTTCAAAAGTGTACTGGCTATTAACTGTACGTTAAGTGTTTATATGAACCAATGATTCCTTGATTTAGAATTCCAAATACAATGGCATGGTCAATAAGTCATGCCACAGGTTCTCGCTCACATCATACATGTTGTCGAGGATTTCGGATGTCGTTATTTATCAGCTATTTTTTTGTCACACGTCAACTTTCGTATTCTTTGTGCTCGTTACATAGCGTTTATTCCAGTCTCTTAGCAACTTGACGTATTTGTTGCTCACAACCTGGGCGAATATTTCGTAAGCCTAATTTGGTTATTTGTAACAATACAAACTCAGGCAAGTGAAATTCACCAGTTATCAAGTCGAAAATAGACCGAAATCAGAGTTTCAGGCAAAAATGAGCTCTAAAATTATTTACATTTGGCCCACCTCCCTAATTATGGTGGTGATGAACAAGTGTGTTGGTAGTTGTTCATAAAATGTAGGCTGAGGCAATTGAGTGTTAAGCTATTTATGAGTACTATATAACTTGTTAATATACAATCGTAAACAGTTCTATCCGTCATAAGTATCATCCTTCTCGACTGAAATGACATAATATTATGTAAGGTAACTGAGAAAGAAAAATTATATGAGTAACAATTAACGTTAGTAGTATTTTCTGCCCGCTTTCTGAACATTCACATGAATTATGTATAACAATACTGTGAATGCTACATAAATTAGCCAAATATTCTTCATAAGTAAAGCGGTGCGTGTTTGTTTTGAACATAGTAACTAAAACACGTCGTAGTTAATGCTAGTTTTTGATGCGTCTGGTACGGGATTAACAAATAAATTTCTGTTAACAGAATCCGAGGTCGCTGACCGAATAATAACAAAAGTCTTAATGCATGTTGACGAGTAATATCTAAATAGTGTTTACCAGTTATTTCATTATTGTGTGTAAATAGTGAATTGCTGATAGTGTTATGAGCGTTGTAATTGGATTTATCTCAGGTTTCATATTACTAATTAAGGTTTTTGAATCCGTTTACTTGGTGTCTGCAGTTTGTTTGTTAACACCAAATAACTGGATGAAATTCTAGTTACTTACTTACACCTGTTACCCCTCGTGGAAGAGCATAGGCTGTACATCAGTATTCTCCATCCAACTCTGTCCTGGGCAATCCTTTCCAGTTCTTTCTAGTTAACATTCATCCTTTTCATATCTGTTTCTATTTCCCATCGTAATGTGTTCTTCGGTTTTTCTCTTTTCTGTTTCCCTTCCGGATTCCAAGTTAAGGATTGCCACGTGATACTGTTTGGTTATTTCCTCAATTTATGTCTTATCCACTTCCAACGTTTTTTCCTAATTACCTCTTCAGTTTGAAGCTGATATCCTATCCCATAAAATGCTGTTGTTGATAGTGTCCGGACAATGGATGTTGAGTATTTTGCATAAACAGCTGTCTATAAATACTTGTACCTTCTTGACGATGGATGTAGTAGTTCTCCACGTTTCAGCTCCATACAGTAGGACTGTCATATTGAAGCTTCTCACTTTGAAGTTAGTTGAGAGTTGTTTTGAGTTCCATATGTTCTTCAATTGTAGAAATGCGGTTCCTGCTTTGCCAATCCTCGCCTTTACATCTTCATCCGATCCTCCTGTTCATCAAGAATGCTTCCCAAGTACGTGATTGTTTTCATCCCTTCCAGAGATTCTCCAACATGTGTGACTGGGTTAGTGTTCTCCGTGTTGTATTTGAGAATTTTGGGTTTTCCTTTGTGTATGTTGAGGTCTATTGATGCAGAGATTACTGCTATATTAGTTGTCTTCGTCTGTATTTGCTCATGTGTATGAGATAGGAGGGCTAGATTATCTGCTAAGTACAAATTGTCTAATTGGTTGTGAGATGTCCATTATATTCTGTGCTTCCCCTAATATGTCGAAATCTTCTTCAGTCAATCACCAGAAGAAAGAGGAAGGAGGAGAGTAGACAGCCTTTTCTGACTTCGGTCCTTACTAGAAATATATCTGTTAGCTGCCCTCCATGCACGACTTTGTACTGTAGTCTGTCGTTTGAATTCTGGATAATGCTGACAATCTCCTCAGTAACTCCATAGTGTCAAAAAAGTTTCCATAATATTCCCTTGTCCACACTGTTAAGCGCCTTCTCATAGTCAATGAAGTTGATGTATGGTGACGAATTCCACTCAACCGATTGTTTAACGATGATCCTTAATGACACAATTTGGTCTGTGCACGATCGATCCTTAAGGAATCCAACCTGTTGATCTCGAAGTTGGGCGTCTACTGTGTCTTTCATCTGGTTCACGACACTCTGTTGAAACATTTTCCTGGTGCTGACTACAATCTGATGCTTCTGTGATTCTCACATTTGCTCAGATCTCCTTTCTTTGGTATTTTCATGTGGTATTCTTCTTTCCAGTTCGTCGGCTTTTGTTCCTCCTCCCAAATCTTCCTGAATAGAAGGTGAAGCACGTTTGCAGTTAATTCACTGTCTGATTTCTGAGCTTCAGCTGGTATATTGTCAGGTACCGCTGCTTTCCCACTCTTCATTTGTCTGATTTCCATGCAAATTTCTTCGGCTGTTGGTTGAGTAACGTCTATAGGAAATTCTGTGTGCACTGCTTCGATATTCTTTGGATTCAATGGAGCTGGTCTATTCAGAAGTTCGTCGAAGTATCCTGCCCATCTTTTCCTCTGTTCTTGAATCTCGGTGATTGCTTTTCTTTCTATGTCCTCGATCGTTCTCTCCAGTTTACTATATCCCCCTGTTAGTTTCTTCGTTGTATCATGAAGTCGTTTCATATTTCCTTCTCTTGCAGCTTTTTCCGCCGTTGTTGCTAGTTCTCCCGTGTATTTCTGCTTGTCGGCTCTAATGCTCTTCGTCACTGTCTTGTTTGATTCTGCGTATTCAGCTTGTGCCTTGACTTTTTCTGCTCATGTTCGTCTGTTTTTAATCGCTATCTTTTTGTTCTTCCTTTCTTGAATCTTGTCCAGGGTTTCCATAGAGATCCACTTCTTATGATGATGCTTCACCAGGTCCAGAACCTCTTGATACGTTGAAGTTAATGTTTCTTTGATCCCTTTCCAGTTGTCCTCCATCTAAATTTCTCATTTCAGTAGATCCGGCAAGGCTTGGAACCTGTTGTTGAGAGTTATCTTCGATTCGTTTACTTTTTTCAGTATCCTGAAGGTAGGCTGTACGAACCTTTGTAATGCTGTTCGTCCAGTTATTCAGCGTTTCTTTAGCTTCAGTCTCATTTCGGCCACAAGCAGGTGGTGATCTGAAGCTACGTCAGATCCTCTCCTGGTTCTCACGTTTTCGATTAACCTTCTAAAATTCTTAGTCATGCAAATATGATCCTTAAGCACTTCGCTATGAATGATTGAAGCCTTGAGTAGAACTGATCTCTATCGTCGTCGTTGCTATCATTGGTGGGTGCATAACGTTGCATAACATTCATTGTGATCCATTCCTTCATTTTTTGAATGATGTTTTGATTATTCTGGATTCATGATATTCCCATCCTACAAATACATTTCGTTCTTCTCTGGACAGCATTAGAGCAACTCCCTGAATGTGTGGAGCATTTTCCTCTTCGTGACCAGAGTACAGCAGCATCTCTCTCGTATCTAGCCTTTGCTGTCAGGTTTGTATCCAATGAGTTTCGCTGATTCCAAGTACTGCTAATTTGTATCTCCTCATTTCCATTGCTAATTGACTGGTCTTCTCGGTCTCCCACATTGTCCGGACGATCCATGTACCTGTAAAGAGTGTTGCTCTGGTTGTTGGATGGTGCATCGGCCTCTCAACTTTCGATGAAACTCGGCTTTCATCCTGAGGCGTCATAATTCTTGTTTCAATTTTCAGGGCAGAGTTTAAATGGTTTGAATTATTTTTCTGGTTAGCATTTTTTTAGCAAGTTAGTTTTTCTACGGGATGGGGTCGCTAACCCCATGCCCAACCCTCCTTCTTTACCCTTGCTTGGGACCAGCAGTAACTCTAGGAGGGCTACAGTCGTAGTCATGAAATATTAGGGTTAGAAAATAAAAAGCACTGTTTACAACAAGTAAGACACTTTTAGGTACATCCTGTCAGCTTCTATTTCATTTGATTTTTGAATTTGATACTGAGAACGAAATTTAATAGTTTGTTTCACGATTGATTTGTTTTTCAGAATTGCATTGAGTAAACTAGGAAGTTATGCATTCGTTTTCTGACATACAACTTATGAATTCTGTCAACTAACTGAAAGGCTCAAACCTTTCCAATAATCAAGACTGTGCCTGTTTGCAACTTAGCGAATTTCTGAATATGAAAGATTATATGGAAAAACAATTTACACGTTAACGATAACTGTGTTATATTTTGACTATTGTCACGTTTATTCATCTAATGAACTATCAAAATATAATAATATAACAACAGTACAGCTTTTCGCATTATAGATCTTGTTAGTAGGTATAATTATAGTCTAGTTCGGTACTAATACTACTTTGATAATAAACGGTGGTGTTTATATGAACCAATGATTTCTTTGTATTGATGACTGCTGTGATTTTGAATTCCAAACACAGTACAATCTTTCGTGTTCATCCAATACTTCTTGATGAAAATGCGTTATTGCTGGGATTACTAGTTAATACTATAATTCAAATACTTCAAATAATTACATAGACCTAATTTGGAAACGGTAAATTTGTCATCCAATTGGATGAATGTCTCCACGTTCACCACTGCCGACCGTCTTCAAGTGTTATGTGTCGAACATACATCTTTTCAGTCGTTATATGACTGGCTTCGGAGACCATGTGGTTAGGAAACAATGCTACTACAAGTATTCATCCGAATATACTGTCACAGTGGAGAAACTTATGCATACAACGCAATATTCTAGCTAGATGGGTACTTATAAAGCAAACACATAGTAGCTTTTTTAATTTTCACCAACAGTTACTCGTAATGATTAACGGTATATCTCCCGATGAAGCTACGGAGACGAAAATAAAGTTTGGGCAAAAGTTTATTGATGCACTATTACTACTGGTACAGAAACAGCGAAATTCGATGCAGAAAAATTAGTTTACAAGTTGGATGTATAGTTAAGTTAAAAATGCTACTACAAAGAACATCTTCAAGTAAACGGTTCCTGTAACGTCTCCACACTTTGTTGTATTGCGACCCATGTTTTCCATTGTAAAGAATATTATACAAAGACAAGCGTTAGAGTGACTACAGTCTTACCTATATATTGATGATTCTTAAGTAAAAACTTGCCTCGTTGAACCTGTACGTACTGTTTGCTTAGTCTGCGTGGTGAAATTGTTGTTATTATGGAAGGTGTGAGTGTCATCTATTTCCCATCGACTGCAATATCTAAAAGTATGATAAACTATAAAGTTTGTATTTCGTAATTGATCAAGCTTACGTGTAAGAGTTTGTCTTCTTACATATGCCAGTAGCATATAACGGCAAGTACACTGGCATGTCACAATTTATCCACGATCCCGGTTAAGTCTGGCAATTCTTTTCACTTTCAGGGCGTCCTCGACCAAAATTATCCCCAAAATTTACCCAAACCGGGCAAAATTCCCACCGAAATGGGAAGATTGAGGAGTTATAACTTCATCAAATCAAGCACTTCAGAAACATAGGCTTTACAGCTGCATACGAAGTAAGATATATATCTTTATTAAACTTCAGGTGCATTTACTAATTGATTCCTGTCATCATCTGTCAGCGAAAAAGACCATGCGACACAGTATGACATCGCGACGCAAGGTTATTTTTACGACATGAGAGACATGGAACAAAAACGCAATCGAAGGAAGAAAGAATACGTATGTACGAATTTAATGTGATTACCATTATCTACTGATCTATAGGTACAGTCTTTAGTGTTAACGAACATAACTGTAAGTTCAGCTCCAAGTAGCCAATTGTGCAAAAGAAGTCATTCAGATATAGTGAACTTTTTTTCCTTACATTTCAGAATTCACAAGATTATTTTGATTTTCAGTAGGCGAACAGGCGTTCGGAGAAGAAATAATTCATGGAATGTTTTTCATGTTCAACTTCCTTTTTAATAAAGCTTTTTTAAACATGTGCTTACTTTTTTATTTGTGAAAGCCCGTTTGATTTAAAAGGCATTTGCAATTAAGTATATGTACCTCATTAATAAAACATCACCTGCTCTTTCTTTTGTAGGTCTTTTCAAATGATACTAGCACCTCACAGTTTCAATTAAAATATAACGATTGATGCAGTAGCATATGCCAACTACTCATAACGTTGTACAACACTACACTCGTTGATTTTAATAATTTTTTTTGAATATATACCATATTTTACGTTCATTTCGCTCTTCGTGTTGTGTTGTGAGAATGAAAGCGAACTCAGGAGATGTTTGGGGTAATGATCTAGGTGTTTTAATAGCGGGTGCAAAGTTACATGGACCGGTGTGTATATAGGCGGAAAGTAGACAATTCGGCGCATATATAGGCGAAAGGTAAGCTAGAAACGCCACAACCTACTAAGAGCGATCAAGACATTTAAACCTTTTCTCCTCATCGTAGAACTCGGTGACCTTATATTGGCATTTCGTATCTTAGATAATGATTTAAGTGCTGAAACATCCGTTCTTTTCCTTCCCTCAGGACCAGTCATCTCCTTGTCATTTGAGAGAAAGCCAATTGACTGGATTTAAATAAACAGATTGTGATCCAGTTTTTCTCATCGATAGGTTAGTGGCTAGAACACCCTACGCAAATAAGTGTTATCGGCCCCACCAGTAAACAATTTCAGGAAGAAACAAGTGGCAGGGTTTGGCACGGGTTGATAACCTTCAGTCATTATTACTGAATACAGTAGGTATTGGACGTTGTACGCACCACGCACTCGTTTGAAACCTAGGCGTATGTATTGTTTATTTACGACGATATGTAGTATTAAGAGGTCTGCATACATTATATTGCTCTAATACCTTACGTTACTAAAGAAGAAAAACATCATGTCACTTAAGTTTTAAAAACTATTCTTAGAGGTGACCTAATGTCTTACAGTATCCCTAGCATTTCTGAACATCCCCTTAAACACTTACTTAAGTTTAGCCTCAACACAAACCTAAGGGGTAATACTCAGAAACTAGAGTCACAACACAGCAGAACGAACTGTAGACATAACTTCTCCCTAAAAGTTGTCAAATGCTGGAATTCGCTGCAAGCAACTCAGGAGTCCTTTAAGAGTCAACTTGGCTTATTCTTAAGGTCTAAAGATAACATCTTATTATTATTCGCCAATTTCTTTTTTCCTTTATTATCGTTAATATACCTAGGTCCCTGCCTGGAGATATTGGTGATCTACTGTTACTAGATGCGGGAGCCCATTAAGCGAAAGTTCCTTCTATTCCGTTCACTACCATTTGAACTACCACGTATAATCTCAAAGGCCATCAGTGGTTAAACTGCAAATCTTGTTTTTTTTTTTCGAAAATGTCCATTGTTCTGAAAACTTAAGTTACCTCAAACGTTCTATAGGGCTGGGATTTTCCCGAATGTCGAGTAAAAAATTACGGGATTGGCAGCTTCAGCTATCATTTAGGCCAATTAGTTGTCCCAGTATAATTATACTAATGCTCTTCGTTTTGTTAGCGGTGAGACTTCAATTTCTGAGAAATAGGTGTCTGGCCTTTCCTTAAACTAGATTATCGTAATGGCTGTGATTTTCACTGAAACCATGTAAATTTATGGTCCAGCGTCGTAATTTATTCTTCATTGCAAATCCTATGTTCATTGTTCGGGGCTTAGATATCAAGTTTTTGTTCACATAGTCTTATTAATTATTCTGTTTCTAGGCTTTGGTTCGGTTAGAAAATAAAATTTTCTGTACCTCTTGCGTGACGTATGTTGTATGTTAGCTACACAGCGCTGTCGTGCAACTTTCCGAAATTTTCGGGAATGTCTTTAAATGGATTTCAAATGCTTTTGTTCCGTGCTTTCCCACGTAATCCCACTTCTGGTTTATCATACGCTTCGCGGCCTGCAACCAAAATTTTTATGTGAATAGCCAGGGAATAATCAATTTTCTTAAATTGTCTGGTTATTTACATAAATGTTATTTGTGCTCAGTCTGTTGTAGACTACGTTAATCACTTGTCTCTTCTAAATGTGACAGTTCCCTGGCAGTTGTAACCTCTATAGTTCAAGGTCGTTTTAATTGGCCCCCAAATGCCCTGGTACGGCCGAGAGTGGGGAGAGACCGCTCTCCCTCTCGAAATGCTTTCATATGGCCACGCGAATATATAGCCTCTGCCAGGGAAGTCCTACTCACTGCCTTCTCGTGGCGGGGGTGTTGTTCACAAAAGTTAGAGGACGAAAAGCGAATGTCCGGCGCTTTAACCGGGTTGGTGTACGTGGAAAGTTCACCTAGGGGAGTTGGGAAACCCTGATTCCAAATCAATGGTGCACATGGGCTCCAGTATCCTGAAGGAACAAATGGCGTATGAACCTATTGTTGGTCACCGGCTACCATGGGACTGCATCTCCTTACGATGCTCCACTGCCTTGTGGACTAGACCTTTAGGTCAAAGGCTCCGGGTGTGGCCCCCTAAGAAAACCACCTGCTTCAGTCTGGGCACCTGGGCAGTATCACAGCCCTCACACAAATCGAATGAGATTTGTGAGGCGCATATTTATCTGGTGCTTCCTTGTACCAATATTTATGTGTTTAAATAAATAAGTAGATTGAAGTCGCGATTTCGAAAATTAACAGACTGTCTAAACCTACAACCCTGACCCTAGCTGAAGTTCAAAAGGCTATAGCTAATCTGAAACGAGGTAGAGCAGCTGGTCCAGATGGATTGGCTACAGAGGTTTTTAAGTATGGTGTTTCATTTTTAGCGATTAGGTTGACTAATATTTTAGCTAAAATCTGTGAATTGGATATAATCCCATCTGACTGGTCGCAATCACTGATTGTCTCAATACATAAGAAGGGGTCGAAATCATCCTGTGATAACCACAGAGGGGTTAGTTTAAATAATATAGCATCTAAGATACTAGCCTCAGTAATCATCAAGCGCCTAACAAAGACTTGTGAACTGCAAATACGAGAAAGTTAGGCTGGCTTCAGACCTGGTCGTAGCTGTATCGACCACATTCACCATTCGTCAGATTCTAGAATACAGGCATGCTTATTAGCGTCCGACAATGATAGTTCTTCTTGACTTGAAAGTAGCATTTGACTCTGTAAACCGAGAGGTTCTGTGGCATTTTGTCATTGAAAGGTGTACCTCAGAAGTACGTAGACCTTGCGAAGGCTCTTTACTCGAACACTACCAGTCGAGTGAGAGCTTATGGCGAACTGTCATCTGATTTTGCCACCTCATTTAGTGTCTGATGAAATCTGTGCACGTATTCAAAAAGCTTGTTTGGCTTTTACCAACTTACGTGACCTATGGCGAAGGTAAGATATCCGTCTATCAACTAAGGAACGAGTATACTGCGCAGCAGTTCATTCTGTTCTACTTTACGGCTGCAAAACGTGGCCATTAAGGGTAAAGGATACTCATAAGTTACTACTATTCAGTCAAAGATGTCTTAGAAATATTGCTCGCATCTGCTGGGATCACCGGGTAAGTAAAAGTGAGGTTACACACAGGGTATTAGGGAGTGTTAGTAAATCAGTCGATGAGGTTGTGAATCTTCATCGGCTGAGATGCTTGAGTCACTTGTTTCTCATGCCTAATCATCGACTAGCACGGCGCGCAATGCTAACTAGTGTTGGAGACGGTTGGAAGAAAGTTAGGGGTAGCATCATCCCTTGAAGTCACCAACTTTTAGTCTGAGCCATGTTGATAGTTGCAGACTACTTGTTTGAGGTCTTCGTGACTATCGTAACCAATGGTGGGAGTCTGTGGGTGACATAGTTCAGAAGCGATCACAATGACGTAGGTGTATAAACTCCTTGTCTTTCATTGAACCGTGAGATTGAAATTACTTTATACCTTTATTTCTACAAACCAACACCTCATATCCTTATATGAGGTGTTTTTTATAACTGCCATTGAAGTAACTACTTCTATGGATTTCGTGTTAATCTTGTTGTGCTAATGAGGTGTGGCAACTTGGACCGATGCATATATGTGCCTGGTCCTACGTTGTAGCTGACTGACAGCCCTAATGTTATATTTAACATCCTTTTACCTATAATAACTTACAACGTCGCTAGACTTTGTTCATTATTTATTCATTGACTTTTTTTATTTATTAATGTAACTACCCGTATTAAATAGTGCATACAACCTTGTCCGTATCGAATATAACAAGACCAACCATTGATTTATGTCCCTTAGACCCCACGAATTTAAAATGTCGAGTAGTATCATTAGCGTTTAGCATATAAGTTGGCTTAGTCCAATAGGTAGTCCTGTATATCATAACTATATTTTGTCGGTATAGTTCAGTCCCGTTTTTATTTTATTCTGTGACGTTATTTGTCTACTCATTAGAAAGTGATAGAGTTCGATTAAGATGAATACGGCTCCAAACCATCTAATAAACATATAATTGATGAAATGGGGCTGGCAACGTAATCTAGAGTGTGCGTTTCGTTCTATTTGGGACTTATTCGGAGATGTCTGCACCCCAGAGTTGGTTTTCACTCCGGAATTTCAGGCTTTATTTTCATTCTATACTAATCGTATCATGTGATATTCAGTAGCTTAATTTAAAATTTATTTCTCAGACTTTTGCCTGTTGTACATAACACAGTTTAAATATAACTTTCCATTTTATAATTATCAGGTACCATGAATGCAATTAACTCTAACAACTCTAATAACCTAACCTCTGACTTTGGTCATTCAAATGATATGAATTTTGTGAAAAGTAGTGAGAACTGTTTAGGCAATTCCAATAGCTTATCGTCTGTTAAATTAACTCAATTACCAGTGAATCCAATGTATACAAATGGCTCAACTGCGGAAAACGATGTTTTGAAAGCGAATTCTGGAATTCCTGCTGATGAGTGTTGGTTGTTCAAACCACCGAAGCAGCACCAAGCTCAAGGATCTATTGAACCCATAAGAACATGGTTGCGTGCTATATTTGATTCTCCAGATTCCTGCTTTTTCCATTCGCGTCGAAATCTTCTTTCACGCCTTGAGGCGATCATTTTGGCTGGGGGGCAAACTGAAGCATATCAATTTGGAGGCAGTGTGCCATCTTTGAATCTTATTACTTCAGGATATCCACCTCGTCCGAATACAGGTCGTACAGAACATCCTATTTATGGATCTATCCTATCTAATCGTCTGGTAACCGCTAGTTCATCAGACAGTATTTCGTTTCCTAGTCAACAGACAGGAACAAATCCTACAATGAACAATGAGCATGTTAACATGAACACTTTCACACGTTCTCACAAACCGAGAATAAGTTTACCACCTCAGTGCAGTACCAGTAAATCAGTAAAAAATGGTTCTCATAACCCTAATTCCTACTTGTCCAACTCTACTGGAGCGAACTTTTCTTTCAAACCGCCTAATAAGACAGGGTCATGTGATGAGTTAGAAACTACTGCGAATACCAATGTACAGGAAATTGCTAGAAGACAAGAAGACACCTTAAAGGCAGAAGTTGCGGCCCTAGCAGCGGCAGCAGCTGCTGCTGGGAAACATGGTAGTCAGCATTCTCTTGCTTCTTTGTGTAGGAATAGCCCACATGGGAGCTATACAAACATCGCCAGTGCTCCAGAAAGCCCTCACTCAAGCACAACAAAGCTAAACCAACCTCAGCAAAATTGTGACCATTTCTATGTAAAACAGTCTCTGTCGTTTTCCCAAGAGTTTGAAGGGCAAATTACAAACCAGCAACCAACACAAGATGCTCATCTATTTAATTATTCCTCTAATAGTCCTACTATAAAAGACGTACTGTCCAACATTCCTCCTCATACTTCTAATGTGGCGAACATAAAACAAAATCCCTACAAAATTTTGCCTCAAAAGCCTTTGCTCACAAATATTGTTCCAGAAATGGGTGATGAAACTAAACAATTTCAGAAAATTTCAGTTTCAACACATTCATCAGTATATCCTCTTGCGGTGAATGCCACAGGAAACGTGTACTCGTCTTCGGCAGAACCTCGCAGTCATTTTGGTTTTCGGCCATTACAACAAACCTCTACTAGTTCATTAAATAAAACTGCTAATTTAGGATTAAGACGTACATCTGATGATCAACTTTTATCCTCCGGAAACCCAAACCAATAATTTTTCAATTCGTTTTAGTCGAGTTCTAGTCTTCTTAGTTTGTTGTTACTTTGATATCAATTACAATACTTATCCCTTATGTTTCAATTGCTAATTGTCACTGGCTTTTTTGCGAAGACTTCTCATTATTCAGAAAAAGCTCTCCATTCGGCTTTTAGCTTTCTATTTATATTTTTCAGCTTGCATTTCTCAGCCCTAGTGATTATGTTTTTGAAAAATAAATAGCATTTAATCCTCTGATTATCTATATACACATACAATCCGCGCACTTATAACAAAGTGCACTTCAAAAGCATAATGCATTAGTTATAACCATTTTTGAATTTATTTCACAAAGTATAATTTGACAATGTTTTTATTTTGGCATTTTGGTAACCTGGTAAACACTTATTATTTGAACTAATATTTATTTTTTTATTTCTCTATACACAAAGCCTTACTTTCATAACTTTAATTTGTTCAGTTCAATGTCCCTTCAATTTACGTTGTAACTTGTTTACCTATCATTTATCTTGTAGTGGGTTTTTGCCAGTGATGGATTCCAATTTACAAGGTAAGCTTTGTTTGAATAATTTTGTAGGTTTGTTTATACCGTTGCTTTTTTACTGACTTACACCAATGTATTTATAGATTGATGGTTTGGGATACACATTTGAACCAGATCCTGTGTTGATGATAACATAATGAGGTCATTAATTTTTGTAAGTATTACTAATTTACAAATAATTTCCATCCATTTGTCACTTTTCAAGCGTAATAATCTTATTTCTTTGAATATGATGATCGATTAGGAGCCAAACAACAGCACTTATTTTTTAATCTCACAAATCGTGAAGTTCTATTCAGACACCGGTTGTTTCTTCTCTAATTATTTGAAACCAGGATTTCCTCACCACTAAATGCTATGGTCCAGGTGTTAATCTCTCAAGAATGTTATGTCCTTCACTTATTTTTTTAATCAACTGCTATACGAGTTATTATTTTGTCCTAATATTTCCATCTAGCTGACTTTTTGTTGTGTTGATATAAAGTTTCAAATTAGGTATAAAAAATTTGTAGTACTTTCCGCGATGTTAATGGGTTTAATTCCAGACAACTTGGTTATAGATGTTTGTATCTTCAACTTCATACTCTTTCACTACAGAAATATAGACATTTAAATCTTAGTACTTCTAAAGGTTGTAGTATATAGCAGCATAACAGTATAGCTGTACTTTGACTAAATTTGTCACTTGAACACTTCTTATTTTCCAATTTAATGTGCAAAAGTTTGACTTACCCGATTGTTGATATTCTTGATTGAACGTATACCCAAGAGATGGGTCTTGAATAAAACAAAACGCGCTTTCTAGATTCTAATGTTAAACACATCCCATCTATTCTATAGGAACTTCTCATCCCTGTATTATTCTTGTAGTTTGTTCCGTAATGCTACTTTTCTTAATTTCTTTTTTAATTTTATGCTATTTTTAGAATCCAAAAATAATCAAACTGCTGTTGAGGATACATATCAACAAATGCGAAAACTATGTGAGAATTACAAATTGTTCGCGAAAATGGATAATGATAGCAATGACTTGGATGAACTATATTCAACTAGCCTGAATTTAAGTTATATTCGAGATGATTATGAAACTATAAAACATGAATTATCAGTCATTAAAGCTAATCGTCAAATTGCTCGAGACGCACTTTTAGCTGCCGGATTTCAATGTCCCGATGATCCACCAACGTAGTTTGTTAATTTTTGAATCTTGATTAGTTTTTTAATTTTAGAATATTTTTGTATTTCAATTTTCATTGCTTTATGTGGCATATAACTAGAAGATTGATTTTTGTTAGGAACTATAAAGATTAATTAGTTGTACTTCAGTATATATATATATATATATATATATATATATATATATATATATATCGGATTTTCCATAAAACTGATCCAAGTTTTTGATTCGGTGACTGATGTTAGCACTGAGTTATCCAAATTGGATTAGGTCCACAACTGTGACTTACTGATTGATAAAGTATTTGTGTACATATTCTCTTACTTTGTTGACCACAATGTTCCAAACATTCCCAAATCGTAAATTAAAATCTATAACTATTAACCAAGTAAGGTTTTCTATTCAATATGCACTTGAAAAATAATAAACTTTAATTAATTTCCTAAATTGTGTAGAAGTATAAGTCTACCGCCTGACTAAAATTACTTTCATATAGGATTAACGATTAATAAATATTTCTCGTCTAAATTGTTTATTAAATAAGAAAGATTAGTTCAGCGAAGAGTTCTCGTTTCGGCGGATTCATTTTCAAAGCTATACAATCTCATATGTGTATGCGTTTTTTTCATGATGATAACAATTACACTAATAGTGATAAAATTCTGTTAAAAATAGTAACAATGAGGTAGAATAAACAAAGGTATTAACAAATTCTTTTTAATAAGGGAAAGTAATAATAATTTTATTGTTAAGGGTTTAAATATTGATCATAAAGATAGATAGGGAAATTATCATTGGGAAAGGATGACTCAGCATGATAAGATAAAGTGTTGAAATTGAGATGAAATGTAATCAGGAGGATCATAGAAACAGAAATAAACTAGCTGGAAGTAGAAGGTGTATGGAGAAAATGGAAGGGGAAGCAGATGGCTATAAAGGAAGAAAAGTATGAAGTAGGAGGAAAATTATGAGACATTTGGACCATGGTAGAAGAAGAGGTTGTACAAATTTCTTTCGGACATACAGTTCTAGTTTTCCCATATGTATAGCTGTTGCTTCGACAATGTTAAGAAGATGCAATATAACTGCCTTCTACACTTACCTTGTGGATGAATTTGAGCTCAGAGTCCGCTTTGATTGAGTGACCCCTATTCATAAAGCGTTCGATTATCGAGTTGTTTCTGCCTATTTTTTAGCCAAGTCGGGTAATGTTCTTGAATTCTTTTGAACAAAGTGCGCATCAAACGACCTATATACCTGGCTCCACATAAGCAGGTGAATTGGTAAATGCACATAGATTTGGTCAGATGAGATAATTTATCCTTAAGATTATTGATGAACAATGATCGGTTTGTGAACACTATTCGCAACGTTGCTGCGAGAAACGTTCTTTTTAGGGACTCGGAACGTTTGTAGCTCTATCCCCCCCTTAAAATCTATGTTCATGTAAAGTGTTTTTTCAACCGAGGTTATTTGTGCTTTAAGCGGTTTATGTTTTATATTCTTGTCAATAAACATAGAAAAATATCCGTTATTGATAAGTATTTCCTTCAAAAGGATGAGTTATCACCTAATAAACATAGTCTTTTTACCGAATATGTTACCACAGTTATTGACAAACGCACGAGAAAATTAATATCGAATCTCACTAAAAGTTTAAAAACCACAGTAACACAACATAAATTTACGATCAGTTGTGATATATATGTGTTTAATCATTCCTCCATATCCTTAACAAATGTACAATTAAAAGCCTTATTTCTGGGGATTAAATTCTGTGACATAAATGAAAAAATCAACGAAATTCACACACATTCAGTTTGAAAATTTAATCAAACAAACAAAAGGTTTTAGTTCAGTCTCTGACCAAGAATTCCAACGTTTTAAATCTACTCTTCTCAATAGCTGCAACCAGTATATCAGCACAAATGTAACAGGTAAAGGTCTTCTAACGAAAGAGCATAGAAACCAACTAAAACTACTTAGAAACAATAAAGACTTGATTATAACACGTCCAGATGAAGGTGCAGGTTTAATGTTGTTAGACCGTAAGGTCTATGTCGAAAAAATGATTAAGTCATTATCAGATGACACCAAGTTCTCTAAACCAATCAATAAAAAAAACAAGATCGAAATGATCGGAAACCAAGTGATTGAAGTTCTTGTGTGAGTGAAATATGATCACTTATTCAACTAAGATACCTACGAGTTCATAAAACCATCGAAATCGATAATACCACGTTTAAATGGTTTGCCTAAAATACACAAATCTGGCCTACCTTTTCGACCAATTCTTGATATTTCCGGATCCCCCCTGGTACGGCCGAGAGTGGGGGGAGTCACCTCTCCCTCTCGAAATGCTCTCATATGGCCAGCGAATATATAGCCTCTGCCAGGGAAGTCCTACTCACTGCCTTCTCGTGGCGGGGTGTTGTTCACAAAAGTGAGAGGACGAAAAGCGAATGTCTGGCGCTTTAACCGGGTTGGTGTACGTGGAAAGTTCACCTAGGGGAGTTGGGAAACCCTGATTCCAAATCAATGGTGCACATGGGCTCCAGTATCCTGAAGGAACAAATGGCGTATGAATCAACCGTTGATCACCGGCTACCATGGGACTGCATCTCCTCACGATGCTCCACTGCCTTGTGGATCAGATATTCAGGTCAAAGGCTCCGGGTGTGGCCCCCTAAGAAAACCACCTGCTTCAGTCTGGGCACCTGGGCAGTATCACAGCCCTCACACAAATCGAATGAGATTTGTGAGGCGCATATTTATCTGGTGCTTCCTTGTACCAATATTTATGTGTTTAAATAAATAAACCACTCTATAGCAAAGTGGCCAGCAGATCTTTTAGGACCCGTAAGAAAACGCATTTGTATACACTCTGTATATGGTAATTCTGAATCCACTGAATACATAAAAGAAGCGAATGTGAATGATGATGTCGAGTCACTATTCACTAATTCTCACAAATAACTGAGGGTTTTTATTAACTTTGCAAACGTTTGGTATTTCTTTCAGGGATTCATATGAACAACTTAAAACTTTATCCAACAGGATTTGAAACTGTAATGTTTACTAGGTTTTATCCTATTTCATTTCTTCCATATATAGTAAATAGATATGTATAACCCTTCCTCTGAGGAGAACAAACTGTTCTAGTCGTGTCTCAAAATTCTCATGTTAATGTATATATGCATCAATGACCCTAAACATAATCTGTGCTACATTTTAATAATCCCCTTACTGATGTTTTTTTTCTTCACTCACTACAAGATATAAGTCAACTTTCTAAACTATTGGAAGTTGGTTGTGCAATTTCGTGGATTGGTTGAGGTTAGACATTAACACCGTTGGATGCCAGCTCAGTGGTCTATCGGTTAAGGGCTCTGGCTAGAGACTGGTAGGTCCTGGGTTCGAACCTCGCGAGAGTGGGTTCGTGGATGCGCACTGCTGAGGAGTTCCATTATAGGACGAAACGGCCGTTCAGTGCTTCCAGGTTTTCCACGGTGGTCTAGCTTCAATTGACTCATGACCTTAACTATAAAAATTCTAAACTATATGTCTATCACAGAACTTTTCCTCGTCTTTTATCGCTTTTTTCTTTTTCACTCCAGCTCTTAATCATCTATCTACAGCGTGAGTACGAGAACTCAAACTTTGGCATCACCGTGAAATGTGAAATTCTTTTTTGTTTTTCTGAAAATTGATTTCTGATTTACTCTATTAAATATTTACATTACTTCAACTTGACCATAGTTTTATTTGTTAACTAATTCATTGTTAGGCGAAATCGTAATCTACAACTTGTTTGCTTACCTGATTTTCATTTTTGAATTATTTATTTGCCCCTCTTTTTTGTAGCGTTTAATCTGTTTCAATTTAATATTTCTAACACTGTAAATAGTATGATTATATTCACTTGAAGTTGCCTAAAATAGCTTTTCTCTCATTCTCATATAAACACATGTATATATTGGCTTTTGTTCTTGAATTACTATTATGATTACTACCTCTTCATGTGTTTCCATGGTCATAAATTACTTCAATGAGAAATTGGTCTTTTTTGTGGTTCTTTTTGTTTACTACCGTTCAATAATTTTTGATGGGTCATATCTGTTATGGGACAACAGAATAATGACCAGTAAGATTACTAGAATATCTAAATAACTAAGTCGTAAACAATAGGTAGTTTAGTAAGGTTACAAGTTAAAAGGCAATAAATTTAATTCATTTTTTGGGGATATCCTTATTTTGGAACATAACAAATATATTTGGATGCGCACTTCTGAGTAGTCCCACAATAGGATGAAACGGCCGTCTAGTGCTTCCAGGTTTTCCTTGACGGTCTAGCCTCAATTGAATCATGCTTTCAACTATGAAAATACTGAAATATCCAAAAAAACCCTGATATTTGATAAAGTTTACCTGTAATTAACTGCCAAAATAATAAATGCAGCTTCTATCTTGTTTCAAGATGTATCATAGTTATTAGATTTTAACTCAGCATGAATTATTACGTACATTCCGATAATAATGAGATGCATTTTAGGTAACGGGTTCAATCATTATAGTTTCTTCCTAACCTAAATGAAATGTAGTATTTGAAAAGGAAATTATGGCATTAGCTCATGTTTTATCATTTCGTTTCTCAAAAAGGATGAAAATAATGTCAGTGGTTTTCTGTAAAAGGTAATCAATATTTTTTCAACATCTACTTTTAACGATATTGGGGAATATAGGTATCATTACCAAGGTTTAACTTGATAGATTCGAATAAATTGAGCATTGAGTAGATCGTTATAAATAAATTAATATATTTGTAATATCCCAATGAGTAGAAAAATCAAGTTTTCTGATGTTTCGTATCAGTCAATTCTTCAGAGAATAATTCATCAAATCAAAGTTGATCCAAGACTATTTAAACTTGAGTTAATTTTAATTTGGTTATTTATTCTCTGAAGAAGTGGTTTGCACTGAGTCGCGAAACGTCAGAAAACTTAATTTTTCTACTACGTGGGATAATAAATAGTCATTAATTTGATTAAAATTTTTCACTAAAATCATAACGGTAGAAATTTTGTCTTATATTCGAACTAGTTTGATGATAGAACATTTACTAACATTCAAATGTCATTTGATACTGATTAAATGAACCATTGGATATTTTGGCTAATTCTCTTGGTTTTGGTTTATTATCTAGTTTGGTGACTTCAAGTGAGTGTGTAACAAGTTAATAAATAGATTGACTTTCATGAGGATCTGTTATTTTGCCAAGTCAGTATTATTTCTCTTTTCATGTACTGATGTTCTGTTTGTCATTTTAACATTCCAAAATGGAATTATAGCAGTGACACCAGAAGTAGAAACTGGATATATACGCGAAGTATAATTAAACTATTTATTTATTTAAACACAAATATTGGTACAAAGAGGCACCAGATATATATGCGCCGCACAAATCTCATTTTATTTGTGTTAGGGTTGTGATACTGCCCGAGTGCCTAAACCGAAACAGGTGGTTTTTTAGGGGTCACACCCACAGCCTTTGACATATAGGTCTGATACACAAGGCAGTGGAGCATCGTAAGGAGGTGCAGTCCCATGATAGCCGGTGTCCAACGATTGATTCATACGCTATTTGTTCCCTCAGGATACTGGAGCCAGCTCATGTGCACCATTGATTTGGAATCAGGGTTTTCCAACTCCCCCAGGTGGATCCTCCACATCCACCAACCCGGTTAAAGCGCCAGACATTCGCTTTTCGTCCTCTCACTTTTGTGAACAACACCCCGCCACGAGAAGGCAGTGAGTAGGACTTTTGTGGCGGAGGCTATGTACACGTGGCCATGTGAACATTTGGAGAGAGAGAGCGGTCTTTCCCCACTCTCGGCCGTACCAGGTCATTTGGGGGCGTATAATTAAACGATAATTACCGGTCATCAGTGAACTGACTAAAGTGCATTTATTATCAAGTTTGAGCGGCGAGTGACTTGATATCTTTAATTAAGTTAGTGAGATAAACTTAACCCTACTAAGAGGTCAAAATCCTAAGATAAACTTCTGATACATAGTCTTGCAGTAAATAAACTTTATTCTCGCTTTTGACTAAATAAATCTGAAGATGGAGTAAAATCTGTCTAAAATTTCCTAAAATTATTTGGTATCAGTATCGTAATAAGCATGTATTGTCACTGTAACTATTCCTACTTGTACTTCTGTAGAGCGCAAACATGTTACATTGATTACTTCAGATGTTAAGTGAAAATTAATTATTTAACAAATAATCAGACTTTTCGAGCATATTGTTTCCATGATCATTAATTGAATAACAATATTCATGTTTACCCTATTTTTGAATCTAGGCCAACTTTAATTTAATCAAATTTTTAATTAACAGTAATTAAATTCTATTTCATTGTTGAAATACAGTATATTCTGACAATCGAATTCTACTAGAATGAGTTGAAGTTATTAACTGATATGTGGACGAGAATGTCAATGATTGGGTGTTTTACTGAGTCAGACATTAGATAGGATGACAGGTGTTATATGTGTTATATATATTCCCCTATCCTTACTATGTATTGACTGTTCCTTGTTGTTGGATTGTATCGGATTTTGGTGTGGAAATATATTGACGTTCTAGTCAGGCTAATTTCGTGTTCTTGATCTGAGTTGTGTTGAAGTCCTGTAGAATAGACACTGGGTGGGAAATATAGTGTAGATATTTGTCTAAGGTAAATTAACGTCCCACATACGTGTAAAAAGTGAAAGGACTGTTATAACAAGAAACCCTAACGTTATAACAAGTATCCTACAATTTATAACAGTAACGTATTCCGAATATTCTATTTTGGACGCATACATTAATAAATGCGATATCTTGTTGACGAATTTTTTATCGACTTAGTAAAACTTGATGTGTAATGCTTGTCAAAAAGTATAACATGATACAATATAAGTTAAATAAGAACAACAAGCGTAATGAAAAACTATTTGTACATCAAGTCATGTTCAAATCATATTAATAAAATGACGACGTTGATTACTACCAACCATCAATCAATAGATTACTCCAAACAGAAAATGTGGGACGACTTATCAACATTATAAGTAGCTCTTAATATCAATTTGAACAAACTGTTCATGTTTCTAGTTAGTTTAAATGACTAATCTCATTCTGATAATTTATGAGGAGATACTAATGAAGATTGGTTTAGACTTGGAGCAATCGCGTGTAAACTCATTTAGAATATAGGGGATATATTTACATATTGAAAACAAAATGAACTAATAGAGAAATAGTCGTTAACTTTATTAAGAATAGAGACTACTACAATCGGAGGATTTGATAGACCAAATAGAACTGTGGGTTTACAAAACAGAAATAGAATATTGTATCTGTGGAAAACATCTAAATTTGAGTGAGCAGTTTCACAGTAGTTGGGCGCCGAGTTAATTATATTTGTATCGTTAGCGGTTTTCTGGTAACTGGTTCGAAGTCCTACGAGTCAAGTCTGGGATTCCTTACATTGGTTGGCTAGATATCAAACTTATAAAGCAAAAACGACTGATATCTGGTTGATAAAGCATCTTAGATCATCTACAAACAGAGTTGGCTGTATTGACAATCTGGGAATTAAAACATTTAGAACGAGCATATTTAATCTGTATCCGTCGTTTGGATTTAATTATTACCGGAATTGAATGTTTATGGTGCAAAATGTTACTTATCCGCCAACGTGATTGATAAGACTGAGTGTGTTATTATCTCATTATCACACTACAGTCTAAGAATTGTTTTCATTTTGACTGTTGTCTCTACAAGTATTTCTCCATCATTATTAATCAGTCAATATGTGTCGATCCCTAAAAGGAATTAGAATGCATGACCAAACAACACAAGCCACCTAAGGCTGTAGTGTTTCAGGACATGCCACATTCAACTGTGTACAAGTTATGGTTGCTATGTAGATGATTCATTTAGTTATACTGACCACTCGCGCACTTATTTTGGAATCAGTCTCCCTGACTGTAAATATATTTTAAGCTCTTTCTTAGATGATTGAATACACAGTTTTTTATGTAGTCTTGTTTTCTTCATGTGTCTAATTTGTCTGATCAAACATACAAGATCATGAACATCTGTTGAACCGAGCCAGATTAATGGGGACGTGAAGTCCCTATTTATTACATTTATAAAAAAATGAAGTTTTAGAACTCATAAATTGATTTAAAGTGAGCTTAGTTGATTGACTTTCGATATGTGTATCGATTTATTCAGAATGAAGCTCATTGTTGTATTTTCAATACTTCATCATTGTATTGGTTAATGAACTGTGATTTGTATTGTTATAATTATTCCGTTCATAAATTGTAATCATTGATGTATAGCTGATTAGCTCTTTTTCCTTTTTAGAAATATGCTTATAATTCTCTCCAAGTCATGTTGTGACTTTGAAACTTGTCGAGTTAAGTAAAGTCTTCAACCACACTAGACCATAGAAGAAGATATAGTAAATATTATAACAGTATTTTAGTAAGGGGGACTAGAATATACCAGATGGTGCTTGCTACTTGTAGTATATAACGTTTTTAGAAAGTTGTTTTCATTAGTAACAACCTTGTTACTTCAAGTCGGATAAATAAGCTAAAATTACTTAAAAACGGTTTATTGGGTTTCAGATACCTCTTCGTTATATCCTGATGAAAACTCTAGTCTAGTTTCCGTAGCAATAACTTTTATTAATCAGTTTTACTTGGCTAAAATACATGGGCAAATACTCATTGGTGTAGTTTTGTGGTTTCTATGATTATTTTTACCAGTTTAACCGAACGTTTCCCCCAGTGATTTGATGAGCAATTTGTTGACAATTTTCGTAATTATGCATCTAGTGATACTCATGACTTACGCGGGAATGTGTTGCCTTTGAAATGGTAAAAAGTGTTAGTAAATTTGTTGTTGGTTGAAATTCAGTTTCTATTTCATTCGTAGTAACAATCCACCTATTCCGTAAAGAGAACCGTGTAAGATACACTTTTATCATACAAGATATACAACAAATAGGGTGGAATTGGTTTTGTACGAAGTTGTTTTAAACAATCTGACTGCTAAAACGTACGGAAATAAAAATTCATCACATTATAGTATCCTCGAAAATAACTAACTAGTCATTTATTCAGTAACAAATCTGTACTTCGTGGGACTTAACAGTTATGACATTGTCTTATGCAAATCAAGTCAAACAGTCAAAGAATCTGATTAAGGTATTATTGTCTTTAACAGGAATTCCAGTGAGATTGAAAACCTTATGTACATGAACGTAAGTACTGGTTAATTCGAATAAATTCGCGAATATGCAAGAATTTCAAAAATGCTAGTCCTACTGAGACAAAACTTCTGCAATAAGATGAGTGAAAGTATTGAAAAGGAACTCAAATTATTGCACGTTAACTACGTCAACAAGAGAAAAGCATATGCTAGCAGGAGTCTGATAAATGCATGTCACTCCAAACTCCTAGACGTTATTTCACCGATCTTTGGTTTTATAACAGCTATCTCATATTTATCGAATACTTTCTGTTTTATGTGGTTGAGATCATGAGTCAATTGAAGCTAGACCACCATGGAAAACCTGGAAGCACTGGACGGCCGTTTCGTCCTATTGTTATCAATGTGTGAAAATTGTTTTATCTAACCGAATAGTCTTTGATTTATAAAATTAGGGCTATTTGTTTTTAGTGGAACTTTAAGGGCTATTTGAAATTTAAAGATAGCTGTATTTACTCCATGTTCTAAAATCAGTAATCTTTTATGAAAAGTTTGGTCGTTACTAGGTAGCTTCTATACTTGTTTCGCTTTTTTAATTGTTGAAGAGACTAGACACTAAAGGTCACAACAATACAATATAAATCATGGTCACTTGACCTAATCACTGAATTGAACTAAGTATTTAAACATGAAATCAATTAAAGGCTTTTAATAACTCGTTCAGGAGATATGAAATGATTGTATCAAATGGTTACTTCTATGTGTAGCAAATACTATGTTGATATACTAAAAACCTCTGAAAGACAAAGAAAAAATGAATGCCTGGATTGCATTTTATACAGACAGTTTATTAAATCAACATCTTTAGTTTGTCTTCGGATCCAACTGTTGAAGAGTTCCATAATAGGACGAAAAGGCCGTCTAGTGCTTCCAGGTTTTCCATGATGGTCTAGCTTCAATTTACTCATGAATTCAACTACATAAAAAATTACTAAGATCTCCACAAAACCCCCTTCAAATTAATAGTTACGTTGTGACTGACTGAATGATTTGACTGACGTCTTGTATAGGAATTAATTCCTTTTTTTAAAAGAAAGAACTATATTAAAGGGAATATAGACTTGACTAACATGAAATATAATGAATAATTAACGAATTCTTATTAATTAACCTTAATATACGAATAAGTATATACAAATGAATATAAACAATATAAAGAAAATTCACACCATAAATATTTATATTTTTATAAGTAGTATATATATAGATAATCAAAGTTAAGAAAAATGAAGTTACATAAAAGATAGAACAGATTGCAAGCTGATAAATTAGCTAAACACATACAAAGAAATAAGTTGATTATAATCGTGCACTGATTATTGTTGTAGACGTGATTAAAGAATTATCTGTTGTTGTGTCCTCAGTTGTGGATTGTAATGATTCGGTAGTTTCATCTAAAAGTTTGATAAAAATATATAGAGCATACTTATTAGTTTAAACAGTTAAAGCATATAATATTGACGTAAATATTAAAATTTTAACCATGTTATTAATAGTGTTCTGATTTGAGGCTTATATAACTATACAAATATAACTGTCTATTCCTTTAGTTTGGTTTGAATTTGGCTTGGATTTAGTCTATCGAGTTTGTGTAAATAAAGCAGCTACTGATATATTATCCCGTTTAAAACTTAAGAGCATAAATTTCAGCGAATCAATCTTTTTTTCAAAGGATTTATCATCAAGCTGTACAGACGTATGTACATATATGAAAGTCTTTCTAAGTATTGGTGTCGTGAATCAGAAGACAGGTGAGGACAAGTGAATGTAGTTGGCACCAAAATTACAAACTATATGACTAAAATCTGACAACCATACAATAAACAGTTAATTTGCAAGCTATCAATTAATTGTCTCAATCTTGAACATCCCTTCTGCAAATATCAGTTCATAGTCTCCGGTTATTATTGTTCATGTATTTTCATACCAGTTGCGTTTCGTTACCGTTCTTTCGTCATCGATCTTCTACTGAAATACATTTAATTCCCCAACCATCGTTATATAGTACTTGTGTGGATACAAGTAGCCCATATCGCATTAGTACCATGAGGAAAACGAATAAACATAACATAATTATAACCTATCTACTACATCATCATGTTTATTCTACGTTCATATGTCGTCGCGGTACTAATACGTAAAAAATTTCATATATGTATGCACAACTGAACAGTTTAAAAATGACTATTAACTAAGTTATTGCATACAGTTTCATTCAATTTGTCAAGAGATTTATTTTATCAATAAACTTCGTACTGGACATCAAAAATAAATAAATTTCTGATTAGATACTTACGCGTCTTTTCAGTTGTTACATTTTGCTCATTCTCAGTATGTTCCATAGTTTTCACTTCTTCAGTTGAATTATGATTAATTTGTTTATCAGACGTTGATTCTTCATTGGAATTTATACATTCAGTCTGGAAAGTAAATCAATATAAATTACTGTTCTCCCATAAAACAATAATTTATTTTAATAGTTGAATTCATTGGTCAATTGAAGCTAAATCACTATGAAAAACCTAGAAACACTGGACGACCGTTTCGTCATATTGTGGTACTCCTCAGAAGTGCGCATCCATGATCCCACCTCGCGAGATTTGAACTCAGGACCTATCGGTCTCGCGCGCGAGTGCTTAACCTCTAGACTACTGAGCCGGCATCCAACGGTGTTAATGTCCAACTTAAACGGATTTACGAAATTGAGCAACCATTCAACAATATCTTCAGTGAGTTGATATCTCCTAGTGTGGGACTCCTCAGCACTGCTCATCCACGATCCTACACTGCTGAGGAGTCCCACAATAGGGCGAAACGGCCGTCCAGTGCTTCCAGGTTTTCCATGGTGATCTAGCTTCAATTGACTCATGAATTTAACCATTAAATTACTGCAATCCGCACGAAACCCTCTTCTGATAATGATCCATTTCATAGGACTATGTTATGTATAGTTAAAGGAAAGGACATGTTTAGTGTAAATAAGTCACTTAGAAATTATACCATGTGAATTCAGAACTTTTAACAAATCAAACAATAGTAGTTAGTGTTTAAGTGACTAATATCCAATGTTATTTTCAGTTATGTTATATGTTAACAGACAAATAAATGTAAGTAGTATAAAGTGAGAGATATAATAATCTAATTAGAAATAAGATTAAATATGTGGTGAAAGACTACATGGTATATAAAGTGACATGAATTCTCCATGCAATAACAAATTGGAAACTAAGTGCTAACTGAATTATTCATATATGTGGACGATATATGAATAGCAATAGTGATGACTATGACATCTGAATTAAACTAATTTTAAGTTATGAAAATATAAAAGGGTAAAGGTTGTATGTACATTAATGAAATCAAGTTATTCTATAATATAGATGACTACTAAATTATTGTTTCTGTGGTTGATATAAGGTAAGATAATAGGTTGAACATATTTCTTGTGTACATATCGATCTGTTTTTTTAGTAAGGATAGCTTGACTTTTAGAGTTTGGAAGATTGTGATTTGCAAAATTTGATAAAAAGTTACTAACCAGATAGACTACTGAGAATGATTGATATATGATGGCACTATAACTAGTTTTAATTAATTGAACTAATATCGAGGTGTTTACTGTTTTAAAAATACCTAAGTGAATCTGAAAGGATTTCATATGGACAGAAATGTAAGTCCCTAGAAATTCGATCTAACTAAGTGCTCTGGCACGATTGTGGATGCGCACTGATGAGGAGACCCACGATAGGATGAAACGGCCGTCCAGTGCTCCCAGGTTTTCCATGGTGGTCTAGCTTCAATTGGCCCATGATCTTAACTATATCAAATTAAAACTATTCACATGCTACAATTATAAACGATGTATTTGCCTTAAACTTTCTGATTTTTATGGATTTGTAATTCGGATAGTATAACTTAACAACCTGAGGAAAATTTATTAAAAGAATATCCTTCGTTTATATATTAATATTTTAAAATAATGGGAAGTTTTAAACGGTTATAATTAAATTGATTACCTTACATTCCATAACGGGTTTCTCCTTTTTAAAGGAATGATGCTGTAAGGTTGATTTGAGAAAAAAAAAGCAGTAGAATATAGTAAATTACAAAGTCATATACTATCAATAAAGAATTAATCATTGAGCTTAAGAGATAACTAAACTAAGACTAGTATGATCATTGTTAACTAAATGATTGCTAATTCATATACTGTAGTCAATAAATACGATATCGAAATTCAAGATATTTTTTTTAGTTACATTCAGTTGTTGCGCTTTAACTGATTACAAAACCCTAAGGACTAAAAGGTAATACTAAGTTCTGTCGAAATACTTGATAGTCAATTGTGTCAAATAGTTTGAAAGTAACATTTTTTGTGTTACACTGAAACTAATGAGTTTAAACTGGAAGGCTATCATAGTTTGGATAAAAAATAGTGTAATTTTTGAAGATCATTATCGACAAATATACCAGAACGATTTACTACACCTTTATGAATACGTTAAACTATCTATTGATAAATTTTTACAAACTATATATATTCACTTCAAATGAATCAAGATAGCTTTGTAACTAGAATAGTAACTATATAATTCAATTCCAGAAACCATGCCAACTTTGATGGAATAAATAAGAAAATGATAAATAATGCGAATTTCTTTTCCGGTTAGCGTTTTTTAGAGAGTTGGTTTTCTACGGGATGGGTTAGCTAACCCCATGCCCAACCCTCCTCCTTTACCTGGGCTTTGGACCGGCAATAGCCCCCGGAGGAGCTACAGGCGGATCAGAATTTTCAATACAAATGTAAAAACAGTTCTACCGGATGGGGCGGAAACTTGGAGAACTACGAAAACCACCATCCAGAAGATACAGGTGTTTATTAACAATTGTCTACTCAAAATACTTTGGATCCGTTGGCCAGACACTATCAGGAACATCCTACTGTGGAAGAGAACAAACGAGATTCCATCCAGAGGAGGAAGAAATCAGGAAGAAGCGCTGAAAGTGGATAGGACATACATTGAGGAAAGCAGTCAACTGCGTCACAAGGCAATCCCTCACATGGAATCCTGATTGTCAAAGGAAAAGAGGAAGACCAGAAAACACCTTACGCGATGAAATGGAGATAGATATGAGAAGAATGAACAAAAACTGGATAGAACTATAAAGGAAGGCTCAGGACAGAGTATGTTGGGGAATGCTGGTCGGCGGCCTATGCTCCATTGGGAGTAACAGGCGTAAGTAAGTAAGTAAGTAAATGATGCGAAACAGGTCAACTTTAATTTCAAAAGACACTTACTTATATAGGAATTTTACGCAAACTTGATTATTTATTAGAGACTACCTACTAAGACAATACATAGAATCACTACAAAAATCTATGCTGTATGATATATTGAACAAAGTCCAAACTGAATTCATTCACATTCATATTATTTAGAGTAAATGATACATTGATAAAATACCACTGAAAAATTAGTACACTGTGCAATTACTCAATACTAAATTAAATGGAATGTCATATTCAACAACAGAAAACGTGATCTCGAATGATAAGCCTGTCTTAACACATTTGTCAATGAATGATTTATCATATAATGAAGATTAAAACGATTAAATATGATATATATATATATGGACGAAATTAAAAGTGTCTACCTTTGGTAAATGTATATGTACATTTTTCTTTAACCATTTGACTAGATTGACTTTCTTCTGTAAATAAGAAAAGTATGATTGATTAGTATCAATGTTATTAATGGAAGTTACAGTTTGTCATAAATGTATCCATCAATAAATAATTAACTAACCTTATGTTCTTTATCTTTTTCACTCGATGAATTCTGTAATGATAGATAGAAATAAATAATTATGTCACAGTAGTAATCATAGTAATCAGTATTTGGATAGATAAATATATAAAGTCAAACCAAATAAATTGATTATACTTTACCGATGTAAAAATAGTTACCGTCTAAATTGGTTGTACGTAACGTTTTGTGTAGTACTACGAAGATTGATTTCAAAGAAATCAATCATTGAATAGAGTACTTTTGCTTTTTTTCAAAAAACTTTTTATATGTTTAATAACTCGACGAGTTTTTCCAGTTTCGTTTACCCATGAAGTTTGTGTTAAAATTTTGAAAAAGAATCATTTGCATAGTGAAGAAAATGGTTATTAAAAGTTTTTCAAAGTTGAAATCATGAATCAGTTAAAGATAAACCACCATGGAAAACCTGGAAGCACTGGACGGCCGTTTCGTCTTATTGTGGGACTCGTCAGTAGTGCGCATCCACGATCCTGCACTCGTGAGATTCGAACCCAGGACCTACCAGTCTCGCGCCAGAGCACTTAACCGATAGACCACTCAGCCGTCATCCAACGGTGTTAATGTCTAACTTCAACTGATCCACGAAGTTGAGCAACCGTTCACTAATCGTCTTCAATGAGTTGTTATCTCACAACAGAAGTGGTTGAACTCCACTGGTCACTGCTTCCCGCTAGAACTCCAGGACATGTATGTTGAAGTCAGTCACTAGTGAGCATATGATGATAATCAGAAGGGGATTTGTAGAGATTTCAGTATTTTTCAAAGTTGAAATCATGAGTCAAGGATTTCGATGGCGGTCTAGCTTCAATTGACTCATAATTTCAACTTTGAAAAATACTGAAATCTCCACAAATCCCCTTCTGATATTGAAAGTTTTTTGTCGCTGAATTGGTGAAAGCTGCTATATTGATGAATGATTAGTGAATATTGTGAAAATCCGATGGAAAATAAGTTCAAAATAGTTCATTCATTTGATAATTTAGAATATAATATAACTATAGTATTCTTTTTCTTACCAGATAAATGAAAGTCATTTCAACCTATGTGGATTGTCAGCTAAAGGATAGAATATTAGATGTTGTTTTTATAGAAGTATGGTTGGACATTGACGCGTTGAGTTATAGTTTCACGTTTCATAAGAACAAACTAGGCGTATCACAGAAAGATAATCTCTACTATTGAAGATCAACTTTGCAAGTGTCATAATTCATTAACAGGTTCTGGTTCATAACAAAAACATATATATGATACTTACAGCCTAAAACCAAGTTTCAAGTAGTATTAATCTCTAAGGAGGCAATTCAATCAAAGCTTGACCACTTATTCTTAATGCGTAGAACAACTAGACTGAGCCTTATTGATAACAGCCATAATAATCATAATAATATCTAGTCCTTTATTATAGGTTAGTAATTTCTGAATATCAGTTGTGATTCACTAATTATTTCAAATTCAATTCACAAAATGATGTTAGCTAAAAAAAGACTTAAATTATAAGAGAATTGTATAATTTGATAGTTTGTTATTATTTACTGCCAAACACTGACTACTACTTTCGCTATCTGATTCAATGACTTTTTATAAATGTAAATATTTGGTCAACATGGTAAGATAATGCTTTACAATGACAATCATTTCACAATGTCCCATGATCATTTCACCAGTCAATTATTGCTATCTTTATCAACGTGCTATATCCATGAGTAGTTATTAATTTAGTATAGTCTTCTAGCCAGTAGTACATTACTACTATGAATTGTCTTGAATTATGGGTTGTTTAAAAAAAAATTGTACAAATATATATATATTAGCCTAAACTTCAAGTCAATGAATTCAACCTCCGTTTATCATTAAGTTATAAATGCTGAATCATGGTTATCAAGACTCATCTAATTAATTAAATATGTTCTTGTAAAACTACAAACGATTATCAGATAGAAAACTATAGATGAATGATAGTAAGATTTCTTACTGTAGTGTAATGCATGCCTTTACCATATTCGATATTTTAAATTACTTTCCTCACTATTTAATCAGATTATCAAAAAAATTAATCAAGGCTAAAAGGATTACCTCAGGTATTTCAGATTGTTCTACATTTTTGTCACCAGTTTCAAGAGTTGATGCTTTTTTTGAATCATCTTCTTTATCTGAAATTTCTTTCAATTTTGTATCGTTTTCTTCTTCATTTTCATTTTTTTGACTTTTCAATATCTCCAATGATGAATTAACATCTATTTTACACTGATCATTTTCTTTCATTACAACAGTTTCATTCTATTATTTTTTTTATAAAGTATAAATACCAATGAAAGAGTTCATGTTTACTTGATTCTCTTCATGTTTATCTAGTTCATTATGATTTACTATTACTTCTTCTAATTGCATAGAATAATCTTTTGTTGGATATTGTTGATCCTAAAAATAAAATTTGCAATAGAATATTAGTTTACTTGATTTCTTTCAATTTCATTAGGGCAATTCACTGTTTCCTCAGTATTACCGGTAGAGATTTGTTCATTTGACATATTTTCTATCCTTATTTTTTTTAAAAACTGAATATGGAATCAAAATCGTAGTTGGGTTTTTTTTTGTTTTTGGTCTCCAACTTAATTTATTAATTGAGTGAATTCAATAAGGTCAATGTTTATATAAGAAACATTGGACAGTTTGATATGAATTTAATTGGTTGATAAATGATTATACTATCATTATCATCATTATCATGAATTCAATCAAACTATAGTAGACTCATTGTAAAATAAAACCAAAAAAACACACAACCTTATTCAGAATGAAACATATTTCACTGATAAATCACGTTTACATAATGCATATACATGTATATGTCAGCATGTTTGTAAATCAATTTCATATTTGACCAACAAAAAAAAACAATTCGGTAAAACAATAAAGTCATCATTTCATTATTGTTATCAATATAAAAGTGAATATTATCTATAATAGTAATAATAATAGTTGTCATGTGACATAAGGGTAATACTAATGTTTCATTAACCTTAATTATTCAATACAAATTATAATATTGTTACTGAATTCAGTGAAGCAAAGATGGATAGTGGCTAGCAGTGGAATCCAGGATACGCGATTCGTCCTACTCGGGACTCGTCAGCTGGATGTACCTGCATCTTAGGGTTGATGTTCACTCTAAGACTCGAACCCAGTATTTTTCGCTTCAAACGCCATTGCTTTATCTACTTAGCTACTGAGTTCTGATAGCCACTTGCTTTTGCAATGGGGTGAAGTTTAAATTCACTTAGTATTGTTTGTTTGAATCTTCCCATTGATGTTTAGGACTGCAACTGATCAGTCTCAGTAGATAAGTAGGTAACACGATGGCTTTTGGAGCGAAAGGTATTGGGTTCGAGTCCCAGAGTCAACATCAACTCTAAGATGCAGGTACATCCAGCTGACGAGTCCCAAATAGGAGGAAACGCGCATCCTGGATTCCACTGCCAGCCACTATCCATCTTTGTTTATAATGCTTGTGAATTAAAGCAATATCGAGGCAATACGCACAGTATGCACATATGCCGATTAGAGACTGACCAGGTGCAATCCTAAACATCAATGGGAAGATTCAAACAAACAATACTAAGTGAATTCAGTTAAGTTTGAAAAAAACAGTAATAAAGCATATACCTATAGATTGTTTTCTTTTAATGATTTAAAAATTTATTTTATTTTTACTTAATAACCGAGCATATATTCATTTTTTTTACTTTTGATCACATTATTTATATTATTAAGGTTTATGATACTACTAAACTATTCAAGTTGAAGTAAATGGAACCTATTGTTGAATATGAAATGTATTTAATTAATTGAGTCATGAACACACTAGTGAATTAAATATTATTGCAATTGAAAGAAGTTTCCTTCTTTAAAATACACCAATCAAATATTCAGAGTAAGATGGGTAAAGGTTAGGGTTAGATAAACTAAAACATATCTTCAATGTTAGAAACCATTAATGATTGGTTTAAGCCGTATTAAAACAGCGAGGTTCCCTAAATGGTGTTCTTAAGATAAATGTTCTTTATGTTTACTGACATTAAGAAACATGTTTTAAAATCTGTCCGAATAATCCAGATCCATTCTCCATTTTTAGAAAAAAATATTTTAAACTTTGGGTTCACTGCCTTCTCGTGGCGGGGGCGTTGTTTACGAAAGTGAGAGGACGAAAAGCGAATGTCTGGCGCTTTATTCGGGTTGATGGATGCGGAAAGTCCACCTAGGGGAGTTGGAAAACTCTGATTCCAAAGCAATGGTGCACATGGGCTCCAGTATCCTGAGGGAACAAATGGTGTATGAACCAATCGTCGGCCACCGGCTACCATGGGACTGCATCTCCTTACGATGCTCCACTGCCTTGTGGATCAGATATTCAGGTCAAAGGCTCCGGGTGTGGCCCTCTAAGGAAACCACCTGTTTCGGTTTAGGCACTCGGGCAGTATCACAACCCTAACACAAATAAAATGAGATTTGTGAGGCGCATATATATCTGGTGCCCCCTTGTACCAATATTTATGTGTTTAAATGAATGAATGATTCCAACATTACCCCATACTTTTATTATTTTATTTTAATTCTTTAGCCATTCTATCTCAAATATATCCTATTTATTATTTATTAATCAGTTGCATTCATTCCATTCTTCTTAATTTCCATTCTGTTGATCACCTTAGATCTTGTCACTGTGAAATACAACAACTTGCTACAGGAATAAGGGTCAGTTATAGTTGATTAATTGAATCATGCAGTATTATCTCATAATTGAGTCATTGAAATGTATACTGTCATGAGTAAAATGCATTTAAAGTACATTTTAGTCTGTTCAATAACTTAAGAAATACTATTAATAGAGTTAGTCACAATGATCATGTTCAAATAAATCAATTTCACATTTTGTAAGCAATCTGAAAAATCTCTTCCTTGATAGAAGTATGAATTGATCATTTGGCCAAATACACTAATGCTACTTTATAATGACTTTGCATTGATACTACTGCATGACTCATTTATTCTAGTAAACAATTCCTTATAATAATTATCAGAAGGGGTTTTGTGGAGATTTAGCATTTTTCATAGTAAAAAGCATGAGTCAATTGAAGCTAGACCACCATGGAAAATCTGGAAACACTGGACGGCCGTTTTGTCCTATTGTGGGACTCCTCAGCAGTACGCATCCACAATCCCACCTCGCGAGATTCGAACCTAGGAATTTTATATTCCTTTCATGAATTTTACTTTCTCTTCTTTATGAATCCTAAATCTCTAAAGCTGCGTATCAGTTACCTCAAAGTACTAAATATCAAACAAGGTTCACTCCAATGTCAAGTCATCTCATTTAATGGCTGAAATGCAAAATGAAAGTATTTAGGGTATAAAAACATGATCTTATAGAATATAAAGATAAGATAACTACTATTGTAGTGAACATAATACAAGTGCGGACAATCGAATATAGTGAACACGAACACGACTGGGAACAACCGAATGTATTTAAGCACAAATTACAAACTATCTTACTAATATCTGATAACCATACAGCAAACAGTTAATTTGCAAAATAACAATCAATTGTCTCAATATTCACTGTTCCTTCTGTAAATATCAATCCATCTTCTCTAGTTTCATTGTTTATGTATTTTCGTACCGATTGAGCTTCTTTTCAGTTCTTACGTTATCGGTCTTCTGCCAAAATACATTCTATGTCTGATCATAACCATATACTACTTATGTGGACATAAGTAGCCCACACTATCAGCAATCATTGACATTCAAATCAATAAGTTAGTCACATCGAAAAATTTGATAACTATTTTTAAAAGTCAGTCATATAGAACTAAGTATCCACTTTATATCTACATTGAATTGTTTCTTTTTTTATGATTCTCTCTAATCATGTTTACATACAAAATGACAGTATATATAAATAGTTGTCAACTTGTAATGTAACATTTATACTAAAATATATTTCAAAAAAAAAGATTACACATTAAACTGGATTATAATTAAACTGAATTAAAAACCCGCCTAATTTAGTTATCACTAAGTTAGTCATTTTAATAATACTCTTTGATCATGTTCTAACTTTAATTATTGTATCTGTGCCAATTTTGTTGTGACTGTTTTTTGTTTGTTTGTTTATTTATTTATTTGAAAACAAAACTATTCAATGTTTACAAATAAACAAATGAACAATTGACTCAAACAAATAATGTAGAATTTGAGTATTCGTACAATAAAAACATTTTGTAAAACAAATTACCCCCCCCCACCTAATTCGATCATATTAATCAAATATTTTTGATAATGTTATTGCATACAAATATAGTTTGTAATGATTAGTAATTATGAACTTAACATTGAATAATAATTTACTGTTCTATTTTATTTGGCACGTAGTGAATCTTTTCTATCGATTATGACATGTGTTTAATATGGTTGGTGTGCGGTTTCGTCTTTTCTTTTTTTCTCTCTGTCATTTTACATATATATAGATATGTATCTTTAGAGGTGTGTAGTTAAAAAATATTTTATAAAATGGCAAACCGACATTCTGGTGAGGTTAAAATGTAATCAGCTCATTGAGAGATATGAAAGTTATGGGGTTGATTTCATGTAGGTTAGTGATTGTATACTATTGAGTTTCCTACTAGTCTGAGGTACCTGTCTGGTGTTCCTTGATTTTCTATGGTTTGCTGAACTCAATTTGTAATAAAAACTATCTTGAAGAGTTTAAAACACTTTTTTTATGTCTTGATTTGAAGATTGGCAGTACACATACTACGAGGAGAAATAGATAAATAATACTATGTTTAATAAAATATCGTGAGTCTATTTGACTATTTTTAAATTATGCTCAAAGATGATATTTAGATTTATTTTATCTACTGGCTGAACCAAATTAAGTAATAACAACAAGTTGAAAGTATCTGAAAACTAGATTGCTGTAATACTGGAATTTTAAGTGGTATACAACTGCCAACCCACTACTGGAGAAACTAAATCTCACATCCATAAGTCTTATATCAAGCATATTACTGTTAAGTAACTGAATGAGGAAACAAATGTTGGATGTTTTCACATTCAGTCTAACTGTTTATGATTGTATGAATAAAATTTTTTTTTATTTTTTTCAAAAATTTCCAGCTTTGTCATGTGTGTCTATTGAGTAACTTCAAATTATCAAACCTAGTCTGTCATCATTGATCTTGACGACCTGTCATGATTCATTTAATGTTCAGTGATCATTCTTACAAAAAAGGGACACACTGCTTGATAGATAATTTGACTGGGGTCATTTTTAGTATACCGATTATACCGAAATAATGTCTGTTGCGCTGAATAATTAGTTAGGATACCATCAAAAACTAGCACTGAATAATTATTACTAATGGTATCCAATAGGGACTGTGTTACTATGCGAAGTGATTAGAATTAGAAATGAAGCCTACTTGATTTCATTTCAGTAGTCAAAAGGAACCTGCTTGTTAGAAGTAGTTAATATCGATTTTTGGCGCTGTCAAGAGTACCCAATGCTGAGAAGTTTTAATGTAGGACGAAATGTTTGTTTACTACTCTTTGAACTTTCATAGAACTCCAAGAAATGTCAACACGTGACAAAAATTATTAACCTATTGTTCAAATGATAAAATTTAAATAATCTAATCATTATTTATTACTGAATAGCAAAATTATTATTCAGTTTACTTCATAAAAATGACATTTTTCCGTTTATCTTCATAACTTACAAAACATAGCCAATAAAAGCGGAAGCAAACAGTTAAAGAGGGTTTAATTTCAACCTAATTGATCATGTCCTTACCTTAATCTGATCAAATCATAATTATTAATGGCTTATACAGAGGTATGTTATTTAAATATTTATTTAGACAGTTTTTTTTTCATATAAATGAACGTCTAATCGACATATATATAGTTTTCTAGATTGGTTTAAAAATTTCATGTAGATATTCAAACTAATCAGTTTTTATCAGAAGAGGGTTTTGTGGAGAATTTTAGTAATTTTATACAGTTGAAATCATGAGTCAATTGAAGCTGGACCACTATGGTAAACCTGGAAGCACTGGACGGCCGTTTCGTCCTATTGTAGGACTCCTGGGTCTTAGGTTCGAATCTCAAGAGGCGGGATCGTGGATGCGCACTTCTGAGGAGCCCCACACTAGGACGAAACTGCCATCCAGTGATTCCAGGTTTTATATGGTAGTCTAGCTTCAGTTAATTCATGATTCCAACTATATAATCAGTTTTTAGTTAGGCCTGTCGCTAATAATGGTTTCTCATGATTCTTTCAAAGTAATCGGTTGTACTGTTAAAACGTGCAAATAATTGAAATTGATTATGCGTGATAAGTGAATTATATGTAAACACAGGTTCACGCAAGTTAAGATAAAACATTTAGTCAATAAACGCTTGACTACATTCACTCTAGTATAACAAAAAGCAAGTGAAGTATTGTCATGATATTGTCATCTTGAAATTCGAAGACTGAATAACCAACGTAGTGTAAATAATAGAAATGAAATAAAGAATTAAAATAAGTAAAACACATTCATTAAATCAATAAAATTATCAAATGATTATCGATAAGGCATCATTGAGCAACATGAATCATAATACTTCATATGTGATGTGGTCTACTTACATAAGTAGTATATGGTCAGACATAGAATGTATTTTGGCAGAAGACCGATAAGGAAAAAAATGAAATTAAGCGCAATTGGTAGGAAAATGCATGGACAATGGAATTAGAGAAGATGGATTGATATTTACAGAAGGAACAGTGAATATTGAGACAATTGATTGTTATTTTGCAAATTAACTGTTTGCTGTATGGTTATCAGATATTAGTAAGATAGTTTGTAATTTGTGCTTAAACACATTCGATTGTCCCCATTCGTGTTTTGTTCACTACACATATACCTTCCTAATCATCAGCATAAGGGGATATGGTTTATCGTGATTCTACACATTATTCTCTAAACAAATTTCCTACCAATTGAAAAGTTTTGTTCTTTTTTGCTATTCGTCGTAATTTCGTTTACGTGTTGTCAAAAGTTTGTATACTATCAAAGTACTTTACATTCTCAAATAGATGATCTAGAAAGTATGAATTAAACCACATGGATTAGAAGTATTCATCAATACATTCGATTTCCGAAACTGAGGTAAACATGTTGAAGGTGTACATTTAGAGAAAAAATTAGAAGCTAATCGGTGCTAGTGAGTACAAGATTTATTTACACGTTACATATGACTTGAAAAAATGTACTTCTATTATGATCAGACTGATTCAATACATCATAGTAATCAAAATTCAACAAACTGGTTAAAAAACTTTAGTAAAGTTACTTAAATAATCAAGACAAGTATCTTATAAATAAACAGTAATGAAGTAATGATTTATATAGTTTTTAAACATCACTTCGTGAGGGATATCTCGATTAATAAAGTTTGTATACAATGAGGAGTAGAGTATTGAAGTTGGTTACTGACAGAAACTTGAAACTTTCTATCTACTCCAGACAAATTGTTGAGAAAGATAAAAGTATGCGAACATATAATAGATCGTGATTTTTAGTATTTGGAACTCCATATCTTAGTTTAAATCATTAAATTAGCCAGACCACCATTAAAAACCAGGATACAATATCGCGCAAAATCGCAAATTGATTGAAGTCAGACATGTGTACCTTTACATGCCTGAAGAGTGTTCTAGAGTTTAAGCATTCATGTGCGAGACCGAAGGACCTGAGTTTGACCTCCCGTAGGAAGTCGTGAATGTGCACAGCCGAAGAGTCTATTACCAAAACGAAACTGTTGTCCCGTGCCTCCTGGTTGTCAATGGTTATCTAATTAAGGTTAATTCATGATATGAATTATAAACATTCTATAAACTCCACAAACCCCTTATACTACTTATCTATTTTTTCGTTGAATAACTCTTAACTTTCATTTCTGGGTATCGTGAGGTTTAACTTAAGTTATTACTTGACTTATTTAAGTTATTACATGTAATTTGAAAGATGACACCAGTGGATATAGTCTGTGGATTTCTTGTGGGAAAGTAATGAATAATCATGTTAGATTAGTAATTTTTCAGTGGAAATAACTCAAATGAAGGCTTTGATAAATATGGAAAGTGATGTTTATTGCTCGAGAGTTATCTAAAGTAACATGATAACTTAATGGTATTTATGTTGGGCACAGGTGATTCTTGAAATTTTTTTCGAGTTGTGAGAGTGCTACAATAAGTTTTTTCCTCTCACAATTAGTGTTTTCTGAGTTCTTGCTGTTATATATAAGTATCTGATCATCAAGATTTGGCTTCGTTTATCCTTGTGTTTCCAGTTTTTATGACTTCATTCTGTATATTAATAAATCGGAGAATGCGATTTTGTATCCTTATTCAAGTACTACCGTAAATTTGATATAAATAAACAATTTGTTGATCAGTTAATGGGTATCTGGACTCCTCTTGTAGCTCTTCTAGAGTTAATCTCGGTCAAAAGGAGTGAAACACAATGGATGTAAGCTGGACAGAGAAGATTAGATTAGATAGAGATGCTGTTGTTCTATGATCATGAAGAACAAAATGCTCCGCACACACTAGGAGTTGCTCTGATGCTGTACAAAGAAGCACGACAAGCAGTTATATGATGGGAATCTCATCATTACAGAAACATCAGAGCATTGATGGAACCGATGTAGGAGGGAATCACAATGAATATGATCCAATGTTATGCACCCATCAATAATAGAAATGATGACGATGGATATCAGTTTAACGAGAGACTGCAACCGACCATCCTGATGAGCGACCTAAACGCCAATGTCGATAAGGAGAACACACGATATGAATATATGATGAGACGACATGAACTGAATAGGAGAATTGAACGAGGATGGTGTGAGATTCACAAATTGATGTGTATTCAACAACATGATTATACGTGACTGGATATTCTCCCACAAACTCACCCACAATGCTGAATCGATTTCACCAGATCACAATACACACAACCACATCGATCATAATCGCATCACTGAAATATTCAGATAGTCAGTTGAGGACATGAAAACCAAAGCAAAACATGATAAAGTGTGTTTTCGAATAGATTCACCAAACTATTTTTTTAGGTCGGAACAGAAGAATGTTTCCATACTTATCCCACTTATTATTTTTAATCATTTCCCCTAATATCTTTTCTTTTCACTGGTATTTGTGCAGTTTATTTGCTTCGGATAGAAATCACAAAAAACGAAGTCATCGTGATATTAAAATGGCCGTTATATAACATAATTATGAAAACAGAGCGTTAATTATTCTTCTACTTTCTTCTTTTTATCAATTTTGTGTCACATGTTAGTTGTATTATGAACTTCGACTAGACATCAAAAAGACATTTTGACTAATTTTATCTTCTTTCATATAAATGAAGATTTTTTACACTAAGAACTGGCCACAGAAGTACGCTTACATTACTTCTCTACAGATAAAATTCAGAGTTTGTACTCCTTGTAGCCAGGATCCAGTGATTCACATTTCTGACTCCAGTTGATGAAAGATAATAAATGACCATTAAGAAATTTGGTCGGTTATACCTATTTCATGACAAGCATGAACGAACTCTCCCTGTTAAGGCTTCTCATAAACCTCAGGAACAAACCACTAGTAGTCACAATTATTAACCCTCCCCATCCTCTTTCCGAAACATGATAGAGTTGAAGGTGCTTACTGATGAGTACTCTCACATTCGGACGAAAAGGTTCGCTACTTCTTTATTTTCAGTGGTTCTACATACTGTATTAATCCGTAATGTAAGCCTTTTTCCAAATGAGAAACCGGTACAACGTTTTCACACCAACCATAAATATTTGTTAATAAGGATTTTGAGTAAGCTGAATATCTTATGTGATGTACTTTTTCGGTAACTAAATAGGACCTCAGAGCTCTTTTTATGCTCAATTTAATCAAATAATGCTAGTATGTCGATGAAAGCCATCTCATTGAGATATGGGATCGTTAGAAACTTTCCACAGGCTTTCACTTATTTCTACATCATAAAAACATTTAAATAAATTCTGATTTTAGGAATAACTACCGCTGGATTTTCATTAAATACTACTGCCTATATTTTAGTAGTATAATGCTATTTTTCATCACTGGCTTTAGCTAGGCAAAGACGGGAAACCATTTGAGTGTTGAACTGGTGTTTTGCTGTACTTCCGGACTCTTCAGAATTGGTCACCCATGACTTATCTATGAAACAAAACCAAAAGGTTGAACAACAGAATGTAAACTATGTACTTAAATAAACGAAACAACGAATATTTCATCTTGTTTATACTCTAAATGGTAACATCTGAATACTAACTATCCACAAATCCCATTCTCTTCAAAGGTACAGAAACCATACATAAAATGAAAAATACAGTTATTCATTCCTGATTATTAATATATATATGTAACAATACCGAATGCAATGACAGGAATATATTCAAATATATTTTTGGGTGACTCTAAGAAGAGCCTTTGTCTGTCTCATAGTTCACAGTCTACACACATTTATTGTCTAGAATATTACGTTTTCCAATGACTGTACGGTTTATGACGAATCGTCCCTCATAAAGAATCTAAGTACATAAAGTTTCTTGTCAATCTGTGGAGCTTCGTAATTGTGTATGTTGACTTCATGAAACTGGTATCGTTATATTCTCGAAGGTGGGGATTTGGTTAGAACAAGCTTGACCATTTTTGCCTTTTCAGTAATAAATGACCTTGTATATATCAATGAAACGTGGCATCTGACGCTTCCATCATCAACGATAATAAAAAGACACCGTTCAGATTCAGCCAAGTCAGCAAAACGTAAGGGAATAATGTTATAAAGTTGATCAACTTGTATCCATCAATCACTATGTAGCTAGTGCTAAGTAAATTATTAACGTTCAGAGTTTGAAGAAAAGGTGGATAATGAAGAGGTTATTACTTTTTATATTACTTTTCAAAAAATAATAACCAATAGCTTCATTTTTAAAACCATTCATTTGTTCGGACGAAACGGGAAGGGATAGAAAAATTTTTGATCTAAAAAATACAAAAATCACCGTGGTGTAAATGCTATTCCAGAAGATAGGTGGATAGCTACAGCCTCTGGTGCATTTAAGCTTTATATTTGCATTCCTTTAGAACCAGTTCTTCTGACTGTTTGAATAATTTTGAAGAAAGATTCTGGTGAAGGAAAGCGACCAGAATCAACTAGAAATTTCAAAATTGAGCTTTGGATCAATATTTGTGGTAGATAGCCAGTCAGAATAATTTTCAGAGATTCTGCAAGCTTCAAAAGAAAACTATTTAGAATTAAAGTTATTTATTGACGACCAAAGGAATAATCTCTTTCTCTTTAAACTCAAATTCTCATAACCACTAGCACCATGTTCACTAAAGTCATAATATGCCAGAATGAGAATCAATCCATCAGACCCAATATGTGGTTTTAGTGAAGCATTATTATCACCAAAATAGTTCATATGTTCTTCATCGAAAACAGTGAATTTTATGGTCTGTGCGGACGGTTGAATAATAGCTAAATAACCAACTAGAGATATATCAACTGATTCAAACGATGTCTTTTCCTTAACAAACAGTGTACATGCATACGTTTATGCTAACTTCTGTGAATTTGGAAAACTGAGGAAGCATAATAAAACTTAATTAGATTCCTTATAATAATTCAATAAATTTCAGTAGTTAACATCACAATACATGGTTTCAAATAACATTTATCTAATACATTATGAAGTATTTTAGAAAAATGACTCCCAGAAGGAAAATCGCATCATTTTGATGTTTAGTTAAAGGATTGTTAGATTTTCGTAAATATTTGACAGGATAGCTGGGATAAAGAACTATCGAATCCATCAAAAATCATCATCTTTTTCCATTCAATAGACAGTAAATATTGCAACAAGATGAAGAAAAATACATTAGTTTTATATTACATCCTGACTATTTTACTAAAAAGTGGGAGAATCGGCCTCCATTGAAAAGGTAAAGCTATTAGGTAGAAGAAACCCACTCTATGAGTTTAAATGTCATATATTCAAACTATTTGCATGTGTTTGGACGTAACAGCCTCAACTCACTCCTAATCAAATTAGTTACATCACTTACAGATTATAAAATCTTGTTGCCAACCCTAGTTTGTGCTTCTCTGTCTTCTCCCTTCCTATGAAACATTATTTCGTAGTTCACATCATAATTACCAAATTTATAATAACCACAAAATAACATTTTTATTGTTCTGTATGATGCTTCTATGATTTTATCTTACTGATCACCATTTTATACCATTCTTTTTACTCTTTCTTACATAACCTTTCAACTTACGAAAAAATTACATAACATTTCAGCAATAGTCGACTGGATATGTATTATGTATGTAACATTTATAGCAACTATCTTACAACCAATTTCGATTACGGTTAGTTTTGGTTAAACCCCTTTATTAATTTATTTAACGGACATAGTCATTAGGATAGTAACAATTTGCATATTTCTTTGTACCGTTGTGACCACTAGAGCACATGACAGACTCTAGCCAAAACGTTGATCGCTTAAGTATCATTTGATGAGTCATCCCCCCCATATATGTATGCACGCAAACCCTATCATCAGCCTTCGTTTTGTTTCGCTGTTCCCTTATTCAATTTGACTATAAATTGCCTATGTAATTTTTTGCGCTCGCCCGCTGATATTTGCTCATGTGCTTGTAGCTTTGTGGCCTGCGTCATTTATTAATAAAACTGAAGTTGCCGCTTCTCTTTGCCTTCTGATTTTATGTATCGTTAAGATCTGGATTATAACGGTTATCGAGGTGAACGATTAGCGAAGCACAGCACTACACAATAAGTAGTTTAATGAGGTTTTTTGTCCATGACGTATCCTGCCTCTTATACTAAGAAATTAACAAATTTATAACTTGAAGACGTGAGGTGTATATATATATATATATATATATATATATATATATATTCAGCTTGCTTCTTGCATGTCTAAGAGTAATATATTTCAGAATGGCTTAAGTTCATCAGACTGAATTCACACTGATAACTAATAAGCAGTTAACTTTGCTTAAAGTAGTCAACCATATTTATTTCTAAACCCAAACTGACAACGTAGGGGGAGACGATCGGATGTATTTGAATATAAAATTACAAAGTATCTTAGTAAAATCTGAGAACCATGTAGTAAATACTTCATTTGCAAGATGTTAATCAATTGTCTCAGACTTCATTGTTCTTTCGTCTCCATACTAATCATTCTCTGTTCTCGTTCTCGTTTCTTCGATCTTCTAAACCTTCTGTAGCCAGGTATTTCAGTTTCGATTGATGATACATACTACTTATATCTATCAACATCAGTAGCGCACACCACAATTATAATATAAATCTACTGAGTAATTAGTAATGGTCAACATATAGGTATCAAATTATTAAACAACAGTAATAGGTATATTAAAAAAACGAACGAAAACGGCAGTATTTAACTAAGAAGTTTATTCAAAACTACCTGGTCATTATGAAAGTTTGCAAAATTCAGCGAACTGTGATTAAACTATTCAGTGGAATTTTAAATTGATATACGATCGCGAAAAGCATAATGTAAAATAATGATATTTCTCAAATACTTTACACTTATACTTCTGATATGTGTATTTACCTTCAATTGTTCCTCTGAATAAATGATCTGATATCATTCTTGTCATATTGATTTCATTTATTTGTGAACGTATGCAAAAATATTAACGTTAGATAAATTTCGACACAGTGGCCACTCATTTATGGTTCGGGACTTTCATTCTAGTGATTCTTTTGATTTGCAGCAATAGAGAAATGGATAGTTGAGGATTATTATACGAAATCGAATATCAAATGGTTAAGTTTCAGTTACAGCAAGGATGAAAAGCCAGGTGGTGGGCTTCACGATCTCAATAAAATGATAAGTTTCAATTTTTGTACCAAAAGCGTTTGTTTATGTTTTGAAGCCAACGATGACAACAATCGGTGGATAAACTTAGTCTTTCAATTTTTTCCAAGAACTTAATTTATTTTTTAAGAAAGTGAATTTAGAAAATTTTATCAAACGAACCGTATTTCCGTGGATCAACTGAATTACATTAAACTATGGAGTTTATCATTACAGTGAAGCGAATTCAATTATTCTAATAAAGATTATTTTGTCCTTCCAATAAGTTACCTGTTTGCTCTAGAAGGTAGTTTTCACATGTGAACACAGAATGAAAATCTATTTGACTGCTCAGATATTTTGTGAGTCAAAAATATATATACGTTGACAATTTGTTTCTACTTTGGTAGTATAGAATATTATTTAACATGAAACTTGAAGCCTGTAATTTTAACATACAATTTAGCCAAGTTTTTTTTGATAAACATGTTGAACTGGTAATAAATATGTTTTTAATAGTTGAGATCATGAATCAATTGAAGCTACACAACCATGGAAAACCTAGAAGCAATGGACAGCCGTTTCGTCCTATTGTGAGACCCCTCAGTAGTGCGTATCCACGATCCAGCCTCGAGAGATTCGAACCCAGGACCTCGAGCGCTTAACCTCCAGATCACTGAGCCGGCATTCAACGGTGTTAATGTCAATCGATCCACGAAATTGAGCGACACATCCACCATTGTCTTCAGTGAGTTACTATCTCACAACAGACCTGGTTGAACTCCACAAAATCCCTTCTGATATTATTCAAATATATTTTTGTTATATCCCAGTGAATAGAAAAATTGCATTTCCGACTTTTCGTGACTTAATGTGATCTACTTCTTCAAAGTAAATAAAATCATTGGGATATAACAAAAATATATTTATTATTGTTAAGTCGGTTTCCAGAGAACTCCAACAGAGCCTCCAGAGGCTCAAAAAGAGCTCCAACCAATCAGAGCACGACAGAACATTCTGGAGTTCCAACGTGGCATGCTACCATTGGTCAGTAGCAATATATGTCGTTTATTGGATTGGCTGAATTAGGATGTTGATTTAACTTAAGCAAACATCTATAAATACTTACGATTTTTCTGTACAAAGATGAACCTTGCAATAAAGCATCTTTTCGTTACTCGTGTCTTCTCTCTGGTCTTCAAGTCGCTGAGTAGTGCTAGCCTGGGGTTATCAGAATAGCTTAGGATCTGAATATAGCGTTCAACCCACAAGACATATCAATTATGAACTATCTACCCAATACTCAATATATCTGAAACTATCAAGTATAACCTTGGTATATATACCTATGTTAAACTAAAATTAAAAGCTGGTCAGTAATTTATGAAAGTAGTAATCTAACTAAGTAACTTCTCAAAAATCCGATGTACACATAAATTTCTTAGTATTGTTTGTTTGAATCTTCCCATTAACGTTTAGGACTACAACTGGTCAGTCTCTATCAGGACTCAGTAGCTGAGTGGATACGCGATGGCGTTTGAAGCGAAAGGTACTGGATTCGAGTCCCAGTGTGAACATCAACTCTGAAATGCAGGTACATCCAGCTGAAGATTCCCAAATAAGACGAAATGCGCATCCTGGATTCCACTGTTAGCCACTATCCATGTTCGCTTACATAAATTTCTGTTAATATTTTCACCACAGTTATTTTTCATTTACTCATTTATATATTCATTTGAATAATATAGGATCAGATCAATTCTATCGATAAAAGAAGGAAAATCAGTTTGAGTAATAATGAGTTAAAGCGAATATCCAGCGCTTTAACCGGGTGCACATGGGCTCCATTATCATGAGGGAACAAATGGCATATGAGTCAATCGTTGGTCACCGGCTAGCATGCGATTGCATCCTTTCACAATGCTCCACTGCCTTGTTGATCAAATCTTTAGGTCAAAGGTTCTGGGTGTGGTTCCCTAAGAAAACTACCTGCTTCGGTTTAGGCACCTGAGCAGTATCTCAGCCCTCACACAAATGAAATGAGATTTGTGTGGCGCATATGTATCTGGTACCCCTTTGTACCAATATTTATGTATACAAATAAATAAAATAAATAAAGATACATAGAATATATGAAATTTTTATTTGATTAAAATAATACCATTTTCATTCAATTGAAAAGTATAAAAAATGTCAAAATGTAATAATAATGATAAATTTGTAAAGTGCATGACCATATGCTTTACAAAGATGAAGTTCAGTGAATTGCTCATTTTAAATATTGAAGTGCAAGAAGAAGTTTACATCTTATATGACAACTAAATAAGAATAATATATTTCTCAAAATCTCAGCGAATGAATTTGAAGTAAATCCAACGTTTCGCCTGGCAATGTGGTCCAAGCTTTTTAAAGGAAATCATGTTATTTAATGTCTTACATCACCTCGGAGCCCAAATACTGTGAAACTATTAGTTCTAATTTAGATATTATTACTAACGAAGTTTCAATGGGACTACTTAAAAACAAAAAGAAAAAGAAAACTGGACAGATATTTTGTCTTGCCTCAGCACATCTTAGTATTGCACATACATGAAAGCACTAATTATTTAGCTTAAGTCCATCTATTCTCTTCGAGAATAAAATACCAATATCCAACAGATTGTAATTTAGTCTATGAACCAATGAAATCTAATACCGACTACTCTGGTTTGTATCCTTGAAAGGTCCGTCAATCACAGATCCTTTATTTCATCAAATATTTTGATTTGATTTGGAATAAATAATCGGTGCTTAGCAGGGCTTCTATGTTTGGGCAGTCTGATTGACCTAATATATTTAGAACGACCTATAAATTTGACCCCTTAAAAATTGAAACCTTTACAGATAAACAGATCTGGTTGAATACAACAGCAAGATTTTTAGTTAAACTGATCTTAAATCTGTGAGCTTAGATTTTATTTTAGAAATAAAAACACATCAGCATGTCTTTATATAAATACATAAGAGAATCTTCCACTTTTCCTTCTAAATTCATGATTCCAATTTAGCGCTCGTCCTGTGATGCAGTTTGGTGATTTCCCAAATGAATTTCCTATCCACATTCAACATCTTTTCCTAATCTCCTCTTTAATTGGAAGTTGATTTGTTTTCTCACACAGTACCCTGTTGCTGATAGTATTTAAGCAATAAATATTGAGCATGTTGAGTTGACAATTATTTATAATTACATATACAGTTTTGATGACGGTTGTAGTAATTCTCGAAGTTTCAGATTTGTACAGTAGAACTGTTTTGACGTTCGTGTTAAAGATTCTGACTTTTATGTTGATTGACAGTCATTTTGAGTTCTATAGGTTATTCAATTGTGAGAATGTAACCTATGTTTTTAGAACCCTCGCATTTACGTCTGCATCAAATCCCCGTTGTTCATCGATGATGCAGTCGAGATAAGTGAAAGATTCCACATCTTCCAGAGATTCTCCATCAAATGTGAATGTGTTGGTATTCTCCGTGTTGTATTTGAGGATCTTTCTATTTTTCTTGTGTACTTGGAGGCCCATCGCTGTATGGTCTGATGATACATTGCTTGTCTTCAGCTGGATTTGTCGGTGTCTATAAAATAGGAGATCTAAGTGTTCTGTGAAATTCATATCATTTAGTTGCATTCAAAGCAGTCCATCATATTTCGTGCTTGTCCTCAGACATGGACATCTTCATGATCAGGTCGACCACTAGAAGGAACAGAACGGGAGAGAGTAAGCAGAGTTGCATGATATATATATATCAGTTGACCTCCATTCACAACATACCAGTCTATTCCGTCTTATGAATTCCGACTGATATTGACGATCTTCTCAGGTACACCATAATGTCGAAGAACGTTACATCAGGTTCTTTTTTACACAATGTCAAACACCTTATCATAGTCAAGGAAAGAGATGATTACTGACGAATTCCACTAAATCAATTCATAATCAATGGTCAGTAATGTAACATTATGATCCATACACAACCAATCCTCACAGATTCTAGTCTGTTGATCTCGATGTTGGCAATCTACTGAATCTCATCTTGTTCTACAACACTCTGTTAGGGAGTTTTCCGAATACTGACAGTACCGTGATTTCTCTGTAGTTCTCACACTTGCTCAGATCTCCGTTCCATCATATCTTGATGAGGAATCCTTCACTTCAGCGTATCGATGGCAGTCGATCTTAATCACAAATCCTTCTCAATAGAATTTGGAGCATGTTTGCAGTTACTAATATGTCTGAATTCAGTGCTACAACTAGTATACTGTTTGGTTCGACAGGTCATCTATACTCGATCTCTAAAATGACCATAATGATTACCCCGATCGTTGGTGTGGTAACTAATATAGAAGAGTCTGTAGGTGCTGCTTCAATGTCTAGAGAGTTCAGTGTGTTTGATATATTCAAGAAATATTCAGAGCGCTCCACACACCTATTCCACTTATCTTGAATATCAGTGATTAGCTTCACTTAATTGTTCTTGACCGGTACATTTGATTTACCATATTTCACTACCAGTTTACTCGTTGTATTATATGGTTATCCAAAATGTTCTTCTGTTGCAGCTATTTCCCATGTCATTGTTAGATCTTCCTCATATACCGATTACCAACTCTATTACTCATCCTTATGCTCTTCTTCGATTCTGTGCGTTCGATCTGCTGCCTGACTATCTCTGTTCTCGTTCGGCTGTCCTTAATTGATGTCTTCTCATTCTTCATTTCTACAATCATTCACAAGTTATTTACATAGATATCAACTGTTCATGTTCGTGCTAATTACAGTTCAATATCTGATATTGTGAATCTATCACTTCTTCTTCACTCCCTTCCCACTTATTCTTCTCTATAGTAGATTCCTCTCATTTGAGTAGATATTGTGAATCATGGAACCTGTTGTTGAGAGTTATTATGAATTCGTTGATTATGTCAGTATGTCGAAGGGAGTGTGCATTGACTGTTTGTAATGTTGTTTGTGCAGTTGTGCAGTTGTTCAGTGCTTCCTTAGTTTCACTTTCATGTTGACAATCACCAGATGATGATAGTGATATGAAGCCAAGTGAGATCGCCTCTTGGTTCTCATGTCCTCATCTGAATGTTTGAACATTTTAGTGATTATGATCGATGTAGTTGTGTGTAGTGTGATCTGGTGAAATTGATTCAGCATTGTGGGTGAGTTTGTGGGAGAATATCCAGTCACGTATAATCACGTTGTCGAATGTACATCAATTTGTGAATCTCACACAATTCTCATTGAATTCTCCTAATCAGTCAATGTTGTCTCAACATATCTTCATATCCCATGTTCTCATTATCGACGTCGGCGTTTAGGCCACCTTTCAGGATGGTTGATTGTGGTGTCTCTCGTAAAACTGATCTCCATCGTGATCATTGATATCATTGCTGAGTGCATAACATTGGATAATATTCATTGTGATTCCCTCCTACTTCACTTCCATCAATGCTCTGATGATTCTGTATTGATGAGATTCCCATCATATAACTGCTTGTCGTGCTTCTTTGTACAGCATCAGAGCAAACTCCATGTGTGTGTGAAGCATTTTGTTCTTCATGATCACAGAACAACAGCATCTCTCCCTAATATAATCTTCTCTATCCAGCTTCCATCCAATGCGTCTCAATCACTCCGATCATCGTCAACTTGTATCTCGTCATTTATGTAGCTATTTGATTAGTGCTTCCGATCTCCCACATTTTCAGTTCATTCGATGTGTGTATATGAATGCTTGATGTTGTTGTGAGAATGGGTATGGTGGTGATGGTTTACGAAGAATCTCGTTTTTCACCATGATGTGTGATAATTCTTATAAATGCATATGTTTGAGTTGGTGAGGGATTTTTTGATTTGCTTGAATTGTTAATTCTGGTTGTGTATTTTTCAGTGAGTTTGTTTTGTATGGGATGTTGTTGATGATTCTATGTCCAACCCTCCTTCCTTACCGTACTTGGGATCGGATGTTACCCTGAATTTGCTACAGGCGTAGTTGTAGTAACTACCATTCGTGCACTTATCAATCGTATTTTTTCCTGGATGTTTTGTCAATTGTAGCGCATAACGTGAAACGAACTCATTTATTGATCATATAATTTATACTATATGTGTGCTCCGTCAATATTTAAGTACATAAATCTGTCATACTGAAACTAACGTCAATAACTTGCATAAATTTAGGATTTCTTCGACTTCAAAACAGTGGTTCCTTTTTACTGAACTGGAACTTTATATCAAGCATTGAGATACAACTACTATCTAGATCTCATATAGACTCTTGTACCTTCATCAGTTACATGAATGAGTGCTGTTCAATTTTTCGTGCTCCTCTATACTATTTACAGAGGCAAGACCTTCGGAAAAATTTTAATATCTTACTTCTATCTGGATTTTGTGCTGACGTTCAAAAGAAAAGTGAAAGCTTCATAACTAAGCTATCCAGCTCATAGAATGAAACTACCAAAATATTTTGGTGTCAGCCTTTACCATTCGGAACTAATCATCAGAGTACCTGAATGGTTAATAGTTAAGCTTAATAAACTATTTTTAGATTGAATTCTACTGACATCCACCTATGAATTAATCATTTTGTCAACCGAAGCCTCCACATTACTAAACAATGGACTAGTAACTTTAAGGTCAAATTTATAGGTCAAATTACACATCAGGGGTCAATGTGACTATCAGACAATAGGGTTTCAGTCAATGATAGAATGGTAAACCAACGTTAATAAAGAATATCGAGGTCATTGTCAAAGAACCCAACTTAATAACAAAGTCCAATCGATAAAGTCTAGTAAGACAATAACGGAAAAATAGACTGATAACAGATAAGATTCATTGTAAACCCAGTACCTGACATCTGAAAGGAAAACCATAGCATAATAAAATACACTTACAAAATATGCAGTTGATTAGTTGGAATGTCTTTAATGAATTCACAGTCAGGACGACCAAAATATAAATTTAACAAAGTTTGGCCGATGTACATCTTGAAAGTCAACTATCATTATCGATGTTGGAATATAAAGATTTTAAATGATTTGAAGATAAGTTTCATCAGGAAATTGTTTCAGTTGAGAAACTGTCGAAGATCAGTTAGTGATAGATGGCTGTTTCGTCTTAGCATGCGATTCCCTAGTACTGTGTCCTGTTAACCTTATAGGAGATCGAAAGATCCTTAAAAAAACTTCAGTACTTACTACGTTTTCTAGATACTTAAAATAAAAAATAACTTGGATAAAAATGCTTTGAAGTTACCCATCAGTAAACACATGGATATTGCTTACTGATGTGGTTTTACAGGTGCTTCTATATATTCTGAAGTTAATTCCTGTAATAAAATAAAACCATTGCTTCTGGCTTTAAGGAATACCGAGTTCAGAATGAAAGTGACTTTTAAATTATGCTAACTCACCAAATTACCTAAATAAATTACCATTCAGTCGTTTGGTGTACGTATCAGTGATCAGCTCTATAAAAGAACTGAAGGAAGCGATTGTTTATGGCCTTAAATAATAGGATTAAACATAAATCAGATGAATTAAAAAGTTTTGTTTTAAATAACCAGTGAAAGTTGATTGTTTACCAACTGAATTTTAGGGTGAAACTCATTTGACTTTGGGCTAGACAAATGTAAATTGTTGATACAATCGAAATCAGACTGTATTAACTAATCGAAATACTTATCAATAATGGCTCGCAGCCTAGATTCACTGACGGAAACCTGAGACCAAAAAAGTAATATTAAAGAGGATGTGCAATACAAAATAAGAATTTTTTTCATGAACATTGGTTGTAAAGGTAACATTACAGCCAACATATTGAAAATAGGTATACACGATTTCTTAAAGAAATATTCTATTCTGACGATCTTCACGTTATAATCTGTAGTTGGACTTCGATTAGTAGATTTGTTAAAAGCAAATTTTTGCTTTGTATTACGTGTATAAGTGTACTTGTTTTTGTTTGATAAGTTACATAGACAGCACAAAACTGTGCTTAAAAACATATCTCCCAGTATTACCCAATCTATATAAGTATACAGCTCAACTCAAAATGATGAATACTAGTTTTTTTCAAATAAGTTACACCACAATTCAATTTTAGACAAGTTCATATTCGCACACTGGTGAGAACTTCTAAATTAATATTATAACAAAAAACTATCAAATGGTTTTTAACTTTTAATTGTTCCATCTCTTTGAATATAATCTTGAATGTACTCTCTCTCCTCTGAATGACTAAAACTACACCAGCTTTTCCCTTATATAATCAAAGTTGGAATTTTACAGTCTAACCTATAAAAAATTATTATCAGAAAGAGGTTTGTGGATATTATAGTAATTTTAATACTTGAGATCATGAATCAATTTAAGCTACACAACCATGGAAAACTTGGAAGCACTGGATAGCCGTTTCGTCCTATTGTGGTACTCCTCGGCAGTGCGCATCCACGATCCTGGTTAAACGCTCGCGCACGAGACAGATAGGTCCTGGGTTGGAATCCCACGAGGCGGGATGATGAATGCGCACTACTGAGGAATCCCACAATAGGACGAGACGGTCGTCCAGTGCTTCCAGGTCTTCGAAGGTGGTCTAGCTTAAATTGATTCATGATCTCAAATGTATAAAAACTACTAGAATCTCCACACAACCCCTTTCTGACAATAATCATTGATTGTAAGCGTTATGTTAATTGCATGAATTCGTACGTGAATAGATCTTCTTTATTTGATTCTTCTCATAGAGTAGTTACAGGTAAGAAATAATGGAATGTAGTTCAAATTATCGATGTTATCTTAAGTATTCCATCCTGTCTAAAGAATAATTCTTTTTGTCAGACTCTATAAAAATATTTTAGAACAAGAATATATTGAATCTTTTAAACAAATATGGATAGTGGCTAGCAGTGGAATCCAGGATACGCGTTTCGTCCTACTCGGGACTCGTCAGCTGGATGTACCTGCATCTTGAAATCACTCCAAAAGTATTAATTGCCATGCATGTATCAATTACAATCAGTTATTATTATTACTAATTTCAGAAAAAATTTTTTTATTTCCTATTCTTTTCAATTACATTTACATTTACAATTAAAGTAAGTTTTATAGGAGTTTATGTATTAAAAAAGATAATCATTTTTAACAATCATTATAATCATTTAAATAATGTAACTTGTATTGATAATGCCAATATCCTACTGTGAATGAAGATGAGTAACAGACATTTGATCCTTTTTTTCTATAAATTTGAAACTTGAACAATGTAACCTTGATTTACAAAAAAATAATAATAATACCATTCAAACAACAACAATAAGTCTAACAATAGTAATAAATAATGAGTTAACACAAAATGATGATAATGAATGTCATTCAGGGAAAAATAGATTGCTTCAATGAAAACATCTTCAATCTTACAAGCATATATATATATATACATATAATAACAATATGAAAACGTACTACGCATTGGCATAGATCACGATAACGTAATCAATGATTGATGAAAGTAGTATGAAGTATAAGATCGTTTCAAGTAGAATTACATTACTCATTTAAAAAAATAAATTCTGGTTAATGAACAAAAAGCATAAATGTATATCAGAAAGATATTAACTTTCATATAAGTCTTCCATCACCATGAATTTGAATGAAACAAAGTTAACAGTTGAAGTGAATTAAAGTATCAATATATTCTGATCAATTGCAGTCCTAAACGTCAATGGGAGGATTCAAGCAAACAACACTAAGTGAATTTAAACTTCGCCCCATTGCAAAAGCAAGTAGCTATCAGGACTCAGTAGCTAAGTGGCTTACGCGATGGCGTTTGAAGCGAAAGGTACTGAGTTCGAGTCACAGAGTGAACATCAACTCTGAAATGCAGGTACATCCATCTGACGATTCTCAAATAGGACGAAACGCGCATCCTGGATTCCACTGCTAGCCACTATCCATATTTGCTTAAAAGATTCAATATATTCTTGTTCTAAAATATTTTTTATGGCGTCTGACAAAAAAAAACTAATCATTGTTTTTTAACTGTAACTACTCTGTGAAAAGAATTATATAAAGAAAACTTATTCACATACGAGTTCATCCAGTTAAACAATGCTTACAATCAATGATTATTATCAGAAGGGGTTTTGTGGAGATTTTAGTAATTGTTTATAGTCGAGATAATGAGTCAATTGAAACTAGATCACCATGGAAAACCTGGAAGCACTGTACGGCCGTTTCGTCGTATTGTGAGATTCCTCAGTAGTGCGCATCCACGATCCAGCCTTGTGAGATTCGAATTCAGAAACTATCAGTCTCGTGCGCGAGCGTTTAACCAGGATCGTGGATGCGCACTGCCGAGGAGTCCTACAATAGGACGAAACGGCTATCCAGTGCTTCCAGGTTTTCCATGTTGGTCTATCTTCCATTGCCTCATGACCTCAACTATATACAATGATTATTAGTTGAAAAATTATTTTAAGTAAACAACTATTACTTAAATGAAATATTAAAAGAAAATGTTTTGAAGATAGAATGAATGAAATCTTACCTGAATTCGTTAATACAAATGAAATTATATTGAATATCAATGGAGGAAAACCATTTGAGAATTTTAAGATTAGTTTCCTTTTTTTTAATACATTAATATTTAGAAATTTAACATCTCCAACAGGAGGTTCATAAAACGTTTTGGAGATTATTTCAATTATTGAACTGTTCACAGTTCAATTTCAATGTTTGACACTTTAACAGTAATCAATTGTACTTTATTTTGATATTTACTTCCATTTCAATTAAACTTACAAATGTCATATTTTATTTACATTTCAATAATCAACTTGACATTTTTAAAAAAAATATACATTTGTTTATTTGTCTACCTCATAACAATCAACTGACCGCTTTTTCATGTTTGATGTGCTTGTTCTACCTAACTCACTTTCTCATCCATTTTCATTTCGATCATTGATTTTTTTTATTGTTTGACAAGATGAAAATCAGTGTATGGTAGTTACATATTTTGATGACTTATCGAGATCATATGGTAACGAAGTTAGATACACCAAGAGAGTATGTTTATAACTAATGTAGTGAGTTTGACGTTTCTATAAAAATGAAAATAACTAAACAGTAATCCATGACTTTTTGATTTCTGGAAGTTATAAATACAGAGACTTGTATTACGAAATTTATTAAATGCAGTTTTCTTCTAACATTAAAGTACCATGAAACTGTTCAATAACTTCTCATTTAAGTTTGAAGAAGAAAATAACTCCAATTATTAGGATTGAATAGTAGAAATATTTAGCTATTCACAAAAAAATATATATATCATATTTCTGCTTCATTATCACGGTAAATAACGTAAACAAAATATAGAAATAAGTTGTCACAACAATAGTTATTGAAATTTGTAAAGTTCTTTAGAAAAATTGATTATATTAAGCGTAACAGTGTTAGCATTTGATGCGTTGACTATTCCTCGATTATTTCACAAAGCTGAAAGCCAAGTGAGAAAAAATATCCTGTCTATCATATAAACATAAGTTAATAGACAGACTAATGTCTTTCATTATTCACTGTATGTTCTAAAGTTACATTGGCTGTCGTCAGCTGGATTGGCTGGTGTGTATGAAATAAGAGATCCAGGTGACCTATGAAGCCTAATTCATCTAGTTGCATCCAAACTGTCCATTGTATTCGGTGCTTCATCCGAGATACGCAAAGTGATCATAATCCGAACAAAAGAGTAAGACAAGAGTATGCAGTCATGTCAGACACCACTCCCCTCTTATAGTCCATCTGTTGGTGACCATACATGCATAAATTTGCAGCCCAGTTCCTCACAAGAAATTTGTTCGACAACCACGACCTCTTCATTTTCACCTTAGTATCGAAGAACGTTCCAACAGGTGCTTCTATCCACATTGTCAAACACCTTATCATAGTCGAGGAATCTGATGAATACTGACGAATTCCACTTAATCAATTCATAATCAATGGTCAGTAATGTCACCATGTGATCGATACACAAACAATACTCACGAAATCCAGTCTGTTGATCTCGATGTTGGCAGTCTACTGATTCTCATCCTGTTCGACAACATTCTGTCGAAAACTTTTTCCAATACTGATAGTAGTGTGATTTCTCTGTAGTTCTCACACTTATTCTAATCTCCTGTATATTTTATCTCGATGAGTAATCCTTCTCTCCAGTGTGTCGGTGGCGGCCGATCTTCATCTCAAATCCTTCTGAATAGAATGTGGAGCATGTTTGCAGATTCCTATGTGTCTCACTCCTGTGCGTCAAGTGTTATGCTGTCTGATGACCATACTGATTTCATCGTTCCTTGGCGTGCCAACATGTATAGGAGAGTCTGTAGGTGTTGTTTCGATGTCTGTTGTGTTCTGTGTATCTGATTTATTTAAGAAATGTTCAGAGTATTCTACACACCTATTCCACCGTTCTTCAATATCAGTGCTATGGTTCAACACCTGATATTGTGAATCTATCACTTCTTCTTCACTCCCTTCCCACTTATTCTTCTCTATAGTAGATTCCTCTCATTTGAGTAGATATTGTGAATCATGGAACCTGTTGTTGAGAGTTATTATGAATTCGTTGATTATGTCAGTATGTCGAAGGGAGTGTGCATTGACTGTTTGTAATGTTGTTTGTGCAGTTGTGCAGTTGTTCAGTGCTTCCTTAATTTCACTTTCATGTTGACAATCAACAGATGATGATAGTGATATGAAGCCAAGTGAGATCGCCTCTTGGTTCTCATGTCCTCATCTGACTGTTTGAACATTTTAGTGATTATGATCGATGTAGTTGTGTGTAGTGTGATCTGGTGAAATTGATTCAGCATTGTGGGTGAGTTTGTGGGAGAATATCCAGTCACGTATAATCACGTTGTCGAATGTACATCAATTTGTGAATCTCACACAATTCTCATTGAATTCTCCTAATCAGTCAATGTTGTCTCAACATATCTTCATATCCCATGTTCTTATTATCGACATCGGCATTTAGGTCACCAATGAAGATGTTCAGGGCCTTTCCTGTTCACTTAACTATGATCAACCGTAGTCTCTCGTAAAAATGATCTCCATCGTGATCATTGATATCATTGCTGAGTGCATAACATTGGATAATATTCATTGTGATTCCCTCCTACTTCACTTCCATCAATGTTCTGATGATTCTGTATTGATGAGATTCCCATCATATAACTGCTTGTCGTGCTTCTTTGTACAGCATCAGAGCAAACTCCATGTGTGTGTGAAGCATTTTGTTCTTCATGATCACAGAACAACAGCATCTCTCCCTAATATAATCTTCTCTATCCAGCTTCCATCCAATGCGTCTCAATCACTCCGATCATCGTCAACTTGTATCTCGTCATTTATGTAGCTATTTGATTAGTGCTTCCGATCTCCCACATTTTCAGTTCATTCGATGTGTGTATATGAATGCTTGATGTTGTTGTGAGAATGGGAATGGTGGTGATGTTTCCTATGTGTGATTAACATTCGTTCTAGTTGTTTCAAGAAATACTTCGATTTACAATGTAGATTTATTTATCAATTTTACAACCTATTATACTCTTTTTTACATCCATAACCTATTTTAATATTATTGTCAATGTGCCAACTAATCATGTGCTACAATGCCAATATCAAATAGTAAATATGGAAAAGGACTCGTTGCTAACTAACTATATGCTTTCAGATATTTGTTTCAAATATGAACATGTTTAATTTTCTTTCCTTCATGCCAATCTATTTTAAGAATTTTTATCGTCCAACTAGACGATTCATGTGAAAAAAACAACTTTCCTTTCATATTCATAGGTGTTGAAGTTAAATGTTTCATGTGTAAAGGCTAGAGATACTAGGCTATTGGTTGATAAGTGCCATCAAGGTTTATGGTAAGTCAATACCTAGACCAGACAGAACAACAAAAAAGAAGGGTTTTTATTCTACTTATTGGATAGAAAATGTGCATGATTTTGTTATTACTGATGTAGTTATCGATTCAAAACAAGCTAGGCTTTATATTCATACATAAAATGATATGCTATTTTCCTGTAGGTTCAATAATCTATTCATACTATCTTATCTACGATCTGTTTATCGTCAACTAACAGTATATAAATGTGCGCGTAGAAGAGAATATTGCTTTAAATTGTAAATGCGGAAGTATAAAGATATACACATAAAAAGTGCTTGCCAGAAGTTGATTGGTTAGAATAAATGATATACTTTGTTAGTTTATCACATTGTATTCAAGATACTATTGACTGTTTACATTTTTAGCTGTTTTCAAGATTTAAAGTGATCATTTCTATAAAAGAAATGAATGTGTGTTAATCAACTTCTCAAAGTATATTGTTGGGAAAGATGTCGACACAAATAGGAGGAATATCACTATCTACTAATATTGAAAAAGGGAACTTATGATCATAACCTGAAGGAGTATTTTACAAAGGATCCAAATGTACTTCAGTCGGATTGTCACCTAACCGTCTTTTAAAATATTGGGTAGTGATGATGGTGTTGATTATTGAGTGTATGTAAAATAATGGAAAAATTACATATGTAAAAACGAAATAGTTCCCACTTTTCCCCTGAAAGTTTAACTGTGACTCCAAGCTGAGAACATGTTTGATTGATGCTTTTTTATCAAAGAAATCCCATGGCATGTTTCTTTTAGATGATAATTTGTATTGCGATACAGTTTCCTACTGCTCATGAAGATATAAGATGTATCCGGAAATGATTATATTAATTCACTATGGTGGAAACCTTTTTTATAAACAGTTTAGTGAATTGAAATACGTTAATTTCTATTCAACAAAAAGTGAATGATTTTGTAATGTTAATAGTTTTCTTATTTTCAATGGTTCTGCAGTTGATATCTGTTCATAAGGAGGCAGTTAACTTCGGATTGACCATCTCTACAAATCCTCTGTGCTAATGATACAGAATAATGCATAAAGTTGACTGATTTCTATAAACTAAGTTTAAAGTGAAGAGATCAAACTACGATGACAACATGGTACACTGTAATCCCTATGTGATGATAATTTTGGTATTTCAAGATCAATTTCATTCCCATATACTACTGTTTATATTTCTAAAGACAACATACTTTTCCCATATTCTATACGTTTTCTGTTTTTTTCATATACCAGTTGATAACTTCAGACAGCTTGTCATCGGATATAGGCGAAACGGGACAACTTTACTAATATTGTATTTAAATATGAACATCCATTTCTTTCTTTCTTCACTGATAAAGAGATTGAATAACGAGGTTTCATTGTTATTCTAGTTTGAATGTAGTTATAATCTTAACCTGAGACCAGTTGTAAAACTGTTACACGGACGGAGTACTGGACACGTGAGTCGCTGTACACTGTGAGCTAATGACCCATCTAGGGGTCGAATACAGGAACATTCAATCATACGGTGAAAATCAAATTTTTAAACAGCTGGTTTAGGATCTATTGGTTAACATTCCCAGCTTCGGTTAGTTTGGCACATCGAATGTTAGCCAACAATGTTGTACTTCACACTGTGGTGTGGTCTACTTATATCCATATAAGTAGTATATGGTGTGGGTCAGACATAGAATGTATTTTGGCAGAAGACCAATGAGGAAAGAATTGAAATGAAACGCAAACGTCTGGAAAATGCATGAGCAATGGAATAAGAGAAGAAACAGAAGATTGAAACAATTGATTGTTAATTTGCAAATTGACTGTTCATTGTTTGGTAATCAGAATCTACTGAGATAGTCTGTAATCTTTGCTTTAAGACATTTGATTGTCCCCAGCCAGTGTTCTGTTCACTACATTTGGTGTCGCTGCCAACCGGGAGGGGGCTTAACGGTCTTGGCTTTTAGAAACTATGATCTAGTTTACGTTGTTAACCTTTGACAATGATTCACTACTTAGTGGTTGATTTTATATCCTTTAATATATCATGATGAACAACAGGGAAAAGTCATTAGTTATTTCATGAATTTCGTTTCCATCATTGAAAAATTATTAGATATGTAATAAGAATATTTTGTTTGTATATGAAGGTTCTTATTTTATAAGGAAGTGTTGTTTTATTTGAGTAGAGATTGTGTCCTCTGAAAATTATGTAGTTGAGAAACTTGGTCAGTCCACAAATGTATCAGTAAGACCGATTTAGTCATTTATGTCAATTTTTTTATCAATCTGTTCGTCATAAAAAATTTCGTATCATATCAAGTTCATCAGAAAATTTATCTTATTATTGGGGTATTACGAAGATAGCCTGGAAATAATAAATAAATATGACTAAAATCTTGCTTATATACGTAAGTCAAAACCTTAGAAGCTAAAAGCATGAATGCTGTATATAGAGATTCTCGTCAAAATACAGTATACCACCGAGTCAAACAGGATAGAGGAGGGTAATTCAAGGTCATGGGTATCGGAAATTAGCACTGAGATTTTCATTAAGAACTGACATAAACTATAATGTACCCCTCTCTCAGCCATAGGAACATGGTGCAGCCCCTCTGGAGAAGGGTGCTACGTCGAAGCACGGCACAACTACCGGGGCGGGATAGTTGTTTTTTCACTGCTTACGCAGAATCATTACATAATACTTTCATTCATTCATTTTTTGTTTTTGGGCAGACTCTTTTTTTACCATCTTTTTGAACCTTCAATAGTTATGCAATGACTCTTTGTAGTATTCGTAATCGTTTGTAGGTATAGGTAGAGTGGTTGATTAGGCCGATCTCCTTCACTCGTATTACCACTCACGTTAGTACATGGGATGAATGCCATGATCCGAGAGGCACTACGAGGAAGTGTGAATCGGATTTTGCCTCTCAACTATAATGTAAGGTTACTAAAACCCATATTCCAATTTTTAGTCCTAGATGAATAACTCATTCACTTATCTTTATTGTTTTCTGATAGCCTAAATGTAATTGAAACCTAAAGTTTGTTTGTCAGTATACTTTATATTTACTATGGTTCCACAATAATTTAATAAAACATATAAAAACAAATAGGTTCTTTCGTCTAGAAAAAGAAATATCAAACAACATCCCATCAAGTTTGATTGGATCTCAAGTACAACACAATTGCTGTCGTTAGCTAGCTGAATATATTACTAATCTTGAAAATATTTATGTATCAATGATGGTATTTGAAGTTGTAATTTAACCATCTTTAATCAAAACTCTTCAATATCGGTCACTGATTATTTTGAATTTTAAATAAATTCATGTTAATAGTATCGACGGTTGATAACATAAAGCAATTATGATAATAGAAAAGTATCATAACAACCTTATTGATTGTAGTACGTATCATTATCAAGATTTGACTTGATAATTTTGAGTAGATTGATCATTGGATAGATTGTTATAAATAAATCACAAATATCGATTGTACGTTTAAATATCAGTTGTTGTTTTTTTGAACGACACTTTATACACTTAAGTGCTATTTAAAACGACAAGATTGCGTCTAAATAAAATTGTGTGGAACAAACTTCTCATTTGAAACTTAATATTTAAACTCGAAAATTACTATAATTAGTAACCCAAGGCTCTATCATTGATTGGGCAGTTAAAAATTAATCAAATACAAATGTATTTAAACTGAGAATTTGTATACCAAAGCAAAATATATAAAATTGGAATAGAGAAAAATTCATGTAAACACTTAATTCATTGACTGAAATGTATTAGAAAAAGTAATTCATAATTAATGGAAATAATAGTAGTATGAACAATTTACTGATGGATTAAACACTTCGACTACATGGAAAATAAAATAGACCTAATTTTCTCAGTGAAAATCTGATATAGAAATCTCTTGAGTTTTCATGATCTACTCAAATACATTGTAAAAGAGAGATTGAGAAAGAAAGTGGATGTGAAACAAAACTTTATGTATTTATTTGTTTATTAAACAAATGTAAATTACAATAGTTGAGATCATGAGTCAATTGAAGCTAGATCACAATGGAAAACCTGAAAGCACTGAACGGCCGTCTCGTTCTATTGTGGGACTCCTCGCCAGTGCTCATCTTTGATCTCGACTCGTGTGATTCGAACACAAGACCTATCAGTCTCGCATGCGAGTGCTTAACCGACAGACCATTGAGCTGGCATCCAACGGTGTTAATGTCTAACTTCAACCAATCCACGAAATTGAGCAACCTTGCACCATTGTCTTCAGTGAGTTGAAATTTCCCAACAGACCTGGTTGAACTCCACTGGTCACTGCTTTTCACTAGATTGGTTGAAGTTAGACATTAACACCGTTGGATGCTGGCTCAGTGATTCTAGAGGTTAAATGTTTGCGCACGAGACTGGTTGGACCTTAGTTTGAATCTCACAAGGCGGGATCGTGAGTGCGCACTGCTGAGGAGTCCCACAATAGAACGAAATGGCCATTCAGTGCTTTCAGGATTTCCATGGTGGTCTAGCTTCAATTGACTCATGATCTCAACTATTGAAATTACATCTAAAATAGGCAGTTTAATTGTAATAAAATCGTAGTTGAAATATAGATGACTTAAACGTTTTCATAGACCTCATTCCATTTACTTTATGGAATACATTATATTTAGAAAAATAAATAGGCTTATTTTAATTAATTAATAAGAAGAATCTTCATCAGTAGTTAAATTGAATAGCTTCTCATTTGTATTCTATTACATCAAAAATATTTCAAAATTGGCATATAGAAAGGAACAAAGTGAAATGATGAAATTTTAACTTGTTTTCAAATTACCACTAGTTTTAATGAACTATAAGAACTAAAATTTGATTACGGTTCTTCTAAGTAGTCAAATATATCAAACTTATTACTTAGAGTAGCTTATTTGAGATTTTAAATTAGTTTAGTTTAAATTAATGTTAAAATAGAATATGAACTATTGTGTTGTAGTTTATAATTATTTAAATTTTTACTTACTTACTTACGCCTGTTACTCCCAATAGAGCATAGGCCACCGACCAGCATTCTCCAACCCGCTCTATCCTAGGCCTTCCTTTCTAGTTCTATCCAATTTTTGTTCATTCTTCTCATGTCTGTCTCCATTTCTCGGCGTAGCACGTTTTTTATCTTCCTCTTTTCCTTTGGCCTTCAGGATTCCATGTTAGGGATTGCCTTGTGATGTAGTTGGGTGCTTTCTTCAATGTGTGTCCTATACACTTCCAGCGCTTCTTTCTGATTTCTTCCTCCTCTGGATGGAATCTGGTTTGTTCTCTCCCACAGTAGAATGTTGCTAATAGTATCTGGCCAACAGATCCAAAGTATTTTGAGTAGACAATTGTTAATAAACACCTGTATCTTCTGGATGATGGCTTTCGTATTTCTCCAAGTTTCCGCCCTATACAGTAGAACTGTCTTGACATTTGTATTGAAAACTCTGATCTTTGTGTTGATTGATAATTATTTTGATTTCCAGATGTTCTTCAGTTGTATATATGGTGCTCTTGCTTTGCCGATCCGCGTCTTCACATTTGCATCAGATCTACCATGTTCATCAAATTTAATTTTTAGATTAGATTTATTTAAGATTTTGTATTAATATTCGTTCAAAATTGAATGACAAATTGTACAATAAAAATTCGAGGAAAAGTATATAGTAGATATTGAGAGTGAAGGTTACATTTGAAATACTATCAGAGATTGGCATTGTAAACAAATTTAGCTTTTTCATAACTATACATTCTATTCTATTTTTTTGATGACTGTATAAACTTCAACGAAATCATCGATAGTAGATGAAATAGAAGTGTACTGATCATTCTATGAACTTCATTTATAATCTTGAATAATCATTTGCTATCTTATTTAGTATATAAATGACATCTTCATTTATTTAGAGCAAATATTTAGTGCAATGTTGAAATCATGAAGCTAGACCACCATCGAAAACCTGGAAGCACTGGACGGCCGTTTCGTCCGATTACGGAACTCCTCAGCAGTGCGCATCCACGAACCCAATCTCGCAGTATTCGAACCCAGGACCCACCAGTTTCGAGCCGAAGCCCTTAACCGATAGACCGTCTAGTGCTTCCAGGTTTTCGATGGTGGTCTAACTTCAATTGACTCATGATTTCAACTTTGAAAAATACTGAAATCTCCACAAATTCCCTTCTAAATATTTAGTTCACTGGCAAAAGTGCCTATCATCTGATTTATCTTCTATTGAAGTCTTAGGAAAAGTATCGTAAATCTAATATTTTGAGTACTTCATTTATTTCAATATATACTTTAACAAATATTTGAGAAGTTAAAATAATATTAACTATTACTTCTTCACAGGAAATTGGTTGACCTACTATGGCTATTAGAATAGAAATGAATTCTGATTTTTATTCTTTATTGGTTTGGTATTATTTATGAGGATGCATGTTGGATCTTTACCATTTCTTTTTGAAATAATTATATATACTTTCATAAGTTAGTCAACTATTCTGCAATATTTTTATGGATCATGAATAATCAAATGCACATTATTGTAAATTACACTTTTATATAATTGTTGAAAGCGTGAGTCAATTGAAGCTAGACCACCATCGAAAACCTGGAAACATTGGACGGCCGTTTCGTCCTATTATGGGACTCCTCAGCAGTGCGCATCCACGAACCTGTTCTCGCGAGCGAGATTCGAACCCGAGACCTACCAGTCTCGAGCCGAAGCCCTTAACCGATAGACCACTGAACTGGCATCCAACGGTGTTAATGTTCTCGCTCGCGAGAACAGGTTCGTGGATGCGCACTGCTGAGGAGTCCCATAATAGGACGAAACGGCCGTCCAGTGTTTCCAGGTTTTCCATGGTGGTCTAGCTTCAATTGACTCACGCTTTCAACAATGATAAATACTAAATCTCCACAAAACCCCTTCTATAATTAACACTTTTATATAAATCATTCATTTTTAGGTTATCGTAGACAATCATCATCAAGGGGCCTTGAAATTACTGTTCATACTAGTTGTTATTTATTGGCCGGATAATTGATTTTTTAGGTTAATTCTGATTTCTTAACATTTGCTTTTCATAGCGTCAATCGTTATATTTCATTAACATTGGGGTATTCGAATTGAAACTGACCTATGAAACTGAGATGCTTATATCATCATACTTTTGAGCAGCTTTAAATATTACGGGTCACACCTCACCACATAAATCTTCGTTCAGAATCCTCTACAAAGTAAGAAGAATTGGTTCAAATAAAATGTTCGAATAAGGATTTTGTGCACAGACGAGGGTATAGCAGTTCACCATTTCAAACCAAAACCCTGTACAGAAGAGTCATGCTCAGTCTCTTATTCTCCCTTCGTTTTTAGTTCCCCTTTGAATTTTACAAATCATAAGTGCTGATTATTACCTTATTTTTCTCCTCCTTTATAAAGTAGACAGTTATTTCTAGCCTCCAAAAGCCCTGGTATGGCTGAGAGTGGGGAGAGTCCGCTCTCTTTCTGCAAATGCTCTCACATGGACACGTGTATATAACCTCTGTCAGGGAAGTCCTACTCTCTGCCTTCTCGTGGCGGGGGCGTTGTTTACGAAATTGAAAGAACGAAAAGCAAGAGTCCGGCGCTTTAACCGTGTTGGTGGACAAGGCGAGTCCACTTAGGGGAGTTGCAAAACCATGATTCCAAACCAATGGTGCACATGGGCACCAGTATCCTGAGGGAGCAAATGGCATATGAGTCAATCGTTGGTCATCGGCTACCATGGGACTGCATCTACTGACGATGCTCCACTGCCTTGTGGATCAGATCTTTAGGTCAAAGGTTCTGGATGTGACCCCCTAAGGAAACCACCTGCTTCGGTTTAGGCACCTGAGCAGTATCTCAGCCCTCACACAAATGAAATGAGATTTGTGTGGCGCATATGTATCTGGTACCTCTTTGTACCAATATTTATGTGTTTAAATAAATAAATAAATAAGCTAATATTCTATAGATTATCACCTTTTATTATTTCTAAGACTTTATTAAATGATGCAAATCCCTGTTTGTTTAATACTTGAAAAACTTAATTAAGTTGAGATAACACCCTTCTATTTTGGTGAAGTTTTGTTCTCCGAGCTGAATGGTTTGGTCACTAAACCAAAACTTAAGCTACAAATCTTCACCCCCCCCACCCTTCTATTTATAAATTATTGCACTCAATACATAAAATTCTTCGTAATATTGACTATATTATGCAACGCTACTTCATTCTCATTAACTTCCGCTTGAATAAGTTTGAATATCTTTGATAATTTTGTAAAACTCCACTGTTTTACTGCAGACTACTAAATGTAAAAAAATGACACATAAAAACACGATTGTAAAGCTTCAGCAAAAGAAATTTTCTTAGCTAAAACATCTCCATATTTTTTTAACAGGTAGGGTTTTATCAATCTGTTACTGTTGAAACCTTCACACTAAATTAACCTCACTTCTAAGTGATTTAACTGTTTGAGTAATAACTATTTGCATTAAATTGTTAGCTACATCAATTTTTATTGAATCTTTTATTCCACTGTAACCTATATTGATACCTAACGTTGATATTATAATGTTTTTCTGGCATTGTTTGTTACTACAAGAATTTCAAAAATTATTCGTGTATATGTATATATCTATCAATCTATATAACTAAACATATTAATTAAGGTGGGTAAATAGTTTAGCTATGTTGACGGATAACGACCACAAGGATAACCTGTCATTTGTATCATGAATAATAAATACTTATCTGTATTATGATTTTTATTTCAATATTAAACTCTTGGTTTCAGGTGGTCACATACATTAAAGATTCAAACAACTTGAAAAAGTCAAATTTATCAATATATATATATATATATATATATATATATATATATATATATATATATATATATATATATATATATATATAGTTACCGCCATATAGATAGTTCCAAAAATTTTATTTCTCTTAAACAATAGGTGTTCTCTGATGATAATGATCCAATTTTTCTTCTTTTTTTATTTTATTCATTCACGGTAGGATACTTTCAGAAAAATTTTATGAAAGTTTTCTTAGATGACTAATAGAATACATGCTGATTTAAAATGATATTTAAAAAAACAATGTTACAAGACATGACAATACCGAAGATAATACTCATTGTATTCTATACAGCCTACAACAAATTAACTAACAATCAGTAAAATAGTTATGAAATTAAAGAATTCATATTTATATTGTGGATATTATAGTGATTTCAGTAGTTGAGATCATGAAAGTGTTTGACATTGTGTAAAGGAGAGCCTGATGGAAGCTTCTTCGATACTATGGTGAATATTAGGAGGTCGTAACTATTGAACAGATTTCTTGTGAGGAACTGGATTTCAGAGTTATGAAAGGATGGTCACCAACAGATGGATTACAAGAGGGAAATGTTGTCTGACATGACTGCTTACTCTTGTCTTACTCTCTTGTTCGGTTTTTGTTCGGATAAGGATCATCTTGCGTATCCCGGACGAAGTATTGAATACAAAGAAAAGCTTGAATTCAACTAGATGATTTGTTTTTCACAGGTCACCTAGATATCCTATTCCATACACACCAACAAATCCAGCTGAAGACAGCCAATATAACATCAGACCATACATCAATAGGCATCCACATACACAAGGAAAATAGGAAGATCCTCAAATACAACATAGCGAATACCAATACAATAACACATGATTAACGAGCTCTGTAATAGTTTGAAACTATCACATATTTGCAGAGTGAGGTCTGGATGATGTGAAGAGTTGAAGTTACATAGAGAATATCATCAATAAACAGGGATGATCTGATGCAGTTGTGAAAGTATTAATTAGCACAGAAATGACAGCATTCACATAACTGAAGAACATATGGAACTAAAAACGATTGTCTGTCAACCAATATGAAATTCAAAATCTTCAATACGAACGTCAAGATAGTTTCACTGTACGGTGTTTGAACTTCGACAACGACTATAACCATCATCAAAACAGTGTAGGTAATTATAAATAGCTGTCTTCTCAAGATACTGAATATCCGTTGGTTTTGATTGCATCAACAACAGTCTTCCAAGTGAGGAGGAGATTCGGGGGAGACGTTGTATGTGGAAATGGCAGATATTGTAGAAATCATTGGATTGATAAGTTAAATCATTTTAAAAAATCAAGTGATTGTTGACACCTATATTCTAATTCAGATACAAATAATTGCATTGGGTATAAATACGAATCATACCATTATCGATTATCTTGGATAAAATTTTATCATACAGAACGATACTTGTATCATGAATTCAATGGTTAGCCGGAAATTCACCTATTCCATAAAATCTATCCACACAGGGTGCAGACATATCAAAAGAAACCAATTAAAACGCAGTCTCTGACATCCTTAAGGGTCAGATTTAAAAACTTACAAATAAGTACTAAAACGCACTTTCGCTTTACAAGCCAGTATCTATTTGATCTTAGTAACTCAATGACTTTCGACGCTAAAAGCACTGGTTTCGAGTCATGATGTGAAAATCAATACTGAGACCCAAGTAAATATCCAGATGGTGGGTATTAAATATAACGAAACGAGCATCTTGGATTTGATTATTAGCCACAATCTATCAATTTCGCAAAATAAATAACGACATATTTAAATCAATTCAATTCATGCAGGACCCACCTTTCGCAAGTAAAACTGAACACAATTCGGTCATAAATCTTGATAAATGGACCTATTGTTGAGTCGGCTTCCGGAGAACTCTAACAGAGCCTCCAGAGGCTCATAAAGAGCCCCAGCCAATCAGAATACGATGGAACATTCTAGAGTTCCAACGTGGCGTGGTACTATTGTTCGGTATTATAATATGTCGTTAATGGATTGGCTGACATTTATAAATACCTATGAATTTCTGTTACAAGATTGAACCTTGCAGTAAAGTGTTTCTCTCATACTCGAGTCTTCTCTCTGGTCTTCAAGTCGGTGTACACTTCTAGCCTGGGGTTATCGGAATAGCTTAGGATCTGAATAAAGCGTTCAACCTACAAGACATATCACCTATTTTATGATAACATGGGATTGTTTAGTTATTAAGCTGTTAGTGACTCTCGATAGGTTTACATCTAGTAAGCTTGTAGTACACCTTCAGTCATGGCAATATTTTTAACAAACATTATGGTTCATAATCACAAATTGTACATTTGGACATATGTTTTCTCCTATCTGTTCGTCTGTTTATCTTAAAATGTGTTTCTTAGGTAATTTGTTTTGAGTCATGTTTGTTGTATGCATTTAAAGTGATACAGTTTAACATCAATTCTGCTATTAAAATTCTGGACTATTTTGCAACAAATATTATTTTTACTTCATTTAAGATGATCTACTTCCAAACTTATTCACGAAATTTTTTTTTTATTGTAGTATACATTTTGAATGATCATTTGTAAATTTTCGCTATATCTGTCCAATCTAAGCCTGAATCGCTCAAAAGTCTAACCTCTAGAATTGAATAACTTGATCTTGTTTCTTATTTCCTACTGTTTGTCAATTGAATAATCAGATTCATGAGATTATTAAATAGTTGAGATCATGAGTCAATTGAAGCTAGACCACCAAAGAAAACCTGTAAGCACTGGACGGCCATTTCGTCCTATTGTGGACTCCTTAACAATAAGCATCCACGATCCAGACTCGCGAGATTCGAACCCAGGACCTATCGTCCGTCTAGTGCTTCCAAGTTTTCCATGTTGGTCTAGCTTCAATTGATTCATGATCTCAACTATATAAAATTACTAAAATCTCCACAAAACCCCCTTCTGCTAAAATTATTAAATAGTCGAAAAAACCCATTTTTTGAAATATTTCTTTCGGGTATTCAGCTTAGAACCATAGAAGACTTTGAATATGTTAACTTGTTGCTTATTGTTAGAACTATCTCTTTTATGTAACCTACTTATTTATATAATCAGTTTCATGTTAAAAGAAACATGAAAGTAAATTATCAGCATTATATAAACTAAAATCTTTATATTATTATGAAATAGTTAAATTCTTAAATATGATTGAATAAACGACGAATGATGATTGACTGACTGATTCACATGAATGTTTATTACTGAATTAGTTCATTGTTGAGTTTTCAATTCTATCAATCATGATTGATCACTGTTTTTTCTTTTATTGTTTCAAGAAATATATGTATATATATGTATCATCGGATGATGAGTATCGTGATAGTGATGATGACTGATCAGCAGATTTATTATCTCTTATGGCAATCGAAGGGTATGATATTCCATGAATACGTTGAAATAAAAAAAAATTCATTGAAATCTATGCGGTAACAATATATTAAAACTCATTAATATTAATCTTGATTATTCTACGTCTTACTACGTTTGCTAAGCATAATGAAAACAAACAACTTTAGGTATTCATTATATAAACGTGATCTTAGGAGTGTGCTTCTATGCTTAATATTATTTATGAAATGTATCACTGATCAACGAATCTCTCTTAGATAAAAAAAAATAAGTTATGTACCGTAGAAACAAAGGCCTCTATTAAATTTGAATAAACAATCACTGGGTAGTGTTTTTAATGATCTATCAACAGAGTAATAAAAATTGATTATTTGACAAAAATTTATTCTGGATATTAATTTTATTCGGTTTTCATATTCGCTTACATTGAATTGTAAGTAGCAACTATTAAATTTTTTTTTGCTAAAAGTAACGAAGAGAGTGTTGATTCACTAACTTTTTATTTATGTATATAAAGCATCTGGATACACGCTGCTGAGGAGTCCCATGCTAGGACGAAAAGGTTGTCCAGTGCTTCCAGGTTTTCAATGGTGGTCTAACGTCGATCGATTCATGATATCAATCAAAAACTTAACAATCTCCACAACCCCATTCTGAAAATAATTTACAGTCGTATATTTTTTATTTCAATGTTAATTCAAAAAAATACATATTGAATATAGTTAGATTTCAAGTATACATAATATCATAAACATCAAGGGATATTACACAATTATTTTGTTTTATATTGGCAAATATTGAAACTGATATGTCCTTGGTTCGAGTCTCACGAGGCGGGATCGTGAATGTGCACTACTGAGGAGTCCCAAAATAGGACGAAACGGCCGTTCAGTGCTTCCAGGTTTTCCATGGTGATCTAGCTTCAATTGACTCATGATCTCAACTATATAAAAATATTGAAATGGCAAAACTATTGAAATTCATTTGAGTATCTAGCACAAATAAGATCCGTTAGGTAATCAGTCATCTGAATTATAATGTAATAATTTTAGCTGACTGATGTCAGTCAGTGACATGAACTATCTTCAAACTGAATAAGTTGATTTTAATCATGAATAGTAAACTTGTAGTTTACAGTCAAATTTCAACTTCATGCAGTCAATGCCTTTAAGTTATAAGTTCAATAATTACTTTATATTTACTTTCATAAATCCCAATATCATTTATCTGTTTTTTAAAACCGTCCAAAAATATAGTCATTGATTACTCTGTGATAGTTACTTTCAATTCTGAGTATTCATTTATTAAATTAACAAATAATTCATAGTCATATTGTGGTGTGATCTACTTATATCTATATAAGTAGTATATGGCGATGGTCAGACATAGAATGTATTTTGGCAGAAGACCGGTAAGGAAAGGACTAAAATGAAGCGCGATCGGTAGGAAAATGCATGAACAATGGAATTAGAGAAGATGAACTGATATTTACAGAAGGAACAGTGAATATTGAAACAATTGATAGTTATTTTGCAAATTAGCTGTTCATTGTATGGTCATCAGAATTTAATGAGAAGTCTGTAATTTGTGCTTAAATACATTTGATTGTCCCCAACTACTGTTTTGTTCTCTACAATACTGTTTTAATAATAATATATTAAAGTGGCTGTTGTGCACCACAGTCTACGAATAGTTAGTCGGTTTATTCATTTAGTTGACTACGAATTCTGTTCATTTGGTATTGTTTGTTTGAATCTTTCCATTGATGTTTAGGACTGCAATTGATCATTCTCATATCGGCATATGTGCATACTGTGCGTATCGCCTCGATATAGACTTTATTCACAAAGATGGATAGTAGATAGCAGTGGAATCCAGGATGCACAAGCAAGTGGCTATCAAGAGTCAGTAGCTAAGTAGTTAACGTGATGACTTTTGAGGCGAACAGCATTGATTTGGAGTCACAGAGTGAACATCAACTCTGAGATGCAGGTACATCCAGCTGACGAGTCCCAAAGAGGACGAAACGTTCATCCTGGACTCCACTGCTAGCCACTATTCATCTTCGCTCATTAATTCTGTCGTTTGTAAACTATTCATTTAGTTTTAGGATTTTGTTTCAAAAGCAAATTATTACTTAAACTACTACTCTCTTTACTTCAATAATTGTATAAAAGTAGCTGATACTCATGAAATTCAATCATTATTCTATTTGACAGATTAAAAAAATTTTTAGCATGTTAATTATATGGTTATTGTTTTTTTTTTTCAAATGTTACCACCATCCTAACGGAATGATCTTTACTAGTTACTAACAGTTTTTATTTTGAACGAATAGTAGAAGACAGTATTGAAGCTTGATATATTTATGTCATTATGAAAAAAAAAACGTTTAGGAATTATGCAATTCATAAACGTTTCTAGGGATTAACATTAACTTAATCTTAATTTGTCATTAACACCGTTTCATTTATATCAAATTTAATTCTGAAATGTAATTCTAATATTCTATTAGCTTTTAATGACTTTTTATGGTTGTTATTGTTGTTGTTGTTGAGAATAAGACTTAGTGATTACTTTTATGAATATCACTTAATTAACTATGTTGAGTACTTTTAACTATACAATTAAAGGGGTTAAATAAGTGAGTAGAATATTTAATACTTGAATTATACTCTTCTATATGATCAAATCTATTGATTAATTCATATAATAGACTCTCACTTGTATCTTAAATTGCCAATGGGTTGTGTATATTAATGATGTATTGGATGATGATTGGATCAGTTCTTTCATAATTCATAATTTTATTTTTAAACTAACTAATCTCAGTTCATGTAATTTTTAATTATTATTAATTACGTTACCAATTAATTAGTTGAACTTTGTAATCTTTTATTATTGTGTTTGATAATCCTCAATATTCTGATATGTATAAGATTTATTTACAACACATATTATATGTTAGCAAAGATGGATAATGGCTAGCAGTGTTATCCAGAACGCGTGTTTCGTCCGATTCGAGACTCGTCAGCTGGATGTACCTGCATCTGAGAGTTGATGTTCACTCTGGGACTCGAATCCAGTACCTTTCGCTTCAAACGCTATCGCGTTATCTACTCCGTTACTGAGCCCTGATAGCCACTTGATTGTGCAATGGGGTGAAGTTTAAATTCATTTAGTATTGTTTGTTTGAATATGCTCATTGACATTTAGGACTGCGACTGGTCAGTCTCTAATTGGCATACGTGCATATTGTGCGTATTGTATCGATATAGCCTTAATTCACAATCATTATAAGCAAAGATGGATAGTGGCTGGCAGTGGAATCCAGGACGCACGTTTTGTTCTATTTGGGACTTGCCAATTAAAGACTGACCAGTTGCATTCCTAAACATCAATGAGAAGATTCAAACAAACAATGCTAAACATATTATGTTTTTTTTACATATAGATGAGATCATTAGTCGATTGAAGCTAGACCATCATGGAAAACCTGCAAGCATTGGAAGTCCGTTTCTTTCTATTGTGGGACTCCTCAGCAGCGTGCATCCACGATCCCGCCTCATGAGATTCGAACCCAGGACCTACCACATTAGGACGTAACGGCCGTCCAGTGCTTTCAGGTTTTCTATGGTGGTCTAGCTTCAATTGACTCATGATTTCAATTATGTATAAAAAAATTACTGAAAATCTCCACAATAAACTCCCACATATTATATTGTCTTTAAGCTCATTAAATTTATTCGAATCACCAATACACTATAATGACACATATTCATATTTAACCAATTTCACTATTATTAGTTTACAGCATTATTTAAAGGGTGATTTCTTTGCTTTCTTCACAAAATATTGAAAGCCTTTTTAACCCATTTTAAAATATTTTGTGCCTAATTTCATCCAATCAAATGAATAGTTTTAAAAAAGCGGTTATTGCTTAGTTTTTTAAAGAGTCATGTAAAACGGAATAATTCCCTCAACATTTATCTTTTCTACAAACAATGAACGTTGCTAACTTATCTTGTACTAGCTATGTGGCTTAGATCATTGTCTGAGATGGTTGAACAGCAGCTAGAAGATCTATCAGCCTTGTTTAATGGAGATAAATTGATCAATTTAATAACATTATTTCCTAAAGCATTGTTATCAGCATTCAATGTCTGGTCTTCATATCTTGGAAGTTTGTTATAGGTTACTAAGCTTTTGTTCATGGAGATGCCTATGAAAACTATGATTACTATTCCTTAAACTATAATAACAACTCATGGATGAGGATACTTACCAACGCTGAATTCGAGACTGTTCGACTTTTGTTTATGATAATATTGATTTTAAGATATAGGCTGGCTGTAAGTGGTTGACGAGAATCTAACGAAATACGATGAATTTATGTTATTCTTCACGATCCTATGTTCTTCATCTCTTCTAAATTATTTATTAATTGAAATCGAGTGAAATCATTTACTCTTTTTTATTAGAATTCAGATTTGTTATTATTGTCAAATGCAAAACACCAACCGTTAAATACCAGCCCACTGGTTGAACTTCGTGTGGCATGTTGATCCTGTTTTTCATGTCAGATGTTATCATCCATGCAAAACGGCTATCCTCTGTATAACATTTTTTGATCGATCTTCATATGACGTCATTTCACAGTGAAAATCACAGTAAAAAGCAGTTGTGATTCTAAAAAAAAACATCAAACACTTTAAGAAGTTGATACAATATTTGATTTCATTCCGAAGCTAAGTAACATGAAAGATTTTCGGTATGACATATAAATCATCTTGCTAGTCATAGTAACGGAAACAATATGTTCCTAGTTTGTGTATCATTTTATACGTGTGTGTGTGCTATCTGTAACTATGAAAATCATTTCCATTATTAGCAAATATTTGGTAAACATCTTTTAGACGGTAAGATAAACTATTGATTTGTTGAGCATATCATGAAAGTACAGTCAACCTTGAGTAACTACCTCATATCACATCAAAGTAATCAAACATATGAAGAAAATAACTTTAATGAATGTCTATAATAGAATATAAAATTTTAAAAAGTACATAAAACTTGTTAAAGGTGTTCAGTTAAATTAATTTGATTATTTCTTGTCAATAAAAATATTATTCATACTACTGAATAACAAGTCAACGGTACACAAAACATTCTGGAAGAATTGTACAATTTCATTCCTATTATCGTTATATTATGTTCTTCTATCAATAAACGTAATATGACCAACAAATACTTCAAATGAGTAAGTTATATCGAACAGTAAAGCAAGTACTAGTAACAAATTACATTGTCTGTAGAACATTGAATTGTTATAAGACTCAACTCTATAGTATCCAGAGAATATATTACAATATCTAGTCATATCTTGAAAAAAAATATTGAAAAAAACTTAATTCAGGGGGTTTTCTCTGGATATTTTTAGTAATTTTTATATATAGTTGAAATCATGAGTGAATTGAAGCTAGACCACCACTAGTGACTGGCTCCATGAGGTATTTACTGGAGTTCTTATGAGAAGCAGTACCCAGTGGAGTTCAACCAGGTCTGTTGAGAGATATCAACTCACTGAAGACATTGGTGAAATGGTTGCTTAGTTTCGTGGATTGGTTGAAGTTAGACAATAACACCGTTGGATGCCGGCCGGCTCAGTGGTCTGTCGGTCGCGAGCTGGTGGGTCCTGGGTTCGAATCTCGTGAGATGGGATCGTGGATGCGCACTGCTGAGGAGTCCCACAATAGAACGAGACGGCCGTTCAGTGCTTCCAAGTTTTTCATGATGGTCTAACTTCAATTGACTAATGATTTCAACTACATATAAAAACTTAATTCAGTTTATTGATTTTAAACAATTTACAAAGATTCAGGAGTCACCATCTACTGTGTACAAATATGAAATGATATCAAGTACTCTGAGTGCTTGTATGGGTACCGATAAAGCCCTATATGATAGTCTAAACATCTTCTTTAGTGTTCCTTACTAATGTAGTTCATAAAGCTTCATGACTAATACGGAGATAATAAACTTATTAGTTTAATATAACAGGTAATAAATTTTATTTTAACTCAATTGTCTTAACAAAGTTTATCTATTGGAATCATTTATCCTTCCTATTTGTAAAATGAGTAAATCTGTATGAACTGATTAAAAGTTAAAAGAAAAATAATTGAGAAAGCATCCACTTAACAAAGAGCTCCAAGTGACTATTTCATGTGACTTATCAATATCACTGGTCAGAATAAAGAGATTACAAAATTATTCGATTATCGGCTACTTGAAATTCACACTGAATTTCTATTAGTGAATGCGAAATGAATTAAACCTATAAGGCATCAAATACGGAACAGTAATATTCAAAGATTATAAGCTAGTGATTTGTACACACATCAGGTATAAAATATGAAATTTTATGTATATGGACTTACAATCAACATAGACTGAAATAGAAGATAATGACCTTTACTGAACCACGAATTGGCCAACCAAAACTCTTGTCAGGTTTGACTGACAAAAACAAGTGTTCATTAGTCAATTTCAGAAAAATTCGCTGTGAATGCTATCGAATAGATTATCTTAATGGTTTCATTCGTTTCTAGTTTCAAGCTTATGCAAGGTCATTTACATCTATACAAAGAAATTTTGGATGATTCACAAAAGCAAACGTGCTGTTTGAATGATGAAAATTATGAAAGTTTCTGTCTTTACATTCAGGTTTTCTCAGAAGCAGTTAGTGTGAATACGCTAAGCGATTTTTAATTTAAACTAGGTTTGAAAATGAATTGTATTAAGACACCAGTTATGATAGTACCATAACGTCAATGACTACTGACAAAGTTTTTCTTATTGTTCGAAAACGGAAGAATTTCGCTACTAAAAAAAGTCTTAGTATATCGATATTAAAAGGCGAAAATGCCCACATTTCCTAAGCAGTTTGAACTTGACATAAGTGCTTGTGACGACGATCTACAACTAAATTAAACAAAGAAATCCAATTTATTTCAATTCATTTCATCAACCGGATCATTTCTCTCTTCTACAGTTTATAAAAAATAACTAGTATTTACCATATAATATCAACGGTTTAAGTAGAGTAAATTCTTTAGTAATATCAAGGCATTCAGTCTATGCACACACATGTTCGTCATTAGAATATGACTGTTGACAAGTACTATGATCTGAATTTATTTGACTCACAATCAGGTATTTAATTAGAACTCATTCATAACTAAGTTACATTAGGTCGATTTGATTTTTGAATAAAAAACGAAAAGCAGTTCTGCAATGAAAATCCTGACATAAAGAACTGGTACGGGGATCATTTCAGTCTATATATTATTAATAACGGTTTTCATTATCCTGTAATTGGTATTCTGGACTGAATTCATGTTAGTCTTTGTTGACATTTGTGCACTCTGAGTAGAAAAATACAAAACCTTACAAATGGTAAAAAGCTCATAGCCGTTAATTGAATTAGTGGCTGTCTGAGCTCGGTAGCATGGTTGATAAAAAGTTATTTTCTGTATTATTATTATTGACTTTATTCAATGTTATATTTCTGGTACAATATAGAACTCTCAGCACAAAGTATTTCAACAAGTTTCCATTTCTTACTTCTTGATCGATTCTGACGACAAATATTGAGTGATCGCCAGTTAGAAGTTAGCAGTCCAGTCAATCGACATCTGAATAACGTACATTCTTTTCGCTGCATATTAGAAGTAACCACCATATCTCTGATTGGGCCTTTGTAACTTGTACAACAAAAATTTGTACACTTTTTCAGAAACGCACATGAATAGGTTATGCGATTAATAGCCATAATGATGTATTAAAACAAACAAAGATGGATAATTTGTTGAAATATCTAAATCTCAGGAACAAGTAGCCCAGATGTTCAATCAGACCGCCTTACACTAGAGAAAGATAATAAGCTAGTGTTTTAATGTGAATATTAACACTGTAGTGTAAGTATATTCAGTTGCTAAATCCTAAATCGGAAACAATAACCATCCTGAAACCGCTTGATAGCTACAATCTATATACCTTAATTAGTTACCGATTCTACCAAATTACAATCTGTATCTCAGATGGTACTATGAAGTCATATGTAGTATGAATGAAAGGAAATAATATTTTACTTTGAACTATACTGATTTTATACGAATTATAATAAGTGATTAATAGGATATGCAATCAATAATTTTCTGCACCCAGAAGTGATGGAAATAACAGCGATGCAATTGATGATAATGAAGAAGAAAATCCAGTGCAATTAATTTATCAATAGTGCATAATTCATTGTACTACCAAACACAGTTTCACGTCAACAAAAAACAATAATAATATTTTTATTCATTCATTAGGAATAGTGATTTCAATGATAAAGAGCATTTCATTTTTCTAGTGATAACAGATTATGGAAGTATTATACTATGTTCTACACAATTAAGTTGTTCGTTTATTCTGTAGTTGACGACATTAAAAATAAATTATTTGTAAAAGTTTCATATCTTCATCAAGTGAAGCGATCTATTCTATAGAGATAGGTTTGGATAACATGTTTGTTGAATAGGGAAGTTACTTTAAAAACGAAATGTTGTCCAGGATATACAATGTTACGTTGAAACTACAATCTATGGACGAGCCAATCAGAAGCGTTTGAGGAATTCAAGGTCACGGCGCTAATTTCAGTGTCTAATGGTCATGTACGATCGGTTCAAAGAGGATTTTAGAGAAGACTTGACAATTAAGCGGCTACAATAAACGGGACTACTACGAAGTTCCTGTATTTGCAATCGCGGTAATTAAATGACTTGTAAACCATGTGCAGACTACCGTGATGTTGTCCTTCGATGTAATATATGTTGAAGGAAGACGTTTGCTTGAACAGGAACCTTTATTGGTCGATCCAGATTGAGACTAAGGAATATTATAATAATTGTCGCGAACTGTATGATAAAAGAACCAGTAAAATTGGCTGCAATAATTGCAGATGTCACTGAAACTTCGGCTGTTCAGTGGTATGAGTATTGTAGGGACACATCCATAATAAAAATGATAAATTTACATAACCGGAGTACACAAACAATATTGAAGCTACGTGGTCGAGGCCGAGAGGGTTTTTTGACCTTATCATGGCTCCAGAGACTGAGTATTATGGAGCCATATGGATGAGTTCCTCTACCTTATGAATTACGATTTTAGAACCTTTGAACCTCTTTCTAACCTTGACAAGTTTTTGGACCACATAAAAGAAGTGTATCCACTTTAATTCTTTGGTTTTCTGTTATATATTTTTACTCTATGCTGACTATTTACTGATTAGCTAATATTTCTGAAGGTCATTCAAGATTCGTCCAAAGGTCGTACATAAGTTATAGTTTCGCCGATGTTACTAGTTATTGAACACTCGATACACATTTCTCTTGATCAATTTACTCCTTAAACTTACAATAAGTACAGCAAAGGAAATAGCTTTCTTTGTAGATCATAAGAAACCCTATCTACAAAATTATCACTCCTAACGAAATATATCAATGTTATGAGGTCCTGTAACTCATTCACATGACCTAAGCACACTAAGAACTGTGAACATTCCAAAGTGAGTCTCGTAAACATGATTTAAGTAGGAGATCGATATCCAGACAGTAAGAATATGAAGTCCTGATTGGTCATGGTGCTGAAATACTTACTAACATGCAACAAGCGATTATAGGATGATCTAATTCATCTCTGTCAAACCGTCTTAGTTGGAACACTATTCGTTGATACTAGTGTAGCTGTTGGAGTCTTTTCAGAATTACTGAACAAACTTCCAGAAAAGCTGATATCCAACCCTCAAGCAGATAATCGTAAACCGATTATTAATTAAGATAAAATATACATCCACTAGAACATAGATTTATGTAAACGTGTTAACTGGATTTTCATAATAATGGATATTTTGATGTCTGTTTTATAAACACGGGCTAACACAATCCCACGTTGACACAAATGAACAGAGACTGGAAGATAGAAAACAAAAGTTATCTATTTAAGGTAAACCTTATTTCGGTCGTAATTTATCTTCAAAGCATCTCAAAAACACTATCGCTTTATAATTTCAACATGTTTTGAAGGAATACCAATAAATCAAACAGATAACTATAACACTTCCTAATGTTGCACATCATATCATTACCTCAGGATAGTCTAGATTAAGGAATACATGTTTGCTAGAGCATGAAAGACTGATAGCGGCAAAATAACAATTCGATGGGGCGTTCAATTTAGACATTACCTAGCTCTTGATTATTTTGGTCGTGATTTGTGGAAAAAATTATGACCTAAGCCATAATCCTTCTAGCTTAAAGAAAATAAACATGAGAATAAAAATTTCTGGAATTAAAAACTTTCTGTATTAATAAAAATTTCGATACACCTAATCTCTGTTAAACTATCTAGTCAAAGAAGCAAATATACTAATATTTGAGTAAGCGTAAGAACAGTAATTACTGAATAATACTAAAAAGGGATTTAAGTATTTAAACTAAGTTAATTAGTATAACATCATAAAAGTTAATACTGATTTAGAACCGTCTACGAATATAAACATACATCTCAAATATATGTTCGTTTACATTGGCAAACAGTCGCACTTATGTGTTACACATCATGTTACGTTTTCATTAAACAATGAAGACCTAGGTTATGTACATACCTATACACAAACACACACACTTAAGTCAGGATGATTCATTTAGCTAGATTCATTGTAACAATACTAACAAACGTATTAAATATTTTCATTGTTATTTGTCATCTTGAAATATGAGATCAACTATCAGAAATGGAATGAAAAATTGAAAGAACTAGAACACATTCATTTAGTCATCTGAGCCTTCTGAATGGTGAAAGAGAAACATTATTGTGTGATGCAAATCATTGAGTTCAATGATCCTTGTTAATCAACAACACAGAAATAGATAAATAGACAAACGGACAGACTCTACGTCATTTTGACATACAAATAACCATTTTTCACAAAATTCATACATAAGCAAACACAAAATATCGTGCACGCTGTATGATTGTATGACTGTGATAGAAACTGCTTACAAAGATGTTCTCTCTTAACCAGTATTACTTGATAAACGGTTATGCATTATATTCTATATAGAATCTACTCAAAGAGGAATCTGTTTGACTGGATCTCTATCTCCAGTTATCTGAAAGAGAAACAGTATTCATCCACCGTTTGTTGTATCTGATTATCTAAAATAACATGATTCCTTTTTTTATTATTTGCTTTTGATAATTTCATAATTATAGTTTGTTGGAGTTTGATTATGAAATGAATGCTATACTTTCAAGTAGTTGTTTGATTATTTATATTGATCAGATCTACGTGCTTTACAAAGTCGTTTGTGGTCTGAGTATTCAAACTTTTGGTTTGTGAATAAACAGACCTTGTTAGTTTTCCGTATATTGTAGAATAATTTATTAAATATGTATTTATGTAATGAATAATTTTGTTTACTGTTAGACTAAGCGGTAGGCAATTCGAAATTCCTGTAACATATATTCATTAACTCATCAAACTATATAAAGTAATTAACATCCGCAATTTATAGACCGTAAGGAGAACTACCATGATAATACGAATTAATTCATTATAAAACGGCTTTCATGATGATTCGACATTCGTAAAACAGTTGGTCACAAAAACAGATCACAGTAAAATTCTACTGGTTCATTGTATTCTTAGATTTATTAGAAGTCATTTAGTGAATAACCACAAAAACTTGTGTAGATTGATATTCAAAGGTAAAATTGCACTGTTGACTGTACAGAATTCCAGTTGTAGCATCTCCGGTAGTCCTGGCAACATACAGACCAAAAATGGAAACCACATTTTCCCTTGATTCATGGATTAACATTGACGACAATAAGGCCAGAAAAATTGGGAATCATCTAGTTAGTGTTCCTACAGAAATATAATATTTAATTCGGTTCTATGAGACCGTATTCACCATCCTGATAGGAGATCTAAATGCTAAAGTCGGAGTGGACAACAAAGAATATGCAGATATCATGGGACGATATGGACTGAGAGAGAGAAATGAAAATGGGGAAAGGTTTGCAAATCTATGGGCATTCAGCAAATTGGTTATAGGCGACACAATATTCCTCCACAAACGCATACACAAAGCTACATGGATCTCGCCGGACCATACCACAGAGAGCCAGATAGATCATATTTTTATCATTGAAAAGCTGAGAAGGAAAATGGAAGATTTGAGAACCAGAAGAGGAGCTGACATAGCTTCAGATCACCACCTGGTTGTGGTTGCCAAGATGAAACTGAAGCTAAAGAAACACTGGACAAACAGCACTACAAAGGTTCAATACAGCCTTCCTTCGAGATACTAACAAACTAAACGAATTTAAGATAACTCTCAACAACAGGTTCCAAGCTTTACAGGATCTACTGAAAGAACAAGAAACTACGATGGAGGACAACTGGAAAGGGATAAAAGAAGCACTAACTTCAACGTGTCAAGAGGTTCTGGGTCGCAAGAATCATCATCATAAGGAGTGTATCTCTATGTAAACCCTGGACAAGATTCATGAAAGGAAGAACAAAAAGATAGCAATTAACAACAGACGAACAAGAATTGAGAAAGTCAAGGCACAAGCTGAATACGCAAAATCAAACAAGAAAGTGAAGAAGAGCATTAGAGCCGACAAGCAAAAATACGTGAAAGAACGAGCAACGATGGTGGAAATAGGAAAAGATTTCAACAGAGTGTTGCTGAACCGGATGAAAGACACAGTAGATGCCCAACATCGAAATCAACAGACTAGATTCCGTAAGGATCGGTAGTACACAGACCAAATCGCAAGTCTACGGATCATCGTCGAACAATCAGTTGAGTGGGACTCGTCACTATGCATCAACATTGACTATGAGATTGCTTGACAGTGTGGAGCGGAGAACATTATGGAAACTATTATGGACATTACGGTGTTCTTCAGAAGATCGTCAACATTACCCGGAACTCATACAACGGATTACAGTGTAAAATGGTGCATGGAGGAAAGCTGACAGATGCATTCCATGTAGGGACCAAAGTCAGACAATGCTTCCTACTATCCCACTTCCTTCAAGCGGTTGACTGGATTATGCAGACCTCGACATATGAGGGGGAGCACGGAATACAGTGGACATCTCAGAATCAATTAGAAAATGTGGAATTCGCAGATGATCTGGTCCTTCTATTCCATACACACGAATAAATGCAGATGAAGATAACTAGCGTAGCAGCAGCCTCTGCATCAATAGACCTCAGTATACACAGAGGAAAAAGCAAGATCCTCAAATACAACACGGAGAATACCAACACAATCACACTTGATGGAAAAACTCAGAAAGATGTGGAATATTTCACGTATGTGGGGAGCATCATTAATGAAAATGGGAGATCGGATGCAGATCTAAAGACGAGGATTAGCAAAGCAAGGGCCGCATTCATACAATTGAAGAATATATGGAACCCAAAATGTCAACTAATATCAAGGTCACAATCTTCAATGCGAACGTCAAGACAGTCCTACTGTACGTAGTTGAAACGTGGAGAACTACTGTAACCATCATCAAGAAAGTACAAGTATTTATAAACAGTTGTTTACGCAAAATACTGAATATCCGTTGGCTGTATACCATCAGCAACAGCCTACTGTGAGACTAAACCAGGTTCCAGCTGAAGAGGAAATTAGGAAAAGACGTTGGAAGTGGATAGGACATACATTGTGGAAATCACCAAACTGCATCACGAGGCAATCACTAACTTGGAATCCGGAAGAGAAGTGGAAAAGAAGAAGGCCAAAAAAACATACTACATCGGGAAGTGGAGGCAGATATGAAAAAGATTGTACAAGACAGGGTTGGATGGAAAGTGCCGGTGAGAGGCCTATGCTCCTCCACAAGGGATAACAGGCATAAGTTAAGCAAATCCGTACTCTCTATTCAGATCAGTGTCCTTTGATTTGTCAAGGCTGTATTGTTGGGACTACCTATTTATGACAGGAAGTAATATCATATAATAGGGTTGAGATAAACTCCAAATTAGAAGAGGTTTATGACAAAACACCTTGTTGTTTTCAAGGAAGTGAAAATATCCACAACAATGACCTTGTGTTCTAATTATGTTTCAGAAGATTCACATAACGTGAACTACGAAGCCAGGTTATTCATTAATTTATTGTTTTTATTCAGTAACAAAGGATAAAAGTAGTGTGGAAAAACTGAACATAGGGATTTTGAAAAGGATAATGAATCCGACAGGTTTCAAGCACTGCCAGCTCCAGACCTCGTTATTCATGCGCGTGGCTTGAGACGCTAACTAACGAAATATAGATTTTTGTGAGAACATCAGAGATAACTTGCTACAACGGTGGTTTCACAACTGATGAGTATCAAAATATCCACCTGTCAACTGAATAGACACTTAAATACCTCATATGGCAATTATTAATGCAGTATTATAAGCTTTTAAAATATCTGAACACTACTGAGTAAGACTGGTTAGCTATGTTTCTGTGATGAAATTTTGTTTTTGTAGTACATGAGATTTCCGAGATCAATGAAATTAGACTTATGTCAGTAGAACTGGTCATAAGTAGCGTTTTTGAATCATGGTGTTATGGTGAATGATTACATATCAATGGAGCCGAACATAACATACAAAAAAGACGGGAATAACCAAGGGTACAAGTTGTCACAGTATACGGCATATTATATATATATATATATATATATATATATATATATATATATATATGGCTCTTCCCAGTTTACCTAAATTTGCATTTACTTATAATATTATTGTAAAATCCCAAAGCCATAGTCAAAATGAATTGATGAGTAATTTCAATATTTTATTAGCGTAATCATCTGTCAGTATAACAACCAATTTTATCAGTGTTTCTTCGTTGATTAAAAGAAAGTTGGATCAGATTATTAAATAACAGAATATATATAAAAAAGCTCCCTGTTCAAAATAACAAGGATAATAATATCACAATAGCCTGTTAGTGGATTGATATTACACACTTTTCTGTTGTAGGTCTTCTAAAATTATAACATACTGACCAATCATTTACGTTACAGGAAAGTGATTGGGGATACAATACAGTTAGTAAAATTAATACATCATGCTTTTACATACTAAAAACAACTGGAAGTGGTTCTCCGAAAACAATTACTAAGAACATAGTTGAAGGCATGAATCAATTGAAGCTAGACCACCAAGGAAAACCTGGAAGCACTGGCCTTCTAATTAGTAAGAACATTTTTGTTGATGAAATGATATTTCTAAATATCATAATGTTTTAGACACAATTGCTGACCAAACTGTCAAACAAGAATCTATTTTTTATAAGCAGAACTTTGTATCCAACGAAAATTCCGCCCATGAGTTAATCAGTACGAGAGATAGAGATATTCAAATGAATAACTACCAGCTATTAGATAAGCAAATTTAAACATTTTGATAAATCTATTATGGAAACATGCGATTTAACATAATATAAAAGCTAACAATATATCTAAGCCACATTTCATGATCTGACATATACAAGTCCCCCTAGAAATGGAAAACCGAGCAAAAGTACGATTTATAAATCATGATTTTTTTTTGAAAATTGTACTAATATATTTTTCAGCAGTTTGGATAAAAAGATCATATATATATGTACGTAATCAGTTACGAAATTACAGATATATATCCCTTTATTTGTATATATGTATAGAAGTGTAAACATTTGAGTAAATAACATAATTATATATATATATATATATATATATATATATATATATATAAAATTGTACTTAGGTATAATACGTAAAAGTAGAACATGGAAGGGAAAACCTAACAGCCATCATCAACAACAAAAATGAGGCAAATTAACAACTGATCAGAAAAAAAGAAGCAAACAAACGAACAAACAAAGAAATACATTTTAACAAAAATTGACTGAGCTCAAAATAAGACAGTGGCAATATACTACCACTACCTCCACCACCACGTCTGATTCATACATACATGGAAAGTATAAGCAGTTGAAAAATGCAACGAAACATTTAGAAAAAAAAACAAAAGCAAAAACCAAAAAAAACAGAGTATAAATAAATCAAACAAAAAAATGTATTACTAAATAATAAATTTATTACGAAACGGAATTATAATAAATATGCACAAGGTTATCATCACCACTAATAGGTATTGTGTTATTATCATCATCAGCAGTATTGTAAATGGTGTACAGTTTTATACAATAACGTTAACTATACTTGTTTTGTGCAGAATGTACAAATTCCATTTGTTGAATATAACAAATTCAATCATTAGAAGAAAAAAAACAGAACACAATAATAGAGATCAAGTGAAATAACATGAATAAAGAGCATTAGTTATCATTTATTATACAATAAGTGAATATTCAATGGAATAAATAGATAAATTGTTTTACAAATGAAAAAGAAGTGGTTTGAATATCTCGGAAATAAAAGCTGTAGAGTAGGTTGAAATACTTAACTGAACAGTCAAACAAAAGGCAGACAAAGAAATTAACATTTGATTTCTCATGATGTACTGATCACTGTTTAACTTCTCAACGACTAGACTTTAAAACAATAACAAAATTAGTAATAGAACGTCTGTTAAATTATCAACTAAATTATACATAAACAAATAATAAATATATGGGATAAGTATTACATTGAGAGAAAAAAATGCTGTTATATAACATAAACAAGTTTGAGGGAGAGAGTATTCCAGAGAAGGAATATACACAATAAGGTTATTCAACTTAATTGTTGGTAAATATTTATTTAGAGAAAGTTACCAAACACACTTCATAAGAGAAATTAGTGAGTTCATAGCAAAGCCACTGGTTAAAAGATTAAATGCGCTCCAACTATTTTTCTTTATCATTAGTCGTAAAACAGGTATGAGTGATGAACTACATATCCATAGAAAAAATATATATAATGTATGAGAGAGAGAAATGAAAAGAAAGCAGCGAATACCATATCGAGGTAGTTGTTCTAAAGAACAGTACACCTGAATTATTTACTACAGCTGCACTGTAGGTTAACAAATCACGTAAACCTACATTCATACTAATATAAACAAAAGACTATGCATCAACAAAAGGTTCAACCGGAGTTAAACACAACACATATGAGAGAAAGTAAATGTGTCAAGGGACATAAGAAAAAAAATCACATTATTACATTAGTACAAAACATTATAATGCACAAACAGCAAATACACAAAAATAATTTGGAAAAACGTCAAGAAAATTGCAATGAAACATAAAGATATCCAAAAAATAACAAACAAGCAGACATGTCTATTCAACAAAATAGGTTATGTACATATGCATATATATATATATATATATATATATATATATATATATATATATGTCTAAGGAAGAAATTTCATTATTTTCACACAAACATAGTACGCAAAAAAAAACAAAACACTACTACCAGAGTTGAAACATTATATATCATTGTGGTGGATAGGAATATGAAAAATTATTTATACACCTATACGATTGTGTACCGAATTAACAGGTGGATGATTGATTTTAGTAAGGTGATCACAGTCTGTTCCGACAATACTATTATTATTATCAGTATTTGTTATTTGAGAATGCATTGAATTTGTGTCATTAGACTGTTGATTTGATAAGGAAACTGTAGAATTGTCTACCAGAGGATTATTTGAATGGATCGATTGGAAATTCGACTCTGAATAATAATCTGGTCTTAGCTGTACTAAGTGCATTTTATTAGGCTTACGACGGCTAGATCCACTAAGAGTAATAGTTGATTTGTTTTGTGATTCAAATACAGGTGTATTAGATATTTGAATAGCTGGGAAGGGATTACATAAGCCAGGGACATTTTCATGAGAACTATGAACCGAAGAAATACCATTGATTTGTAATGGATATACAATAAGAGTATTATTATCATCAACACTATCATTAAGCCGTAATATTTTAGCTGGTCTTGATAAATCAAAACTATCATCGCTCAACTGGTAATCAATTGAATTGTGGAAAATGTTAGTTGGTATTTTGGGTAAATCCACATCATCATTATCAAAAACGCTAGAATTTCCATTCACTTCTTCACTCTCATGGTTGTTGGTCCTATCTTCTTCTGTTAAATTCCCTGCTGTTCTGTTTGGATTGGTGGCTTCGCTTCCATCTGCGATTCCAACATCTTGAGTAGAAATCTTGAGTAAAATGAGAAAAGAATTACTTAAGTAAGAAATCTCTCTCGTAAAAAAGACAAATAACACGAAATTATCCTTTAAAAAGATAATATTTTACTACCAACTTTTTGAATTGTGATCGAACCGTGTTCGAACGTATTAATAAGCAACTCGCGAAAACAGAAATTTGTATGAAAGTCGACACAATGAAGGTTATTATTAAACTTATAACCCAACAATATTTGGTAAAATACAGTACCAAGAAACATATCATGCATATATATATATATATATATATATATATATATATATATATATATATATATACTCACCTTGTGATTTAAATCAAGTAAATTTCACTATTCAGTAGTGTGAATGTGAGCTTATTTTTTTAGTACAAATTTTATTATGACAATTATTGTTTGAAGCTTAAACAAAGTAGTTGGACACATACAAGCGCATCAAAAAAAATTTTGGAGGGAAGAAATAAGAAAATAAAAGGGGCTAATTTATTGAAAATATATTTTAAACTTAAAATGGGTCAACCCATGATGCATTTAATATAAATATTTACCGACTAAAACTGTTATACGCCCTAATTATTACGTAACAAATCATTATGTGGATAAAGTCGCACATAACTTGACTAAAATTATTGAGTTTCATAGCTGCTGTGAATACGAAATAATAGTACTTTAATGTGGTCAATCAGCCATATGCAACGTAGAACCTGGCATGTGTACATAGGCTCAATTCGCCATACCCATTAGCACACCAAAATGAAGTTGTTGGGGCAAATCCCAAAATAGTAGAGGTAGTAACAGTATGTGTGGTGGTTGAAAAGATTAGGCTCTGAAAATATGTTCCGAGGAGATGTAAATCAGTGAATTTAGAAGCATGAGATCCAGAGGAATACAAAGGATGAGTAAACCAGTCCTATTGTGAATAATTTTGAGCTATATCACTCAATCTCCAACCAATAATCACGATAATAACGCGGACTCTAACCAAGCAGTATGCACCTACCCTCGTAACTCAATCTAACAGTGTGTCTCCATCAACTAATGACATGTCTTGGTTTGGTCGCCCCTAACTTTATTCCAAACTTTTACACCAGCTGTCGTTGCGCATTTGGGTAGCTGATGGCTGAGGGTACGTAATACATGTCCCAATCATCTTAATTTGCAAATATTAGCTGAGTCATCAGCCGATCTGCAATTCTTACCTAGTACTCTGCGTCTAACCTCAGAATTGCTAACTCAATGGTTCCAATATAAGCGAACAGTGGCTCAAAGGGATCTATGATCGAGTACTAGTAATCTCTAATAAAAGTGGTTTCAAATTAAATCACTGAGTCAATAGTACATAAGCCAAAAACCAGGATCAATGCGCTACTCCTAAAAAAGTGTGTTTAAAAGCAAGTCAAATTAAACAGTGCTAATCACTATATATAATGAAAATTAGGGTTTAGCATGTCTATTTGAACAGATTACAAAACCAGTTAAAGCCTAAAACAAATGTGTATTTTTTTGCCGTATACACTAACATTTCAGTGAGGGGTAATTTATTTAAACCAAATACTCAATTTTAGAAAAAATACCATGATTTTTTTCTAATTAGAAGATTTTTGGCACCTAATAAAAGATTTTAGGGATTACTGAAATGTTACTTGATGTAGGCCTCGTCTCTGTAGGTTGAAAAACAATTTGAAATGGCTTTAACATTTATACGAAACATGAATATACATAGATCTCCTGATTACTGTAATGTAGAGAGTGTGATTTAATTTATCCTTATAATTACGGTATATATGTAATACACTAAAAATGTTAAGAAAAGATAATTTTAATGAAGGATTTTGGCTACAGAATACCTAAAACTCACAACGCACAGAAAGTCTATTTTAGAATTTCCACTTGGTATGACAGTCGACTAAGTGATTTAAAAGCTAGGCGTTCACGCGTGAGATTTTTTTATTGCTGAACGAACTAGTTCAGAAAAAATCGTCAGCAACTATGAAAAACCAGTGATTACTCTAATAGCTTTTGGGGCAAATAACAGTGAGAATTATGAATAATTAATCTGGTGGTTTATGTAACTACTACTCGAGTCAACTGTGTTAACGTATTCAAATATACTTTCCAAATTAACTATGCCCGAAAATGCGCTGGTACGGCCGAGAGTGGGGAGAGTCCGCTCTCCTTCTAAAAATGCTCTCACATGGCCTCGCGTATATAGCCTCTGTCAGGGAAGTCCTACTCACTGCCTTCTCGTGGCATTACTGTTGTTTACGAAATTGGAAGGACGAAAAGCAAGAGTCCGGCGCTTTAACCGGGTTGGTGGACACAGAAAACCCACCTAGGGGAGTTGGAAAACTCTGATTCCAAAACGATGGTGCACATGGGCTCCAGTATCCTGAGGGAACACATGACGCGTGAATCGATCGTTGGTCATCGGCTACCATGGGATTTCATCTCCTCACGATGCTCCACTGCCTTGTGGATCAGATCTTTAGGTCAAACGCTCTGGGTGTGGCCCCCTAAGAAAACCACCTGCTTCGGTTTGGGCACCTGGGTAGTATCACAGCCCTCACACAAATCAAATGAAATTTGTGTGGCGCATATATATATGGTGCCCCTTTGTACGAATACTTATGTGTTTAAATAAATAAATAACTATACCAGAAGGATAGAAGTGTTGCTTTCTTTGTCTTTCTCTGTCTTTGAAAAATAAACATTGTGAAACTTAACAAGTCAAATCTCATAAAAGTAATATCGGCGAGGCTATAATTTATAGACGAACTAACCATACTTAAGATAGCATATCTTGAATTTTGGTGCGAAATTCATTTACTGATATGGTTAAACACCATTTTAGAATTATAGCTGATGTCAGTTAGTGATGAAAACATCAAATCTAATTCCTAACCCTAACGTTCAACTGTAAATCCTAATTTCTCACACTAATCTATAACACTAGTGTGTAGGTGAATATTCCAAGGTTGTCAAAAAGTTATAGTCTCACCAATAATATCATTACATATTTTTTTCCAACTCCGCTTGTAAATATAAGTAACTTTCCAGGATAATCTGTAATAATGATTGATATTCCTGTCCATGTGACCTACAAGTACTTTCCAAATGTATTTTATTCATCTAAAAGAATGATGTAACTATTTTTATTTTATACTGAATTTCGATTACAAGATGTCACTGAGTTGCAAAATAAGGCTAAATAATAAGCAAAAGGTAAGGTCGACAATAAAATCTTAGTTATCAAATTATTTACAATGATATTCAGTGTATATGTGAAAAACTACGTTTGTCATTACTGTACCTTAGTTCACAAACTCAAAAAAAGTTTGCTATTTACTAAATGATTTTGATTACCTTTGACAAACTTTTATTTACTGGATGTTTGCTTGGACTGGAAGAAAAATGTTCAGGACGATTAAAATTGACTTCTCGATGGATAGTAGGTTGATAAACCTGAGACGCAAACTGGCCTGAGGGGCGAGGTAAACCAACAGCTGATGCACGACGAGATCCAAACTGACTAAGGTCCATTTCAGACAGTGGCTTAATCACTGTTCCTTTCCATTTCATTTTAGCCAAGTGAAGTAAAACATGATTCGGTAATAGAGTGTTATCTTCACGACTGAGGCGGCTACAATGCATAGCAGCAGCTTTGTAACGTTCTGGTACTTTAGCATGTACACCTAGTATGTGCTTTCGAATGTCACCCATTCCATGTGGTGAAGATGAGGAACAACCAGAGCAGCAGAAATATCTTCTACCTCGCCGTCTGGTAATATACACCTTTAGTGAACTGTAGACACCCATTTTAGCCTGTAAAATAATAAACGTTACATTTATCTGTGATTGATATTGTAAAAACTATGAAAAAAATAGTAGAAACCGTGAAAAATACAAAGATTTTCACTTTTTGGAATAATAGTTATCAATAATTATTCCATTTTAAATAAATATGGTGCAGCAGCTGTGCAGGGATTTATACAATAATCTGCTTGTCAACATTTTCGATCGATCGAAATCGATGCTTATATGAGTGATTTGAGTGTTAAAACACTCTGTAACTATAGAAGGAAGATATAGAGTGATTAAAATATTGTTAACGAACAAGTTTAACTGTTGGACTGACTTGGATGGAAAGAATGGTATTATGTAAAACAATGAAAATACAAGTTTTTCTTCGATTCAAGATTATTCTGATGCTAAAGTACCAACACTGTTAAAAAGTTTAATTTATGCAAATACCATGATAAAAGCAAACAACAAGTTATACAAACCTCAAGAACCGGAAAATAGTTAGGTGGACAGTAGCCTTGTACTAAAGTTTTTAAAGCTTCGGATGAATATGGAAGATCAATTACACGTTCCACTTCCTCTGCACCAGAAGCCTGGACAGCATTTAATTGTGCAAGTGGATCTTCCACTTCTTTCTGCATCTTTTTAGGATCAACATCTGAGCCTTCTTTGTCATCATCATTTTCATTACCGTCATATTTAGTAAGTGAATCATCATGACAAATTGAACCGCTTGCTGCACCGGTATCGGTCCCTTCACTAACTGAGTCTGTTTCAGCAACATCTGTGATTAGTGTTCGAGGTGAAGATGAAACAGAGTGAATATTCATCGACGGCTGAAGTGCTGTTGTAGGCACAGAAGGATAAGGAGCCAATTCTTTCAAAGGTTTTGCGAAGCTAGATGGTGCTGAACGACCATTCATACTAGTAGTGGTTACGTCAGGAGGACCAACATTAGGAAGATTATTAAGTTTAATGGGTCTGTCCATAGCCAATCGAAGAAGCATATCATCAGGATAGATTTGAAAATCATATTCCCTAGTAATACGAGAAGCCTGGCAACAAATGGTGATAAATACATTTGGAATACGAGCATGAACACCCATTACATGACGCCTACTATCAGCTAATGTTGCGGCGCGAATTTTACTGTCAGGTTGTCGAGTAGTGATAAAAAGGCGCCCACAGGGACAGCGGAAAGCTATAGTGCGATCATTACGACATATTCGGCTCATTTTGTAAGTTGAGTATACGCGCATTTTCGATACTATATCTTCTATATGGTGTTCAGGAGCACCAGAGGATTCCAACAAATGACGGAGAACTGGTTCAGAAAACGGCAAGGCAAGGTCAACAACTTTATCAGCGCCTTCTATTCCTGGTATAGATGGTAGTGAAGCTAAATCCACATTTGAGTTGGAAGATGCTATCGACTGTTCTATATTAGATGTAACAGGGGAACCATTGATGTGACTATCAGTTGATTGGATAGGACTCGTAGAATTAGGAGGATGAAAATCTGGAGGTACCGGAGGTCGAATTTTTACAGTAACTTTAGTTTGGGAACCCGGAACAACGGTAGTAAAATGAGAGACATACGAGTCTTGTGTACAAGACAAACTATTCAACGATGTAGCGAAAGTCGTAGAACTCTCAGAAGAACTAGGATGATTCTCATCAACTGGATTTGGTGAAGCATTTGGGCTGGTTGGATTATTTGAAACCAAACGTCTGTGTAAAAAATCTCTAGCGAGACGACTTAACTTTTCATCAGAGAACAAAGTAAACTCAACAGGATCCAAGCGGGATGCTTGGAGACAGTGGCGAAAATGTTTAGTCGATATGCCACAATGAGACCCCAATATATGCTTCCTCACATCAGCCAGAGCATGTGGTGATGAATAAGAACAATGGTTGCATTTGTACCTCCGAAACCCTCCGCGTGTGTCAACTATAACCGACAGACGACAGTACAACTGCATCTTTTGCTCCAGGAATTCTCGCGTAGCAATAGGAAGATGGGCAGTCAGTCTTCGTAAAACGCGTATTGAATATGGTAAAGGAATACGACGGCGCCCAATCTCGAGGACACGAGGCTTCATCTGACGCATAGCGAGCTGCTCTTGAACTTCCTGAAACCTCTCCTCACTTTTGGGGAGATAAGTAAAACGCAAACAATCTTTTAAATGTTCTCTGGGGACTTCCAGATGCACTGTAAGTAAATGTCGCTTAAAATCACCAAGACCGTATGGAAACACTTTTTCGCATTCTGGACAAACTGGGATACGACGATGATTCTCCTTCCCTAAAATCCGAACAAAGTAAGAGGAGAACTGCTTCATTTTTAAAACTAATGAATCTATCACATGAGGTTGTAATTGTGCACATAGTTCACTGCGGAATTTACATTCATCGAATGGGAAAGAAACTAAACCTTCGCAGCCACGAATAATTTCATCCGATGAAAGGTTATCATCAGCAAATTTATCTAGTGAATCTAAGGAGTCGCTGGACTGGGAACCCAATACATCGTTATTGTTGACTTGTTTACTATCTTGAATTGGATCTATAGATTCTGTAGACAGGATGCTGGGTTTAGGCTGAATTGGTATTGGAGATGATATATCACAAGCTAATGATTTTGAAAATGTACTGACTGAATTCGGAACAGCATTGTTTATGTTGAAGTTAGTCAAACCTGAAAGAGCTGCTGCAGCCATAGCAGCAACAGCTGAGGCTGCATCACATGCACTTAAGTTTCCAGCAGCGTTATTTATTATATTCATTGGTGAACTTGCTGGGATACTGGCTAAACTGTTACTAACTATCATACCGTTATTATTAGATGAAGACTGATCAATAGAAAGCGTATGAACATTGCTTGGTGGAGTTTGTTGAACTCGGCTAGTTAAACTCATTAACTTTGATGCAGTAGGTCGGGCCAAAGCTGCAAGATTCATAGGTGATTCAGTTTTCTCGGTATCATCTTCAGGAATTGAGGAAAAAGAAGGGAAAAAATCAAGAGCATATGTAGAGGATTCCGACTTCTGTTCAGTACTGAGAGATATATCAGTTGTAACCGGTTCAGAGTCATTATCCAGTAAAGAAACGCGTAAGTGTTCCCGATAGACTGATGCTTCCTTTAAACGAAAAGGTAAATAAAACTAGAGGATTTAGAACAAGCTTACTGTATAAAAAATAAGTATGAAGACTACAAAAATTTAATAAGACTTACTAACTAAAGAATTACACTAGATAAGGCTGAATGGTAAATACTACTATTATTCGTCTCCATTATCAAAAATAGACTGATTAACTCGAAACTAAAATTCAGTGGTATGGAATTAACTGTTTATAGGTGGTGAAGCACCATAAGTAATATCCTTTAATCCCTAACTTATAACCACTAATAAACCAAATATGTTGGAAGTTTTATTTATTTTATATCGAAGCCACTGTTAAGTTTCAGTTCTGAGGATATGAATAATTAAGACATGTGTAGAGAATGGATCGATATAAACGGTTGGGAAGGAAAGTATTAATTACTCCTTGTTGTTCAATCTGTAAGGGAATAAAAAGATCTTTCTACAAGCTAACATTTATTCAACGAAATGCGAATTACTTTGGAATTTGTCTAGAAATCTGACATTATTTCCAATTTTAACGGAGACTAAGGTGATTTAGATGACTAGCATATATGATGAAAATAATAAGATACAAAAAACCTGTAAACTAAGACGCAGTTGATGTGATGTAACGAACAGTGCAACACAATGTCCGTTTTCTCTCATCTAAGACTTCTCATCTGGATGTACCCGATCACAGTATTGGTGTTCATACTGGCACTCGACCCCAGTACCTTTCGCTTCAAACGGCGACGGGTTATCTACTGAGTTACTGAATCTAAATAACCAATAACTTGTTTAATGAGCACGAGGTTTACATTATTATTAGTAATGGTTTGAATTATTCCGATCAGTCTTGTTGGCATGTGCGCATCCTCTGTGTGAGTTGCTTCAATGTAGGTGACGAGTCCCAAACATGATTGAACATGTGTTTTGGATTCTACTACTAGCCACAACTCATTTATTCTAAAAATATGCGACAAAATGGACATATCGAGGCAATCAGCATGAGATGTACATATGCCGATAGAGACTGATCGATATTCAGTCCTAAATAACGTGGTAATTTAAACAACCGCTAATATGTTTCATTTAAAAGCTATTATAAAGAAGGATGAAACTAAGTCTTGACTTAATGGAGATTACGAAAGTTGGATATCTAGAAAAGTATTGAAACTATTTAAGTTTGTACAATCAAATTACTAGACCATAGAAAGAGATTCAGTCCTATATCTGAACAGTCTATCGTGTTTACTCAACAAGTTATATTTTAACAGCAGTTACGCTTTCACCTCTAACGGTTTCAACAAACAAGTATAAAAATGGGTACATACATGAAATTTCTATAAACGTGGATGTATGGCATTATTTACCGACTGGAAAGGAAAGCTTTCCTACCAGCTAATCATTTAGCATACAATAATACTTGTAATGGAATCTGAATTTTCGTGTGTATTTACGAGCGCATGTTAAGAACAGATAATTAAAAGGCATGGAAGTTATTAAAACATCGATGTTAAAGAAGTAGTCTCCTTTTCCAATATATTTAGGTGTAGATACAGTTATCGGGTCAATAAATGTAATAAACCTTTATCGCTAGCAGAGTTGATTTTTAAGGAAGCATATACATGACATCAGAGAGTACCATTTGTTATGGGGAAACCGAACGAGGAAGTTAACAAAGAATAGACGCAACCACTTTGAAATCTAATGATTCTGAAATGAGAATTTATTTTTATCAGAAGGGGGTTTTTGTGGAGATTGTAGTAATTTAATAGTTGAGTTTATGAGTCAATTAAAGCTAGACCACCATAGAAAATCTGGAAGCACTGGACGGCCGTTTCGTCCTAGCATGGGACTCCTCGGCAGTGCGCATCACGATCCCACTCGCAGGACTCGAACCCAGGACCTTCAATACAACTCATGAAATAAAACCTGACAACTAAACAACTTACCTTGGGATTATGAGAATAAGTAACATGTTCCGCAATTAATTTTTGCTCTGTAGATACCACCTGACATTTCGAACACCAGTAAATATGACAGCGATAAACTAGAGGTAGTACTTTCTCAGATTCTTGGCAACGATTACGGAAGTATGCCCTTATACCTGTACAGGAAGCAGGATGCATCAGAAAATAAATCCACCGAACAGTTGTAAGATCACAATAAGGACAACGAAGTAGAAAGACGAATGGAGAGGACATATCTGCAAATATCTTGTTAACAATAGAGGCCTGATCAACTACAGTCAATGAGGAAGTGCAATCATATTGTGAGGCATTATCTAACTTAGCAACAATTGTAGCAAGATGGTTACAAATTAACTGAAATATAGATAAAAAGCAGAACAAGTTCGAGAACAAATATCAAAAATCAGTTTGCTCAGTAATAAACAGCAAGAACAAAATAAAACTAAAGAAAATAGCTATATATATAAGCTGTGATAGTACAAAGTTTGAGCATTTATTTCAATATTTTTGGATGGAGGGTACATGGTTAAAACATTTAACTATCGATCTCTAGATTGCAATTACTATAAATAACGCTCTACCTAACTTCAGTTTTGGGGGCCAGACATTCACAAACCTTTAAATAAAGTGTGACTTATAACGGGATACACAAGTCTGTACTTGGTGAACCAGTTGGTACATATTTCAGTAAACCAAAGGGTAAAATGAACCAAAATTTCCAAATATATGTCCATTTAAGTGTACAGAAAGCGGTTACTTAATTTACGAAACTATAACGAATACCAATAATGAGTAATCACATGCTTAACAGGGCTGTTTAGAAACTTACAATATCGTTCAAAAAAACAAAGATGAAGCCACAAACAGACGTACAGTAAACACACCAAATAATTCACAGAATATTAAAAAAAAATAGTAGATAGCTAAAACTTTACAGCACTGTAGGGGGGGGCAGCGGATACATATGCGCCACATAATGACAAGTAGAATGGGAAGAGATAAAGAGTAAAAAGTGTGAATAAAAGGAAAAAACAATAACGACCACAAATTAGTGTATGGTAGTGAAGAAATAATAGTAATGGGAAAACAGAAAAGTACAACCAGAAAGAATTCTTCAGTCAAAGAAGCTACAGCCAGTTTTTATGAGGAAAGTAAAAGAAGGTTACAGCAGGCACGCCACTGGCTTCTATTCTGAGCCATATCTGATAACGTTTCTAACCACCGTGTTACACTACCACTAGGACCCCAAAAAGGAAGTCATGGAAGACTAACAGAAGCCAGTCTTGTACAGCTTTCCTTCATACCACGACACTATGTCACATACTGACCACCTCTCCGTTTTATCCAACCACCACGTGGAATTCTCTGAGACGACATTCTTAGATTATGTCCAAGCCACCGAAGTCGGTGTTTCAAGATGGTGACACCAATTGGATTATTGTCCCTTCGCCCGAACACACGATACCGAACCTCTGCATTACTAACATGGTGTTGCCACTGGATGTCAGCAATCTGCCGGAGACAACGATGATCGAACATAGAGAGACGTCTAACATCCTTAACTCGGAGAGGCCAGGTTTCACAAGCATAGAGCAAAACTGCTCTCACCGACGGGTCATAGATCCGACCTATTACAGCCAGACTAACATCATGAAGGCGCCAAAGATGGCCCAGATTGGCATAAGCCGCTTTGGCTTTCAATATATATGTAAATCGAGCTCATCACTCACGCCACCATCAGCACTTATGCAGCCACCTAGAGACACGAATTTCTCGATTACTTCTATCTGCTCACTACCCAGGGTAAGCACAGAATCAGGATCCTGCCAGTCTTGTTGAAGTACTTCACACATACATTATATACAGATACTAATTGTCAACTGATTAAGCACAGATTGCATACCTTAAGTATCATCGCACAGTAAGGCTATCGGAAGTAGATTTATCACCGATAGTTGTTACAGAGACGATGTGAACCTTTTTTATAGATAGGGACAACTATCAACTTATTCCACGATGTCGGAACACTCTCTAACTCTCAAACCTTTTTAAACAACGTAGTCAGTTCCTTAACAAGAGAACCACCACCATCTTTAAAAAAGGACGAAGGTAAGTCGTTGGGATACGGTTAATTGAAGCGCTTCAGGAGTTGGAGTTCCTTGCGGGCTTCCGCCTCATTTGGTGGATCAGTTATCACATCCCATCGAGGGCAGGACGGTCTGATCGATGTTTCTGGAGCAGCATACCAATTGAACTGCTCCACGCCAGCAGTAGCTGATCACGATGTGATCAATCTAAGTCCAGGCTTGAGATGCAGAGGGAGAATGCCAAGTGGCACATTCGCGGACTGTGCCGAAAGTTAGTGCTAGCCAGAAAAAGGTTGTGGTCTGCGCACAGTTGCAGTAGACGGTCCACGTTATCTGACCTGCGACCAACAAGTCCCCATCGGCCACCTAAACGATTCTCTTCTGTGACTAGACGCCAGACCTGAGCATTCAAGTCTACGGCTAGTACTACAATACCTGTCATATGCACTTTCTGAAAAAGAACAGTTAACTGGTGGTAAAATGCATCCTTGATTGTATTCGGGCTGCAATCTGTCGGGGCGTAAGCGGGAATGACGAAAAGACATCGATTCTTACACAGACGTTTTCTTACTTTGGTGGAACTTTCTAATCTAACAGCACATAACCGACTGTTAGTGGGGATCAAATCAATTAATGCTGTCTCAGCTCTAGCGCTTAGTGCGACACCAACGCCAAGTGGACCAGACGAAGATGCGACAGAATCCCCTGGACAAACGCACATAAAACAAGCCTTTTGAAGCGACAGATGGAGAGCAAATTTGTAGTACTTCACTAGAATCTTGAATACGGGTCTCCGACAAACAGTAGACGTTGACATTAAAACTTTTTAAGGACATAGTCAGCCCTATCTGTTGTCCGATCTGCATTAGTGTGCGAACATTGAGTTTCCGCCATGGGCAAGCTGGTGTATAAGTTGAAAAATGGGAGTACATAGAGGAAGATAAGTGACGTAGTATATAGAAAAACAATAATAGTAATAATACTAAGACAGTGAAGCAACTTAAAGAGATGCAGTCCCATGGTAACCGACGACCAACGATTGGTTTATACGCCATTTGTTCCCTCAGGATACTGGAGCCCATGTGCACCAACGCTTCGGAATCAGGGTTCTCCAACTCCCCTAGGTGAGCCCTCCGTGTCCATCAAACCGATTAAAGCGTCGGACACTTGCTTTTCGTCCTCTCAATTTCATAAACAACATCCTCGCCGCAAGAAGACAGTGAGTAAGAAAATATTTCTGTATAAGTGGAGAGCAACAAGTTGCAATTAGCAATCTACAAATACATTATTCAAAGAACTAAACTAGTCTATGAAAACATTTTTTTCCGATCCCAAATCAAAACATGGCATCAGTCCATGAAGTCACTGACAATTGAACTGAGCCATGTTAATAGGTGTAGATTATCTCGTTAGGGTCCGTGTGATTATCGTAGCCAGTGGTTAGACTTTGAATGACATGAGCCAAAATAGTTTGCAATGGCGAAGGTGTACCCAGTTTTCCCCTAATTACTGAGCTTCTGAATTTACCACAACTTATGTTTTTACATCACCGATCCATACTCTCTTACAATCTCCACTCATACCATTACTCTTATTTTTTATATATGCATCTTACCCCTTTTCTCTTCCCATTTTCATTGTTTTGTGTGGCGCATACATATCTGGTGCCCCGTTGCACCGATATTTAAATAAATAAATAAATAAAAATCTCTCCTATTGTGGAATTCGGTCTGGAAATTTGAACCGATGTACATATGTACCAAGTTCTATGTAGAGACTGACACCTTTTCCATATAGCAAAACCAACGAACATAAATATTGCATGACTACGACATACGTTTAAAACGTTGTTGTGAAGTACACATTCCATAGAAATTGAAAAAAGCTTACCTCTGTAGTTTCGCCAAATAATTGAAAAGAAGTATTTTTTTTGAGATCAAGAGAATCAGTATGTTTTCGTCGAAAATGATCTAAGATAAGTGTTCGAGATGGTGATTTCACAAAGCAACCGGGGAATGTACAGTGTACAAGTGAGCATAGATTTAATTTAATATGTTCTCCCCACTCCAACAATGTAGAAAATTTATCCATGCATTGACTGCATTGCAATTTGGAGGTCTCAGATGAACTACTATGTTGAGTCTCCCAGTGAATCTGCATATGTTGAAAACGATTAGTGCTGAATTCATGAGAACACTGAGGTTTAGATGGACAAGAAAAGATTCTCGGCGATTTTGAGGAGGAAGGAGTTAGTAAGTGCTGGGAAATGTGAATCATCAAATAATTCCGATGAACTAAGGAGTCACAGTAAAGGCATAAATGGTTTTCATCATTTGAATGATACTTCGTTAAATGTGAGACAAAAACTTCGGGATCAGAAGTACTTGAGTCAGGTTTATGAGATATATTTGATAGATAATTTAAATGGCCATCACTCAGCCCCTTGTCTTGTGAGCATATAGAACACGTAAAGCACCCTGAAGCACTTTCCAACAATTGGATATTTCGCTTTAAAGATGAATAGGTACGTTTTCTGTCGTAACTTCGGACACTCATTGTCAGTATGTTCTAAATAAACCCTGACATTTAATACAAAGAAAACGAAGTCAGAATTACAGTAGTACTGAACAAATGTTAATTACTATAGATTAATAAAAACAAATACTAGATAACGCGAGTTTCAGATGCCGTATGAGTTCACTTGAAAAGTAAAACATAATAATTGACTATGTACAGGAGTATTAGGTTTATTGCGTAAGACTAGGTGATAACACATGACATAAGCAGAGTTGTAAAATGGGATTTAAACAATTCTGAATCGCTGAGGAGATTATCAAACCTGTTGACTAATGGAAAAGCAAACAATGTGAAATCTCAGTCCATTGCAACGGTTCAGGCTATCAATTACAAATGTAAATATAATAATTGCCAGAGAACAAATGTACGTGGTAATGAGTGCACGGACTCGCTCTTAATGTTACGGCAATTAACTATATTATGCTAAGTATCTATAACTAAATGAAATACTTTGATACGTAAGCGAAAGTAGCGGATATGGTCTATTTTAGAAAATTCATTCTAAACCAATAATGGACATAGGATCCAGGATCTTGAGAAAAAGAGAGATATCTAAACCTGACTCGACTAAAGAAAGCCTACAATTATATCTCGTCCACCCACTTGGGAACCAAACCTTTCGTCAAAACATTTGAATGATTACCCAGAACGTCTAAGAAGTTTGTTTTCGGTGCTTGAACAGTGAAGAGCATTTCGTGTTACAAGTACCAGTAATTCCCAACTGTAAAGTTATGCTAAAAGACGTATCGATTTCATCTTGGTTTGTACAAGTGAAGTGAACTGACTGAAGACACTAAGGCTTTTACATCATCTTAATTTTCCAGTTATGTGACTGACCGCAAGAGAATACGCATAGCATTCATTGTAAAGCGGTCAACTATGTATGAGATATTGCATTGTTAGAATAAGTGATAATTAATACACATCTTACGACAATGAAGAGTAACGGGGATGTAATAAAAAAGTGTGGGTTGGTTAGTATACTTTGCATTGCTAACAGAAAAAAATCATCCGAAAAACACAATAAAATTAAGGAATGAAAGCGAGATAAATGCAGTGATAAGATATTGAAGCTGAAGGAAGTAAAGAATAAAAATATTTGGATGAATATCTTCCACAATCTTCAACTGCCAAATCTTATTATCTTAAATGTTCATGATCGACACATATACGTTGCAAATAGAGGCTATTCAATAGATTAGTACAAGTGAGACTGCATACCTAGCACAGCATAGATACATGAGGAATTATCGAATATTTTTTTTCAATAGTCACTGATCGGCAGTTACTTCTACAGATATTTGAATATATTATCAGACCATACCACATCAACAGCCACCTACTATTCGTCACTATTCTAGAAGACTTGTTGGTGAGACCACACTTAATATCAACACGTAAGCGATAAACAACGTAGAACCCGACATGTGCGTCAGCTGAAATTGCCACAAACCATTACCACAGCAGGATAAAGCTATCAAGACAAAACCCATAGCAGTAGTAGTAATAATATCAGTAGATTAGACATACAAAAAGTATAAGGGCATTTCGCCACCAGGTTCTAAGGGAAGACAAACAGTGGATGCCTGAGCCATTGAGAACAATCCTGAGAATGTCATTTGAAGTCTTTGACTACTGATCACGACAATTGCGCGGACCCCAACCAGATAATCTACACTTACCTACATGGCTCAGTTTGCGTGCATCTTCAAAATGAGAATGTAGAAAATTTAAAGTTTATCTATTTAACAATGCCTCAAATTGTAGATGAATAAATAGCAGAATACAGAATCATTGGTCAATTGAGCAACTACAGAAATAAAACTGTCAGGATGACTATGAGCTAGATTTAATACAGAAAATAATAAATAACAAGAGGCGGAAACTGTGGGCAGACCTTTAGGTCAAAAGCCCCGGGGTGTGGCTCTCTGAGAAAACCACCTGCTCCAGTTTGGACACCCATGTAGTATCACAGTTCTCACACAAACCAATGAAAACTACTACTGGTCTCATTGTTGTTGTGTCGCGCATATGTATTTGGTGCCTCCTTGTACTAATACTTGTGTTAAAATAAATAAATAAATAGGTAGACAACTGAGTACCTGCAATTTGCAATAAATTAACGATATTCACTCAGTAGTCTTGACACAAGCGAGCGTAGTTACGTCAGCTACTCGAAAACCATGCTTAATAGTTATAAACTAATACAGACATTGTTGCAGAGTGTACTTCTTTGTTTGGTGTACTTTGCAAACGTTTAGTGAAACTATAAAAAAGTCATTCCCGTCGACTTTAACGTCTATTTTGATAAACTATCGGCATTATAAAGTGGTGCAAATTAACGATGGGAATTTACACTAGCCAAAGCATTTTTATTCAAAGTCAAAGAATTAGAACATAATTGAAATTCCCTTAAACTGATACAATCAAAACGTATGATAAATGTAAACACTTTGTCAATTCCCCCTGAATGAAGTGCTACCCAGCCTTGATTTGTAAAGCAATTCTGATTTATAAGAAAATACGGTAGTCTAAACGGAGACTATGTTTGCTGCACACGCATTACAAATGCTTGTAGCTTAAAATAACGATCTGTTTGAGTATATATAAGCCATTTAAACAAGTCAGTTTTTGCGCCACGTATTCACTTACATGCAACCAGATTTATAGGCAAAAAACTAGAAATAGGGGCTAGATAGAAGACAAACTATGATTACAACCAGAAACAAAAAGTATATGAGTCAGTTAAAATGGACAACGTAAACAGCAGACCTACGTACACCAATCATTTTTATTAACATTCATAGAGAAAATTGAATTTTTACAACGATATTTATTGCTTAGAACACTAGCAGTCAACATAACGACTAATTCTTCTTAAAGTAAGAGAATTCACTTACAACTAGTAAATATGCAATTAGGGATCAACATAAAATCCGAAAAGCAACCTCGGAGGTGGGCACTTGTTTAATCTGACAAATGAATGACACTCACAATCCCTGATAAAACAATATCACTATTAACAAACTTTTAGCCATGAAGGATGAGTGCGTCACCTAAATTATTTGACCGCTTAAAAAAACTGTAATGTTCGGAGGGAATAGATCACCTGACAACCAGTCTGTTTGAAAAACGCAAGTACGCCAAAAACATTAACAGAAATAAGAAACTATACCTTTCGGTGAACCGATACGGACATTAAAACTTGAATGAGCAAAATACTAGACTGACTTAAAAAACAGTATAACACTTTAAAGAGAATTAAACACACTTTTAAAGTCACGTGAAAACTGTTGGTCTGATTTTTGAAATGTTGGGTACAAGTACAGTCCTCCAAAAAACCATTTGATAAATCCCGCTTTTGCAATCCTAATAAGCGGTCGTAAAACGCGCTTTTTTGACTCGGCCAAACAAAAACGGGACAACTCGATACTATTTGAACCGCTATGACTTTTAATTAACAAAATCAACTTATATTGCAATTATGCATCATTTTTTATTCATATCTTTATTTTGATCGTTTGTTTTGGTTTGTACGTTACTTCGACGATTATTGTTCCCTATTATCGTTGTCAATGTCTGCTGCGTTGAAGAGTTGGAATTAGGATTGCTGTTAGTTTCAGTCTTTTTCACGTGTAATATTTTGGCATTTTCATCTCTTGACATATGATTTACTTCTGTTTACTGTTGTTAGTTTATCAAAATAATGATCTATATTTCACTTGCTCACGGATTGTAACATGCAAAATATGAAAACCTCTCATTATCCAAATCAATCATCTACTTGTGTTTTGCGAAAATATTGTCTTCCTACATTCACTCCGTGTTTTATAGAATGTCATCTGATAAGTTTTAACTGATACTCTCATATTTCAGTAGGTCCAGTGGTATTCCATTCAGTGTTAGCTTTCAATTTTTTTCGACCAGTCCAGCTTCTGTGTTAGGTCTTGCTAGTCGAGTTAGATTTCGACTTAGTTTGTTAATAAGTATATTTTCACGCCAGGACTAACACTGGCCATCAAATCCCCTGTTTTTTCCTTTCCAAACTGAAACAATCAATTCTCTGCCGATCTTTTGCATCATCATTATTATCTAGTAAGAACAAATCCGATGTTCTTGTATCTCTTTCGCTTTGCAATTTTCTATAGGCATTAAAGCTTATTACAAACATTCCGTCATTTAAGTATCTCTGTCAGTTTGATTTTGACAGCAGAATATACGGATCATCATCTGTTAGTTTCAAAACGTTTGAATCTAGGATAACATATGATTTCATTAGTTCTTTATTTTTCTCAACACAACTCCTTATTTCACAACCTTATACTGGAAGGTTCGGTTCGGATTTACGTTTAGGAATAATAATTTCTTGTACATGTGAATTGTTCATACAAGCAAATCGCTTGTTAAACTTTATACCTCCTCACAATTCGCTTTATCTGCTTCTTTAAGAAATGAATTTTTACCTCTTTTTAGCCAATAATGGAACACAATTTCTCATCGCATGGTAAAGTTGGTGTATTCAGACTTCAGTAAGTATGGGTTAACCAAAAATAGTAATTTTGATCTATTTCTTTCCAGATTCTTCCAAAGTTTCGGAATGTCCTCTCGTTAAAAACATATCACTTTGCTACTTGGTTGTTTTGTTGGTGTTTTCCCTCCTAAAAAAGACCAAAAAGCCACATGGCACTCGTCAATAAAGTAAGTATTTTGATAACTTAGATGTCCTTGTGATTAGATTCAACCTTGTCAATCTGTCCCACCTACTAGACACCCAGGAAAGCTAAAAAGAGTTGGGTCTCTTGTGGAATTATTTGATTTCTTCGTGTTGAATGAAGGAAAGGTTATTGATACCGTGTCTGTTAACACCTTTTTATATACCTATCGCTTATTTGCTGATATGGAATTAGTTTTGGAAGTTGTAAATAAAAAGCAAGTATGACTTTCTATAACCTGTATAATAATCCGTACAGATTTTGGGATACATGTCTTTCAAGCCTAATACCTACCTCTTGGAAAGTTGGGATTATTTCGTAAGTCTCTTTTGTGAATGGTCTGCCTTTTTAGTTTGCACATTCTCTTGCCTTTACCTTTCACTATGGATTTACGTACTTCATCTTTTATAATGTGACTCACAAAATTTACCATGCGTTCTCAGCCTGCTAATCAGAACACCTGAAGGATTAGACGGGTAGCTTACACTACTAAGTATTATTCAGGCTCTAAAGCTCGTGTTATTACATACTTAAAATACAAGACTATGACGTCCCATGAAGATATATCATATTATGTGCAAATCTAGGATATTCACAATATAAACCTGGACAACGAGTGTATAACTGATTAAAAATATTTTGAGAATGGAGAAAATATGGGAATAGATAATGGGTAAAACTGAAGGATGCAATTAAGGCGACATTGAAATACCGCAAAGCAATTACTTGCTTAATATGTATTCGCCGAGTCGCTGGAGAATATCGTCCAAACTTCCTCATTCCTATTTACCCAATATTAGCAAAATCTCTGGTAGATAGTATTTTCAACTTTGCAGTAAATATTTGATTTTTCAAGCATTGATTTGCCTACCGGATATGGTTAGGATTTAATAAATTACCAACATTATCAAAAAATATGTCACCTGTTGTTTTGACGAGGTATCTGCATATGTTAAAACTGAAGCTGTACTTCGGATCCCTGGATTTGTCAGATATTTGGTACATATTTGACATCATTCCTACCTTATATCTTGTTAATTCTACAAAGTTCCTTCAAGATGTGGTAAAGTAAAAAATCACTCATGTTTTACGCACTGAGGTGTGGGACTTAAGTCCTAACGTGATTAGAAATCTTTCGTCTTTGTTAAGCTTTTGTTTTATTATTTAATATAAACATTTTTTGTTGGCTATTTTATGCATATTTCTCAAAGACCATGGGAACACTCGTTATTACATTCATATTTGAAAATATTATTTGATGTACTTATAAAATTGACCTGAATGCATGACAAAACATGTGCTTACTTACTACTTGCATACTAGCTTCTCGTTTTCTTTAATTGAATGTTCGCTGATATGATCTCCTACTGTAAGACCAGGTTTCGTTGAAGAATTATGTCAATTATCCTTTATTATCTCACATGTAACTTGTATTTTTTTGAAAGCCAGTTATTTTCCAGTGATTTTAGATCTCTATCACCTTTTAAGAGTATTTTGTTTGACTGAATTTTCATATTTGAATTTAAATTACACGAAGCCTCTCGAAGTTGTTTGTATTCCTCATCAGAATGTTAGCGATTTACCACCCACTGTTTTGGAAAATTATTTTCTGTGTATAGGTCTTTCCTGTATTTTCTTGGGGCATGGTTGCAGCAGCCTCACGTCAAAGATTTCGACTCGCCACAGAAAATTATCCATCTTAAATGTCTAGTACGGATCCTCGCCGGCTGGTTTGATGTTTTTCAACCCTCTTATAATCAAGATAGTCACAACTATGTCCTAAATGAGTTTATGAGATGCTGTGGAAATAATGTGTTTTCTAAAAATCAAGATGCGACGCGAATCGTCTTGTGCAACATTGATTCGGAAGTTTGGGATCGAGTTACTGCAGATATGGAGTATTTATGCCGACAAGCTATAAATTGTCTGAAAATTATAGCCTGTAAACATCAAATAGACTTAAATCCAGAAAAAAAATTGCCGTCAGTGCGTATTATCACCATAAATCGAGGTAAATGTTAATTCTGTATAACGTCTAATAATGTTTATGTATATACATAACTGGATAACATTTGTGGATATTTAATCTAATTACCATCGTGAGGTAGTTTAAATTTGTATTTGTAAGGTATTTATTATTTAAACACATAAATATTGGTACAAAAGGGCACCAGATATATATGCACCACACAAATCTCATTTGATTTGTGTGAGGGCTGTGATACTGCCCGGGTGCCCAAATCGAAGCAGGTGGTTTTCTTAGGGGGCCACACCCAGAGCCTTTGACCTAAAGATCCGATCCACAAGGCAGTGGAGCATCGTGAGGAGATGCAGTTCCATGGTAGCCGGTGACCAACGATTGATTCATACGCCATTTGTTCCTCCAGGATAATGGAGCCCATGTGCACCATTGTTTTGGAATCAAGGTTTTCCGACTCCCCTAGTTGGGCCCTCCGTGTCCACCAACCCGATTAAAGCGCCGGCCATTCGCTTTTCGTCCCCTCAATTTTGTAAACAACACCCCCGCCACGAGAAGGCAGTGAGTAGGACTTCCCTGACAGAGGCTATATACGCGAGGCCATGTGAGAGCATTTTTAGAGGGAGAGCGGACTCTCCCCACTCTCGGCCGTACCATGGCATTTGGGGGCGAATTTATATTTTTAGCACAATAAACAAAATTGCATGATTCAACCGCTGATTTATATATATAATTCTACCAATAACATCTATTTCGAAAAATTAAGTTATCACGAGTTTTTAACTTTTCCTTTTTTTAGCCAGTTGCGATCACTCATCACACAACCCTGCAATGCATAAATCAGAAAAGCATTTTAAAGAAATAGTTACCATTACACCTTCTATTAACCCCTTAATTAATTTATGGAATCTAAATTTAGATACAGTGGCTGAACAACTGACTGTTGCTGATCAGGTAGGATATTTTATTGAATAGCCTGGTTATTTTTATATGAGATTTCTATTAGAAAAACATTTTGTATAGATATTTTCCTACGATTTATGTACAAAAACTCACCCTATAGTAACAATACGTGGACAATTTCGATGATACGTTTTGTCCATGTGGTCCGAATAGGACAAGTTTTTTTATTTAAGCGTATCTCGGTTATCACTCAGTATTGGGGTCTTTGACCTTCATTTCTTTCCATTTAAGTCTGACTAGTTGGATATATCTGGATCCCATTGTTGATGTCTTCAATTGAACTCGAGACACTTATCCAGGTAAATAAATACCGAAGTGTTACTCACTAACCTTGTAAGTATATGTCGGCTGATCATTTCACTCTTAAGTTTTGAAAACGTGGATATAAACAGCCTTTAGCCTTGACTTAATTTTCGATTAGAATCTGCGTTTAATTTTATTTTTAAATTACCTATTGGCTTTAATATATTTTTATATCTTAGAGATTATTTCTTGACATGGAGTTAAATGATTGTCTGATATATGCTAGAGGCAAACCTGCTCCATCCGTGCAAGCTACAATTGATCAGTATAATAAATTATATCATCTTGTCCAAAGTTCGATGTTTAACTCAGATCAGGATTTTCCAATACTAGTAGAACCTACACCGATCTATTCAAGACGTTTTAATAAACGGGGTAACTATAATAGTCCAGCGACAAGAGTTAGTCCACAGATAATAACGATATGGTCCAAAAGTTCACCTAATCATAATTCTTCGGCATCGGATGTGGGAAAATTAAAAACCGGATGCATCATTACATGGATTGATATTGCTTATGTAAGTTTACTGTGCGATGAGTTATAAATGGATTTTTTCTTAACGCAATTTTGTATTTACGTCAAACTTTCTTTTTCGGCAAATGAGGTTATTGAGTTTATTGTTATCCTTTATTTTGATGTTTAACAAGGATATAATGACTGACCAGTTTGCACTTATTAGAGCTACACTGTACTTGTTTAGGTATTGTATTTTAGGTCACAAGTTTAATTCTATACTCAACTATATTGGTTGTAACGTAAACCTGTGTTATTTATCACTACTTGACATTAATGTAGTTCTTGAGATGATCATACTTTTATCCCAGTTGAAGTTTGTAAGTCTGATTCATTTTTACTTCTTAGAGATCTACTAGTTTAAAATTGGTATGAGAGTTCTTGGAAAGTATAGTTTGACCAGTCTAATTGTTAGTTAACTGATTAGACGGTGATTATTTGATGAATATTCGTTACAGCACTATTATTTGATAACCTATGTTTTTCTCTAACTTCAGATCATGTTGATCATGTTTCTAACTTAACGTAGTATAGTTTAGTTTTCTTATAAGAATTAATAGACGTATATTTTATACGTGTTTGGATTTCTGGATAGATTGGGAATTCCATAACTCATCTGACAGTTGTCATGAATATAATGCATCCTCTTTCCACTTAACACTTGATTATAACATAAATACAATGTTTTGTGGGTTCCTCATGAAAAATGACTCAAGTTATTTCCGAGATACATCACCATTTTTACTTATGTGAAAAGCATTTATCTTCGATATATTTTATTGATTTGTTGTTACTTTAACATATATTATTCAATATACTATCGGTCTTATTGTACCATTTGCCTACATGCACATTTAGAATAAACTAAATTAACAGAGAGATTGGTTATAGACATATTGGAAACACCACCTACATGCAGTAAAACTATTGAATGGGAGATTTGTAGGACAAGTCTGTGGCAATTAATAAACTGTTGGACAGATAAATAAATATCTGTCAACCAGGATTTTTACATCATTTTATACGGATGCCTTTCTGAAACAGAAGTGTTGAATGATGCTAACTAATAGAGTTATCAATCAAATACACTCGTTTGCATGTTATCATTCGGTTTAGCAGTTTCATATTAACACTGGCTTAAACTAGGATCAATTATCCACTTCTTGTTCATAAATTTTTATTCATTCCTTTTATCTATACATCACTTTTCAAAGCATGAACGTAATCATTTATTTTAACAAAGTAAATTCAATGTCTGTTTCTAGATTCCCTAAATAATGATTAAAGTAGTGTTCTGTAGTGCTGTCAAGTGCATTTATAAACTCTGTATGTTCATTTTAGTTGTTAAAACAGTTAATCAAATATGATATAGCCTTAGTTTTGACTCGAATACTAATCCAGTCTCCTAGCTTTGATCAATTCAACTAGGGATAAGAACAAAATAAACAGCAACCTACCCATCATCATGATGGGTAATGTGAACAATTATCACTATCTAGTTGAATTACCCAGTTAATCATCATTGCACTCCCTTGTTTGTATTTAAATCAACACAAAACCGTAATAGATAATGTTGTTTGGGAATCTATGTCAGATTTTCGTCAGTTTCACTGGTTTTCTGAACATGTACTGCATTAGTGTACGACTTTTGTCAGAATTCTAGTGTAATAATACCATGAATATTTTATAGTGGCTAGAAGTTGCATCTTTCCTATAAAATATACTTTCCACTATGTCTATTTTTTTTCTTTTTTTTAAGCGATTAGGACAAACAAGAAATTATTCAGCATTAAAAGCCATAATTATGGCTTTACAGTCCACTCCAGTACTCCGATTATGGCATAGTTGGAATGTTTTAGAATAGTGAGTTAAAAAGATTTTGTATATCGGAAAAATTTCTTTTTATATCTTATCTCTTTCATAATAAGTATAAAGTATATAAAAAAATTTATTTCAAATCGCACGTTGAATACTTTTCTTATTTTATATTAATGAAAGTGGTAGAGATTTTAAAATTACTCTGAGTTACTCCATTTTTTTTATATCTTTGTTGATCTTATTGGTTTAGTTGGTTTTTGTACTAATGACTTATGATTTTTGATTGACTTTAATATTTTCACAACTAGATAAATCTAATTCACATGATTCTTCAACAGTTTCACTTTTGCTCTTTACATTACTTATTAGTAAACTCGGTATCTGGTATCAAATATTCTTTATTAACATATTTTATCTTATATAAGAACTTCCGTCTAAATTAGAGCAAATAGTTTCACAGTATTCGGGCGCCGAGGTGATGTAAGACATTAAAATAGGAACAATATATATTTGTAAAATCTTAGCGAATGAATTTGAAGTAAATTCAACGTTTCGCCTGGCAATCTGGTCCAATTCCTTGAAAAAGCTTGGACCAGATTGTCAGGCGAAACGTTGGATTTACTTCAAATTCATTCGCTAAGATTTTACGAATATATTATTCCTATTTAATATTTTACTTTTATTCTCATAAAGGGTTCATATAAGAACGTTACGAATGTTGATAATAAATACATTTTTGTGATATCTCAATAAGTAGACGTTCCATAACTTAATGTAAGCCATTTGTTCAGAATAAATAAGTAGTAATTATTACCAAAAACCAAAAATAAAGTTAGTAGGTAAATATTTTAGAAAAGAATAATCTAATGTCATAAAGTCTTCGATTTTCAACCGATGGGTTGCACATTCAAGCTCCCACTTCACCTGGTTCATTTGTGCTACCCTGGTATTTTGAATAACCCTCAATATAAAACTAAGGCTCGAAACGGAATAAAAATTCTTATTCCTAGCATTATATATATATATATATATATATATATATATATATATATATGATTTAGCCTAAAGTTGCTATTCACAAACTCATCACTTCACTAGGCAGACTCAGAAGGCCTACATATTTTTACGCAACCCAAAACTAACTTTTAGTGAATGCACGTGTTTACATCAGATCTTTCTTTGAGTCCCATTTCATAATTCAGATCCAGTCTCATCAGTTGTATAATTTGTGCTCAAATTTACTTTATTAGTGGTCCTATCATTTGTAAATATTGTTTGGAACTTGTTGTTCTAGGATTATCAACTTATATTTATACTACAACCTCTTGCATATTTCTTTTCTACGTATTTTCTCTTTTTTATGTAAACGTAAACTCAGTCATTATCATGAACATTTTATGAAGTTTAAATATTTGGCTTCTGTAGTAAGCTTTGATAATAATCAAGAACAATTGAGAAAACGGTTAGATAAGGTAGGCTTTATTATTGTAATTATTTGAATGACTAACAATGTTATCATTACTACCATTATTGTTATTATTGAAATTATTCTTATAAGCAAACTGAAAACCATATATATTTTTATTACTAAAGTAGAAATCGCTTGAAAATCAACTAGGATGTTACGTTTGTTTTGTTCTGGTTCTACAAACCTTAAATGATTAGTAATTCCATCCTATATTGAATAAAAATTTGAACTGTAACAGAATTTAAAGTTATCTAACCATTTGAGTAGTTGCTTATTTCATTGATTGATTAAACAAGTTTCGTCGTAGATTATAAAACGCTGTTAGAATGTTGATCTTGGTTCAGTATGCCAATTTCGATTATAGAAATAGATGAAACTCTATGCGCAAAGTCTTATACTGTTTATACTGTTTGAGTTCTCTTGTTCTTTATTTTTTTAAAAGAATACAGATCTACATATGAGAAATATCCTAACTGTTTTGGCTGACTGCCCTCCATAATTATTATCTATCATACTATTTATTCACAATAAACGTTTGTTTGTGTACTTACAAGTAAAAACGTAAAACATTCCTTTTGATAATCGGAAAAATACCAGCTCATATAAACTTTATTGATCCTTCTCAATTCGATTTTGTTAGGAAGCACAATGCAAACATTTATCTTTGTCAGCAATTATTGTCTTCTGCACGTTACACTATATAGAAAATCAAAATTATCTAACTTAAAAAAAACAGTAAACAATATGCGTGTATGTATTCACCGTTAGTTTTACTTGTGTTCTGTTAATATATGAGACTACAATTAGTAATAATATCACTGCCTACCCTTCAAATTGGGTATATGGAAGTCAGTAAAAATGAAAATATTTGCTCAGTATTAAACAGTCGGTAATCAGGAATTGAAAAATCCAATAATGTTCTGAATTAAATCCATCTTTCACCTAATATTATAGATTCCTCAGGTCTTCGAGTGGCTGTTTTTTTAATTATTTTTAACTAAAACTCACATTATAGAAGCGTTCTGTTGTGAGGGGACCGAAAACGCTGTTTAATAATGTAAAGTGACTATTCATAAGTATAACCTGGACTAACTGAAGGCACATACTTTAAATCAGTTGATCTTTCTTTTACCGAAAATTAGCTGACGTTTATGATGGATTCGAAGCTTTAAGTTTTTACCAAGTGGGTAAATCCATCTCACATCAACTGTGTAAAAACCAATAATGCATAATATTGTACTATTTTGCAAGGAAATCTTAGTCATTTTTCTTGAAACCATTGATTAGTTTTTAATGTTGTATAACAGATATCATTTACATTCAAACTGTTGATCTCCATAAAAAAATTTGCCGTTTATTACACTCCGATTCTCGTGAACTGTCTTCATTCAGAATGTAGATATGAATTAGTACCTCATACTTCACTGTACCTAATTCAGTTAAGTGTCTTGTGTGATTGCTTACATGAAGTATATAACTTCCATAAGCTTGTGTAACCAGTGATTCTAAAATGATCTCAAACATTGCACTGATGTACAATTCACATTATAGTTTGAACGACCAATATTGTGGAGTATTCGAACATTTTCAATCTAGTTATGTACTGGATCTCTTGATCGTCATAACAGTATTGATGACAGTTATTTTTACATTGCTATCAGCAATACAACGCTAGGGAGGGGATGTTTAACTTTATCCAAAATAAAAATCAATTGACTTAGTCACTTAGCTGTCATTAAATTGGAGGTTCAAGTCTTTTTTTTCATTTATAGAAGTTTGAAGACGTATATATTATAGTTATACATCATGATATACTTGCCACTTGAGTTTTTCGATCAAGTTAATGGATCAGTGTAATAGTCACTCAGTAGCGACCAACTGTTTAAATTTCTATTTTAGTGATGCATTGGTAAATAATCCACGTTCTTCTGGTAATGAAACATAAGTTCTGTAGGCTATGTCCGAAATTACAGCCCAACAATTGTATATACGCTTCATTTTTATCCTTCCTAGTTTATAATATTGTCAGTATGGGGTTGTGGAGATTTTTGAATTTCATTGAAATCATGAACTGATCCAGGTCAAACCACCATTAAAACCTCTGAAGTACATTGGACAGCCATTTCGTCCTAGTATGGGACTCCTAAGCTATATGCGTCCACCATCCCGCACACAGAACCCGTACCCAGAACCTTCGATCTTGCGTGCAAACGCTTAACCTCTGGACCACTGAACCAACATGCAATAGTGTTAATGTCTAACTTTAGTCAATCCATGACATTGTGCGACCATCTTCCATTGTCATTGATGTGTAGCTACCTCACACCCGGCACGGATTAGCTTTCCTGGTTACGGCTTCTCACTAGAACTCCTGAAATTTCCTGTTATGTCTTGATCAAGGCCATCGCCAATTTGTTGTGACTTTACAAGATAAACCAAGGACGTATCGTAATTCGTTATCGATTTTATGTCCGGCCTTTATCACGTGAATTATCCACCAATAGGAATACGACGTTCCCGACCTTAACACTGTGACAATCAATGACGTTCGATTAGTATGAGTAATCTAGCGTCCTTATTGGTCCTTTATCCGCCTAGCCCTTCCGCTTGAGTCCAGAACACCAATTACAGCTTCTGTTAAGCGAATCTATACGAATCGTTTATTTCAAACACACTCTGTTTATATATCAGACAGACAGACCACATCACACCATAAAATAGAAAATAATATTTGTACAAAACTGCCAAATGTGGCTGTGAACGCGGGAGACAATAATCAATAAACTAAGTATAGTTTAGGAACAGTAAATCGTATAATAATAATAAACACTAGGTCAAAATGAAGCTTATAATCAGATGTATATATATACATAATCTAGTTACTGAATAGCTATCCAATAAGAATATATGTAGAATAATCGTCTAATAATAGGTCCTGGGAGTTACCCGTGCTTATGTCTTCGCTAGGATATAACATTTCCTCCCGAACAGAATCACTAGTAAGCAAATATTGTTCAATTAATGTCTAGATATGTACTTATCATTATCGTTTCATTAAATTTGTTTGGTCATAAGAGTATTATTATGTCATGGAAGTATTATTTGTTACACTTTGGACTTATTCACATTTTGGTTGTATGATTTTGTGATTTGAAGTTCTCAATTTTTCTTAAGAAGCTAGTTTTAAACATATACGTAATATATTCTAATTTTTTTTCCTGCCAATCAACTGATATTGAATTTTGAAAGAAATCATCAAGTTTTACTTAATTAATTAATAATCAATTAATCTGCATAAGAAATTCACTTTTGTTCAAATAAATTCTTTCTAATTGCATAAATATTCCATTTCTCCTTATTCATTTTTCACTATATAGGATTGTGTAAATCTATCTACGTATTTGAATGAATTATCTTATTCTTAGAACAAAAAAAACAACTTATTTATTCACTGTGTTCCTTTTTTTTGTATCCTGATACAGTGTGCAAACAAAATGTATTGGTACTTAAAACTCAACAACCCAAATCCATTATGTGTAAGTTTTGTAGAATCATTCTTTAACAATCTCCTCTCAGTTAACATGTTAGAGGCAGAACAGTAATTCAACAAACTTAATTGTTACCAAACGTATACAGATTTACGACACTCAAAGTGTTCTTAACGAATCTTTGAATGAAAAAAAGTTACTAGTATTTTGTAAAAGATATTGAACTGTCCGTAGGAAGAGAAATGTTGCTGTGTTAGCCTTCTGTATTTTTTGTTTGTAAATATTCTTTGGAAACATAAAGTGAAGTTGCATACCAACAATAAAAATTTACATTTCCAAACTCAGGAATATGAATTTTTTGGGATATTTTCAACAGTCGTCTATTGCATAACTCTATTGTGTGTCATCACATGAATTCGCTCAAGATTATAATATTTTGATTAATTATTTGCTAATCTTAAACAGCCAGAAGTGCGTTGTGTTAGTAGTTTATAACATACATCAATATTGAAGTAAATGATGATATATCTACATCTTAACTGAAAAAAGATCTTAGTGCTCCCACATGAATACTTTGGTTTCAATCAGAGATAATATACAAATTATTCAAATCAAACTTTAGTTCAGGATTCACATGTATGGTTTATGAGTTTCAGTTATTTACGTTCTATTTACTTACATGTTATTGATAAAAGTGTGTCTGAATACATTGCTGGAGATGACTTTTTAAAGGTAGTAAAAAAATCCACTTTTCTGAATACCTTTAATATATTGTTACATTCATACGCGAAATTAGTCTTGGTGTAATGAAAACTAACGTGGCATATACCAACTTGAACTACATTTGATAATTTCATAAGAAGTGTTCAACTATCAAAAGTGAAGTATATATTGTTAACGATTGTTGGAATGCGGACAAAATATTGATGCTGGTTCTATGTAGATAGATTTTTATGAGAAACGGTTCTATTATCATGGTACATAAATTTAGTTTGTAAAGTTTAGACTTCTAGTACAATCGTATACTTCATTCGATAAGTGTCTAACCCCAAATAAAAATGAATCTTTTTTTAAAGCAAATTACTGGACGTAACTTGAAAAAATAATATATTAAATCACTTAAACATTAACTTGGATTTTTACATATATCGTTCTTCATACCCTAGTTTTTCAGTTTGTTTCATCATAAACTAGTTAAATTACTACTTAGATTCAATACTGTACTGGTTGTTTATTATGTTTTCTACAATCATCTGCATTTTGTTTCATCATATAAAAGTTGATAATAGTTACTTATAATCCCCACTGTACATTGTAGTCATTAGCTGCACTCAAACCTTGTTAGCCAACGGCGTGAAATTGAATGAACTGACGGTTAATAATCATTGCCTTTCCATTTATTTTAGATTCGCTCTACATATGACTTTCAATTATATAGTTACCCCTAATTTTCCTACTCAGATTGTTTTAACAGGTAAATATTGAACAAAGCAAGGCCTATCACAGTTACATATCGGAGCAGTTTGTCATAATTTAGATGAAGGCGAGAAAACAAGAGAGAATCCAAAGTAAGGGTTGTAATAATAACTAGCGAAGTTCTTAGAAGTAATAAAGGTCTATTTCAATACCATTTTTGAGGTATGGAAGTAGTCTGGACCGCCTCAGATGCTTCAAACTAACCATTAGTAGTAGCATTATGAATTAATGTAATGTTTTGGTGTGGCAACTTTTAGTCTTAGTTTATTTTTACCTAATAACTTTAAGCATCGGGTTAGGTGGAAACTAAGTATGCGTAATATAATTCTCGAACGCCTCAGTCAATGAACTTTCGAAGCACTATCAAAAGACCTCCCTCTTTTACCTTAGTACTCTGCGTCCACTATCAGCAATTTACTCGTTTGTCCTGCCATAAGTAAACAATGCCTTGTCGACATATGTCATCATATTCTTGCAGCATTTACATACCTTCTACATCCAAAGGTATATTTCACAACTAATGTGAGTGAAATTTTCACCTATCCTGATACAATAGCGAAACTACGGTCTCATAAGTTGTTTAACAACTTTGACATCCCCATTGATCAGTCATCGGTTATTTGGTAACCTAAATTCATTTACAAAGTACAGAGTTATGTGTTCAGCTTCCAGTCACATTGCTAATATGTGAGAACTGGTGATACTATCTGGGGGCTAAAATTGAAAGATGAGACAGAGTTTAAACTTTTTGAATGACTCGTATCCTTAATATTATGGATGCATATTCCATTGCTTATATCACTAGCTAATCTTACTTAGGTAACCGCTAAAAATCAGGATACAGTAAAATGTTTTTTCGTCCTAGTATAGAATTTTTCAGTATTACCCATTCACGACCTCCCAGAGAATCGGACCTAGGACCTTCAGTTTTCAAGGCCAGCTCTCAACCTTTAAACCATTAAACCCAACATCTAACGGTTTATATGTTTAACTTCAGTCTGTGATGCTAAGTATTAAACCCACCGATCTCGAAAAACCTATAGTAATGATACATAATTTGTTTGTAAATATTAAAGATCTTTATTGTGAAAATTATAGCAACATATGTAAGCAAATAATATTGTTTTCAGTTAGATCGTCATCAAACTTTATTCTAATATACATAAATATTTTTATTGGTATATGAGATTATTACATCAGTCAAGACAATTTATGAGTTAATAGTCACAATGAAATAGATTGCATAGATACTTATATTAGGTATAGAGTACAAATTGATATTAAGAAGACAGGTGTTTTAATATTTTCATATACCCTTGTAAATATTCATGAGTAAAGTCTGGCAACATTCAATTTGGATACAATATTTTTCACTTATATGTATCGTTTACAAAATCATATGGAACCAAATGGTACATATATGATTGGAAATAAACAACATTGTTGGGGATGCTAGATCACCATAAATCACTTGGTAAACATCTCATCTTTGTAATTTTATTTTGAAGTTTTGAGTTTCTTACTACCGCTCCAAAAGCGGTCACCTTTATCTTCAATTTTTATTTCCCGCTTGGAAGGACCTAAAATATCATTGGTTTGTTTCCTCTCTAAGTGCTCTATTTTGTGATGTTTTCCAAGGACATTTTTGTACTGTATATATGAGTTGTTTGTTCGTTCGTGATTCCGGGCTGCTTGTGGAATATACATCTCCCTCGGTTGAATCTGGTCTTCTCTCTCTAGTTAGCAGGGCTGGAATGCAATGGAATAGTTTAGCTTGCCCTGTTGTGTTGTGTTACTAACCTCCGTTTTGTTCGCCAGTTTTAGGTGATGTAATCTCTTCAAGCGTAGCAACTACCATATTCAACTTAGAGTGAATTTTTATTTGAATCTTCTTACAATCTTATTCAAAAGTCACACTGCATATGACCTTCTAAAAACAAAGAATACAACAGATATATTGGTTTGTTGATAAATATAAATAAACATCTATTGATACATTTTTTTGTTTTGTCAAACAAACATATTCTGATAATAATCACTTCATTCAATAAAGTTCTTAGTAAAGCCATTATTATCATTAATTTCAGTATGTTTTTTCCTCTATGTTTATATTTTTTAAAGTTTTAAATGTACTTTTATGCCATCTGTTTGTGTTTCCTTTTTAATCAAATGAAATTTCGGTATTGTTAGTTTTTTGTTTATTTAAAAAGTTATTGTTATCTAGATTTGAATGTTTCTATTACAATAGAACTTTCCATTATATTCTATTGGTTGTTTGGTCTAAATAAGATAAAATTATGATCAGCATGATATGACTTGTATTACTCTACATATGTTCAATAACAATTACTATTTTAAATCTTTATTATTCATAGTTAATGCTTAGAGTCGATCAACAGAAAACCCTGGATGTATGTTCTCTGTAGGTTTGTACTCTTCATTAAGAAATAGCTTCAAAATTGAAAGGACTGTTGTGCTCGTGAAAATTTGAAACACAATGACCTAGTGGCTCAGTTAAAGATGCTACAATTAAGTTATCCTTTTCCCAACTGAGTTTCTAATCATACTAATCGCCACCGACTAGTATCCGATGTTATGCTATCTCTAGTCTTTAATAGCAATAGAATTTATCAACTAGTTTGCAGTGTCTCCACTGAAATAAATGATTTGACTTTGTAGTACACTGTGTCGGCGATCAAAAGTTTCGTGATGTTCTGGTATTATACGTAGATTATTTGAGTAAAGGTGAGTTTACATAAAAAAATATCAGTAAAAATTTGACGAATAGATTAAAATTGATCAATATCTTATACATATCAACCACTAAGAGATTCATAACAAATTTAAGGTTCGCGCGCGAGACCGATAGGTCCTGAGTTTGAATCTCGCGAGGCGGGAGGATGGATGTGTTCTGCTGAGGAGTCCCATAATATGAAGAAACGGCATTCCAGTGCATCCAGGTTTTCCATGGTGGTCTAGCTTCAATTGAATCATGATCTCAACTATTAAAATTACTATAATATCCATAAAAAACCCCTTCTGATATTTTAGATTCGTTATAGTTTGCTCATTTTTTTGTTTCTGTTCTTTAGGGAGATATAAGCAGACCTGGTGATATCTCACAATTTGAAGATTCAGATGCAGAATATAGCAGAGAGACTAAATATTCAACCTTGGTGAGTGTTCAATTCATGTAACTCTTGAAAATATATCGATTCGAATACCTATATCCTTTTTAATTAAATCTCCAATCACAGATTGATATCATTAGAAATCAAGATTCACTGCACAGTTTTCCTTTTATGGCTGGAGACATTCTTTTAATTTACCATGTCTGACATACCACGTAATTTGAAAATTATGATTCATACTATTGGTAATGGGTTTTTATTATGACGTTGTAAATATCATACCTTTTCAATATGTTATTGGCTATCTGGACTCTGTATTTTAATGGATAACGCACTAGCTTTTGTAAGGAAAGGTATTAGGTTAGAGTCATGGTTTCTATGTGCACACATGGTTGCAGGTGTATGCTCCTGAGTTCTAAATATGAAAAAATTCACGTCCTGAATATAAGTGCTTTAACCATGTCGCATCTGAAATTTATGCTGTTGCGTTCATTTTTGGCTTTTGAAGACAAATTATAGTGATCCATCTACAAAAAACTGGTATGTTTTTGATTGATTTACTTTTCATTGTTTATTGGAATTTTTCTCTCAAAATTTACAACTCATTACCAATTATCTATACAGGTACTCCGTAATGAGTTATATTTTTTTAAGGAAGCTGTAGAGATAATATCTAGTTGCCTAAGTAGAATGGGCATAGGGGTTGTCAGAAACTGTAACAACAGTCATTTAAAGTTACCTGCTTTAACAACGAATCAAATGCTTCACTTACATGACTAATGCCTGACCATAGCTCCTACCTAGGTATATTTGCGCAATAACATTAACGCCAAATTACTTTTTATTTGTTTGTTTATTTTTAATCTTTACATTTTCAGCCAAATCAATCATCTTATTTAAGCGGTGTCATACCGTATCTCGGTGTATTTCTTAGTGATTTAACTTTATTGCATCATTCGTCACCGGATTATATCAGTCGATCAAAATATTCCCCATCAAATGTGAATAAACAAGAAATTAATACTAATAATCAGAAAAGTGCTCTCTCTTCTACTAATACTACTACTATTACTGATAATAATAGTAATGATGATATTAATTCACCAGTGATCAGTGCCATAAATAATACTAATTATTTTTCAAAACAATCAGTTAAAAATCCGTATGGTAAAATAAAGTTATTGCATATATCAGATCAACTTGGAAATTTTACCCGAAGTACACCTGATTTATCAGTAGTAGTAGCATCGTCATCAACCGTACAATCAGATAATAACAGTACGAAACAATCTTGGAAATTATTGAAAAATGTATCGAACACAAATGCTTCACCCGTTAAACCATCAGTTTCTGCTGATCGTAATGATAATATCCAATTAAATGGGCGTGTCAAGGTAAATATAATTTCACAAAATGCTATGGAGATTAATTTGTTTTTCTTTTGCTTGGGCAAAAGGGTTTAAATTATAATTTAACTTTAACTATTATTATCACTGTCATTACTGTTATCGATTTCGTCCAAAATATATTCCTCGGATTGATTTACGTGATTTAGTTTTGAAATGGTATGTAATCAATAAAATGAATTCAACTTGGATAACTTATCAGACTAACCATCTGGAAATGAATTAGATAGATATCAATTTATGCCTGTATGATTGACTGTTGTATTCTTAGACCAATATGCAACCACTTCACCTCACCATCGAGTTATTCATTTTTCTTCCCATCTATACCATAGTATGGCTTATTTGTTATTCCTTAATTTTGTACGCTAAGTGTATTGGTAATGAATATAATTGAGGGACAAATACTTACACTCTTCAGTAGTATCCTTCTTTTACTAGCTCACGTTGGAATCTTTTAGTTTTATTTCTACGACTTTGACCTGATTTGGCCTCTGTGACAGAGACAGGAACCTATAATTGATCTTTATAGGTAGAGGACTTTCCTGGGTTACAATTTTCTGATCACAAATGTCTCATAAAAATTGCGTGTGTGTATTAGGACTGTAATGAACGAATACTCAGATGGGAACGTCCAAATGTATTTTTGCTACAAAATTACAGAATGTCTTGATAAAATATGAGAACCATACATTGAATACTTCATTTGCGAATTTCCATCATTTGTCCTTCACATTCTGCATGATTCTTCATGTTCGCAATTTCTTTCTATTTCCCTTTCTATTCTCCTCAACTTGATCTTCTTAGCCTTCTGCTGCCAGTGTTTCCACTTCCGATTGGTGTTATATACTACCTATGTCGACTGACATAAATAACATACACCACTGAACCACCGGTCAGCATTAAAGCTAGACTTAGGGTATTGGACACAAATAGCAAAGTGGTTAGTACGATTGTGAATCCTCACGACCTGAAGTGGTTAGAACGTATAATATGTAGAGTCGTTCACACCCTACCTCGAAGCATGATGACGACTGACTGGTGTAGGAGTAGATTGGAAGAAACCTAGGTGCGCCTGAACAAAGACATGTGATAGATCCAATAAGTCGTTTACTGTTGGTCTGGGACATTTGATCAGGTTTAGATCACCTTTTTAGATTCCATGCGATTACCAAAACCAGGGACCGTTGGGTAGAATTGGTCCCCAAAACCTGAGTTTCGAAAGTATTTTTTACTTTATATTCTACAGATTCACTCTTTCTTTCCGAAATTAATTCTCTACACCCATTCTTTTTTATAACTATTTATGCTACTACTGGTTAACGCTTTTTGGCAGGTTTCTTTTCTACGGGATAGAGTTATAACCCCATACTCAAATCTTATCTGTCATCCGGGCATTAGCCGTAATAGGACTCCAGTATGAGTTGATACTACTTCTACTACTCTGATATTCATATTGTTAATCTAGTCTCACTTTAGTAATACGATGTGACAACTTGGACCAAATAACATATATGTCAGGTATTCTTGTTTATTATGACTGACTGGTCATTAATCAGAAATTTTAATCAGTTATGTATAGTATTCAGTATTGTTAATATTACTACTTGGTTCATATTTAGTGAGAATAATTTAGTCCTCTGAATTGTTTCAAGAACCTAAATAAACTAATAATCTGATATTTTTGGATTCTTTTAATCGAAGACTATCAATATTACCAGTGCTAACTTATACATGGACTGGTCACTAATTCATTAAAATTTAGCTGTTAAGATCAAAAGTCGATCATGAAAATTGTTTGAAATGTGTTTTTTTTCTCAAATATTTAAATAATAACTGTGACTACTTTTACGGGTTTGTATTCGTTGAGACGGGATCAATCATAAATTTCTTATTACTGATCTAAGTTGTAAACGTCATTTTTTACTGATATAACACTATTCTTCTTTTTTGGGGGTAACTTTAATGTTTCTTTTATATATTATAACTTCTCAGTAAGTATTATCCAATCAGATTGTTTCAGTGTTAGATATCACTCACGTGTATCTATTGTACAGAGAGCTACCTTTTACGTCGTTGTTTTAACAATTTAAGTCACATGATTATAAACGATTTGACCCTACAGTAATAATAATAATAACATAAAATACTTGATTAGTCATTAGAAAAATGTAATTTATACTTCAAAATCATCATTGTTGCGTGTAATTTCGTAACTTGTCCGAAAATATCTCAATACTGGTTATATATCTTATTTGAAGTAAATTGTTGTTTGATGTATCAATCACGGTCTTGATCTTGAATTTCAACTAGTCGATTACATTAAACAAGTCATCGTTACATGAAACGGTGGCTCAATTGTTTTTTGCGTTTGACTTTAACCCGCTAATTCGCAAGTTGGAACCTCACTACACTTATCCCGGTTTAGGTAACTGAGTAGTCCCACTAAGCGTCGCACTAAGAGTATAGTTTGAAGCCAAGTAAAAGAGTCTGTACGTGGTAAATGAGTTAAATAAACAAAACTTCAAGTGAATTTTTAACTTACTTACCTATATTATCACAGCCATTCATTTACCATAACGTAATTTCCTTGTGATTTATGTATTAACACTAAATATGCTGAACCCAATACTTCCAGACATATTTTCTGTTTATTTAATGAACGAGTGCCGGATATTAAAGTATAATCTTCATCAAAATGTTCATTTGAACTTCGAGTTATCCACAACCGTCTCAGATGGATTTGCCCAGTTTAACGCAGTTCGACATATTGGAATAAAAAAATGAAAATTTTGATGAAAATAAGAGTATTATGCAGTGATCACTTACTAGATAAACAAGAAAATGGTCAAACGGTCTGTGTACAGCACAGAGCACTGAAAACATTACGGATAACTTGAGATCATCGAAAAAGTGATGATAATAGTTACTAGTGTATTTTTGTGATTTATCAGTTTGCTTAAACATGTCATATATTATTCAAAAGTGGATTGTCTGATATATACAGAAGGCTGTTAAAGACATCAGAGAAGAATAATGATCTAAGTGTATTGACAATAAACTTAAATATAACTAATTATATAATATATACTATTATTGAAAGGTTGTTAGTAGAATTAATTTTATGGTTGCTGATTCATTAAACTAAAAATGAGTTAAATTATTGGGATATAGATTATGTATGTTAATTATTTAACAATGCAATCAATTACATCCTAGTATTTTCATAATAATTTACGGGGGAATTCGCTTGTGCCACGTAATAAAAAAACATGGACTAAACTAGTTGTACTAGTAGTTCATATTTAAGTAATTAGGAATGATTAAGTTTCAACAGTATCATCAATTAACATTAAAGATTAACACGATTTTTAATTGCTGATGCCTCAGATGAAAACCAACCGTAATTTGCTATTATGTGCTTAAATAAAACTATTCTCTGACCTAGAATTCGGTTCTCAATTGTTGGTCCGAGTTGTGCATCTGTGTATCACGTGATCTAACTATCAGATATCGTTATATATATGGTGTTAGTGTGTTTATCTTTTTACCTACCAGTCGACTATCTATTCTAGTATCGTATTGGCGATACTTATTTTTGTCGTTTCAATAACAGATTTTGCTGTTACTTGTAGTATTCAATGCTCTCTTGAGTACTTATCACTCATCAAAGTATTACCTTCAGTTTATATCTTACTCTTTATTAAACTGTCTTATTGTCGTCCTCGTTTACGTCGTTAACATATGGCCTTTCCAAAAACCGTTAAGCTATTAGTCTTGTATTACCGATTTAACAAAAGCTCAAGAACTTCACACATTCTTCTCAATGTATACCTATGAAAATAACTATTGTTGTTCATTCAACTTTAATTTTAAACTGTAATAATACTTTATATATCCTTTCCCTTATCTTCACTAAACAGTTTCAGTTTGTGTTTTTTTTTCAATAATAAATCAATACTGTCATCTTTTTTTTCTCAAACTGTAACAGAGTAAATCACTCATGTGATTTAATCTACCTAACTATACCAATATTTTATTTTAGATATTTATAATTTATTTATTTATCTATTTATTCTGTTTCATTCTGATAATTTTATTAAGAAGTATTAAGGATCATCTCTTTACGTATATGTGTATTGACATAAACAATCATATGACTGTAGATAAGACAAAATGAGTAGCTAGAACTATAAAAAAAAATAATCCAAAGAGATTTATCAATATTTTCTCCAGTATAGTGGTACTTTTCTAGATGAAATATCTCCTTACTCTCATCTGGATTAATATCTGTCTTGATAAGATTATTATTCATGTGATAGTCATGATGTTCTCATATCCTTTGTTTTTTATCTTTTTGTTAAGTAATAAAAGTACTAAGATTGCATACAGTTGCTAACGTATATTCATCAATAAGCTTAAAGATCAAGGTAGCATCTTGAAAACAATTAGCTTGACGTGCAACTAAAATATTTTTCATGATAGAAGATATATTAGACTACAGACATATATGGTTTCCTTATGTTAACTTTTATGATTTACTTGTGTATGGATGAATTTTGAACGACTCTTACTTGACCTTGAGAAAATTCACCTACTTACTGAGGTCAAAAGAGGGTTATAATTTCGTATGAGGAATTATTATTAGGATTGAGAGTTAGAAATTTGGTATAGTATTCAGAGCTAGGGTTTTCATCACTAACTGATATTGTGGTGTGGTCTACTTATATTCATATAAGTAGTATATGGCGATGGTCAGACATAGAATGTATTTTGGCAAAAGACCGATGAGGAAAGAACTGAAATGAAGCGCAGTCGCTTGGAAAATGCATGAGCAATGGAATAAGAGAAGAAACAGTGAAGATTGAAACAATTGGTTGTTAATTTGCAAATTGACTGTTCGTTGTTTGGTTATCAGAATTTACTGAGATAGTCTGTAATCTTTGCTTAAATACATTCGATTGTCCCCAACCAGTGTTCTGTTCACTACATTTGGTGTCGCTGCCAACCGGGAGGAGGAAGGGTGCTGTTCTGCGGACGCCGATGCCGGTCTGGTGTTGAGGTGCTAGTTGGGGCAGTCTGGTGCGGAGAATTGGCGTCGATTGGAGTGTTCTGGCGGGGCGGCGTTGGCTGTGGCGGGTGCTGTCGACGGAGAGAAGCAGTGGGACGTGCGGCTGCAGGGCGGACATCGAATGTAGATGACTCAGCAGGCCGGTGGAGTAAGGATGTTGAACGTCCCAGGTGCCGGGTGGATGCGGATGTTGGTGCCCCGGCTGTTGGATATCAGTGTAGTAATCTAGAGACTAAACGTTCGCGCGCGAGACAGGTTCTTAAGTTTTATTCCCGTATGGGCACTACTGAGTAGTCCCGTACTAAAACAAAACGACTATCCAATGCTTCCCTGTCTAGCTAAGATCTGTTCTCAATTGAAACTATGAATAATTTAACCTGCTTGGGATTCAAATTTTAAACATCACTGATGTTTATTATCCTTCCATTTTTTGTGTGCCTAGTCAACTTAACATAACTGATGATAATATTGTGTGACAACAATCATTTCAGAAAAAGGTCTACACTTGAAAATAAATATTGTTACCCCGAACAGCAAAATCTTGTAATAATATTGTTAACTATTCAGTTAACAATCCATGATGTAAATTATGAAAATTCAAAAGTCTGCCTTATGATCTATAGCAATAATATTGTGCTCACTAGTCACTAACTTTGAGTGACAGTTCAAGGAGTTCTAGTGAAAGGCTGTGACTAGTGAAGTTTAACCAGGTCAAATGTGAGACAGTTGTCCGCTACGGGCGACGAAGGACTGTTGCGTAGCATCACCAGTTGATTGAAATTATATGTGTATATTATTGGTTTCTGACTCATCAGTTTCAAGGTCAAGGACTCATCGTCATACCTAAAAGTCCTGGATCAGACCCTTGGAAGAAATCATGGCTACCCGCTTTCGAGGAGTACCATACTATCTCTTTTTTCAGTGGTTGTCTAACCAAGATCTGTCTACCATATAAGTTATGAATATTCAGTTATTATTTGAGTGATCTTTCATTATAATTTGTTAATCAATTATTTTTTTCGTCAGAAGACTTATCATAGTTGTAATGATAATTTCAGTACTTACTGGATGAACACTGATCTCTAACCCGTTTAAAACATTCGGAAAATAAAGTTTTAGCATAATGATTTAATGACTGAGTTTTTTTACTACTGTATCACATATTTGAGCCCAGCTAAATTGTACCTAGACTCACTTGATAGCTATCTAATAGTAGTATCAGCATTCACGAACATTATCGTGACCTTAAGCATTAACACATACGTGATTAGAGTCACATGATTTGGTAAAATAATTATTTTCATCCTGATAAAAACTAAATTTACAGTTCCATATTTTCTTACTGAGTTGGAGCTTGATAAGCGTTAGCTGTTATATAACTCTAAGTGGATTAGTGAACCTCCTTTAAGAGTTAATTAAAGGTTGAAACGTCTGTCATTCGAACCACTGTTCAAAGAATGCATTTACCATAGATTTAATGGAGTAATAATTCAATTGTTAGAATACTCAATTTCTAAAGACTGGTTCTCATGTTTAAACTCCACCTACCTTGATTTAACAAACCGAACAGTATTATTATCGGCCGTCCCATAAAGTCGAGTACATAAGCCTATCTTTAGACACTGAGTTAGAGTTTATTGATGAATTCATAAGAAAATGCTTTTAAAAAGCTTTGTTCAATATTCATCTGTCTATAAAGAATGTTCAATATGTTATCTAGTTGGAGGTGGTTAGCTTGAAACACTGGATCCAGGCTTCATGTTAGTTAACATTACACATCATGTAATATGTGATCAAATTTGTTTCAGATTGTTTATTAGCTTAATAAATGAATATATATATATATATATATATATATATATATATATATATATATATATATGCACACTATTTACACATTTTAGTTTGTTATAATTTTTATAGAAGGAAAAGTTTGGCCTTTCTAGGCGTCATTCTACAATCGATAGCACTGATGATAAATTAATCAATCTGGATAAACATCGTCGAGAGTTTAAAATTTTAGCAAATATTTTTCTTCTTCAACAAAATGCTCAATTTTATTCACTTAGACCCGAACCAGATTTTACTACATGGTTTCATTCTTATCCATTAATCTCAGAAAATGAAGCGTAAGTTTGTCTCATCAGTTATTTTTATTGTCATTTTCTTTATCAATATTTGTGTTATTACAAAACAGATCACAATAATTTTCACTTGCAAGGATATGTGCTTACTTTTTGGGGTTTTTTTTTGTTAATTTTAAAGAAAGTTTTTCACCATGACCTTATGCCATTGAAAGATATCTTGAGAATCAGAGATAGTGTGGATGTTTTTGGGATAATTTAACAGTGGACATTGAGTGTAGAATGCTCTTTATCTCAGAATTACTAAATTTGACAAAATCTTACTCATTGTGAAACTATGGTATCAGGAATTTAATCATTGGTGTTGTTGTAAATTCCAAAAACCAAGAAGTTTAATATTATATTGAGACAGATCCCTAGTGTCACCGGGTTCTAAACAGTTGATGCTGAAACTTCCTTCAAGTCATTGTATTTTGAAACTCATCTACACTTAAAGCCCCCTCGATAATCCAACATTCGTAATCAGTAGTTTTCAAAACCTTTTTTGTATCTTAGATCTGGTTAATGTTAAAACATTTGGAATAGCTTCAGTTAAAACGAGAGTGCAAATATGTCTTATCAATGTGTGCCAACTAAACCCAGGCTTAATTTTATGATTTTCTATCAGTTACTATCAACTATCTAATATTTAAAGCTGAGATCCATAACTAAGTCGATCATTTCCCATCTGGCTCCGAAGTGCAAATAGCCTGTTATTTCTTTCTTATACCTTTTTATTTATTCTGATTGTATTGAATATATTCTCATAATTTGTTTATTCACTTATTATTTATCTTATAACCACAGTCTCAATCGTTCTTGTGATCTAGAACCAGCTGATGAACAAATGCAACAGCATATAAACAGACCTTTCAGGTAAGTTTTAATAATTAAATTGAGAATTCATCCTACTTTCTTTCTAATAACGATTGCAGTACAAAAAATAATCACTTAAAGTTTATATAATCATATCTTCACAAAATTTAATAATATTCAAGTACACTGCCATATATTTAGAATTGTCGATCAAACATCATGTTGTGTTGTGTGTAAACACCAAATATCCGTTTCGATATAGAAGTAGATAGTTCAAAAAAGATTTTCAATTTAATGATCCAGTTATCTTGTTCAATTTTATGTACTAAGTAAAGCTAAAGTCCTGATCATTAAGTATACAAGTTTCTTAGTATTGTGAAACAAGTTAGTTTATTTATCAAGCTGTAAATAACTAGTAAATAGTCACATTGCCAACGATCGATTTGCATCAATCAAATATTATATAAAACGATGAATAAATACTGCGCTTATAAATATTGAATACAGTAATATCATAGAGTATCGATTTCAGTTGTTGTATAAGACACAACTGTTGTAATTTTTCAAAGCATAACAACTTGAATGGATGTTATTCAAAGCTCTACATAGTTTCCATCATGCCAGACAATTGTATCAAATATAGCCGACACTTTATGAACTAGAAATTCTCCTAGACCAACTCACGTCTACTAGTTTTTAGCCAAATAAATATCTTATTAAATAATTCTATTCAACTCATGTTAAAGAAAATTCTTCGGTAAGATGTATTGTCCAGTCAAATGTATTTTTACTGAGGCCCCCGAATGCCCTGATACGGCCGAGAGTGGAAAGAGTCAGCTCTCCCTTTCGAGATGCTCATAAAGCCACGCGTATACGACCACTGCCAGGGAAAGCCTACTCACTGCCTTCTCGCGAAGGAGCTGTTATTTACAAAATTGAATAGGCGGAAAGCGAATGTCCGGCACTTTAACCGGGTTGGTGGACACGATGAGTCCATATAGGGTAGTTGGAAAACCCTGATTCCAAACCAATGGTGCACATGGGCTCCAAGATCCTGATGGAACGAATGGATCATGAACTAATCGTTGGTCACCGGCTAACATGGTACTGCATCTCTTTACGATGCAACACTGCCTTGTGGATCAGACCTTTAGGTCGAAGGCTCGGGGTGTGGCCCCCTGAAAAACCACCTGCTTCGGTTTGGGCTTCCGAGCAATATCTCAGCTCTCACGCAAGTCGAATGATTTATGTGGCGTATATATATTTAGTGCCTCCTCGTACCAATGTTTTTGTGTTTAAATAAACAAATAAATACTGAGTGAATAAAACAATCTCTGGAGAAAATATAGAGGTCAGTCTAGTGCATTACTTCATTTTACATCGTTTAACTAAGTATTGATTTTTCTTTAAGGAAATGTCAGCATTCAGATAGGAAATATTCCACGCATTCTTGTGTTCTCAGGGAAGGTATTCGAAATTCCTTACATTTTTTCAGGATCAGGTCTATGTCAAGTTGTATGAACGATGTCAAATCATAAGATTGACAATGCTGAATATTCATAACATCTCGCTTGATTACTTGAGATAACAGAATGTTTGTAAGCTCTAACTTCATAAATGTTAGTGTGAATGGCCTTCATTGGAATCACTTTATTAAAAGATTCTACGATCACTAACTAGTAGCTACATTTTCATTTTTATTGTTGTCTTGTACATTATGTAATGCGTCATCCTTTTTGTTCTAATCTACATTTACCAGAAGGACTTTTGGGAAAACAATCGGTGAATGCTATTTTAGCGCTCTTTTTTCTATAGTTCATTCAAACAATAGCCTTTACAGTTTGTTTCATTTCTGAAGTGTTTTACATGAATTTCTGTTATTTAAAATATCAGTAAAAGTCCATCTGTTCAGCTTTCAAGTTTACTGCTTAGCGTAAAGTTACTTCACATTAGGTTTCTGACTCTTACAATCAGTGTTTTTTTCTAACCGATATGCTTCAAACTAAGGACTAAACAATTATATATTAAACCCTGTTTTGCTTTTTAGGAGATTTTCAATCGATTTAAGTGCGGTAAAACCGTCGTCAAAACCAATTTTACACTATAATAACTTGAAATGCGTCCTACCTAACTATATGCTATGTTCGTGAAACAGTGTCATAAGTGTTTAAGTATTCACCTTTCAACCAGTTAGTCCGCAGTTTAAACTCCGTTTATTTCTGTTTTAGCAGCTGATTAGTTTTTACTAGCTATCCATTAAACAGTGTGCCTAAAGATTAAGCGCATAAACCTGTACTTCAGAAGTTACATAAAATTATTAAGTGAATGTTAGATTAACTTCTTATTTCTAATTCTCATTCAGCGCATCTCCATACACATTTGATACAAGTGATTCAAGTGGTGCAGTCGATATAATAAATACTAATAAACCACGACATCAACGTAATGATACAAATATCCATGTGGAAAGATCTAAATATGCTATAACCCGTCCACCCAGTGCTACACCTATATATGCCACTACTACTACTACTACCTCAATCATGAGGAATCCTAATACTCACATTAGTAATATTAGTAGTAGTACCAGTGGTAGTCTAAGTCGAAATAATAAATCACGAATTAATGGAACATATTCATCAAGTGATTTACTTGATGATATCAAATACAACAGGTCAACAACTACTGACGAACTAATCACAGGAAATACTTTGGATATTTCGAATCAGCAAAAGAATCACAAACATAATATGAAAGTAAGTAACTATTTTATTGAACTGAAGTAGAAATAGGGTAAAAGTGAAATTTTCCTGGTAATTATTTATTAAACAATTGTTTAGTAATATATTTCCATTGTGTTTAATGTAGGCTATCTTTTAATTCATTAGATATTGCATTGTCTCTTGCCTTTTGTAAATTCAGTTATTTAGCTGATATATATATATATATATATATATATATATATATATATATAACTTAGCTTTATATCGAAAATGTTCCAGTTATGTACCTATTCAGGTCCATAAATCGTGGTAGCTTATGCCTTGTGATTTTGCTTGTCGGATCACGTGAATTATGAGAAGAGTTTATCGACTATACTTGTAACCACTTATCTGGGTTTTTTTTACTATTTTAATAAGAAATTCGATCAAGTAGGAATATGTGTGGTCTGTAGATTGCTTAATAATAAAAGTGCTAAGATACAATTGTTCAATATAATTCCAATAACATAGAAGAGTCAAAAAGCATTTGTTTCCACTTATATTATTTGAAATCATGATGTGATTGTTACTAATAAAATTTCTTGGATAGATTTCAGTAATGTGAATATAGGTTTTCTGTGTTAACTGTTCATTATTTAGTTCTTACAACAAAATTATTGATTAAAGAGAATCGATTTGGTACAACCGAGTAGATTGCACTAAATAACACAAATTAAAACAAATACTGTTGCTATTCGTAATTTACTACGTCTAACCGAGCTCCAAAAATATCCGATGACACCTGTCCTGGAAGCTCAGATAATAGTTATTTAATAAAAATACAACTTTTCAAATGCATTTTTAACTATATGAATATTTAATTAGATAATAAATCTGCTAGTATCATTGCCAAGGGCTGACTTGATACTTCCCAATCAACTGGACATTGAACAGAATGTTGATGATAAAGTAATGATAATATTTTTGATATCCCAATTAGTAAAAACCAGAATCTCGAGTGTTTTAGTTTAATTCAAGTCGCTTTTCCAGAGTAAATAAATAAATAACCAAAATCAGATTGACAAAGATATTCTGTCTTGTTCCTCTAGGCTATCTAAATTTCTGTTTATTTTATTTTGATCATTTATTGACTGACTCTGAAGAAACAGTTCAAATTAAGTTGCAAAACGTTGAGTTATCACGAATGTATCATAATGTTTACACATGAACATCCATCACAACTTGAACGAATAGTTTGACAAAAATTAGACCCTGAAACACAGTTATACGTAAAAATCATATTTGAATAATCCCTAAAGAATCTCAGATTATTTTTCATATTGAAAACATTTTCAATTAATTCGAATGCGAAGTATTTGTTCACTGATTACCTCGACAAAAGTATAAATTGTACATGAAGATCACTGAGGCCATACAGTGGCATAAATCAAAATGCATATTGGATAAAGTTGTTTGTTGTCCGACAAAAGCCTGTCAACCTACTACTGTGGACATTTAATAGATCTCAATAACACGATTACTAAAATTAGTTTGACAAAGAAAAGTTATTTACTAGCGAGAAACATCTTTAGATTTTATGAAATAAATATACTTTAGTTACGTTTATTCCCACACAATAATATCAGGTAACGTTCTCGTCACAGAAAGAATAATTTACGTGATATGTAATATTCATAAGTGTTTTAGCTATCGATGGAGCAGACTATTAAATTAAATAAGAATTTTCCATAACGATTCTTTCTTTCCATGTCTCTACCATTCTCCATAATGATTCAACAATTAATTAAGTGTTAAAGGAGAAATAAGCCACTAGAAGGAACAAACGTTTTACATTTGGAAATAAGCTGCATAATTATGACACAATTTTGTAGAGATCCTGTCGACAAACGAGCTTGTCGGAAATAACCTACTTTTACAATTTCTAAACGATGTTGTGTAATACGCTCCTGTTGATCACTGTTTACAGATAAAAATCCTTAGAAATTAGAATCATTTCAGTAGTGTAGTACAATCACAGCATAGTTTTTAACAATTCACATATATATTAAAATTGAGATTTTCATGATGGCGGATGATTGATGCAACGATTGAGTGTTTTATCATGATTCAGTAGAGATACTCTGTGGTTTACTTTACAGCAGTCATTGGAAACGAGAAATCACTGAACGGCTATCCTGTTCCAGTACCGGATCCCTCAACAGCGCGCATCAGTCACTGGTGATCGAACTGAGGACCTCCAGTTTTCGCGACTAGACCTCAACATTTAGATCACTAAATCAACAATATCGTGAATCGACTGAAGTTAAAAATGCTAATCATCGTGTATGACTCATCGGTCTAAAGATTAAGCGTACACTGCGCAACCCATAGTTCCTTGATCCGAACCCCAGTGGAATCGTAGATATAGACCTTTGAGGAGCACTATACTAGGATGAAGCAGCTACCCAATACTTCTTGCTCTAAACTGGTTCTCTTAACAAGACAAACCTGTGATGTAAACTATCGAACCCTACAGTTTTCACAGTCTCTTCATACTACTAAGAATAGAAAAATTATCGTATTCACAATGCACTCATGAAGATTCTCTTGTCATTGAGATTAACTAACTGATGGGTTATATGACCTTGATATTGTCCGTTAAGAGTTAGTTGACTACCGATAAATGATAGGACTCCATATAGCTGACTACCTTTAGATGCCATTTAACACTAAATCATCATACTTCATAAACTCTTCTTTTCAACCTTTGTAGACATCAACTTCTAGATGGACTACACACAAAAGTTCATCAACTACATTCGATACACGTAATGATTACAGTAGTAACAACAGCAATTTATCCATTACTATTTCTTTGCATCATACAAGTAGTCAGCATGATGGTCGTGTATCACCATTTATTGCTAAAGTTGCTCATTTAGGTAGTCTGTCTCATGGATCTCATGGCCATAATGATAATCACTTTTCTCATTCGAAACAAACACAACCCATAATTCAGTTGGTAAGTATTTAATAACAAGTATAAAACCTATCTATTTATTCATTTGTATTAGATATTTTAAATGAAATGTGGGGAAAGTTTCAAAATGTGCTCTAACTGATAGAATATATGGTATTTAGAGGGAGATTCTAAAGTATCAAAAATACTATTTTCCGATCATTGATTTCTCGAAACGTTTGATGAATATATCTTCATGGGGTACAGTATAGGTAAGTTTGTAGGATCTTGTTAACATCAGTCTTGTGATGTGCTTCATAGAAGAATGAAACGGCAGTCCAGTACTTTTTAGATTAAGATCTTACTTACTCTGGTTACGTCACGTAGCACAAAGGCTTCATAACAAAGATCTCCGACCATCTCTCCCCTGGTCTCTTCTTTCCATTTGTTTCCAAGTTCTATTCATTCTTTCAATGTTCGCTTCCGATTGCATAAGCAATGTGCTCTTTGGTCTACCCTTTTCCTTAAGCCTTCAGGATTCCGAAATAGGGCTTGCCTTGTGAAGCATGTCCTACCCACATCCAGCGTATTTACCTAATCTCCACTTCAGTGGGAAGTTGATTTGTTCTCTCCCACAGTAGGCTGTTGCTGATGGTATCCGGTCGACAGACATTGAGTAAATTGTGTAGACAATTGTTTATGAATAACTTTGATGTTTTGATGATGGTCGTAGTCGTCCTCCAAATCTCAGCTCTACACACTAGAACTGTCTTGACTTTCTCACTGAAAGTTCTGACTTTGATGTCGGCTGACAGTCGTTTAGATTTCTATATGTTCTTCAACTGTAGGAATCCTGCCCTTCATTTAACAATCATTGCCTTCACATCTGCATTAGATCCTTTCTGTTTATTGATGATGTTGTCCAGGTACTTTGAACATTTCACGCCTTCTACGGTTTCTCTATGAAGTGTGATTGGGTTGGTATTTTCCTTGGGTATATTGAGGCCCACTTCTGTATAACCTGATGCTACATTGACTGTCTTCACTTGAATTTGTTGCTGCGTATGAGATAAGGAAGCTTGGTCACCTGCAAAGTCCAAATCGTCTAGTTGCATCCTAGCTGTCCATTGTATTCCGTGCTTCCCCCGAGATATGGATGTCTTCAAATTCCGGAAAACAACCAAACAAAAGAGGAAAGGCAAGAGTATGCAGTCTTGTCTGACACTGGTCCTCACTGGGAATGTGGCCGTCAGTTTTCCTCCATGCACAATATCGCAGTGTAGTCCGTCTTATGAATTCCGCATGATGTCGACGATTTTCCCCGGTACACCATATTGTCGAAGATGGTTCCATCAGGTTCTCCTATCAATGTTCAATGTGTTCTACCCACCTGCTCCTCTTTTCTTAAATCTCAGTTATTAGCTTGGCTTCTTTGTTATTGACTGGTCTCTCTGCTTTACTATATTCCCTTACTAGTTTCTTCGTTGGATCATATAGTTGTCCTTAATGTTCTTCTCTTTCAGTTTCTTCCACTTTCATTGCTAGGTCTTTCATGTATTTCTGTTTGTCAGCTCTAATACTCCTCTTCACTTTCTTGTTTGTTTGTATGTTCGATCTGTGCCTTGACTTTCTCTGCTCTTGTTTGACTGTTGTTAATTGCTGTATTCTTGTTTTCCTTTTCTTCAATGTTTCTCAAGCTATTTATCTATAGAGATCAACTGTTCATGCTGGTGCTACTTACGGTTAAGCATCTGACACTGAACTTATTGCTTGTTTAGTCCTTTTCCAGTTCTCCATGGCGGTCTGATCTTCATTTTGTGGGACTTGTAAGGCATTGAACTTATTACTAAGAGTTATCTTGAATTCGTTGAGTCTATCGGTACTTCAAAGAAAGATTGTATTAAACTTTCATGATACTGTGTACCTAGTTGTCTAATGCTTATTTAGTTTCAACTAGACCACCACCAGGTGGTGGTGATCTGAAACTGTATTAGCTCCTCGTTTTGTTACTACATCTTCCATGGACCTAAATCTTCTGTTGGTGCAGATGTGATCGATTTGGTTCTATGTACGATGATCCGGTGAGACCCATTTGGATTTGTGCATGCGTCTGTGGCGGAATACAGTCCCAAGTAAATTTTCAAGTTTCTCATGATTCTCGTTTCTTTCTCCAAGTTCATTCCATGCCAAGATATCTTCGTATCCGATTTTGTCTATCCCAACTTTTCTTTAACGTCTAGCTTAAGTTAATCAATGATGTAGGTCATTCTCCTCTCCCTGTGTATAGTCTCTCCCTTAGCTGCGGTCACATAGTGGTAAAGAATCCCATACTACGATAAAACCGCCTACGAGCACTACTCTTTTAGATGGTTCCCCAGCTGATATCAATTCGTGACTTTAACCATTGTCCCTCATCCAAACATTTTGTTAGAAATGAGCAGTTGAACAATCATCATGACTAACACATTGCTAAGATAATTTTTCAGATTTAAACTGCGATTGACTATTTCAGTAAACAAATTCTTACATAGTAAACAGACTGCAATACCCTCGTCTGATTTCTATTCTGTAGGGATTCATACATTACCAACCTACGGCGTAACACCGTTTCGATTATTCATAAACATTTGCTCAGAATAATTTCAGATCCTGTATAGGTATCAACGTATTTTTCCAATCCCTAATTCCTGTCATAATCCATATATTCTACATATATTTTCTAAACATTTTTCTCAATAGTCAGTTTCTTCTGTGGATAGTGTTTCTGATGTACTATTTAAAGCCCTTAAATTATTTGGTTGTGCCGATCAAAAGGTTGATAACTACGATCTAATTCATGTCCATAAAGATGCCCGAGGTAAGTTATTTTTGCAATATTTCGAGAATTGTATTTATTTTTGTTCCTTTGTTAAGAATATCATGAAGTGACATAAGTTAGACAACCATGGAAAGCAGGAAGCTCTGGATGGTAGTTTCGTTGTAGTGTACACACAACCCTACCACAAACTATTGGACTCAGGTTTTTCAGATCTGGAGGCGAGCGCTTAATCTGCAGACCACTGAGCAATCATCCTGTGATGTACATTTCTAACTTCAATCACATCACAACGTTACGCAACCATCCTCCATTATCTTCTGAGGGTGACGGCCTCATACTCAAGATTGTTGGATTCCACTAATCACGGTTTCTCACCAGAACTCTGGGGATCGGTAACGTTCGATATCTTCTGGAACCTCTATACTGATAATTATCATGTGCTTACTTGTGACTGATTTTAGGAGTAATATCTAGTTTTAGTGAAAAACCGCGACCAGCGAAGTTCAACTATCATGTAAAGCGATTCCCCCCTCAAGATAATAAAAAAATGGTCGCGCAGTATCACGAACTGATTGAAGTTAGACATGTACACCACCTAATCCCAGCTAAGTAGGTTGGAGATTAAGTGCTCGCCACAAGATCTGAAGACCATGCCTTTGATCTCTTGTGACGAAGTTGTGTATGCACACCACTGAGGAGTCCCTTGGTTACTGCTCAGCGCTTCATGTTTTTTTTTAATGTCTAATTTATGTCGATTTGTGATATCAGTAACATTCAAAAGTCTCCACAAAACCCTTACACTGATCGTATGTTAATTTTTGATTTATTTTTACTGAGACAGGTAGTTGGAAACTTACTGGTAGATATAAATGGTGTAGAAAATTGTTTACTTTTTCTACTGAGCCTGTTTACCTTCTCTGTGAAGTATCATTATTTTCTACTGACTTTGTGCGTTTGATGTATATTTATAAATAATCACCAAATAATTGCATTCTTATTAAACTGTTATGGGTATATAATGGTTAAAACGTCTGTGATCTAAATTTTACGCTTAGCAGCTCTTTCGAATCTGAAAATATTCAATGTAACAAAGGATATACGGATCATTGACCTTAAAGATGTCTTTTTGATAAGTGTTTTAAAAAGCATAGAATCTAATCTCATAAATATCCTACTAACAATCGTTATACTCTAATAGCAATGTAACACTATATTGTATTGCTTAAAATTAATGACTGGATTTTCATCTCCATTACTGAACAGTTACTTTCTAATAAATAGTCGATAAATGTAAAACTATAACTTTTTATTTCTTTAATTTACTCTTTTTTTTCTCCGATTTTCATTTCCCACAGATGTAACTCTTCCAAAACATTTCAACTTTTATGAATCGATAAATTATTCTTCTTTCAACTTATCAAATAATAAACATTATGAATTATTAGAATTTATTTGTACACCAACTATTCATAATGAGAACAATAATGACAATAATAATAGTTTAAACAGTTCACCATCATCATCATCAACAACAGCAGCATATATAAAAGCCAACAATAATAAAAAACACAATCCAAAGCCTAACATGACTACAACTGAATATACTAAACAGTATAAATTAACAAGTAAAAGCTCAAATAAACACTGTACTGTTGAATTATGGTCATGAATATTTATCAATAATTGTTTATTTTAAAAAAAAGTTGATTGTTTTTCCCCATCAGTTTACCGTTATTTTTCATTATCAAATGTGCTCAGATGCATAATTGATATTGTGAATATTTCTTGTCACTGCGCCAGTTATTTTTTTGTCATTCATTGATCCTATCAATCAGTAACCAAATAAATGAATCAATTTTTTCATCCCTAAAGAAAAATTTGTCTTTCATGATCGTGCATTTTTTAAATAGTTGTTCTAATTTCTTCTATTCTTATCACCTCTCCTAATCCAATTCCCCTTTACTCACCTTGAATTTGTTGCCGTGTTGTTCATTGTTTTGGTTAAATCTTTTATGGACTGATCATGAACTGATATCGACAGAGAAACAGGTGTGAACGTTGAAGAGTCATAAGCTACGACGAAACATACCTAATAATGTATCCTCTATGTTAATGTGATTATTAGATGTTGTGATTTCACATTTTCTTTGTTTATTTAAAACTATATTTTCAACCTAGATACTGTTCAATAGTAAAGAATCGTTGTTTGTTTTACTTTCATTTATTTTTATTGATATACCACTATTGGATTCAGAACATAATCAACTGTATATTTATAAATAATTGTGTATTTCGAATACCATATCATTGTCACAATACATGAATATATTTTCTGAGAATAATTTCTTAATTTAGAAATTTCGATGAATTTTTTTCTTATTAATTGATATTTAAAGCTAGATAGGCGATAGTCTAGAGTTCAATCATAACAAGCCATGTTCTTACCGATATACCAAGTCTTTGATACAATTATTTTAAATATGATCTCATTCAAATCCGAAGCTTAACACACAGTAGATAACCTCATTATTACATTGACGGGGATAATTATTAAGCTAATTATGAAAACATTGAAAGTGTGGAAAGAGCCACAAATATATCAGATACCAAGTATGTTAGTTATACTAACGTTGGCAGTTTCTTTCATAACATTATTCTTAAGTTATGATACAATTTTCAACTGATTTATGATTATAACAGTGGAATACTGTGGGGCAGCGTACTAGGTGCATGGTCCTTTCTTGAAATTATTGGCTACCATGAACATACCTGGTCCATAGCAAATTGACGAAAATGAGACTCATCACTATGCATACAAATAGATCCCTTTAAGAAGTATAATTTATACCTCAAATAGTTAGTCAACGTCGGTAAATGTTTGTTATTAACCAAATAGTCAAGTTGGAATATTGACCATTATTTTACATTAATAAATACGATACAGTCATTAGTGAATCAAAATGTACGATTACTATATTTATATGAATCAAATTCACTTTTTAGTTATGATTTTCGCGATCGTATTAACATTTTTTCGACATCGAAGGACTTTGAAATGGCAATAATTGTCTATGTATTCGACTTACACTATTTATTTCAAAATGTATTACACAGAGCATTACTGACGCATCACATCCCGACAATCGGTCTCTGTATTAAAAACGTTTGAGTGAAATTTCATTTCTAAAATAGCAGTAAACGTCACAAACTTCAGGAGTATTAGTTATTGCTAATTTAATTACTTGAATTTATTCTAACCTGCAATCCGTGTCTTAAACGTCTACCGACCTAGACACAAACCTTCAACAATAATCACCTGATCCCGTGGTAGAAATTCAATGCAAAGGAGCATGCACAGTATTAAGAAGAACAAAGAAAATGGTCGTTAAAGAGAATTGAATAGAAATAATCGGATAGTAACAATAGACGTCTAGTACTAAATCATTAAAAAGGTATGTAACCTCTATCTGTTAAATGTGAGGTATCATTAGACAGAAGTATATTGATTTTTAAAATGAGAGGCAACCGATAGGAAGCCGTTGACCTAGGTGTCGTGCTATTAGACACTCAATAGCAAGAAGTATTATGCAATTTCGAGGAACTGAGACTCCGTGGGAATCAAGTCTGCGTTACCTAGTGTTACAATCACACAGTTGTTTATAATTTATTAATAAAAAGCCTATTGTTTTATTTTAATCATGGAATAGTAGTGTTACTGCCAATTTTGTAAACATGTATGTTTCGCAAATAAGACAACCAATACGTTAATTCTTTGACTGCTGTACTGGTCAACTTGATTCCACGAGTATTTTCCAGGTTCCATGTACACTGCGTTTTGAAGAGAATGATTATTCTCAGCCTTAACTAACATAAAAAGTGACAAATTAAACTCTAGCAGCCATTTTAAATTATTTCGACCAATACTGATGAATACATAATTGGCAGATAGTTGATGAATAGTCTAATGCATAGTTTGCTAAAAACATACTATTTTTAGATATACTTATTTAGTATTTCAGTAAAATGCTATTATTAAATGGAGGGTTGATCTATTTTGCATTTTCTAATTAATAATTCTATAAAGCTCAGTATGAAGTAAACAAATAGCTTACAAGTGATATAAAGAATGGTTGGTGATATAAACTATGGGTTCATATATGTTAGGTATGAAATGATTATTACAAAATTACCAAGGCAGAGATAAGTATTTTAAAATGAACATTGTATTGGTGAGTAACTATCGATCCTTTTTGTATTAATATTCCGATCTTAATTTTAATGACGCCCAAGTATCTACAAAATCAGTATCTTCTAATCGCTCATCTTTAAACTGATTTCTAATCATACCTGTTTTTATCTCCAACAGTTTGTATAAAAGCATGTTGTTTTATTACACATAAAACCTATTTTTACGACTGATGGTTTTGTCTTTGATATTAGTTCATTCAGAGGGTTGAGCTAATAATTCGGTCTCGTGTACAGGCATCATTCAGTCACACAACCAACTCGCATTTGAACTTTTGCGCCAAATAAATACAAAAGCAAACGTCTAGTACACAGAAAATGTTTTATTTTCATGAATAAATCTTCTTTACACAAAGATTCCATAAGAGAATCAGAAAATAATTACCAATTGGATCTTCAAGTAATTAGCTTCCAGTATTACTGGGTTTGAAAAATGATGACAGTGAAGCTTGTCTACTAACTGCCGGCTTATTATTCGTGTTCTTTTTGTTTGGCTGCTTGGGTGGCTTCTGTAAAATTAAAGTGAATTAAAACACTAAAATTCGGAATTTCATACCTACGGAAGCAACGCTGATAAACAATGTGAAAAATTGTTAAACAATTGTTGAGGATGATCTTAGCTACTTATAAGTAGTATGAATTATTTGAACAAAATTCACCACATTCAACTTTAAATGGAACCAAAGCTCAAGAAAAATTAACCAGAATTTTAGTATTCCTTAAAAAACATTTACATCTTGATATGTTAATTCACAGCCTCATATGGGAATAATGAAGTTCAACAACTGCTGTTTCGGATTTTCTGTAGAAATTGTATGCCAAAATATTGAAAGCTTCATTCACACTAACTGTTCAAGCTGAGGGAAATATTTCCCAATATGGTACTTAAAAAATAACAAAGGCTGGTTTCTTACACATTATCAACGTAAATACAGAGATATACTGCCGTTAAATTGTGTCGTACATTAGTAAATTTTTATCATAATGACGGTAAATTCAATCGTATAACCACTACAATAAAACGCTTGGCTGTACACTAGTCCCTTTTTATTCTCAAGAAGTTTGAAAATGAGATCTTAAATGCTTCATGACCAGTTTATATTGTCTAAGTAATACGAAAAGGCCCTTATTAGAAGATCTACACTTCACATTGAAATTCTCAGGCCAGAATTGAATAAATTAGTAGTTTGAAGAACAGCACATACTACAGTAAGTACTCAGAGAATTCTTCTTGTTTGAGTATTTTTAACCATCGGTAACTTTTACTTACCTTTGATTAATGACTGCATAAAAGTGCAAGTAATTAGATACTTTATTTGGTACAAAGGGGCACTAAAACTTATATGCGCCAAACTTCGGCATTCGATTTGCGTGAGTGTTGGGATACTGCCAGGGCGCCAAGAGCGTAATTAGCTACAGACATATACTGTATGGTGACAAACGACATCTCAATTTTCAATGACGAGAACACAAAAATGTAGTCAACTAAAGGTGAACTGCCTTTACTGGAAATTCGCAATTTGAAGACATCCACCATGACCGAGGGATTTTATTCTGAGTGTTTAAAAACTAAGTTATTAGCATCACCTAAAAGTGTAAACCTAGCCTTGGTTATCTAGGAGTTTCACTATTGCTTTGAAGGAATTAACACCTGTTTTCTCCCAGTACTGTCTACTTTTAACAGATATCTTTTCAGCTCACTTGTTCAGATACTAATATATTAGTAGAAGCCATGTATCATAATCATCGGAAAGTTCGAAGCTTTTTCCAACGACATAGTAACGAATAAATCACCTAATACTGTAGTGAGGTCAACCACTCTTATATAATATTACTTAGTAAGTTTTTTTAAAAGTGAAAGAAAAGTCAGAAAAGTAACTCTAACTTCTACTTACAGTCTGTTGAATCGTTGGCGGTGCAGTTAGAGGGACAGGATTATCAATTTTTGGTTGCCCAACACGTTCATTTTTCCCGTTTTGATCCGTACAAGGAGGAGAGGTTGCGTTTGTAGGTTTAGATGTTTCATCGTCTGACGAACATTCCCAGCCTTTTTCTGTAACTAAATAAATATATATATACATCACTTTTAAAGCATTATTATAAGAACTCTACGTTTAATACTAATGTAGTATGATGATTTAACAATAAAAACTAGATAATCACACACTTCAGTAATAAAATCAATCACATAATCGTCCACTATTAACAATAGTGTATCGGGAAAATTTATTTTACCCATAAAGCCATCTTCATCAGCAAACGTTTTCATTACATGGTGGCGAATGCGATTTGAACGAGCAGCACTGCTAGATTTCTCAGTTCTTGAATTTTCTTCACATTTACTTGGTGTTGACGAAGTTTTAACACTGATTTTCTTAACATCATCGGGTGATTTTTCTGATTGTGTAGGTTCCATGAAAAATGAATCAGTTTCTGAGTCAGAAGCTAACACTTTCAGTTTATCTGAAAAAGCGAATAAAAACAAATACCTTTGAACGAAAAACATATAATGTAAAATTATAAACGTCTATATACTCTAGTACACATCAAAGTCATGATACTGAAGGATTATTGTTTATATTGAAATATTTGGTGATTGTGTAATCTAACATTATCAAAGCAAAAGGATTGCACTCATCCGGTCGCCATATTAATTAGTTATTCCGGGATTTGGCTAGGGTGTATTCGGATGCAGTGGTGACAAGCTACTTTTATCATTCTGAAAAGCTGACTGTGGCAGCTTGGACATATTTCATATAAACCAAACGGCTTTTAATTCCTGACGCCGCAACTCGGTGGAAAAACGGAAAGAGGGTTGGTTTATGACGTGATACTGTGGTATGAAATACACCTATATAATACTATCATATGTTGGGAAATTACAACTTTCCGCTTGAGGTCCTAGATAAGATGCAGCTTAATAGCTTGAGACTTTGTCAAACATGAGTCAGGACAGAAGCCAGTGACAATTCCGTTCTAGTTTTCTGTCACAAAAAGTGAAATGAACTTCTATAAGTGAGAAAAATCCTTTTTAACCATATTTTCAACTAAACTATATCCTTTATCAAATAATATTTCTGCTTATTTAAGCATAGATTGTATGACAATTTCCTCATATGCCTTTACAATATAATTAATTTGTTTAAATAGTGCAGTTTGAGCACTCTAGTCACGTCTTATTGGCAAATAATGTCAGTCATCTACAACGTAGGACCAGGCACGTATATACATCTGTCCAAGTTGCCATACCTCATTAGCACAATAAGATGAACACCGAATTTATAGAAGCAACTACTTCAATGGTAGTAAAAATATTTTCATGAAAAACATGATACAGGGAAAAACAATTGGTTCGTAGAAAGAAAAGTATAAAATAATTTTTATCTCACGGTTTAGGGGAAGACAAAGAATGTATACACCTACGCAATTGTGATTGATTCTGAACGTTGTCACTCAGAGTTTCCAATCATTGGTTACGATAGTCACGCCGATCCCAACCTAGTAGTCTGCATCTACTAACATGGCTTAGACCAGAAATTAGTGACCTCAACGACTGATGCCATGTTTTGGTTTGGCCACCCCTAACTTCCTCCCACTCGTCTCCAACACTAGTCAGCATTGAGCGACGTGGTAATTGTTGTGACTTTTAGCCTGGCTAATTATCAAGTCGCCAATCGGAATACGACTTATACAACCTTAATACTGTGCCAAACCAATGACATCTGCCGGTATGAGCAGCCTAGTGTCCTCACTGGTTCTTTTTACTTCTAGATCTGCCAGTTGAGTCCAGAACACCAATGCCAGCTTCCACTATGCGAATCATGTATTTCAAGCATGCCTGGTTTATATACAAGCCAAACAGACATTATACTACAAAATAGGAAATAACATTTGTACATGATCAAGCCAAAAAGTGGCTGTGATTGTGAGAGATTGTAATTAATAAACTGAGTATAATTTAAGAATGGTAAATTGTATCATAATAGTCTACAGATCAAAATAAAGCTTATAGTAAGAGGAATATAGATATACATAATCTAGTTACTGAATAGTTATACAATAAGAATATATATATAATATTAGTTCATTAATAGTTCTCAGAAGTTACCCGTAACTTAATCTTCACTAGCATATAACAGTAATCGGTGGTTGAGCTTGTGTAATACATAGCCCAACCATCTCAGTTGATGAAGATTCACAACCACATCAACTGATTTACCATCATTCCCTAATACTCTGCGTCTAACCTCACCATTAATTACAAGGTGATCTCAGAAGATCCGAGCAATATTTCCAAGACATTTGTCATCAAATACTAGTAACTTACGAATCACTTCTACTCTTAATGGCCACATTTCTCATCCGTAAAGTAAAACAGAATGAACTGCTGCACAGTATACTCGTTCCTTAATTAATAGACGGATATCTCGCCTTTATCATAAGTGACGTAAGTTGGCAAAAGCCAAGATTTCGTCAGACCTCAACCCATTAGGGCTGATCAAACTTCCAAGGCGCGTGAAGATGCCGATGCGTTCGACTACTTCACTCCCCATTCTTAATTCAGGCGTTGATGCAGGCCATTCCTGAAGCAACAACTTGCTTCTAGAGGAGAAGAAACGCACCCTAAACATCCTGGCATTGTTGATCAGTGCTACCAAAAGACTGCATTTTATCAGCGTCTCCACTAAACAGGACTTGTCATCTGCGTATTCTAAGTCGACAAGTGAACCTCCTGGAAGGAGATCAATCCCCGAAAATTCAGACGACGAGAACGTTATTTTCAGCAGTAGGTTCATGATGAAATCGAAAAAAAATGCAGACAGTGGACAGTATTCCCGGACACCACTTGAGGTGACAAAATCAGATGACAGTTTGCCAAAAGCTCCCACTCGACTGGTAGTGTTCGAATAAAGAGCCTTCACAAGGTCTACGTACTTCTGAGGTATACCTTTCAATGACAGACAGTACCACAGAACCTCTCGGTCTACAAAGCCAAATGCTGCTTTTAAGCAAAGGAAAACTATCATTGTCCGACGCCGATAAGCATGTCTGTGCTCTAAAACTTGACGAATGGTGAATATGTGGTCGATACAGCCACAACCAGGTCTGAAGCCAGCCTGGTTTTCTCGTGTTTGCAGTTCACGAGTCTTAGTTAGGCGCCCGATAATTATTGAGGCTAGTATTTTAGATTCTATGTTAGTCAGACTAATCCCTCTATGATTATCACAGGATGATTTTGACCCCTTCTTATACATTGAGACAATCAGTGATTGTGACCAGTCAGATAGGATTACATTCAACTCTCAGATTTTAGCCAAAATCTTTGTGAACTTAATCGCTAAAATTGGACCACCATATTTAAAGTCATCTGGAGCCAGTCCATCTGGACTAGCTTCTCTTCCTCGTTTCAGATTAGCTATAGCTTTTTGAACTTCAATTAGAGTCAGGGGCCTACTCCAATGTTCCATTTAGGCTGTTTGGGAATGATGGGTAGTTGTAGAGTAGCTGAAGGCCAGCTGAACCACTACCTAAAGTGTTCCCCCATCGTTCTAAACGCCTGAACTGAGAGCAGATAAGTGTCGCGTTTGTCTGAAATCGTCTCACACTTAACTTCTTAATTCCAGGTTCTTTTAGTCTGAAAAATCATCGTGTGTTACCTACAGTCACTAGACTTTTCCACCTCTTTTGCTTTCGTTACTTACCACTACTCACGATCGTTCCGTAGATATTTTGTTAGCCTACATCTGATTTGTTTTCGCTCTTTATCGTGTTCGAATCCAGATGGGATGAGTTTACGGGCATCTATCAATGCAATAGATATTGCAGAAATCCACCAGTTTTTCGTAACCCTTTGGTTAAAATCACTAATAGGTGTCGCTGCTGTTTCCACAGCTATTTCTATATCTTTCCGAGCAACATCTGGGTCAGCCTCGTTTTCAAAACTAAGTGTGACCTTGACTGTCCCTGGAATCTACTTTTGGCTTTTTCACTGTTGAGTTCAACTCTAATGGGTTTTCTTAATGTGGCTTTTCTGCGTCCAGCAAGGCGCAAGCAAATACGTGTTCGTATTAGAGCATGATTAGAGCCTAAACATGTATTCCAGAACGAGCGACAGTCTTCTATCGAGCGTCTCCAACGATGACTAATGTCTGTTTGAGTCTATAGTTGGTTTAATGCAGGGGGTCGCCATGTTAGACGATGTTTCTCCTTATGCTTCAAATTATTGCTTTCTAAAATTAAACGATTATCTGAGCACAGTTGTGGCACACGGTCACCATTATCTGTTCGACGAGCCAGAATACCACAGTACCCACCTAAATGTCTTTCTGTTTGGCCTAAGCTACCTACTTGGTCATTAAAGTCACCTACTACCAGTACTATGTTTGAGTATCTAGCTTTTTGAAGAATTTCAGAAAGCTTTCTATAGAAGTCATCTTTCACTTTATCCAGGCTGCAATCGTTAGGAATGTAGACAGAAATGACGAGAAGGCAACGTGTGTCCCTATCCTTCCGAGTTCTTGCGGAGCCGTTTAGCTGAACAGCATATAAGCGACTATTAACAGGGATCCATTCTAAAAGTGCTCGTTCTGCCCTCATACTCAGTGTTATTCCTACACTCGTCAGTCCACGAGAACCTGCCGTCGGATCGCCAGATAAACGGGTGTATCTCGTCGGCTCATCGTTTTGGTTAGGTGAGGTCAAGTGTATGACCACACTAGGATCCTGTATGTGTGTTTCAGAGACACAACATACATCAATGGCATGAGATTTTAGGGCCTTAGTCAAAAAGGCCTGTTGGCCGGTTTGACATAGGACACGACACATTGAAGGCTCCAATGTGCACTTTGGAGCGATGTTTCAGTAGACCTGAAACAGTTTTTCGAGCAATGGAATTGTTGGCAATGGTGACACTTGAGGAGGAAGTTTACAGTTGATAGTCGAGGTAGGAGGAATGATAGGAATTGAATAGGGGAATTGGTTGTGAACATAGTGGTCGTGAGTGTTGTTAGAGTTATGAGTGGTTATCACTTCCCGGCTGCTCACACCACGGAAAGTTTTTTCTAGAAATGCCTGAAAAGGTAGTTGGGCTAGAGTTGGTCTTGGTGACCTGAGAGGGTAACCGCAGTATCCAAGGGACAACTGCTTGCAGTACAACTTCGTCCCTAGACCTTGGGTTTGCTGCTTTTAGTCTTATCGCTATTTAACCGACCTGTTTGGCATGGTAGGACCTTGAGGAACGATTGTTCCAGACAGTACAGTCCGATTGATTCATCACAATAGACAAACCCGACCGCCACGTTAAGGTAACAGCAACAAATAATGGAATAAGTTTGGAACTACAACTGAATAATTGGGAATTGCAAACATAGATTGCCCAGTTACAATAATGGCGTGTTTCGCGTCCATTTAAATTACAGATATTTACTAATTACTGATTTTAATACTCTTTAAACCATACTCACAAAGGTTACAATCCATTAAACGACTCAAATAAAAATCTAATGTCTTGAAGTAATAATATATCTGAACCGCTCCATCTTAAGACTTCTAATCGAATACTAATCCATAATATATTGAGCGCAAATTCCAACTAAACGCTCAGTACATATTTCAACTGATTGTTTACACATGCAAGTGATTAGACAGCAATTAATAAGTCATTTATTAAATAAAATTTAATTACTCAGCTTCGGAAAGTACGTTCTGTGAGACGGTTAGTGATACTACTTCTGCTTCATAAGTGTAAACGATGCTGAAAAGCGACAACAATTATATACCTAAATTATATCCCTCTCCTATCAATGTTTTAAAACCGTTTGCCAGAAGTGTACGTCGAATATTTAATAGAGAAGTTTAAATAACTTTAATTATCGTAAAAACAAAATCTGATTACCTTTACCACGAGTAAGTCGCTTTTTCTGTATATCATTGTTTCTAAGTTTCGTACTTGCTTTAGAATTAAGTAAATTAGTAGACAGGCAATCCTTAGGCATCGTACCACTCCCTTCTTCTTCCTCATCGGATTCAATGACAATACGTTTCCGCTTTTGTGAAGAATCTAAAAACATACATAAAAAGTATAGTTGAGTGAGCTGTTACATGTAGTTTTCAAACCGAATTCTTCGTTTTCGTCCGATACGTTCAGCTTCACACTTTCTACTGGCTTGGGAACTCTGGAATAATAATATTACAGACGGTAAGAAACTTAATACTGACCTACATATCATTTCTAGTGTTTGGAGCCAAATAATTTTCAAGCATTTTATCTACAGAAACGAGTATAGAACAAACAGTTAACTAACCATCCTGGACAGACTTTTCAGTCTTACTGAAAAAGTTTCTGAAATCTGAAGTTTTAGTTTTTTTATTGCATCCACCTAGTTTTGTTTTTGAACAATTCCAGTAAGACTT